>CAJQUN010000009.1:75234-1422463 GCA_907163345.1 Haberlea rhodopensis
TTTTGACTAGTTTTCATTGATTTTTCCAAGTATTTTCCTCCAAGCTTGTCGTATTTTGTCATCGGGGGTTACAACATTTCACAAAATGCTAATCGGTACAGCAGATCATTTCATAAAACATATACTCTGAAATAAATTGAATAAACGCTAGAGTGTACAGAGTTACCAGATTTAATCTGTTGAGCAGATGAATTGTCTGTAGAGTTGATGAAATATTTATTGAGTTTGATCAGTAAGCGAGTATCATCTGTTCTGGTCATTGTTCCCAACTGAACTGATAATAACTTGATATCTATAGAACACGTGCTATAAAGTCAACTGATAGATCATGATTGAAAAATAATATCAATAAGCCTCGGTAGAGCAGATAGCTTCTTCAATCCATAATTTGTTGAGCTTGGAAAGACTATCTGCAAATCAAGAACTTGGTATCCAACTCTAATTGATCCACGACAGATTGTATTTGGAGATCCAACTTGAATAATCTTAACATATTTTTCATGATGTGTTTCCTTTCTTGTCATTAAAGCTATGAGTTTGGTGTGTGTGGCATACATTGGTTTAGTTTGTTGATTAGGTTTATCCAACCTATATTGTTTTGAACTGGTTTACAGTTGTAGTTTCAGCTACAGATGTCAAATGGGCCATGCCGGGGCAACAGAGACGGGCCATGCCGGCACGGCCCATCTCCGTTTTCGCCAGGCCCCGGCGGCCCAGGATCATATTTTTTAATCTTTTTTTCGTTTTTTTTCGTTTTTTTACTTTTTTAATTATTATATAAATATAATATTATTATAAAAATATAGATTGGCACAATATACTTGTAAATAAAAAATTTATTGACTACGAATTGAAAAATACAGATTACATTCAACAAAAAAAATAAAACAAGAGTGAATATAAACCATAAGTAAAAATAATAACAGAGTGAATATAACCATAATAAAAATAAAATTTATTGATTACGAATCGAAATGACGTATACATGTTGGATATGATTCTTGTGTATTACGCATTAAGTACACGGTATAGATGTGTGGACTGAGTTCGGTTGAACCGAGAGTATGTCTGATATATGACAAGAACGATATTGAACTTTCATTTATATTATGAAAATGACACCATGGTATGTATGAGAAGCATAGTAGTAGTAGCTAGTTATTGATACATCAACTTATGGTAGAACATAGAACTACATGGTTTGTGGACTATGTAGTAAGTAAACTACATGTAGTAGCATAGCAAGTTGATAGGAGTTTGATATGTACATGACTTTGAGTTAGCATGTGATGTACATGGGAGTTGATTTCAGATGAATTTCATGTGAATTTGACAAGCTTGTGATTTTAACTTCAAAATCAGATTGAAAAACTCACAATTCACCAAAACTCACCTAGTAATCTCTACACAAGCACCTCTCCAAAACCTTGTTGGTTCTGCATTCTGTGCTTGGTTTCACTTGGTAATCAAGCTAGAAAGTAGAGTGAAATGACTTCATAAATTATTGGTAAGGAATTTATGATTCTAAGCTTGGATATGTAGTTATCTGTGAATTATGTGAACTTGAGTTACCAAGTGTTCATTGTTGGAATTACTACTTGTCATGATGCAAAGAAGTTTGTGATATGATGATAGAAACAGTTTATATGATACTAGAGATTGCATGAAACATGTTTGAATGTGAATTTTTTAGCAGTAGAATAAAAACCAGGAAGATAAGCTCAAAATCGCCATGTTCTGAATTTTTCAGACATCGACGGTCGATCGCGAGCCCTATGGCGATCGATCGCCGAGAACAGAGCAAAAATAAGACGGTGAAATAACTTGGCGATCGATTGGGTGAAAACATGGCGATCGATCGCGAGGAAACAGAACACTTTGGCGATCGATCGCGATGAAACATAACATGTTGGCGCTCGATCGAGACAAATGGCGATCGATCGCCAGGGGTAAAATGTTGACAAATGTGAGATTTTTGTAGAATTTGATTTGAAGTCTATTGTAACTTGATATATTATTCATATTGTTGTAGCATCAATCACAGGGGATGGGGCAACGAGGCGGTTAGACATTGACGCCTAATTTATATCTTTTGTGTCGCATAACAGGTACGTGTTGACGTACGAGTATATGATATTACTGTGATGATGAATGTGAGCATGGTATCATATGATTAGTGGTATCATATGCACGTACATTCATGAGGTTTATATTGTTGAGATGGATGCCACGATACATATGTCGCATATGCTTTGGCTGAGATCATTGCCACGATAGATATGCCAGTGTGAGGCATATGCTTGGCTGGGATTGTTGCCACGATATGTATGCTACATATGCTTTGGCATGAGAGATATACGCCGGTTGGGTATATGCTCTGGCTGTTATAACATGTGAGGACGGTATGATATGTGCTGCTAATATGAAGATGTGAGGATGTTCCACTAACATATTGAGCTGAGATAGGCATATCATATTGGTCTGGTTATAACAGGATGAGGGATGAGACATGTCATGCCATATTTGCATTTGATGATGCATGATACAGAACAATCACGGTTGATGTTTATAGTGCTTTATCGTTTATGTTTCTCATTGATATCGCATTGGGATGGTTATTTATCTATACTCATGTTTTGTGGTGTTTCTGTAGGGACTCATAATAGACGTGGGAGGACGGGATTGTGAGTCTTAGTCCGCTGCGATCTGAACCACTGCATATGAGTTATTTGGTCTAGGTTGTTTTGCTGTACATATTATGTATATTATGACATGGTTTTTGTCAACTTGTAACAACCTACATTAGTAAACTCTTAATCAGTGTATGATTTATTTAATTCTTACTCACGTATGTATAATGAACTGATACATAACGGATTAAGTAACGAGGACCCCACATGTTTCCTCAACACACGCCTATATATAACAACAAAAAAAGTTTTTTTTTTAAAAAAGCCGTTGAACGGCATTTTTATTGACCGTTTACCATTGCCGATTGATCGTCAGTTATGTGTCGATCGATCGCAAAGCCTGTATATAGCCTACTGCCTCTAGGCGATCGATCGCCACATTATTGACGATCGATCGCTGATTAATTTTTTAAAAAAATAATAATAAATTAACTGGCGATCGATCGCCAAGCCCGTGTATAGCCTACTGCCTCTAGCCGATCGATCGCCACATTATTGACGATCGATCGCCGATTAATTTTTTTTAAAAAATAATAAACAGTGTCGTGACGTGCCAGCCCACGGGCTGGCATCCCTTGGCCCGGCACGTCCCATGTTCCGGGCCGTGCCTGGCACGACACGACACTGTAGCAAAACGGGCCGTGCCATGCCGCTCCACGTCTTGTCGTGCTCGTGCCGTGCCTCGTGCCGTCCGCTCCATTTGACATCTCTAGTTCCAGCTGTGTCTAACAAACCACGAAGCATAATTATTTTGGTTGTACTTTCGCGAGGGTCGGTTCCGTATATGTATCTGCTCGGGTCGGTTTAACATAGTCTAGACAATGCCTGTAAACCTGTTTCTTAAACGGTATTTGTTTTTTAATTTGCTCAGTAGAAGCATCATGCTCATGTAGCGTACTTGACCTGACAAATTTTATTGACTTAAAATTGTCCTTGTCATTGTGAGATTGAGTACTGATCTCATAAGTAGAAATGATGCAAGTTGACTTAAAGCCAAGACCGATCATATCACCAGTCTGCTTCTATTCTTATTGTAGTTTGCTCAATGAAACTGATGCTCCATTCAATATATCAACAAGTTGGGATAATTTTTGATTTTTTCCGAAAAAAGTATCTCATTCTCAATATGGAATTTATCATTTGAGTTCTAAGAACACTTGGCTTGTTTTAAAAGTTTCAAGTTCAATCAATTGACTAAGACTAATTAATGCAAGAATATGTTTCAAGCTTGCATTTTCTGCTCTAAATTCATCAAATGATTTTAAGAGCACCTTGTACTCATTGACCATTTCATGCAAGGCGGAATTAAATTCATTTCTAAAACTGAAGTCAATTACATCATCAGTAGTTGACTACAATTCTTCATCTACCATGAAGCATAGTGCAGTTTCATGTTCATTCTTATCGATTGAACTGATCTTAGAAGAAAAATCATCGGTGGAGCAGGTCTTTTTTATCAGTTTTGTACCAGTGCCTAATTGAAGTTGTGTATCCCTAATAAGCTTGGCAGTTGGACATTTATTCACCTTATTGAATATATCTTTGTCAAGAGTTTGAAATAAGATGTCCTTTGTAGTGAAGTTCAAATTTGCTTTTCTTTTGTCATCTAAAGTCCATTCAAATATGGTCTTATCAACATATTGAACATCGGTACATGATGGATCTACAAGGCTGATCTTCATGATCATTACAGGTCCAGCGATGATGATGTCCCTCATATCATCATCCAGTGCAGCTAAATGTGTCTTCATAATCCATTCATATAAGTCTTCATTGGAAACAATGGAATATTTCACAAAACTGATGTCATCAAATCGAATATTCTACTAAACAAGTACACCTGCTCTGATACCACTTTTTATGATCAGTTGTACAGATAGATGGGGGTTGAATATCTACACAGACTCTACTGGCGATTTTAAAATTTGTTTCGGTTAAGTTATCGACCAAATCTATTTTCATGTTTAAGGAATGATTGATTGAGTAAGTAACTAAATATAGTGTGGAATGAACTCAACCAATACAACGAGTAAGTTGAGCTAATGGCGTATACTACTGAATAAAACAGTTAATGTGCAACATGTAAATGATACATAATATGTTTCTGGAAGTTCGAAGGCTCAATCATTCAACGTCTACCCTTCTTCCTTTGCATAAAGGTATTCTACTAGAAGACTTTAAATAATACAATCCTTTTGTATAACCCCGATTATACCCTGGATTTACCTACTACCAGACTAAAACTCCTAGCATCTAACCACATCTGATGTCACTCTTACATCTTGGTTCAACACAACAATTTAGAAATACAGTCACACACTGTTACAATAGTTTATCAGTGATTTTGCTCTTAACAACAAGGTAAATAACAAAAGAGTTTGAATGATTGTGCAATCTAGTTGCAACAATCGGTCGCCGCTGTTGATCTCTTTGAAGATCTAATATGACTTAAAGTGGTCTGTTCAATGCTTCTTGAATAAGCAAATACCTCGTGTAAACTTGGTTGAACAATATTGAATGAGCAATGATTTGTCTTGTGTTTGCCAACCATTTATTTCTCATAAATGGTTTTCATTAAACAACCCAAGGAACCCAACGGTAAGATCGGTTCCTTATGTTCCGTACAGGACTTGTATCTGATCTGCGTTAAATGCTCTAAAGACATATTCCAAAAGTAGAATTGAAGGAGTTAATGTTTTCTGTAGATCTGTACTGCTTTCATCTTTTAGCTTGTGACAGCTAGTTCAATAATCAACACTTTGATATTTGAAGTTGAATAACTCTACTAATGATTTTCTTCACCGGTAATTTTTGTTCCACAAGACATATCTTCTGAGTAGTCGGTAGAGTCGGTTCTGTTGCGTTCATCGGTTGGCTTGGTCATCAGTTCAGTTGATCTGTACAATCCATCATTTGACTTACTTTGTTACCAAAACTTAGACCATTTCATATGATTCAACAATTTGTATTGTTTTCCATATATAAACGATTAAATGACATGGAGTTTTCTCTGTCCTAATAATTTTTATTTACTTTGAAAATTGTAAATATATATTTAATACAATTATATAAATGTAGAATCTCTTATATGGAAAGAGGTAATATTGTTAAAATGGAACTCTGAATTTGTTTATTTTAGGTATTGGTCCACTAAATAGTTAAAATTATGTCTTGATCCTGTACATTGGGATTTTTTTTTGTTATTGATCCTATTTTAATTAGCAACTTCCGGTATCATATCAGTAATTTTTGGTTCCATGCCAACAATTTCCTACGTAACATTAGCAATTTTCGTGACATGTCAGCACTCCTATGGAATAGGACTAAAAGCCAACTTGGAGGACGACTTTGGCTACTTTCCAAAAGAAAAAACAAAAACAAAAAATAATTACCCTTTGATCATCCGCTTACATATATCTCTATAAGATCCTCTTGTGTTACAAGAAGTAAACTAAAGTTTTTGAAGCAAATTTTTAGAGGCTTCATTCATAAAATAACTCAAATAATAAAAAATAGTATAAAATTATACATCTGATTAATAATAAATGAAAAACTGTATTGAATGAAGCTGGGCAAAAATTAAATTATAGTAGCAATAATTATTTTTGTGTAGATCTGAAATTTCAAATAATCTTCAAATGATGATGGTGGTGTAGGAGGTAGAATTGATTAGTGATCTCTCATGAGAATAAAATAGATACATAACCATGATTTTATATTTGAAGGAGGAAACTAAATACGAACATATTGACAACATAATATGTTATCATGCATTCATGTTGAAGCGTGGGTTGGTTCAGTTTAGGATAAAAATTTGGACCAAATAAAATTTAGAAAATAGTCAAATATATCATTCTCGTTTAAGCTCTCAAATATAAATACAGAGTGAATATAAACCATAAATGATTCATAATGAATCTGATTCAACAAAATAAGATGTGACTAAGATTTGTGGTTGACTCTTATTTCAGTCGGGTTACTCTTTGAAGCTTCTTACTTTGAATCTCATTAGGAATGATTGGGTTTTAACTTGAATCATCTTCTTTGATTTTCAATAAGTTGTATTTATAACCCCTAACAATTATTTAAACATTAGGCAAAATAATATAATCGTTGGGAAAGATTCTGCACGATCCTCAAACTTGCAAAAGTCCATGCTCAGGGCAATTTCACGTTACTTAGCTCCTCAGCTTAGTTGAACAAAGATGAGTTTACTTCATGGTTAGACTTTTTGTTCTATTCCGCTGGTCCACTTAGTTGAATCTTGTTGATCCATTTCAACTTAGTTGGTTTTTTGAATTTAACTCTTGATTTGTTGATTTTTGGATAAAGTGACGAACATGAAAGTTATAATCATTTGTCTTGGCTTTCCATAGAATCAAGAATCATTCGATTTAGACATCGTATGAAATCGTGTTGCTCGAAATACAAGACTATGAGTCTGCTGAAACTTTTTCTTTTAGCAGCAGAACCAGCAACTTGCAGATATTTTTTCACAATCTTAGTCTCTTATTCATCTTTCAATTTCTAAAAATGATTTGTGGATCTTCTTCTTAGCTTTCCAATGCATATTGAATCCCCCTGTTTCGATAAAAGATCTGAGAGTTATTACCAATGTACCATAGTTGCTCTAACTTAGCTGCTTGTTATTCGATTCGTACCCGCTATCACTTCCAGACGAGTTTCCTTGATAACATCTAAGTCTACTTAGTTGCTCTAAAATACAACTTTTAGCATTTTGAGTTGCATGTCCAATATCCAAATAATTGACATGGATGTGAAGATGCAGATTACCTGCACCTGGACAGAAAGACCCTATGAAGCTTTTCACTGTTCCTTGAGATTGGGTTTTAACCACAAGAAAACTTGTTCCCATCTTGTTCGAGTTTAGTATCACTTCTAATCCGAGGAATTATTATAAAACACAATAAGTTTTATAAATAACTAAAATTATCCTACTTAAATATTTATTCTGGTTGATTTTCAAAAATCTTATGAAAAAATCACCCATAAAGTCCTTTATTTATTTACACTAATTTATTTTTTGACATAAAAAATTTATTCAATACCAAAAAATTAATTTATTCCCTACTCATAGAATTTCGTCCTCGAAATTGCATATACATAGCAAGAACATATATATACATAACAAGAACATATACTCAATTCTACAATCCTATTGCAATAAGGCAAGAAACAATATCAAATATCCAATATTGCAGTACATACTCACCAACAGTATCATATAAATGTAAAATCATACCAGAAAATAACTCAGGATACTGTTGTATCATATGCTGCTCCATTTCCTACGTTGCCTCCTCGACACCATGTCGATCCCAGTGTATTTTGACCATTGGTAACCCTTTATTTGCAGTAATGGCAGACAGAGTACTTCATGATAATGTTGGGGATGCCATGAGTGGCAATGCTAGTGTTGGGTTGGCGTCTGTGCCACCAATACCACTTGGATAAGTGCCAGTAGAACAGGTACTGTTACCAAAAAAATAATTTATTCGCACACAACATGTGAATATAATATGTAGTATTCAAATTAATTTGAAATGAAGTAACACCAAATATTCCATAGTTTGTTTTCATTTCCCCCCTAAAACTCATAAATGAAACCTGTTGAATAGACTGGTTCCAGTTGATGAGATTCTTCAAGCTCATAGAGTGCAACTGGCGTCCATCTTTCAATGCTGCATAATGCAAGAAATTATGGACCATTTGTTTGTTACTCGTCCAGTGGTGACCCAAGTTTGGGACTATTTTTTAGATGAAATCATCTGGGGAACTTTGTAGTGGGGTGTTTCGATTTTATTGGGATTGGTTCCAACATTTGTACAGAACTTTTTGTTATGTATAAAGGTATTGAATTATGTTGTTTACATAATTGTTATCCATTGTGGGTGGAAACAGATTTGTTGGTTGCTATGAACATTATAAAGGCTGGGATATCACATTGGGATCTCTCAACTATCCTGACAAATATTCATTCGTTCTTCATGTAGTACCCTATTAATCTTAGGCATACTTGTAGAGAGGGAAACAATGTTGTTGATGCTCTAGCAAACCTTGCATTGGATGAAAGATCGTATCAATTACTATTTGAAGAATCGCTCGATGCTAAGATCAGAAGACTTTGCAAACTTGACCAGTCTGGTGTTCCTAATCTTCGAATTTTTAATAAAATCTTGTAACTTATTTCTTGATGGGTCTTGACCTGGTCCTAATTCTTTCTTCTAATAAACGAGTATGAGTCTGTCTCTGATGGTATTTATTATTGTTTTTTTTAAAAAAAGGATGATTAAAACTTTTTAATACTTAAAATTAAATCAATATTTGGTAAGTTTTGCATTTATGGTCTAAAATTGCTCGAATGAAATCTTTATTTATTTTTTCTAATTATTTTATTTATTGCATCCATCGTCCACATTCACGCGTCAATATTCTCCGCCGTCAGATTCCGTAAAACCCTAACCCTAATTAGTCCCTCTATAAATTGGGGCCTCGAGTTCCACCGCCATAGCATAAAAGTATCCAGCCTCACCTTTTACACACTAGCTTTGTATTTTCTTCTCAATTCTGTATATCTCGATTTTTTTTTTTTTTATAAATGTCAGCTTCGAACTTTATATATATATATTTTTTTAAAAATTGAATTGATGGTGGGGTCTATGATGATAAATCGAAAGGCTTGTTTCTCAAACATTCGCAGTGGCCGCCTAAGAGCTTTCGCCTTCGCCGGGCTTGAGAGCTGATGCTGCTTATATCCTTCCTTGGATGTCTGAGATCTCCACCCACCAAAAAAAAAAAAAATCAATATTTTTTAGTCTTGTAATTTAATAATTTCTTCAACTAGAATTCTTTTGGGTTTTGTTTGGAATTAGAAAATTTGATTAAAAAAGAACTTTTGCCAATCAGAATTAATCCCCCTCCCAAATCTTTCTATCTAAACTCAGGTTTGGTTATTTGCTTGAGTAGCCTGGATGGGTTTTCCGATTGTGCTTTGCATTCAGATTCGCAACCGGCGGGAAATCAGTTTGAAAATTCTTATTTTTTTTATCTTTATCATTTGATTTTTTTTAAAATTAATTAATTCGATTGTTTGTAATTATAATTACATTTTAAAGACAATTTTATCGGCTCTAAAGTATTGTTTTAAGGATAAAAATGATGAATTAATCGATGGTGATGGTTAATCCATTTGATCAAGAATTTCATTTTGTTTTCGCTACGTTCTTTCTGGTTTATCCTGCACAATCTTTTATTTTGTTTCAAATTTTTGTTTTCATTTCATTTTTATTAGTTGTGGGGAAGATTCGAATCAAGCAAGCTCATTTTCGAGAATGAAATTCAAAATCTTAGTAGTCAATGCTCTTAACCAACTATTTAATTAATTAATGACTCAGATGTAATTTGTAAACAGGGATACGCTTTCTTACCGGATTTTCAAGTTACATTGTTACAATTATTTTGTTAAGACGGCCGTTATATTTCTACAGATGCTAGGCCATGGATGTTTATTGTTTCTGGTTGGCCAGGATGGTTCAACCTAGAATTGGAAACAAACCAGGCCAACCGGTTGAAAATTGGAACCGATCCATGTATATAACGGATCAGTGTTGTTCTTCAAGCCTGGGACTGGTGGACCCTCGGTTCCGGTCCTTCTTAAAAATTAACGGACCTATTATGAGTTGTCCGAAATTGGTCAGGTTGCACTTATCTGGATTCTGGATCGTTGCAGTTCAATAGGTACCATGGAACATGAACCATAACCAATTCCGTTTTTAACATGGTTGATCATTGGTAGGGGTGCACGGGAATCGGTTTGAACATGTCCAATTAAGTCCAATAACACCCCTAATACTGCGTAAGTTCAAAATGTGTGCACATGAGTTAAGTCATATAATCATCTTATCCTATTTCGCACATTGGCGCTTCTAGCGTGAACTGGTGTATTGATGCTTGTGCGGTGCTTTAAGACGCACTAGATTTTACTAAATCGTACACTTGCTCCGGCTGTTATCTAAGTCATTGAGTAATAAGTCGTGAACTTAAAAGTCAGATACTCTTAAATATCCGAAAATAATATAAATCATTTAATAAATTCAAATTATTACAAAATATGTAACACAAATGGATATTTGATTTCATTTTTCAAATTCATTATCTATGATCAAATATTTTGAAATTGATATGCTCGTGCATCCGTACCCCGCGCATCCACGTGACTTAGCACATGAGATGCACAAACTAAATATTTACCTCTACAAGTTTCTGGTTCGGGTTGGAGATTTGAGATGGACAGATAACTCAAGTTCATCTCCAACTTGAACTTATGATTATTACATTAAGAGCACTACTCTATATTTGTTGTTTCTCTGCATCTGGTAGAAGGAAGCGTAAAACCTCTTTCCTAGCATATGTACCTCGCGCATCCACATCATGTGACTTAACGGGTTTTTTAACTAAATATTCGAAAAAATTAAAGTATTTAACAAAATAATCGTTTTTTTTTTTCTATTATTAAAGTGACCTAAGTCGCCATGTGAGATGGCGACTTCATTTGAAGTCGCCATCTCACATGGCGACTTCTACAAAAAATATTAAAAAAACTATTATTTTTTGATGTCGCCATGTCAGATGGCGACTTCATTTGAAGTCGCCATCTGACATGGCGACTTCAACAAAAATTATTAAAAAAAAGTATTATTTTTCCGATGACGCCATGTGAGATGGCGACTTCAATTGAAGTCGCCATCTGACATGGCGACATCCATAAAAATCTTAAAAAAAATATTATTTTCGGAAGTCGCCATCTGACATGGCGACATCTTTTAATTTTTTGAAAGATGTCGCCATGTTAGATGGCGACATTATATTAAAAAATAATTGTTTTACCGATGTCGGTATATAAAGACAGATTTTTTTTTTGTTTTTAAATATTGTCGCCATCTAAGATGGCGACAAAAAAAAAAAAATATTTTTTTATTTAATGTCGCCATTTTAGATGGCGACAATAATCAAAAACTTTGTCTATAAAACTGAAATGTTACTCCTTTTGAAATATAACAAATTCTCTTCGGCTTTCGAACAAATTCTCTTCAGAATTCGTGAAAATTCAAATTCTCTTCAGAATCCGTGAATATTTTCTCTGCAGGTATGTTGTTATACAAATAATTAAATTTCATAATATTATATATACTGTACTAATTTATTAAATTTGTGTTTATTTTAAGGTATGTCAATTAAAGTTTTGTTGTATTGGGGAGGCAATATATTACAAGATTCTGAATCTGTTAGATATGATCGTGGTCCGTCGAAAGGCATGACAATATCTCGCACTATTAATTATTTGCAGTTAGTGAACGACGTATATGATATTACTGGCATCGACCGTAACCAGTTCATTCTGAAGATATATTGTAAATATATATTTAGTGATTTTTCTGGGATAAAACAAACAATTTTTCCCGTTGACAGTGATTACAATTTAGCATGGGTATTGGATTCTGAACAAAATTATAGTTGTTTGGAGATGTATATACAAACAGAACGGAGAGATTATGATTTTATTACAGAAATGCCAACAAGTGGTAGTGGTCCATTTGTAGTAGATACAGAAATGCCAACTACCTCTAGGATTCAAGATGATGCTCCTATAGTTGCTGACAATATTGTTCCCGAGCCATTAGCAGACAGTTTTGTGGATTTTGGAGATGATTTTCAGACTGAACCGGAGGGAATTCCATCTGAGGATGAGTCTGATGACGATGAGGTTGATATTGAAGAAGTGCCAGATAATGTACCATACACAACCACAACAAATACTCATGCCCTTTATCCAACAATTCCATTCTTCTCAATGACACATCCCGAAGTATTTGGAGACTCATTAGACATTCCAACAGGTAGATGGGGGAGTTACTACGACTACTCGAAAGGGGATATCCATCTAGATATGGTTTTCAAAAATAAAGCTCATTTGCAGGCAGCTGTAAAGGATTACTTTGTACGTGTTGCGAAATGGGAGTACCGCGTTGTCAAGAGTACAAAAACATTGTGGAAAGTGGTGTGCAAACACAGTACAGAAGATATGTTTTGTAGATGGTACCTGCGGGCCTCGTTGAAGAAAAAAGTTGGTTTATTCAAAATAAACAAGTATGGAGGTTCTCACACTTGCCTTTTGAGTGAGCTGTCGGTCGATCATGCAAATTTGGACAAAAACATGATTGCTAGCTTGTTAGTGGGAATTGTTCGGCGTGATCCAGCTTACGAAATAAAGTATGTAATTCAAACAGTGAAAGATAAATATGGATTTGAGATCTCCTATGCAAAAGGATGGTTTAGTTTACGATGTGCTGTTGAGAATGTGTACGGAACATGGGAGAGCTCCGTGATGAAATTGCCTTACTATATGGGAGCTTTGCAAAAATGGAATCCCGGCACAGTCGTTGAGTGGGTTCACCTTGAAAATGCCAGACCAATAGAAAAGACTTTGAATTACGTGTTCTGGGCCTTCCATCCATGTGTACAAGGATTTCAGCATTGCCGCCGGGTAATAAGCGTGGATGGAACACATCTGTATACGAAATATCAACATAAGATGTTGATTGCCGTGGCAATGGATGCGAATAATCAAATCTTACCTTTGGCATTTGCAATTGTTGATGAAGAAAACTTTGTGTCATGGAGATGGTTTTTGGAGATGATTAGCAAGCATATTGTGAGAAGATCTGAGGGTGGTGTATGTTTGATTTCTGACCGTCATCCAGGCCTCATTGCTGCAGCCGATTGTATTCCTGACTTCAAATCACCCCTTGGAGTACATCGATTTTGTTTGAGACATGTTTGTTCAAACTTTAATAGTCGCTTCAAATCCGTTCATTTGAAAGACTTGTGTTGGAGAGCGGGATCAGAAAATCAGGTCAGAAAATTTGATCGCACAATGGAAGAGATTAAACTTATAGAACCAAGGGCTTTTGATTACTTGAGTCGTATTGATAAGTGTCAATGGTCGCTTGCTCATGACGGAGGCTGGCGTTGTGGTATCATGACCACAAATATGTCAGAATGCATAAATGGAGTTATGAAAGGTGCACGTCGACTTCCAATCACCGCCATTGTGCAATTAACTTTTGATCGTTGTGTGCTCTATTTTTTCGAACGGCTTAAGAAGACGGAGCGAATGATTCAAAATAATCAAGAATGGCCAGATTATGTGTTCGAAAGATATGGTCGTGCTGACTATCATTCCATCCATCATGATGTCCAGATGTTCGATCGTAGACGTCTAACCGCTTCTGTTATCACAAGAGTACAAGCAGGACGTGGGGGTAATACGCATGTTGTGTATTTAAAATCCGGGGAATGCTCTTGTGGAAAATGGAAAGAGTTCGGAATACCTTGCTCGCATGTGATCCAAGTGTGTCGAAAGTATGGCTTAAACGCTAAAACTTTTGTGAAGCCATATTACAATATGAATGAATATTGGAGCACATATCAAGGAGAATTCGAACCAATGTGGGGGGAGGAGCATTGGGACACCCCATGTTTTGAGTTATACCACAACTCCACTCTGCGAAAAAATAGAAGAGTAGGTCGAGATCGAACAACGCGCATTCCGAATGAGATGGACTGGCCAGAAGCCCGTGCAAGACGACAAAGTGCTTCAACTTCTCGAAATCAATAAATTTTTGAACGTGTAATTGATTGTATGTTTATTGTGTAAATGATTTTACGTTATTGTGACATTATTGTACGTTTAATTACGAAATTATTGTATGTCGAATGTATGCTCAAAGAAACAAACATTTTCTCAAATTTAATCTATAAAAATCGGTTACTATTTACAACATAATGATGACTTCACCGACGACGACGAGGAGCTAGATTTCCTCCCGTACCACAAGGAGGAGGATTTGTCTGTCTTCTAACTCTTCGTTGTTGAACGACTTCTTCGCCCCTTTCCCTTGCCACAGGTGTGTTGGCAGGCTCCTGTATTGGCGTCAACTGAGGGAATAGAACGGGCGAGACATCGAAAGGTGAAGTCCTAGCTGCATATGTCGCAAACCCAAGACTGACATCTGTACCCATGCTGCTGAACTGGGGTTGAGTGGACATGGGGGGATATGGCGTGAAGGGAGATAAATCATATGATTGTACAGGAACATGAATATAATAGTCCGTAGTCATATCTGGCTCTGTCCACGTGGATGGACCTGCAATATCTGTCTGCATATGTGCAGATGGACCTGCAATATCTGTCCACGTAGATGGACCTGCAATATCTGTCCACGTAGATGGAGTGCCTGCATGGAACTGTCGTGTATCAACAGGCTGGACTTCATTGTATGGCGGGAAGTTTCTGTCTCGTCGGTCACGAGCCACTCGCACCACATTGTCGAACATAGTCCTGTGTTGCCTCATCGACTCTGTCGTAATAGGCACTCCATCAGCCAGATGTCGGTCATAGCTTGTAGATAACTGTTCCATCTGCTCAATCTGCAAAGTACAAATGTCCATATAAAATTTATACATCGAAACACAAATATAAAATTAAAATTTCACGTAATTAACGTACCACATGCTGCCATGCCGGGCCATCACCATGTTGATATCCTGTCTGTACAAAGTATTCTTGACGCCCAATGTATCTACGTGTCACTTGTTCATACCACTCACTGTATCCGCCAACAACGTAGTAACCACCGTCAGTAAATCGTGGTCTGTCGACACGTAGATCATTTGCCCTCTCCCAGCAAAGTATGTGAGCTATATGCCTAGTGCTCCAGTTTTTGTTGACATTTCCCCTTCTACCAACATTATGCAATGCCTCATCCCCCGATGGTGGATCTTCTGGGATATCTTGTAGCATCCCAAATTGTCGCAGTACTCGATCAGACCGTTGCATTTCAACTATGTCGAAGAAAATCAACGGTCCCTTATATGTCCCCAACTCAGTGATTCCTTCAGTGTACTCATCAGGGTACGGCTGCCAATTAAACTGCAAAACAACATTGCTTTTACATACTATGAAAAGAGTATATTTTTGTACAAATTAATTTAACAGCATGCTTACTTGAGTTACTGGCTGGTCATCGAGGATGTCCCTTATGATGCGTATGGAATGACTCCCAGTTTCTGTAAAGATTAAATGACACGACCACCTGTATATATTGAAATAAATTATTAAATGCATTCACACATAAGATCAATTATAAACAATGCATATTTGTACTACCTTACACCATATGGAGCAGAAGGTAACACATTGTTTGGGCCGACAATTATTGGTCCAATATCAGATCTATCGCTACCCAATTGCGGAGTCAAACTTGGGATTCGTGACCATGCCCAAATCTCATTTATTGTAGTGACATCAATAACACAAGTTAGATTGACCAGAAACATATTTTAAATATTAAAAAAAACAAACATATTATTTACCTGTAAGAGTTGCACTGCACCACCTATAACTTTTTTCCCTTTCTCTGATGACGTGCACAACTCACGATATAAGTATGCCAATACAGCACTGCCCCAACTATATGTACTGGCAGAGTCGATATCCTCCAACTTTTGTAAATATAATAATCTAACAAATTGCCTGAGGAATCAGGGCACATAATCCCCCCTAACATCAATAACGCACAACCCCTTGTGAACTTAACAACATCATCTGCTGTACTATTTTCATCCAATGGATTGAGCAGCAAAGGATTATGCAAAGCAACTAATTTCAAACGTGCGCCCTTAAGGTCTGTGATGGCTGGTAAGAAACCTAAATATGTATGGCAATATTCTTGCCAATCGGGTAGAGCCCTATCAATATCAATCCCCGACACTACGATGCCATCTACTGGCAACGCCCATATTACTGCAATGTCTTGCAGTGTGATGGACGCTTCTCCTGATCTAAAATGAAACGTGTGTGTTTCACGGCGCCATCTCTCTAAAGCCGTGATCAGGTGCATGTCAAGTTCAATCTTACCACACCTATAGATACCATAAAATCCAATAACGTGCAATAAATTAACAACACGTATATCTAATGGACACATATCCCAAAAATAGCTATCTGGGTTTCTCACACGAAGTATACTATCCATATCACCTGCCCATACATCCTCAGATCGATGTGTAGACTGCAACGACAAAAGATGTGTGTCAACCGGGCCTGGTTGTCTCATTTGATCCATCCTGAAATATAATACAAAAATTAACAACATTAAACTCAACATTAAAAAACAACCCGTCTGTCGCCCACCGCCGCCGCCCACCACCTGCCACCGCCGCCGCCGCCGCCGGCCACCACCGCCGGTCGCCGCCTCCATCTTCGTCAACTTAAATTTTAATATTTCACATCACAAAAATTTACTCCAACAAGTAATATACTCCCACTACATATATTAAAATCATAATTTATCTACGATACATAAATAACAAAATTAAAAAGCTTACCTTAAATATTTTGGAAATAGCTTGATTTTTCCAGAAATGTTAGGAAGAAAATTTGAGAACGAACGGACGAAAGAATTTGCGGCGGAGGCTGAAGAACGAAGAAGACGAAGAAGAAACGAAGAAGAAGAGAAAATGAGAATGGTGCGGCGGCGTGTTTGTTTTTTAGGTTAAAATTCATTGGTGTCGCCATCTGAGATGGCGACACCAATAAATATTATTGATGTCGCCAACTGAGTTGGCGACATCAATATAATTTAATGGTGTCGCCATCTCAGATGGTGACATCCATATAAATTAAATATATGTCGCCAACTGAGATGGCGACATCAATAAATTATATTGATGTCGCCAACTCAGATGGCGATATCATAAAAAAAAAATTTTTTTGTTAAAGTCGCCATGTGAGATGGCGACTTCAATTGAAGTCGCCATCTCACATGGCGACTTAGGTTAGTTTGATAATAAAAAAAAAAATTCGGTTAAATTGTTAAATTATTTTTTAAAATCGATTATTTAGTTAAAAAACCCTGACTTAACACATGAGATGCACAAACTAAATATTTATCTCTACAAGTTTTTGGTTCGAGTTGGAGATTTGAGTTGGTCAGATAACTCAAGTTCATCTCCAACTTGAACTTATGATCATTATATTAAGAGTGTTTGGTTCGAAGATAAGATAAGTGATAGATAGATGAAAAAGTGGATAATGGGTTGACAAGTAAATTAATAGATAAATTATATTGTGTTTGCTTCGTATGATTAATAAAATATGATAAATAATATAATGTTTGGTGTACTTGATAATTATGTCGTATAAATTAATTTTATTCGTAAAATGACAAAAATATCTTCAAATAGGTTTTGCACTTATTTCTATTATTTTATTTCAGTTAAATTTAAAATAATCAAAATAAAATTATGTATGTAATTTAATTATTATAAAATAATATAATTAACTATTATTAATCAAAATACCCTCAAATAGGTTTTGCACCTAAACTAACCCTCTAATATTCGAGCCCTTTTTTTTTATGTAAGCTTGCATGCATGTTGCTTTTTTTAATTATATTTTTTCAACCCAAAGTTCAGACTTCAGATGTTAATTTATAAGAAATACAACTTTGTAATACTGTTAGCTATCAAAACATTGAGATGCATTGGTGCCATTATTGTTAACGTGAGGCACTCCATCACCATGCCCAGAACCGCCTGCCTCCACATCCTCCTCCACCCTCACCACCAACCCCAAATCCACCACCATGCCCAGAACCGCCTATGGTGCCCTCCAAGACCACCACCACCCCAAATCCTCCTCTTCCAGAACTAGAACCAGAACCACCCCCAAATCCACCACCATTTCTACCGTACATTAATGGAGTAGGGTGATAAGATGGGTAAATGTGTAAAGGTGTTTCTAATCTTTACTACTGTACAAAAATGGAGTAGAATAGTTAATTGGAGGGATGCTTCTTATGATTTCAGCTTTAATCACGGGCTTTTTCATTTATTTTGGGATTTTCTATCCTTGAGAAGAACATATGATATTGCTGGATTATTAATTTATCCTACCATTGGACCCTAAGAACACTACTCTATATTTGTTGTTTCTGCATTTGGTAGAAGGAAGCGTAAAACCTCTTTGCTAGCATTGCTGCTTGTCCTGGCCGGATCTGGCCACATCATATCAATTGATTCGGCCATGTGGCCCGATCCACAAGCGTTTATTCTGTCAGAAGGAATTTAACCTTTACATCAACAAAGCCAAAGAAATAGTTCCCATATTTGACTAAAAGAATTTCTAAGTCATAATATTTGCAAATGCATCAAACTTTCAACCCAATATTCTCACACCATTATCGAACACAATGATTCCACTGAATCAAATTACACCAGTAATCACACAATAATAAAAAAGGATAAAAAATTAGAAGACATTACATGATTACATCAAATAACCATTTAGAATTTTTCAATACTTATACCATCTCTAAGAACCTCGTAAGCATCTCTGTTTCGAGATTTCTTCATTCCAGCAGTGAAATAGAGCTTTGAATTCTGAGATGAAATACAAGTCACTTTGACCCACACCATCACTTTAGTCTTCATTCCGTCAATATCAGACAACTTACCTTTCTCCAGATAACCAGTTACAATGGTTGAGAATCGCAGTACGGATGAATCTCTGTATCCCACTTCACAGACTGATGGAATGTAAACAGTAAGCTTTCTAGTCACCTCGTTGAACTCATAATGGGTCGAGTCACGTGGGAAGATGCCTACGGCAAGGTCATACTCCTTGAGAAGTTCAGGTAATGACTTTTGCATTTTTCCTGGAAGAGACAAGTTTCGCATTCATTACGTAGACAAAAAAAACCAGCACAGGATAAACTTCAAGGGGGCTACATACTAGGTGATTAAGGCAGAAAAAATCTTTTGTAACTAACATAAGCGACAATCCAGGACAGTAAAAATTTATTCTCATTATTCTGTCACGAGTAAAAAATTTCATTTGGGAAATTCTACAGCAGATTGTTATGACTTGAAACGGAATAAATAATGAACCAAAACACGCAACAGAATTGAAATATGCAATATATTGAATATGAGCTGAAGTTTGATATGAAGAACAGAAGACAACCTAGGGAAATTCCCTGTGTTATAAACCCACATCTATTGGGCCCAATAGAAGAAGGAAATCAGAGGCCCATTATCAAACATGTCTATACTAGAAAGAGAAAGGGAATAACACGTGAAGGGTGATAAAAGGAGGAGCATGGTAAGGGTGGAGGCATTCGGTTATTCTGTTAGCTAAATGAAATACTAGCAGTGGCTAGGGAATGCACATGTGCATGAGAGATATTCTCTGATTTGTATTCTTTTCCTTTACAATTCAATCAAAACTAGTTTCTTCTTGTTCAAGTATTCTTAGTGTAAATCTGAGAATTACGTAAAGATCGTGAGTTATAACATTTGGTCCGACCTGCCGGATTAGTTGATCGGAGAATAGAAGTGATGGCATCTACGCGCGCGGAATCAAAGGCAGAAGCACTGGAAAGAGTTGTAACTCATTTACAGGAAAAGGTGAATGAATTGCAGGCTAACATGGGCTCGATGAACACTGCGATGGCATCCTTAGCCGAATCCCAGGCGAAGATGGTGGAATCACAGTCGCGAATGGAAATGCTGCTGTGTGCGAAAATGGAAGCTGAGCAAGAATGTCAAAAAAATAGAGATGAAACCACGAGCATGACAGACGGGAAACACCGAGATGAAAAACGAGATGAAAACAAAGATGAACAGAGCTTTGCGGAAGATGAGATGAAACATGCTGTGCGGAAAATAGAATTACCAAATTTTGATGGGGAGGATCCCATGGGCTGGCTTGGAAAGATTGGGCAGTACTTCGACATTCACTCAACACCCTATGAACATCGCACAAAGTTGGCTTACATCTGTATGCAAGGATCGTCGGTCCATTGGTTTAGATGGGTGAAGCTTAGAATTCCTAACATGACGTGGGACAGGTTTGGAGAGGAGTTGATAAAAAGGTATGGTGCATATGATGCTAATCCATTTGAACTCATAGCATCTCTTAAACAAGGGCAACAGGCGGTGGATGAATATGTGGAGCAGTTCGAGAGATTATGTGCTCAGATTGGAGATATGACGGAAGATCAGTGTTTAGGATATTTTTTAAGTGGATTGAGGGAGGAGATACGCAGGAAGATGTTTGTCCATCAACCCAGATCAATAGATCAAGCAATATCACTAGCAAGGGGATTGGAGTTGGAATTGTATGGGAGAGTGGTGGATAGGGGGAGAAGTCGGATGTTATCGATAGGGGGAGGAGAGGGTAGGTCTGGATCATTTCTAACCCAGCCGGTAGAAAGGGACAGAAACAAATTCATGCCATTTGGGAATAATCTGATGAGGAGTAGTAGCTCAGGAGAGGGGGGAATGAGGAAACCAGTCACGCCAATATCTTCCACTGGCTCTCGAAGTATGTTTGGAGGAGCAAGTGGTGCTCGAAATAGCGGAGTGAGAGAACAGGGGATTAGAGGTGTGGATGGGAAGATTGTATCTCATCAAGAATTCCTACGAAGGAGGGAGAAGAAGCTTTGCTATAGATGTGGGGAACCATATCACCCTACACATCAGTGCGTTCATAAGAGTCTGAGAGTCACCATCTTAGGTGAGGATGAGTGCGATGAGGGGACAATGGAGGGTGGTGAAGAGACGGTGAATGGAAACAGGAATGAAGAAGGCGTGGAAGGACAAGAAGAGACTGTTAATGTTGAGTACAATACATTGGAACTTCCTTTGTATTCGGTTACTGGTATAAATCAGTCTCAGACATTGAAAATCAAAGCAAGAGTGAAGGGACGGGAGGTAGTCACCATGATTGATAGTGGGGCGAGTCACAATTTTATCTCAAAAAAATTAATAACCGAGTTGGGGATGATAGTCGATGAAAGCGTGCGTTTTGCGGTGTGTCTGGGGGATGGGTGTAAAGTAGGCTGTCAAGGGATGAGTAGGATGTAGAAGTGGACTTGGGACCTTGTAAAATAGTGATGGATGGATATTCATTTGAATTAGGAGGGATTGATTTAATTTTGGGGGTGGATTGGATGAAGACATTGGGTGATATAGTCTTGAATTTAAAAAAAATGCAAATGACTTTTAAGTATGAAGGGGGGACAGTGACTCTACAAGGGGACCCTTCACTCGATAAAACATTAGTGTCCTTGAGGAGCATGGCTAAGATGACCGAAGTCGAGTATTGTGGGGTGGTACTTCTAAAGTGGAGCCACGTGGAGGAAGCGCAGGAACAGGGGGGTGAGCTAAAGGGAGTAAGAGGAATTGATGATCTTCTTAATAAATTTGTTAATGTATTTCAGGAAATTGGTGGATTACCACCTAATCGTGGGCAAGACCATGCTATTGTCATCAAAGAAGGGAGTGGTCCAGTCTCTGTGCGTCCTTATCGATATGCTTTCCGACAGAAGGACGAAATAGAGAGCATGGTAGCTGAAATGCTAAAGGCAGGTGTGATCCAGCCATCAATCAGCCCTTACTCCAGCCCTGTGATATTAGTGAAGAAAAAAGATGGGAGTTGGCGATTCTGTGTTGATTATCGTGCATTGAACGAGATCACTGTTGCAGATAAATACCCCATCCCGGTGGTTGAAGAACTGTTTGATGAATTGAATGGAGCAATGCATTTTTCTAAGCTGGACTTGAAATCTGGATATCATCAGATTCGAGTTAGGAGTGAAGATGTACACAAAACAGCTTTTCGGTCTCATGCTGGGCATTACGAGTTCTTAGTCATGCCATTCGGCTTGAAAAACGCCCCAGCTACCTTCCAATCAACGATGAATGAGGTATTCCGGCCTTATATGCGAAAATTTGTATTAGTATTTTTTGATGATATTCTGATTTATAGCAAGAGCTGGGAGGATCACTTGAGGCATTTGGAAGTGGTCCTGCAAGTGTTAACAAAGAACAAATTTGTGCTGAATAAGAGCAAGTGTCACTGGGGTCTTAAGCAAGTGGAATACCTGGGGCATATTATTTCGGTCCAGGGGATAAAAGTGGACCCCAGGAAGGTGGCAAGTGTGAATGACTGGTCAGCGCCAAAAAACATAAAAGGGTTGCGTGGCTTCTTGGGGTTAACGGGGTATTACAGGAAGTTCATCAAGGATTATGGAAAGATAGCAAGGCCATTGACAAATCAGCTAAAGAAAAATAATTTTGGATGGGAGGAACAAGCTCAAGAGGCTTTCGAATCATTAAAGAAAGCTTTAAGTGCGGCTCCGGTGCTGCGAATGCCTGATTTCAGTAAGTTTTTTACAGTGGAATGCGACGCATCTGGGGGTGGTCTGGGTGCCGTGTTGTCGCAAGAGGGGCACCCTATTTCTTATTATAGTAAGGTGATCTCAGATCGTGCCATGGCCAAGTCAACCTATGAAAAAGAGTTGATGGCGTTAGTCTTGGCTGTGCAACATTGGCGGCATTACCTAATTGGTCACAAGTTCGTTATTCTAACCGATCATAAACCTCTTAAAAATCTGTTACAACAGCGCATATCAACTCCGGATCAACAATATTGGATAGCCAAACTGTTGGGGTATGAGTTCGAAGTCAGGCATAAGGCGGGCATCGACAACGGAGCGGCGGATGCTCTCTCACGAAGGGGCGAAGGGGGGGAACTGAATATAATTAGCAGCGTTGAATGGGCAGAATGGGAACAACTTCAAAAAGAATTGCAAAATGATGCTGAGTTGAGTAAAGTGGTGCAAAAACTTGTTGCTGGGGCTGACGGGGTACAACATTATACCATGATGAACGGGTGCCTGTTACATAAAGGCAGATTAGTCATCCCTAAAGCATCTCCTTGGGTAGACAAACTATTGGTGGAATTCCATTCTACCCCTGTTGGTGGACATTCGGGTGCTTTCAGGACATATAAGAGGGTGGCTAACAATGTTTATTGGAAGGGGATGAAACGAGATGTCTGCAACTTTGTGGCTGAATGTATGGAATGCCAACGACAGAAAGATGAGGCTGCATCCCCGGCGGGTTTACTTCAACCACTGCCAATTCCGAAGGCAATCTGGGAAGGCGTGGCCATGGACTTTATTACCGGACTTCCAAAATCCAAGGGGTATGATGTTATCTTGGTAGTGGTCGATAGGCTATCTAAATACGGCCATTTTGTATTGCTAAAACATCCTTACACGGCAATTACAGTGGCAGAAATCTTTGTGAAAGAAATAGTCAAGTTGCATGGAATTCCCAAGACAATTGTACGTGATCGAGATGTGGTATTTCTAAGTCTATTTTGGACAGAGTTATTCAAGCTGCAGGGGACACGCCTTAAAATGAGCACGGCATACCACCCTGAGACGGACGGGCAGACAGAAGCATTGAATAAATTAGTTGAAACTTACCTTAGATGTTTTTCAACTGAACAACCCAAGACCTGGGCACTATGGATTCATTGGGCGGAGTATTGGTATAATACCGCCTACCAAACGGCAGCCAAAATGACCCCGTTTGAAGTAGTTTATGGGAGGAAACCACCCACTCTCATTAGCTATTTACCATTGGAGACAAACGTCGCAGCTGTAGCTCAGAATTTGAATGATCGAGATGAGCTAATCAGGCAACTAAAGTACAATCTCGAGCGAGCCCAACAGTATATGACAAAGTATGCTAATAAGAAGCGTCGAGATGTGGTGTTTCAGGAAGGCGAAATGGTCTACTTGAAGCTCCGGCCACATAGGCAGCAATCTGTATGCAGCAGGGTATTTCAGAAGCTGGCGCCTAAATTTTATGGTCCATTCAAAATCATTAAGAAGCTCGGAGGAACAGCTTATCATTTACAGATGCCTGAAGGATCAAAAGTGCATCCTATATTCCATGTTTCCTGCTTAAAAAGGGCGGTCGGAAAAACAGGGGCAGTGGCACGAATACCACAGGAATTGGCTAATGATTTGTCACTCATCTTTGAACCAGTGCTGGCACGAAGAACTAAGGAGAAGCAGAGGAAGAAGTTTGAGCAGCTTCTCATTCAGTGGAAAGGAAAATCCACACATGAAGCTACCTGGGAAGATTTGGACGAATTTGTGTTGCAATTTCCGGACTTCCGCCTTGAGGACAAGGCGAATCTTGAAGAGGGTGGGAATGTTATAAACCCACATCTATTGGGCCCAATAGAAGAAGGAAATCAGAGGCCCATTATCAAACATGTCTATACTAGAAAGAGAAATGGAATAACACGTGAAGGGTGATAAAAGGAGGAGCATGGGAAGGGTGGAGGCATTCGGTTATTCTGTTAGCTAAATGAAATACTAGCAGTGGCTAGGGAATGCACATGTGCATGAGAGATATTCTCTGATTTGTATTCCTTTCCTTTACAATTCAATCAAAACTAGTTTCTTCTTGTTCAAGTATTCTTAGTGTAAATCTGAGAATTACGTAAAGATCGTGAGTTATAACACCCTGTAATCCCTAACAACAAGCTAGTAACAAACTCAACAATATTCTGAATATCTCACTACCCAACCCAACTCACACTTTTATGCCTCACTCACTCGCGTGTATTTCCCCCCTCCCCTATTCTAGAAAGCACCAATTTAATCATGGCCTTTTTATTATCATCTTGGATTAGGCCCACTGAACTTGGGGTCATGAGTCATAACACAATCATCCACATGCTCAACTTTTACTGATGCTGCTTGGACAAATTGTTCTACATGAACTTGGTTGATAAGGGAAACCATGATACAGCAGGAAGATCATGTTCATTATTTAAAAGGATGAATGAGATCTAGAAGATTGACTATTTTGTGCATATTGTCTTGAAGAGGATATGTCAAGGAAGCATTAGTAGAAAAGGGTAATAGCAGGAATTCCATTAGGCCAGGAACAAATGCAAGCATCTAAATCTAATTGACACTAACCCATGTTAATGCAGCTGAGTATATAGCCATCACAGCGAACAAATGTTGACACATTCCGAGAAAATTGGTACTTTAAGGTTCCATAAAAAAAAATTAATAAAAAAACCCCGAGGAAACTCCTTTATTCATTGAAAGGAAAAGCAACTTAGGGGAAGGCAAACATTAACCTTTCATCTTGTTAACCAACCACTTGGCTCCCCCTTCAATACTGCTTGACAATGACTGACAAAATAAAACAAAGATTACTGTTAAAGAAATTTAATCGCCAAACAAATTTATAAGCACGATTGTTCCTATAAAAATGTTAAAAGAGATGAACCTTCAGCCAAAACCAGAATATCAAATATGACATTTCACGTGTAACAGTTTTTAATTATTCAAATTTTAATTGGCAGTTCAGAGGAAAGACAAAAGAAATTTGATTCTCCTCTTCATCTGTAAACCTTCTTAGAAGCACAGCAAAGTTGAGACCACAAGTGTTTCCCACAGAAGTTCTCAATTAAGAGTTGCAATTTGTTTTCGGTTAATGTTGCACCAAACTTTTGTCATGATTTATTCATGCCAGCCATCTTTTCAGGCATCAGCTCCCATGAACCACATGGAAGCTTTCTGATAATGCATTAGGCAAATCACTCAGCAGATTCATTAAACATGAATAATATTTCATTATGTAAGCAAAAAGCAATTGGTATCAGTCAACCGAAAGTCATAAGTAACCGGAAAACATAAGTAAATTTTCACACAAAATAACAAATTATTGGCTCGTCCAAAAGCCGATGCTTCGGGAAATTAAGTGATAATTATACAAATAAATCGCAAGGATATACCACTACGAATCAATATATGAAACCCACTAGTTCATAATTGAGATACACCTATCATTAGCAAGATCATAATTACAGTAAACTCAATAATCCATAATCCACACCAATTACTGACATTCTCAAAACTAACAAAATTGTTAAAAAAAAAACTAACAAAATCGAAAAGCTTAGAATTTTAGTTAAAACTTCAATATGACCAACTGTACAGCATTGAACAATCCACGTCAACGATAAGATATCTAAATAAAATCCCATCAAAAGAAAACATCAAATTCAGCACACAGAAAAGCCAAACAAAACTCAAATTCAGCAGAAAAATGATATATGAAAGTGAAATCGGTAAATCCAAATAAATAACGAAACTTCAAACAATAATTCAAAGTCTTACATTGATATCATCGCCAACTGAGCCAATTTCCTTGTTCGCCTTTTGACCTAACCAGTACGACCCCACCTTGTTCAATATTTGATCCATTTGATACAACCAATAAACCAATTTGTGGAGTGAAACTACAAAAATCCTGAAAATTCGAAGATAAACTCCATCTCTCTCCCTTCCTGGGCCTTGGAGAAATCGTTATCTTCGAGAATTTGGGGACTTTTCTGCACCACGAGGTCTTCACGACTATTCACACAATGAACTTTAGAAGTCTTTTTGGATATAATTTTATTGGCTATTGTTTTATTAATAGCACTTTAGTCCTCCAATGATACCATATTATCTAACTCAATATATTATTAATTAATTATATCAATTTAATTTAGCTCAAACTCGTAATAATATAGCCAGTTTCATTTGATAAATGATTCGTGCATATACATTAATATTAATATATTTGACATAATCAAAAAAATATATTTAAAATAAAACTTTAGAGTTGTTTTCTGTAAGATTTTTAATAAATAATAATTATTTAACTACAATAAATTTAGCTAGTTTTAAATTCATGGTGTTTTATAATATTATTTTGTTACTGGGATTGGTGTGTTCTTTTAAATTCATATAAAATTTGAATAAATTTTACAATTAAATTTGGATAAATCTAAAATAGTTTTGCACCATTACAAAATCATTTCTTCAATATTGGATGTTACACAAAATTATGGAAATGAATAATTTAGTTAACCTAAAGAAGTCACATTATGACAACAAAATTTATATTCTAAGATTTTAGTACTTAATAAATAATAATATTTTTTCAATAATCTTACAAATCAATACAATTAAATCACATTACCCATTCTCAAGAAAAATGGCATTACTCTCATCGAAAACAACTTTGTTGGGTATGAACTCGATTAATCTTGATTTTGATGTTAACAAAATATTCTATTATGTTCCTAATATTTGATTCAGAGTGTGCAGTAAGGTTGATTCGCTTCAGAGCATACCAGCGAAGTAGAAAAGAGACAACACAGTGAAGTCAGACCGGCTCTGGGAGTTTGGTCTGTCTATCAAAGAAAAAAATATATTGGAGTTGTCGGTTCTGCGCTCAATAGAACAGATTGGTTGAGTTAGCAGCAGAATAGAACCGACAGACCAATTGGGTGAACAACCAGCTAGAGCAATCAAGAGAACCAAAAGAACATATCAGTTGGATAATTGATATAGCTGAGCAGGAACAGGTCGGCTATGTGACCAACAGAGCTTTACAAGATCATGCCAGCCGACTGACAAGCGAAGCTGAACCTATCCAACCAAGCTGATGTAACTAGTCCAGCTGCATAACCAAACTAGCTGAAGATTTTCAACAAAGGTGATACAACCAGCAAGACAAGTTGAACAAATGAAGACCAAGCTGGACAGAACATTTGAGAAGCAAAAAATAGTCTACAAAGTAAATATGATCAGTCGAAAAGTCAGAAATCATACAAGATTCAGAGACTTTTCAACGGACTTATTTATGTATGTATGGACAAATCAAGTTGAAGGCTAAGAAATACATGTTGGGATATGCCCTAAGACAAGTCCTTAGATGATTGTTTATGACATACAATGTATTATGATTTTATTAATGGCAAATCATTATTATATCTTATTCGAATATCTGTGCAATATGAATTGATATATAAGTTAATGTCCTTAGAATAATATTGTATTGTTCTTAAAGATTGTTCATAGTCAAGTATTATCATGAATCAGGATAATGATAATGCATTGAGACTATTATGTTTTGATTGATGAATTGTTCATTGATATGAGATATCAAATCAACACATGGGTACATGTTAGAGAACAATGTACTGGACAGACCCACCATGAGCATGCTACATGGATAGTTATATGAGTGTCATAAGCAATTCTCATAGTGATAATAATGTATGTAATCCTTACGACTTGAGATCATCAGAGATCCCAACATAAGGAGTTATGTATCTTGATATTGTCAAACGTTACCTGTAACAGGGTAAACTATAAAGGCAAATATTGGATACACTACGAGTTATGTAGAGGGGTGTTGATTGATCAAGATAGGATTTGTCCCTCCTATATAACAGGAGAAGTGTTTGGGCCCTTGATCAAGTAAGACTAAAATGCATGGCCGTGCTCGAATGAGTCGATATGTGATATCGAGCTTATTCGTTTATTCTAGTTCTACTTGGGGATCAAGAAATAGAGATTGAATATACGAGTATGACTATTCCATGACTCGTGTTCAATCTAAACACATTGGATAAAGGGATTAAGTTACATGGTTAATATTATCACAAGTTCTAAGGTTATGCCGAGTCAATGACCTTCTTGTAATTTGGGTAGCCTTGATGTGTCGCTAGATACCGCTCATTGCTTGTGACATAAAATTAGATTTTATGTCACTACCAACATTACAAGATCCTATCGGGTCGCACAAAAGATTAAATCGATAAGGGGAATTAAATTCATTGGATGAATTAATTAATTAAGAAGAGTCTTAATTACATGATTATAAGGATTTAATTAAATCATGGGTTTGGGTCCATGAAGCTTTAAGAAAGTCTTGAACCTTTAATTAAATCTAACATATAAATGATATCAAGGTTAATTAAGAATAATCTAAGATATCACAAAACCTAATAGCCTCCAAAACCCTCTCTCTCGGCCGCCGCCTCCTCTCCTCCTCCGTCTTCACGCCAACGCCGTGTTGATTGGTGGATTGATCGGCTGTCGTTAATCGGTTTTGAACCGAGAGTTCAGTTTTGGTTTAAGAACAAGTCTAGCAACTTGTTCCTGAACAATCCCTTTCGATTTGATCGTGTGGATACTGTAGAGACGAAGGTGAAAATTTTCGTTCGTGACTCGAGGTGCTACAATGTGGAATCTGCTTCAAACACGCTACAAGGGTGAGACTCTTTTAATCATTCGGATATGAAGACTCTGTATAGGTCCTCGGTTAGGAATCCATTGTTTTATTTCCGCTGCGCACTTGTGTCTTGGATTCCTTACAGTGGTATCAGAGCCGTGTACAAAGCTCATATCGGAATTTTGTGGTTAATGGTTTAATCATATTTAGAATTATATTGCATGCTTTAAAACTGTATAATCATATATGATATGAATAAATCGAGTTTGTGAAAATCATCGTAAAATTATATATGATATAATTGACAATTTATGTATACGATACATGAAGGCGAAAAGCTGAGCCCATGGCTCTTGATGGTTCGGCCACCACCATAAAACTTGACCCACGGCTGCCACATGAGGGCTAGGGTTTTCGAACCCTTGGCTCGAGATGGTCTAGCCGTTGTGGCTCATAGTTGTGCATGAAGGTGTCGAAACATGACTAGGGTTTAGAACCTTTTAGGCTTGATAAAGTTCATATGCGGCGCATGTAGGTTCTATAATTGTTCACGAAAATTGAAGGTCGACGGCTAGGGCCACATGAGGGCTAGGGTTTTCGAACCCATTGGCTCGAGATGGTCAAGCCGCCACCGTCATGAATCGTGCATGGAAAGGACCACACGGCCGCCGCATGAAGCTAGGGGTTGCATGGCTCTCGGCCGCCGCACGTGAATGGGCTAGGGTTTCGAACCCTTAGCCACATTCGGTCCATGATGGCGCCGAGATGACTAGGGTTTCGAACCCTAGTCACATGCGTGGTGGGCCGTGGTTTTGGACTAAGGATCCGTGACATGTGATGTCCTGAGCGTACGATAATTTCATAAAATTTATGTTACAGTTTTATTGGAATTAAATTTTAAAATGTTTAGAATTTAATTCATTATTGTTATAGCATGTTATAGCATGTTATAGCATGTTTTATGTGTTTGTTCAAACATCGGCGATCGATCGAGAGCCCTATGGCGATCGATCGCCGAAACAGGGCAAAATATAAGGCGGTTTATCACTTTGGCGATCGATCGCATGAAACATGGCGATCAATCGCGAGGGGCATAAATTTTTGGCGATCGATCAGTGAAAGCGGGTGATCGATCGCGATGTCCAATTATTTGGAACATGTGTTATTTTCTTAGAATTTGATGGTGAAGCTTCTTTTGACATTGTATATTGTTGATATTCATGTAGCATCATCACAAGGGACATGACAAAGACGTGGGTATACATTGACGCTTGAATTATATGTTTTGTACCGCACGACAGATACGTGTTGACGTATGAGATTGATCTTATTGTTGATGTGATGTGATGTCGTTTACATGTGTTGAGATTGATATATATGATTATTGTAATCATATTGTTGTATATTCATGATGTTGGGGCATATAGTTGATGCCATGAGAGGTATGCTACTGTTAAGCATACGATTTGACTGTTATAACGTGTGAGGACGGAAATATGATATGTGTTGCTAATATGGGGCGTGAAGGCTGAGCCACTGACATATTGAGCTGAGAGGCATATCATATATGTCCCGTTATAACATGATGATGAATGAGACATTGTGGCGCCCCAAACGTCACCACGTAAACAGACAAAATATGACATCATTTGTATAAATTTTTTGGCATAATCTCCCCGTAATTTGGACCACTCAACAACACACAACTGGAAAGATATAAGTTCACATATTATATGACGTCTACTTAACTTCAATATGACATCAGTCACATGCACCGACTCAGAACAACAAAATGATAGCGTAATACATACATACTATATACAGATATTAACCAGCTCACAGGCAAGCCACAACTATTTTCAATACAAGGATTTATACATCTCACACTCAACAACTCCTAGTCATGTCCCCAACTCTAACGTCTAGGCTTGATACATGTTTCAACAGAAACAACCCCCAAAATGGGTGAGCACACACAGCAATATTAACAGCATAAACAAACAGTATTCTAGGAACATTATAACATGTTGTACGATGATAGTAATGCTTACTGCAATCAATACCAAAAATACGAAGATGTCTTGACTGTTTCTGTAACTCAATTCCTCAACATCAAATCAAAATTCATCAATCATCACCTTATTCATATCACATCTGATATACAAATCGATATCGTGGCAACATCGAGCCAACTATTCCCATCGTCGTATCATCATTGCGACCCATCGTATATAATCGATATAGTGGCAACACCAAGCCTAATATACCCCATCGTCGCATCATCATTGCGACCCATCGTATATAATCAATATAGTGGCAACACCAAGCCTACTATACCCCATCGTCGCATCATCATTGCGACCCATCGTATATAATCGATATAGTGGCCACACCAACCCTACTATACCCCATCGTCGCTCCTCTACTACTGCGACACAATCAACAACAATAATACTAATAATACGTCGCTCATTCCAGCGATCCTCAACATCATCATTCATTTACAGCATCAATATATCGTAATCAACATCAATATGAATATAATACATACTCGTACGTTAACACGTACCTGATAGTCGATAAGTAAGATTAGGTTATTCTTGACGTCCCGAGGTTCGTGAAGTATCTATAACAAGTTTAACAATTCAAAATCAGCTCATCACAATAACATCAACGTATAGATATAGCCTCTAATCACATTTCACGAACCTTGATTCATAATTAAATCATCGAAATTATGAAACGACATCAATTACGCTTTTCAACTGAAATGATAAGTTCCAATATATTTACTACACAACAATAATTCATTTAGAACTAATTCCCCCAAATATCAAAATCTGCTATATTTAAAAATTCAAAACTCGATCATTTCGCCAGTTTGACTACAACTACACGTATCGGTGTATTTCCAAGTCAACAACAGTCAATCATACACCATTTTTAACTATCATTGTATAAATTGGCTAAATAAAAATTAACACCAAAATACGAACTATTAGTGTTAGACAGTAGCCCTTACCTCGCTGATGCCGAATATATAATTTATTTCACCAAAACCCGTACAGATTGAACATAATAATTTTTGTAAAGAAATGTGAAACCCTTATTCAGCCTCTCAATTGTTTCTTGCAAACAATCTGAATTTTTTGTCTCAACTTTAAGCACTTATATATTATATTATTATAATAGTAAGAGATGACACATGTCATCGTAGGAGCTCGCCTCATGTCATGCATTTCTAGGCCAGTTTTCTGCATTTTCGGATCATATTTTGACAATGCCTTCAACATAAAAGTTATAGATATATTTCCTATCTTCGTGTGGACAAGTAATTCGCTTAGTTCCGATATCGTATGTAAAAGTTATGACAAAAATACTACCATGTTTTACAATAAACAATTTGTTCTTGACACATGATTTATTTTAATTACAATCTGACCACATGTTTACGTCATAATTTTCAATTATAATTTGATATGATTTCCAGGGCATCATAGACATGTCATGACATATTTATATATTGTGGTGTATGATACAGAAACAATCACAGTTGAGATGATTATATATCGTATTGTGTATTCATATTGATATGGAATTGAGATGGTAAATATCAATACTCATTATGTGTGGTTGTTTCTGTAGGAATTCATAGACGGGGGAGGCCGGGATTGTGAGTCGACTTCTGCTGCGAGATGAACCACTGATTAGGAAATGAACGTGTTATGATTGTTCATATGTGCATGATGTATATTGTGTCACGGTTTTGAAAATGATGTAATAACTGACATAGTATGACTCTTAATCAGTATGACTTATTACTTAATCATACTTTATAATTGTGTAATTAATTGATACATAAATGATTAAGAAGCGAGGACCCCATATACAACATAGGAGAATATCAAGAACCCGTAAAACTCTAAACCACGGGGAGCTTCAAAGACATCTGCTAGATGATAGCACACCCCAAAACACGCACCATCATTGGAAGCTTTTTCTGATAATTTATAAGATCATTTGTACTGACCCGTTGCACTCATATTCTTTATACTCGTGACCTTATAGTGAAGAGTTTAATTGTAACTGTGAGACATGTTGTCTATACAGAGTGAGATGCAGTTCTCAGTTGTAAGTGTGACTTCTTTTTATTGAGTTGGTTGCTAGGAGTTCACATCGTAAGTGTAACATCGACTGGAGCAGATCTGTACAAAGGGTTGTATAGATCAAAGTGTTATTATTTATCCTTCCTGCAAATGAAGAAGTGGAGATGTAGAACGATTACACCAAAATGAAGAAGTGGAGATGTAGAACGATTACACCAACTTCGAACTTACAAAAGCACACACACATGTGCATATACTTTCCACATTATCTTTCAACTGCGTATTTGTTTAAATGATTTTAACTTGTTTAATAAGTTTTACATTTTTCTCCCATCAGTGTAGAAGGATGCATATATCTTCTAACCATTGCTGATGACCATACACAATTTACTTGGGTTTATCTTCTTAAATCCAAATATGATGTGTCTATAATCTTTCCCTCCTTATGTAAAATGATCAACACTCAATTTGACAAAAAAATTAAGTCTATCCGATCAGACAATGCCCCGGAATTTAACTTTTCCCACTTCTTTGCCACAGAGGGTATAATATCACATCACTATCGTGTGGAGAGACCACAACAAACCTCTATTGTAGAGCGGAAACATGAACACATTCTCAATGTTGCCAGGGCACTATCATTTCAATCCAACATTCCTTTAGTCTACTAGGTGTTGCATCTTCACTGCGGTGTATCTGTGTTGGGATATGCCCTAAGACAACTCATTAGATGATTTTTTATGACATACACTGTATTATGGTTTTGTTAATGACAATTCATTATTATATATTATTCGTGCATCTGTGTAATATGAATTAATATATAAGTTAATGTCCTTAGAATAATATTGTATTGTTCTTTAGAGATGTCCCTAGTCAAGTATTATCATGAATAAGGATAATGATAATGCATTGAGACTAGTATGTTTTGATTGATGAATTGTTCATAGATATGAGATATCAAATCAACACATGGGTACATGTTAGAGAACGATGTACTGGACAGACCCACCATGAGAATGCTACATGGATAGTTATATGAACATCATAAGCAATTCTCATAGTGATAATAATGTATGTAATCCTTACGACTTGAGATCATCAGAGATCCCAACATAAGGAGTCATGTATCTTGATATTGTCAAACGTTACCTGTAACAGAGTAAACTATAAAGACAATCATTGGATACACCACGAATTATGTAGAGGGATGGTGAGTGATCAAGAAAGGATTTGTCCCTCCCCTATAACAGGAGAAGTGTTTGGGCCCTTGATCAAGTAAGACTAAAATGCATGGCCGTGCGCGAATGAGTCGATATGTGATATCGAGCTTATTCGTTTATTCTAGTTCTACTTGGGGATCAAGAAATAAAAGATTGAATATATGAGTATGACTATTCCATGACTCATGTTCAATCTAAACACATTGGACAAATGGATTAAGTTACATGGTTAATATTATCGCAGTTCGCAGGTTATGTCGAGTCAATGACATTCTTGTAATTTGGGTAGCCTTGATGTGTTGCTAGATACCGCTCATTACTTGTGACATAAAATTAGATTTTATGTCGCTGCCAACATTGCAAGATCCTACCGGGTCGCACAAAAGATTAAATCGATAAGGGGAATTAAATTCATTGGCTGAATTAATTAATTAAGAAGAGTCTTAATTACATGATTATAAGGATTTAATTAAATCATGGTTTTGGGCCCATGAGGCTTTGAGAAAGCCTTTAATTAAATCAAACATATATCATGCTAACAAGGTTGAGAGTGATTAAGGATTATTTCAAAAAAACCTAATAGCCACTCCATTGACTTGCTCTCGGCCGCCGCCTCTTCTTCCCACCTCACGCTGCCGCGCCGCCATGTAAAGGGGATTTGATCGGCCGCCGTTGATCGGTTTTGAACCGTGAGTTTAGTTCTGGTTTAAGAACGAGTCTAGCAACTTGTTCTTAAATCTCTTTTTCGATTTGATCGTGTGGATACCGTAGAGGCAAGATCTTGGAGGTTTTGCTCGTGACTCGTGGTTTGGCATCGTTTCTGCATCAAACACGCTACAAGGGTAAGACTCATTTACATTCCGATATGAATACTTTGTATAGGTCCTCGGTTAGGAATCCAAATTTTATTTTCCGCTGCGCATTTGCATGTTGGATTCCTTACAGTGGTATCAGAGCCGTGTACAAAGCTCATATTGGAATTATGTGGTTAATTGTTTAATCATATTTAGAATTATATTGCATGCTTTGAAACTGTATATAATAAATCGATTTTGTGAAAATCATCATGAAATTATATATGATATAATTGACAATTTATGTATACGATACACGAAGGCGAAAAGCCGAGCCCATGGCTCTTGATGGACACACGGCCGCCGCATGCTAGCTAGGGTTCGGACCCTTGGCTCGAGCATGGGCTAAGCCGCCGCACCAACTAGGGTTTCGAACCCTTTTTGGATCGATTAAAATCATGGCGACGCATTGAAGGTTCGGACCATGGTTCACGAAATCATGCGAGTTGGCGGCTACCTCCACGTGAGAGCTAGGGTTTTCGAACCCCTTGGCTCGAGATGGTCGAGCCGCCACAGTCAGAATCGTGCATGGAAAGAATGAGACGGCTAAGGTTTCGAACCCTAGCGGCCGCCGCATGGTTCACACGGACTTGGACCGTGACTTGGGCTAGGGTTTCGAACCCTAGGCTCATGCATGGTCCAGCCGTGTGGTTAGGGTCTTTGAACCCTTTTGGTCCATGGCTTGTGACGCAACGAGTCTCCGTGGCATGTGATGTCACGAGCGTACGATAATTTTCAAAATTTTATTTTACAGTTTTAATTAGAATTAAATTTTAAAATGTTTAGAATTTAATTCATTAATTGTTATAGCATATTTTATGTGGTTGTTTGAGCATGGTGCATGGTTATAGCCCTATGACCTATTAGATAGGATTTTGTGAATGTTTGTAATTTAATACGGCCTGCGAGTCGTGCCTTCTCTATTTTTCTAAATGTTATCTCTCCCATACGTTCCCCTCGAATGTAACTCGAGGAATTCTCTATATCATGTAATTGTTATATAGTATAGTTTATTTTATTGATGGAGATCAATGATGATGGATCAAGGTGCCGGGATAAGGAAGCCATTCACAAAAGGGAGCCATAGAGGTGCTTGGTGAAGTTACCTTAGGTTGACCTTCTAGTATTTTCTCATTGGCTTGAGAAAATCATTAGTTGGGGCTATAACCATGTCACGTTTATTTTATGTTGATGTATGAGATGCATGTTTAATGTTTTATTTAATATTGATGCTTAAGATACATATATGTAGATATGTATATATTCATATATGTACTAGACATATTTTCAAATATTAATAAACTCATGAGATCAATAAATCCCTCTTATAATATTAAGTCAAATCAAGATGCCTTCCAATTAAAAAATACTCGTCAAGACTTCGATTGAACATGTGTGGGTTTGCCAAAGCAAAGCACCGTGACAATCTTAGTAAGACGCGAAAGGATAAAAGTGATATCCGTGTTATTTTAAAATTGGGCTCGACTTAAATAGAGTTATCTCAATAGGATTGGGAACCTAAAGGCATAGGGTTGGATAATAATTCATTAGATGAATTTGAACAAAGTGTTGTTCGTCCAACCATCCAAGAATTACATGTGATGTAATTGACAAAGTGTTGTCTACCTAAATAACCGAGTCTTTGGTGATTAGCCAAAGCTAACTCAGGATTAGGTGAAATATGGATCTTGGCCCACTAAGTTTACGAGGGTTGATATTTTAAACAAAATAGTTGGAGTATCATTTAATATAAGACCTTATTAAATGATTAAAAATCGTAAACTTATTTTGCATATTTATATTGTAGATATCCATGGCATCAAACAACGTAACTAGCACACTATCATTGCGATCGGTCCTTGAGAATGACAAACTAAATGTGACTAATTTCCTAGACTGGTATAGGAATTTGAGGATTGTCCTCAAACAATAGAAAAAAGCAATATGTCCTAGAGGAACCCTTACCTGCTGAGGAACCTCCCGTAACGGCTGCTAAAACCGATAAGGATGCTTACAAGAAGCATCGGAATGACGCGCTTGATGTTGGTTGCCTCATGCTTGCCACCATGAACTCTGAGCTTCAGAAGCAACATGAGGAAATGGAGGTGTTCGATATGATCGAGCACTTAAAGCAACTCTACCAACAACAACCTAGACAAGAGAGGTATGACGTCTCTAGAGCGTTATTCCAGTTCATAATGGTAGAAGGAAGCCTTGTTGGAACTCATGTACTAAAGATGACAGGGTACATTGAGAATCTTGAAAAGCTGGGTTTTCCATTGGACCAAGAGTTGGCCACAGACGTGATCTTGCAATCGTTGCCTGATAGCTACAGTCAATTTGTCTTGAACTACAATATGATTGAAATCGAAAAGACGCTACCGCAATTGCTTGGTATGTTGAGAACATATGAAGCAAATTCAAAGAAGTCTAAGCCTACTAATGTTCTTATTGTGAATAAGAGCAAAGGAAAGACTAAAGCAAAATGCTACAAGAAGAACAAGAAAGTCTTTGTTAAGTCTAAGCCTCATGCTTCTACGCTCAAGCCAAAGGGAGGAGTGTCTAAGGAAGGGAACTGTTTCCATTGCGGTGAGACCGGTCATTGGAAGAGGAACTACAAATTATATCTGGAAGATCTTAAGAAGACAAAAGGAAGTGTGACTTCCGCTTCAGGTATTTTTGTTATAGAAGTCAATTTATCTACTTCTTCATCATGGGTATTAGATACTGGATGTGGTTCTCACATTTGTGTTAATGTGTAGGATCTCAAAAGGAGTAGGTTGTTGGCGAAAGGCGAGATTGATCTCCGAGTGGGAAATGGAGCAAGAGTTGCTGCATTAGCTATTGGAGATTATTCATTAACTTTGCCTTCTGGTTTATTATTAGATTTACAAGACTGTTATTTTGTGTCATCTATTACTAGAAACATTATTTCAATTTCTTGTTTGGACAAGATTCGTTTTTCATTTATTATAAAGGACAAGTGTTGTTCTATTTATTTGAATGATATGTTTTATGATAGTGCACAATTGATTAATGGTCTTTATGTATTAAATCTTGATATGCCTGTCTATAACATAAATACTAAAAGGATTAAGAATAATGATTCAAATCCAACTTATCTCTGGCATTGTCGATTGGGCCATATAAACGAGAATCGCATATCAAACTTCATATGGATGGAGTATTTGATTCATTTGATTTTGAATCATATGAAACATGTGAATCTTGTTTAATGGGCAAGATGACTAAAGCTCCTTTCAAGGGACATGTTGAAAGGATAAATGATTTATTGAGTCTCATACATAGTGATGTATGTGGACCAATAAGCACACAAGCTAGAGGTGGTTTTCAATACTTCGTTACATTTACTGATGACTTCAGTAGATATGGGTATGTGTACCTAATGAAACATAAACATGAAACCTTTGAAAAGTTCAAGGATTTCAAGAATGAAGTACAAAACCAGCTTGGCAAAAGTATCAAAACCCTCCGATCAGATCGAGGAGGTGAATACCTAAGCCAAGAGTTTCATGACTATCTAAAGGAGTGTGGGATAGTCCCACAACTCACTCATCCGTATACTCCACAATGGAATGGTGTATCCGAAAGGAGGAATCGAACTTTGTTGGACATGGTTCGATCAATGATGAGTCATGCAGATCTTCCGACTTCCTTTTGGGGACATGCTTTAGAAACAGCGATATTTATACTGAACCGTGTTCCATCTAAATCAGTAGAAAAGACACCATATGAGATATGGACTAAGAAGCGCCCTAGTATGTCTTTTATGAAGATTTGGGGTTGTGAGGCTTACGTGAGATGTCACGCCTCCAATAAACTTGGACTCAAATCTGATAAGTGTTTATTTGTGGGGTATCCTAAGGAAACAAAAGGATACTATTTCTATTATCCCACCGAGAACAAAGTAGTTGTTGCTCGGACTGGTGTCTTTCTTGAAAGAGAAATTATTTCGAGAAGAACCTGTGGGAAACAAATAGAACTTAGTGAAGTTCAACCACAAGAAAACATTGAACATGATATTGAGATGGAAACAGAGCAGACACCACAAGCTGTTGTGGATGAATTGCCTGCTCAAGAGACACAAGCCCAACGTAGGTCTGTAAGAGAACACCGTGAGCCACAAAGATATGGGATTTCTTGTGACACAACAAGGTGACTTACTACTTATTGATGAGGATGAACCGTCATCTTATCAAGAAGCTATAATGGGCACGGATTCTGAGAAATGGCAAGAAGCCATGAAATCTGAGATGGAATCCATGTATGCAAGCCAAGTATGGACTTTGGTTGACCCGCCTGAAGGGGTTAGACCCATAGGGTGCAAATGGATTTTCAAGAAGAAGACCGACATGGATGGTAATGTACAAACCTTTAAAGGTCGACTGGTTGCAAAAGGTTTCAAACAAATTCATGGTATTTACTATGATGAAACTTTTTCGCCAGTTGCCATGGTTAAATCCATTAGGATCTTACTTGCTATAGCTGCATTTCATGATTATGAAATCTGGCAGATGGATGTCAAAACAGCTTTCCTTAATGGAAATTTACTTGAGGATGTGTACATGACACAACCTGAGGGTTTTGTCGATCCAAAGGATGCTGGAAAGATATGCAAGCTACAACGATCCATTTATGGATTGAAGCAAGCTTCTCGGAGTTGGAATCTTCGTTTTGATGATGCAGTCAAAGAGTTTGGTTTCATAAAAAACGTAGATGAACCTTGTGTCTACAAGAAGGTCAGTGGGAGCATAATTATCTTCCTGATATTGTATGTTGATGACATACTTCTCATTGGGAATGATATCCCTGCCCTACAATCTGTAAAGATTTGCCTAGGGAATTGCTTTTCTATGAAAGACTTGGGTGAAGCCACCTATGTATTAGGTATCAAGATCTATAGAGATAGATCAAGAAGATTACTTGACCTAAGTCAAAGTACATACATAGACAAAGTGTCAAAACGGTTTAGCATGCAAGAATCAAAGAAAGGATCCGTGCCTATGACACATGGGATACATCTCTCGAAGGATCAGTGTCCTTCAACACCAGATGAGAGACAACGCATGAGTAAGATTCCATATGCGTCAGCTATTGGATCTATCATGTATGCCATGATATGTACGCGTCCCGATGTCTCGTATGCTTTGAGCATGACGAGCAGATATCAGGTTGATCCAGGTGAATGTCACTGGATTGCAGTCAAGAATATCCTGAAGTACTTGAGAAGAACTAATGATACATTCTTGATTTATGGAGGTGATGAAGAGCTCAATGTAATAGGTTACACTGATGCAAGCTTCCAAACCGACAAAGATGATTTCCGATCCCAATCAGGATATGTGTTTTTCCTAAATGGAGGTGCTGTGAGCTGGAAGAGTTCAAAGCAAGAGACAGTAGCCGATTCTACAACTGAAGCTGAATACATTGATGCCTCAGATGCAGCAAAGGAAGCTGTTTGGATCAAGAAGTTCATTTCTGAGCTTGGGGTGATGCCTAGCATACTAGATCCGATTGAACTCTATTGTGACAACAATGGAGCCATCGCATTGGCTAAGGAACATAGATCTCACCAAAGATCCAAGCACATACTTCGGCGCTTTCATTTCATTCGAGAAATCGTTGAAAGAGGAGATGTAAAAATATGCAAAGTACCAACTGATGATAATGTAACTGACCCACTGACGAAGCCACTATCACAGCAGAAGCATGATCGTCATACTAGATCTCTAGGCATTAAGTATATGTCTGATTGGTCTTAGTGCAAGTGGGAGATTTGTTGGGATATGCCCTACGACAACTCATTAGATGATTGTTTATGACATACACTACATTATGATTTTGTTAATGGCAATTCATTATTCTATATTATTCGTGCATCTGTGTAATATGAATTAATATATAAGTTAATGTCCTTAGAATAATATTGTATTGTTCTTAGAGATGTCCATAGTCAAGTATTATCATGAATAAGGATAATGATAATGCATTGAGACTAGTATGTTTTGATTGATGAATTGTTCATAGATATGAGATATCAAATCAACACATGGGTACATGTTAGAGAACGATGTACTGCACAGACTCACCATGAGAATGCTACATGGATAGTTATATGAACGTCGTAAGCAATTCTCATAATGATAATAATGTATGTAATCCTTACGACTTGAGATCACCAGAGATCCCAACATAAGGAGTCATGTATCTTGATATTGTCAAACGTTACCTGTAATAGGGTAAACTATAAAGATAATCATTGGATACACCACGAATTTTGTAGAAGGATGGTGAGTGATCAAGAAAGGATTTGTCCCTCCTATATAACAGGAGAATTGTTTGGGCCCTTGATCAAGTAAGACTAAAATGCATGGCCGTGCTCGAATGAGTAGATATGTGATATCGAGCTTATTCGTTTATTCTAGTTCTACTTGGGGATCAAGAAATAAAAGATTGAATATATGAGTATGACTATTCCATGACTCATGTTCAATCTAAACACATTGGACAAAGGGATTAAGTTACATGGTTAATATTATCGCAGTTCCTAGGTTATGTCGAGTCAATGACATTCTTGTAATTTGGGTAGCCTTGATGTGTTGCTAGATACCGCTCATTGCTTGTGACATAAAATTAGATTTTATGTCGCTGCCAACATTGCAAGATCCTATCGGGTCGCACAAAAGATTAAATCGATAAGGGGATTAAATCCATTGGATGAATTAATTAGTTAAGAAGAGTCTTAATTACATGTTTATAAGGATTTAATTAAATCATGGGTTTGGGCCCATGAGGCTTTGAGAAAGCCTTTAATTAAATCAAACATATATCATGCTAACAAGGTTGAGAGTGATTAATTATTAATTCGAAAAAACCTAATAGCCACTCCATTGACTTGCTCTCGACCGCCGCCTCTTCTTCCCACCTCACGCCGCCGCGCCGCCGTGTAAAGGGAATTTGATCGACCGTCGTTGATCGGTTTTGAACCGTGAGTTTAGTTCTGGTTTAAGAACGAGTCTAGCAACTTGTTCTTAAATCCCTTTTTCGATTTGATCGTGTGGATACCGTAGAGGCAAGATCTTGGAGGTTTTGCTCGTGAGTCGTGGTTTGGCATCGTTTCTGCATCAAACACGCTACAAGGGTAAGACTCCTTTACATTCCGATATGAATACTTTGTATAGGTCCTCGGTTAGGAATCCAAATTTTATTTTCCGCTGCGCACTTGCATGTTGGATTCCTTACAATCTGATCAATCAAACTCCATCCCTAGACTCTCTAATCAATCCCCTTTTGAAACCTCCTCCCTACACACATCTTAAGGTGTTTGATTTCCTATTATAATTCAACGCTCATGAGTCACCGTACGAAATTTTCTCCTCGGGCTATCAATGCTGTTTTTCTTGGTTATTCTTCTGGATACAAGGCATATAAACTCCTTAATCTTACCATTAATGAAGTTTTCATTTCTCGGGATGTCGTGTGTTGGAGTGCAATAATTATCCCTACTTGGAGGGCGAGCGAAGCATGACGCTTGGCCTACTCTTTAGTTTAAAGATTAGAGTTTCACAATCACCATCAGCTATATTTTTTGATAAAACTATAATACTTTGATCCTACACCGTGTTTCATGAGACTATCTTTACATTCCAAGGTCATCCTTCCCCTTCTCCATCTATTGATCTCCTTATTGAGAGTATTCTACCCTATCATTACATGGTTGATTCGCCTACCCGTGATCTCAATTGTCAAGTCACTCTCATCATCCTATTATTATTCATTCCCAACGTGTTGTCAATAAACCACAACATCTACTAGATTATCATTGCTTTACCTCACAATCCACTACTGTCCATCCCTTATCGTCGGTCCTTAATGATCACAAGCTTTCTCCTTCTTACAAGGCATTTGTTCTTAGTGTTTCATCCATCATTGAAGCGTGGACATTCTCTCAAGCTATTGTTCAAGAACAATGGTGTCAAGCCATGACTCATGAGCTACAAGATTTGGAACGTACTGGCACACGATCTATAGTTTCATTGCCACTCGGTAAACGGCTCTTGATTGTAAATGGGCGTACAAAGCTACATTTATTACTAATGGAACCTTGAGCATTACAAAGCTCGTCTCGTGGCTAAGGGCTATACGCAACACGAAGGTATTGATTACTTCAAAAAATTTTCCCACATGACTAAGCTAGTAAATTGTTCGAATACTCTTAGCCTTAGCTTCTATCGATTGTTGGTTTTTGATGTAATTGGATGTGAATAATGCATTTTGCATGGTGATTTATTGAAGAGGTTTATATTATTTTACCTCCAGGTAATCAATGAAAGGGGGAACCTTTACCTTCTAATATAGTATGAAAACTACCCAAATCATTGTACTGGCTTAAACAAGCCTCGCGACAATGGTTTGCTAAGTTTACTTCGCATTGGATTTGTTCAATCTCATGCGGACAACTCTTTGTTTGTTAGAACTCGAGGTATTGTGTTTTTGGCTTTGCTAGTCTATGTTGATGACATAGTAATTGCTACAAATGATAAATATGAAGCTGCGGAATTGATGATTTTCTTGAATAACTAGTTTAAAATAAAGGATCTTGGGAAAAAGCATTCTTAGGAATTGAAGTAGCACGCTCTTCTCGTGGAATTTATATGTGTCAACGTCATTATGTCAATGAAACATGACTTTTGGATTGTAAACCACACAGAACACCCTTGGATTCCAACCTGAAAGCTAATCCAAAGGCTTATAGGATATTATTGTATCTCACCATCACCCGTCCTAATTTGGCATTTCTGTTAATAAATTGAGTCAATTTGTTTCTAGTCCACGGAACATACATCTACATGCGGTTTATTCAGTGCTTAAATATCTTAAGGGCACTATTGGCCAAGGGTTGTTTTACAATTCATCTTCTAGTCTCAAGTTGAGTTTCTTTTAAGATGCTGATTGGGAAAATTGCCCTGACACTCGCCGATCTGTTTCTGGTTTCTGTGTGTTACTTGGTGAGTCACTAATTTCTTGGAAGTCACTAAATTCTTTGAAGTTCAAGAAGCAACACACGGTCTCAGAATCAGCCGTTGACGCAGAGTTTAGGTCAATGACCAATGCTACGTTGAAGTTGTTTGATCGTTGTCTATGTTTAAGGATTTGCATATTAAACATGAAGAATTAGTGATATTGTTTTGTGATAACCAAGCAGCCATACACATTGCTTAAAATCCTGTTTTCCATGAGATGACAAATCATGTCGAGATTGATTGCCATATTGTAAAGGAAAATATTCAAGCTGGAATCATTCGTGTATTCTATGTTGCTTCTACGTTCCAGCTAGCTGATTTGTTCACAAAGTCCTTATTGCGTGCTTGGTTCAAGATGCTTCTTTCCAAGATGAGCATTTACAATATTTACTTTTTATCTCGAGGGGAGCATTAGTGGTTAAAGTGCTACTTTGTAAACACGTATTATAAGTTTGTTGTGTTCAGTTGTTAGCTTAGGTATAATTATAAATACTTCTTAGTTCTTGGCACAAAGTCAATAAGCTTGAGTTCTTCATTTTTTATTATCTGTAATACTCCATTGTTCGCAGAATAACGAATTCTCCTCTTCATGTTTCTTCTTCATTAGCTATAAATTGTATACATCTTTTTACTTCTTTGCCACGTAAATTAACAATACAATCATACTTGTCCATAAGCATAATCAATTCATTAATTAGCATCCATGTTCTCGAATATAGGTCAACAGTTGACCCCAAAAAAAATTATTACATTTGATATTTGATCTATTTATTTGTTTATAATCTCGACATACATCATTTGATCGATATATCAAATTTTGTATGAAAGATTGATTTATAGCATATGCATATTTAATATAATAATATATAGAGATATTATATTAAGGGGCACTTACTGAAAAATCTCTAAGCCAACTTTCTTTTTAAGGTTCAGGCCCTAATCATATTATCTAAACTCTTCACTCCCCGATTTGAAAATAAATTTATTTTCAAATCCATAATTTGTGTAATTGACTAGAATACCCTTGTAATCATATTCCTCCTCTTACGTTTCAAAATTTTCCCCAGATTTTCTCCTGATTCTTCCTCCACTCACGACAACCTTCATTTCCAAATTCCTTCCTCCTCCCCTACATAAACTTCCTCCCTAAAAGTTCCCCTAACTGTGAAATTTTTCTGAGCACCAGCGGCCGCCGCCTGCCCAGAAGTAACAACTCAACCACTGAAAAAGCCCAAGAATCCGAAAGCACACGAAACCCTTGACATTGATCGACTTAGGAGAGGTAATATTTCACCATCTTGTTGTTGAAACCCTTGTTATTTGTGTACATTTTATGAGATTTATTTTTGTGTAGTTGAGAAATTTTATTGTCTCCGTTTCTGGCTTATTTTCGATTTATTTCTTGTTTCAGTTTCTTCTGGGTTTCGTAACAAATTATGCAATGTTTGAATTTGAATGCTGGAAAATTACTTGATTAGGAGTTATTTAAAGTACTTGATTATCAGTTATTGTATACTTGAGTTATCTTTTCTTTTACTAAATTGTACTATATGTTGGTATTGTAGATAATGGCAAGTAGTTCTTCGAAACTTGTAGAAAAAAGGAGGCTGAGCCATTAGTTCGTTGCTCTCTCATATGCTTTAGGAGCACGATGCAGAGGATCATTCATATGCTTGGTGAAAGGCACAAAATGGATTAAAAGAAAGCCCATTTTACTCTTATCTTGATATGCCTAAGTTTGATCATTCTAGTAGTATTGTTAAGTCTTTAGCTAAGACTTACAAGGCCAATAGGAATGCCTTTTTGGTAGGCCAAAATGTGTATATTTCTTTTGAACATTCGAAACTTTCTATAGTTCTCGGTCTACCAAATATTGGATAGGTGTTGCTTTGGATTTATTGTTGGAGTCGAAGATACTTAGTCGGTTGTTTGAAAACAAAAGGCGAAATGTGAACATAAATCAAATTATAAGGAAACTTGAGGCCTTTGTTGTAGTTGATGATTTCATCAGAATGTTTACTTCTTTTGTTTTTAATTGCATATTATTTCCAGTGGCCAATACTGTACCCCAAGATTTTTGTTGCGTTATGTCGACGACATAGCAGAAATCCATATTTTACATGGGGTGATGATGTTCATAAGTTTTTGGTTACGGAGCAGGTAGCCATACTAACCAAAACTCCGATAAGGCGTATTTTGATGGTTGTACGATTGGTTTGTCGGTAATTTGAATTTGGTTTTTCTTGTATCATTTTTATGTTATTAACATGACTTCTAAAATATGACAATGACTTATCCTGTTTTCTGATGCATACATGGTTTTATGAAAATGTGTCTTCTTTAGGCTGTCCCGCCACTTTGAAATCAATGCCTCGGTTCTTTCGATGGGCCGACGACAACATTTCAAGAAGTTTGAATATGGCCCAAGAGACATTGGCTCAGATTCAGAGGCATAAGTAGTAGTTTTATTAACTATATGTTATAGTCTAAAGTTTGGTAAAGAATGGTCAGATTTTGTTTTCTTTAGGTTGCGTCAATTATACCTTTGCCCGAGGAGATGCATTTTATCCAAAATGAAGTGTCATCTTTCAGTATAGTGGCCGAGTTAGTTGGGAAACTTGTGTGAGAGAATGAAGAATTGAGAATGTGAGTTAAGGATTGGAGGCCAATTTGGCTATGGCCCAAGAGAATGAGGGAAAAGAAGAAAGGGAAGGGAACAATGAAGCGGGGGGGGGGGGGGGGGAGGGGGGAGGTGTATGAAGAGGAAGACAGAGATGAGGAAGAGTGGCATGTGCAGCATGAAAATGCCAATTTGGCTATGGATGAAGAGATTAAGGAAGTAGAAGAAGGGGAAGGGAACATTGAAGAATGGGGAAAGGAGAAAGATGAGGAAGAGAGAGAAAGAGGATGAATACATAGAGGAGGAGGAGAAGGATGTTACAGAGGAAAAATGGGATAAAAACCCATTACAAGTTTTGACAGAGGAGGTGGGTAATACTGATGATGAATCTGGTTCTGTGGATTATGATAATTCAAGTGATGAATGCAGAACGAAACAAAGTGAAGATAATCTCAATTCAATTGTCCAGAGCATGATGTTGAGGGATGACCAAAAGAAGAAAACAGAGGATACGGACTTCATCACACCTCCCTCGTCAATTCCCGCTGCCAAACGTGCTAAGACTAACAGAAAAAGGGGAAACTCACTATTGTGGAACCTATCGATATTGAGGCAGAGATTAACGTTGTTGGCATAGTTAAAATGGCAGTGGAGGAGTGCATGGAGGAATTTAGAGGACGTACTAATTTTTGAGGGTTGCAGTGAGGCTCCGGATGTGGAGACCAACATCCTCATTACCTTTTTGACAACAGAAGAATTGAAGTAAATAGTCTTTACTAATTTCATATGTTTGTTCATTTTCTTATTGGTTGTTTTACATTTATTATATTATTATTTTGTTTTTGACAGTGTAAATGTGTGGACCAATGGTGAAATAATTGTGCGAGGAAAGCATGTATGTGATGTGTTGTTTGGGAAGGCGTTGTCATCACCAATGATTAATTGCTTCATGGAAATTCAATGTAGTATCTATTTTAGAAAAAAGTTGTGCACACTCTGTCAGTCACATGCCAAGCGATGTCGTGGTTAGTATGCGTTTAGATTATTTTTTTGTAGCTTTTTTGGTACTTGGTTCATAGTACTTGGATGGGTATCAGTTTTTGTATCTGGTTTGTCTGTATGTGACTGTTAACAAATGTTGACAACAATTCTCAGGTAGATGTACTCAATGACCTGACTAGAAAAAATAGGACCCACACTTTTAAAGTTTCCTGATGATTATGAGGAGTTTGTGAGCAGCCTATGTGGATATAGCAAGTTGATGTTGCAGCGTATATTGAATTTCGAGGCCAAAGATTGCCGCTATATATTTTTCCCTATATGCCAAAATTTTCATTGGCTTATTCTCATATTGGACACACAACAGATGCCATTTATCTATCTGAACTCTCTTGACAGCGCACGGTATAAGGGAACTGCGAAAATACTAGTACATACGATCATGTTTTGAATGAAATTTGTTCATATGACATAATTGGTTATTGCATAAGTTGAAATGTTTATATTCACTCCATTTTTGTAGGCCAGATTCTTTGCTGAGTATGCGGAATACAAATTTAATATCATATTAATTGGAAAAAAATTGACGGTCGTCCAGTTCAGAAACAAGAAGGAGACTCAAATTGTGGTGTGTTTCTATGTATATACTCTTAGTGCTTAACTGTTGACACAGAGAAAATGTGGAAAGATCAACTCATGTGTTCGATGAAGGCATATAGGGCTCATTTAGCTGCAACCGTTTTGAGACATGAGGATGGACTCATGGCTGGTCAATTATAGTAGTGGATGAATGAAATTTTAGAACACTGTATATGTGAAGTGGATTGGCATGTAAATTGATTGGAGTAGTTCAAATCCATTTTGATGCATTGGTATGTAAACAATAGTGTTTTGGTCATGTTTTGTAGTAGATTGATATGTAAATAGATCAGAGTATTATATATGCACAACAAATAGTATATGTCAAGTGTAAAATACGTACTCTTTGAACACAACCCATGTACTTGTCATTTAACATTCATTGTTCAACACCCATGTGCTTTTAAAGAAACAAAACAAGTACTTTCGTAACATAAACGAGTATATTGCAAGTGCAACAAAGGTACTTGATAAGTGTGCTTTTTACACTTATATTGCTATGAATTTATATGCATTTTATTATGATTCTTGGACAATATTATGTGTTTTCGTGTTGTTTTTGTATGTTCCAGAAATAAAGATGAAATGCATAAAAGTGGAGAAAATGAACTAAAAATGATGAAAAAAGACTCAGACAAGGCAACATGTCGAAGAACTGAAGGAAATCAAAGAATGAAGAAAGTTGAAGAAAAGAGAAAACTTGAATCCAAGACACATGTCACTTCTTTATCCTCAAATTTCTTCATGATCGAGCCATATTTTGGAAATGTGGTCAACATAAAATTGTAGAACTTTCTGTTATCTTCCCGTGGACAGCTAATTCGCTTAATTTAGAGATTGTATGAGAAAGTTATGACCAAAATACCATACGTCTGTCAGCAGCTGAAGCAACAAAAATCCTGAAAAGAAAGATTGATCGGCGACGCCGACTAACGAAGATTGATCGCCGATGACGTCAAGATCGATAAGCGGAATGTGAAGATTGATCGTCGACGATAGAAAAACTTGGCGATCAATCGCTGAGAAACGGAGATCGATCGCTAGATACTGAAATTTTAAGATTTGTTTCCTATTTGAAGATTTTGTGTCAAAAAACGCAAGAACTCTTCCCCCATTATTTAAAGGAGCAAGTTCGACGAAAATTGGGATTTTACACCATATTTTACCCTAGGAATAGCCTCCATTCACCCATCCACCTTCACCAACATCCACCTCCATCCTTTCATCCTAGGATCTTTGGAACATCTCTAACAAGGATTTGAGGAAAACCATCGAGAAAGAAGCAAGAGAAGAAGCGAGGATCTACGAACGAAGTCGACATCGGGAGTTTTTCTTTGTCTTTAATTCTTAGTCTTGTTTTGTTTTGCTTTATAATTATGTTGAACTAGGTTTATTTATCAAGGCTAGACAATCTGTTGTTTCGAACCTATGATTTAATGATCTTATTTCATTGAATTCCTATAATTCTTTGAGTATAATTTATTTTTCTTCATGCTTTTAAGGGTTTGGCCATCCTCGAATGATTAATTTAGCGATTGACTTGACCATACGATATAGTAAATTGTACCGTGGGTTTTAGATTGAGACGGACCAAGTAAAATCTAGCACTCATGTGATATCAATAGATTTACTAAAATCGAAGGCTAGTAGTTTTCACAAATCTTGATGTGATATTGATACGGGAGTAGCTTATTGCAATATTAATATTAGACTTGTTATAGCTTGACCATAGTATACCGAATGCATTAGGAAAACTCGTCATCTTAGAAATATTTGGATATTCAATCGAGAAAGTGAGCCAAAGTCTCGACAATCTTCTCTAGTGGAATTCTCTCGTTAACTTTGATTACCTTGGTTGGATTACTATTAGTATTTTTTATGTCTGTTAATTAGTTTAATTATTCATTCATTATCGTAGGTTAAATATAATTTAAAGACATCTTATTTGGTACTTACAGTTAGTCCATTTGGGTTCGACAACCTGATCTTAATCATCTATACTAAAACTTGACACCGTGCATTTGCGGTATAATCGCGCGACACTGAAATTTTCTGTTTAATTAAATCGCGATCAGTACTCTTTGAACACAACTCAAGTACTTGCCATTTAACATTCATTGTTCAACACCAGGTGCTTTTAAAGAAACAACACGAGTACTTTCATAACATAATGAGTATATTGCAAGTGTTAAATAGGTACACTTTGAACACAACCTAAGTACTTGCCATTTAACATTCTTTGTTCAACACCCAGGTACTTTTAAAGAAACAAAACGAGTACTTTCTTAACATAAAACGAGTATATTGCAAGTGCAACAAAGGTACTCTTTGAACACAACCCAAGTCTTGCCATTTAACATTCCTTGTTCAACACCCATGTACTTTTAAAGAAACGACACGAGTACTTATGTAACATAAAACGAGTATATTGAAAGTGCAACAAAGGTACTCTTTGAACACAAACCAAGTAATTGCCATTTAACATTCTTTGTTCAACACCCAGGTGCTTTTAATGAAACAAAACAAGTACTTTCGTAACATAAAACAAGTATATTGCAAGTGCAACAATGGTACTCTTTGAACACAACCCAAGTCTTGCCATTTAACACTCTTTGTTCAACACCCATGTACTTTTAAAGAAACGACACGAGTACTTATGTAACATAAAACGAGTATACTGAAAGTGCAACAAAGGTACTCTTTGAACACAACCCAAGTAATTGCCATTTAACATTCTTTGTTCAACACCCAGATGCTTTTAAAGAAACAAAACAAGTACTTTCGTAACATAAAACAAGTATAATGCAAGTGCAACAAAGGTACTCTTTGAACACAACCCAAGTACTTGCCATTTAACATTCCTTGTTCAACACCCATGTACTTTTAAAGAAACGACACGAGTACTTACGTAACATAAAACGAGTATATTGCAAGTGCAACAAAGGTACTCTTTGAACACAACCCAAGTACTTGCCAGTTAACATTCATTGTTCAACACCCTGCTTTTAAATAAACAACACGAGTACTTTCATCACATAAAATGAGTATATTGCAAGTGCAACAAAGGTACTCTTTGAACATAACCCAAGTAATTTCCGACTAACATTCAACCAAGTGGTTGTAAACAAACACAACGAGTACTATATGTGCACAAAACAAGTATATATCTATTGTACATTAGGTGCTACTTGAACACAAATCAAGTACTTCCAATTTAACATTCCTTGTTCGCCATCTACTGGTTTTCAAACACAACACATACCTTATAGAACATGTTATGTTGAATTGTCCATGTGCAATTGTATAATGTTTGGAATTGTCCATGTGAAATTGTATAATGGTTTTCAACACTATTTAACCATTGAAGAAAACAATAATGTTGGGACCATGAAATTTTATTAATTTAGAGAAATAGTAATTAATAAAAAAATTTAAAATTTATTAATTTAAAGAGTGAATCAGATGCAAGGAACTTAAATGAAGCAACTTCTAAAGAAAATATTCGCGACATTTAGACTATAATTAATGATATGGATTACCGCTAAATTAGATATCAATCACCTATTGGCTATGTTACACGGATACGGATACGCGGATACGTGGATACGCAGATATGGGTACGACTGCACGGGATTTTTGAAATTTGTAGAATACGATACGTTTGGATACGGCAAATTTTATTAAAATTTATATATATATAAATATATAATTAATAATATTTGTAAGAAAGCAAGTTTCAAGCATATAATCAACATTAAACACATTATTAGAAATCAGAATAAAGTTGCAAACTCACCAACTTCACGACAAATGGTAAAACATTAATCCATGACATCCAAAAATTTCAAGCATATAATCGACATAAACACATTAAAGTGTTTAGGAAATAGGGATTTAGTTAAATAATTTAATTTTAATTACAGTTTCAACCCTATTTTTTTAAAAAATTCCAAAAGTTCCCGTATCTAACCCGTGTCGGATACGGTCAGCGGCGTATCTTGACCGTATCCGAAACGTATCCAAAATAAAAACTTATTTTTTGTCCCCAGATACGCCACGTGGCAGTATCCGATACGTATCTGTGCCGTATCCGCGCGTATCCATATCCCAGAAGTATCCGATACTTGACCGTGAAATTTTTTGGAGTATCGGTGCAACATAGCCTATTGGTACCAACTTTATATTTAACATTCTACCAAGTGCTTGTAAACCAACACCACGAGTATTATATATTCATTGAACCAATATATGTCTACACTTTGAACACAACCAAAGTACTTTACATTTAACATTCTACCAAGTGCTTGTAAACTAACACCACGAGTACTATATGTTCATAGAACCAATATATGTCAAGTGTAAAATAGGTACACTTTTAACACAACCCAAGTACTTTACATTTAACATTCTATCAAGTACCTGTACACAAACACGATATGTGCATAGAACTAGTATATGTCAAGTGTAAAATAGGTATACTTTCAACACAACCCAAATACTTTCCATTTAACATTCTACCAAGTGCTTGTAAACAAACATCACGAGTACTATATGTGCATAGAACCAGCATATGCCAAGTGTAAAATAGGTACACTGTGAACACAACCCAAGTACTTTACAATTAACATTATACCAAGTGCTTGTAAACAAACACCATGAGTACTATATGTTCATAGAACTTGTATATGTCAAGTGTAAAATAGGTATACTTTGAACACAATCCAAGTACTTTAAATTCAACATTCTACCAAGTGCTTATGAACAAACACCACGAGTATTATATGTTCATAGAACCAGTATATGTCAAGTGCAAAATAGGTACACTCTGAACACAACCCAAGTACTTTACATTTAACATTCTACCAAGTGCTTGTAAACAAACACCACGAGTACTATATGCGCATAGAACCAGTATATGTCAAGTGTAAAATAGATACACTTTGAACACAACCCAAGTACTTTTCATTTAACATTTTACCAAGTATTATGAAATTGTATTTTGTTGGTTTTTAGAAAAAGTGCTAGTACTTGCTTGTTGCTTTATATGTACTTAATGTCAACACAAAAAAGTACTTGTTCAGAAAACAATTTGTACGAAACTTGTCCTGAAACACATCATATCATGAACAGTAAAGAGCATAATCCCACATATAAACACAACAAACTACCAATATGTACGCATAACCAACAAGTATATAAACACAACTAACTACCAGTACCTACTCGGTCACACTCCAATATCTATAAAATCAAGTACCTAACAAAAGTAAACCATATATTAAAGCCATTTAGCAACTGTCAGATTACAAAAGCATTTGGCATATATGAACCATTACAAAATATTGATCATGATATGTACCAAAATAATTGCCGTCTTCGAGGCATTACAAAATATGTACCAAAATAATTGCCCATTTTCGAGGCATTACAAAACATGTACCAAAATAATTGCCAATTTTCGAGGCATTACAAAATATATACCAAAACAATGCCAATTTTTGAGGCATTACAAACTATGTGCCAAAAGACTTGCACCATCTAGCTACTGTATTGCTTCCTTGCATGTCCTTCGATTATGCCCTGACTCGTGGCATCGCACGTACTTTTTAACACGATTTGTTTGTTGCAAAGGGAACCTTTGTGTCCTTCTAATACTTGGCTGTGATCGGACATCCGACAGTGTAATGATATTGCCATAAGTGTGTGGTAAATCTATTGCCATGTCAAACGTTGGAATTTGATTTAGCACTGCAACATAAGCTTGCTGAAATTTTTCAACCTTGTAGCAAGAGTCACAAAAGTCATATATTGACAACCCTTTGGATTCAATGACAGCACAAGCATGATTGCAAGAAATCTTATTGATCTGCCACATTCTATATGAACTCCATTTTTTCAAATCTACTGCACATCTTTTATCACCATCAAGAACCTCAGAAACTCATGAACTAGACCTATCAACCTTCAAATTCTGAGATTTTGTATAGTTATTTAACAAATTGTTATCTGGTCTAGGACATAGATTTCCAACCATTACAAGAGATAATTCACATCGATTATTCATCATGTTCATAATTTGTATGCGTATGTAGTTGACCATGGCTACAATTGGCAAAAACCTTGCAGGTTTTACCCAACTATTCCAACATTCAGCCTGATTGTTATTGGTTATACCCAATCTAATTCCAAAAAATAAGCAATTAGCCCAATTCCCGGGCTCTGAACTAATGATGAATTCTGTTGCAAGAGGCATTGACTCAATTATACTAGAAATATAACCAGAAAACTGACTTTCTATTGGAGCATACACAGCTTTCTTGAAGATGGATTCCCAATGTTTTTTGTTATGGAGTGGGTACTTCTTCAAAACCTAAATTTCAATAAATAATAGACTAAAAACTTGTATACGAACAACAATAATTTAAAACAAATAAACTATAATAAAATTTATCTGAGTACGAAAGTTATCTACTAAGTGACGCAGACAATATGCATGGTGACTACTAATAAATATGTAGGGTATTGCCTTAACAAGACAACTATGTCTATCAGAAAATAATGTGAACCATGAGAATGATAAGGTATTTTGTATTGCAAGGACATTCCTCAATTTCAAGCAGAACCATTCCCAGTTAGCATCGTTCTCTGCATCCACGACAGCAAATGTCAAGGTGAATAGGTCATCATTAGCATCCTTTGTGATAGCACTTAGTAGGCATCCTTTGAATTTGTTCTTAATATGTGTGCCATCTAAAAAAATCAACGGTCTGCTGGTTGCATGGTCAGCTAATGTATTTATTATAAACTTTTTGAACCTTCTCGTGAATAATGCCATCTCCTCATCATCTTCGTCATTGGATTGTGCATGCTTTCCGACCAAGGCAATCCCCTTTCTTATAGATTTATTTTCCTCCTTCTTTATTTCCTTCTGGGTTGACACTTCAAGCTCATGGGTCACCAATGTTCCATGAAGTTCATCAAGATCATATGACGCACTATCTCCTTTGTTGGACTCAATGATTGCCGTCCTCTTAGCATCTCATTCCTTAGGTAAAGCTCTTAGTGCTCTTCTCCACATTTGCTTGGAAGGATATTTTTCACCAAGTTGGGCAAGCTCATTGATGATTTGAGTAAGCCTTCTAAACATTGAATCAACATTTTCTCCGGACTCCATCTCAAATGTTTCGTACTTGAGTTCAAGAGATCGATCTCTGTCTCCTTCACTTGGTTTGTGCCCGCATGACAAATTTGTAGTTTGTCGCAAATTTCCTTTGCGATTGAGCACATCGAGATGCGGTTGTATTCCTTCATATCTAAAGCACAATGCAAAATATTAATTGCTTTAGCATTTTGAGAAATTAATATCATATCCGCCTTTATAAAATCGTCCATTTCTTTGGGAACATTCTTTCCCTCAACTTCCTTTAAAGGAATGTGGACCTTTTACAATTATCTTCCATAGGTCATAATCTACGGATTGAATATATAGAAAAATTCTATTCTTCCAATATTCATAGTTATCTCCCGAGAAGAGCGGATGTTGATTGGTCGATTGACCTTGACCAAACTCACTTGCTAGATTAGCCATAGAAATTTTGGTTTAAAACAAAAACCAAGTGACTCTGATACCACTTGTTGGAACCGAAGAGGGGGGTAAATGAGGTTCCTCGGCTACTTTAGCGATTTAAAGTGATTTTGCAAAAGTTGACTTTGCGCTGCGGAAGACTTGATGTCAATCGAACAATGAACAATAAGATATAATAATGTAAATGCATAAAGTAAATAAAGCAATAAAGAACACAAGTATTTGTTATAGAAGTTCGACGATGAATCGCCTACGTCTCATATTCCCGGTTAGAAAACGTCCAACCGAGGTTCCACTATAACACTTCGATCTTGGCCTTGAGGGCTCCAAGTTAGCCACAAACAAACTCTTCCCGAGTCTCACACTCTTCACGAGTCTTCTTGGCCTTAAGGGCTCCAAGGATAGCCACACACATGCACCAACTTCACTTGTTGATGACTTATACAATTTTCAACTTGCGTCGGTGTTGGAGGACCTTACAACGATTCAAATAACACCTTCACTGTGTAACCAAATGAAGAACAAAAGCTCTTACACAAGAAATGAATTACAAACTCTCAATACAACACAAATGTATGAAGTTTGCAATGCTAGATTGAATTTAATTGAACAAAGCTTTCTTGTATTGTATCCTCTTGTTTCTTGTCTTCAACTTGAGCCAATCATCCATATTGTAGTGTAGGAGACCCAATTGTCATACTAGCTGTTAGCAACATTTAAGGCCAAAATCGCTCCTGCATCGCCTGAAACTATCTTGGATCGCCTCAGCCCAACGGTCAAAATATTTTAAAAAATTCACACAGATCGCCTCAGGCAATCATCGCATCGCCTAGGGATCGCCTGAGGCGTTCCCTAATAGAAAACAAGGCCATGGAAAAAATTCTGGATATCCTCGGGCGTTCCATGAATCGCCTGGGGCGATCGCCCTTTAGAAAAATTGTGTAAGAGCAATTCTGGATCGCCTCAGGCGTTCCACACATCGCCTGAGGCGATCTGGATTGCCGGGGCGTGCCCATGCCATCGCTTGGGTCGATGGTGCATGGCGTTGGCACGCGTGGCTCGGATCGCCTGAAACTATCTGCCAGATTTCAACACTTTCAAACTTTGCACTTTTCGACCATCTTAAGCTCGTTTATGGGAAAAGTAGTGGACATAAAAGTTGTAGAATATCCTCTTAGCTACTCGTGGACACCAAAATCATCGAATTTCATTAAGGTAGAAGAAGTTATGCCCAAAATGTTACAGCCGCTCCAACCTTGCTACAATCTGCACTTGATGTGACTTCCATGCCATTTTGCTCCATGATGCAATCCGAATTGGACTGAGATGCTTGAAATATGAAATCTATAATTTTGAGTTGTCTTTCCAACCTATTTGGATTCATGTCATTCGGATCATTGAGCCAACATATATAATCAAAACATTGCACTGCGCTCCAAGTGGCTTCCATACGAATTTACCCATCAACGGACCATTGGTTCGTGAGTCTTCATCCCAATATAAAATATTGTTTCAATATCATTCCAAAATTGTTGAACACTAATTTTGGTCGTTTAACAATGCGTTTAAAGCTCAACAACTATCATATCAATGATGTTTAATTTCATGTAGCTAAACAATCGGGTCATATTATGGACATCATCATCCTCATTCAATGTCACATGTAACGTTTGGTGTGGTGCAATGTATTGGAAAATGGTTGAAGATGGATTGATTTGCGGACATTTTTTGTAAGATGTAGATATATCTCCATTAGGCTCATGTCTTCCTTTATTGTAAAGATAAACAGTTGTCTATTGAATATACAACTTCCTAATATTGCCTGACCTAAAATCAATTTAACCATTGTTAAAAAATGAAACAAAAGCTACGGAATGATTAACACTAGCTGAAAAGACAAATGCATGAAAAATGTCAGTCAACTACAATCAAATCTTTGATTGATACTCCCAATAATTGCAAAGTCTAATATTAATAAACAAGAAAAATCAACAACAATCATCTCATAAGAACAAGAAAAAACCCTGAACCCAAAAGGTCAGCCAAATATATAATCAGGAGCACAAAACAAAATGTTTGAGGTAATTTTTAAACAAGAAAACATATACAAGAAGGAACCAAAAAATACTAAATACGAACAAGCAACGAGGAGCAAAAGAGGAACAGTCAAATTGAATCCGATGTAACGCGAAGATTCGAAAAACAAAATAAATACTTACCTTTTTTAAAGGAATTTGGGCAGGAATTTGAGCGCTTAGATATCTGATAATCATGGGCAACGAAGAACGACGCCAAGCAAAAAGAAAATCGACAGAGTGATTGAGAGCAACAGAGGAACAATCAAATGATGAGAGTGAAACACGAAGAATCCAGGAACATAAATAAATACTTATCTTTTTCAAAGGAAGAATATGAGCAGGAATTTCAGCGCTTAATTATTTGATAATCATGACCAAAACAAAGAACGGCGCTGAGTAAAAAGAAAATGGAGAGAGTGATTGGGAGCAATTTGTGTGGGGTGATTTTAAGGAGGATGAAATGGATTTTAAGGGCAAAAGACAGATTTGACCGAAGAAATCACTTCAAATTAATTGTTTTTTGAATCAGGGAGTATACAAAAAATATTTTGACAAGGGACTGATTGGCAATTTAACATCTTATTTGAGGATTTAAATCGAATTTGCCTTTATATTAGACCATTTAATTCATTAAATAAATAAAAAATACTACAAACAGGGTTGTTTTCGTAACTTTCGATCGAGCAAGTGGATCCTATGTTAATGGCTTCTTGTAGCTTCTTCTTCTTGTCTATCAATTCCAGCCAATAAATGCTGATTTTCTTGGCAATTTAAATCCACTTTAGTCCCCTCTTCCGCTCTATCTTTTGCTTTAATCGTGAAACCAGAAATCAATCAAAATCTCCATGAAAAATGCTTTCCAATCCCTTCTACTCCAAAGAATCAACGAAACCCCCACAACCGCCTCCGCCGCATGCAAACAATCCTACCGCCCTCCTGGTCCCTCACCACGTCGCCGGATACCACAACCACGTTGCAGGACCCAACCAGTGCTGCTCCGCTTTCACTCGACATATATCCGCCCCGGTCTCGGCTGTATGGTCCGTCGTCCGCCGCTTCGACAGCCCACAAGCCTACAAACACTTCGTCAAGAGCTGCCACGTCATCGTGGGAGACGGCGGCGTTGGAACCCTCCGCCAAATCCGTGTAATGTCCGGTCTGCCCGCGGCCAGCAGCATCGAGCGGTTGGAGATACTGGACGATGAACGGCATGTGATCAGCTTCAGCGTAGTAGGTGGGGACCACCGGTTGGCCAACTACCGATCCGTGACCACCCTGCATGAGGCGGCTGACGGCGGTGGCACGGTGGTTGTGGAGTCCTACGTTGTTGACGTGCCGGAAGGTAATACCAAAGAAGAAACCAGCGTTTTTGTCGACACCATAGTTAAATGCAATCTTAAGTCCTTGGCTCAGATCGCTGAGAATTCAACCAGACGTAATCCTTCTTCATATTAATATTTATGTTAATAAAAATTATATGAGCATGTGAAGTGGATTCATGTTCTTGAATATAATATTTTTGTTTATTTTGTTTGGAGTTGAATGTATTCATTACTTGAATGGCATCCAGGAAAATGGCCTGTTATGTCTTTTTGTTTAATTATTTTCCTGTTTAATTTGCATATTGTGGTTAATAATCAGATTTTGTAGTTTAACAAAAAAATAAGACATTATTATTATTGAGTGGCTGCTGGTTCTCTTTATATATATATATATATATATATATATATATATATAACTTAAGGTTCTTACCGATACTATCAGTTTAGGCCCTAATCACGATTCATTGGGTTAAACCAAAATATAAGTTTGACTATCGATGATTAAAAGAGTTTTAATAGATAGGGGTACTTAAGGATATACAAGTAAAAGAGCAAATGAGTGTCTCTAAGAAGTTGTGATTTCATAACTAACACATACCTGAATCATTAAGGGTCTCACAAATACTGATTAGGTTTTATCCTGATAGAATAGTTAAATTCAAATAGTTGAATTTACGAAAATAAAATTTACTATGATCAAGTGTTCAAGTTTATAAACTCTGTCATAAGCTTGAAAAGTTAATCATATATACTTTTTAAATAGGCAGACGATATTATTAATGAAATAATGGTGGAGGGAATCAACTGAACAGGTTAATGAAGCTGCAAGTTGGGCTCCTGATAGCTGTTCCAAACGATGACTGTCAGTTGATTTACCAACTTGTTAATTATCTATTATACTTTATATATGATATATAATATATATATAATATGATATTATTATTAGGTATATAAAGATGAATGCAAGTAGGGGCGCAAGTTGCTTGGGTCTCCCTTGTCTTTATCGACTTTCTGTCAGACTAATGTTTAATGCGCACTTCTCTTTTAATTAATTAATTAATTTATTATTATTATTTCTTTTTAAGTTCTCAAAAGCTCACAAAAGCATATATATAATCTAGATCACATAAGTCCGGTGCGTGAGTAGATGCGGATGCGCGAGTGCGGCAATTTTCAAAAAAATTGAGTGCGGGTGCGCTTTAATGCGCCTATTAAAAATTAATAAATAAATAAATATATATACATGCACACTGATGAAATGAAGTTAAACATACATAATATACATTATATTTAACGAACTCACATCATTATTATATTATTTACAAATTTACAATATAAAGTTCTTAACAACTTTGGTGTTTGCAGCTTTATCATTCAGAAAAAGCATTAAAATTAGATTTTATTGAAGCATCTAACATTGCAGCTTTGCAAAATGTTATAGCAAGTTATACAACGTAATTTGAATCTTGTATTTGATCGTTCGTCTAGTAAGGATTCTCCGAAAAATATATTTTAGAAAAGAAATGAAGTATTAAAGCTTTTTTTTATTTTAAGATATAAAATAACGAATTTGAAAAATGAAACCAAATTGTTCATATTTATTTCAACATGTTTGGTAATAGTATGAATTTATTAAAAATGACTCATATTATTTTCGGAGACTTATATTATTACCTTATGAAATGACTAATATAAACATTTAAATTCACTCAATAAAAATAAAAGTTTTATTTATAAAGTTCATTTTATTAATTTTCATGCAAAAAACTAAGATATCAAAATTTTTATTATTCACTCAGCAAAAATGTTACAAAATCACAGATTTATCATACTTTCATTTATCAAATATTTTAATTTTTCATATATTATTATGCCTTTTCATGATTTATTATCTATCTATTTACCATATGATATAATTTTCTTACCAACCCGAAATACCTAGAAATCATAAAAATTCATCTAAACCAAAAACAGGAGATTTTTTTTTTAAAATTACAAAAAAAAAAAAAAATTGGAGAATTAAGGAGGATTAACAAGACTTAGTAACTTAGTGCGTGACTTAATAAATCTTAATGCGCGAATTATGAATTCTTAGTGCGCGAATTATGAAATCTTAGTGCGCGCGCGAACTAGAAATTCTTAAAGCGCGAACTAGAAATTCTTAAGTCCCTTAGTGCGGCGCACGCGCACCCAGTTCGCCAGATCGCGGCCGGAGCGCCAGTGCGTGGAGGGGGGTATGAGGATTATGTGACTTAGTATATAATGTGAAATTTCAAGTTTTAGAGTAAATATTTTATATAATGTGAAACTTAAAATTTGAATTCTTATTTCAATACAAATTTGATTTGAAACACTACCTTCCAAATTCTTGAACTATATCGTATTGGTCTGAAATCAATATCGTTGACCGGGTAATGGGGTTCATAAGTTGGCGGGTGGTTCCTTTTAAGTCGGTGGGTTAAATTGTCAATTCACCACAAACATCTTTTATTGTTTTCGTTGGAGGTATTCTATTTTAATAAAAAATAGTTCCCTATGTCAGAAGACGTCATTACATGATGGTGACAAATTACTAATAAGATTATTTCCTCGTTTTAGACTAATGCTCAGGATTGTATGAACCTTCGCCAACAATCATATGCAAAATTGTATGTAGAATCCTGCTACTCCTCCTAATTTTAATAGCAACATGATTTTTTGTATTGTTAATAATATCGAGGGTGCATTATTCAGGATTGTATGATCGTCAGCATACACATCTCTAATATATTCATCTATTGGATGTGATTCTTTTGAGCGTCCAGCATTCCGTCACATATAATATTGCAGGTCTGATGACAATTCTATAAAGTTTCCACTTAAATCTCAGCGATATGTTACGATCACATAGAACCTCGATGATGTTTCTCCATTTCAACCAGCTCGCCTATATTTTGTGGTTAACGTCGTTGTGAAGACTCAAAAATTTACTCAAAGAAAAACATCTTACCAAAGGAAAATAAAATCCTCTACCAATAGTAAGTACACTAGTTAGGTCAAATCTCTTATCAAAGAAGATGATCATTATTTAAGAAAAAACAAAAAAAAAAGTCATGGATTTGCACCTTATATCAATTTTGCTCATTAAAAAGACATCAAATCCATCGTTAATAAAAGAGCAAGATCATCTACCAAAGGAAACACTCAAATTCTTGGAAGGAATTATAATATATGGAAAGCAAAAATATGAGAATCAATGATTATAATAAATTAATTTCCTTGACATTATAAATGCACACACCATTAGCCTACCACGGAGCAACCTTCGAAACTTGCTCCCCATTTCAGCATCCTATTTTCAAAAACTACACACACTACACACACTGAAAATTCAAAAACCTCAAGGAAGAGAGGAAGTAGTTCGCACTAGTTCGCAACCCGGAATCCGTTCAAGCTTCGATTTAATAATTGTAAGTGGGTTTTTGCTATACAAAGTTTCTTTCGTTTTGAGAAGTAAATAAGTGTTAAATTCTCAATTGAACATGCAAGTATTTTTAAGATTAAAACCTGACGAGTTATGTGATATGCGATCATAAGCGAATGGCTATACGATGTAAAGTGCTACGTGTGTATGAGTCACCACTTGAATCGGCGGGGAAAAGTACTACGTAACATGTGAGCCACCTCTTGAACATTCGGGGCTAAGTGCTACATGTACGGGAGTCACCTCTTGAACCTTTAGAGCAAAGTGTTGTGCATACGGGAGTCACCTCTTGAACTTGTGATAGTTATTATGTGACTATGTGTATGTGATTATGGGTATATGATTATGGGCATGTGTTGAAGATGTAATAAGGCTCTAGGTGAGCAATTATGAATATATGTGTTATGTGTCTCGGTAAGAGTTATTTGAAATGTTTATACGCACATATATGTAGTATTTTTATCATGTTCAATTGGCCCCCGCTTGATGAATGTTTTCCAAAATACTCAACCATCTTAATATCCCTCCTTAGATAGAAGTGAATCAAAATCGAGTCCGCTGCCATTGAATTATGAAGCTTCCGCAGACAATTGTAAGAAATATTTATTTTATGAATTAAAAGACTGGTTTTAGTGAATTCTGTATTACGAGTCTTGTTGATTTTGAATTATTATTTGAGATCAACGCCGTGTTATAAGCCTGCCAGTCGTTATCAATCTCCCCATCCTTTTGGATAACAGTTCTAGGTATCGAAACATGCTACTCATTGATACCTCTTGGTCATCGAGTGCTACAACACCAAGATCTCGAGATATACAACCATTAAATTTACACTATATATATTCTGTTTTAAACCTACTTAATCTAAAACTCTTTAATTCCAATGTCTCTCTCTATAACTACAATTTAGAATTAACTCATACATTGGTCTCGTCGATTAACACAACATCATCAGCAAAAAGCATGGTCCAAGATTATTCAATGTGTATGTCTTTTGTGATCTCATCAATCACTAAAACGAATAATAAATGACTCAACGCAGAACATTAGTGCAATCCAATTGTGATTGAGAGCTCATTTGTCACCCCGTTGCACGTCTTAACGTTGGATGCTACTTCGTAGTACATATCCTTGATTATATTGACATACTTGATGTGAACTCTTTTCTACATCAAAGTCTCCATAATATATTCCTTGGCATTTTATCATAAGCATTCTACAACTCGATAAAGATCACATACAGATCTTTACTCCTCTCACAATAATGCTATATAAGTTGGCAAAGTAAATTGATATCTTCTATTGTTGAATGCCGTGACATAAACCCGAATTGGATCTCTGTATTAATCTCCCTTCTTTAACCGAGAGTTAATTAATTTCTCCTAGAACTTCATTGTGTGATATATGTGTTTTATACCACGATAGTTTGAGCAATTCTGAATGTCACCGTTGTTCTTATGGAGAGTGACAAAAGTAATCATTTGGAATTTTGTTAATCCACCAAATCTTGATAAATAAATATGTTAGCCACTTTATCCCCTGTCGGTCCTAAGCATCTCCATACTTCAATAGGGATTCCATCGTACCAACCTTCGTGCTTTCATTTTGTTCAAAGCTTCTTTAACATAAGATTCTCTAATTCTGCAAATAAACTCACGGTTGACATCATGTTGTTAGAGGTCAAGATCACCTAAATCTTAAGTAAAACCACCGTTGAACAAGCTGTTAAAATAATTCTTCCATCTTATTTTGATGTCTTCAACTCTAATCAAAGACCTTATTATCCTCATCTTTTATGTATTTCACTGCATTTCAAGACCTTGTTGTCCAATTTATAGTATACTTCTTTGTAGACTTTAGCTCAAGCATCCCGAACCTTTGTCTTTAGTTTTTGGCAAGCTTATATCTTTCAAAGGTTTTCTCATTCTTGCTCTTCTTTAGCTCTCTATAAGATTCTCTCTTGATTCTAATAGCCTTCATCACATCATCATTATACCATGATGTGACCTTATCTGGTGGAATACACCCTCTTGACTCACCAAACAGCTCCTTATCGGTCATCTTAATGCGACAAGTCATTTTGTTACAGGTGGTATCATGATCATCTTTTGGCGTCCAATTTGCTTCTTCAACTATCCTCTGTACAAAAGCTTCAGCGTGGCCTTCTTTTAACCCCCACCACTTAATTCTAGGTTCTAATTTATGTTTCTAACAACCCATTTCTTAACCCTAACATCTAGAACTAAAATGCCAGTCTTGGGTAACTATACTCTCTCCTTGGATTATCTTATAGTCCAATCATTTAGCTCTATCTACCCTTCTAGTAAAAAAAAAATCTATTTAGGTTTCACTCGACCAACTTTTAAAGGTAACTAGATTAGAGGACATATTCTTAAACCAAATATTTGCTAGAATTAAGTCATATGACATGGCGAATTGCAAAAGTGAGTTAACGCTACATTCCTTATTTACCCTGGCTTAGGATAGACAACGATTATCACATGTGATGCATATCACTTGCGGGATTTTCAACTCAATGAGGTATGAATAGTGTAAGTGTTTGACATCCTCTCCCACCTCCCAAATCTTCTATTTTAGTCAAACATTTTTATAAGACTAAGCTTCATTCGAAGAAATGCAAGTCTGGCCATTTCGTGAATCATCGATAAGGATCATCCAGCTCGATCACCCACGAGGTCGGCCCGCGCTCTTTAGTTTTGGTATCTTCCCACTCAACGAAACACAACCCCTATCTTCCTTTGATCTCATCTCGCGGAAACCCAGATCCAACCTTTGCAAGCCTCATCAGTCCTGTCAAAAACTAGAAAATTGATACCTAGTTTACTCAGGACATTCATGCCCAGCTCGTGCTCACCACTACATCTCAGTCAAGATACATCCCTCAAGCTCAACTCTTCTCCCACACCCCGGAACACACATTCGACAACATTCAGGAATCCCCACATCAGCCCTTGTGCCCCTCACTTCATCAAGCTTAGCCCGGGATGGATCGGGCAAGGTCGACCCTCGGGTCACACTACCCTTCCTATGTTCAAATCCTACTAAGCAAGATCGAACCTGTTAGAGCATTAGATAATGCTGATCAGTTGAAAGGAGCATTAGATAATGCTGCTCAGTTGAGAGAATCAAGGCACATTCTTGTCGCAACTGAAGATTTCGAAAATCATGCAACAACCGATCCAACTCAAGATTCTTAGCATTCAGTTTTGATAATTTGAATTTTTGAATTTCATAATCTTCTTAAGTCTGTTACATGTAATTTGTTATAAATACATTTGGAATGAAATACAAATGGCAATCAAGCCATATAGTTCAGAATACTTCTGTCAAGTTTTCTGCTTTAGTTTAAACTTCTTACAAAACCTGCTTAGGTCAGGTCATCCTTGCCCAAATTAGTTAGGGTCAGGTTACACCCTTCATTTGGATCAGGTCTTGTTATACCCGGATCTCTACCCGGGTATCATTAATAAAAATAGATTTTTTAAAGGGAAAAATTTGAGAAAGAAACTGAAACTAAAACTATTAAAGTCATATATTCTGATTTCTGATTTTTGGCTTTTCAAACTCTTCTTTGAAATTTCTTGATTCAAACATAAACTTCTTTTAAAACTAGGGGTTTTCTTGTTGTGGCTTCTCTAGGCACCTAAATTGTAAAAAGTAAAGACTTTTCGAAAAATTAAACATGATTTCAATATAAATTAAAAATTTGAATTACAACTATATATTATACAATCACATGTGTGATATCTAATCATTGTCAGTGCACCATGTTAAAATTCTTTTCAAGAGAATTTCAAAATATTTAAGAAGATGTTAAGAAATCTTAAATATATGTTCTTAAAATTTTTGGAATCGAAAGTAGTGGATTAGCCAATGGAATGGATTAGCCAATGGAAAACAACCTCTTGCTTGCACGTCTTCACAATAATGACATTCTTTATTACATTCCTATGCTTAATCATAGGCGCAAGAAAATAGTTTTACTCTTACCTTTGTGTTAATATCTGTCAAAATCTGCCATATATATTTATCGAATACTCGTCTTGTGTTTTATCAATTAGATTAAAATTATTCATTTTTATTCATCATAAAATACAGAAACAAAATTATACTTAACGAATTTAGCTGAGCGATCTTTTAAATAAATAAAAAAACTCAAGTTTTTGTTTTAAATTTATTTTTCTTGAAATATGAAGTTCCATTAGATTTTAAAGCCTTGTTTGTATAGCAGAGAATGCAATATCAAGAAACATATGAAAAATTTGTAATGTTAGGGTGGCATGGCACATAACTAATTACTATATATATATTTCAAATTTGACTAAGTTGGTGAATAATTCGATAACCATGTGGGATTAATCAGGGAAGAATCTCCATGATTAGTCACAATTTTCACGTAAAATATAATTTATTTGATAAAGTATTCCAATATCTGCATGAAACATGTATAAATCCAATGACATTCATCAGAAAATACACATAAAAAAAACATGAAAATGGTTTCCGAAAATTCGAAAATAAAGTTTCATTACATTAGATTCCTATACATTGCAGCACTGGTCTTCGGTTTTGTTTATTTAACTTTCGAAAAGCAAGGAATACTAATAGTTCAAATGTGTAGCAATCAAGAGAAGATAGAATGTGGTAAAGAGCAAATTGAGCAAGAAAAAGAAGGCTGCAACTTGTTTTCTGGTAGATGGGTTTATGATAATAAAACGTACCCTTCGTATAGAGAGGGAGAGTGTTCATTCATAGAGGGTGATTTTGCTTGTGAGAAGTATGGAAGAAAGGATCTGAAGTATCAGAATTGGCGATGGCAGCCTCATCACTGTGATCTTCCAAGGTTCTTTCTCTATTTTAATTTACCAAAAAAAATGCCAAAAGAAATAATCTATGTATTATGGACATAATAGAATATCTTCCAAGTTTCTTTCTCTATTTTAATTTACCAAAAAAAAATGCCAAAAGAAATAATCTATGTATTACGGACATAATAGAATACTTGCGGTGTAAAATTTGTAGTAATACTGGAACTTAAATCTTTTAAAATAGAAATAGTTTAAACGTCATCTTTCGATTGTTGTGCCACATAAACAGCTAAACTGGATTGTTTGGGAAGTGAGACCCTAGCATGAGGGTAATACCCTCATGCAACATGATCTAATGGTTGATATGTGAGGTCTACATATTTACTTACGTGGACTTCAGATGTCCAAATCAAATTTGGACCATTAGATCTAGCATAAGAGCAATTCTTTTATGATGGGTTGAACTCTCCCGGATTGTAGATGCGATTGTTGCTATCTAACAGTTCATTTTCTTATAGTTGCACCAACTCTAGCTCTTGTGGGAATCAAATATATGAACTTGATTCTAATATCATTGTAGGACTATAATATCAATTGTAGGACGGAGATGCCCTTGTTATACCATGTATTATAGCTGTTGGTAACGTGTAACTCAAATTTTTTTATAAAAAAAAAAAAAATGCTCTACCTCGAACTATCCAACAAACTGTAATACTTTGTTGCTCGAATTTTTTTTTACTGTGTTTGTTTTTTTATGCATGTTTAAGGTTCAATGGCACTAAATTCTTGGAGAAAATAAGAGGGAAAAGGATTGTGTTTGTAGGGGATTCTTTGAACAGGAACCAATACACATCAATGCTTTGCTTGATCGAGTCGACTCTTAGCTCATCATCGTCGAAATCAATCCTCATGACGGGGAGTTTGTTCAACTTTGAGGCCACTGTAAGGCAATCTTCTCTCGTTTTTCTTTAAATAAAAAGAAAGACTTTCTCTTCTCAGAAATTTATAAATAACGAATCTAAACGATTTTCTTGGTTTATATACATGAAGGAATACAATGCGAGCATAGGGTTTTATTGGTCTCCATTTCTAGTTGAATCTAACAACGATGATCCACTCGTCCACCGGCTGAGAAATCGTGTAATTCGAGTAAAGGCCATTGAAAAGCATGCTAGGCTGTGGACCGATGCAGATATACTCATATTTGACTCATTTATGTGGTGGCTAGAGCCCACAATGACAATCTTGTGAGTATATTCCAAAAAACTAATACCACATTTCGCTTTTCTCAGCCTATTGAATTAGGATGTATTTTGGATTGCTTAGTTAAACCACTTGTTTTTGCTTAAAGTTAATTTTAAACAATAAATATTGAGTACTTGCTATTAAAATAAAAAAAAAACAGCTTAATAAACTTTAATTTATTACAAAATTGCCACCACAGTTGCCAAAAGCATATCATTACTTCTTTCACTACTTCTGCTTTTACCAGTTGTTTTTTTAGAGAAGTAATAACAAAATCAAGGAAATCAATATTCAAAATCTGTTTTTTTCTTTAACTGAAAAGTAGATAAACTTTTGAGAAGCAATCCAAAATACTCCCTAATAGGTCTAGTGTGTGTTTTGTTTAGAAAGATTGGAGGGCTATTTTTCAAAATTCCCCTTTTCTTCTTACTTAATGTACCGTTATCCAATGCGCGAATTATGTCAGGTGGGGTTCATTTCAGAGACCCGATTCGATCTACAACAAGGTGGGAGCGAGGCTACGTCTCTACGAAATGGCACTAAATACATGGTCAGATTGGTTGGAATTTAATATCAACCGAACGAGAACAAAGTTGTTCTTCATGAGCCTGTCACCTTATCATATATTGTATGTACAAACTATAATGCTAAATATTTGAACTTTAATTGTTTAATTTTTATTAATTAACTCGAGTAGGTTCGTTAACATAAAAGGGGTAAAGATTGGGACAAGGAGCAAAACTGCTACGGTGCAGACGAGCCTATTCTAGACGAAGGGCATTGGGGGTTTACTACAAATCGCAGCTTCATGCACGCGGCAGAATCGGCAATACAGAGACTGGAGACGAGAGGCTTAAAAGTCGAGTATCTGAATATAACACAAATGTCGGATTACAGGAGGGATGCTCATCCATCGATTTTTCGAAACTTTCATTACAATGTAAGCGAAGAGCAAATGAAGAATCCGAGAAGCTATTCGGATTGTGTACATTGGTGTCTTCCAGGCGTGCCTGATGTTTGGAATGAGATCCTTTACTCCTATATTATGCAGTCGTCATAAATCATGTACCAATTTAGTTTACAAGTGTTGCACATAAGATTAATTTTCTAGAGAAAAATTAAAGATTTTTCAAACTAGAAATGTTTCTTATTGGTGCTAGAGTCATTGGTATGTAATTAAGATGCCATGCAATAATGGTTTTACTAGAAAAAGATCGAAACGTGGCGTTATGACTATTATATTGTTTAAGAGATTAGAGTTGAATCATAAACACCAGCTATAGGTTTGACTAAACGAAATCTACATCACAACAAGATGAGTTCGACATATTTATATTCTCAAAACAAATTTTGAGTGAATGTGAAATTAAAACCCATTAAAAGCCAAATTTTCGAAAATTAAAGTGACTGAATTAAAATTTAGAAATATAAGACTTTTAAATCTTATTTATAAGAGTATGAATAGACTCATGGTTATTCCCTGTAGCTCATTGGAGTTTATACTCCCCGCACCGAAAATCCCAAATAGATATACATATTAGTAATACCGTGAGGAAGTTCATGTCTTCTCGAGCCATTTATATGTTAGTCAAAAGTTTGACAATCAGAAAAAGCGTAAGCCCCTATGTTGCACGGATACGGATACACGGATACGTGGATACGCAGATATGGGTACGACTGCACGGGATTTTCAAAATTTGGAGGATACGATACGTCCGGATACGGTAAATTTTATAAATTTATTTATATATATATATAAATATATAATTAATAATATTTGTAATAAATCAAGTTTCAAGTATATAATCAACATTAAACACATTAGAAATCAGAATAAAGTTGCAAACTCACCAACTCCACGACAAATGGTAAAATATTAATCCAGAACATCTAAAAATTTCAAGCATATAATCGACATAAACAATTAAAGTGGTTAGGAAATAGGGATTTAGTTAAATAATTTAATTTTAATTACAGTTTCAACCCTATTTTTTTTAAAAAATTCGAAAGTTCCCGTATCCTACCCGTATCGGATACGGTCAACGGCGTATCTTGACCGTATCCGAAACGTATCCAAAATAAAAACTTATTTTTTATTTTCGGATACGCCACGTGGCGTATCCGATACGTATCGGTGCCGTATCCGCACGTATCCGTATCCCAGAAGTATCCGATACTTGACCGCAAAATTTTTTGGAGTATCGGTGCAACATAGGTAAGCCCACTTAAAAATGAGAGAAGAAAAATTTGGCTATTTTTGTTGAAATTTGGCACCGAAGAAAAAAAATGTCAATTATTGGTCAATAGTTTCTTCGGTGAAGACTTTGCAAAATTGAAGAATTATTTGGCCATACGCATGAAAAATCTCTATAAATAGAAATGTAAATTCATTCAGAAATATACAACCAAATATTGTAGAGAGTGAATACAACACAGTGCAATCAGAGTAAAAATACTAGTGAGGGAAAATTATTGTATAATTTTCTGAGTGTTTTTCAGATTGAGTGTTGTCACTGTTTGTAAACAATTGTATGTTTTTCTTCAATAAAATATCTGCAACAGCCCCGTTGACGTAGGCTTATTTTTGTCGAACCACGTAAATCTTGTGTTTTTATTCCGCATTTATTTTTAGCTCCCGCATATCTGATAACAGAAAATATGACGTTATTTCCCTCAACAACTAGTATCATATCCAGATTGTTAATTTTGCCAATTTTTTTTGCCAGTTACTATTCACATGAGTGAATTTTGTGAATATTAGAATTTGGCCAGCGATACCAAAATTGTCCACAACGATGTTTTTCAATAACACGGTGACTTTCAAAAATTGTCAAAACAGCAATCCGGTGGGAGTCAGGTTCGAGTGGGAGTCATGGCGGCAGATGAAGGAAAAATGAATATTGAAAAGTTCAATGGTATTGATTTTGGCTTTTGGAAAATACAAATAGAAGACTATATGTACCAGAAAAGGCATTTATCAACCTCTCTCGGGTGTGAAGCCAGAAGGCATGAAAGATGAATAATGGGCTCTTCTAGATAGAAAAGCCCTTGGAGTTATCCGATTAACGTTGTCACACAACGTTGCTTTCAACATAGCAAAAGAAAAGTCCACGGTGGGTCTTATGTCAGCTCTTTCAAGCATGTACGAGAAGCCATCAGCTTCAAACAAAGTTCATTTGATGGGGCGATTGTTCAATTTTGCGGATGGTAGAAGGCGGATCAGTAGCTCAACACCTCAATGAACTCAACACAGAGACAACCCAGTTGAGTTCAGTTAAAATTTATTTTGATGATGAAGTACGAGCATTAATATTTTTGTCTTCCCTCCCGGAAAGCTGAAATGCTACTGTCACAGCTGTGAGTAGCTCATCGGGAAGTAATAAGTTGAAATTTGACGATGTTCGTGATCTGGTTCTCAGTGAAGAGATCAGACGGAGAGATTCAAATGATTCATCAACGTTTTCAGTATTACATACATTGTCAAGATGTAGAAAATCAAATAAAGGAGGTGGATGTGGCAAACAAAAGGACAGGAAGTCCAAATCTAGGAATCTCCCCAGTTCTCAGAACTCAAAGACTATCGAGTGCTGGAAATGTGGACAGCCAGGACATTTTAAAAACCAGTGCAAAATGCACCGAAGAATCACGAGGCGAAAACAGAAACAAACATTGTGCATTAATATGCTCTTTAGAGTGCAAGCATCATTCCATGCTACTTCACAAAGAGAACTCTTCGAGAAATATATCTCCGGAAACCTTGATAAAGTCTGCCTTGTAATGAACAATCTTGCGAGATTGTTGGCAAATGTATCATAAAGATTAAGTTGAACGGGTCTGTATGGGAACTGAAGGATGTCAGGCATATTCTCGATCTGAGAAAGAACTTAGTCTCAGTTGGCCAGTTGGCCAGTGAAGGTTATACAACAGTCTTTCACAATGATACTTGGCAGTTCTCAAGAGGTGCAATGATAGTTGCTCGAGGCAATAAGAGTGGTACTCTTTATATGACAGCAGGAGCACGTTGTTCAATTGCAATTGTAGCTGACACAGAAAGACCTACTATGTGGCACCAGAGACTTGGTCACATGAGTGAGAAAGGAATGAAGGTTATGCACTCAAAAGAGAAACTACCAAGTTTTCAATCAATTGATATTGACACGTGTTAATGATGTATTTTTGGAAAGCAGAGAAGTTAGTTTTCAGACAAGTACCAGAACCCCAAAGAGGGAGAAACTTGAACTAGTTCACTTTGATGTTTGGGGACCAACGACTGTCTCATCCATTAGTGGGAAACACTACATTGTGACTTTCATTTATGATCACTCCAGAAAAGTATGGGTTTACTTTCTGAAACATAAGTCAGAAGTATTTGAGGCTTTTAAGATTTGGAAAGCGATGGTTGAAAATGAGACAGTGTTGAAGATAAAGAAGCTTAGAACCAACATTGGTGGTGAATATAAAGACATCGGATTCAAGAAGTTCTGCTATGAGCACGAGATCAGAATGGAGAGAACCGTGTCTGGTACGCATCAACACAATGGTGTAGCTGAGCGTATGAACCAGACGTTGACAGAACGAGCCAGAAGTATGCTGGTACAATCAGGTCCGCCAAAGCAGTTCTGGGCAGAAGTAGTCAACACGACAGCTTACTTGATTAACCGAGGTCCATCAGTACCATTGGAGCACAAAATACCAGAAGAGATATGGAGCGGAAAAGAGGTAAACCACTCATATCTTAATGTTTTCGGCTGTGTAGCATATGTGCATATAAGTAATGCACTCAGAAATAAACTTGATCCCAAATCAAAGAAGTGTACTTTCATTGGTTATGGTGAATATGAGTTTGGCTACCGCATTTGGGATAATGAAAACAAGAAGATGATATGCAGCAAATATGTAATCTTCAACGAACGAGTGATGTATAAGGACATGCATAACATAGTTGTCAGTGACAGAACAAATTGAGCCAGTGTATGCAGATGTGGACGATGTCCCAGAAAGTCATGTGGAATAGATAGTTGAGATTCCTCTATTGGGGGAATCAATTGATCAAAACAGCGAGCAGCAGTCTGATGCATCACAGTCTCCTGCTCTAGTTCATGAATTGAGAAGGAGTTCTTGGCCTCGTGTACCTAACATAATGTATATGAACAATCTGTTGCTAACTGATGCAGGTGAGCATGAATGCTACGATGAAGCATATCAGACCAAAGATGTCGGCAAGTGGGAGCTTGCCCTGAAAGACGAGATGAAGTCTTTGATGTCCAATCAGACATGGGAACTTGTTGAGTTGCCTATGGACAAGAAGGCACTTCACAAAAAAATGGGTATATCGGGTTAAGGAAGAGCATGATGGTTCCACGAGATACAAAGCCCGATTGGTCGTCAAATGTTTCCAGCAAAAAGAAAGAGTTGACTACTCAGAAATATTTGCTCCAGTTGTGAAGCTCAATACTATTAGGATTGTATTAAGTATTATTGTCAGTGAAAACCTCCATCGTGAGCAATTGGACGTGAAGACCGCGTTTCTTCACAGAGACATTGATAAGGAAATCTATATGTTTCAACCAGAAGGTTTCGCAGAGAAAGGGATGGAGAATAAGGTGTGCAAATTGAAAAAAGCGTGTACGGCATGAAACAAGCACCAAGGCAGTGGTATTTAAAGTTTGACGGCTTTATACACAAGGAAGGTTTCCAGAGATGCAACGCCGACCATTGTTGCTACTTCAAGAAATATAAGTCCAGTTTTATTATTTTGCTACTTTATGTCGATGATATGTTAGAAGCCGGTTATGGTATGGACGAGATCAGAAACTTGAAACAGCAGTTGTCAAAAGAATTTGACATGAAGACCTTGGGTCCAGCAAGAAAGATTCTTGAAATACAAATCACAAGAGATGGGCAAAAAAGAATTTTGCAGTTATCTCAGGCGGAGTACATCAGTCGTGTTTTGCAGAGATTCAACATGGGCAACGCCAAGATAGTTAGCACACCCTTGGCTAGTCATTTTCGCATATCCAAGGACCAGTGTCCTCAGACGGAGGAAGAAAAAGAATTCATGGCTAAAGTTCCTTACGCTTCAGCCATTGGGAGTTTGATGTACGCGATGGTCTGTACAAGGCCAGACATTGGACATGCAGTCGGAGTTGTCAGCAGGTTTATGTCAAATCCAGGAAAGGCTCATTGGGAAGCAGTCAAGTGGATTTTGAGGTATCTACGAGGCGCTGTAAATAAGTGTTTGTACTTTGGAAAAGAAGAACTAAAAGTACAAGGTTACGTAGATGTAGACTACGGAGGTGATGTCAATCACCGGAGAAGCACCACATGTTATGTATTCACTGTTGGAACTACAGCTGTTAGTTGGATGTCGCATATACAAATGATTGTAGCTTTATCCACTATAGAGGCTGAGTATGTTGCAGTGACAGAAGCCAGTAAAGAGCTGATATGGCTTCAAGGTTTGTTAACATAGCTGTGATTAAACCAAAAGAAGAGTGTTTTGTATAGTGATAGTCAGAGTGCAATACATCTGGCAAAGATTTCAGCATTCCACTCTAGAATGAAACGCATTGGTCTTCGTTATCACTTCATCAGGTCTATGCTTGAGGATGATGTGCTAACATTAGAGAAGATCCAAGGAAGTAAAAATCCAGCAGATATGTTAAAAAAGGTGGTGACTATTGATAAACTGAAATTGTGCTCAACTTCAGTTGGCTTGCTAGATTAACAGAGCAGAAGAGGCTGCTGCATTGATCAAGGTGTGAAGACAGATTGAGATCAGTCTTCAAGTGAGAGATTATTAGTCAAAAGTTTGACAATCAGAAAAAGTGGCAGGCCCACTTAAAAATGAGAGAAGAAAAATTCGGCTATTTTTGTTGAAATTTGGCACCGAAGAAAAAAAAATATCAATTATTGGCCATTAATTTCTTCGGTGAAGACTTTGCAAAAGTGGAGAATTATTTGGTCATACGCATGAAAAATCTCTATAAATAGAGATGTAAAATCACTCAGAAATATACAACCAAATATTGTAGAGAGAAAATACAACACAGTGCAATCAGAGTAAAAATACTAGTGAGAGAAAATTGATGTATAATTTTCTGAGTGTTTTTCAGATTGAGTGTTGTCAGTGTTTGTAAACACTTGTATATTTTTCTTCAATAAAAGATATGCAGCAGCCCCGTGGACGTAGGCTTATTTTTGCCGAACCACATAAACCTTGTGCGTTTTTATTTCGCATTTGTTTTTTGCTCCCACATATCTGACAAGAGAAAATATGGCGTTATTTTCCCAACATTATACCTTTCAAAATTTTATGTTTTAGATTCCTTTTCAGTTTGTAAATTTAGGGGGTTAATGTTAATTAAATCCTGTTATGTTGAAAAATATGGTTAATTAATTGAAATTAAGCATGTAAAAGTCGAAAAACGAAAGAAGAAACAAAAAACGGGACACTGAAAACTGACCGGAAAAATCCCGGCAATAGGGGTGGCGCCTAGGCCCCACTCTGCCTGGAATGAATTTCCAGGCAGAGCATGTGTTGCGCCTATGCGCCATTTTCACTGTCCAATAATGCAAAATCAGTTTTTTTTGTGAATGGTTGTGTACCATTTGGCTTATTAATGCATCTTTTCATAAAAAAAAATGCATTCAAGAGGTCTACTTTCGTGGAATCCAATTATGCACTATATATATAACAACTCCCTTGAGAATTAAACACACTTTTGCAAGATCAAATTCAAGTTTTGTGAGCAAAACTTATGCATTTTCATATTGTTCATCTCTTGTTCTTGGCTGAGTGTCTTTAAACCTTTGTGGTTTAAGGATTCGTGATTTGAAGTGCTGCTATCATGAATCATAGTCGTTGTATCTCAGGAAACGGTTGCCGCTAAACCATGAGCATCATATCGGGGCAAGATCGTTTCAAGGACGGAGATTAGAAATCTCGCCTCGACATTTATCGTTCAAACTCATTGTTCTACTTGCTTATATCCCAAAGATACATATTAACATAAGATTCCTACATGTTATTGACTTGACTTTTAAATTTTGTTTTAAAAAATTAGGTTCAAACTGAATCCATAACCAATGTTTAACTAGATTCCATACCAAAGCCGTCGATTCCAAAATCGGCACATTACCGACATGGTCGATTAGGGTTAAGGGTGAGGAATTCTCAACCCTCACATATTAAGTTTCGACCCAGAAACTAGCGGTTCATGAACCAAGGTCGGGTCCATGTGAAACCCTATACCATAAAATTAAATATTTGTTTTACAATTCAATGTACAATATTTCATGATAAAATTTGAAACCATTGTTCCAAAGTTTCGGATGAAATCACGTTTTGAACCTTATACATATTTGTACCTTTTGATTTCAGTCCAAATTAATGGTTTTGTATTTCTGATGTGTTCCATTTCCACATTACATCGTGGTGGTCAACATCTTGTGTGGATGTTGTAATCTTCGTTCCCACCATTCTTTTGTGTCGTTGATGTGTTTTAGTCTCTCTGAATGATATCACTTGTGTGTGCCCTCGTTGCTCTTTGTTTCATCGTGTATCGGGAGTTTGTAGCGTGATATTTGTTGTATGTGTTTTGTATTTTAATATAATGTCAGTTTTCTGTTCAAAAGAAAAAAAATTATTGAACCTAACTCGAATTTGGACAATTATGAAACCAACCATGTTGGCAGCTTATGGTAACAATGTGGGTAGGAAATATTTTGGCATTTGATATTTGAAAGTGGCTAATGTTATAAGATAGAGTAGATCACTAACCACAATGAGAATAAAATATGCAAGTAAAATTCAATCTATCAAATGAATTACATGGATGACTTAAAACACTTGGACAACTACTCATCAACAATACATTATAAAAATAGTAAGGTAAATAGTGCAATAATGTAAATGCATACGAATTTGTTTATGAAAGTTCAAAGGTGATGTAACCCTTCTCCATTCCACTTCTTCCAACGAATGGAAGGATTCACTAGAAGACCTTTATTTATACAACTCATTGTACAAACCCGATCTAGTTGGGTATTCCCCATCTAACTAGAACTCCTAGCAACTCATCTCATATATTCTTTACTGTCTAATATGCAAAAACCCTATGTAGACAACAGGTCTCATAGTTACAATCACTCATCTACTCAAGCTCACTATTACAATGATTAGATTGAAGAAAGATGGCACAAATGATCCCTCGATGGATCTGATACAGCAAGGAAAAGGTGCCTAAGAATCTGGAAATGCTCTAATTTCAGCCAAGTTTCTTCTCTTAAGCTGCTCATGTTGAATCCCCAAACGGGTTCTCTTTTATCTCACTTGTATTGATCTTCAATAAGCTTATTTGAGATTACAAGTATTGTATATATAGCCCCAAACGATGATATATACATTAGAGAAAAGAATATGGTCGTTGGAAAAGTTTCTGTGCGATTCTCGAGCCTGCAACGATCATATTCTGGTTCTGGGCTACTTTCGAGTTTCAGCAGAGTAAACCTCATCTAGACCAGCTAAGTAAACCATTGCTGGAGCAGCTGAGTAAACCTTAGCTGGGTTTGACTCCACAGGACTACTCAGTTGGATCGGCTTCTACTCTTTTGGTACGTTTCAAGTGAGTTGGTTCCTTGAATGTAACACTTGATTCATTGATATTTGTGCAAAGTGATCAACATGAGAGATGTAGTCCTTCTTCTTGGCTTTCCATGGAATCAAGAATCTATCGATTTCAAATCGTACGAGAGAAATATGCTCGAAATACGCGACGATACTCCTGCTGCAAATCTGATTGATACAGCTGCACAATTTCTAGTTAAAGTAATATTATTTTTATCTTATTACAAGTATGAGTATTTGATCACAACAGTTATAACATATATTTTTAAATCCTTTTACATCTCACTGCTGTGAAGCTTCTATCATATATAACGAATTAACCAACTGAATCGAATAAATTCAGAAATTCGGTTCGATCATTCGGAAGTTTGGTTTTAATTTTTTAAAATATTGATTAAATCGGTTTGTTTATCGGTTTTACTTTTAAAAATATCGGTTAATCTTATTATTATTATTTTAAATTTTTTTTATATTTTTAAAATCATATTTTTATTTATTTTTTAATTTTTTTAAAAAATATCGGTTAATTTGGTTGCCGATGGAATTAACCGATATTTGATCTATTTGGTTTTGTAAAAAAGTTCGGTCGGTTCAGTTTAGTAAAAAAAAATTCAGTTTTTTAGGTTTCGGTTAATTCGATCGGTAACCAGATTAACCGATTGCTCACCCCTAATCATATATCAGATGGGTTCATATCCATGACTGAAGATTTATTGTACATTATCACATTCGACAAACTAATAATTTAACTCGAAAGGTAATTTTTGTTTGTTTTCTGATTGATGCAACAGGTGGGTTATAGTCTGCTGCTCTGAACCCATTTGTTAGGATCGATTTAGGTGGTTGATCATTACACGTTGATGTATCCAATAAAATGAGTTGCAATAGCTCCGGTTCTTGAAAAGATTTCACCAAGAGGTTAGATTGAGTTTGTTGTAAAAAACAAAGTAAAATCATACAAAAACTAAACGCACACATACTTGTTTCCAGAAGTTTGAAGGTGATCATGTAAACCTTCAATGTTTCTGTTTTTTCCATCGAATGAAAGGATACTCTAGAAGACTTTGATTCATATACTCAGCTGTACAAACCCACTTCAGCGAATTATCCTTACTTTGCTGAAACACCTAGCTATCATTACTCTACTCAGCTTGATAGTCAATCTATATAGACAATTTGACGGTTGCACAAATCATTCAAGAAAGTTAAGCTCACTGTATACAAGAATTTGAGTGATAGTATCGCACAACTGATCATATGATTGATAAGATATTATATTCAATGATGATGTGTATATTTGGGATGTACTCTCTTGTAACCTGATATTTCATTAAGCTTTCCTTTGGTGCGAGTCACTTTGGGTTTTTGATATTCTTCTTTGTATGCTGAAAATCTCTGAATGGATCATCCTTTGAATCTTCAAGTGTGTCCATATATCGCCTTTGACAATGGTTATCCGTTGGATACATAAATATATATATATATATGTTATAAAGAATCTGTAAGGTCTCTGAATCTTCTTGTACTTCCTCGAACTTTCCAATGGCTATATTGACTTTGTTGGCTATCTATTAATCAAATGTTATTTGGCTTTGCTGGTAAGTTAGTTGATAAGAAAGTCTGCTGGTGATATTTCAGCCGGTACTTTGTTGATGATAATTCTGATGGCTCTGTTTCTTTATCTTTGTGGATTACTTAGCTAGTCATAAGCGAGACATGTTGGATTCAACATTAATGGTCGGTCAGCTAGCTTGACTAACTTGCTTGAGCTTCCAACAGCTAGTTGATAAGCTTTGTTGATTTGACAAATTTGCTTCATAGTTATAACTTCATTAGTAACATAATCAGCGAGTTTTGTTCACGTCAAACTGAGATTTATATGGTTCTTTGAACCCAATATTTTCCTTCTCGATCCCATATTTGACAAACATACACAAGTAAAAACAACTCAACTACACAATGTAGACACTTTTTGCTCTTAAATTACTCATAACTGAGACCGTAATTAAGATCCGTCCCTGCCCAGTGATGATAGTCTTGACCATAGACTCTATATTTGAGTGCAAAAAATCGCCAGATTCAGTATAACACAAAATTTCACAAAGCAAACGACCCATTCTACTGGTATAGTGATATAAATCTCTCCAAATTAAGATAGTCATGTGGGTTCAAACCCACGTCTCCCTCCCCCGCCCCAAGGTATCAAAAAACAAATTCACAAGGTACGTAATGATATTTCTAATCAGGATGCCGATGCATTTGACAAAGAGCAAAGCAGCTAATAAAAAGCTAGAAATTTTACTTGCGCAAGGAGACGTAAGTTAGTTTAATCAGATGAATGATGCAATAGTATGATGCATCTCTAGTGATAACCTCCCACGGGGATTTGTCTACATGGACACCAAATGTATGTGAAAATTGTAAAATCAATCTGTTTTGGCTTTAAATCCTATAATTTGTCAAAGTTTAGTCTTCATGCACTAACTTATATTTTTTTGTTTTGGTTTTTTTTGGCCGAAACCACTCTGACAATATTCTCTTGCTTATGTGGCATTATAATAATAAATAATATATAATTATAAAAATAATATAATATTTCATTAATTAAAAATAAAATGAATAATAAAATTATCCAAATTCAAATATAGAAAATTGCTACAAGGTACCACTTACAAAACTTAAATTCAAATCAGGATGAGCAAAACACTTTTCTTAAGAGTTCATGTTTCAAAAAACATAATTCACATAATTCTATGTTCTTGACGTTTTTACAATTAGATATTTTTGTTTACCAAAATACCCATTAAAACCCTAACTACAAAACACCTGAAAAATCTTGAATTCGCGTGACCACCGACCACCACGCACAAATCACGACCACCCGCCCTTGTCTGGTTGATTCACGGTGAGCCCGATCTACTGTTGACTTCACAACTCAATTTCGCGTCTTTCTACACCTGGTATCCACCGTGAATCATCGTGAGCTCGCCGGAACCTGGTCGAAAAGTAGCGAAAAAAGACAGCCTGAAAATCTGGAATTCACTCGAACACCGACCACTGACCACAAATCACGACCATCCGCCCTCGCCCGGTCGATTCATGGTGAGCCCGACCTACCGTTGGCTTCACAACTCAATTTTGCATCTTTGTACACAAGGTATCCACCGTGAGCCGTCATGAGCTCGCCAGAATCTGGTCGAAAAATAGCCAAAATACGCGACAAGGTTTTCTGCGATTATGGTTCGAATTCCCGATTCAAGGATCAAATCGCCGAAGCCCATGCATATAGTCTCTTTCCCTCACCTTGGCCGAGCTTTTGACACAGACCACCACCTCTCTAACCACCGGTAGCCACCGGAACCGGAGGAGGAAGGCAACAAGTCTATGCACATGATTTTGGTGAACCAGGTGGACTTGTAGCAAGTGCACCGCATGATCCGGTGCACGTGCTACAGTTCCCCCGATACACTTTGCTGCAAGTGCACCATGCATGTGCTATAGTGCACCGGAACACGTGCTACATTAGGGCTATTTTTGTCCTTTAATCAGAATGAACCTAAACGAATTGATGTGTTTTTGTTAGACTGGATCAAATTAATGTTGTACGTTTGGACTAGCCAGTAAGTCTCCCATTTTCGTTAGTTTATTAATTTTTTCTATCACTCTTATTCTTATTATTATTTTATGTATTGTTTTCATTATCATTTTCATTATTTATTATTATTGACATTTGGCGTCTAAGTAAACAATTTCTCGTAAATTATGATGTCATGTAAGTGTCTTTCGGTGCAAAGTAAGTAATTTCTCAGTTCAAGTGTTTTCCTGCTAAAAAAGAATAAAATCGAAAAAAAAAATAATTTAGTGCACAAAGACCAAACTTTGATATAATATGACGAAAAGTCAAAACATGCCAACTTACGAACTAAAATTGCAATTTACACTGATACTTGGCGGCCATGTAGTCCATTTTCCTCTATTGTTAGTCACCATAACAATATTATAGTGGCAACAAAACAATTCCGGTGGTTTCCGGCCAAAAAAAGGGAAGAAAAAGAAAATTCAAAGTTAGTGTACGATACGATGTTGCAAGTGGGATATCATTTACAAGTATATAAAACATGACAATAAAAGTTGATCAAGAACATCAATATCGAACATACTAGGAAGAGGGACCATCTCATTAAATTTTAGGAACAGATTTGTGGTGCTTGAAGGAGCAAGGACCATCTGCGGAAGCAGGTTTTGTTTTTACGGCCAAAAATTTAATTTTTTTTTTTTTAAACAAACTCAAATATTAGTGGTGAAATTATATAAAAATATTATTCTTGACTACAAGAAAATTTTAAAAGTAATGGAACGGCCGTCAATACTCAATACCTCTAGCTCGACATAGATTTCTATTTTTTTAAAGAAATTTAATAACAAAAAATTTATTAAATATCACATTAAATACGTATATATATATATATATATATATATATATATATATATATATATATGAGCCCCACTTACTGTCATCAAACCGATCATCATTGCACTTGCACATATTTATTTTAATTTTACCCCCTGGCTTGGTTTAGCAGAAGGGACCATTCACAAAACTTAATTTTCATTCAGGGCAATCAATTTCTCAAGAAAACGAGGGCTGAAATATATATATATATATAACCAATAAAATAATGAAATGATAAAAATATAATATAAATCCTCGACCAATTTAACTCAATTCTCCCTCCTCTATTTCTCTTATTTATAGACCTCTTCTTTGTTGGAAATTTTGAAACAAATTAAAAAAGGAAATTTTTTTTAAAATGACACGCGATAAGTTTCCTCTTGTTGGAAACAAAGGGTACGGCTAATCGCGCCTGCACCTTTTGGCAGAATGTTGTGTCCATTCACGTTCGTGTGCTTTTTTTCATTATATGATGCCTCTAAATGGTGTTTTTTAGACATATATCTTAGTATACTATAAATATATCATTATCTCGCTTGTTTTAATCGAAAATCAATTAAAAGTCATGAGATAAAACTTGAGAATTTTGTGCATCTTCATCATTATTCTTGTTTAATACTTTTAGACCTTCGTGGTTTAAGAATTTGTTATTTGAAGTACTTCTATCCAAAATCATAAGTCCTTGTATCTTGGAAGACAAATTGTCATCGAAACCATTAGCACCAAGGCGATGCAATATTATCTTAAGGACAAAGCGTCTAACTCTTGCCTCGACTAAGCCATTTTCGTTCCCTGCGTGTTTTTGTGCCAAGATACATACCCAGAAACATTTTGTAAAACAATCTTAAGACAATATCTTGTAGCAAATAGATTCTTCGCGTGGAACAACGACTTCACTACATCATGGAGAAAGACCATAGAGATTCAATGGAAACGACTTCATATGGTGGCAACAAAAGATGTTATTTTATTTGACAACCTTGGGGTTGTCAATGTTCCTCAATGAGATGCTCCTACCATCACGGAGAATGAAAGCGACAACCAAAAGAGGGTTGTGGTTGATGCATGGAATCAAAACGACTTTCTGTGCAAGAACTACATACTCAATGGACTAGACAGACATTATACAATGTGTATTGTCTAGTGAAGACGACAAAAGAACTATGGGATTCTTTGGAGAAAAAGTATAGATCCGATAATGCTGCATGAAGAAATTCATCGTTGGACGATTCTTTGATTTTCAAAATGATTGACACAAAGCCGGTGATGGCGAAAGTGCAAGATTTACAAGTAATCGTGCATGAAATTCACGCGGAAGGAATTGTTCTAAGTGATTCATTCCAAATGGCCGCAATGATTAAAAAGTTACCTCCATCATGGAAGTAATTCCAGAATTATCTAAAGCACAAACGTAAAAGAGATGAATCTTGAAGATCTTGTGGTTCGCTTGAGAATCGAAGATGACAACAGAATTCCGAAAGGAATGAAAATAAGCACCAATATGAAGCACGAGTGAACTTAGTGGAAAAACTCGTCGGAACAAAACGTAAGTTTGACTGCATGACCTCAAAATCTGGAAAGACGAAGAAGTTCAAAGGCAAGTGCTACAAATGTGGAAAACACGATCACATGGTGAAGGATTGTCGCAATAAAGACGATCGTGGGAAGGCTGTGGAAAGTAAACGAGACCGAAGAAGATCGTCTCTCAAATGATTTGGATGATCTAGTGCTTACCGCCTAATTTGATTGTGTATCTTTGAAAGTTGTAAACTCCAAGAATGGAGTGATTCTAAACAAATATAATGACAATATATGTTGAGAGCAATAAAATTTATGTTATTACTTCTAGGATTGAATCTTATGGTTTGTGATGTGATTGTTAGGATAATTTAAACCATGGTTCGCAGCGCAAATTTCAATGTTAAATGTCTTGTTTGTGTGGGGTCTAAGTTAACAAAATCGTCATTCATTTGTTAGAAGAAACGTAACGTCTCTAGAGTTAATTCACAATGATGGAAAATTGTACAAATTAGAGATGTGGGAAAAGTAATTTATTACTTTATCAATATTTGCACATGATATTGCCGTGGTTTCTTTGTCACGAAGCAAAAACGAGGTCGTTGAGGTGTTTAAACACTTCAAGAATGATATTGCAATAAAATTTAGCAAATGAGGTTTGCTATTGGAAATTGTGAGTATATTATACTTGTGTTATCTAAGAATTTGACGCTTAATCTTGAATTTGCAAATCAGTAAAATCTTGAATTCGAGTTTCTAAGCTTTGTACACTTAAAACACAAGAGATGAATCAAAGCTACAAAAATTTTGACTAGGTGTTGTAGTATCTCATTTGATTCTTTCTGAATTTCTAAGCTAGTATGCTTAAAACATGACTTTGCAAAATATAAAATCTTGAATTCAAATTTTTTAAGTTAGTGCGCTTAAAATTGTAAATTGTGAACCGAGTTTGAGAATATTATCCAAGTTTCAACATTTAAAAGCAAGTACGCTTAAATCCGAAGTTTTTAAAGAAATAAAATCTTTAAGCCGATAACGTTTAGAACTTGAAACACGAAAGTTTGAACGTCAGTGCAATTCGAGACTATCTCGAAGTTGTGGGGGGTTGCAATTCTATGAGTCAATCACATCCTGAAGAACCACATTTAGGCAAGAACGAAAAACTTTGTGATTGAAGGAAAAGTGAGTTTCCTACAATATTTGAAATGTGGGGGTGCTTGGTTAAACTAGAAATATAAAGGCCAAAGGGAAGTAATAACAAACGCCAAATAAATGACATGAAATTTTGACAAATCATGTTGTCAAATAGAATAACGAGTGTGATAAATGTGTACACACTTAAGCATATGTAAGCTTGTTCATTGATGATATACTCATTAAATGATGCAATTTAGAAATCATCAATAACAAAGAAAAATGTTGACGAGACATTTTTTTTACGTGTGTGCATCTAGAACAATACTTTGAATTAAAGTTTTCAAGATATTTGAAGAATGAAATCTCAAGGATTAATTCGAGTTTCAAATTTTAAGTTTTACACTTAAATTTCAAGTTTCCAAGAAATAAAATCTTGAAATTGTAATTTTAAGAATATATGCGCTTAAAATTTTGAATTGTGATAAAAGTTGAGTATTTTCTCTGGCCTCAAATTTTGTAAGAAATAACACTTAAATCCTACTTTACAAGAAATTAAATCTTGGAATTGGATTTCCAAATTTACAACGTTTAAATTCGATGATGGAATATCCTAAAAGGATAAAATGATGCACAGAAGGTAATGTGATTGCCGAAACTGAAGATATGTTGTTGTGAAAAATTCTCTATGCATAACATGTAAAGCTTATTAGGCTGATTGACTTTATAAGTTGTTAGAGAAAAATCATTATTGGAAAAGGGCTTGTGCATGCAACTAAAGTATGTTGCGCAAATGATATAAAATGTGCACGAAGTATTAAGTGAATGGCAAGTCTTGGTAAAGAAGTCTAGACATAATACCATATGACAAAATGATCTCTAGTGACATAAGCTTGAGTAATTATGTGAACTGTGGATCCACATATGAAATGGTTAACCGAGAGATCAAATATATAGTTCATTGAGGGGAATGTGATTAAAACCCAATAATCAAAATCTCATAATAGATACCCAACATTGTTGATGGAGATCCCAAGATCTAGGTTCAAAAGGGACAACTAAATTGTGAGATTATATAAACACCTTGGAGATTAATCTTCAACCAATTCCTATGATACGATGTGTAGCCTGCAAAAAGGGTACGAGGATAGACAAAAGGCCTTTAATAATTCCTAATATGGTGGAGTATAGTGAGGTACTCTTTTAGGAGATCACCTACGTAAATGCGAAGTGTGGCCGCTTCAAAATTTGGAAAGCACTTATAAAATCAAGTGTGGTCCAAGGCCAAAATGGACACAACCGTAAGAAACCAATATGACTGTTAGAGTTGTGGTGTGGGTTCAATTGTCTCGGTTTACATTAACGACTAAATAGTTCAAGACTATAAATTCATTATTAAGTCAAGTAAATCCGATTGAATACTACTACGAAATATTTAAAGCCGTAAATTATCTCTTCAGATGCCATAATAGTTCGTTAAAAGTGCTATGTATATTAATTTCATTTATCTTGGGAATTGTTGCAACTTTTGAAATAAATTGAAAAGAGGAAATTTTTTAAAGTGACGCGAGATAGATCGCGCTACACGGTAAGTTTCCTCTTGTTGGAAACAAAGGGCGTGATCGATCGCACCCCAAGCTATCCTCGATCGCGCCTTGCACCTTTTGGCAGAATGATGTGTTCATTCATGTTCAGGTGCATTTGTTCATGATAGGGTGCCCCCAAATAGTGTCCTTTTGGACATATCTCTTGGTATACTATAAATATATCATCCCCTCACTTGTTTTAACATGGATTTTCGAAAATCAATTAAGATCATACTTGAAAATTTTGTGCATCTTCATCATTATTCTTATTGAGTGCTTTTAGACCTTTATGGTTCACTGATTTGTGTTTTGAAGTGATTCTATCACAAATCATAAGTCGTTGTATCTTGGGAGATGACATCAAAACTATTAGCACCAATGAGGGATAATATTGTCTTCAGGACAAAGAGTCTAACTATTGCCTCCCATTTTTGTTCCCTGCATGTTTTTGTGCCCAAGATACATACCCAGAAACATTTTGTTAAACATTCTTTCCACGACACCAATTTTGTACTCATGTCTTCCAACTTTTAATATGTTTATATTAAAGTTTTTGAGTAAAATATATTTTATTAATTAAATTAAACTTATGAATATCAAATTACTATTGTACATTGGAAAAACAAAGATTCTCAAGATTTCCGTATTAACAAAATTATGCTGAATTTGAAATTGTGAAGAAATGTTGAACACAGTTAAAAATTATTAAGAATAATAAATAAGTTAATAAATAATGATGTGATATCTATTTTACTTGCTCAAATTTATAAGTCACTGGTTGGATTATCATAATTATGATATTATTATTTCTTTTATCATTTTCTGATGCTGGGAAATATGTTAGGATGAAGCGTTGAAAATTTCAGTTCTTGTTAGGTAATATATATTAAAATCGTATTTTTTGATTTTTTTTAATTTTTATTGTATTAAATTAATATTATTTTTTATAATAACCTTTTTTTTACAATATATGTAGAAATATAACAATTGTTATTTATTAATTATTTTGCACATCTATAGATCTATGTCAATTAAATATTTACATATTCTTCGATAATTAATTATATAAAAATCAGTTTTGGCCCTTGAATTTATTTTCCTTATTTCGACTGTGGTTAACCGTATCGGGAGATATAGCCGGCACATTCTGAAATTTGTGTACCCCACACATAAGTATATTCCCATCATAACCAATGTACATTTGCCCCTGCGTGGGTATGACATGGACTATTATGCAATTTATAAGGATATTATAGGGATCATTTGTGATTTTTAAGGATAAAGTAGGGGTTGTTTTGTAATTTTCAAAATATTTTTAAGTATTTTTCGTAGAATTAAAGTTTACGAAATAAGAAATATAATTTTGAGTGCTCGACAAACGAAAATTACACTTTTATGAAACAATATGGCATCATAGTATTTATGATTATTAAATTGGGAAATGTTATTGCTGGGATAATTATTATTGCTGCCACAACAATTTTCATGAAATGACAGCAACAATAATTATTATGACAATATCATATCACTATTAAATTTTGGAAAACTTCTAATTTCTTAAAATGATTATCTCATATCTCATTTCTGTCATGTATCGTAGAGTAATTATCATTATTAAAAACGGGTAAATCTTATTTCAAATATTAAAAAACATGTAAATCTTGGCATGTGATGCATTTAATATAAAATATAATTTCATATTTAATAAATTTATGTGATAATATAATGATCTTAGGTAGAGCAGTTTGGTAGATCGTAAGACTCATAACCTTGAGGGTCACAGGTTCAAATCCTGTATTTTTTATTTAAAGTTATCTCAACCAGTGATGGTAATTATTACACTCCAATAAATCATCTATCAATAATTGCACTCATTCAAATCTATGAGAACCGAACACATGATTTTCGTTTGTCGTTTTACCAAAATCTATAGTTGATGTTAATAGTGCAACTCAGATTTTTTAAATCATACAGCAGACCAAGCGACACACTTCAATCACGGTCTAAACAAGACATTATTGCACAAAGCTTTGAGAGAGACCAGTTGATTTAAGTTCATTTCAAATCGATGATTTTTTTTTAGAACTTAATTTTCAAATATATAGATTAAAAGTTAAATTACCCTGTGTATCATTGGACATCATCTGAGCTATCGTCCATTTGCGATCTCTCCTACGGTTCAATATGCTTTTGTTTTGATTAAAACTTCTTATATCTAAGTCGAACCAAATTGGTCGAATTCGATTTTAAATTTTTGCATTAAATATCACGATAAACCAAACCATGGTCGGATTTAAATATCAGCTTCTATTTTTGCATTAAATTTGTGGCAGGTGGAGTAGTAATTACTCTGAAGTTAATTAATGTGTTTGCATGAGTGAGAACAGGGTACAATTCCCAAAGCGTCCCTCCAAGTCAGTAGAGAGGGACAGAATGTCGGATCCCCCAACACTAAACGGGAAATTGGCTGTATTTATATGTATGTACACATATCGATCAACTATGGAATAAGAAATATTAAATCGATTGGTGATGTTAGCCCATTGAGAAAAAAATAGCTGAACATCTTAATTATACAGTTTTAGTTAGGTTTTAGTTAATAACATTGCTATCAAACCGACCACATGGAAATGATCTAAAATAAAATATTTAAATTTGCCACATAAATATTGAACATTTATCGATTAGTAATATCAAGGGAATATTTGATGCTACTCCTAGAGTTAATACCATGTAGGTGTATCAACTATATGTTGGGATTTGGAATATTCCTAATGTATTATAAGATCCAGCTCTAAGAATAATGCTCCTAGAGGTAGCATCAAAGTAACCGATTATTTTAGTTTTAGAGGTAGCTTCAAAGTAACCGATCACAATAGCATCAGACTTCGATTTTATAGTTGAATTAGATGATGATCACTCAATGACTTAGGAGTCACTTTTGTTGCCCAAAACCAAAACCTAGATAGGGGTACGACTCGGGATGCTTATCGGGCCGGGTCATTCTGGACTCAGCCCGAAATCGAACAGGTTAGCCCGATTCGAAATTGGAATCGGGCTAACCGGTTTCGGACCGCTTCGAAACCGGTAATGTACTGGTCCGGAGCAGCTCCAAGAACCGGTAGCACCCCGGTTTCAGTTCGGAACCGGAAACAATTAGTTTTGAAAAAAATATATATAAAAAGTTAGCAAAGCAACGGTTGAAATAGCTGTTGCATTGTTAACGTTGGGAAGGGCTATTTCAGCCGTTGTCACATTAGTTTTTTTAAAAAATAAATAAATTAAAATCTATAGATAGGTGTGTGTGTTGTCATTTGTAAATCCTTCCAATTCTATCTTTCAAAGTTCTATTCTTCTACTATCTAGTATAGTTCTCTCCATTGTGCATTAATAATGGTATCTTCATCTAGCAGTGCCGGTCGTAGTCGGGGTCGTAGTCGAGGTCTCATCCCGGGTCGCCTATCACTTAGTTCATCGTCGGCGATGAATTTGCCTATGCCAATTCCCGAGTTAAATGAAAGTTATGATTATTTTGCTGACATTAATGTTGGAGGTTCATCTATGAACGTCGAAATGCAAGAACCCGAACAACCTGTCGAACCTCCTGCTGCCCAAGAGAGACAACAAGTGGAGTCATTCGAAGCCACTACAACAGCGAGTAGACAACTGATTTGTGCCAAAAGAAGTAAGATATGTGATCACTTTGAACTCGCTCAAAAAGAAGGTACTAATGAAAATGTTCAATTTGTAAATTATGTAAAATACAATATTCATATAAAGCTGGTGGTTCCAGTGGAGTCATCGGAATATTTAAAAAAACACTTAGTAAAGAAAACATAATTTTGATGAGACAAAGAAAACATAATTTTGATGAGACAACATTATAATCATTAGATAGAGAAGCAACACAAGCACAAATTAATGTTCTCACTGGCACAAATTTTATTTTAACTGCTGAAATTAACCGTAGGTCACTTGTTAGATATGTTATTTGATGTGAACTACCTTTTATAAAGCAGAACATGCTGATTTTATTGAATTTGCTTCGTCTATACAACTCATGTTTAAACACATTTCTAGGCTACATACTAAAAAGAAAATGTATGGACGTATTTGTTGAATATAAAAATATATTGATTGAACATCTTTCTAGTTTGCTTTATAGGGTTAGCTTAACAACCTTAAGGGGTCGGATCGGTTCCGGGAATAACGAATCCGGAACCGATCGATTCCGGACCAGATCGGACCGGATCGGATCGATCAGTTAAGCATCCCTAGGTACGAGGCAATTTGTCTAGTCATTTCCTTGTGTTTTATTTTATTGTATATCTAAGTTTAGTTTATAAAAATAATCATGCTATTAAATATTATGTGTACTAATTTCACATAAAATTTTCGGGATTAACTAAATCTAATGATTAGAAATTTTTTCTAGAATTATTCTATGTTATATAATTTAATATTATTAAAAAAATTAACTCGATTATTTAAAATTACATCTTAAAAATTGGTTAAGGTGCTCGATTAATCGTAAGAGCGCGGCATTTAACTTGAGATGAAAGGGAATGAACATTGAAATTCCGAACATGAAACTTTAATATAATGGTTTTTTTATACTACCTATAAGGGCGATGTTCGTCATCCTACTATACGTATATGTGTTTTGTAAAAAAAAATTAAAAGGACACTTATCACATGATGTCACCAAAGAACATCGATCTTAAGAGCGGCACCAAACAAACCTACATGAACATCAAAATAACTCTTCTCGAGTATTGTGTTGCAAACTTAAATCTGAGGCACTGATCTAGTGGAAGCATTTGGACTTTTCAAATTATTTTTACATGTAATTATTTTAAAAATTATATTCACTTAATTCAACTACTTAAAATGGTACACCAATATACTATTTTACCAATATACTCAACTCTTTCGCCTACTTCATTTATTATACACCCATTAATCTTCTTTATACGTATATTTTGTATTATATAATTTGCAAACGTCTTCCAGCTATAATTTGATAAACGCAGGTACCGTTTGAAGTGATGGATATGATAAGTAATGTAATGATTAAAAAGTTGTGAAATGATTGTAAAAATAGTATGTGATAAGTTATATGTAACCACTGACTTAAAGTAGTAAGAAGCATCCCATGACATGCTTCTCTGTTTCTGTTTTACCTGATTTTTTAGAGAAGTATAAGCAAGAAAATCAAACACCCAAAATATTTTTTAAGTCTGAAAAACAGATAAATATTTCTGAGAAATATTTGCAAACACACGCTATATATCAAACTAGAGGTGATATAAAATATTTCGTGTCTAAAATCACTAAATACTCTCTTTGATACTTGTTATTTTATAAATCTTGATTTGTGAGGCAAAAACTCTGTATTAACTATTTTTGTCTTCAATAGAAACCCAATTTCTCCCAAAATATCTCTTCCCCATTAACCAATTATATATAAAAGAAAACAAACTATAACAAATAAATAAATAAACCCAAATATTAAAAATTACTCTTAACATCATTTCATTTTACACAAAAGTTTAGTACTTATAAAATTATATTTTATATTAAAATTTTATTTATGTGCATACATAATGTGCGAATATATATATTTTTGATTAATTACGGAGGAGAGGTTCATAAAAATTAATTTAAAAATTTTCTTGGTACAATTTTTACTTGTAATTTTTAAACTTAAGAAATATTTTTATTTAATTAATTTTTACTTTAAAATATGAGATAATTTTTTTTTTGTTAGGGGAAGGGGTTAAAGATTTTTTCCGCACACCGCGAGACTTGAATACGAGTCTTCCCCAAAAAGAAGTGATGCCCTATTTATCAGCTCGGGCATGCAATCTAGCAGTAAGACCCTATTATGTCAGCTTGGGCATGCAATCTCGCAGTAAGGCCCTATTACATCGAGCTCGGGCATGCAATCTTGCAGTGAGGCCCTATTACATCGAGCTCGGGCATGCAATCTTGCAGTGAGGCCCTATTATATTACATCGAAATCGGGCATGCAATCTCGCAGTAAGCCCCCTATTATGTCAGCCTGGGCATGCAATCTCGCGGTAATCCCCTATTATGACAGCTCGGGCCTGCAATCTCGCAGTAAGCCCCTATTTATCAGCTCGGGCATGCAATCTTACAGTGAGACCCTATTACGTCGATATTGGACAAGCAATCTAGCAGTAAGGCCATATTATGACAGTTTGGGCTTGCAATCTTGCAGTGATGCCCTATTTATCAGCTCGGGCGTGCAATCTAGCAGTATGGCCCTATTCAGAAGTCCAAGGCGTTGTCAATAAGCCCTTGGCACATCAGGAGCACGTTTACGATGGCCCACCTCACCCCGATTACGCCAGGCTTTATGGGTTTTCACCCGACCTCAGGAGCACGTTTACGACGGCTCACCTCGCCTCGGTTACGCCAGGCCTTATGGGTTTTCACCGACCTCAGGAGCACGTTTACGACGGCTCACCTCGCCTCGGTTACGCCAGGCCTTATGGGTTTTCACCCGACCTCAGGAGCACGTTTACGACGGCTCACCTCGCCTCGGTTACGCCAGGCCTTATGGGTTTTCACCCGACCTCAGGAGCACGTTTACGACGGCTCACCTCGCCTCGGTTACGCCAGGCCTTATGGGTTTTCACCCGACCTCAGGACCACGTTTACGACTGCTCACCTCGCCTCGGTTACGCCAGGCTTTATGGGTTTTCACCCGACCTCAGGAGCACGTTTACGACTGCTCACCTCGCCTCGGTTACGTCAGGCTTTATGGGGTTTCACCCGACATCAGGAGCACGTTTACGACGGCTGACCTCGCCTCGGTTATCCCGAGCTCTTTGCCTTGGCTATCCCAAGTGCCGTCAGTAGTTTTCACTTAAAGTTAAGATTACGCTCAGGAGATGATCCCCCCTATTTATTATCTTTGGAGCTCGGTTCAGATGAGCATTCTTCGCTCCTATTTGTTATCTCTGGAGCTTAGTTCAGATCAGACGAGCACAATTTTGCTCCTATTTATTATCTCTGGAGCACGGTTCAGGCGAGCATTCTTCGCTCCTATTTGTTAACTCTGGAGCTCAGTTCAGATCAGACGAGCACACTTTTTCTCCTATTTATTATCTCTGGAGCACGGTTCAGGCGAGCATTCTTCGCTCATATTTCTTATCTCTGGAGCTCAGTTCAGATCAGGTTAGCACACTTCGCCCCTATTTATTATCTTTGGAGCTCGGTTCAGGCGAGCATTCTTCGCTCATATTTGTTATCTCTGGAGCTCAGTTCGGAGCAGGCGAGCACATTTCGCCCCTATTTATTATCTTTGGAGCTCGGTTCAGGCGAGCATTCTTCGCTCCTATTTGTTATCTCTGGAGCTCAGTTCAGATTAGGCAAGCACACTTCGCCCCTATTTATTATCTCTGGAGCTCGGTTCAGGCGAGCATTCTTCGCTCCTATTTGTTATCTCTGGAGCTCAGTTCATATCAGGTGAGCACACCTCACCCATATTTATTATATCTGTAGCTCAGTTCGGATCAGACGAACATCATTTGCTCCGCATACCTATTACCTCTGGAGCTCGGTTTAATCGAGCGTCATTTGCACATATTTATCCGATATAGCTCAAATCAGCTCAGATGAGCTTTATTTGCTCCGTATTACCTCTGGTGCCCGATCGGGCTTATCTGCTCAGCTCAGGATTCTATTGATGCTGGAAATCAAACAAGTTTCATTGGCATCGTATATTTTTCATCACTGGGAGATTTCTATTAATTATGGAGCTCAAGACGCTTAATATTCATAAAGCCAGTGTTATTTGTACCGCATGTTTATTCATCACGGAGCTCGACTATATCTCATATTCCCGTGGAAGTAAACTAAGAAGCAGGGTCACTAGGAACAGGTCGGTTAAACATTTAACGAACTTCTGGTCTTCGACGTCAGTTCGACTAGGAGGGGGGACTTGTGATACCCCTCGATGGGGGATCGATCTACCTAATGGGTTTTAACCTAACGGGTTTTAACCTAATGAGTTTTAACCGACCCAATCTGAAAAAAGCAAGCTATTACCCAAATACCAAATGGGCCCATTTTAATAAACAAAAAGGAGTTGTAGGGTTTTGGAAGATATATCTCAATATTCTCGGGATAGACATGGATTAAATTGCTATATACAATACAATTTCATGTTGATTAGAATTCTTCTCCCAGATTGACTAGAACTCTACAATTATATATTGACTAGAACTCTTATTCTATATTGATTGAGACTCTATCTCTACATCTATAAATATAGGGCACCTAACCCTCATTCAGGTACGTCTTTCATAATACGCCTTTCATATTATGCAAACTCTGCAATTTCAATACTTTTCATTGAAACATATACTGACTTGAGCGTCGGAGTGGCTTCGCCTACGGGCGGAGTCATCTCACCATTTTTCTTTGATACACAGAGATATTTTGGAGCAGATCAATTTGGTTTAATTAAAGATAAATCGTATGTTGCATCATCGCACGACATTTATTGAATATCACACTTTTTGGTGATATATATATATATAATCTAGTCAAAGCTCCTTCTCGAGGGAACAAGTAATTGGTGTGGTCGATTCCCCACGTTACTTTGTTGCTATAAATACTCGCACATTTGCGTTCATTGCTCATCCAACCCTCTCATTTTCTTCTATAGTAAGGACCAACACACCATCAATATTGATGCGGATTTTGCCATTTCTGCCTGATTAAAGTACGGAGAACCCGTAAAGCTCAGGAGGGATAGCGCCTGATCAGGCGATCTTTGTTAGAACTCTCCGCCGCCGCTGTGGGTAACAAGGGTTTTGACAGATTAGATCATCTCGCCGGCGCTATCCATCCTGAGTTTCACGGTTTTCTCGTACTGTCTTTGCTTCGAAGTCTTGAATTTTTATGTACAACAACCCCCGATGAAGAGTAGAGGAGGGCTGCACGGTTCCATAATCGTTCGTTTTATATTTACTGATGCTCGATGTTTTATTTATCTCTGAGTTATGACTTCTTTTGGGCCATCTTAAACCCTCGAATAATGAGTCGTTGTCTGAATTGGTCCAAGTTTTCCATGCAGGAATTAGAAGCAGAGGACCTTCTTAAAAAATTTAAACAGAATTATATATATAAATATATATTTGACCTTTTTCATGTATGAAACTAGGAAAATTTTGGAAATTTGAACCTAACTTTTTTGGGAAAATTCTTAAAAGAATCAAGTTTTCACAATATTTTATTTTTAAAAATTTCATTAAATAAAATTTTATCTAAAAAAGCCATTTTAATGAATTTTCATATCAAAAACACATTGGGCTAAAACCCAATATTTTTTGTCTGAATTACCCTTCAAATTTAATGTAATGATTTATGTATTATAAATACAAGTTCTAATGGAAACTTAAATTAAATTAACATTTTTAAATTTATCGTTATTTAAACAAAAACAAATTTTTTTGTTATGACATTTTTATTTTAGGACATTGTTAGTCATAGATGTTTTTTATGCTGCTCTTTAGAGCTTACCCATTGTAGGCGGCATCATATGGTACATGACGTATTTAATAAAAAAAGAAAAAAAAATCATGTGTCACTTGATGCCTCCCCAAGGTCAACACTCTTAAGTGTGACATTAAACAAACAAAACAAGTCATAGCAATGTTGTAAGATCGATTGTTTTCGCTTTATCAAAAGTTATAGTTTTTTTAACTCAAATATATCGTATTGCAGTCCAAGCGATATATGTTACTTGTTCTTATAACAGGGACAATTATTACTCCCAACAAATGTATTATAATTATAAAATATATAAAATGAATGTTAAAACGGTTTTTCCCCTAATGATAATATTAAGAAAGAATTTGATATAAGGCGTCCACAAGGTTTTCTTCCCAAAGAAAATGAAAAATAAAATAAAAACATATGTGAACCTCAAAATGCATTTATAGTTGGAACGTTGGCTTTGATGAAAGTCTGAAACAAGCAAATCCTTTGATTTTATCAAAAAAAGAAAATGGATAAACCATTTGTGTGTAGAAAGGTTAGTGAGAGAGATCTTCATATCTTTTTTTTTTTTTTTTTTGAGATGGGTAGAGGTTAAATCAATTTTTATTTTGGCCAAGCGTGATTCGAACTCGAGCTGTCCAAAGTGAACATTAACTCTTATCCATCCCGGCAAGAACGGGGAGCTCAACTTCATATCTTTTATGATCAATACTAATGATATCTACTACTCATTCGAATCATCATAAACATGGTTGTCCATACAGTTTTTCGTAAAGATTTGGGTAAAACATCTTAGTTTCGGGATATAGATTTGGAGAAAGACACCGAGGATGATCCAATCCATGTACATAGAAATCTAAGAGACGATTTATTCAAATTGTTTTAGTTGGATCAATTATTTCGGCCTCGAGTCTGAGGTAATTTAATGTTTTATTCGTCTGGTTTAAAATTATCAAGCTCTGGTAAGCAACGTTAGAAAACAGGTTCGGACACTTGAGTTGGTGTATTCATTAGTAATAAAACCGATAGTGTTGAACCTTGTTTTGGCCAGTGTTACATGTTATCGGAGCTAATCTCATCACGAAATTGATTGTACGTATGAACTCATATATCAAGAAACTCATGGGATGTTCTTTTTATTTCCTTCCTGGTGTCGGCTGTCTATATGACACTTTCCTGAGGCAGATGCTTATCTTCCTTAGGACCGATTTGGGAGAGATGCTGTAGAAACTGGAATCTGCCCACTGCTTTGGTTTTTAAGATTGCTGGGTTATTTGGGTGACCTTTTCCATGCTGTTATGGACTTTTATTTGCATCTTTGATCATCTCCCTTTTGATTCTTTGAAATTATTAGTATGGTTTACTAGGTTTTTTTTTTTTTAAATCTGGCGTCGGTTGTCTCTTCTTCAGCAAACCAACTGGTACTGGTAGCCATATAGAGATAATAAATTTTATTATCCTCTTGACGTTTTAGCTGAAGGTTAAACCTTTTTTCCTTCCTCTTTGTATGTATACATTTACTAATACAAGCTTGATCCTTTTTAAAATTACGGAATATGCCTTATATTTAGTAGCACCATATGCATAGTCAATGGTGCAAATTAGCTGATCTCTTCGGAAGGTAAACATTCCGTTGGCTTTACTTGTATCACATTTATTTTGTTGTTTCAATTTTACTTTTATCGTGATGACTATATAGTCTATATTATTTCCTGGTTAGGGACAACCTAATATGTTTATTTTATTCATCTCTGGTCACTAAGTGGTCAATGCTTGTAAGTTTTAACAAGAATTTCATTCGTTTACTTAGAAGATGTGATCGAGCCAGGGAGTGTTGAATGAGTTGAAGAAGTGTGATGGTATTATGATGGTAGTTGGCTGGTTTCACATTTTTTGGGCACATTTTATTGTTTAGGCACTAAGTGAGCTACAAGACATGTTGATACTCGATCCTAGAGTTGGAGGTTTGCTTTTAGATTTTTCGCTTCTCATTCTTTTGGATCAGGGTCATTCTAAAATGATCTAGATGTGAGTAGTTGTATTTTGATAGCTTTTCTTATGATGATGGGTCAGGATAATTCTAAAATGATCCTGATGTGAGTAGTTGTATTCTGCTACCTTTTTTATGATGAATTCGGCTTACTTTCATTTTTGATTAGCCTAAAATTAAAGTGAGATCAAGAATCTAATTATTTAGGCTTAAAAAAGAAAACGCAATACAACATGTATTTAACATATTTACAAAATTAAATATTTAAAAGTTGTACTTTCTTTTGTTCTTTGTATTGTTAATTGTTTGTCGACAGGATTTCTGGATGGCATCCCTCCAAAGCTTGCATTAATCTCAAATTTGAGAACTTACCTCCTTTTTGCTCTCGACCCATTTTGTTATCTCGAATATTTAGACTTACGAAGTTTAGCCTAAGTGTTCTTGTGGTTTAGTTTAGCTCAAGTGTTTTTGCTACACAATGGTAATTTGTTTAATAGCTTGATTAGAACTGTTATTAAAATTCGCTATATGTTTAGTTATTCAAATCTATATTCAAGTTTAGAATATCGAAATGTGTCAACCACTAGCTATTAGTAAAATGTTATATTGTAGGACATCTGGCCAAAAACATGCCCACTGTATATGCAGAATGTAAATAACAAAGGAAATTGTTTCTGGAAGTTCGAAGCAACGCACCTATGTCTCCCATTATTTCTTTGCACGAAAAAGTCACTAGAAGATTTGGTTTATAATCAAACATGTACAACCCACTTAAATTATTACCACAGTACAAAGCTCACAAGAAGCACAAAGCCACAAAGCTCAGTTTGAGCACAATCACAAGCTGTTACAACTAAGTTATACAAAAAAGAAGCTATAAACAGAAAACACAGATTTTTTCAGACAAGAGAGACAATACTAAGAGAGAAACAAAGTGAATTCGGATAGATTCATTGGAAGCTATAAAAGTGAATCTGGGGTTGAATTAAAAGTTTTTGGTGGTGTATTTTATTGTAACATAAATACTTGTTCTTAAATAATATCGTCCTCCCGTGAAAATAGACATTTTTGGTCGAACCACGTAAATCGTGTCTTGTTATTTTCTTGCTGGTTTATTTTGTTTCAGAATTGCTTATTGATTGTTTGATTCTTGCTGTGTGTACTCCAATCGTTTTTGTCACCATTAATCGGATTAAAGGGATCAAGAATTATTCATAACAATATTTCTGGATGAGTAAAAAGTAATGTATATAGAGATCCTCGGGCAGCCCGATTGGTAATCTCATTGTCCAAAAAATGGGACGTCAATAGTTAGATCCCCCTCCCCAATGTATCAAAAAAAAAAGTAATGTATATAAAGCTTTGGTGTGTGAGTACACAAATAATACACTTTCCATTTACATATAAAATATGAATAATTGAACATCATTTCTAACTCAACGTCTGTATAAGCATAAAATAAAAACTAAAACCAAAAAAAACATTATTCTTCAAAAAACTGAAAACTATTCTCTATAAAAATTGATATATTGTCGTCATTCTCACAAATTATTTTGCTAGACTAGATTATATGAGCAAAAGAACTTCAATACAACCTCATATACATAGAGTAAACTATTGAACAAAAGATATTGTAATATCAAGGCAAAATAATTAACCAAAGAATGAATGAATATTCAAATAAATAAATAGTATAGCAAACAATTCAATTCTCAAAATTTACTCGACTTTTGCTTCAACTGCTGCTTCATCACCAGAAGCTGGTAGAATAACTTTAGCATGCATTTCCGGCTTTATCTCCTCCAGTTTCTGCAGAACTTGATGAGCCTCGGGCCGAGTTGTGGGCGAGGGGTCGACACAATGGAGGGCTAATTTCAAAGTATTCAATAATTCATCGCCTATATTCGATGCATCCTTCATAAGCTCCACATCAAAAACTTCATTAGTCCATTCATCTTTAACTGTTAATGCCACCCACTGGGGCAGATCGAGGCCATCTGTGGCCTCGCTTGGGGATTTCCCTGTTAAGAGCTCCAATAGTATCACCCCAAGGCTAAAAACATCGGTCTTTGTGGTGGCATTCTTGATCTTGGAAAGCTCTGGTGCACGATATCCCATAGTGCCTGCTGTTGCTACGATGTTTGTGTTGGCAGCATTAGTCATGAGTCGAGAGAGACCGACATCTGCTATTTCAGGATTGTTTTGGTCGTCAAGAAGAGCGTTGCTCGAGGTAAGATTTCCATGTACTATATCTTGTTCGGTATGGAGATAGCAAAGTCCTTGAGTTATACCAATGGCTATTGCCATTCTTTTTGGCCATTGAATTTTGGTTTCTGGGCCTCTAGCTACATACACCGAATAAAACTGTTACGGTTAGCTAGCAAAAACAAAAATTAAGTTGCGTAAATTAATGGTTCGAGTAAACTAACCATGGAGAAAGGAAGCAAGGCTTCCATTAGGCATATAATCATAGACAAGAAGCTTTTCCCCTTTAGGTCCAAGATAATAAGCTCTAAGGGCCAAGATATTCGGGTGCCGAATCTTTCCAAGCTCTGAGACCTCGATTTCGAATTCATTTTGTGGCTTAGTGATCTTCTCTCTGAGCCTTTTTACAGCAACTACATTATTGTCCTCCAATGTTGCCTTGTATGCTGTTCCATAACTGCTCTTTCCCATTATCTCTGCAGTAGCACACAACAAATCATCAGCAGTAAATACAAATGGCCCGTCAAAATGAACTAATTTTCCTCCTGTTTCGCCTCCTGATTCGACTATATTCCCTGCAGCTGTAGTTGCCTTTGCCAGAACACCACCTGGTTTACTGTTTCTTGAAGCTGCCTTCTTTCTGATCAAGCAGCACATAAAAACACAGCATAGAATTAGTAGGACAATTAAAAGAGCTCCAGAAGATATGAGAATTATGTCCTTTGAGCTCAATTTTCGGCGATGTTTTTCGGGTGAAGGCTGATTTTCGGGTTGGGGAGAAGGACATGGAGTCGAGCTACTGTATCCACACAGCTGAATATTGCCGATAAACGAACTCGAACTAAATCTACTTGCAAGAACAGATGGGACAGTTCCCGAAAGATTATTGTACGAAACATTGAACGAATCAAGATTGGGTAAATTCACCAAGGAAGTTGGGATTTCCATTGAGAGATTATTGTGAGAAAGATCAAGAAAGGTAAGGGTGGTGATGTTACCAATGGTCCCTGGAATCTGCCCTTTGAACTTGTTGTTACTCAAGTTTAGAACAGAAAGATTCCGTAAATCGTCGACTGATTCTGGGATCTGGCTATCTAAATTGTTGTTTTCCAGATTTATGGTTACCAGAGAAGAGAGATTGGTGAGACTCAAAGGAAAGGTTCCTGTGATTGCATTGTTTGATAAGTCCAGGGAATTTAGCTTCAAGAGATTTCGAAACTCTTGGGGTATGTTCCCACTTATTCGGTTGTAACTTAAATTCAAAGACTGAATATTATAAGAATGGTTACTATTTTTGCTGCTCCAAGAATCAGGAATAGAACCAGAAAGATAGTTATTTTGAAGCGCAAGGAAAGTTAAAGAAGGGTTCTGGGAGAGTGTTGTCGGAATAGAACCAGAAAGGCCATTGAAGCTCAGATTAAGCCTATACAACCTTGTGGAATTTGCAAGACTTGGAGGAATCGTACCAGTTAGCTGATTATTACTAAGATCAAGAGTTTGTAAAACCAAACAGTTACCAATAGATGGAGGGATCGAGCCCGAAAGCCGGTTATTGAAAAGATAAATCCCTCTGAGATTCGGAAGGAAACCGAGGGACGTTGGCACCGACCCGACAAGAAAGTTGTCATGGAGGCTGAGTCGCCGGAGAGCCTGAAGTTGTCCAATTTTTTCCGAGATTCTGCCGCCTAATCCCTTCCAGGGAAGCTGAATAGCTATAACTTGTCCATTAAAACACATGACGCCAGTCCATTGACCAGAACAAGCACCATCACTGGTGTCATTCCAGCTCTGCAAAACCCCTTTCGAATCGACCAGTTCGTGCTTGAAGTCCTGGAGAGCTTGATAATCAGCTTGCGCTACGATCACCCCGTCCCATTTCTCACCCCAAACGAGCCCCAAACCAGAAAAAAGTACGAGATAAATGCAACGCAGGAGGTGTGGTTTCCTCCATTTTCCTATCTTGGTATCTGAATAACCCCTGCTCCGACAAGTATTTCCATTAATCAGACAACCCGAAAACCCATCTGAACCGTTTCGAAATGGTAATGCCACTTGAATTCGAACACCCATGAACAATTTCAAGTTCAGATAAAATTAACATAAAATTTGTAATGTGAAGAAATTGAGTAAGAAAAATGGCAGTTTTCTTTTTCTCGAAGGGTGAGAGGGAGTGAATCTAGGATTTGTCCAAGTAGAAAAATATTGGATTTTTAGAGTGGAGGGGAAAATGGTGGAATAAATGGTTTCTAGTTTAATAGCTAAACGGCTAGTTTACGTTGGATATTAGATTACACAGTATAAACATATGAAACTGTTAAATGTTTTCGGCCACCGACAACATTAATAGAATTTGGGAGAGATTATTAAAAACAGAATCCGAGTATTCATAACGACTATATTTTGTTTGGTAGGGTGCCTCTGCCTTCTTTCTACTCAACCGTTGACTTTTATTACTCTTTAACATCCCTATTTTCTGTGAATGAAATTATTGTCGTTACAATTTTGGAAATACTTTTTGTGATTAGAGTACACATTATTATTATTATTATTATTATTATTTTGATGTCAGACATAAGAATATTTATTATTATTGATGCAAAATATTTCATATCAATGAATGATCTACCCATATCCAGGACACTGCTTGAAGGTAGCATCAAAATTTTGTATGTATTGATAGAGTTGCGTAATAGATGTTTCTCTTATGATCTCATCTTTTTGTTATATTTAAGAAAACATACAAAGATTATGAAATATGAATGTAATCAAGCTGGTTAAGCATTTGGATTACACAACTTTTTTTAATGTATAAGCGCTTATTAAGAGTTTTATTTTTCAAAATAAAAGGTAAAAAAAAAAACCAATATATATTTAACTAGAAAAACCATATTTTCCGACTTTTATTAACGTATACTTTGCACTCCAAAACTCGTTATTTTCCCAATTTCAATCACTTTTTAGCTACGGCCTACGAGTAATAACGTTAAATAAGAATCAATAAAATCTATTGATAATTTGTTGTATTTAAATACTAAGTAATTAAACGTCGAATGACAAGAAAAAGTTTAGAAGACAAAACTGAGCTTGAAATGATACATAGAATTCTAGTGGGTATCGACTTATTTCTTCACTCTAGTAAAGTATAGCCAATAGTAAAGAAATTATGTTAGAGGTATGCAACCGTGTTTTAAAAACCGGATTGGTGAACTGGATAAAAAATTGGTCCGAATTTATAATTAATCGGATGTTAGTTGACCCATAAAATAACTAAATAAAGTAATAAACTGATGAGCTTTTGTTGAAACCGATGTCAATTACTAAAGACCTACCGTGTTTTTTTATAATACAAACTTTGGTATAAATTATAATATCAATAAATAATTAAATATAATGATATTATTATTCTGTTATAAATAAGGCTTATACTATTATATTTTAATTATTAGTCTCTACTATAAATTTAACCTAGGTTTTTATGTAGCTTATAGTTTAAGTATTCTTGAACTTCAAATTCATCTGTGGTATTCTTATATTACAATATAAAAAAGAATTGGTGTATTCTTTTATTGGAATTTGGACTAATATTAAAAGAAAGATTCTCCCTCATATCTCGAGCTAATGACATTTTACTTCATGTGGTATCAATAATATACATTTTACTCAAATAGTTTGTAAATAGGTATTTGTACTCCATGTGATATCCCTAATAAACACTTTATCTCGATGTGGTTTGTAAATATGCAGATTACTCCCATGATATTCAAAATATGCACTTTATCCTTTGTGGTTTACAAAACACTGCATATACAGATGAGGTGTTTTGCACATATTTACAAATTACATGAGGTAAACTGTCTATATTCACTTAACACAGGGGTAAACTGTCTATTTGAAATTATATGCGGTAAACTACCTATTTGTCAACCACATGAGATAATGTCTATTTTCAAACCATATAGGTATAATATGTCTATTTAGAATACCAAAATGCCAATAACCCTAATGTCTCACTAAAGTGCACTATCAAATCAGTGTTAATTTAAGAGGCATTTTCTAAAATGGCCTCCATGGAAGTGCTATAATCAATTTTAGCCTTTATTTAATTTATTTTATCAAATTGGCCTTTAATTATGTTAAGTTCCAATTATATCCTTTAACCATATCTTCTTCTCTCACATCAATTTCTCATCCTATTTTTTTTCTCCCACCATCTATCTCATTAGATTATGTGAATGTTTTGGGATGAAGGTGTTGGAAACTTACGTGGTCTCGTTAGGAGTTGCAAATATTATGCACGTAAAATATTTATTTATGTATTTGGTTTAAACGATCGTAAATATAAATATTTAAACAAACTATTTAACAAAGTATATATTAAAATAAGTATTCATATTGTTTATATTATTTTTAGAAATAGAATATAATAAGTAAAAAAGTTATTCCTTATTAAAAGGTTAAATCTTTATAATAGGATATTGCTTTTGATTAAACCCATTGATATTGCATCGAGGTGTACCACATAAAGATTAACATTCCAACTAAAAAAAATTATATTTAGCTTACTTGCGAAAATTCAAAAAATAAAGTTCATATATAATTAATAATATTTTAAATCCCAGTATTTTTAAAAATCAAGTATAAAACTCCATGCATATGGGACAAATGTGCCTGATTTTTTAAAGTATAGTGTTTCATCAATTTTATACATACGGTTTACACTTTTTGGATTTTTACATAGATGTATATACCATTAATGTATATGTAAAGAAAAATAAAACTCAAGAAATTTTGAAGTATTTTAATGATTTATGAACAAATCATTAAATTGAAAACCGAATTTGAGCAAAATTTAAGTTGGTTCTTCATATCGACTAGGAAATCCTTTAAATAAATGTAATTTATATTGTGAGTAGATTATCGTGTTATATTTAATTTTTGAAAATTCAATTGACCGTAACATTCAACCTCAAGAGTGATAATTGAAAGAGAAATTTAAGGATTCTATCTTAAATCCATATTTTTAAAAATAGCCTTATCTATTAAAAAAAAGGGTATTTTAGGATTTTCAAATTATGAAAGGCTATATTTAAAACTATTTAATAAATAAAGCTATTTTTAAAAATAATGATTTAAGATGGGTTAGAATTCTTAATTTCTCTTAATTTAATCGTAATTGTATTGTCTTCTTTATTAAGTTATTATTATTATTATTATTTTGCAACATCAGAACATAAAAAATTGTTATCTATTTAATTTTTTTATATTTTCGTTGTTGAATGCATATTTTATTAATTAATATTTATATCTGAGAATACTTTAAATTTATTGTCTATAGTATATATTCTAACCTTTATTAAGTTTTTATCAGGTACATGTTAATTATCATGGTTATTTTTCAAACAACCAAATATTTAATTTTTATAGTTGACAAAAATTGGCCACTGGTTATCACCTGTGACTCGCTGCTTAGACCTCGGTCAATATCGGGGTCAAGTATAAAATGTATGGTCAGTAGACCACAGAGCATAAGAAACCATTTTAAAAGATTCTGATTCTACTAATATAATATTCTTCCATCCCTCGACAGATTTTTTGTGTCCATCCAAGTCCAAAACCCCGAGGTTAGAACCAAAAACCGTCTTCAAATTTGTGTTGCTGCTTTACACAAAACAGTGTTTACAGAGTAGGTAGAAAAAAATAAACGAGTGTCAAAATAGGTTTGCAAATTTTACAATTCAAACTTAAAAGGAAGTGTATCTATTGTATTGGAAATACAGAATAAAGAAAGCTAACACAAAATTTGTTGTTCCACATACATTTTGAAAGACTTCACATCAATTTGTGGATAACTTGAGAGGGAGGTTCCTGCATTCAAATTACAAAAAAGCACAATCGATTATTCACCCAGTAATAACAAAAATATACCCACTTTTAAGTAGGACCACCAACATTCATCTTCAAAGTGATCTGCGTTGTGCAAAGATTACTGTACAATTACAATTTTTTCGGTCATAAGTCTGAAAAGTATACCGATTAAATACATGTGAAGTTACCAAATTCAAATTAGTACAATGGAACGAACAGTCGTCTAAGCCATAAATCGTCTAAATCAGTCGTTCCAATCCACACAAATCAACTACTGAAACAACATAGACTAACAATATCATCTTAAATTTCAAGCAAATTCATACAAGGAAAGTCACGAGAGGTCAGCTACAGCCAGACACTCTAAAGGAAAAGGCAGATAATTAAGGATTTCAACACTTCATATCAGGCGTAATCTCATTATATTGTTGCTTAAACAGGACAATAATTATCAAATCAAGCAGAGTAGGAAAATAATCCTAAGCGTCAAAGTAAAACTGCTAAAGATTACACGCTCAAGAATAATCTCAATAGCTAGTCAAAAATTTTAAAAAAACAAGGAAAAGAAAAAAAAAACGCACTATCCAGCAACTGACTGATCATGCTGTTATACTGTTCAGATCAAAAATCCATCTAACGTGCAAATTTGTAATTTGTAACATAATTAAAGCAAAAAAATTATAGCAAATTAAATTTTCCAGGAAACACCTGTAATGCTATCACATTAAAAAACACTGCACTTCCTGCAGAATATATGTTAGAAGATAAAGGATGTATAAGTTAGAATAGAAAGATATAACATGCAAAATCACAAGGTTTTGGCGTAGTACATACTTGAGAAGATCACTTTTACCCATTGAACCATTAAAATTTTCTTTTGGAAAATGCCACCATTAAATTAGAGTTTCTCTGACACTTTGCACCAGGTGCTAAGTTTTTTTAACGGTTTTCTAATGGAATTTTATTTTTGGATCATATTTTGGTGCTTTGCACCCTCCAATTAAACTAAATGTTGTCCTGCAAATTTTATATTTCAAATGATATTATATTTGAAAATTTTAGCTAATTAGAGAATAAGAAGTGCCAAAATCATGTCCAAAACTGAAATCCCAACAACATCGATAATGACTTAACAAGGGGGTGCAGGTGCAAGGTGCCAAAGAAACTCTAAATTAAAGATAGAATCTGCCAAATGAATAATATGCCAAACTGACCCATCTAGAGGGTGCACTTTACCAGAAACCCCAAATTTACTCCAAGATTGGGATCCTAGTTCATCATTAGTTTAGGTAGTAAGATAAGCTACTCCCGCAACTTAGTCGACAATCAAGAACCAGATGCTAACGTCAAACAGACCATAATAGAAGAACATGCATCAGCATCAAATCGTACAAATTAAGTTATATGCCAAGCATCCACCGCGATCCACTTCTTCAAAAAACTTACCATAGTTCCAGTTAGACAATTAAGCTATGACTTTAGACCAGCCTAAAATATATGCAGGAGGTCGATAAGATTATTTTACAAAATATGACATGCATCTTCCAAGATAATCCGTGATTCCATCTTGTAATAAACATATTATAGATATTAACACCCTTAATTAGCATGATAAATCCATTAATTACCGCCATAAGAACGATCGTCAAACCCTTGCGGCCACCTGAGGCTGAGCAATTGCAGCATTGGCCCCGGTGAAGAAAGAAAGGAATCCAGAAGCAGCCGTGCTCTGCTCTTGCTCGTCAAGGAAAAGATCTTCAGGAACCCTAAAAGCACCGTGCGCGCAAACAATAGCAACACCAACCATTAGAGCTGACACCAAAACAGATCCGACGCTGGTGAGGAAGATCACAAAGACGGTGGAGACGACCAAGAAGAGAAGAGTCTCGCGAGCCGAAAATTGGCGGCCGAAAACGACGAGCGGAGGATCAGAGGGCTGTCGGAAGAGGTAGAGGAACATCCACCCGGCGAGAAGGCCCGCTAGGAGGATAAGAGAAAAAGGGTTTGTTAAAAGGGAGATGGCGAGCACGGCGGTGATGATGGTGAGGTAATTAATGCGAAAATATTGATAATTTTTGCGGATGCGGACGGTTGCTTCAGAGATGGATTCAGGTTTGGATAAGGCGGATCGGTCAACAAGCTCCAGCCATGGGCGACGATTGGCAAGGCCGGATCGGACGGTTTCGGAGATCCCAGCGAAGAAAACGCGAACGGCATATGAGGATTGCTGACTGTCAACGGCGGTAGCGGTGGATTGCTGGGGATTGGAGATGGGTAGGATTGCAGGAGAGGAATTCGCCATGATTTTCGGTTGTTGATTTCCTTCAGGCTAAAGATTTGAGAGAGAGAGCGGTTGAATCTATTCTTGTATGTTTTTGGTCGAGCGAAACGATACGAAGGCCTACCTCTTTAGCTTAATTAAATAATTAATTATAATTAACGCTTTAAATAATAATAATAAATCCTTTATTTGATCAAATTCGAATTAATTTAAATGAACTTTCCATTCATTCAGAAACAACACAAACTAGTGCACCATCGATTGAGAAGGCTGGGAATTGTTTTACACAGATTGCACCTCCCGAATACGAACTTAGAACAATGACGGTTTATTTATCCTATGCATGTAGTATCAAACTTTCCAACAATAATAACTTCTTCATAGTTTGATCGATACAAAAGTCATTTGGCAAGTATAAAGTTAAAGCTGAGGGATCTTGTCCCAAGTGATAACCAGCACCACACCAGTTCCACTAGGAAACTCAAAATCTCGACTTCCAAATCTCTACTTCGAGCATCAACCCTCACCATCAATCTCTCTATTTAGTGTACTGAAAATAGTACAAAGCAAATAAATGAGAGAGAATTTGACTATTACAAAAAATCAAATTTATATCACAAGTAACATCAGTCCTTTGTGAAGTTGAAATCAACCAACAATCACTAATCAATGAGTTTAAACGGATAGAAGTGATTTTGAACTATGTATTAAATGGATTTGAAAACCATAATTTCAAATACATTACTCCAAATACGCTCTACGAGGACTGTCAAAAATAAGATGGTGGAGGTGATAAATAAGATCTAATTTCAGCTCTTCCAGCAATTCCTCCTTCCTCGGACCATTGAGATACACATTCTTTTAAGTTATGGAATCATGGATGAATACTCTTCCACCTCAATTGGTAAACTAAAAAATTCTCGAGGAGATGACTATGCATTAGGACATGCGAAAATTAAATTTTCAGGGGTAAAAACACGAGATCTTGGAGGGAACAAATGCTCTCATGTTTTGCAAACAGTGTTAACACGAGAAATATGCATGATACTCAATTAGCAAACTTACACAGGTTACTCATACCATACATGAAGCATCACAAATATTCCTTTGAAACCATAAAAAGCCTAGCAAAAGCTTCATGTTTTAAGAAAGGCCATTCTAAATACATGGTTAACAGATATGAGCATAACTACCATAAGGCCTCCAAGATGGTTAATCAAAATTCGGATACATATTATTCAATACATCAAAGTTCCATACTTTTATAAAGGGGTGAAAATCAGACATAAGAAACCTAGAAGGTCGAACCATTCCACCCAAAGTCGGAGCCCTGCAAAAAGAAAACCGATATGAAGAAGTGTCGGCAACATGACATAGAATATACGAAATTAACTTTTAATACAATATCAATCAATATCATATGCAAGTACAAACATAAGCAAACCGGTACTTGATATCACAATTACATGGACGATCTGATCAATAGTGAAAATGCATTCACATGATTTAGTACTGGTGTAAAGCATGCAGACATTGTTCATTTTCTTGGCTCTGACGGGACTCAACAAGCAGCAAGAATGCAATGAGAAGACCCAAGAAAAAGGCAAGAACTTTTAAAGAAACAACTTAAAGGGTTGAATTCCTTGCCTTTGTATCGTAAAATTTGAGGAAGAATCGTGACTTTGAGACAGACAACTTAGTCTCAAGTATGTTGGCTATAGCACCACTCAGTTTTTTGTTCACATCAGGGTTGAGACCTCCGATAGAAACCAGCTCTCCATAAGCAGCAGGCTGTTCCGTCCCTCCAAATGCCATGGGCACAGATCCCTTCAACACAATCATCACATACTGAAAAAGAGATTGGATTCCTCAGTTTATCAAGAAAAGAATTGATAAACTTTCTTTACGTGGAAGAAATAATGTTTTCAGGATTTTCACGCAATTCCCATGATTCAACAAGCAATCGATGTTTCATGATCAAGGCTGAATACTCTTTGTAGTAGATTCAAAATGTCGGAGTAAGGATTGAAATATTAAAATTATGAATCAATAGAAAGTATAAAGTAGATTCAAGTTACAGTTCTCACGTCAATAAGTCATCAACTCAAATCCGACAAATCTTGTAATAAAGTTAACACTTAAGAGCACCAACACTAAATAAACCACAGACTAATAAATATAAACATGGTTCCCCAATAAATGAGTGTGCAACATTAGAACTTAGGAGTTGTTTCTTTTATAGTGCACCAACTTAACAGAAAAAGGAAGCATTTTACATCCCTAATTGCAGTATCACCTTTGTGACACTATAACAACAATCATACTGTTCTCAGTGTACAATTCATCATTCTCACTATTATACATCCTATATTGGCTCTATAAACAAATGCGTAGAAACTAATAAATTTGAAGGGCTCCACCACCTATAATACTAATCTTCTAAGTCGAGCACTCCTACCTATAATACCAATCACTAAAGTCCGGTCCTCCCACTATATAATACCAATTACTAAAGTCCGTCTCCCACTATAATACTATCTTTTAACTCGGAGTCTCCCACCTATAATATTATTCTTTTAAGTCAGGCTCTTCCATTGAGTCAATGCTAGTAATATGATGCGTGTTAACATTACATACTCAACTTGTTAACATTACATACTCAATTAAGGTGCGTGTCTGCATTAAATACTGATAGATCTGCATTAAATACTGATAGACAAGACAAATGAAAGCATCCAGAATTGGCCAGTACAGGCATCGTCTTTGGAAAGGGTGAACAATATAACATGTCTCATATTGGCTATATCAACCATTGAGGAGTCACTAAAAAGTTTGAATAATTCTCCACCACAGAATGCTACTAATCTGTGTTTGGGCTCTCCAGCTTAAGACCTACACTCACCCACCGTTTGTCTCTAGCACACATATGACCCAAAGAAGGTTAAAAAGCACATCCAAGTAAATAATCCAAATAAGCTACAGATTTAACACTACAGTGAATTCTGTAACATTTACGCTTATCGAAACACAAATCGGCCGCAAAAATTTCAGAGTATCATGAAAAGTAACTGCATAACGTTATTTGCTTCTAACGTGCTACCGTATACATCTAGTGGAGCATAAAATGAAACAAAAAACAAGGAAACAAACATACGGCAGCCAATAGAACATAAAAATCATGAAGATTCATCAATATAAAATTAATGAAAAAAAAGGATTTCAAATCAGTTAACAATAGACAACAGCACAAAAACAGAACGAATAGATACAGACAGCCTCGGGTTTTCCGATGAGCTTGGCTACGGTGGAGGTTGCTTCGGAGAGGATGGAGGAGGTGTCCACGCCCTCCAGACTCACGTTAGTCGACAGGTTCAAACACGGCATCGTCGATAAAACCCTAGCTTGTCTCGCTCTCTTCCTTCTTCAACAGTTTCTTATCCTACTAAACCGACGAGGACGAGTCAGCCCAGAAAAAAGAATAATAGTGAGAAAATGATAAAATCTTAATTTACAATTTAATCCTCATATTTTACAAAAAACAAAAAAAAAAAGGAAATTACAAGGAAGTACACTTTTGGGATACAAAATCTTCTTAAGCCTTGGAAAAAAATCTTAGTGCATAAAAAGCCAAATTGGAAACAATTTTGTTGAAATAGGTCCAATTTTCAAATTTTCAATCAATTGGGTGTTTTATGATGACTCTTTTATCCCTCAATAGTTTGATATATTGCATTCTATCCCTTAGGCTTTTGTTTAAATTACAAAGAAGTTCATATATAATATTTAATTATCATTTATATCCTCATATTTATAGAAAAGTAACATTTAACGTCGTCTTTTTACAAGTCCCCATTTTTTGCGATCCTTAGCACAAAATGATCCTTATATTTATAGAAAAGTAGCATTTAATGTCGTCTTTTTACAAGTCTCGTTTTTTGCGATCCTTGGCACAAAATGGTATCAGAGCCTAGGCTTATTCTGGAAATATTATAATAATATCTTGAATATTAATTTGTAACCTATACGGAGGAGACGATTCAAGATAATATGGACACGAACGAATGTTCGAAGTGTCATTCATACAGGTGGTACTTCCAGAAATTGGAAGCACTTAATCAGAAGCATATGGCAGAAGCTCAACGCTTCAACCATAAGTGGAAGCAATTACGAGGAACGAGTTTATGCATACCAGGCATAAATCATTACAAGAAATTGGAAAGGATGGCTAAGAGGTTTCATCAAGTGAACCTCAAACTATAGTTCCAGTTAGTAGAGCTTCAGGAGGATGATCATCTTGAACATGAGGATGTTGTTCCAGACCTCAATGATCCAACAGTCCAGACCAGATGATTAGGATGGGAGAACCAACCTTTCGAGAAATCGAGCCAGGATATCCCAAGATCTTAGAGAGATTCAGAAGATAGTACATCATTATGGCTACCTTCAATACCATGTCCCTGCACAGATCCATCAGATTCAGAGTTAGATGGAGATTATGATTAAACATCAAAATGAGATTCTTGAAAACCTTCAAGATGTTCAATCCCGAGTTAAGGAAATGGAATCAAGGCCAAGTCCGACAGGAAGAAGGAACGGCGGATGGTTGACACCATCTTACAGAACAGAACCCCTTTTACACCAAAAAGGGAAGGCGGAGGAGGTCCGAAGACCTTTGTCAGAGACTGAAAAATTGATTGCAGCCCTACGAGGAGAGCCATTACATCCCACAAAGTAATGGAAAGAATCAACTTGGAAGATCTACGTGATCTTGCTGATTTATTTGCATGATTAAATCTCGTAGAATTCAAGAAAGGAGAGCTGGTACAAAGACCTCCACCAGAATAGAGTTTCGGGTCACACAACCCACCAGAAGGTGATCAAAGTATGCCACACATGGAAGATTTCTCTTCAGCATCTTTAGATCCCCCAGTTGGAATAAAGATTCGTTCCCGAAGCCCAGATATACATCAGACACCCTACGGGAAATCTCAGTTAGATCCAATTCATCCATATGGACTTATGTTCAACATGGATATCTTGGATTTCAAAAACAGAGAAGTTCTTATTGATGAATGAGCTTCAGCAATGAGAATAGCAGCAGGAACCCTTGACTTAAGCAAAGAAGGATTCATTTTACTTCTTAAAATGAGTCTGGAAGGATCAGTCAAGATTGCCTGGGATATGGGAGACCCAGGTACCAAGGGAGAAGTTTTAGCCGGAGAGTCCCTGAAAGAGATCGTGGACAAGATGGCAAAATTCTTTAAAATCTGTTCCATTGGAATAAGTTACTTCGAAGGAATGGAGGAAGAGAAGGCTAAAAAAATACAGACAAACTCTAATTAGCCTGGAACTACGTGATATATGTTATGTAGATGAGTACATCAAACTCTTTACAGAGTATCGATGGAAGGCAAAGATAGAAGAAAAAGATGCAGCAGAACTGTTCTTTGCCAAAATTCTGAGCTCATGGAGAGAAATGCTTATCCAGGAGTATACACATCATGCAATCGAGACGGTGTCCAGGAGAATGTCATTTCTCAAAGTAAAGCTTGCAGAGTGGTGCTACCAAGCAAAGCTCCAAAAGAATTTCAAGAAGCTCAGAGGAATAAACAAACTAGCTCATCTTTGTTGTACGGGAACTGATATCCCTACAATCATTGGAAACTACCAACAAAGGCGAAAGATAAAAAACACAGAAGTCATCCATATGCTCGAGGAAGTAGTTCAAGAAGAAGTAGATCTTCATGGAGGCCTATAAAGTTCTGGTCAAAGCAGAAAGCCCGAAGCTACAGATCGGGGCAACGATCAGGACCAACAAGGAGTAGAATCTCGTCGACAGGTTACAATCAACCTAGTTCTAGCAGAACACCAATGAAAAGAACTTTCAGACGCACACACACTCGTGCAAATGAGAGTTTCAAAGATTGTAATTGCTGGGCATGCGGAGCAAGAGGACATATCTCTACAGATTGTCCAGAAAACCAAAGTCGTGGAGTTAGACAGTTCGAGCATACCAAAGAATTTGAGGATGCTGTCTATTTTCAGGATTTAGTACAGATGTATCAATTTGAGGATATTCCCTTAGAGGAAAGCATCTACGAAGAAGAGATCTATTCTGATGGAGGTGAATCCAGCTCAGAATCAGAGTGAATGAGAGTTCCTTCAACACGTAATCAGAGAAGAGCCGTCGGGGTTTTTCTCTCATACCACTGTTTCTCATAAAACTCTTATGATGATCATGAAGGAAGAACCAAAGCTTCAAATGTATGATGGATTTTCAATTGGAGCGTTAGAGAAAGCCATGTATATGATTGGTCTTCGAAGCAGGAAGCATCAGATTATCCATAGAGTTACAACATGTGAATTTGCTATCTCGGTGCAATTCACGGGAAACCAAATCGAGATGCAATTAATTCCCTACAGAGGAATCCAGGAGATTAAAAACAAGGTGAAAAGAGAGGTTGTTAATACACTCTCATGGATTCATATCGGAGCCATTAGAGTTATCATTAAAACAACATTCAAGGAAGGAATTGATTCGCCCATCAATCTGGCGATCTTTGACAAGAGGAATCCCAAACCTCAAAGATTCTTGTTTGGGAGCAGTGACAGCAAATCTGTAAGCAACATCTATCCGAGGATTGCATACAATTTAGGAGATCGAGACTTCAACAAAGTTCTCACTCTATATCAAGATTTTAAAAGAGAAGATTTGATGAAAGAAGGGAACAGGCCTTACTCGATCACCTACAATGTGCCATACGCACTCTCGAATACTCATCATTCCGAGGTATTCTTGAGAAAGAAATTCATCAAAGTCCCCAGAATCTTCAAATATTTCGCTAAAGCAGTATTGTCGGACATCATTGATACTTCGACAATAGGAGAGATCGACATGAGGATACATGATCAATCTGTTCTGAATAGAAGCAGGGGCCTTATGATCGAGCCAAGAAGGATGTCTTTCCAACATTATAGGTTAATCAGCAACTATCCGGGGGGAAAACAAAAGGCAGCCTCAAGCAGAATTCAGAAAAATCCCTGATGTATTCAAAACAACAGGAAAACTGAAATGCCCAGAAGGCTGGAGAGAAGTCCAGATAATTTTCGACATCACCGAGAAGAACAATATCTTCCCCTACGATGTCCTATATTATTTGCAACAACCTACAGTTGGCAAATTTCAAGGAAACCTTCAAATTGGTGAAATTGATCTCACAATTGAAGGAATTGCCTGAAGGATCCCAGAACAGCTTATTCTAGGGATTAAATATCTCGAGGAACATAAATCTTGGGAGAGATTGCAAGATGGAATGGAATTCACGATCGACGAAAAGAGATACCGAATTCGATGACCACCAGTTCTTTCTCAATATACATCTCCATTGGATGTTATATGAGAAGTACCAGGCAGAATATTTGCAGCCTACATAGATTCAGGAGCTGGAATATGTACTGCCAGACGAGATATCTTCCCCGAAGAAGTTGGTAAGAAATTACCAGCCATTGCCGGAAGAGACTTTTCCAAGAGGATCTTTATCCTTAATGAAGGAATCCAATGAGTGGAAATCATTATCGACGGAGCAGGTGGTACCCCATGGTACGAAGTCAAAACTCCACCTATTTATTTCCATGTATGCGCAGATATGCTGTTAGGAAACAATTTCCTACAGACATTCAAGAGGTTCACACAGGAGAACGAGACCAGGAGACTTATTTTCACAACCCTTTGTGATCATAAGATTATTGTGCAGAGATTACCGGAGGCGTTTCATAGAAATTCCCTATTAGTTTTCATAGCAAGCGTGGTGATGAAGGAAAACTTCGACACCCAAAGATGAAGGATCAGCAGAAATTTGGAGAGGCAATTCTTCAGTTTCGACAACAAGGTCCTAATGAAAAGGATTCTCAAACTTTTGACTGGGTTAACATTATGTTTTTCAGGGAACAGGATGAGGAAGAAGTGACTCCAGAAACCATGTTGCTATTAAAAAATGCATTACAAGAAGAAGTTCCACAACCTGAGACTACCCTTGAAGAGCGAATCACTCTAGAGGATGTAAAAAGGAAAATTCGGAGGAACTACAATGCGGATCCACTAGCATGGTGGAACAAAAATGAGCTCAAAGCTACTTTGAAGGTGAAAGCCGGAAAAGAAAATGAGTTTGTCAGATTCAGACCAATCCCCATGAACATGGAAGATCGGATGGATATGCAGATGATACTTAAGGAACATCTTGACCTTAAGTTAATCTCAGCAGGTATTTCTCCATACAGCAGTCCATGATTTCTTGTTATTTATCATGGAGAAACTACACGAGGAAAGCCGAGATTGGCGATCAATCTTTGAATTCGATGGATATTTATCCCAAGCAGAGAACATTTGGTAAATAGCATCAAGAATGCCAAAGTGTTTTCTAAGTTCGATTGCAAGTCTGGGTTCTACCAGATTAAAATGGAGGAAGTAAGCAGAAAGTTTACAGCATTCTCCACACCACAAGGACATTACATCTGGAATGTTATGCCCATGGGATTGGCAAATGCTCCCAAGATATATCAGAGAAAGATGGATAATCTTTTCAATGATTACTTCAGCTTCATGTTCGTGTATATTGACGACATCCTTATAGCGTCAAAAAACATGAAAGAACATCTTAAACATTTGGAAATCTTTTCAGATGTTTGTTACAACGAATGATTAGTGCTTCTTCTGAAAAGAAAGCACTTATTGCTACAAGACAGATCGAGTTCCTTGGAATCGAGATCGACGAATCTGGAATCATCCTGCAGAATCATATTGTTGAAAAAGTACAAGGATATCCGGATGACCTCAAGGATTTAAAGCAACTTCAGAGTTTTTAGGAGTTGTTAATTTTGCTGGAATATTTATCAACAATCTAGCAATCCACAGGAAGGTGTTCAGTCCACTACTCAAGAAAAATGTTAAGTTTAGTGGAATGAAGATCACAGACAAGCTGTCAGACATCGTAAAGAGGTTTGCAGGCAACTACCAAAGCTTGCAATCCAAACGATGAGGATGGACTGGTATTATATATAGGGGTGAGCAACCGATATTTTTATAAAAAAAATAAAAAAATTAGATAACTTGATTTAAAAATTTAAAAAAATTTGGTTTTAAAAATTTAAAATGTAATATTTAAATAAAGAATGATAATAAATGATTTTTAAAAAAAATAATTGTTTTTTAATTTTTTTAAAAAATATTAAAATATTAAAAATTTCGGTTTATTCGTTTATTCGGTTAACCGATATTTTTAAAATACAAACCAAAACCGAATTAACCGATTTTAAAAAAATTAAAACCGAATTTTCGAAATAATCGAACCGATTTTCCAAATTAATTCGGTTTCTTCAGTTTGATCGGTTTAACCGAACTTTTGCTCACCCCTAATTATATACAGATGCCAGTGATCATTAGTGAGCTGCAGTTCTCATGGAAGTCACACCAGAAGGAGAAGTGTCATGCAGATATTGCAGTGGGCTATTTGATAACAACGAAGTTATCAGATGACACACCAACGAGAATGAGTTCTTTGATGTTCGAAAGGCTTTTAAGAAATGGCCACTTTTTCTACTTGCAAAGAAATTTATCTTGAAAATAGATAATACGAGTGTCAAGGCCTTTTTAAAAAATAAAATTGAATCCAAACCAGAAAAATGCTAGACTTTTAAGATGGCAAGCTGAATGCCAATATTATGATTATGATATTGTCATTGTGAAATCTGATAAAAATATTCTTGTAGATTTTTTGACAAGAGATGGAAGCGAGTGACGCTAATTCCATCATAACGAGATAAAATCACCTCCGAGAAAATCTGGAGGACCTAGACAAGAAGAACAACGGTCTGGTGATCAATTCCCAGGTTGCGGGTCATATACATGAACTGGATCTCACGAAGGTCCAATAGGCTATGAAGGCTACCATGCACGCTCACACCTGTTTATGGGACAGTCTTTATATTCCCCTCCGACGGGATGCTTCATCGATGAAGCTAAAGTCGTGTTTCAGATAGCCGAGCTCATCAACCGGTGTGGAGGATTCAAGTACCACCACTACAAGTCCTAATATTGATCCTTTTGGGGAAGATATAGAAGGAAAAATTGATTCCCAGGTATCTAGGATATATGAAAATTAAGCCAACCCAGCACCTCATGGGTTAAAGAGGGAGAGATTAATCTTAGGCCATCGGCGGTCAAATCTAAGGTTAATACTAACAAGAACACAGTTTCCCCAACTCCCAATTTGCAGGAATATCAGAGAACATGGGAGAAATTTTGTACAAGAGTGGGTATAATTCCTGGAAAAATTATAGCAGACTGGTCAGGAAAATACCCAAGAATGAGGATACATTCTGTGTCAAACCAGAAAGAGTTTGTGAGTGGTTTGACTTTGGCTGCCTAGCTTCAGTCTTTACCACAACACCAAGTTTTCCGGATATCTCAAAATTACCGGATTGGATCTATGAAGGAGTGTATGAATAATGGCAGAATAATCATACACTTGGACGAGGAGATGTTCTGGAGCTGAAATTCATAACTGCAGCCCTGGAAATCACAGGAAAAATGCCTTCACCCTAGCTTTCATTTTGTAAAGTTACAGAGGCCTAACAGGCGATAGATCAAATAAAACCACCGCCTGAAGGAACAACACTAGTTTCCCCGCTCACAGAAGATGGCATTACTACCAGAAGAGCTTTTGGATTATGGGTCTGTCTCACTGAGATGGACAAAGTCAAGTATCCGTTCAAAATCTTCCAGAAAACAGCGAACGGATCATTGATGTAACTCCATGACAATCCATATTACAAAATCTGTCGAGGACATCTTTGAAAAGAAGAGGCAATATTATGGGAAAACAAGATTCCGGCAACCAAAGAAACTAGCCGGAAGTTCTGCAACATGGCTCATGTGGGAAGATGGCAGGACTACATCTGCCCGAGCTTCCTAGAGCAAAAAGAGCCACTGTTCGGGAAAGTATTACCTGTCAAAAGGGACCAGAAGAAAGATGACAAAGCAGGACCGGGCAAACGTGGAAGATTCCCACGCGGACTGCAAAAACCAAATTTCTAGGGACCACAGGGAGACAAGGGTCATGTGACTCTGACGAGACCACTACCATTATCAAAAGAAAACAAAATTGTAGGACAGCCTTTTCGGCCGAAAGTCGAAGGGACCACAAGGTATCCAACAAGAAAGAAAACGCATGCAATGACGTCTGATGATAAATAAGAGTTGAAGTCCAGATTTCACATCCACCTCCAGACTTCGACATCGAAAATTCTCCATAGTTTTCTGAGAATAAATATTAGAGTCTCCAAGCTTTGTAATTGTTCAACTTCCATAGCTTGGTAATATTTCTTTTCTTTTCTTTCTTTTGTAATCGTTTGTAATATTGTTCTGTTTAAAGTTTATGTATTCTTGAGTCAAGCATCATCTATATGAGGGGCTAAAAAAGTCTGTCTCCTCCCAAAAGGAGAAGTTTTAATGTAACAGATGTTATAAGTATTCCAGAATAAAAATAAGGCTTTTGCCCATCTATCTCCCCGATTTCTGTAAATCTTTCTTATATCTTGATTATACCTTACGCCCTAAGGTAGGGAACGAATTAGGGCTGTGATGTGGGGTTTCTGAAGAATGCGGGTAACTGGCAGACTAACCTCGCCCGTGAGCTGAGGTTGGATGGTGAGGAGCCATTCATAAAATAGTCTGGAGGCAGTAAGTTTTCGACTGATGGCGTTGCGACCCACCTCACCCGGTGCCGTTATGGTCCAAATCGTATATTTCAGTTTGTTAAAATTTTATTGTATTACGGAAGCATGATGTGCCTGTTATTTATTTTTAACATGATCTTCAAATCGGGTTTGAATTAGAATTAGACGAACGTTATATAAACTGTGAGTCCTTTGCAAAAGTATGCTATTGGGATTCGTCCCGAGATGACAGAAACTGAAGGATCTCATATTCATAAGCTGATACTGTTTGGTATGAAAACGATGATAAATAGTATATAGAGGCATATTTTGTTCTTTAAACATTTTCTAGGGGTTATGAATGCAACGCATGGACCACTTGGACCACATGGGGTTATTATTGTCATTTCAACCAAGAATAGACCTAGATCAACTAATGTTTTTTTGCTGGATTATGATAGATTATGTTTCATGAAAGTGTACCGGCCCGTAATTTTCCCAAAAAAATACAATTTGTGGTTCTAATATCTATAACTCGTTCTTTTTATTCTTTACTTTATTTATACTTTTAAACTTGGATAACTTTATCAATCCATTTTAACATATATTAAATGAAGGGATTATTTAAACAAATGTCTTAGTTTGATCATGATTCTGAAATATAACATTTTCAATTTTTGACCTTTGTTTTTCTTTGTTTTTTTATGTATTTGAAGGTCATTCTGCAATATATATATATATATATATATATATATATATATATATATATATATATATATATATATATATATATATATATTCACTTAGTAAAGGATTCAACTAGGTCGGATGAGGGCCCCTAATCAGCTTTGAACTCATGTCTCGAAGAAAAAAAGTTACAAATGAAAGAAAAAAAATTGACCAGGGTTATTTTTAAACTACTTCTTTAAAGTAGTTTCTATAGAGTCATTTCGAGCATTTTTTGTGGTTCTAAAAGAGCAAACTGTTGGAAAAGTTGCATATTGAATTAAATTTAAGCACCAGAGACCAAATGAGAGGAATTCGTACTTCGAAGTTTCTGAAAGCTGTGATCGATCGCGCATATGGGAAAAAAACAAGCACCAAAGTTCTGTCGTGCGCGATCAATCGGCCCCCAGCCGCTGTCGATATCGCTCGGCATACTTTTGAAGAATGAGGGCACGTGCGCGATCGATCGCACCCTATGCAGACTTGTTGGTTGGGTGCGTCCATTTACGTGTAGATGCGTTTTTTTTTCATGAAATGGCGTTTCCAAATGTTGGCTCTTGGTGCAAATCTTGGCCTAGTATATATAGAACAAACCCCTATTGGATTTAACACATTGATTTTGAGTTATATACAGATTATAAGTGTAAAATATGTGCATATTGTTCTTCTTCATCTATTGTTCAAGTTTGAGTTCCTTTAAACATTTGTGGTTTGTAGATTCGTGATTTGAAGTGCTTCTATCACAAATCATAGTTATTGTATCTTGGGAAATGAATTATCGTTGAACCGTGAGCACCATAACAAAGCAATAGCGTTTTAAGGATAAATAGTTGGACTCTTACCTCGACAATCAAAATCATTTTTTATCTTGCATGACATACCCAAAAATACATTCTCGAAATTTATTCCTAGACAAACTCAATTTAACATCTCAGTTCAACTCTTAAGAATAGAGTTGTTACAACTCTGCTGTATTTCTGGCCCACAGGTAACTTGAAAAAAAAAAAAAATTAAAACCAACCAATTTCCGAAGTAGTGTATTCCCCCACTCTTATACCAGTTTGCCCATTTTTTGATCCTAATAGAACTATGTTTTCATGAAACATAAAAGAGGATTTGTAAAATCTTAATCAGATGCATATATGTTGGTTCCTAAAGAATTAAAAACGAATATTTGTTAAACTCAACTGTAGCAAACCAATCGTTGACTGTGAGCTTTGATACCATTTGGTAAGATGTTCATTATTAAGTTAATCATAATATATCTTAATTCGACATAATTTTTTTTAATATTCATTTTTTATAAAATAAATACATTGCTCCTAGTCAATGAGAGATCTAAGAATAATAATATCCACCTAACTCGCTCATTGGAATTGTTTTATTACTATGTTTCATCAGCATTAATATAGAGGCGTATATATTTTACCCTATATAATAAGTGTGCTAAAATTACTATTGTGAGAAATAGTAATGAATAGTATTTACTATTCACATTTTTTCTCCTTATTTGTTTTTTATTTTTGGAAAAGTTTTGTTCAAATTTTTTTTTGTTAAATATTTAAATTTTTTGTTAAATAAAAAATTGTTTTTGTTGATGTGCGGGTTTGTCTGAACCTATTAGGAAAAAATATATCTTAATCAGTTGTTGATACAAGCAACTTCAAATGTTATTTTCTCAATTGGCATCATTTTTTTAAAAAAAAAATATTAGAGCCAGTCTTTTTATTATTTTTTCCATTCAATTACCGTAGCATAGTTATTTTTGAAAAAAATTGCTAAAATCAATCATTTGAAATGTTATTTTCGATCAAATTAGCAAAAAATTGAACAACATGCTGGTACCTTGCACCGCGCTATTGTGATGGATAGTAATGAATAGTACTTATTTCACATTTTTTTCCTTATTTGTTTTTTTTTTTGAAAAGTTTTGTTCAAAATTTGTTTGTTAAATAAAATTTGGTTTTTGTTGATGCGCGGGTTTGTCTGAACCGATTAGCAAAAAAATGTATCTTAATCAGTTGTTGATGCAAACAACTTCAAATGTTATTTTTTCAGTTTATATAGTAAGATGTGCATCATTTTTAAAAAAAAATATTAGAGCCAGTTTTTTTGTTATTTTTCCATTCAATTACCGCATAATGGTTTTTTTTTTTAAAAGTTTGAGTCAATCATTTAAAATGTTATCTTCGATCAAATTAGGAAAAAATTGACCAACATGCTGGTACCTGCGGTGCCAAAAAAACACTATTATTTACATAAGCACGTATTCATATGAGATGAGGTTCATTGAACAATCCTCGTTCTAAAATCTCAAAGTGATTCCCACCAGCTGGGTAAATAATTTGAGTTACAGTAATGCACCATTAATTTTAACGACAAAATATACGTGTAGCTCTATTAGAGAAGTAACACACTCTAACTTGTTTTCTGACTCCCCGAGGGCCAGAAGTTGGAAGTCTGTTGTTGTTGCAAATCAAATAGGAGTTTATGTATTGTAGTTGAGAATTTTATGTTGATGTCCCATATGTCCACTATTGGAAAAAGGATATGAATTGAATTACAATTAAGCATCGGAGACCAAACAAGAGAAATCCGTACGTCGTAGCTTCTGGAGGCCATGATCGATCGTCACGTGTTGGCACGATCGATATCGACATTTGAAAAAATGGCAGCAAAATTTTGTCTAGCGCGATCGATCGCGCCTGGCAGAAACTTTGATAAAGATGGCGCATTAGCCATCGGTCGCACTTTGTACAGTTCTTTCTGATGGGTGCATCCCTTCACGGTTGATGCGTTTTTTCATGAATTAATGTATCCAAATAGTATCTATTGGTAGCACATATTGATCTAGTATAAATAGAACAACCATTGCTTGAATTAACAAATAATTTTCAGATCTAACATCATATTTAAGAGCAAAATCTGTGCATCTTGTTCATCATATTCCTTATTCATATTTTGAGTGCATTTAAATCTTTCTAGTTTGACAATTCGTGATTTGAAGTGCTTCTATCACAAATCATAAGTCGTTGTATCTTGAGAGACAAATTGTCAATTGAACCGTTAGCACCGTAGCTCCGTAGTAGGACAATATTATCTTAAGGACGGAGATTCCAAATCTCGCATCGACATTCTTCATCCAAAGCCATTGTTAGTTTGCTTGGTACTACCCAAAAAAATACACATCCAGAAATATTTTAAACTACATTTAGTAAAGTGAATAAGGCTAGTAAACTCTTGCTAGAGTAAAATATATGTTTCAAAAAATATTTTGTATGGACTGGTTACTACACTTTACAATAGACACACATTACTTAATTTATATTGTGGTTTCAAAACAAGTTAATGCCTCAAGATCTGACGATGAGATCATTTTGCACGCTAGTAGTGACAGGAGGTTTCTACAAAAAAATATCAGTGTGTATAGAGAAGGTCGTGGCGCAACATTGCTAGGCTCAAATAATGATTCCGAAATATGATTTTGGCTATCTACAATTAGAGAGGTTTAATTGTGGTCGAAGGAAATATTCATTATATGAGATTCATACAGATATTGATTGTGATATATCCAATAGGTTAGTCTTTTAACATCATCAAACTTAATGTGATTAAGTATATAAATTTATAATAGTTGTATATAGCCGTCCTAATTGGAATAGAATATATAATCAAGACTTATTAGTGAAGTCAAGAATACAAAAAACATTTTAATATGTTTATGAAACTTTGGCATCTTCCTAATACAATGTATAAATAGATGTAGCAATTTCGAGGCAATATTTTAAAAGGGTAAACCCGATATATGAAGCTCATACTATACACAGGATACGGGAATGAATCATAACACTTTTGAGCCTAATATATACAGCTCGTCCTTTAGACTATTTTTTCGAGGCAATATAGTTTGAGATTGTCATGACATGATACATATATTATGTACAGAAACTAATAAGTATGCTATTTATTGTCATACGGACAAAGATCATTCTACAATATAGCACACAACTGGTGTTAAATAATGATGTAAGTTCCTAATGTTTTTTTTTTTTAAATCATGAGAAAATTTTTATTGAATCAAGCACGCTTACAAAAAAAGAAGAAGGGCAGGCAGAACGATTAAAAAGTCGCTTACAATTTAGAGGTATTTTTGGTACTTGTTACATTAAAAACCTTGAGAACAAATCGCGTCCTGGGAATAGAAAGCTTGTTTTCTAAAATTGAACCAATCGTAGCAATGAGCTTTCTTTTTACTTGAGAATCGATGCCACCCATGGATATGATTTCAGCCAACGCAGCTGGTTCTTTGTTCCCTCCAAATGTCAGTGCTACCGATCCTTTCATTAGAATCATCACAAACTGCGATATGTGTATATTATTAAACATTAGACAGATTTTGAATAGAATTCAGAGGTCAAGTCCTCCTTATTCCCCGACCCTACTCCGCCGTGACAGAACGTGATAGCTAGTTTTATTAATCATAAAATATATAAAAGTGGGATATACTATTTACTCACTATGACATGTTCCAATTGGAGGATAGTGGCTTGTAAACTTGTGTACCACCACGCTGGTGCTCCACTATTACTCAACATGTTCTTGTCCACCAATAATAACAAAGGTGGATTTTTGACAACGAACATCTTGATACAGTTTACTTTCATATTGTTTTCAAAATAGACAGTATATTTTTAAAATACATGGGTAATCTGCTTATTTGAAATATCATATAAGGTGAACTGATTATTTTCAAATCACAGGAGCGTAAACTACCTATTTACAAATCATATAATAGTAAAATATCTTTTAGCGATAGCACATGAGTAAATTGTCACTAACTCCAATGTGGACAAAAGTTTTCATCGTGATAGTGCTTCTACTTGTCTCTTTTTTATGTTGGAAACTTAATTCTGGACCCGAAAGCTAGATGGGGTTGACCCTTAATAAAAATAGAGGAGTTTAAATAATCTACTGGATGGATCTTCTAGATTTGACCGTAAACGTTTTGATATATCTAATCTAATATACTCTCATAGAGTAGGTGAATATTAACCATGCATCCGTAATATATATCTTGACTAGATATAGATATATAATATGCATATGTTACTCAATATGTGCAAAAATAGGAGCGAACTCAAAAGAGTAATGTCTGTCTGTTACAAGAAATAGACCTCTAGCTTTGATGGGTCTTTTTTTTTATTATTATTACTTTTGATGGGTTTTTAGCTTTCCAAACATCTCTTACTTTTTGTTACAACTTCAAAGAAGAAGAGAAAAATAAAAACAAGAAAAGGAAACCTAGCTAAAGATTGAACCCAAGTTAAGTACCCACTTAATGTTTACTTATTAGCATGTAGTAGGAAGTGTTAAGTGTCCCATATTGGCATATTGGGAACCTGAAAGCTATATTTGCTCTTTATAAAATCTTTATAAAATATTATGTGATACTCCTATCATAATCAATAACCAATTGGTTAGGAGTAGGAATCTCATGAATTCTTAACATGGTATTAGAACATGTTTTTTATGCGATTTACTACTCCGTCCGTATGCTCACCATCACCCGCGTTATCAATCCAAGTGTTTGACTTATAACATGTCACACGTGAGAGAGCGTGTTGAGAATTGTGTCATGTTGGGATTTTACAAGTTATGATAAACTTCTATCATAACCAATTGATTATGAGTAGGACCTCATGAATTCTTAACAGGAAGAACCTAAACTAGATTCATTAGTTATGTACTAAGAAGAAACTAAGTTACATTCAATGTGATTTTTTTAATTATTTTTTTTACAAAAAAACTATGTTAGAAATCATAAGCATTTTCCATCTAATTATAAAGCAAACTGTTATGACCTAGAGTTATTCAATTCTTTAGGATGAATTGTTGAGCAAGATTCACGAAGAACATGAGAGAAAATTCACAGAAGGAACATAAGAGAATTAAGAAAAAGGAAGAAGATATTTGTGAAATGGCTTGTTTTCCGACGAATTGTTGAGCAAGATTCACGAAGAACAGGAGAGAAAATTCAGGAACAAAAGAGAATTAAGAGCAAGGAAGAAAATATTTGTGAAAAGGGCTCGTTTTCCCTCCTTTTTCAAATGTCTATTTATATGCTAATACAATTGAATGTTACTTAAACCACCTTTTTCACTTCTATTTCTCAATTCATTATTTATTAAAATCCTCAATTTGCTGTAATATGAACAATATAGGAATTACAACTTATGAATTATGAACTAAAATCTACTAATGACCTTGGAGCACTCTTCAAGCGCCGACCTTTCGTTGCATGCTCATATCACAAACACTAGTGAGTTCGGATTGATTAAATCGAGAGTTATACGGTTGGATCGAAATATTTGATTTTGAAAAAATGAATTCGATAAATTAGATTTAAATAACAATGATATTCCACAATTTGAAATGTCTTCCTTAAATCTGCAGAGAGGTGAATCTACTGTTTCATCCACAATCCAATCCTAAAACTGGACAGTTTCACCATTGATTTTCACAGATAGAAGACGAAATGAAGCCATTATTAATCATGCTTCTGGTCAAATAAAACCTACATCAAAATGAACTCAAATTCATATAACTAGAACAAAATTACTTACGTTTTCGGGTTTTCCGACGATTTGAGAAACGGCTTTGGTGAGCTCGGAGAAGATGGAATCAGTGTCGACTCCATCAAGATTCACGTTCGTCGAAATATCAAGACAAGGCATCTCTTCCCCTTCAATTATTTGAGTAGGGTCTACTTATTTCCTTCGCAATTTGCCAGTCTTTTAAGTCATCTATTATTTATAGAGGTACAAGTTGTGTAGACTTCGTTGGTCATTGGCCCATTCAACCGTGTACATTCAATTAAGGTTGCTTGTGATTGGAGTAGAGACGACAATTCGTCCGTGCCGGTATGGCCCTCCAAAACATGCTGAACGGTACGTTTGTGAAACAGGCCGCCAGACACTTTTTGGAAACGGGACGTTTAATTTGAAGCAAGGCCCGTCACATAACTGTCTGGTATGATTAATACCAGAACAGTCCGAGTCGTATGGGGCCTCGTTTGTTTACCAGAACAGTCCGAGTCGTATGGGGCCTCGTTCGTTTGACATCTCTATATTGAAGTATATGTTTTTTCTTGCACACTCGGTCAAATAAAATTTCTTGAATTGTTCCAATTGCTTGAAGTCTTGCCTACTTCTGGATAAGTCCAATTTAAGTTTTCGGCTACATTTTTGTGTTTCAAGAGTAGATGTTACTTGGATAAAAATGAGGGTTCGAGAATCCAAACTCAGACATAGTGGGATTTAAAATTTGATTTTTCATGTTCAATAGATAAAATCTATGAGATGACTTTCATCCTCTCATGAAAACCAAAAAATGAATGTTAAATTATCAAGAAATTTGTGAAATTAATTATTAGACCCATACAATTTTTTTTATATAAAAAAAATGGTTTGTCTCTGTGATCTTTATATTATATAATAATGGGATGTCAAACTAGAATAACTATTGCATGTCCAAATTTGAATGAACAAAATTTTTTTTTCGAGTAAACCGAACTGACCGGATGTTTCATCAAAACATAACAAACTAAACAAAATTAAAACTTGTTTATTTTGGTAGGTAACTGAATTAACAAATTTACAACAAAAGGATATTTTAAACAATGAGGCATTCACAATGTGAAAGCGGATGATTCATTCATTAGCTCAATTAGCATATCAATGATACAACACTCAATTGAAATAAAACTTAGCTCCAAACAATAATTCAAAATCAATCCATTATACTATATGCTTGCATCCAAAAAAAAGAAGGTAAAGTCTACCTAAAAATTGGTTATTTCATTTTATTTTATTTTTAAATATAACCTAAATCAAACCAAATATACCGAACTAATTGATTTTAAAAATAAATAAATAAAAACCGAAATTTTCAAAATAATCGAAACAAATTTCCAAATCAATTTGGTTTCATAAGTTATTTCAGTTAAAATTTGAAAAGAAGAGAGATTTTTATACTGAGACTGAAATGTAATTAATCTGATGACAAAAATAAAAATTAGGTCAACTTATAATGAGCTCTTTTTTTTTTTTTTTTTGTAAATTACATGTATCATTCGATTGCGTAAATTTTTTACTAATGAATTTATCTCTACTTAAAATAGGCGTGGATAAATATTTATGAGAAAATCAGTTACAAAAGAAAATATGCATGCTAACACTAGTTTCAAGACTTTCCTAAATTGATTTGTTTTGTACGACTATGATAAACTTGTTTCTATGTTAGACATACGACACTCTCATTGTCGCAGAAAATCTTGGTATTCTTCTGTCTGATACCCAAGTCTTTCATCAAATTATGCAAACTATGTACTGTATCGTAGATCTCCAGCTCACGGATTATCATGCCATTGTAAATACGTAACCAATAGTCGATGATTATCAAGATCACCAGTATAATCTGAATCGACGTATCCAACTAGAAGATTGATCATTGTCTCGTCTTTTCTGAAATTTCAGACTAATATCCACGTTACACAGAATATATATTGTAGAATCCACTTCACCGGATGCCCATGGCCTTTACCAAGTTTATGCCAGCATCGACTCACCATGCTAACAACATGAGAGATTCAAATCTTTTGCACGTCATTGCATACATCAGAGCTCCGACAACATTTGTAGGTGCAACACAATCCATTTGTCTTCTCTCAGCATCTGTAGTGGGAGATATTGATGCACTCGGTTTGAAATGCGGAGCTAACATAGTACTTACATGTTTGGTAATCCCAGTTATGCCAAAGTTCTATAGTACATTTTTCAGATATTGACTCTGTCAGATAGGCTACGCCCTTTATTTGGTCCCTCCTGATCTCTATTTCAAAAATTTTCTTGCCAATTACAAAAATTTTCATCTTGAGCATCGAGCTCAGCTCAGCCTTCAGCTTGCTAATCTCCATTTTTCTCTTAGTTACGATTTGACATACCGCATATAAGAGCAAATAGATAAATGTACTATTGGGATATGCCTAAAACATATCATTAGATGATTGTTTATGACATACAATGTATTATGATTTTATTAATGGCAAATCATTATTATATCTAATGGCAAATCATTATTATATCTTATTCGAATGTCTGTGCAATATGAATTGATATATAAGTTAATGTCCTTAGAATAATATTGTATTGTTCTTAAAGATTGTCCCTAGTCAAGTATTATAATGAATAAAGATAATGATAATGCATTGAGACTAGTATGTTTTGATTGATGAATTAATTCATGGATATGAGATATCAAATCAACACATGGGTACATGTTAGAAAACAATGTACTGAACAGACCCACCATGAGAATGCTACATGGATAGTTAGATGAGTGTCATAAGCAATTCTCATAGTGATAATAATGTATGTAATCCTTACGACTTGATATCATCAGAGATCCCAACATAAGGAGTTATGTATCTTGATATTGTCAAACGTTACCTGTAACAGGGTAAACTATAAAGGCAGCTATTGGATACACTACGAATTATGTAGAGGGATGTTGATTGATCAAGATAGGATTTTTTCCTCCTATATAACAGGAGAAGTGTTTGGGCCCTTGATCAAGTAAGACTAAAATGCATGGCCGTGCTCGAATGAGTCGATATGTGATATCGAGCTTATTCGTTTATTCTAGTTCTACTTGGGGATCAAGAAATAGAGATTGAATATACGAGTATGACTATTCCATGACTCGTGTTCAATCTAAACACATGGACAAATGGATTAAGTTACATGGTTAATATTATCACAAGTTCTAAGGTTATGTCGTGTCAATGACCGAGGCATGGTCTAAAAACGACCGATGCATGGTCTAAAAACGACCGATGTCTCAATTTGTCTTAACTTAGGCAAGAAGGAAAATATGTCTATTTTTATAAAAGACGTAATAAGTATGTTGTCAAAAAAAAAAGCATGAGTTGTCTCACAATTAGAGATGTCAAAATGGGATGAGCCTGTCGGGTTGAACCAAGGTTTTTTAGACCTACATGGAAGCTGGCATAAATGGGCCAACCCATTTTGGTTGGTGGGTTGGGGTAGGTTGGCCGCGTGTTGTGTCAATTAATTAATTTAGAATAAAAGTTGAATTAAATTGATTAAAATATGATTTATTAATAATTTTAATCAATAAAATTTAATAAAATTATATTTTTTTATTTTTTGGCGGATTGACATATCTAACCGTAACCCACCGATGATTTGGTTGGGTTGTAGGTTTTCCAACCCACCTGAAGGCGTGGCTAAACTGGTCAACCCATTTGGGTTGGCGGGTTGGTGAGCTGGCTTGTTTTGACATTTCTACTCACAATGTATGGTCGATGACATATGAATATTCTATTTTTCAAAAAGTATAATAAATACAGTGTCAGAGGTACACATGAGATGTCCAACAATGAATGGCCGGACGGCATGTGATTGAAACCATCATTTCGTGGAATGACATGTAAATAAAATTACCATTACAAGAAATGATTATGGAGCAAAGTCCGATTTAACTAAAGGCGGTGGAAATGGCCGAATAAACATGAAGACTGATGTCTTGTTAACTTGATTCCTGAGCTATACGAATGAACACAGACAATCTCAATGATCACAAACCCGATCTATCTAGGCGGTGCTAGAATCAATTATCTACGGTAACAAAGAAGAGACATGGGATATTAATAATTACAGAAAAAAGGTAATGATTATATTTTGATAGTGTGAATAGTATGACAGTATGAATAGTTTGGCAGTTTAGTACTATGGGACGACTAACAACCATAATACACGAGCCACAAGAAAAATGTGTAAATATCCGATGAGGGTCACTTTTTAAGGTAATGTTTTATTGCACAAAAATTGCATCTTGTGCAATTTATTACTCATGCATTAACTGCATCTTGAATCTTACCGACTTAATCATCGCAGGGATTTCACCGGAAAATATTTTAGTCCCCCATCTAACTTTCTTTCCGTGAGCGCAGTATTACAAAAGAACATGTGAAGTAAAACAGTTGTTTTTTGAAGTTGTGGCATTACCCCGTCACAAATTTTCAAATAACAAGCAATTTAAATAGCGTTTTTAAAAGAAATTACAAGCCTTCAACAAACGCCATTTGTTAAGTTTTCCGTAACCAGTATTCGTATTAATTTATGACTTATGAGATTCCTACAGAAAGAGGTCGTAGAGTAATCATCTTGATGTGTGAAATAAATAAAAATATATTGTTATCAATAAATTCCCAATTATGAAGTTAAATGTTTGACAATATTATTTAACCATTGTGTTGTTAGATGTATCATGTATTCCAATTATTAGTTAATATTCCAATTATCATTTAATGCATTCCAATTATTAGTTAATATTCCAATTATTATGTAAAAAGTAAACCATTTATTAAAGATTGTGAACATTGACTTCTTTGTTTTTTGTAGTAAACAAGACAATAAGCAAAAATTCTTCAAACTACCATATAATGGATTAATATTTAAATATAATCACCATATTTGCATAATGTATCAATCATGCACATACAATGCATGTGCATGTATTTATCTAATATAAATATTTACAATAATATTATTTTAAATTCGGTATGTATATTGAAATCATTTAATGATTTAAAAAGTTTCATAAACAACGATATTCAATAAATTATTTCCCACGCGGAAACCCTAATTTGCAGTCAAACCAATGATATTTAAAAAAATTAAAAGACATGAAATTAGGAGCCGACAAATTAATTCGCACAGCCAATTATCTGTCCAATTAAGCTTCCATGTCCCGTCGAAGTACAACTATCACGCGTCAAATAGTTATACTCTGCCTTGGAAACGGAAGGTTCCACCCTTGCCTTCAGTAATATTTTTTTTTCTTGAATAGGTAAAGAAATTATTAATAGGAGTATAAACGATACTCGGTTTTTTTAAAAAAGGGATACCAAAATTACATAGAATTAAGATAGATTAATGGTTCGCGAAACACATAACTAAGGAAAAAACTAAAAGGAATTGTATGCCTAGCTTTAATCCACCACCAACACTGAACAATCGCATTATCCACAGTTAGGTGTTTCGACATTGTCAAAAATTATGTTATTTTTTTTCATTCCAGATGCTCCAAATCGTACAAACCCTTAACATATACTATAAATTCTTTTGAAACCCACCGGACCACAAATCAAGATGTTGGTCGAAATGATATGTAGGGTTCTCAATAATATATATTACAAAAATTGCTCTGAAAGCAACATAAAATATTTTGAAAATATCATAACATTAAGTATAACTCAAATGCTAACTACTTTGATCTATTTAAGATAACCATTTTCCAGATCACAATACCACCCTATCCCTCTAACCAAATCAGTTTCGAAATTATACTACTCCAATCCCACAAAATAAGTTACACATATATTTGATATAATTGTTAAGATTGAACAAAAGACCCTTTTTCCAAATCATGGGCTGAGCGGGTCAATGAAGACGATGATTTTCTTTCCAAGTTTTTGTTTGGCTTTCGAAAAATAATATGAATATTATATCCTGGGTGAGGTATTTTCTTATGATACGGAATTAATGGAACGACTTAGTGTTGAATACATGGAAAAGCTAGATCATAAGGAGTCATGGGCACATAGATGTTCGGATAATGAGGATGACGAATAAGTGATTTCACGAGCGCAGCCAGCTCCAATGTCAACCACCAATACGTACAGTCTAAGACCGAGAAATCCGAGAAAATAGACTTATTTAATTTTTGCTCATTTTATTATTTTGGCTGTATTATCTTTTAGAATTTGTTATTACACATGTTCTAGTGTTTTGCAAGTTTTGCATGCATATATATAAGATCTTAAATTTAAGATTAATTTACGTTTAAATTCTGGTTTCTTATTTAGGAACCGGAATCGAATCGTAAGTCCATTGTTTTGGTTCCGAATTTAGAACTGAAAATGAAAAATGGTTTCGCTTTGTTCATTAGCATTGCAATTCTTGACGTCAAAGGCTAATTTAGATACAGAAGCGTCTCATATAAAGAAGTTTTAATCAAACATGATTTGTTTTAAGTTCAGCTTGTATTTGGAGAAAGTAGCGAAGAAAAACTTTTTTAATTTTCAAAAGCGAAGTTAAAATAATTAAAAGTCTTAAAATTATATTTATTTATTTTTAACTTCAGGTTTTTTTATGCCTATTTTTTAAAAAAATAATCAAACTGTTGGGTTCTGATAACCCCATTAATCCAAATTTTAATGTTAACATAACTTTCATATTATTACTAATAAAGCTATCGAGTATGGCGTGAAGTTGTCATAATGAAGTTGTCATCACTAATAGAGCATCAACAAAGTTAACGAGAGATTCGTTCCTGAGAAGACAAGATAGCAAAGGTGATTAGCAGTACTGATCAAACATTTCTGGTCAGTTGGCTTGAGACCAGCTGGGTCCGCAGTTGATGATTAACATAATTAATCTATACTAGGACACCAAAGTAGCATGCAGTACTTAACAAAGAAAAGCTAGTTAACTGATCACTGAAGTATAATCCAATCTACCCAACTGAGTAAAGAAATCATTTGAGTATTAAACTCAACAGAATAGAAGTAGATCAGCAAAGTTTCAACAAGGAAGCTGCAGATAGCCAATTAGTCAAATATGAACGTTGGAGAAGTCAGAAAAAAGTACAAAGAAATCCGAATAGTACAAATATTTTCCAACTAACATATTTCTGCGTCTAATGGATAAATCAAGTTGAAAGCTATATATATGCACTCGACGATTCATAAAAAAGAGAGAGGACGATCTCATACATCTCGCAACTCATCGTTAATATCATTAGAAGAGATCGATCCAAGAAGAGGAACTTGAAAGATATATTAGTTTAGTGGATAACATACCTCAACTACATGCGCCATCATTAAATAGAATATCTGATCATGCATAGAATCAAATGTGTGTCACACACACTCATCACTAGTATTGAGAGCTTATTTGTTAATGAGTTATTTAGGTAACTCTTTAGACACAACTTGTGTAACTGTTCAGACTTGTGTCTGAATAGGTTGATATGTAAGATGAGTTAGACTGTTGTTGAGCAGTGAGGTAGCTATGAGTTTCAGTTAGGTGAGAGTTAGCTGAAGTGACTTTGTATAATGTGTTTTATAAATCAAAGTCTTCTAGTGTATCGTTTCATTCGATGGAAGAATGGAGGATGTAGAAATATTGAGCTTTCGAACTCTCGTAAACAATTCTATGTGTGTTTATTTTCTGTTTGTTTGTTTATTTATATTTTCATTGATTTTGACTTTGCTTAATCAGTTCAGAGCTATGTTGCACGGATACGGATACGCGGATACGTGGATACATAGATACGGGTACGACTGCACGAGATTTTTGAAATTTGTAGAATACGATACTTCCGGATACGGCAAATTTTATTAATTTATTTATATATATATAAATATATAATTAATAATATTTGTAAGAAATCAAGTTTCAAGCATATAATCAACATTAAACATATTAAAAATCAGAATAAAATCAACACGACAAATGGTAAAATATTAATCCAGGACATCTAAAAATTTCAAGCATATAATCGACATAAACACATTAAAGTGGTTAGAAAATAGGGATTTAGTTAAATAATTTAATTTGAATTACAGTTTCAACCCTATTTTTTAAAAAAATTCTGAAAGTTCCCGTATCGGACCCGTGTCGGATACGGTCAGCGGCGTATCTTGACCGTATCCGAAACGTATCCAAAATAAAAACTTATCTTTTGACACCAGATACGCCACGTGGCGTATCCGATATGTATCGGTGCAGTAGTCGTGCGTATCCGTATCCCAGAAGTATCTGATAATTGATCGTGAAATCTTTTGGAGTATCGGTGCAACGTATGTTCAGAGTATATTATTTTGAGTTACTTCAACTTGATTTCTTAAATCACTCGATCTAATCTCTCGGTACATACACTTAAAGGACACGAGCTATTGCAGCTCATATTGATTGGAATCACTTCGGTGGAATGACCATTCCCCAGTATTGATCATAATAAATGATACTGGTATCAGAGCAATATATTTTCTTATAAGAGCATCATGTCTGAAACATAGGCTAAGAAATTAAATTTTAGGTATGAGCAAGGGTGATCAAATACGGATTGGTTCGATTTTTAATAAAAATTCGAACCAAACCAAATTTATGAATTTTACTAAATTGTAAACCAAATAAAATCATTAAAAATTCAAAACCAAACCTAGATTTTTTGTTTGGTTGGTTCCATTTGACTTGGTTTGAATGATCGATTTTAAACTTAATATTTTTCAAAGAAATATTTGATTATTTTTAAACATAATTTACATTTCTTAAAAAAGCTGTCATAAGTAAATAAATACCAATATACATACCGAATATTAAAAGCATTTAACAAGATAATATATTGCAATGATTACAGATTCAAGATAAAGAATATAATTCCTAAAATAATATATTTTAGTTTCACAAGAATCTCCACAATCATCCTTTATTACATATATCAACAAATCACTCTTAAAAATAGTAAAGATAAATAAATAGATTTAAAAAAAAAAATTACAACAAATCAAGGTTTTATAATTTAAAAAATAAAAGTAATTTAATTTTTTAACAAAAGCTATTGTACAATTTTTATATTTATAAAATCTGTTTGGTTTGGTTTTTTAAATATAAACTTTAAAGCAGGCCAATTTTTTAAGGTTCGGTTAATTTTAAAACCGATCCAAACCATAATCGACTAAAAACTAATCGTACCCATCAGTTTGATTTTTTCAACTTGGTTTGGATTGTTTTAGATTGGTTCAGTTTATGTTTCACCACAAGGCGTGAGAATTGTTAGACAATATGTAAACAATTTAACAACTTCTGTATAATCAACCATTGCTAAATAATCCATACAAATAATGAACATTATATATCAACTTAAGGCAAATTTTAAATAAATAATAAAAAAAAAAATTAATAATAAGATAAAAAAATTATTTACGATTCTAGCGTGAATCGCGCCCCCGGTGTCGCGACTCTCATGTTATTTTAACGGGAGAGAGAAATTTTATCTCTCATGTTTCTCTCCTATTTTTTATTTTATCTCTCTCTCGATTTATGTTTCTCTCTCCTTCAATTTTAGTATTTCTCTCTCCTTCGTCTTTTAACAATTTTCTGTCATCCACTTTTATTTGCATTGAGATAGTGTTAATGTCCGGAGTTTTGAGATAAAAAGTGGGAAATAAAGTTTAAAAATATTTAAAATATTTTAGAATTCAAAGTTTTGGCATTTTTTATTTAAAAAAATTATTTAACAATACTTATTCAAAAAAGAATATGTCAAAATTCCTTTTCAAAATATATTTGACTTGTTTGTCAAAAAATTGGTGTTAGGGAAATAAAATAAATTTATTTTAATTACTTCATTACAAATAAAATATGTTCCGACTACGCTTCACGGACACGGATACGGGGAAACTGGTACGACACGATACGGACTTTGAAAAATTACGGGACACGATATGTCTATGATACGTGAATAATATTTACTAAAATTAAATTAGTTATCAAATTATATAATTTTGATGTCATATTAATATTAGTATATATTCAATTGTTCATATCTAGCTCATATTCTACGTAACGGATATAATTGTTAAAAAATGTTTATATAATTATAACTTTTTAAAAAAATCATATTAAAAAAATTATAATTTTTTTTAGAAAAATGTTAAAAATATTATAACTTTTTTTATATTTATATAGTTTGAGTGAGTATTAATTGTAAGTGTCTACAACTTGACATCATATTCAATTTTATTATTCAAATATTTGACAACTAAAGTTTTTCTTGAATTTTAGTATATGAGAACAAAATGAACATATAGAAATTAGAATATATATATATATATATATATATATATATATATATATATATTTATGTATGTATATATATATATATATATATAGTATTCACGTATCATAGACGTGTTGTGTCCCGTAATTTTTGAAAGTTTGTGTCGTGTCATACCCATGTCCCGTATCTGTGTCCGTGAAGCGTAGTCGGAACATATTTTATTTGTAATGAAGTAAATAAAAAAATTATTTTATTTTCTTAATACCAATGTTTGACAACAAGTCAAAGATATTTTGGAAAAGAATTTTGACATATTCATATATTGTTAAATAAAATTTTGAAATAAAAAATACCAAAACTTTGAAATCTAAAATATTTTAAATATTTTTAGACTTTATTTTCCATTTTTTTTTATCTCACAACTCCGGATATTAACCATATCTCAATGAACTTTAAACTGGAAAACAAAGGTGGATGAGAGAAAAATGTTAAAAGATGGATGAGAGAAAAATACTAAACATTGGAGGAGAGAGAAAAATGAAACATGAGAGAGAAATAAAAAAATGGGAGAGATAAAATAAAAAATAGGGGAGAGAAACATAAGAGAGAGAAACGCGAATCAGGTTCGCGTTTCTCTTTCCTGTGCAGAATCGCGATCTTGGATCGCGATTCACGCTAGAACCGTAAATAAATTTTTTTATCTTACTTTTTATTTTTTATCTTTTATTTAAATTTGCCTCAACTTAATTACTAAACATGACCTTACTTAGACAGAGGAATAGTAACTGTAGGCCCTTACTCTTTCCCATTATAATAGATCAGTGGCCGTCGCATACGCATTGCGTGTGTAATGAAATTTTAAATTTTATATATTGTATATGTATACTAAATTTTTACATTTGACATATCTGATTTAAATATGATATTTTATGGGGAAGAGAAAAAACATTAACACATATTTTCAGAAGGAAAAAAACTCGTGAAAAATTGGGAACTAAGTTGGGAGTTAATAGTTGATCTTTCGATATTCTTTTTTATCTCATGGCTAATACTAAAGCAAATATATGATATTTTTGAAATTTTAAAACGATCATACCAAAATGGTTATTTTAAGGTACTCACATATTATAATATAGTATAGATTATTGTAAATCTTGACTAACTATATCCAGAAATTAACTCTTATGACGAGACAAGTATGCCAAATATTCAATTTAGAAAACTATAAATAAATAATAATTTAAGAAGACTTTATTAACAATATTTGTGACGCAAAGTACTCGGAAATCAGGATCATATATATATATATATTAGAATTATATTCTTTCGTGTTTTTATACATAACCATTGAGAATTTATGGGATTCCAACTCATAACTAATCTGTTATGAGGAGAGCAGCCAAAATCTTTTATAAGGATCGTATATAGATTCAAGTTCCCAATGTGAGAAAACAGCTATCAACACGACCTTCACGTATGACTTATATAAATCAAACATGTAGATTGATAATGCAGGAGATGGTGAGCGTGTGTGCGGAATAGTCAATCACATGGAAAGCCTGCTCTGATATCATGTAAAGAATTCATTGGGTTCCAATTCATCACCATATGGTTATGAGGGGATCATCCAAAATCTTTTATAAAGAGTATATATAACTTTCAAATTCTAATATGAGACGACAGATCTCATGGGTAATTTAATTAAATAACCTTAATTTAATAAACAATTATCAAAATAACCTCAAAATTTAACAAATTTAAAAAGTAACATTAGCCGCCAACTGGGTTGGCGTGTTCAACGTGTCACGCCAACCCAGTTGGCGTGACCATATAAAATATTGGTCACGTCAACTGAGTTGGCGTGACAGTGGCGTGACCACTGTATAATAATGGTCACGCCAACCCAGTTGGCGTGACCAATTTAATATCACGCGTCACTCCAACTCAGTTGGCGTGACCAATTAATGGTCACGCCAACTGAGTTGGTGTGACTTGGTGTTATAAATTTTGCTCGCCACCTTCTTCCTCGGCCAGAACCTCCAAGTTTGTAATCTTTCTTCCTCGGCCAGAACCTGCAAGTTACAATCGTTTTTTTCTCATTTTGCTTCCAGTCACTTCATAGTTTCAGAATTAGAGGTAAAAATCATGGCGCAGTGTATTAGTTTCTATCGCAGTTTTTGTCGCCCGTCGGTCGCTGCAGTCCGCTGCCGTCCCGCCGCCGTCGGTGGCTGATGGCTGGTGGTTGTCGGCGGTGGCTGCTATGCTTCGTCATGTTTTATCAGTTTTAAGTTATTTTGTTTACTTTATGTTGTCTATATGTACTAATATATTTTTTGTTTCATATAATAGGATGGATCCGATGACCGTACCAGGCCCAATTGACGATCATCTGTTGTTATTGCAGTCATGTCATCGTTCTGAAGATGTATGTGCAGGTGATATTGATAGCCCTTGCGTGTGAGAAATCCGGGTGGCTATTATTGAGATCTTTGCCCATTAGACATACGTGTTGTAAGTATGTCAAATGAGTTTGGGTTTTATGGTGTATATAGGTGTAATAAGATTACGCTTGACCCTCATCTAATCACGGCTTAGTAGAGAGATGGCGTCGTGAGACACACACATTCCATCTTAGATCTGGAGAGGCGATTATTACACTGCAAGACATTGCAGTTATTTGCGGTCTGCCAATAAATGGTCTTGCAGTGTCAGGCACCAATTTTGATAAGACAATACCCGAGTGGCAAGAATATTGTGATCGTCATTTGGGATTTACACCAGATCCAGGTCACTTTAAAGGTGCTTGTTTGTTAATGTCTGCGTTGAGTAATCATTTAGTGACTAATCGCCTCCATTTGCATAGTACGGCGGATGAGGTTGCTAAATATGCACGAGGTTGTGCATTATTAATGATAGGTGTAATTACGTGCCCTGATAGCTCCGGCAATACTGTAAAATTATTATACATACAGAAATTAGAAGATATCAATTCTGCTGGTAATTTTAGCTGAGTAGTGCTGTGCTGACATTCTTATATCGTGAGTTGTGCACTTCAGCGGAGAGAGGGAAAAAAGTAATATGTGGTGCATTACAACTCCTACATGTAATCATTACCTTTATTTTAAAATACTGAAAAAATATATCTTGCATATTTAATTTATATTCTTCATGTTAATGTTTTAGACATAGTTGAGATGCATCGTCCTGAGCGGGTTTTTTGTCAATTCGGCATGGTACAAAACATCCCACCAGATCCACGGTTAGGGGATGATATATTACATGCAGTTAACCGAAGGGGTAAAACAAATAATGACTGGTCTGCGCACCATAGGCGGTACATGACTGTATGGGTTAATGCACATGCTCATACCGTGGACTGCCCGCGATATGATTCAGCTGGACATGGTGTAATTGTCGGGTACAATGATTGGTATGGACGAGTAACACGTAGATTCATTGGCCATCAACGACAATTTGTGGAGACTGGTTATCAACATGGAGATGGCCCCGCATAGCAACATGTGGTATGTTGATTTATTACATATGTATTACATATTTGAAAATTGTGTTTAGATTTAACAACTTAATAAAAATTGTTCACTCATTTCAGATTGATCTGCTGTCGCAATTAACTGTTACCTGCGACTGTAATATCGCTGATGAACAATCCATAGGGGCGTATGTGGATGCATTTAGTGATGTCAGAAATGTAATACAACATGTGTTGCATGTCGCACATGAACGACGCGATAGAAACTTTCCGCCCTATGAAGAGGTACATGCTACTCATGAAGAACAAGTACAACCGATGCATGTGAGTGACGAAGAACAAGTACAGCCGATGCGTGCGGTTGTTGGAGATGCTGGCCCATCAAGCTATGTCCCGACATATATGCCAGGTCCATCTTCGTCATATGCCAGCGACATGTACGGAGATTATTATACTCCTCGACCAGTGGATCAGTCGTATGATCAAACGTATTTCACGCATCATCAACCCATGTACTCACAAGAACAATCCAGCTCAGATGTTAATATTAGATTCCCTGAAATATATGCATCGATGTCTCCATAATTTGACGTGTCATCGGTTGTGTTCCCTAATTTGTCACCTGCTGTTCAGCTTGACGATGTACCTGTAGTGCGAGATGACCAGGCCATTCAGGAAGGACGCGGTCAGAGACGAAAACAGCCGCGTCGTTGTGGTGCTGAAGGGGCATTATAGAGTTTTATCATTAATATATGTAGTCATGTTTTCCTATTGTCAATCTTATTATTAAATGTAATGAATGTACATCCATATGAATGTCTTATTTGATATGTGACAATAACAATAACAATAACAATAACACAATAACAATAACAATAACAATAACAAGAACAAGAACAAGAACAAGAACAAGAACAATTACAAAAACAATTACAACTTTATTGGTTTTGGGAAATCGATGCCGTATGTCATCTTGCCCGGGCTTCAGGCCAATCCATCTCATTTTGCATGCATGTTGTTCGGTCTCGACCCCGTCTTCTTATAGTACGCAAGGTGGAATTGTGGTACAGTTCGAATGACGGGGTTTCCCAATACTGCTCCCCATAATGGCTCAAATCGACCTTGATATATGCTCCAATATTCTTGCATATGATAATACTCCTTGACAAATATTTTTGCGTTTAAGCCATAATTTCGACATACTTGTATCACATGTGAGAAAGGAATGCCAAATTCTTTCCACTTCCCACAAGAACATTCCCTTGATTTAAGCTTCACAACATGAGTATTACCCCCACGTCCAACTTGCATCCTTGTGATAACTGAGGCTGTTAGACGCCTTCGATCAAACATCTGAACTTCATGATGAATGGAGTGAAGATCAGCACGAGCATATTTTTCAAAAGCATATTCTTGATTATTTTGGATCATTCTATCCGTTTTTTTCAATCGCTCGAAAAAATAATGCACACAACGATCGAATGTTAATTGTACAATGGCAGTGATTGGAAGGCGACGTGCACCTTTCATTACTCCATTTATGCACTCCGACATATTTATTGTTAGGATACCACAACGCCATCCTTCATCATGAGCAAGTGTCCACTGAGACTTATCAATCCGATTCAGGTATTAAAAAAAAAAGCCCTTGGTTCAATGGTTTTGATCTCTTCCATCGTACGCTCAAACTTTATCAGTTGATTTTCTGATCCAGCTTTCCAACACAAGTCTTTTAAGTGCACGTTTTGAAACGACTATTAAAGTTTGAGCAAAGATGTCTCAAACAAAATCGATGCACTCCACGGGGGGGTTTGAAGTCGGGGATACATTCGACTACTGCAATAAGGCCCGGATGTCGATCAGAAATCAAACACACGCCGCCAGATTCTCCAATAATGTGTTTGCTAACCATCTCCAAGAACCATTTCCATGACAAAAAGTTCTCTTCATCCACAATTGAAAATGCCAACGGTAACACTTGATTATTCGCGTCCATGGACACAGCAATCAACATCTTATGCTGATATTTTATATATAGATGTGTGCCATCCACTGTAATAACTTGACGATAGTGCCGGAAACCGTCTATACACGGTTGGAATGCCCAGAAAACATAACTCAAAGTTTTTTCTCTTCGTCTTGCATTATCAAGATGATCCCACTCCACGACTGTGCCTGGATTTCATTTTTGCAAAGCTCCCATATAGAAAGGTAATTTATTGACCGAGCTCTCCCATGTTCCATACACGTTCCGTACTGCACGTTTCAAACTATGCCAACCTTTTGCATATGATATTTCAAATCCATACTTATCTTTCACTGTTTGAATCACATACTTGATTTCATAAGCTAGATCACGACGAACGATTCCCAATAACAAGCTAGCAATCATGTTCTTATCCAAATTCGAATGATCAAGCGACAGCTCACTCATCAGACAAGTGTGAGTACCGCCATATTTGGTTATTTTGAATAACCCAACTTTTTTATCCAAACATGCACGCAGGTACCATCTGCAAGGTATATCCTCTGTACCGTGTTTGCATATTACTTTCCACAATATTTTTGTACTCTTAACAACGTGGTACTCACGTTTTGCAACACGTACTGAAAAATCATTCACAGCTGCCTGCAGATGAAATTTATCTTTGAAGACCATGTTGCAATAGATTTCACCTTTGGAGTAATCATAAAAACTCCCCCAACGGCGTGTTGGATTGTCGATCGAATCTCCAAAAACTTCTGGATGTGTCATGGAAAAGAATGAGATTGTTGGATAAAGATTACGATCATTTGTCATGGTTGTAACTGACACTTCTCGTCTCATTGGTGCCTCCTCCTCTTGGTTTTCAAACTGCTTCTGCCATCACTCCAATATCAACTTCATCATCATCAGCATCAGCCTCATCATCAGATGGAATCCCCTCTGGTTCAGAATGAATTTGATCACCAAAATCAGCAAAACTGTCTGCTCGTGGCTCATCAGCAACATTATCGACATCTACTGGATGATCATCTCGGTCTTTACCACTATGTCGATCCTTCTGAAAAACTGCCATTCATTGGCATTTCTGGAATAGATCATAATTCCTTGGTTCTGCTTGTATATAAAATTCCAAGCAAATATGAACCTGTTCTGAATCAAGTAGCCATGCTAAATTGTAATCATCATCTATGGGTAAAATAGTCTGACGTAACCCCGAAAAATCTTTGAACATATGCCTAGTATATAATTTCAAAAGAAACTGGTTCCGATCGAACCTAGTGATTTCATATACTTTATTTAATAATTGTAGAAAATTAATTGTACGCTGTATGGTTGTACCTCTTGATGGACCACGGTCATATCGGACGAACTCAGAATCTTGTATAATATTACCCCCCCACCCCCAATAAAATAAAACTTGAATAGACATATTTTGATAACTATAGATAATTAAATATTACTAATAGCTAATAAAATCTTTTCTGATGTAGAAGATCAGCTAAAGCTGCAACTACAAAGCATACTCATAATTTTATCATATAACAAAAATATTAAAAGAGACTCGAGTGAATTGTGTGGAAGAAATGAGAGGCCGATGGTTGTATTTATAGTGCACAAATAGAGATGCCAACTGGATTGGCGGGACTAATATTAATTAAAGTCACGCCAACCCAGTTGGCGTGAACGTATAAAAACAAAGGTCACGCCAACTGGGTTGGCGTGATCATTATTTTTTTATGGTCACGCCAACCCAGTTGGCGTGACACATCAAAGACGCCAACTGGGTTGACGTCTCGGGTTACTTTATTAACTTTTTTTAAATTGGGTTATTTTTTAAAAAAACATTTTTTTTTTTGGATTAGTTTTTTAAATAACCCCCAGTTGGCGTGACACATCAAAGACGTCAAATGAGTTGACGTCTCGGGTTATTTTATTAACTTTTTTTAAATTGAGTTATTTTGTTAAAAACATTTTTTTTTTGGGATTAGTTTTTTAAATAACCCCAGATCTCATCGTACTTTAAATATGTTTAAAACATTATACTATAATAAATTTACAGCTTCATACTCGTCTTTGGAATCTCGAAGTTTTCAACGTAAAAGGTTATCTCAGTGAAGGGAAAAAACAATTTTATATCAAACGAAAAAAATAGCGGTTTATTCAATATATTTATTTCTTTTAGATGATATTATTTTATGTGACAAGTACGTGTAATAAAGAACAAACAAAAGTTAATGCTGGAAATCAAAAATAAAACAAAAAACAAAAAGAAAAAGAAGAAGAAGCAATATTGTAATTCTTTTGGTTTTTCGATTTTTGGATTTTTAAATACCTAATCTCAGAACCAAACCATTTTTCGGTTAGGTTCGGTTTAGTTTTCTTTATACGGTTAACTAATTAATTGAGTTAGAAATCAAGCAATATTTTTTAAAATATTAAAATACTAATGAATCGTCTGTAAAAAATTGAAACCCATTTTAAAATTTCTAAAAATCAAAAATTTCATAATTTAATAAAATGAAAATTGAAAACACATATAACCACCCACTATCAAATATTACAGATTTATACATATTTTAGACATTTTGACAACTTGCAGCGATCTTGGCCTCTTGGGAGAAATGAAATAACTTCTCTTTCGAGAGTCCAAATGACGATATGTTTTTTGTATTACAAATTGGATTCATAGAAGATTGCAGTGGTATGGAATTTGAGGCTTGGTTGTGCATGATAAAAAGGTAGTTTATTTGTTAAATTCGAACCATGCGAGTTGCAAGAAGAAAAGAGGTCACATTACTAGAGTGTTAGGTTCAACGAATCTTAATTTTGATGTTAGTAAAACTTATTAACTATATTATCGATGAATTTATGAAGAAGGTTGTCGATTGCCAAAGCATAACTACGAAGTAGGTGGAAGTTTATTCCAGTAAAGTTGGACTAACAAAGTGATCAACATCATTGATCAAACATTACATGTCAGTTGACCTGAGTCCAGGTGGATATGACATAACTAATCTCTCGGGCCAGTTGAAATTTAGGAGAACTAATATATGTCAGGTTAGCAGAGTGACCAGAAGAGCTTAATAAGATCACACTAATTCGACGACCAGTGGAATGGAATTCAACATACCTCGCTAAACAGACAAGACTAACTGAGTAATCAATAGAGCAAAAGAGACGGATACCAACTTGGTGACTACCAATAAAGTACCAGCTGAGTTATCACTAGTATGCTCTTAAATTAGAAGGCTTACCAACAAAGTTAAAGAACAGCCGAGTCACAGATTCCCAACAAGCCAATGTGACCATTGGAAAGTCGGAGAAGTACAAAGAATAAGAACCATACAATAATTTTTCCAACGGGCATATTAATGTATCTAATGAGCATATCATGTCAAAGATTATACACACTTGAAAATTGAAGATAAAAATAGAGAGATGGAAGATCCAAGAATACCTCTCACAACTTATCATAAATATATATCTTAAAGAGATCAATTCATGGAGAGTTTAAAGACACATATGCTGATTGAAAGCACACTCCAAACTAAGCAACATCATTAAAAGTCATGTTAGATCATTTATAGGATTACTTGTGCCTCCACAATACACTTTATACATTGTAGAGTGAGCTTAAACAGAAGAGTGTTATTGTAATTGTCCAAAACATTGTGTTGACATATCGAAGGCTTAGATAAGTTAGATTGTTGTGGAGTAGTAGAGTTGATGCTAGAAGTTTCAGTCGCAAGGTCCTCGGATGGAGTAGGTTTGTATAAATAAAAGTCTTCTAGTGAAATACATCCATTGGGTGGAGAAATAGAGACGTAGAAGGATTACACTATCTTAGAACTTCCAGAAACAAATTTGTATGCATTTACTTTTCTATCTTATTTTCCTTGCAACTTTTTTATAAGTTTTTTTACTTTTATTTACTCCATTTTAATCAGTTAAAGATTCGGTTAATTCAGATATACTTTTGCTTGGTTACTTAAACCAAACTCAATCTAATTTCTTGATGAAATCACTTCAAGAACCCAAGCTATTGCAGCTTCCTTGATTGGACTTAGCTGGGTAATCAACATAGAGTTCTGTCAAGAAAACTAAGGATGATGCACTCGTCGATGAAAGATGCAAATAAATCCAAATTTGGGTCACACATCATCAAGAACGCTCGGAACACTTGTTTTAAAATTGCTTTTAATCTTTAAAGTATGTGAGCTAATTGGTGTTATGATCGGTGATGTGTTTAGAAGGGGGTTGAATAAACACTCATGAATATGATATTTTTCAGATGATAACCAGTCTTTTTAGGGCTGGAATTAGGATATCAATAAGAACAAGAACAATAGACAACTTGAAATAAGTGCGGATAAAAAGTCTGCTGGAAAATCATATGAATAACTTACAATAATAAATGGCTGGAAAGAAAAGCTGCGGAAATGTAAGAACACGAAATTTGTTTCTGAAAGTTCGAAGTCAAAACTTGTACATCTTCCCTTCTTCCTTTGCAGAAGATATCACACAAAAGACTTTGGTTTATACAGATCATGTATACAACCCACTTAGTCTAAGGTCATGTTTATAGCCTAAACTCCTAGATTTCCTCACAGACAGAACAAATCTGTTTAATACAAAATGTATCACTCTCGTGATGATAAGAACTCTTCAAAATCTTTGAGTGATTCTTCATGCATCACTGTTGAACCTTTTAGTGTTCAGATGTGCAAGTAAGTTGTGCTACTCTTGGCTTTCACCAATAAATTGTTTGGATTTGGTCGATGTAAGAGAATGAAAGCTTTTCAAAGAATGTTTGAATAATTCGTGTGTAGGTTTGGTGCTTCAAACATCCAGTCTCTGAGCTATTTATTGAAGAACCCTGCAACGTACACTTTATCGTATTTGTCCATCGGGTACAGTTAGTGTTGGTCGTACAAACTCCTGACACCCCCTCATGTTTTATTATCAAACAAACGACAATAGTGAAATAGTAAAAATTGATCCGTCACTTTTGTAAACAAACGCAGTAGTGAAATAGTACAAAATGAAAACAATCACAAAAATGGCTAAATTATAGTCAACTTATCTCGTATGATATTATTTAAACTAGTCCCCGGCAACGGTGCCAAAAACTTTATCGTCGTTTTTTAAACAATACATTTCCAGTTGTGTACGATTATACCGCAAGTGCACGGTTGTAAAGTTATAGTATAATGAATTTAAGAAAAAGTTGTCGATCCCATAAGACTAGTATTAAGTACCAAACTCAATTAGTTTAACTATATTTAACCTATGAATATTTTGTGAAAATTATATTAACTAAACCAAGAACCCAAACCAAATGAGTGATAGAGAGTGAATAAAACCAGTAGAGACAATTATCAAGACTTCCGTTCACCCATGTAATCCCCATAATTCTCATATTAGTTAATATTAAAAGCATACATTCCAAGGTGACAAGTTTTTCTAATGCATTCATTATACTATATTCAAGTTATAACAAGTCTAATATTAACGTTGCAATAAGTCACTCCCGTGTCCTTATTGAACAATCAATATTGCATGACGATTTGTGAAAATGACTAGCCTTCGATTAGGTAATCTATTGCTATCACACGTATATTTGATCTCACCTCTCGATCTCAATCTGAAACACACGGCCTAATTTACTATGTCGTATCGTAATATCGTATGGTCAACCTCAATCACGATATATATAATCATTCAAAGGTGATCAATCCTTCAAAAGCATGGAGAACAATAAATTATGCACATAGGATTGTAAGAAATCAATCAAAAATCGTTAAGTAAATTATGGCTTCAAACATGTGATCCCCTAGTGTTGATAAACATATTTAGCCAACAACCATAATCAAATAACAATGTAAAAAAATGTTTTTCAACAAATTAACCATAAAAACTCTGAAAATAATTAAGAACAAAGTTTAGAAATACGAATAAACGCTCGGTGATGACTCAATGCATCGTTCCGTCTCTTCAGATGTGTCATGTTCTTCAATGGCTTGAAGTGGTGTGGGATGGAGGCTAGTTCTAGGTCAAGAATCTGATGTCATAAGTCCTAATTTTTGTGCATAATTGGGCTTTTATAGTTGATGAGGAAATTAGTTTCCTTGTGAACTTCAAACTCTTTAAAAGGCTTTGTTTCAAAATTTCCCATCGACCGATCGATCGGTCTTAAGCTACCGATAGGTCAGTCGCTGCCAATTTTTTCTTGTCACTTTCGCACTTCACCGATCGATCGGTCCTGAGTAACCGATCGATCGGTCGAGTCTTTTCCATCCAACCTTGAGATTTTGTCAATTCTTCGACCGATTGACTCGTTTGAGTCCCTTTTCATCATTTTAGAATTTCCTCCACTTCCATGCACTCCGACCTTGATTTCTGAAACGCACAAAAATAACAACAAAATATATAATATCGTCCAGGAATCATCATATAAATCATATAAAATCCTATAATTATAAGTGTAAAAATCACACAAATCAATAATGCATGAAAATTGTCCTCTACGTATGCGTTACAACGAGGACAGAAAGGGTTGATAGGAAGACCTCATCGAGCAAGATTGACTCTGGTAGGTAACACGTCATAAATGGCATGCCATAAGTGAATACTGAATTTGCTTGGACTGTTAGACCCCATACTTTCCTCAAACACTTGGCCATCCCAGAAGCGCTTCCACTGCTCGTTTCCACATCAAGAAGCATGGTCAATCTATAGCCAGATTTAACTGAGTATATGTCACGCCCCGAGACCGGGGTCAATAACACCGGCATTGATTTCCATAAACAATTTGAAATCAATAAGCCTCGTAATATCGTAATAAACAAAAACCAGTCTATATTCCATAAATAAAGAAATCATTGTCTTTACAACTGAATTAAAAACGCGAAATTAGAACTTAACATCTTAAATAGTAAAATCGTGCTTAAATAAAGTCTTGGGATCTTAATTCTTAGAAATATGCAGCGGATATATCACCAACCCCAAAATTGGTGATCTTCTTCGGCTTCAACTTCTTCCTCAGCTTTATCTGGGGATGTAGAGTAAGGGGTTGAGTGCTTTGGAAAACACTCAGCAAGTGGGGGACAATCGATATGATATCATAATAAATATTTCATTTTCATAACATGAATCATAACTTGACATAAACCGATATGAATGTATCTTGACATAATTGCTCCATCGAGCCATAACATGACATCTCATATCCTTCATAATTTTTCATATACTTAAGCACAGTAAAGCATCTAATCTCCTCTTGGTACTGATATCAGTCTCTAGACTTATCCCTCCTAGAGATGAGGTCATGACATCGGCTTACCCACGAATAAAGGGTCTGGAAACTCCAGAAACAACGGATAACCACCGTATAAGGTTTTTTTAGCGGTTACACCCCACCGCATCAGGGTCATGGGGAATTCCAATCCAATTAGATTTCGAGTTTAATGTGCTTACAAATTAATACTTTTCTTAGTTTCAACATAGTTCATATCGATTGAGATTTCAAAACATACTATAGTTTTTCAAAAACGAAACGAATTAATAGCAAAAGCCCACTTACAGTGCTTGGATACGTGCTTGATTGATCAAAGGTATTACACGAATGGGTTCAAATCCTCCTAGATTAAACGAAATCTGAACGCTACCTCTTGAACAGATTCTTCAATGAACAAGATTGAATTCAGAACTTGGTTGGCTTTCGGTTCCAAAATTTGGACAGAAACTCGACGACTATTGCTCAAGTTTAACACCCAAATTGAAGGAACTTTCGAACAAGGTTGCTGGTATAAATCGATGAACAAGTTATGTGGAAAAGGTTCTGGAAACAAGGCAGAACTTTGGCTTAATCCTTCGGTGATGGTTGCTGGATTTATTTCGAAGGTGAAGGCTGTATGTTTCTGGAAACAGAAAGGGCAGAATCAAGGCTTGAGAGTGAGGCTATCGTCGTGAGTTTTATAGGCTATGAAGGAGAGAATTTGTGATGTACATACACCAAGGTTGGCACCTATATTTATACATGTTGGTTGGAATAAATCTGAAATCAATAAGGTGAGGATTTTCGAAACTTTGGAAGCAAATCTGTTCAGATTTGTTGACAGATTCTGGAACGATTTTGGAGTGATGCTAGAGAGGTGGAAGAAGGCTAAATACTAGGCTTAAAGATGAAGTTCTTGTGCAAGTTTATCAAGAGATTTGTCGAGGTGAAATCCTTCGAGTTTATCAGTCCAAAAATTGAGCAGAATGATGATGATAATAAAGTAGATTTGATCGATAATATAGGCTGGAGGAGAGTTTGGAGGTTCGAAATTAATAAGCCTGTATCGATGAAGTTCTTCCAAAACTTTTCGAGAGTTTTAACGGAGGAATTACGAGGGGTTTAGAGGTGCAAAACATCGAGTTTATAGGAACCAATCTGTGGTGGTATTGAGCAGAATCTGCTTCGATCATGACGCTGAAATCGGATGGAAGTTGGGAAGAGTTTGAGATGGTTCTTCCTCCTTAGAAATCTCCGAAAATCTAGGTGTAATATGGCAAAGAGTTTTCGGTTAATGAGATGATGGAAGACATGAAATTGTTGAGCAATTAGAGATGATTAAGGACTCTTTGATGCCTTGGTATCTCTTGGCTAGAGTTTTGAAATTTGCAAACTCTTTCAACAAGAATTCTAAATACCCAAAAGAGTTTGTCATGGATTAGCTAACTCAATTGTTGAATGACTCAAAAATCCGGGTCTTTACAGTATACACAACTAGATTCATACTGCCACACCAAATTATCCTGTCCTCCACTCACCCCAAGAGGAATATGTTTTATTCCATCTTGATCAATCGGACATAAGAAGATATTAATAACCTCACATTCCCACTATCCTGAAGATGAAATCAGCTGGTTGATTTTCAAATTTGCAAGAGTTCTAGGAGGAGAAGTAATAGGCCAAAAGCTCCTTGGCCTTAACAACCATGGATCTTGAAATACTCAAACGGAACGCCCTCCACCCACTTGCCAACACAACCTTTTTTGAGAAGCTCCCTTCCCCACAAAACACTAGACCTACGTAAGAAGGATTATGACCCTGGTGGCATGAAGAAAAATTGAAGTCGGATGGTATTTGACCTTCAAAATTCGAGGTGATAATGAGTTCGGACTAGTAAGTAATTTTGGTACTGTTTATTTAAATTAGAAAGATTGAATCAGTTTAAACAATCGTTGAAAAAAGTTACAATGAAATAAAGAAAAATAGTAGAACTTACAGTAACAGTTTATGAACTGTAAAGAAAACACAGCAAGAATCTGGAAAAGTTTTTGGACGAGGCCACAACAAGCCTTATGCCCGTAAATTCAAATTTGCCAGCCTTAGCTTCTGGCCTCCTGGACAAGTGAGTTCCAAGGTACAATGCACAATCACCTCTGTTCGGATTTGAATAAAACTCCGAGCAGACTACCTCGAAAACTAGCAGTGTGCAGTACTCTCAAAACAAAATGTTATATGTATGTATGTAGATTTTCGGAATGAAGAAAGCATAGAGTTGTTGCAGCTTATATAGCTGAGCAGCAAACCTCTCCAAATGTCACAGATAATTAAATATAATATTTAGTAGGGTTGATGAAAAGTCTCAATGCTTAACATCAGATTAATTCGATTTAAGTCTCACACTTAAATCTGAAATCAATTCTGCAGGTACGTGAAAAGTGTCAAACTTAACTCAGCAGAATATGAAAAGTGATGTATATGATAGGTGATTTCAGAAATCCGAGTAGTAAAAAGATAGGGCTGCCTTCGCGGCAGCGTGGTGAGTCGAGTCGAGACGAGACGAGACAAGACGAGACGAGACAAGACGAGACGAGATGAGCGGACGGCGCGCGAGGGGCACCCATCTTTTCTACTTAACTACACTATATTGATTTGTATCTCATTATAAACAAATCATAAGTGTCTCAATTTCTCAATGTGGGATTTCTTTAGCCTAATTGACTATTCATAATTAACTTACCTTAATTTTATTCTCATTAACAAATTATACTGAATTATTGGGCTTTTATTCATTAAACCAAGAATTAATAATTAATCACAACAATCCCCCACATGAATGCAATATGGCGAAAAAATTACACAATGCACCTAGATGAAAATTTGAGAGTACTTTGAGAATTCATTGCATCAGGATAGTTGGTGGTTAACCTTGAACCTTCCTTAGTAAAGTATTATCGTATATACTTGTCAACCAGTGGATGTGATGCCTTAAATTGTTCGACGTTTTATGTAAAACTAGACAACAATACTCACACAGCTTCATCTTCACACTATTATTGGTTCTTTCGTTGTTGTCAATTTTGGCCCTGGACTTCCTTGGATGTTTCATCGAATCTCTAGAGATTTAGCCATCAGATCATCTCATAGAAGCGGCCTTTTCACATTCGATATAGGCTATTTCTCCTAAAGAGTATCCTATCATACCCTACTTTAATATCTCGAGATAGAAGAATCATTAAGAGCATGAGCTCAGCCTTCCCAAATACAGGTTTATCACTCTGTCATCATAGGAATAGGTAAGGAACACAATTTCCCGAGTGATTTGTTCGATCCCCCCCCCCCCCCCCCCCCACAATCCATTTTTCCCATTGAACCTGCAAATTGGACATTACAATTCAGGTTGGGTTGCCATCATGGTTGGAAATCAATTTCATGGGCTTCAACCCCATTCCCCTCGATGAAATCTCTACTCGGTCTCTCGTTAGACCTTTCGTAAATGGGTCGGTAATGTTTTCTTTAGACTTCACATAATCTAAAGAAATAACACCGGTTTTCACGATTTCTCACTGATTTATGTCTCCGACGTATGTGTCTAGATTTCCCATTATACATATTGTTTTGTGCTCTTCTCATAGCTTGCTGACTATCACAGTGCACGCTAATGGGTGGCACATGTTTTGACCACATTGGAATGTCCTCCAAGAACTCTGAAGCCAATCAGCTTCTTCTGCTGCAAGATCTAAACGTATGAACTTAGATTCCATAGTTGATCTAGCAATGCACGTCTGTTTGCATGATTTTCATGAGACAACTGCACCTCCAATTATAAAGATATATCCACTCATGGACTTTATATTCTTGGAGTCCAAAATCCAATTCGCATCTGCGTACCCTTCAATTACCGTTGAATATCCCGTATAATGTAGTCCGTAGTTAGAAGTGTATCTTAGATATCTAAGAACTCGAACTACTGTCTTCCAATGCTCATAACTGGGATTACTCGTATATCTGCTCAATATGTTGACTGAGTTAGCTATGTCAAGTCTAGTGCAGTCCATGAGGTACATTAGACTTCCTATGACCCTAGAGTACTCAAGTTGTTGCACACCTTCTCCGCGATTCTTGCAAAGATTTGACACCACCTACATAGGTGTTCTCGCGATGATATTATTCCCTTGTCAGACATAATGACTCTGGGAAAGGGAATATCCATCTTCATGTTTGGTGATCTTCATCCCAAGAATAACATCTGCAAGACCTAGGTCTTTCATCTCAAAATTTCGTGACAACATTTTCTTGGTAATTTTGATGTTATTGTTATTTCCAACAATTATCATGTCATCTACGTAGAGACATACTATCACATAGTTTATATTGTCTCCTTTCACGTAAGCACATTTATCACATTGGTTTGTTTTAAACCCATTTGAAAGCATGACGCTATCAAATTTTTCGTGTCATTGTTTAGGTGCTTGTTTTAATCCATACAAAGATTTCACAAGTCTACACACCTTCGTTTCTTTACCTGGAACTACAAACCCTTCAAGTTGGTCCATGTAAACCTCCTCTTCTAACTCTCCATTTAGAAAAGCAGTTTTTACATCCATTTGATGGATATCTAGATTATATAATGCATCAAATGCAATTATTAACCTTATCGATGTTTTCCTGGATACATGCGCGTATGTGTCGAAATAATCAACACATTCAGTTTGTCTGTAGCCTTTGACTACAAGTCTAGCATTGTACTTATCTACCGTACCACCAGCTTTCATCTTACTCTTGAAGATCCACTTGTGGCATAGTGGTTTACAACCTGCATGAAGATCCACTAGTTCCCAAGTATGATTATGTAAGATAGATTCTATCTCACTGTTCACCGCTTCTTTCCAAAGATCAGAGTCTTGTGAAGACATTGCTTCTTTGAAAGTAGTCGGATCCTTTTCCAACAAGTATGTCAGGAAATTTGAGCCAAAAGACTTCTCTTTTCTAGCTCTTTTGCTTCGTCTAGGTGATTTTACATTCTCTTGAGAATCTTTATCCCCACATATCTTTCAACATGGGTTTCAGTCAATGTCTGTGTTTTGTGTGGAAAGATTTCCTCAAAGAATGAAGCATCCCTAGGCTCAATGATAGTATTTACATGCATTTCTGCATTAACTGACTTGTGTACTAGAAAACGATAGGCACTATTATCTTGCGCATATCCGATAAATACACAATCCACTGTCTTATGTCATATCCTAGTCCGTTTAGGAAGAGGAGTTGATACTTTTGCTAGACAGTCCCGAACCCTTAAAAACTTGTAGCTAGGTGTGTGACATTACACAATTCATAAGACGTTTTATCCAACTTTTTCTTGGTACTCTGTTTAGCACATAGTTAGCGAAAATCAGAGCTAGCGATTGGAATATGGGGCATGAGCTTTTGCAATTATATTGTATAGCTATCCATCTATTAAATTTAATAAAACGATAAGGGCTCGATCATACAATTATTTTCAATAACAATGTCACTGTCACATATTCTATTTCATTATTTTCAAGTTTCTACAATTGGTAGGAACAATTAATGCATAATAAAAGATCGAAACGTAATATTTGAGTTAATATGTATTCTAAAAAGATTTTAATTACATAATTATTTTCAACTATTATTCATGGTAAAATTGATAAAGCTTTAAACACTCATATATATACAAGGTTTCACCAATTTTTTTCGAAAGATAACTTTCTCGAATACAAAAAAACATCTCACTCCTAAAAAACCAAAAATAATAAAATACATAAACAAATAAATTAAATTAAAAAATTAAATATTAAAACTATTGACAAAAAAAAAATTAAAAAATATATTATGCAATTATAAGCGAGTAGGAGGCTTGGAAAAACTAGTTGACTAAGTTATATATACAGATGCGCAGACTCTCCAACGACGACAAATCAAAGCCTCCATTCACATGAGTCCCTCTCTCTTCCTCTGAGTTGTCTCCTTAAATCTCTCATCATCGTACATAATTATAACTCCCAACTTCATACACTAACACAAACCAGGGATTCATTGTTCTTCCACCCGCGTTTTCTTTCCTTCCATGATCGTCTTTCCTATTGAGGTTTCTTCCATTTCTCTAGTTTCCTCTCTGGGAAATGTCAAGCGGCGGAGCCACAATTAATTCATCTACCAGCAGCAGCCCAATTCACTGCGGAGCCACCGTAACCCACCACCGCCGCCGCGTTCCTGATTCGATGAATGATCAGGAGAAGGATAAGCCCTCCGACGCTGTGCTGATATCTTTAGGGAATCCGAAAAGCGACATAGATACAGAAGCGTTGTCCAATTGTAATAATGGCGGTGTTGTGTATCAATACAATAGTTTGCATCATCATCACCCGGCGGTTAGGTACTTTTTGGCACGTAAAAGGCTGCCGCAAAAATGGGTTTTGCGAGTGGAAGAATGTGTTGTGTGTATTGGGGGGTTTTTGAATTCTTTGACAAAGAGGAAGCATTTGGGGCGTGTCGTTTTTGTGTTCCTTTTGATGATGGCGGTGGTAACGGCGTTTCTGAAGTTCTCTATCTTGATGGTCGGCGGCGGCGGCACGGCTTCGGACATCGCTAGACATTTTGTGAAACCAAATTTCAGGAATGATTATTCATCTAATGCTCAGAAGGAGATTTTTGGGTCGGAGTCATCGAGTTCTGTTGGGCAGAAACGGAAGATGAAGGAGTTTCCGGTGAGTTAACAAGAATATTTTAACATTTTTTAATGGATATTAAGCTGAGGAATGATATCTTTTTTATATAAAATTATATTTGAAATTTGAAAATTTTTACTTAAATAATTGGATTTTATAGATTCTTAAATCGAGTCATATGATTTTCTTGGATTTTCTGTTTCTGATTTCCCAAGATTCATCGGTATCTGCTACTGGATAGATGTAATTCAGTTACATATAATTTTCAGAAACTTCACTTTTTACATGGCAGCAGTTATTTATAAGATATATTTAATATTGAATTTAGAATTAGTTATTTTTATATATTACCTTAAATTAACCCACGAGGCGTTAGTGGGTGGCAGCAATACGAGGCGTTGGAATTTTCCTCATTTTTCCTTTGACCACAATTACATTCCGTTTTGCCTTATCTTAATGATTCATCAATGACTGTTGGCATTTCTACCACTTATATATATATATATATATATATATATATATATGTGTGTGTGTGTGTGTGTGTCCCATCACGTGAGTTATATTCATTAGGAAAATGAAACTAATCAATAATCTATGGCATACTAATCAGGCACTGGAGAAAGGAAAAGAACTTGTTTTCTTTTGCCAACAAATTATAGAGCTTATGTTTACATTGCCTTTTATGACAGGTCCCAGAACTATGGACGAAACCGAATAGTGACAACTTTTATCGATGCATTTCGCGACCCAGAAATCGTATAAGTATGTCGAGTCTCACCTTCTGAAAAATTTATCAACTGATGCAGCAACTTTTTTCTCTCTGATGATTTTGTCATAAATCCTTACAGAGACGGGAGCTGCCACGAATGGCTACATTTTGGTTCATGCTAATGGAGGATTGAATCAGATGAGGACAGGAGTAAGTCCTAAGTTCAATCTTAAGTATCTTTGAGTGCGTAAACGTCTTAAATCGTCTAATTTTTACACTACGAATTCAAATTTTTTTCATCACAGATATGTGATATGGTTGCAGTGGCAAAGATTATGAATGCCACACTTGTGTTACCTTCCCTTGATCATGAAAGCTTTTGGACAGATCCTAGGTATGATTCTTCACTACCGAAAATTATCGTTCTTTTCGTTTGTTTCCATCTGTTCTAAGCTTCTGTTATCTCCACAGTGGTTTTAAGGATATTTTTGATTGGAGACGGTTCATCGAAGTTCTAAGTGACGATATTGACATAGTTGAAAAGTTGCCGGGACGATTTGCTAGAGTGAATCCTCTTACCAAAGCACCTGTTTCTTGGTCTAAGGTATGTATAAACTTCAAGATCTGAGAAAACATATACAGATGATTACAAATGCTCGTTTAGTTCGATCTGACGGTGGAGTATTGTTTTATATACAGGCTAGTTACTATAGAAGAGAGATTCTTCCTCAACTGAAGAAACACAAGGTGATCAAGTTTACACATACAGACTCGCGGCTTGCAAATAATGGCCTTGCCTCGTCTATCCAGAGGCTCAGGTGTCGAGCAAACTATGAGGCCCTTCGCTATACGCCTGAGATTGAGGATCTTGGAAAGAAACTCGTGGATAGACTTAGAGATGAGGGCGAACCCTTTATTGCCCTTCACCTGAGGTGACAATTTCACCAATTTTTCTAGCAGAAACTTGAATAATTTTCTTGAATTCGACTAAACTTTAAATGTATCTCTATTTTTCTCAGATATGAGAAAGATATGTTAGCATTCACTGGTTGCAGCAACAATTTGACTGCATCTGAGGCCGAGGAGCTTCGTTTAATGAGGTACAATGTGAAGCATTGGAAAGAGAAAGAAATTGACCCCAAAGAAAAGAGACTTCAAGGGGGGTGCCCTATGTCTCCGAGGGAGGCTGCTCTGTTCCTCAAGGCGATGGGTTATCCTTCTTCAACTAGAATATACATTGTGGCTGGAGAAATTTATGGTAACAACAGCATGGATGCATTTCGAGCAGAGTACCCAAATGTGTTCTTTCACTCGACTCTTGCAACAGGGGAAGAGTTGGAACCCTTCATCAACTATCAGAATCGCCTTGCTGCCTTAGACTACATTATAGCCTTAGAAAGTGATGTGTTTGTTTACACATACGATGGGAATATGGCAAAGGCTGTGCAGGGGCACAGGAGATTCGAAGGGTTTAGGAGGACTATAAATCCCGACAGGTAATTTTAATCAACTGTGAATTAGTCTCTCTATATCTGTTTTTGCTCTTGTTCACCAACAGGAATTTCAGAAAACAATACCGTTTAGATTGATGTATGGCTTGAGCCTTGTAATTAGTATTAGTATGAAAATCACATATTTGATTTCCACAAATTATTGAAATGGGATATGCAAAAGCAGCAATTGAGCTTGTTGATGCGAGTGGCTATCTGTATGACAAAAAAATCTAAACACGATGTTTGGACTCTTATGCTATCAAAATTTCGAGTTTTAACATTAACAAATAGCTTTACTTTTTGGCAAATGGAAGCCGTTGGTCTTACCCTACCCCCTTCATATATTTATCTGCTGAATCGAACCTAAGTTCTTGTGTCTTTTTCTTTGCAGGTTAAGTTTTGTTAGATTGATAGATTCATTGGATAGGGGATCAATTTCTTGGGAGGATTTCGCAGCAGAGGTCAAGAACACACACTCCAACAGAGTTGGATCACCATATGAAAGAAAATCAGGAGAATTGCCTAGACTAGAGGAGAACTTCTATGCGAACCCTTTTCCTGGTTGCGTTTGTAACAAAACTCAGGACCAGATTAAACATCAGCAACTTGATCGAAGACCTGGTCTAAGAGTTGCTTCACAACGTTAGGATTTTCTCCTCTTGTTAGCATTTTTTCGACAACTAAAACTGTAAAGTACACGAAGAGATACATATCGGTGTGGCAAAAAACTGGATGTCCACCAACCTTAAGTAAATTAGAAAGAAATGGGATCACAAAGGTACAGGTGAAAATCGGTCCTTGTGTAGAGCTTGAATGTGGTTAGATTTCAGGAAAAGACACCCCAGAGCAGAAACAGTGCATTCTTGCTACAAGGAAGTACATAATTTTTTTTTTATTTCTTGGTTCAGATTCAGTATAGATTTTTTGATTTCTTGGTTCAGATTACATAATGTAACATCCGAATCGCAATTTTGCGATGAATTATTCTTTCTTATACTTGTTCTGCATGTTTTTATAGCTTTCTGTGGCGAGATTTTCTTAGCAAAGAAGAATTAACATAAAAGAAACAATATAACTGGAAGAACAAGTTATTTTCATAATTTTCCTGGAGAAATCTGGCATGTTTATACTCGAGGAGAACATTAAACGCTATCCATTCATTTACCAAGTTGAAGCTGTATTCTAATGATCACAACATAGTTAAAACTTACCACATAATGATTGATCATTAAATTACAACACAATACTAAACCAACACATTTCAAGCACAAAAAATAAGGAAAATGTACAAACAAAAAGCACCCAACCAATCTGCAAGTTAAGCACTACTTTATACCGTCCTTTACAGCCTTGTCTGCAGAAACACTGAACTTTTTGTACTCGTATTCCTCCGGTTGGACATCATACTCCTCCGGCACCACAGGCACAACACTGAACTTTTTGTATTCGTATTCCTCCTGTTGGACATCATACTCCTCCGGCACCACAGGCCGCCTTTTCCCAAGAATGGTCCACACAGACAAAACAAAGAAAGCACCCAGCGCTCCAAATCCAGTGCCAAGAATTAGGGCAGTTAGTATCTTTAAGGCACAATCGCTTTTTCTTGAAGTTCTCACCTCTTCTCCATTGTGCATGAATTTGTTTGGATCCACTGGTTCTGAATGCATCCAATGCGGCACAGTTCTTGACTCGAAACTTAAGGAATAAATGTGACATGCCTGAGATGAATTCCAATTTAAAGAAGTTAATCCTATTGAGACATCCTTCCGTTCCCACATTTTCGACACGTCTATGGGGTAAAAGAGCAGTGGTTCGACTGGCCTGTCAACACCCGATTCACTCAACCTAACTTCAAATCTTTCAGAACTAGCTTCATAATCGATCCAAGCCTGTAACTTCTCTCCACTATTTAGCTCCAAATGAATCGACGAAACATTACTTACCTTAACCGACACAAGACTATCAATATCAACCCCGATATGATTACCATTCACATCGCCATACTTTTCATCCTTAAAAGTATCAAATTCTATAGCAAGAAACTGATGTTTTCTCTCATCAAAAGGATTAAAAAGAAATCCACTAGGAACCATAAAAAAAGCCAATCCATCCCCATTTTCCTTAGGCATAGAAAACACAAAATACATTGAAAAAGACACCTTCTTCCTTAAGCCTACATCCACAAGATTAATGGGATTCTTTAGTACAATCCTCCCTGCACTAGAAACGCCTGAACCAGAAATTTGAACTGACAAACTACCATTATCAACCTTAGCATCACCATACAGAACAATCTGTGAATTAAAGTTTGAATCTTTACCAAAATTCTTGAAAGAAAACGATCCATTTGATCCTGCAGCCGACGCTTTCAAGAAAAAATACAGTAACAAGAAAGCCATCAAGTCCCTTGACGATGAGCACGAAGCCATTCTGGATCTGACTATGTTCCTCAGCAACAGCTAGAGCTTGTCTCGGCCTATATCCTGGAATCACAAGGGTTTCTTGAGAAGGAAGAACCCGTGTAATATTATAAGTTCAGTTCTCTCCAACTTTTTTGGTTTTTGAGCACGAAGAGAGATGAAAACTGCAAAAAAGACTTGGGGAAATGGGTAAAGAATAGATTGACATCGGACTCGGAGCTTGTGAAAATTAAATAAGTTTTACTTTGTTTATTTACTCTCCTCTCTGTCTAGACAAAGATCCGAACAATGTAATGTAAACTACCAGCAGTACTACTGTATTCGTCCTTAGCTTGCCCAGTAGATAATAATACAACCGCAAATTTTATTATTATTATTATTTTTTTTGAAACTACAACCGCAATTTATTATCATCTCCTGTATATGTAACTTGTCAGCTTTATGACGTCAGTACATGAATAAAGAGTTGTCTTCCATATGAATGGTAAACAAGATTCCACTGTTCTCAACTTGCATTGAGCACTATTTCTTTTTTTCCTTATTAGCATCGGTTGGAGAATTTTTTGTGTTACATGTCTATACTTCTTTTGAATTTTGTGTGTTATATGGTCTATATTTCTTTTCAATCTGATCGACTATAAACTAGTATATTGAATAATTTTTTTAAAAAAAACTTACAAACTCAGTGAAATTCGATTTATTCTCAATCTTAGCAAAGTATACCTTAGATCAAAGGGAGAAAGGACAAGGATAGTTAATAATACCCGCGTGCCATTTTTGTCTTGTTGGCTCATATATACAAATGGTCCACTTTCCCATTTATAAATACACTTAATTTGTATGCATAAGTATTGAAAAAAACATTTATATAAATCGAATGTTTGCAAAGACCAAAATAGATAAATATGTATGTATATGTAATATAGGAGTTCCATTTATATCCATATGGTTACAACATACAGACAGAAAGGCACACAGTATGGATATTAATGGAGATGACAGCATGATGTGTGGACCTGTGTGTTGAAGAGGACGACTCGAGGATTTTTTTTAAACAGACCCTTTGGTTTTCTTGATCATGTGCGGGAAGGACCACCGGAGGAGTCAAAATGGAAATACTCATATTAGGATTTGGCGTGATTCTTTGAAATAAAATGTTTTGGTGTGTAAAATTAGGTCATAGCGTAATATATTGGTCAATCAGACTGAGAAGGTGTGTACTTGGGCAGTTAAATTTGTTTGCCTAGACAATTCTAGCAACAAGTTAAGTTTTGTTTAATATATACTTTTTAAATATCATCCCATACTAGGTGTGCTTAACGGTCCGGTTCGATCCGGAACCGGCCGGTTCCGAATCCGTTAAGCACGGATCCGGTCCGATCTGTTAAGAAATCGGATCGGATCCGGTTCCAACCGGTTTCGGATCGATCCGGTCCGGTTCGTTGCTTTAATTTTTTTTTTATTGAAAAAATTATCGGTTCCGGTTCAGGAACCGGAATCGATGGTGCTACCGGTTCCAAACCACGAAACCGCTCCGAACAGATTTTTTACCGGTTCCGATTCCGAAACGGGCTAACCGGTTCGATTTCGGGCCTGGTCCGGATTGACCCGGCCCGATAAGCATCCCTATCCCATACTCACAATCATTTTTTTTCATAAGCCAAATATTAGGGGTGTCCAAACCAAAAAATACATGATACAAACAAAGGAACTAGACTAATATATTTGAAAATGACCAAGACAAAAGCTGAAGAAAACTCAAACAATTACAAATTCAAACACACTAAAGGTTCACGATACCAGTCAAAAGTCGATTAGGAGAAAGATCCACCAAGTTTTACTGAAATCCAGTGCCACGATCTGAATTTAATCAAGTCCACAATCGAGTCCTTTGAAACTACGTCGTTACTAAATATTATCTTATTACGTACTTGCCAAATACTCTAAACAATACACTCCCAAATTACAAGCCATTCTCTCTTACATTTCGAGCCACTCACGCATCCCATATATTTTATAATATATGTATGTACAAGACTCTGGTTTTTTTATAAATACGAATGTGAAAAAAAAGGTTATTTATTGAATGAAATATTTGATCATAACCATATATCTAACTAACGGGTTTGTTTAAAAAAGGAACCCATGTGCATTTGAGGAGTAAGTTACAAACAAGGCCACATATAGGTGGAGGTAGAGGTGAGGTAGATCAGGTCGCAGACAAGAAATTTGATAAGGGGTGATAAAAAATATTACAATAAAAATGAAAGACAAAAAAATTAAGTGAGTCAAAATATAATTCTAGGGGGAGCCAAATATAATTTTTGAGGTGCAAATTGTCATGTCTCGAGACCGAGACCGACGACACCGGCGTGGCTTTCAAATTAAAAATTCAAAAACAACAAGCATTGGATACATATCTTGAATAAACCAGTCTTTTTATTATATAAACAAGATTAAAATGTCTTTGCAACTAAACTGATAGTTAAGTAAGACTGATTTACAAACGGATCTTAAACGAAAAGCATAAAGTACCCGCCACCCTGCAGATCTCAATCTAGCGACGGCATGTGGAACCCATATGGTATTATTCGACCTGGCTAGGGAATAGAATCAACAGTCGAATAAGTGATGACTTGACTGATCTTGATGTACTTTTTTTTTTTGTTTTCCATTCCAGCCTTAGCCTTGCTAGCACGCCCAAACACAGACCAAGACCGGTCAAAATGAAAACATGTGATCACATCAATAAGCTATATAACATGATTTTCGTCATGACTCTAAATTTTAAAATAATATTACTTTGTGTCCTGCAGTTCAATAAGACGCGAGTCTCAACTTGCACCCACAGCCGAACCTGAGGCGAGGCTCAAGAGGAGGCCGCGTAGGGCCCAATGTTGAGAGGGGGCTAGAAAAGTATTTGTTATTTAGCAATGAAACGATTCGAATTGTGAATTCAAAAAGGAGTGAAGAAATTCTTCTGAATTTAGTTTAATACTCTCACTGAGTAACTAACAGTCATGCCATATACAAAATTCATCAAGAAGCTAATAATAACCCTAAGAAAAAAAGGATGGTAAAAACTGAGGTTTCTCTTACGTATTTCCGACATTGGATCCAACAAACCCATTGCATTCTCTTATAAAGTCGTGCAACTTCTTGTTCATTACACATCTCAAAAACAGAATTTCACTTGTATAATGACATATAAAGCAACCCACTTTCCCTTTTGTTGAAGTGGGACAGACCCCCCACTATACTTATTAACATAGAATGAAAAACCCAAAAACTTCATCCAATTTCCAGTCAAATAAAATGGAAAAAGGCTAATAATTAGCCCCAAAATCCAACATGTTCATCCCCATCTCTCATCCAATTTCCTCGATTCATCCCTACCCTAGCAGGGTTTTAACCTTTATGTATTTCAACGCTTATTGACTCATTCTCAATTCGCATCGAACGACACTATAATAAAAAAAAAAAGTTCAACATTGTTTCGCAGTTGGCATAATTTAATCGAGTTGGAAGTTTAGGTCTCAAGAGTGGATGTTTTATGCCAAAAGTTGTCAATGTGGCTAGATTTCCAAATTCACTAGATTTTAGTCAAAGATTATACCAAACTTACAATATACTTAAAGAAATGGGAGCTGATTGTTGAGGAGGATTTGTTTGGCTAACTACCCAATTATACTTACCAATTACATATATTTAAGTATTTGTCGTCATATCTTAAATATTGTGAGAGATGATACGTAACACAAAATGACTCTATAAAATTAACTTTTTTTTTTATAATATTATTATATTTTTAAACATATTGTAATAATAGAATTATTATTTTTTTAATTTATTTAATTTTGATTAGAGTAAGAAAACTTTATAGTGTCGAAAGTATCATTGGTTCTTTCTTAACCCATATATAACAACTTTACTTGGAAAATGTTCCCTAACTCGTCATGTTTGATGGATTTTTTTGATGTTATCTACTACACCAATATCATCTGATTGTCTTAATTCATTGAAATTAAATATTTAGTTGTTATAAGGATAATATTGTTCTAATTTTCTATATGAAATATACTATATGGATTTTATATGTAGAACTGGATTTTTTAAAGGAAAAATGCAGCATCGATGTAACCATGTTTCATGATTGTTACTTTAAAATTCGCATGTTAACTTTCTTTTATTCTTAATTATTGAATGAATCCAATAAAGAGAAATTGATGTGGAATACGAAGGACTTCTTTTTTTCTTTGAATGGAATCCTATCCAATAAATATTATTTAACACGGTGGATAGTGCAGAATTTTAAGTCTTAAAGTTCAAGATTTCAAGTTCACATCACATGGAGAGAAACTTATATCATTATCAAATTAATTCGTACATAATAAATTGGAATTTACCATTTTAAAAATATTAGAGAGGGTATGATAATATATTTATTTTCTTATATTTGATTTACTTTTTCATGTATAAGAGAGGCTTGTTGATGTTTTATTAGCTCAAGTTTTTTCGAAAAATAATCTATAGCTTCCAATTTTCATTTATTTCTACATGTATAGTCTTTTTGAAGGATAAATTTTTTTTGAGTTTCTCAGCAAATTTTAAGTGGTCCATGGGAGATGTTGGAATCGAAGAGGGGGGTGAATGAGATTATTTGGCTACTTTAGCGTTTTAAAATGAGTTTGAAAAAATAAAAGAGTTTTGTGCTTGCAGAAGCCTTAAGTCAATCGATAAAAGAAAAGAACAAAAATAAATAAATGCGTAATGGAAATAAGCAATAAAAGACAAGAGATTTGTTATAGAAGTTCGGCGATGAATCGCCTACGTCTCCTCTTCCCGGTTAGATAACCTCCAACCGAGGTTCCACTAGAACAATTGGTCTAGGCCTTGAGGGCTCCAAGTTAGCCACACAACAACTCTTCCCGAGTTTACAAAGCTCTTCCCGAGCACACTACTCTTCCCGGGTACACAAGCTCTTCCCGAGCACAATACTCTTCCCGAGTACACAAAGCTCTTCCCGAGCTACCAAGACTCTTCACGAGTCTTCTTGGCCTTAAGGGCTCCAAGGTTAGCCACAACACATGCACCAACTTCACTTGTTGGCGACTTTACAATTTTCCAACTTGCTTTGGTGTTGGAGGACCTTTACAATAGATCAAATCAAAAACACCTTCACGGTGCACTCACACGAAGAAAACACGACTCTAACAAAGAAGAGAATTACAAACTCCAATACAACAACAATGTATGGAGATTGCAATGCAATTTGAAATAATAATTATCAAGACTTTGTAGAAGTTTGTGGGCTTGTTCCTTAGCTTCAAAATGCTCCAAAGCATCAATATTTATAGTGTAGGAGGCCCCCTAGGCTCCTACTAGCCGTTGCTACATGAAGCGTTTGAAACGTACCCAAAGTGTACGGTGTCAAGTTTTAGTATAGAAAGATGTCGAACCCACAGAGATTGAAAATTAAGTTACACCAAGTACTGTAATTAGAATAGTCTCGACTTTATTTAGATAGTCGATAGCATGATTATTAAATTAATCTACTAAAATAAAATAAAAGATTAACAAGATGGTAATTTAAGTGGAGAAAATCAATGAGAACGGATTCTAGAGGTTCGACTTCACTCAACTATCCACTATGTCGTGTTTTCCTAGTTTACTAGCCGAGAATTCTTATTTGTTTCTACTCCCCCTCCCGGGTGTTAAGCAGAAGTAATTATCTAACATTAATCTTGATATCCCTATCTAAGATTAATTATCAAACAATTGTAAAAGCGTAGTAATTCCTATTACGACTTCTATGGAGTTATAGGCCTTCCGAACAATATAACTACCACGATACGAATTCCTTCTTTCCTATTCACAACCCCCTCTTCCGAGTGATAGATCACGAATATGGAATCATTCAATCCATGGCCAGTAGATTAAAAGCATTAAGAACAGGAAAACATAAATAAACCATATGGAAATTCAAATAAACTTCAAGTCAAGATCCGTCTAACTCTAGAATAATAAATTACTTCATGAATACATTAAATAAACACATAGACATGTCTTTAATCATCATAAACATAAGGGAATAGATAATCAAACGAATTGGATGATGGCCCTCCGTCCCCGGTAGTCGCCGTCGTCTTCTCCGTCGTCAAAATCTGAACCCTTCGTTGTAAGCGCACCGCCTCGATTGATCTCCTCCTCTCCTCTTTAGCTCTCGGTCCTTGTCTCTGAACTTACGTGAATTTTCTCACGTCTTCCTTCGTCTCCTATTTTCTGTACGTGAATTGTCCTTCCTCCTTCCAAAATATCTCTCCTGCCTGCTGCCTTCTTTTTTTTCACGTATCCCTTTTCTAAGTAACTTTATTTCTCTCCAAATCTCCCGAATCCTCACGTCAATCTCTTTCCTTTTTTAATTTATTCCCAAATCTCATGTATATATATTATATTATATTATATTATAATATAATATAATATAATCTTACCATTTGACATGTCCCGGTACATGATTATTCAATGTTGATTCCCAATTTGAATTCTTGTCACATTTATGTATTTTTCATCATCTTTTAGTAATAAAATGCTTAATTCATTGGATTCCTGTAAAACAACACAGAACAAGAACAAAAGACGTAATTCTGCTCGAATACCAACACTAAATCATGCAAAATAAGAACAAATATAAGTGTATAAAATACACTTATCAAACCCCCTAAACTTAAACTTTTGCTAGTCCCGAGCAAAATAGAAATGGAAAAAGACTAAGAAATAAAAGAGAAAAAGAAAACACACTACTAACGCAAATCATGAAATGTTATAATTGCAAATTGGCCTCGAAGATCAATTGTCTAAAAATTTTAAGTCAAGTATGCATATCGGTCTACTCAAGAGTTTTCAAGTGTGTGTGTCACCACTTCCATTTAACCATTAAAGCAATCTTTACTCACACAAATCAATAGGACTTTGCAAGGTGTATTGGTTCATTTGCATTGTTCATAAAAAGGAGTATAACATTGACAAACAGTGAACAATGCATCAAATCAAAGTAATGAGATGTGCGTGTGTGAATGTCAAAACCATATGCATTACAAGTGTTTCTCGAGTGTCCATAGGCTTACAATTCGTAACATTCTCCACTAGTATATTAGATGAATGTGGCTTGGTCAATAGGTCTTAATAGGCTTGTAACGTTAGGCCTTGGCTCATGGCTTCAATAAAAAGATTGGATACTCAAAGCAAGAGAGTAAGTCGTATATGACCGTTTTGCGCACTCTCATCTCAATTTTCAACTTCTCTTGATGATTCATCATTTTTTTTTCAATTCACCCTCTTTTCTCATCCGCCTCATCATTCACCTCATTATTTTATCATTCTTTCCATCACTATTTTCTTCACCTCTTCAACAATTTTTTTTTTTTTTTTTATGCATCCACACCCTTTTTTCATTATTATCCCCCTTCTATTTTTTTCAATTAGGAACATGGGGGGATATTTGAAATTTTAAAGTGCAATATGGGTCTTACTCACTTGAGGGTAGGAAATAGTGTATAAGCTTTCAACAAGGTGGTCGATGTGGGATTTTGAAATGATGCCGAATGGGGGTTATTATGTGCCTAAGCACATGCCATTCGATTTTCAATAAGCTCAAAAGGGTAGCTAGGGATAAAAAATGATGTCATTTGGTGGCTTCAAAGGCTCAAACGAATCAAAAATTGCCTAAGTCATTCCTAAGCCACATATGTCTGTATTTCGCCTCAAAGGGTACTAAAGCAAGTTCTAGACTACTCTCAATTCACAAATAACTTATATGGTATGACCAATGTGCTCAAATAGTATCTCAAAACCAAGGTGATATAAGAAACAAATTTGAATGAGATTATAAAATATATTGCAACAATTCAATCCTCATTCTTTTACGTTTAAGCTCAAATGGGCTACTATGGCAAATTTATATCAATGAATAAAGGCCCAAAATATTATCAAGAATTGCCTATATCATATTTGTGTTCATTCAAATCAACTTTAATTGGTCAAATGGTCATGGTCTCTAGTGCATGAATGTGAGAAACTCAAGAGCAAAGCGAACAAAATTTTAAAATTTTCACAAATAAGCTCAATTCTTCATCATCGGCCTTCACAATTACTTCAAATCATGACTTATGACGCAAAAAGAAAAAAAATGACTAAAAAAAAACACAAAACAAAACACACATAGGAATTCAGGAAACAAAACATCTTCAATGTTTAAACACCCCCCCAAACTTAAAATCGTGCATTGTCCTCAATGTACCATACACGTATAAAATAAGGGACAACACACCAACCTGCGACGACGATCGTCAGTAATCGTCGTCCATCTCATGCTCATGGGTATGGTGAGAAGATGATGATAGGGACCTCCGCATCAGTATAGCCCCAACCCTTAGATGAAGAATTTTCGATTTGGTTGGCTAGACCACTTTGATGCAACCCCCCTAAACTTGCTTCCTTGCACCAATAGACTCCAAAAACCTGCAATTAATCGATAAAAATATGGACTTTAGAGGTGGGATAGCTTAATTAAGAGAGATTGAAGAGAAAAAAAATCGAAATTGAAAAACTGAGGGTAAGAGTCGTGGGTTATGGTTTAAAGAGAGGAGAAAGTTTGAAGAATGAGGCGCAGATGCAGAGTTAAAATACGCGAGGCGTAATTACGCCGCTGGAGAGGCGTAATTACGCCTCGCCTACGGCTTTGAAAACTTTTTTTAAAAAATGGTAGGCGTAACTACGCCGAAAACAGGCGTAGTTACGCCTACGCTACGGCATTTTTTTTTTCTGAAATTTGACAGGCGTAATTACGCCACAAAGGGGCGTAGTTACGCCTGTCCTACGGCATCTCAAAAAAAGTTTTTTTTTTTTTTGTTAAATAAAACAAAAATAAAATAAGGATACAGGATTCGGGTTGCCTCCCGAAAAGCGCTTTGTTTAAAGTCGTCAACCAGACTATGCGAAGCAACCATCAAATAGCGGCTTCCGCCCATAGTAAGTATCATATGACACTACATGTGGGTCTTGGTTGTGTATGCCCTCAAGCTTGGCAAGATATTGACAATTAACGCTCGTCGCTCCAACAACGTCTTTCGAAAATTGATAAGCATGGGAGAAAGATTCTAGACTTGGCTTCATCTCGTGGAGATCATAATATGGTGAAGTTGGCATCGATGGGAAGAACGGATCCACATATGGCATATAGGACATCACCATCGATGAGTGCTCCTCACTATTTTCAAAAATATGCTCAACTTCCAACGTCACGCTAGGCTCATCTTGACATGGGAATTCATCAGATAACTCTTCCACAGTAGGCTCAACCACTTGAAAATGCTCATATTCCCTTGAATCTTCCGCATGAGTAGGATCACTCTCCCAAACTTGGTTGATTGGGTTCACTTCGGTGTTGCTAGGAAATGATCATCTTTGTTGGTTGTTCATGGCATTAGCAAGCTGCCCAATTTGCACCTCAAGAGACTTCATTGTAGCACCAATGTTGTTCATGTGACAATCGTATCAAGCCTCGACTCATTCTTGTCAAGCCTCAATGTCAAACTTTGAACAAAAGTATTCACCAAATCTTCGAGTGAAGGTTTATCTTCATTCTTTTGTGGAGCATATCTAGGCTCATCTTGACACGGGAATTCATCAGATAAATGATGGTAATGATTCTCTGGTGGATATTGGTGACTCCAACCCAGCATTGAAGGATCAAAGTGCCACTGATAGTCGAAATTCGCCATATGGTTAAACAGGTGCACCCTGTCATCATCTCTACAATATATGGGACTACCAGCTGCCAAAGCTCCATTAAATACCCATTCTTGTGTGTCTGCATCCAATCCAATATAGAAAGATTGAAGAGGAGCGTAGTTTGAAAAGTCGTGGTTGAATCTGTCCCAAGCTGCATAGAATGGTTCATACGGTTGTTGGGCAAAGCTTGTGGAAACTTGCTGATGAAACATCTCCAAGTACCTCACAAGAATAACAAAAAATAAAATTCTAAATTAAAATCAAGACTACTTGGTAACAGTATCAGTAAACAAAATTATATCAATCCCCGGCAACGGCGCCAAAAACTTGAAGCGTTTGAAACGTACCGCAAGTGTACGGTGTCAAGTTTTAGTATAGAAAGATGTCGAACCCACAGAGATTGAAAATTAAGTTACACCAAGTACTGTAATTAGAATAGTCTCGACTTTATTTAGATAGTCGATAGCATGATTATTAAATTAATCTACTAAAATAAAATAAAAGATTAACAAGATGGTAATTTAAGTGGAGAAAATCAATGAGAACGGATTCTAGAGGTTCGACTTCACTCAACTATCCACTATGTCGTGTTTTCCTAGTTTACTAGCCGAGAATTCTTATTTGTTTCTACTCCCCCTCCCGGGTGTTAAGCAGAAGTAATTATCTAACATTAATCTTGATATCCCTATCTAAGATTAATTACCAAACAATTGTAAAAGCGCAGTAATTCCTATTACGACTTCTATGGAGTTATAGGCCTTCCGAACAATATAACTACCACGATACGAATTCCTTCTTTCCTATTCACAACCCCCTCTTCCGAGTGATAGATCACGAATATGGAATCATTCAATCCATGGCCAGTAGATTAAAAGCATTAAGAACAGGAAAACATAAATAAACCATACGGAAATCCAAATAAACTTCAAGTCAAGATCCGTCTAACTCTAGAATAATAAATTACTTCATGAATACATTAAATAAACACATAGACATGTCTTTAATCATCATAAACATAAGGGAATAGATAATCAAACGAATTGGATGATGGCCCTCCGTCCCCGGTAGTCGCCGTCGTCTTCTCCGTCGTCAAAATCTGAACCCTTCGTTGTAAGCGCACCGCCTCGATTGATCTCCTCCTCTCCTCTTTAGCTCTCGGTCCTTGTCTCTGAACTTACGTGAATTTTCTCACGTCTTCCTTCGTCTCCTATTTTCTGTACGTGAATTGTCCTTCCTCCTTCCAAAATATCTCTCCTGCCTGCTGCCTTCTTCTTTTTTACGTATCCCTTTTCTAAGTAACTTTATTTCTCTCCAAATCTCCCGAATCCTCACGTCAATCTCTTTCCTTTTTTAATTTATTCCCAAATCTCATGTATATATATTATATTATATTATATTATAATATAATATAATATAATCTTGCCATTTGACATGTCCCGGTACATGATTATTCAATGTTGATTCCCAATTTGAATTCTTGTCACATTTATGTATTTTTCATCATCTTTTAGTAATAAAATGCTTAATTCATTGGATTCCTGTAAAACAACACAGAACAAGAACAAAAGACGTAATTCTGCTCGAATACCAACACTAAATCATGCAAAATAAGAAGAATATAAGTGTATAAAATACACTTATCACTACACAAAAGGCTGAAATCACTCATCAATCCCCTCGGACATCGCCTCGGGCGATCATCATCGCCGCGCCCCAACGGTCGTCAAATTACACGGATCACCTCAGGTGATCGATAGCAAAAATCAAGGTCGTAGCCTCAGCATGTCATCGCCTCAAACGAACTCCACATCGCCTCAGGCGTTCATCGCATCGCCTCGGGCGATCAGCCCATCGCCTCAAACGATCTCCCCATGCGCGCATGCCCGCGCATGCCTCGTCGTCGCCTCTGTCGATGTGCGGGGCGAAGTCCCGCATGGTTGCCATCGCCTCAGGCGTTGGTCATCATCACCTGGAGCGATCTTTCTGGTATGCTCGCCTAGCCATCGCCTCTGTCGATGTGCGTGGCGATGCCCCACCTGGCTGCCATCGCCTGGGGCGATCCAGGCCAGAATATGCACAATCGATTTTCTTCATTCCAAACCACTTTTCATCACTTAATTTGCACACTAAGTAGATGCATTAGTATAACAAACACAAATTTTGTTGATCATCAAAACTCAAAGATTAACCGGGAATAATTTAACGCATTAAACGCAACCATGCGTTTAAGGCTCAACAGGAGATGTTAATGTTGCTCCAGTGATAGCATCATGTGACATCATCAAAATCAATATTGAATTTTTTTTTCTTAAATAGAAAACAGAAATTATATTAAACCAAACTAGAAGTATATCAGACACGACTGTCAGACACCGCTAAAAAGACAAACAGAAATTGTCTAATGGTAATGTGATTCAAGCAGAAATGTTAGAACTTGACCAGTATTTATCAAAGACCATCATAGCTAGCCTAGGTCTCCTCAAACCAAAGAGCACAGGTGGAAGTCGAAAAAGTGAACTGCCTTCCAAGATATTTGAAGGAAGAAACACGTCCTTCCCCAAACACAGATAACATAAACAACATAGACAATAATGATGGAAACCCTAGAAAAGAGACCACCGAGAAACAAACAAACTTCCTCCCAACAACACGGTGTCCCATCTGAAGGGAGAATGGGCCGGGAAAACATACACTCATCACCAGTAGAAGGAAAAGGTACCAAAGACTCATAAAAAATCACCAAAATCAGCGTAAAATCCAAGGAAATCATATGGAAAGTGAAAAGGATACCAACCGATGTCAACCAAAGCCATGAAAGCCAACGACGATACTTTGGTGAACTCCAAAGCCCTTGAGGCTGAAACTGAAAACCAGTGGATTCAGACGAAAACACCGAAATAAAGAGGGTGAAACACGCATTACACCAAACCGACATCACAAATCCACGTGAAGCTGGAACGGAGTTAATACCCGAGACGGTAGAGCTAAAAATGGCTGGATGGAACGAAAGAATGACAATCGACTGCAAGAAGAAAGGGGTGTTTCACACGTTAATATTGTATATGGATGAATGATGTTGGCAAGGTCACCATCAGTCAAACCATGATCTTCGATGGTCAATTGAGAAACTTCTATCATACATTGGGACAGGGGCGAACTTAATACATGAATTGGACTGATTGACTTATTATAGGGGTTTGTCTGGGCTGCAGCCCAAACCAACCCCAATACTTTATATATATATATGGTTTAATCATTTATTTTTTATAATACAAATTAAAAGTAAAATTTCGCCAATAATATGTTTCCATGAATGCACTTGCTTGTCAAATACAGAAGCTGACATTAGATTTTATCAAATACCAATTATTTTGTATTTTAAATTTTTATCCTCATTTGCAATTTTTTCTGTTTTCGCCGCTAAAGGACTCCATATGTTTGATGAGTATTCGAGTCTCAACTCGCCTGATGATAAAAAAGTTATGGTAAAAATTATAATAATAACAAGAAAAATGTTTGTGGGAAAACAAATGATAAAGAATAGAGTATTTCGGCAATGGGGGACACCCTTTCGTTTCGACATGAGTAGGGACAATAATTTTCATAAATATTTTTTCTAAAAATTTCTATATAATTATTTCCAAAAAAAAATTAAATAATTATTTTCATCCAAAATTCGTGCAATTATCCCAAGTCACCCTGTAAATTATTTTCATCCAAAATTAGTGCAGTTATCCCAAGTCACCCTGTACTTCTGTACATATATATGTGTATGTACCTCGTCAAATCTTGTTTCTTTATTTCCTAATCACATAACGTAAATGCCAAACATTTGCTTGCACCTTGTTGAAATTTATGCGGGGTTATAAGCAATAATCAACTGCAGTTAAACAACAGTAACAGAAACTTGGAAGGGTCACCTAATCCAAGATCCTCTTTCTTAATCCTCACAAGTCACATCTATTCTCCAATGTGTAATAATACGAACTTATTGAATTCGACAGATGGGGTCTTTAAAGATTTGCCTTTGAATGCCTTAATGCGCCGTTCTGCGGTGAGACAGAGGCTTTAAATTGCTGCATTCCATCAATGGGTTCTTTAAAAATCCAATCTTGAGAGTTATTGTATAATCTTCTATGCATTTAAAGGTTCCTAACTTCTAGTCCTTCAACACGATTACTTTAAAAATGTCCCACATGGATTTGGAATGCGGCGGTGGCGTCGCCAGTGAGGAGGAGGAGGAAGAGGGCAGTGTTTGTTACTCCGACGCCTACTCTACAGCTGATGGTGATGCATCTTCAGATGAGATTTTGGAAGCCGAGGCTTTGGAATCTAGGAAAGCTTTCTCAGTGGCGGATTCTTCTGATTGTTCAGTTGACATTGATGTAGAAAGTGGTGGGATTGGTGAAAAGAGGGTGAGTATGAGTAGAAGTGAGAGGGATTGCAGGATTTGTCATCTGAGTTTGGTGAGCAGAAGCCCTGGTCTTGGTGTTGCTATCGAGTTGGGGTGTTCTTGTAAGGATGATTTGGCTGTTGCCCATAAGCATTGCGCTGAAACTTGGTTCAAGATCAAAGGAAACAAGTTGGTGATCTTAAACTTTTAACTTTTTTCCGGTGTTTTTTTGTCTACTAAATTTGCTTAAATGCATTCGTTTCTTGACAAATTGCTAAAAAAAAATTTACTGTGTGTTTTAATTTGCTAACAACAAATATTGTCCTTTTCCTTTTTTCTTTGGCACCTAGGATTTAGTTGAATGACGACTCAATCTATGATGTATTTTGAGAGACAGTTTAGTTTAATAACACATGAAATGTGGCATTGTTTTGCATAATCTCGAAGTAACTTTGTGAGTACTGGAAAATACATGTATTTGGCTTGAGGGAATATTATGTTTTGTATGCTTAGCTGACAAGACTACACAGCTTTGATGATTCTGATAACTGCATTTAGTATTGTGAAAACGATAAAGAAGATTGTGATTATCAGCAACATAATGAAGGGCAAAAAGTAAAGTAAAAGAGAAAAGAAGTTGGAGTAATTGCTAAAAAATTTAACACAGATTCTCTTACTTTTTCCTGTTCGATATGCCTTTTTTTTCCATGGTTATTTGCTTATTTTGTTGCCCATCTTCAGATTCCAAAGTTTTCGTCGCTTAATAATCCAATGATCTCGAGCTCTCCCTGTACGGGATTCTTGATAAACTCGTTCGAATTTTGAAAATTTTCAGCTACTTTGGCTAGTGACTAATCATAATCTTGGGGGTTTGTCCATCTTTTGGCTTTAGACTCTACCTTCGAGTTTGTTAAAAGTCTGAACCCAACAAACTAGTCTATAAGAAGATAGAAGAAGCTCAAAAGTTAGTCTATTTGGGATGACTGTTGGAGAGCCCCTCAAACTCAACAATCCCTCCAAGATCTGTTAATAGAGTCGATGTAGGACATGTAATAGAAACTTGGGCGACTATAAGATGAAGATAGTTTCTAGTTTACACTATCCATTCTTTTCCAAATTGTGATTCAATATGTTTAAACCGTTATCGTTTTGTCTTCAATCTGATGTCTCACTGCGACTATCATTGTCAGGACTTGTGAGATTTGTAATTCGATAGCACGAAACATAGTCGGGCCTAATGATATCGAGGCTTTGCAACAACAAACAGGCGACAATAGCGCCACTGCAACAGCTACTTCCTTAGCTGCATCACCTTCCACTTCAGAAACACGAAGCTGCCTGAATGGACACCGGTTTTTGAATCTTCTTCTTGCTTGTATGGTATTTGCATTTGTCATATCATGGCTTTTCCACTTCAATATCCCATCATAAGTCTTGTGTAATGTAATATATCTTGAAGATTTTACCAAACTTGAAGAAGCTGTGTGTATCATTCTTGATGACATGGTTCTTGTGAATGCTAGTTTTCTCCTCCCTATTCTTGTCTTCTGGACCATTGTTTGCTCGAGAAATGTTCTTGACCAGGCAAGCCCGATTGAGGTGATCACGATTAGCCATCCATCTGAAATGAAAAATTTTCTTTTATGATCAATTTCTCTCGATTAAATTTATAGGTCTATACGTGGAAGATTGGTAGATCGTTGCAACATAAGAACAACTTAGTTGTTATGGTTGTTCTTCCCTTGGAAGGAACACTCGAAAAATTATAGCACTTGAACGCATGTCATTAGTTGCCCATTATGATGCTGACATGACAACACAGACACGATATGACACGGACACGATAATACTGATTTTCAAAATTTTCAGGATACGACACGTCTGTGATACTCTTATATATATATATATATATATATATATATATATATATATATATATATACACGTACTATATTACAAAATACTAAAATTCATATTTTTAAAATTCTAAAACCATATAGAAGCAACAAAAATATTCTTATCAAATTCAAGAAGTGTATAAATAAATACATGTCACTAGAATCATCATAGTATCACTCATACTAATATCAAATACATTTTACATTCATTAACATAAAGTTTAACAAACACGTTTCATAAAAAATAACACCAAATATTCTTACCAAATTCAAGAAGCATATAAATAAATACATATCACTGAAATCATCATAATATCAACATACTAGCACAAAATATATATTACTTCAATTAATATAAAGTTTAACTAACACGTCCAAATTTCATTTTAGTCAAAAAAATTTGTAAATTGTACAATTAACCCTCAAAAGTGCCATTTCCTTGTAGGACGCGTCCCTCGGCCGTATCTGACACTCATGTCCAATTATATTTTTATGTTTAAGCGGTGTCGATATCCTAACAGTGTCTGACACTGCGCCGAGTGTCCGTGCATCATATGTTGCTCATTATTTTGTCTATGTGTATCTCTAAAATGAATAAGAAATTCTCTTTAAAAAATGAATTAGAAATTAGACCAACTGGAATCATCATAGTATCACTCATACTAATATCAAATACATTTTACTTTCATTAACATAAAGTTTAACAAACACGTTTAATAAAAATAACACCAAATATTCTTACCAAATTCAAGAAGTATATAAATAAATAGATGTCACTGAAATCATCATAATATCAACATACTAGCACCAGATATATATTACTTCAATTAATATAAAGTTTAACTAACAAGTCCAAATTTCATTTTAGTCAACAAAATTTGTAAATTGTACAATTAACCCTCAAAAGTGTCATTTTCTTGTCGGACGCGTCCCTCGGCCGTGTCCAACACTATGTCCAATTATATTTTTATGTTCGAGCGGTGTCGATATACTAAAAGTGTCTAACACTGCGCCGAATGATTTTTAGTAGTGTCTGTACATTATATTTTTATGTTCGAGCGGTGTCGATATCCTAAAAGTGTCTAACACTGCGTCGAATGATTTTTAGGAGTGTCTGTGCATCATATGTTGCTCATTATTTTGTCTCTGTGTATCTTTAAAAATGAATAAGAAATTCTCTTTAAAAAAATGAATTAGAAATTAGACCAAAATTATTTTACTACTTTGAGCTTCGAATATTGTTTTTTTACTAAAAAAAATATATATATAAAATTTTAATTTATTTTTTTCTAAAAATAAAAAAATAGCAATTATATATACTTCATATGACCTCAAAAGAGAGAGTTTCTTAGTGGAGGCTGCTTGCCTGCTCTCACCAACTAAAATTATGTTTCAACTTGTGTAAGAATCTGGTAAAAAAAGAAGCATTTTTATAAAATTTATTATATACAAAGTTACACAAAAGGTAAAAAAATAATATTTTTTTGTTAATAAAAGAAAAAATGTTATTTACATTCCAAAATTGATAAATGAGCTCAATTATGACTTATTTTTTTTGTGTTGCAATAGACAAGATTATCCTTACTATTGCCTTTTCAAAATATATAACAAATTAAGACAAAAAATTTATGTTAATTTTTTTATTTTTTATTTTGATAAAAGTCGCACAAACTATTATAAAAGTTATAGCGCGTCTTATTTAAAAGTCCACAAACCCCAAGAAAAGAGCTAGAGCCAACTCCCGCACTTGAAAATTAATTTATTAGTCCACTTCCTTCTCACTTAATATGACCAAAATACCCCCTCTTTAACATTCACCCCCTCTTTCTTCCCTTTCCACTATCCATATTCCCAAACCCCAGCCAAATAATAATCGAACCCTAATGGCGGCAGAAACACCGACAGCAAGAAAAGACACTCACCACCACCGCGGCCACCTTGAATTCCGATTTTCCTTCCGTGCCTATCATTTTCTTTGCATTCTCATCTTCTATAACCATCCTCAGCTTTATATTTAGTTTTGTTTTATTTTATTTGTTCAAAATGTCTGCAAGTGGAGAAGGTGACTCGATTAAAGTATTACGGAGTTATCGTTACAATGGCAGCTCCACATGATGTCTAGTAAGGATAGTTAAACTCTACCTTAGTCTTGAAAAAAAAGTGCAGTGAAATCAACTATGAGCTATTTATACTCCAATACATGGCTCCCATTAGACATTGTACACGTGACTTTGAACAATGATGATGACTTGAGTTGTTATATTTTATTGAAAGAATATATTATTGATATATTTACTAGTTAAACAATCCTACCATTTTAAATCCAGGTATTAAGGAAGCGCCCCTACACAACAAAAAATATTGGGCTAATGTTTTCATGAAAACTGCATATGCTCCTACAAGCATGAGTTTACTAGACATATAGATAGCACAGTGGAGTCAACGCCTCTTGCTCGTGAGTTTATGCAGTCTGCTCCTCAATGTTGGGCAAATTCATTATTCGTTTGGAGACCGATGGGGGTGATAAATAATCATCAGGCTGAATGTTGGAATAATTGGGTGAAAGCAGCATGATTTATGCCAGTGCAGCCACGGTCAATCACATACGTACAAAACGACCGGCGAGAAGAATCCTATAAGATGGGTGGAGAGTTATGCCCTAACCAGATAAGAAGTTGAGTGTCCATTACATGGCCTCCCATAACTTAAAGGTTGACAAATTTTCTTCTTGGTTATTTGAGGTTATAGATAATGACAATGTCACGCCCCGAGACCGGGGTCAATAACACCGGCATTGATTTCCATAAACAACTTGAAATCAATAAGCCTCATAATATCATAACTACTGAAAAGCCAGTCTTTTTCCATAAAAATAAAAACCCATTGTCTTTACAATGAATAAAGAAATGCGGAATTAAAAACTTAACAACTGAATAAATAAAATTGTCTTAAAGCTGGAAAACTTGAAAACATAAAAGATCTTGTTCTACGCAGCGGACTTGATTTCACCAACCCCAAAATTGGTGCTCTTCTTCTTGCTCTAATTCTTCTTCGGCTTTATCTGGGGATGTAGAGTAAGGGGTTGAGTGTTTTGGAAAACACTCAGCAAGTGGGGGACAATCGATATCATACATATACATAATTTTCATAAACTTGGATCATAAAACTTGCATAAACCGATATGAATGTATCTTAACATACTTGATTTGCCCCTACGAGCCATGACATAACATATCGTTTCATAATTTTCATATACTTAAGCACAGTAAAGCATTCTACTCTCTTCTTGGTACTGATATCAGTCTCTAGACTTATCCCTCCTAGAGATGAGGTCATAACATCGGCTAACCCACGAATAAAGGGTCTGGATAATCCAGAAACAACGGATTACCACCGTATAATGTTCTTTTAGCGGTTACACCCCACCGCATCAGGGTCATGGGGATCCAAATCCAATTAGATTTCGAGTTTAACGTGCTTACAAAATATAATTTCATAATTTCAACATAATACATATCGATTGGGAATTTAAAAACATACATAGTATTTTTGAAAACGAAACGAATAATTAACAAAAGCCCACTTACAGTGCTTGGTATCGTGCTTGATTGATCAAAGGTAAGAAGTGAATGGATTCTTATCTTCCTTGGCTTTCGAACAACACGAGTAGGCTGCCAAAAGCTTGAACCAAATCAGGGAGCTCTCGATCCAGATTCTTCAAACCAATCAAATTCGAGACAGAACTTTAATCAGCTTTTGGTTCGGAATTTGGACAGGAACTTGCTTAGTTTGAGGGAAGAGCTTCGAATAATAATGCTTAAAGGTTTCTGGAAACACAGACTACAAGCCACAGCTTGATCTCACTTGGTTTAGATTGCTGAAAATCGAAAGGATTGTCAACAGAATGCTAAGCAACGTTTGAACAGCTTCTGGGAACAAGTCACGGCTTTGGTTGTGATTTTCGAAGGAATTTAGCAACTCGATTTGTTGGACAGAAACCGTGGGTTCTCGGCTTTTGGTGGAAGGATTATGATGGCTTATTCTTTATCTTCCGAATCCAGAATATTGAAGAGTGTTTCTGGAACAGAAGGTGCAGAGCTTCGGTTTAAAGGATGGGGGATTTCTTCTTGCTTTAGATGGCTGGAAGAAGATGGTTTTGGAATGAATAATCACCACCGAAGCTGGCTCTATTTATAGGCAGAAGTGGAGGCCAAGTTGAGGTGTTTGAGTTGGACTCTAACTCGAAAATATAGGGAATAGATTTGAGCAGATTGAGAAGAGGTGGAGCTGGATTCTGGTTGATTAATTGGAGGTGCAAACATTCGAAATTGTAGGGAATAAAATCCGTGCAGATGCATGTAGATTCTGTGCAGAACCATGAAGGATAACGAGCAGATTTCCTTCGATCATGACGCTGCTGAAGAGGTGGAAGAAATCGAAATTAATAAGCCTAATTTCATGAAATTCTTGCCAAGGTTTATCGAGAGATTTAAGGGGAGTATGAGGAGTTTTAGAGGTGTGATCCATCGAGAATAAAGGAACAAATCGAAGCAATTTGTTGTGGTGAAGATCAGAATCTGTTCGATCCTAAGCTGCTGAAATTCGATGGTTAAAGGATGAGTTTGAGATGGATGAGGACTCCTTGATGTATTAAAACTCTAGGCTAGAGTTTAGGCAATTTCAAACTCTTTTTAATCATGTTTTAGTTATCCCATAACCAAAAATTCGGGTCTTTACATCCCTCCCTCCTTATTGGAAGTTTCGTCCTCGAAACTTGAGTCAACTTGATCTTAGAACAGGTAGGGATATTTCTCCGCAATGATTCTTCCATTTCCCAAGTAGCTTCCTTTCCGTATGATTTGACCATTGGACCTTGACGTAAGGAATGGTCCTTCATCTCAGAACTTGGTTCTTGGTATCCAGGATACGGATTGGGATTTCTTCATATTTCAATGTTTCGTCCAAATTCCCTTGAGTTACTAGGGGTTCTGCTTCAAGTACATGGCTTGGGTCAGCAATGTATTTCCTTAGTTGTGATACATGAAAGACATTGTGAATTCTCGACAGACTTGGTGGTAGTGCTACTTTATATGCTAGTGTTCCCACTTTTTCTAGAACCTCAAATGGTCCCACATATCTTGGATTCAACTTTCCCCTTTTGTCGAATCTAATTACTCCTTTCATTGGTGAAATCTTTACGTAGACCTTTTCACCAATCTCGATATCCACTGGTCTCCTTTTCAAATCAGCCCAACTTTTCTGTCGGTCCTGGGCTGTCTTAAGCCTATCCCTGATGATGGCTATCTTGTCAGTAGTAGCTTGTACTAACTCTGGTCCGGTGATAGCTCTTTCTCCTACTTCATCCCAGTATAAGGGTGATCAGCATTTACGCCCATAGAGTGCTTCGTATGGCGCCATCCCAATGCTACTATGATAGCTGTTATTGTAAGCGAACTCGACTAGCGGTAAAAGCTCGCTCCAATTTGCTGTGAAGTCTAATACGCAAGCTCTTAACATGTCTTCGAGGGTTTGGATAGTCCTCTCCATCTGGCCATCAGTTTGTGGGTGATAAGCCGTGCTAAGAGTTACTTTACTTCCCATAGCTTGCTGAAAGCTTTTCCAGAAACGCGACACGAATCTGGGATCTCGGTCCGATAGTATGCTTACTGGGACTCCATGCATTCTCACTATATTGTCCATATATAGAGTTACCAATTTATCTAAGTTGTAGTTCATGCGGACTGGTAGAAAGTGTGCTGACTTGGTTAGTCTATCCACAATTACCCATATTCCGTCATGGCTCTGCTTTGACTTTGGTAGTCCCACGACAAAATCCATGGAGATGTGATCTCATTTCCATTCCGGGATTTCCAGAGGTTGAAGAAGTCCTTCGGGTCTTTGATGCTCAGCTTTAACTTGTTGACATACCAAGCATCGGGCAACAAATTCAGCTACATCCTTTTTCATTGCGTTCCACCAAAAACTTTCTTTCAGATCCTTGTACATCTTTGTACTCCCAGGGTGGACTGAAAACTTTGACTTGTGCGCTTCAGACATTACTTCTTGTCTTATGTTGTTCACATCTGGCACGCATAATCGTCCTTTCATCCACAGGATTCCATTGTTATCGATCTCAAAGTCAGTAATTTTCTTCTCCCTGACTTGTTCTTTTAGCTTGGTTAGGCTCGGATCTTGATCTTGGCTTAGCTTGATGGTCTCTCGAAGAGAAGGTTGAGCTGAGACCGTAGCTACGATTATTTTTCCTTTGCCTTTCCGGCTCAAAGCATCTGCTACTTTGTTTGCCTTGCCGGGGTGGTAGCTAATAGTGAGATCGTAGTCTTTTAGAAGTTCGATCCATCGTCTCTGCCTCATGTTGAGTTCCTTTTGCGTGAACAAGTACTTGAGGCTTTGATGGTCCGTGAACACTTCGCACTTGGCGCCATACAGATAGTGTCTCCAAATCTTCAAGGCGAACACTACTGCGGCTAACTCGAGGTCATGCGTAGGGTAGTTTTGCTCATGGGGTTTGAGCTGTCTTGAAGCATAAGCAATCACTCTTCCTTCCTGGATGAGTACACATCCTAGTCCTTCTTTAGATGCATCACTATAAATAGTGAAACTCATGTCTTCAGTTGGTAGTACCAATACCCGTGCAGATGAGAGCTTTTTCTTCAAAGTCTCAAAACTTTTCTCACATTCTTCACTCCAGATAAATTTTGCGTTCTTTTGTGTGAGCCTTGTAAGAGGTACTGCTATTGACGAAAATCCTTCGACAAACTTCCGGTAGTAGCCAGCTAATCCCAAGAAGCTTCGGATTTCAGTCACTGTCGTTGGTCTAGACCAATCTAAAACTGCCTCTACCTTTTTAGGGTCCACTGATACGCCTTCCTTTGATATTATGTGACCTAAGAAAGATACACTTTCTAGCCAAAATTCACATTTGTTAAACTTGGCGTAGAGTTCTTTCTCTCTTAGTGTCTGGAGAGTGAGGCGAAGATGTTGTTCGTGTTCCTCATTGCTCGACGAATAAATGAGGATATCGTCGATGAACACCACAACAAAGTCATCCAAGAATGGCTTGAATACTCGATTCATTAAGTCCATGAATACTGCTGGCGCGTTTGTCAAGCCAAATGGCATCACCGTGAATTCGTAATACCCATACCTCGTTCTGAATGCTGTTTTCGGTATGTCATCAGCTTTTATCTTTAGTTGGTGATAGCCTGACCTTAGATCGAGCTTAGAAAAGACTTTAGCTCCTTTGAGTTGATCGAACAGGTCATCTATCCTTGGAAGAGGGTACTTGTTCTTGATTGTGATCTTATTCAGCTCTCTGTAGTCGATGCACAATCTCATGCTCCCGTCTTTCTTCTTCACAAACAACACTGGAGCTCCCCATGGGGATACACTTGGTCTGATTTGTTTCTTGTCTAATAGATCCTGAAGTTGTTCCTTGAGTTCTTTCAATTCGGCTGGAGCCATTCGGTATGGTGCCTTTGAGACTGGTGCAGCGCCTGGCACCAAGTTGATTTCAAACTCCAATTCTCGGTTTGGAACAGAACCGGGCAGTTCTTCAGGAAAGACATCCGAAAATTCTTGTACAACGGCTATGTCTTCTATCCTGGGTTCATCTTCCTCTTTAACCTCGCTTATTGTAGCTAGATAAACTTCTTCACCGTTCTTTACGGCTTTCCAGGTTTGGGCTGCCGTCAGTAGGAATTTTCTTTCCTTAGCTTTGCCATGGTATACGATCTCCTTCTCGTCTGGAGTCCGTAGTTTAACATTCTTGTTACGGCAGTCTACTACTCCATGATGTTTGGATAACCAATCCATTCCCAATATAACATCAAAATCCACCATGTTGAGTTGAATTAGCTCAGCATTAAACTTGATTTCATTAATACTAAGATTACAATCTCGGTGTATACTATGTGCTATAAGGGTCTTATTGGCTGGTGTTGCTAAGTTATATGGTTCACTAAGCAGTTCAGGCTTAAGGGCTAGTTTCTTAGTAAACCTCTTAGATATAAACGAGTGTGTGGCACCACAATCAAACAATGTATACGCAGGTAATTCGTTTAAATAAATGGTACCTGCCACAACGTCGTTTGCGTCATCGGCCTCTTCTCGCGTTATAGCAAACACTCTGGCGTTCGGCTTAGTCTCCTTTGGTTTACTAGGAGGGCCGTTATTCCTTACAGTCGTCCCCCTCATATCAGGTTCAGGACACTCAGCAATTCGGTGGCCTGTCTTCCCACATCGGAAACATGCACCTTTTCCTCTGAGACATTCTCCTAGATGGTTGAATCCACAGTTCGAACATTTAGGGTACCTCTGTTGAGTTGGGCCTACTGTGGGTCCCCTTTGCTGTTTGCTGGATGGACTAGGCCTCTTGAAGTTTTGACTGCTAGAGGTATGCTGACTGGTGGAGGGTCGCTTGCGCTTAAACTCTTCCTCGCGACGCTTGATATCTGCTTCAGCCCTGATGGCGGCTCCCATTAAATCTCTGAAACTGGTTGTCTCGAAAATTGCCAGGGCGGATTGGATTCGACTGTTCAGTCCAATCCTGAAGCGATGTAGCTTAAGGGACTCGTCTGCCATGATACTCGGTGCATACGTTCCCAGCGAGTTAAACCTTGCGGTATAATCCACCACTGTCATATCTGTAGTCTGTGTTAGGTTTTCAAACTCTCGCAGCTTCTGGTTCTGGACCGCAGTTGGAAAGTACTGCTTCAGAAATGTGCTCCGGAACCTTTGCCATGTAACTGGTCCCGTTTCTTGCATTAATGGCGACACGTTTTCCCACCACTTCCCTGCTTGGTCGATGAGAAAAGACGTGGTAACTTCCACCTTGATATCCTCCGGTACTTCCAACAGTCTATGGTGGTTCTCTATTTGCTTCAGCCAGTTCTGGGCCATCTCCGAGTCTGAGTTGCCATCAAAGGTTGGAACTCTGTTCTTCCGCAACGATTCATAGTGGTACTTCACTCCCTGCGGATGTGGTGTTGGCTGCGGATGTGGCTGATTAGCAGCAGGGTTATTCAAACCTTGAAGTGTTGTGGCCACAATGGTGGCTATTGCTGCCAAGTCCTCACGACTCAGTCCCACCCTCGGGGGTTGTGGCGGTGCAGGTGGAGGATTATGATTTCCGTTAGTTCTCTCCTCATTAGAGTTGGGAGGAACATCATAGTTGGGATTACGATTGCTGCGAGTAGGACGTTCGGCCATTTCCTACAATACATAAAGATCTAAAATCTTTGCGCAGAGAATATAACGATAGCGGAAAGATAAAGAAGACATTATAAACAGAAATGACGATTTTATTAATCATTGAAAATGTTTATCAAAACAAAACAGAAAGGAAATGCTGAACATCAAAACAAAACTCCTAAACAAAGCTTTCTAGAAAACTATGGATCTATAACGTCTCCACTTCCTAACTCCTCTACGATATCTTCCTCCATTGGTTCTTCATCTGGGTCTTCATCCGAGTCTACCACGTCCAGGATGTCTCGCATGTGATCATTGGCTTCCCTTAGATCACTATTGACGTTCTGGAGGTGAGTGATGATATTCCAGTATCCATTGCTTCTTATTGCCAAGCGATGGTTCGAAGCTTGTAGTGAGAGAACTCGCTCTGCCATTTGTTCCAGCTGTTGCCTTTGCACTACGCATTTCTCGGCAGCAGTCCGATGGAGTTCATCTAATCGAGCAACTTCTTTGTTAGTTTCCTTACTTTGCTTGTCGGCTTGATGGTGATAGTAGCCGAGTCTATGAACGTCGTCATGCAGGTGGTCTACTACCTCAAGTAATTCCGAATTAGCTTCCTTGAGCTTTCTAACTTCTTGTTCCAGGCTAAGGATCTGGACTGTCTGAGCTCGGGTTGTCATCACCTAAACCCATATACGGAACTAATTTAGTCAAATGATATACTTGACAAAAATTATTTTAAAACAAGGATCAAAACTTTAGAGCATAAATCTTCGATTTTTGCAATCTGGAAATTTTTATTTTTATTTTTTTTAAAAAATTGAAAATTAGGGTTCTTAATTCGAATGATAGGGGTTTCGAATTAATCCCTAATCGAAGCTTGAAATCTGAAATTGGCAGAGGGTTAATGATCGACTTGCTGGAATAATCGCACAAAAATTTTTAATTTCAAAACAATCAACATATGCTCAGAAAATCGGGGAAACGAACCAATTTGGGAATTAGGGTTCTTAGATTTCGAATGCGAAATTGACAGAGCAAACGGAATCCGATCGATCCGAAACTTGGACAGTAGGGTCGACTGGAAGAGACGGTTCGAATGGTATACTCGTCGACGGCTATCGTGGCGGCAGGCGGCGGCGACGACTTGAAGCTAGGGTTTACTGTACGAAAATCGAAAAAAATCCGAAAATAATTCTTAAAAATCGATTTTTTCGAAAATAAAATTTTAAAAACAGAAACTGAAAATTTTAAAATTTTGAAAATTTTTGTATTCATGTGATTAATCAGATTGGACTTCTGATTATCGTAATTATCATGAAACGACAATTTTCACCCAACTGTATTTATTTCTCCAGTTGGTCTATTTCAACCGGAATTTTCTTCTAGTTATTTCCTTAACTAGAATACTTTTCCCAGCGGGATTATGGAACCTGGCTAGCTCTGATACCACTAAAATGTCACGCCCCGAGACCGGGGTCAATAACACCGGCATTGATTTCCATAAACAACTTGAAATCAATAAGCCTCATAATATCATAACTACTGAAAAGCCAGTCTTTTTCCATAAAAATAAAAACCCATTGTCTTTACAATGAATAAAGAAATGCGGAATTAAAAACTTAACAACTGAATAAATAAAATTGTCTTAAAGCTGGAAAACTTGAAAACATAAAAGATCTTGTTCTACGCAGCGGACTTGATTTCACCAACCCCAAAATTGGTGCTCTTCTTCTTGCTCTAATTCTTCTTCGGCTTTATCTGGGGATGTAGAGTAAGGGGTTGAGTGCTTTGGAAAACACTCAGCAAGTGGGGGACAATCGATATCATACATATACATAATTTTCATAAACTTGGATCATAAAACTTGCATAAACCGATATGAATGTATCTTAACATACTTGATTTGCCCCTACGAGCCATGACATAACATATCGTTTCATAATTTTCATATACTTAAGCACAGTAAAGCATTCTACTCTCTTCTTGGTACTGATATCAGTCTCTAGACTTATCCCTTCTAGAGATGAGGTCATAACATCGGCTAACCCACGAATAAAGGGTCTGGATAATCCAGAAACAACGGATTACCACCGTATAATGTTCTTTTAGCGGTTACACCCCACCGCATCAGGGTCATGGGGATCCAAATCCAATTAGATTTCGAGTTTAACGTGCTTACAAAATATAATTTCATAATTTCAACATAATACATATCGATTGGGAATTTAAAAACATACATAGTATTTTTGAAAACGAAACGAATAATTAACAAAAGCCCACTTACAGTGCTTGGTATCGTGCTTGATTGATCAAAGGTAAGAAGTGAATGGATTCTTATCTTCCTTGGCTTTCGAACAACACGAGTAGGTTGCCAAAAGCTTGAACCAAATCAGGGAGCTCTCGATCCAGATTCTTCAAAACCAATCAAATTCGAGACAGAACTTTAATCAGCTTTTGGTTCGGAATTTGGACAGGAACTTGCTTAGTTTGAGGGAAGAGCTTCGAATAATAATGCTTAAAGGTTTCTGGAAACACAGACTACAAGCCACAGCTTGATCTCACTTGGTTTAGATTGCTGAAAATCGAAAGGATTGTCAACAGAATGCTAAGCAACATTTGAACAGCTTCTGGGAACAAGTCACGGCTTTGGTTGTGATTTTCGAAGGAATTTAGCAACTCGATTTATTGGACAGAAACCGTGGGTTCTCGGCTTTTGGTGGAAGGATTATGATGGCTTATTCTTTATCTTCCGAATCCAGAATACTGAAGAGTGTTTCTGGAACAGAAGGTGCAGGGCTTCGGTTTAAAGGATGGGGGATTTCTTCTTGCTTTAGATGGCTGGAAGAAGATGGTTTTGGAATGAATAATCACCACCGAAGCTGGCTCTATTTATAGGCAGAAGTGGAGGCCAAGTTGAGGTGTTTGAGTTGGACTCTAACTCGAAAATATAGGGAATAGATTTGAGCAGATTGAGAAGAGGTGGAGCTGGATTCTGGTTGATTAATTGGAGGTGCAAACATTCGAAATTGTAGGGAATAAAATCTGTGCAGATGCATGTAGATTCTGTGCAGAACCATGAAGGATAACGAGCAGATTTCCTTCGATCATGACGCTGCTGAAGAGGTGGAAGAAATCGAAATTAATAAGCCTAATTTCATGAAATTCTTGCCAAGGTTTATCGAGAGATTTAAGGGGAGTATGAGGAGTTTTAGAGGTGTGATCCATCGAGAATAAAGGAACAAATCGAAGCAATTTGTTGTGGTGAAGATCAGAATCTATTCGATCCTAAGCTGCTGAAATTCGATGGTTAAAGGATGAGTTTGAGATGGATGAGGACTCCTTGATGTATTGAAACTCTAGGCTAGAGTTTAGGCAATTTCAAACTCTTTTTAATCATGTTTTAGTTATCCCATAACCAAAAATCCGGGTCTTTACAGACAATACGTATGTGGTGTATTTGAACAGTAGTGCCTACGTGCAGGCATGCTTGTGCTTGCATCGAGTCAAAGTCACTTTCCGTATATGACTTTACCGATCAATATTATCGGGTTGAGATGTATATACAAGCATACCAAGCTGTGATAACCAGAATTCCAACTTTTGATATGCAAATGATCACTATAGTGCAAGTGATAGTAAGGTTAAATTCGTGGACAAAGTGCTGCATTTAACAAACTTGGTAATTTTACCAACGATAAGCAAAGTTTGATCTTGTTGTCCCAAAATTACCCCTATTTGCTCGAGCATACCTAAAATTGGCCAAAATGTACCGATATTTATAACTGGAAGAATAAATTCGATTATTACAAATAATTTTCAAGTGAGACTTTGTTTTATGTTGTTTCCAAGAGCCTAAATTATTACAACCAATTTTCAAGTCGCGTTCAGGGAAGGAAAAAGTAGAAACACGTTTCCTGGCCTTCTGAGATTTTTTGTTGTTGCTAGATTCTTAAGGGTATTTTTGTCTTTTTATTTCCATTGGAGAGTGATTCCTATTAAAAACTAAAAAGCAGGGAGTGTAGAATGTGAAAATTTGATGTAGGGCTGATTTATAAAGTAAATTTAGGTTTGGGGATTTATCCCCAATTTACCGAAGGTTATATTATAAATAAATACAATATTTAAAGGTGTATTATAAATATTAATAGAATATATTGAAATTTAATAAAATTTAAAATTGAAGTGAATCGTAACATAAAAATAATTTAAAAATTTTGTGAATTAATTGCAAAGTTATTAATGATTGCTTGACTTTAGGGTTTAAGGATCAACCAGTTACCCACGGTGATTTCCAAGAATCTCAGAACTGTGGTTTAATTGTATTGTCAAAAGAATGTGTCTTTTGGGGAACCCCATCTGCTCTTGAGAGAGAACAGATACTTCTTTTATGCGCTTTCGATATATCTCTTACAAGTTTAAAGAAAGATGAAAATAGCCTACCCCGATTTATTGGGAATAAATACTAGTTATTGTTGTTTATAATTAAAGAAGATTAAAAATATTTTTTTCAAACTTCAATATTTTTGAATTTTTTAATATTATTTTTAAAAAATCCTCGCGGTGACCATTCCGTGAAATGTCATTGGAACTGGAACGATGACCTTCGTTTCAGGCACCGTTCCCGCGACTGCAAACCATGGTATAGAATGGACACGTTTAGCAAGTAGGTAAATGTTCTGTGTGTTCGGAAAAATTCTCAAAAGACGAATCTTGAATTTGTGGCATCTGTGCATTGCTTTGTTTTGGATAAAGACTGTCCTTTTATTGGTGGGCTGTGATGCATTTATGCGTATTATGTTGGATTTTGAATTTTGAACTTTGAGCTAAGAGTTTGCTTGTAAATTTAAAAATGCTAGGTGCAGGAGCTTCTAAATGCTTCTATTTGTTGATCCAGTGCACCTTTTTGTTCTAACACACATGCTTCAACAAGTGCATTGAGAGCAAGTATGTCTTTCAGATCAGTGTTTCCATAGCCACGATGTCAACTTATCAAGTGGTAGGAATTTCTTAGTTTCAATCAGGATGGTTTTAAATTTACAAGCAGTATTTTGAAGTTTCAATCAAATTTATAACCTTTTTTCCATCTTTGAATCATTTGTAGTGTGCGCTTGGTGGGAATATATTGAATAGTTTTTCAGGTGCAACGAATCTGAGTTAATCAAAGGTGGAAACCGTTGCATTGGCTATTGAATTTCAAATATTGTCAGGTATTTGTGGCTTTGAAATTCAAGCACTTCATTGTAATATAGAAAGGTTTCACTTGATAATATCCTTAATTTCTTCTGGTTTTTAGTTTCTTCAGCATGGTGCAGTATCGAGCTCTTCTCGACTGGTTTTACCGTATATTGCTGGTTACTAACTTACTTGGCCAACTACATGGAAACAACCGGCCTTCAATGAAAAGGAGGTAGACTTCCTCTCATGTTTTTGAGTCGAGATAAAAAAATTAATTAGAAGGTTATTTATTTATTGTCATAATTGTATGTTGCACTGAATTTTTTTTTTAGATATAGAATCATTTGTTATCTTACTGAGTCGTGATTTACTGGGAGAGACTCAATTTTCCTTATGATAGTTTACTTTGACATCTGATTTCAAGCATTAAATAAAGATTTCGAAGCTTTTTTAATTTTCTTGAACTTAATGGATCTTCTTGGGATGTTTTGCCTATCATATTGGTGCAACAGAATACATTTTCTTGCACGTAGGGGTGGACCAACGAGGATGACCAAGGACACTCCTAGCCTGAACGTAAGATTTATTCTCTAAAATACTTCATGCTGTCTCGCTTCAAAAAATTCTCCGGTTTGCCTCTGGATACATAGATGAAGAAGTTGCATGGGGAATTCATTAGTAAAATGATTTATTTTCAGTTCATTTGTATCTGGAATCTGTTGGAGAATCGACACTTCTTAAATCAAGTGGAGACCGTAACTCAAGTCTTTGCCATTTCTCAAGAATTTGAAAGCTGACTGAGTTAAGAAAAGCATGAACATAGCCTTGAAAGTGCTCGAACAGAGCCTAAGAGTTGTCGAGAAACATGAATCCTCTTATTTGATGAAACAGTACGTTTTTTATGTAAGAGCTTCTGAAGAATCTCGAAATTTTTTCCTTCCACTAAGCTCGTAAAGCTTGGTAGAAGACAACTGAGGCTTACAAAATTCTAGAAAATGGAAATTAGCTATCAATGTCAAATACTCATCCGGTGTTGACAAAGTGTAACAGGAAAAATGAGAACCAAATCCATGAAAAGGAGAAAACTATACAATAATTTAGTTTCTATTTCTTTTGGCTTGCATATTTGTTGCTTCTTTCAGTGATTCCTGGGCATCTTTTTCCATTCCGAGTGAGAAGAGTGAAACTGCCTGAAGGTACAGTGCAGTTGGCCAGTCTGGAGATATAACCAAAGCTTGCATAGCATCTCCTAGAGCTTCATTAGGCATCTCACACATCATATAAGACAAGCACCGTCGAGAATACACAGTTGGCGATAGCATCGTCCCACCATCAATGAACTACTCAAAGAAACACAAATAAATTGTTTCAGGCTTTATCTGAATCAGTTGTAGAAATTCAGGGTCATCATTACATGTAACGAAAAATCTTTGCTGCAGCTTATGGAACAACCGTTTAATTTTCACCAACCATAAAATTAGGTGATCGCATGTAACCCCTATAAGAAATTGTGGAGCTTTATAGAATTGACAGATTTCCCCACCTAATAGACTATTTTTTCGGCCTTAAGCTCTCATCTTAGAATTGATCTAACATTAAGGGAAGATCTTGTGAAGTACTATTGAGCCAATGTCGATTATGTGATTCATTAAGGATATGCGAGTGATTGTTGTTGGTTTCAGCTTCTCAAAATATAGGTAATGCCTGTGATCACACATTGCCACGGCACAAGAGATTATAAAGTTAAGAGGCTCTCCCACCTTATATCGAATACTTATAAGGTATAATTATAAGGTATATTATTGCCAATGACAAAAAGTTCCATGGGCTTACTTGTGTGTAGCAATCGATTGCAGTAGTGAAATCCTTAGCTCTAAAAGCAGAATCCCCCTCCTGCTTGGCATCCAACGTCTCCTGCATTTGAATTGTCCACATTTGAAAAGATAGCTGCCAAAGGGATAATTCAGATTAGAGTTTGATAAATAGAAATTTGGATATGATTTGGGAGGTCGAAAATGGAGACCTCTTTGGCAACTCCTTCGTCATCTTTGTATCCAGCTTTATCCAATATTTCATGTATGGCAGTGAGGTCCATTCTCAAGCATGCTTCACCCATGGGAGTCAACAGCAATGGTTGAGTAGATATAGCGTTCCCTCGTCGAACACCGAGTAAGACGTAAGAAGGAACCTGATATGTAGACATTCACAAAAAAATTTATATTGTCAGCTCAAATACTTCTGAAACTCCCCCATCAGGTGTACAGAGCAAGGAGGCCACGTAAACATTATTCTTAATACAAAGATTCATACTTTTACACAGATATATCGTAGTATAATAGACAAGATCAATGTCTATGCACCATTCTGGAATTGTATGGTCATAAATTTATTGTAGTTGGAGCTAATAGCAATTGTCACTCGAATCTTAAATTTTACTGCAATTTTAACATCATGTTTTGATCCATTTACCACTTGTACTCTTTTGCAAAGTGTAAATGGATAGTCAACTTTGCAACGTGTACTCTTGTGATAACTTACCGATATCATAATTGAGCTACCACAGTGAGGTTACACACAAAAAACTTGAAACTTCACTAGATCTTATGGAATGATTAAAAATGTTCGATTGTGGAAAAATTGGAAACTGCTGGAGAAAGTGATAAATTTCTTTCTGTCATACCTCAGTTTCTTTCTGAAGAGACGAGAGAGAAGTGACAAGAGACTTAGCACTCGGCCTTTCTCGTGCTTCATACTGCAAACAACGGGTGGCCAACCTTACCAACTCAGTCGCCTCATGAGTAGGAAGGTCACCCTCCAAACACGAATCCATGAGCATCGGAAAATTTTTTTCCCGAATGAGATCGAGTGCCTTTAAGAAAACAATAGTCGCAAATAACATCAGGACTCGTTGAACAGATTCTATTTGTCCTAAATCAGTAAATATCATACATGGATTGGAGGTATGTGTTTCCCACTCAGAATATCAATCAGCATGGTTCCAAAGCTGAAAACGACACTCTCTGGAGTCATTCTTCCTGCATAAATATTTATACCAGAGATATATATCATTGTAGGAGCAAGAGCTAGCCAGTTGTACCCAAAACTATAACCACAGTAATTAGTAACTCTAATATTTTAAATTACAATAATTCAAGTGATATGTTTTGATCATAGTGCCATATGGACGTTGGAGTATGCATTCTTACCAGTTCTCAAGTATTCGGGTGGAGTGAAAGCTAAGTTTGTACTGTAACTTTTCCCATCTCTGCTGTTCTTCATTAGGCCAAAGCAAGATAGCCTGGGATTCCCATCCTACACCGGTAGCCAAATATAAGACGAAGCAACACTTAAATCTTTGAAAACGAGAGGCAAGTTTTGCAAAACACAGTTCACCTGATCAAACAAGACCCTGTAAGCATTTAGATCGTGATACAACACTCTTCCTCTGCTACTGCAGTACTCTAGAGCTTGTGCCAGATACAAGGCCACCCTCAATCTCATTACCCATTTCATCGGCTGTTTCTCCCCTATTGCAATTCAATTACTATCAAACATTAACATACTCACCCATAAAAGGTGAAAACATTTATAATCAAATCTTCAATTCCAAAACTCGGAAGAATTAGATTAGGAAACTCACAATGAAATAAGTTCTTAGCAAGAGTGTCATTGGGCATAAACTCCGCCACCAGCAGTCTCTCTTCACCTTCAAAGCAACATCCAATTACATTTGCCAATCTCTCACTTCTTAGATTTCCCACTGCCTTAGCTTCATCCTTCAATATTCCACCAAAAAAATAAGGAAACAACACTATCCCATCTCTCAAACTCAAAATCTTAGTTTGATTCTTGATATGAACACAACCAAAAATACAAAGTTGCCTCTTTTCCAGAGCGTTGAAGTAACATGAAATAGAAGAGATGTTGAAGTTTTAATGCATGCAGATTACATACATTAAAAATAAATGATAGACACACAAAGAAAAAAGACAATGAACTGACAAGGAATTCGCGAGAATCAGGCCAAGCAGACTTGTTAAAGCTCTTAACAGCAATCCAACTTTTATTTTCAAGCAAGCCTTTGTAAACAATGTTAGGAGCCTTCTCTCCTTGCTCTGAAACAATGTTTTCTGGAGAAAACCCGTTTGTTGCAGCTTTCAGCTCCTCCCAACTGAACTCTCTGAAGTTTGGCAGCAAATTTTTCTCCCCATACTCTGAAACCCAGAAATATTACAACAAAAAGACAAATTGTTTACACAAAAGAAAAACTAATGAAGGTAGTGATTAAGTCGTGAATAAACTAACTCGGATCAGAGGATTGAAGAACAGAGTGTTTGAGGCGAGAATTCCGCCAGCTGAAGGGAAACTTTGAGCAGCTTGCACCCATTCAATGGTGTCAAAGCAATATAACATCTGTTGTTTTAAGGATCCAAGAAATAGCTTCTGTACTCAAATAAGCTTTGAAACTTTTTGATACTTCAACAGCATGCATTATATATGCAAATCATGGGATTACTGTACAATTTTGATGTGTCTCGATCTGGTGAACAGTTGTATATCAATAGGTGTTATGTTTGAAAAAATTAATAAATAAATAAAACAAAAATTCCCTTTTTTTCCTGGTTTGTGCTTTCTGCTTTATGCTGCCTTTCAAGTTTTCCATTTCTTCACGATGATTCCGTATTTGTTTTTACTTTTTAAGAAAGTTAGAAATTTTGATATTCAAGAATTGAATATTCCAAATAACTAGAACACAATTATTTTTATTTCATCTGATGTGAAAATTTTGTATAGATAATAGGTTTTTCAAGTCATATTATGCACAGAATAATACGGAGGTTGAGAAGGTTAGTTGATAGTGTCTCGGGCATATTATTATCATTGATGTGAAATATTTCACATTAATTATATATCATTGATTGATAATTATCTATGTCAAATACTGCGGTAGACGGATCATAAAGGAAGCTTTACAAATATTTAATCCATTTATAAAATATACTTAAAATAATTCAAAGAATGCAATATACTTTTGAAATAAAAAAATCAAGGAAATGACATTTTGGGATAGGTTTGAAAAGTTACTTTTTGTTATTTAACTGGATATTTGCTCAAAGGTGATGCGGCAGGACTATTAGAGATGTCAAAATAGGTCAATGTGACTCAAACGGTTTGGAACCCCTGAGACAACTCGTCGGTTGGGCGGGCTAACCACCAAAAAATAAAAATAAAAATTATTATATTTTAATGAATTAAAATTATTAATAAATAATGTTTTAATTAATTAATTCAAATTTTATTATAAATTATATAATTGTTCCAACCTGCGGACGAACCCCCAGTCGATCAACCCAAACTGTTGGCTTATTTGAAGACGACCTAAAAATTTTTGGCCCAATCGATATATTTGGTGGGTCAGATTGATCAATCTAATAGGTCTAACCTATTTTGACAACTCTGTAAACTGTCATATTGAGTCTTAAGAATGTAAATTTGTTATAGTTTTCAATTTTAAAACATTCTAATGAAGCTACTATCGAAATTTCATGCTTTTCAAAAAAAAAAAATTTATATAATAATAATAATATATTAAAATATAAATTAATATTTTCGCCCTTGGACAGCCGGCAAAAGCGGATAGAATGGTTTGAATGAACGACCATTTTCTGTGGAAGACAAAGTCAAAATATCCTATGACGTATACAAAATCCTCTTGATAATGTATCTTTCTCTCTTAAAGTAATTATAATTAGTATTTAGATTTGATAATGTATCTTTCTCTCTTAAAGTAATTATAATTAGTATTTAGATTTTATAAAAAGTATCAATAATTAATTATATGACACATATCTAAGATTCCTTACGTGCCAATAAAAATAAAAATAAATTGAATACAAGTCCTGTCTTTTTCTGAATATTCTATTAGCAGATCACTTGGTTACGTTGTTCTTGTAAGTAGACCAATTCCGAGGCAGTTGCAATAATATAATTTTGAAATTTGATACGAATAATAATTGTTCAAAAAAAAAAAAAAGTAAGTAGAACGTGGTTATTTATTAACATTTGTGTTAGAACTCAGTTATTTCATTCTAAATTTATACTAATTAAGAAAAATTCGATAACTATAATATATTGAATTATGGTATTAGATACAGTTTGGATCGAGAGATGAGATAAACAATGTAATGAGTAAAATTCTGAGATGATGATAAATAATATAGTGAGATAAATTATGTGTTGTTTGGTTGGAAATAAGATGGTGGATTAATTTTATTGTTTGATATAATTATTAAAATACATTCGAACATCTGGATTTCAAATTTGGCTGAAATTTCAAATTTTCGGAGGCAATTTCTAGTTTGGTAATTATGTTATAGGAAATAAGTTGAAATTTTGATAGGAATTTCAAATTATAAAATAGTTTTAAAAAAATATGGAAAATTGTTATGTCATTTTGCTACAAAGTGGATAAATGCGATAGGATAATTTTTTTCTAAAAACAAATCAAACATGTGATTAAAAGCTAATCCTTAGACTGCTAATCACAATCTTTCAAAACAAATATGGCCTTAGAGTATGTGATTAAAAAATTGCTATCAACATATATAGACCATATCATTAAGTTAACAGGGGCTGAGGTAGGGGCGGGATAGGGTGGGTTAATCCCGCCTAGCGGGCTAGGGCGGGTTAATCCCGCCTAATATATATATATATATATATATATATATATATATATATATATATATATATATATATATATATATATATATATAGTTGGAGTTGATGTATATAAATGGTTAATATCATCTTGATATAAAATCTTGGTTACCGCCCATATAAGGAAAAGACTTATCTTATACAAGACTAGACTATCTAAAAGGCTAAAAATACGGTTTCAAATAGTTAGGATTTGGACTTGGTCTAATTTTCAGATTTAAATAGTAGATTCATTCTTGCATTAGGAACCAGTCAGGTCTACGCCAACATCTTTTTTTCATTCTCTTTGATTTTTAGTCAAATGGATAATTTACATTAATTGAAAGAGACTGAATTCGATTTGTTGGATTTGAAATATAATATTTGGATAATTCGAAGAGAAATTCATTATTTTTTTCATTTTCCCTATAAATTATTGCTAATAATAACCTTTTTCAAATATCTTTTGATTAAATATTCAAACAACTAGACCACACAGGTTAAATACTTAATGTGCTCTAATGGTATTAATGGTTCCAAATGGGAGAGACTTCGAAGCTATGGTTTTATAATTTCATAACTGATGCAGAGTAAATTACATTACACTTTTAACGTTGATTATATTGTAAAGTTTAACAATAACTCTATCTGATATTTGGTCTTTAAATGATACTCTAAAAAGTTTGGTTAACATTTCATGTTTATGTTGGATTAATAATAATTGGATTATTGGGTTAATAATAAGAGCCCAATAATTATGTTATATTTTGTTAATGAGAACAAAATTATGGTAAGTTATTATGAAAGGCAATTAGGCTAAAGAAATCCCACATTGAGATTATGATACACTTATGGTTTGTTTATAATGAGATATAAATCAATAGAGTGTAGTTAAGTAGTAAAGATGGGTGCCCCTCGCGCGCCGTCCGTCCGTCCGCTCCGCTCGGCACGTCACGTCAGGTCTCGACTCGCCTCGCCTCGCAGCGCCGCGCGTGTCGCTGACGCGAAGGCAGTCCTATCTTTTTACTACACGGATTTCTGAAATGACTTTTCATATGCCTGACTTTTCATATTCTGCTGAGTATTAAGTTTGAGAATTTTTACCTACCTGCAGAATTGATGTCAGATTTAAGTGTGAGACTTAAATCCGAAATGAATATGATGTTAAGTGTTGAGACTTTTCATCTAACCCACTATGCATTGTCATTTAAGTTGTGGCCTTTGGTAAGCCTGCTGTTGCAGCTATATAAGCTGCTCCAGCCTCATTCTTTATCTCATCCCGAATTTGCATTTGCATATCATATCATCTTCTTGAGAGTACTACACACTTCTTAGTGTTCGAGTGAGTCTGTCTGGGTTTCTGCTTCAACCCATACAGAGGTGTTTGGGACGTTGTACCTTGGAACTCTCTTGTCCAGGAGGCCAGAAGTTGTAGGCGGTCAATTTAGAGTTTACGGGCACACGGTTTACTGTGGCCTCGTCCAACAACAAAGTTTCTGCCCAGTTTATTTAAACTGTTTGTTGTAAGTCTTTACTGTTTCGAGTATTTTATTATAACAGAGTATTTGTGATCTTCTTATGCTTTGTCTATTTGTTTTTCTAAGAAACAGAACCAACAATCGTAAACTCTAAATTCTTTGTTTGTTTTGTTCTGTTTTATCAAAACTCAGCTTTCACATTTACTTAAGATATTGTTCATGAATTTTTCAAAGGTTTAAACTTACTGTTTAAAAAACTGCTTTGATATTATTTGTGCTCTCCTATTTGTGTTCTGTTTTACCTAATGGCTGACCAGTTTACCCAACCACCTGCTGTGAATAATGAGATTCCGGTGATCAAAGCTAGCGGTACTGAGGCCGCAATGCCAATTCTGAGAAGTCCAATGCCGTTTTCTCAATTTGAGAAACCGGAAAAGTTCAAGGGTTCCAACTTTAAACGTTGGCAACAGAAGATGATGTTCTTCCTTACCACCTTGAACTTGACCAGGTTTCTGAAGGAGGAGAAACCGGTGGAGGACAAAGAGGATCCTCAATCTGCTGTGATAGTTGAGTCCTGGATGAGTGCCGACTACCTTTGTCGTAACTACATACTGAATTCTCTTGACGATGCACTTTTTAATGTGTATTCCCCCAAGGAGACTGCTAAGAATCTTTGGGAATCGTTAGAGATAAAGTACAAAGTTGACGACGCAGACGCAAAGAAATTTGTAGCCGGGCGATTCCATGACTATCGAATGGTAGATGGCAAGAGCGTTGTTGAGCAATGCGAAGAGCTGCAGCTGATATATCATGAACTTGCTGCCGAAGGTATGGGGCTAAATGATGCTCTCCAAGTGGCAATGATGATTGAAAAATTACCGCCATCTTGGAAGGACTTCAAGAGCTACCTAAAGCACAAACGAAAGATGATGAGTCTAGAGGATCTTATCAGGAGGCTGCGCATCGAGCAAGACAACCGAAAAGTTGACAAGAAATCATTTGGAATGATTTCCAAGGCCAACGTGGTTGAAGTTGGGGACAACTCCCATGGGAATAAGCGCAAACGTACTTTTGAACCCAAGGGAGATACTCAGACAAGAAGGTTCACCGGTGACTGTTATGTGTGTGGTAAGCCTAACCATAAGGCCAAGGACTGCACTCAACGTCAAAACAATGACGGTAAGAGGAAGATAGTCCCTTACAAAGGCAAAGGCAAGAGGCCTGCACATGCCCACATTGCTGAGGACAATCTGAGCTCTGACATGGATGACATGCATCTTAGTGCTGTGGTATCGGAGGTGAATCTTGTTGGAGGGAACTCCAAGGAGTGGTGGGTGGACACTGGGGCTACTCGCCACATTTACGTCAACAAATGGATGTTTAAGACCTATCAACCGGTGAATGATGAGCACTGCTACATGGGAAATTCAGCAGTCTCAAAAGTTGAAGGCAAAGGGACGGTTGTGCTAAAAATGACTTCCGAAAAAGAGTTGACTCTTACCGAGGTGCTCCACGTGCCAGAGATCCGAAAGAATCTCATCTCCGGAGCAGTGCTGAACAAGAAAGGCTTCCGGCTTGTGTTTGAGTCCGACAAAGTCATTCTGTCCAAGGGTGGTATGTTTGTGGGCAAAGGCTACTTGGCCAATAACCTCTTCAAGATGAGTGTAATGACTTTAGCTCCTAAGGCTAAGTCTAGTGTAGATGTTGAGGTTGATGTTAATGCAGCAAATGAGGCTAGCACAAGCAAAAATAATGTAATGACTGTTGCCAATGTGGCTAATAAAACTTTATAGTTTGATTATTCTTGCGAGTCTTTACATTTGTGGCATGGTAGATTAGGACATGTGAATTATAAGTCCTTACAAATGCTAATGTCTCTTAATCTATTGCCTAAATTTAACATCAATCATAAACACAAGTGTGAGACTTGTGTAGAGGCCAAATTAACCAAGTTATCATTCCACTCCATTGAGCGAAGCACCGAACCATTAAACTTGATTCATACGGATGTATGCGATCTAAAGTATGTACAATCTAGAGGCGGTAAAAATTATTTCATAACATTTATCGATGATTGTACAAGATATTGTTATGTCTACTTAATGAGAAGTAAAGACGAAGCAATTGATATGTTTATTCACTACAAGAATGAAGTTGAGAATCAACTTGATAAAAAGATTAAAATTCTTCGAAGTGACCGGGGCGGTGAATATGAGTCACCATTTGTACAAATATGTGCTGAGAGTGGCATTATTCATCAAACAACTGCGCCTTATTCTCCCGAGCAAAATGGTATTGCTGAAAGGAAGAATAGAACGCTTAAGGAAATGATGAATGCAATGCTTATAAGTTCCGACTTACCTCGAAATTTGTGGGGAGAAGCTCTGCTTTCTGCCAACTATGTGCTAAACAGAGTACCACATAAGAAGTTGGATAAAACGCCTTATGAATTGTGGAAAGGTCACTCACCTAGCTACAAGTTTTTAAGGGTTTGGGGCTGTCTAGCAAAGGTACCAATTCCTCCTCCTAAACGGACTAGGATAGGACCTAAGACAGTAGATTGTGTATTTATCGGATATGCGCAAGATAGTAGTGCCTATCGTTTTCTGGTGCATAAATCAGATAATGCAGAAATGCATGTAAATACTATCATTGAGGCTAGGGATGCTTCGTTTTTTGAGGAAATCTTTCCCCACAAAACTCCGACAATGCCTGAAACCAATGTTGAGAGAAATGTGGGGGATAGAGAATCTCAAGAGAATGTAGAATCGCCTAGACGAAGCAAAAGAGCGAGAAAAGAGAAATCTTTTGGCTCGGATTTTCTAACATATCTGTTGGAAAAAGATCCGACTACTTTCAAGGAAGCAATGTCTTCACAAGACTCTGATCTTTGGAAAGAAGCGGTGAACAGTGAGATAGAATCTATCTTACATAATCATACTTGGGAACTAGTGGATCTTCCTGCAGGTTGTAAACCACTAGGCCACAAGTGGATCTTCAAGAGGAAGATGAATGCTGATGGTACTGTAGATAAGTACAAGGCTAGACTTGTAGTCAAACGCTACAGACAAACTGAAGGTGTTGATTATTTCGACACATACGCTCCTGTATCCTGGAAAACATCTATAAGGTTGATAATTGCATTTGCTGCATTATATAACCTAGAGATCCATCAAATGGATGTTAAAACGGCTTTTCTAAATGGAGAGTTAGAAGAGGAGGTTTACATGGAACAACCTGAAGGGTTTGTAGTTCCAGGTAAAGAAACGAAGGTGTGTAAACTTGTGAAATCCTTGTATGGATTAAAACAAGCACCTAAACAATGGCACGAAAAATTTGATAGCGTCATGCTTTCAAATGGGTTTAAAACAAACCAATGCGATAAGTGTGTCTACGTGAAATGAGACAATACAAACTATGTAATAGTATGTCTATACGTGGATGACATGATAATTGTTGGTAATAACGATAACATCAAAATTACCAAGAAAATGTTGTCACGAAATTTTGAGATGAAAGACCTAGGTCTTGCAGATGTGATTCTTGGAATGAAGATCACCAAACATGCAGATGGATATTTTCTCTCCCAGGGTCATTATGTCGAGAAGATACTTGACAAATTTGACAAGGGAAATAATACCATCGCTAGAACACCTATGGAAGTGGTGTCAAATCTTTGCAAGAATCGCGGAGAAGGTGTGCAACAACTTGAGTACTCTAGAGTCATAGGCAGTCTAATGTACCTCATGGATTGCACTAGACCTGATATAACTAATTCTGTCAATACATTGAGCAGATATACGAGTAATCCCAGTTATGAGCACTGGAAGGCAGTAGTTCGAGTTCTTAGATATCTAAGATATACTTCTAACTACGGACTACATTATACGAGATACCCAGCAGTAATTGAAGGGTATTCAGATGCGAATTGGATATCGGACTCCAAAAATATAAAATCTACGAGTGGATATATATTTATAATGGCGGTGCTGCTATTTCATGGAAATCATGCAAACAGACATGCATTGCTAGATCAACTATGGAATCTGAGTTCATAGCTTTAGATCTTGCGGCAGAAGAAACTGATTGGCTTCGGAGTTTCTTGGAGGATATTCCAATGTGGTCAAAACCAATGCCACCCATTAGTTTGCACTGTGATAGTCAGTCAGCTATGGGAAGAGCACATAACAATGTGTATAATGGGAAATCACGACACATTCGTCGGAGACATAAATCCGTGAGAAATTTACTAAAAACCGGTGTCATTTCTTTAGATTATGTGAAGTCTAAAGAAAACATTGCTGACCCATTTACGAAAGGTCTGACAAGAGACCGAGTAGAGGTTTCATCGAGGGGAATGGGGTTGAAGCCCATGAAATTGATTTCCAACCATGATGGCAACCCAACCTGAATTGTAAAATCCAATTTGCAGGTTCAATGGGAAAACCGAATTGTGGGGGGGATCGAACAAAGCACTCGGGAAATTGAGTTCCTTACATATTCCTGTGATGAAAGAGTGATAGACCTGTACTTTGGGAAGGCTGAGCTCATGCTCTTAATGATTCTTCTATCTCGAGATGATAAAGTGGGGTATTACAGGATACTCTTTAGGAGAAATCACCTATGTCGAATGTGAAGGGGCCGCTTCTATGAGATGACCTGAGGGCTAAATCTCTAGAGCATTCGATGAAACATCCAAGGCAGTCCAGGGCCAAAATGGACAACAACGAAAGAACCAATAATAGTGTGGAGATGAAGCTGTGTGAGTATTGTTGTCTTGTTATACATAAAACGTCGAACAGTTCAAGGCATCGCGTCCACTGGTTGACAAGTATATCCGATGATATTTTACTAAGGAAGGTTTAAGGTTAATCACCACCTATCCTGATGCAGTGGATTCTCAAAGTACTCTCAAATCTTCATCTAGGTGCATTGTGTAATTTTTTCGCCATATTGCATTCATGTGGGGGATTGTTGGATTAATAATAATTGGATTATTGGGTTAATAATAAGAGCCCAATAATTATGTTATATTTTGTTAATGAGAACAAAATTATGGTAAGTTATTATGAAAGGCAATTAGGCTAAAGAAATCCCACATTGAGATTATGATACACTTATGGTTTGTTTATAATGAGATATAAATCAATAGAGTGTAGTTAAGTAGTAAAGATGGGTGCCCCTCGCGCGCCGTCCGTCCGTCCGCTCCGCTCGGCTCGGCACGGCACGGCACGGCACGTCTCGACTCGACTCGCCTCGCCTCGCCTCGCCGCGCCTCGCCGCGCCGCGTCGCGTCGCGCGTGTCGCTGCCGCGAAGGCAGTCCTATCTTTTTACTACACGGATTTCTGAAATGACTTTTCATATGCCTGACTTTTCATACTCTGCTGAGTATTAAGTTTGAGACTTTTTACCTACCTGCAGAATTGATGTCAGATTTAAGTGTGAGACTTAAATCCGAAATGAATATGATGTTAAGTGTTGAGACTTTTCATCTAACCCACTATGCATTATCATTTAAGTTGTGGCCTTTGGTAGGCCTGCTGTTGCAGCTATATAAGCTGCTCCAGCCTCATTCTTTATCTCATCCCGAATTTGCATTTGCATATCATATCATCTTCTTGAGAGTACTACACACTTCTTAGTGTTCGAGTGAGTATGTCTGGGTTTCTGCTTCAACCCATACAGAGGTGTTTGGGACGTTGTACCTTGGAACTCTCTTGTCCAGGAGGCCAGAAGTTGTAGGCGGGAAATTTAGAGTTTACGGGCACACGGTTTACTGTGGCCTCGTCCAACAACAAAGTTTCTGCCCAGTTTATTTAAACTGTTTGTTGTAAGTCTTTACTGTTTCGAGTATTTTATTATAACAGAGTATTTGTGATCTTCTTATGCTTTGTCTATTTGTTTTTCTAAGAAACAGAACCAACAGTTTACACTTGTGTATATGTATTTGGCATTTGGGACACTCCGTGGTAGTCAGGGTAGGTCGTGTATATGTTTACACTCCGTGAGAGTTAAAACGAATATTAGAAAAGACAGTGAATCTAAGTCGAAAAGATTTGTCCTTACGCTTGGATGACGCTTTAGGGGCCTATCGTACTACCTTTAAAACACATATTGGCACATCATCATATCGGTTCGCATTCGGTAAGACATGGCATCTCCCTGTTGATCTTAAACATAAAGCATATTAGGCTATTAAATGGCTAAACTTTGATTGTCATGTTGCAGGTGAAAAGCGGCTTTTACAGCTGAATAAGATGGAAGAATTTAGGAATCAAACATATGAGAATGCTAGATTTACATATAGAAGGAGTGGAATGATTCTCGTATCCAAATGAGAGAATTCCATGAAGGAGAAATGGTGCTCTTGTTCAATTCCATACTTCGACTCTTCCTATGTAAACTGCGATTTCGTTGGTTCGGACCATTCACAGTCTCCAAAGTGTACCCTTCTGGCATTATTGAGGTTAGAGATCCTACAAGAGGTACATTCACAGTCACTGGACAGCAGTTGAAACACTATCACGTGAACGACGAAATCAATTTGTGCTACACTGTCTAATACCTTGACAAAACTAGCAAAAGATTTGACAGCCCAGCTTGGCACTATAAATCAAGAACTACCTCTTTTCCTTTATTTTAGTTAGTTGTCTTTTATTTTCTTGCTTTATTTCGTTGGTTGAAAACTCTTTGCGCTGCAAGGTAACTTTGATTCTTACAAAAACTCACTATGCAAGGCTCGATGGACTTCGATCTCTACAGCAGCAAAATTTGGAGAGCCAAACTTCTTCAATCCTCATGCAAGCATCTTGATCAGGGAAGTTTACTATTTTTCAGTGATTCTTTTGACAATGCATCCTTTTAAGTTTGGGGGAATAGCTTGCATGTTTAGTTGTTAATCTGCATGTTGTGTGCTAAAATGAGAACTTGAATTGTCCAATAATAGCTTAAATTATTTTTTTTATGAATTCAAACTTGAGAAAAGAATGAATTATAGTAGCGAACTTAGTCCATGATGAAATTAATCTCACTTTACATCTCAACCTGAATCCTGAAAATTGTTGGACATATATGTGAATATCCTTTGTTAAGTTAATATGTCAATAATGAGGAATATTTTGAGCACCTTAAGTCATGATCTTTGTGGATTGCATGTTGAATAATGATGATTATTTCTGAACTCGATGATTTTTCTTGAGCATCTTAGAGTACTCTAAGACCTATTTGAGAACACTTTGAGACAATATTTTATATTTACAAACTTGACTTGGAAATGATCTAGTTGATCATTGGAACATTTGAGCCTTTCAAACCTACATTGTCTATATCATTTCCTAGTGTCCCACTTTGAGCCTAAATGAAAATGAGTAGAGTATGAATTGCATACAACTAAACCACATTCGCCGTTTGTTGTGTAAACTTATTATACCTACCATTATGAGCCTAAACTGAATTTTTGTCCTCAACTTAAGGGAGTATAATTGATCTCATTTAATGCAGATAAATTTTCATATTTTGATGAGCTTGTTGAAAAAAAGTTTTATGAATGAGAAAAAGAGAAGAAGAAAAGAAAGAGCCTTGAAAATAAAATAATAATAATAATCTACATAAGACCCAAAGTGGCAAAGGTTAGAAAAGAAAAAGAAGAGAAGTTCGATTGGTGCGCAAATGTGAACTTTTTATGACTATACTATCTTATTTGTGTTTATACTATCTTTCTTTGAAACCAACATCAAATGTCTATCATTACAAGCTTAAAAATACCTTTTGATCCAAGTTTAGAGAGTGGCTATATTAGTGGAGAATTTGTTTGAAAGTAGACATATGAAGTGCTCGACGATAATATTGACTCTGAATTGATTAACATGATTATATTTTGGAGATGTGCATGAAACTTGAGATTGATAATATCACACACACACATTCTGATTTTGAGATGTGTTGCTTGACGTAGGAGAAAACATGTCTTGTTCAACTTTTTTATTTATTCTTACTTGTTCGTAAGTTAGGTTCTGAGCTATACATCTGAGTTTGCAAACCAATTCGTTTCAAATATCAAGTTTAAACTCGACTTTAATTTTAATGCTTGCTCGATGACGATCAAGTGATAAGTTTGGGGGAGTTGATAAGTTACATTTTTGCACTTATATTTTCATGTTTTTTCGTTACATTTCATAATGATTCTTGGACAATATCACGATTGTTTGTATGATTTTTGCATGTTTTAGAATTCTTTGTGAAAATTCGAGGAAATAAAGAAAAAGAGCCAAATAATGATGACAAGTGCATAAGATTGGAGAGGACTCAATTTGAGGCTTAAAAAGATGAGATTAAAAGAACTAAAACAGTGGAATGAGCGCTAGAGCGTCGGTTGAAACCAGTGCCCCAGAACCGAAAATTTTTCAAAGTCCCGGACAAAATGACTGGGGCTAGGACACAGTCCACAGGCGCCCAGCGCCAGTCATGAGGAAATTCACGTATTTTTTGAAGAAAGTGGTGCCCCAAGGTTGATACATGTGGCCCCTCGGCACCGACGCGCAGAAGGAAATCTTAAGTTGCAGATTTTAAAGATATGCACCAATCTTATCAAGATTAGGAGGACTCTTTGACGATTTTTTACCTATCACCACATATATCAGATATTTGGAGGGGGGGTGGGATCCATACTATATTATTTAACCTAAAAAGAGAACCTTCCCTCCATATTAAGAAAAACCATTGAAGTGCAAGGAAGAAAGCAAAAGAAGAAGATATTCTTCAACGCACGAAGTCGACGTCAACTGTTTGATCATACTTCTAAACCTTTGTTTTTTATTATTTTCGAATTCATGTTGCTGATTTGGTTGAAAAACACTTTTGTATCTTGTTATTTCAATTTAAACATGAACTAAAATTTATTTTATCAAGATTAGGGGATCTTATGTTTGGTTTTATGCCTTAAATGTTATATGTTGATTGAATTCCTATACTCTTTTGTTCATGAATTATAAACTTAATACCTTCAAAGCTTTGCAACCTTGAATGATTCTAGCTGTTATAATATCGAAAGATAAAATAATAAAACGAGATAGCAATTCATGCCCTGTATTTAAGATTTTGATTGAAAGATAAAAGTACATACGAGTGATAACCTTAGGTTATTTAATCTAATGTTAGGGGATTTCATATTGATTCATGCAATATCAAATTGTTGATTTAGTGGATGATAGTTACTTGTTGTAATTTGGTGTTAAATTCAATACGGCGTGAAAAGTGTATTGAATGATATAAGAAAACTCTTCACCTTAAGGATTAATTGGATATTCAGTCATGCATAACAAACGAGTCATAGACGATTACATAAGTAAACAAACATCTTGATAATTTTCTCGAGTGGAATTCTTTCGCATCTTCGGTTGTTTAGTTGTGACTTTTGATTCTAATTTCTTAGTTTAATCAACCACTTCAATATTCAGAGGCTAAATTTAGTTTAATAATTCTTATTATGTACCTATAAGTTAGTTCTTGTGGGTTCGACAAATCCGTATTCATAAGATCCTCAGAATGCACCATATTACATCTCCACTGAGTTAGCAATTGTGATGACTCGTTCCTAATCAAGTGTTTAATTATCACACAATGATTATTTTATTGTAAACATGGGAAGATTATTTAAAATTTACCAACATGTGGCCCTAAAAATTTCGACATGACCTCGCACGAGGGACATACCACCGAGCATTCCTTCTTTAGGATCATGGCCACCTGTACTACCTGACATTGTCCACACACAAAGACAACAACACCCCCCCTGAGGGTGAGCCAAAGCCCAATTTGGAATTATGAAATAATTACAACATGTATCTATAAAATGTGATATATGATGTAATGCAATGCATGAAAGGTACAAATCATCTCGACCGGAATCCAAAGAATAACCATCAACAAAATCAAGCTCGAGCTCGGTTGGCGGCACGAGGCACCAGTAGGGCCATGAGGTCTCCGACCATCCTACATGTGGGCGATGGCGACACACTCGACGCTACAGGTTCTATTGAGCCGTCGGTATGCCCAAGCATCCCCGTGTCTGAGCGACGTCAACACACTCGGTGCTACAGTTACTACCTAAACTGAGTCATCGATGTGTCCATCCTCACGACACCAAACCATAGATCTCAATAAGACTCATACATGTATCAAAGAATGATAGCTCAACGTGTATGCCATGTATCGAAATATATATATCAAAATGATGTGTGTTAATAACATATTTATTTTCCTACACCGATATGCCAATTATGAATGCTATGAATGCTCCATAATTCAAATAAAACAACGTAGCCAAGTAACCTCACATAGTTCACATAATTCAACAAATCATGTATCAAATACAGATATATGTCGTATGTTACGGATCACAACATACCTTATTTTCTTGATGTATGACACTGAGAGTGAACTGATTAGTGCCAAAGTCCTTGCTGTGAAAACAACTAAACTAATTGAATTCACTAATACTCATCCCATTATTCTCATTGTATAAATTTACTTACATAGCATATGTCATCACACTTGCTAAATTTAAGCACTGTAAGGATTTCGTTCCGCTTTCCAATCCCGATTGATGCCTGCAATCAAGAAACAGAAGCAATCACAGTATACAATTTCAACAAATAAAACTATAAACTAAAATGCAAACAAGAGTAGGGAATTAGGGCTCAGGTCGAGCTGGGTTTCCTTTCAACGTCGTCACCGGGGAACCAAGGTATCAAATCCAAAAGGGGAGACACACACAGTGCCCGAAGACACTACCCGAAGACCCTGCCCGAACCACTGCCCAAAGCACACAGCCCTAGCACACACACGGCAGACTAGTGCACACAGCACCACTCTCACGGCAACACACACAGTGCACACACACCCGCCAGCGCACACAGCACCAACCAAGCACAAGGCACACACAGCACCCCTCAAGCACAAGGCACACACAGCACCACACTCAGCACAAGGAGCACACAGCACCACAACCGGACTCACGGCCACACAGCACCACACTCAAGCACAAGCCAGCGCACACAGCACCAGCCACGGACAAGGCGCACACAGCACCACCCATGGCCACTCAGCACCACACTAAGCACAAGCCAGCGCACACAGCACCAAGCTCACAGCCACCCCAATACCACAGCGCACACAGCACCTACCCTAAGCACAAGGTGCACACAGCACCACCCACGGCCACTCAGAGCTCCACACAACTCGGCCACACAGAGCACCACAACTCACGACCACACAGAGCACCACAAAGGAAAACCCGAGACAGGAAGACAAAGGGGGGGGACGAAAAATCCTCCAAGGGATTTTTCGGGGTTCCAGGCCATCCTCCCAAGCATGAACCCAAGGCCAACATAAAGGCAAGAGGGTGGTGAGATTTCCGAAGAGACGAACCAGCTGAAGAGGCAGAGAGGAAGCTTCTGGACAAGGAGGGGGAGATGAAGGGAAAGTCTGAGATGGGAAATGGGTACACGGTTTAGGGCTTTTAGGGAGAAGGGCCAAAGCCCATCAGACAAGTAAGGTAATGGGCCAAAACCCAACAAATCTCCACCTTGGCACAATACCGGCTCCACCTCGACGTAAGGATAACCCAATAGATGACTCATCATCGCCCAAAGGGTCCCCACAACACACAAAGCATTGTGTGGACCAAGTTCTTGTCATAGCACACAGCACAGACAGAGAACACAGACAATAACCAACACAAAGAGGTTAAAGTCAATAACCGGGGTAACAATCATATAACAAGCACACAGCAGTTATACTAATCAAAAATAGTTAACACCTAGTAATCAATCATCAGTATAAAATTTAAAAAATTTTAAACATGATTGAAACTTAGTACACATATCAGCAAGATAAAACACATAATCACTTAGATTATCATGCCAAGTACTAATGCTTCAAATACATTAAGCAACTAATAGCATAAGCTATATCATGACAATCTCATGTTCATTCGCAACCAATTCATCATGCACAACATGTTCATGTTCAACAACACTACCATGATTTACAGGCATTCCATGAATTTCAGGTTCATTAACATGACGTACACCAGTTAAATGCTCCACCTCGCACGGAGTAGCACTGGACACAGACTCATCAACATGCACAGAACTCATAGTCACATTAGGTGAAGGGAAATCCGGGAATTTCACTTTTTGTTGTTTGCCAAAAACATACGAATCACAGAAAGGCATGCAAGACAACACGTCTTTACCAAAACAACATTTTTCATGCAAATTCTCTAGACCTTTAGAACTTATATGACCTAATCTCCTATGCCACAGATTAGTCAAGTCATTAGTCACAGAATTCACATTATCATATACAGATTCAGTTTTGCAAACACCATTTCCCCATCTACCCTCAAGACCACATGATTCTAATCCAGAACAAGACAACAAATTATTGCACAAAGCAGGAACATGTCTCACATCTTTTAGAGTCATAGAATAAGCATATTCGTCATCTTCAAGTTTCTTAACAGTAGTAATGTTCTCAGCCCAATTACCATCAATAGCTTTAAATACTTTTTGCAGTATTAAAATTCCTTTCATTTTTTGTTGCCATATAGAAAAAACAGATTTTCCATTAAACGGTTCAAGGTTATATCCAGAAATTGAAGCCATCACACATAAGCAAGTAGGCACACACAATTTCAACAACCAATCAGCAGAAGCAAGGACCACAAGGCACAAAACACACAATGAAAGAATTTAACCAAGCTAAGGGAGGAAGAATCGCTATCACCCACAAGATCACAGTACACTCAATGGTGTACGAGCATGGGGCTTCCGATAGAGATTTTCCTACGGGTAAGGGACACAATTACACCTAGAAACACAATAGTAAAATGATTAAGGGTTAAATAATCACTTACTACCCAGAGACAAAGCTCTGGGGTGACGAAACCACACTGACCGAAACACCGAAGCGCCTGCCCGGAATCTGCCCGAGATTCCAGTAGCTGCCCGAGCTCTCCTGCCCGCTGCCCGAAGTCAACAGCTGCTGCCCGAGGTCCGCTGCTGCTGCCCGAGGCCCTGCCAAGCTCTGCCCGAAACCACCGAGCACTCCAGTCGTTGCCCGAGGTCTGCCCGAAGCCTACAGCTCCTGCCCGACGTCCTCTGCCGCTGCCCGAGGTCTGCCCGAACACTGCCCGAGTCCAAAAGAGCACTGCCCGAGACCAAAACAGCTCTGCCCGAGGTCAACCGAACACTCCACCAGGCACGGAACGCTCTGATACCACTGTAAGGATTTCGTTCCGCTTTCCAATCCCGATTGATGCCTGCAATCAAGAAACAGAAGCAATCACAGTATACAATTTCAACAAATAAAACTATAAACTGAAATGCAAACAAGAGTAGGGAATTAGGGCTCAGGTCGAGCTGGGTTTCCTTTCAACGTCGTCACCGGGGAACCAAGGTATCAAATCCAAAAGGGGAGACACACACACTGCCCGAAGACACTACCCGAAGACCCTGCCCGAACCACTGCCCAAAGCACACAGCCCTAGCACACACACGGCAGACTAGTGCACACAGCACCACTCTCACGGCAACACACATAGTGCACACACACCCGCCAGCGCACACAGCACCAACCAAGCACAAGGCACACACAGCACCCCTCAAGCACAAGGCACACACAGCACCAGCCACGGACAAGGCGCACACAGCACCACCCATGGCCACTCAGCACCACACTAAGCACAAGCCAGCGCACACAGCACCAAGCTCACAGCCACCCCAATACCACATCGCACACAGCACCTACCCTAAGCACAAGGTGCACACAGCACCACCCACGGCCACTCAGAGCTCCACACAACTCGGCCACACAGAGCACCACAACTCACGACCACACAGAGCACCACAAAGGAAAACCCGAGACAGGAAGACAAAGGGGGGGACGAAAAATCCTCCAAGGGATTTTTCGGGGTTCCAGGCCATCCTCCCAAGCATGAACCCAAGGCCAACATAAAGGCAAGAGGGAGACGAAGAGGATGGTGAGATTTCCGAAGAGACGAACCAGCTGAAGAGGCAGAGAGGAAGCTTCTGGACAAGGAGGGGGGAGATGAAGGGAAAGTCTGAGATGGGAAATGGGTACACGGTTTAGGGCTTTTAGGGAGCCAAAGCCCATCAGACAAGTAAGGTAATGGGCCAAAACCCAACAAGCACCATGAACTATTTCATATTATCTCATATAGAGGTTGGATTAAGGAAAAGAATAATGGATATGTATTCAGTAAAATTCTCATATTTTATAACCTCCCAAGTTTTGAGGTCCAGGAATGCTAAACATATTGTACCCTAGATAATGGCCATTAGTTGAAAAACCCACAGTAAAGGTCACCTATAGCAGACGACGTACAACACTATATCCATGTGAAAACATAATTTCACTTTAAAATAAATGTATACAAAACATACCCAAAATCAACTTCTATAATGCCACGGTTTAAGAACAATATATTTCTCTCAACCATACTCTATACCCATTTGATGCTTAACTAAATTTAATATACTGGACTGGTTTAGTAAATTAAATCTTCCAAGTTTGGATAGAGTAAGAGAAAGAAACTTACGTTAATCGGTATTACTAGCAACACAAGTACAGTTCCCCGACTGAGATATGTTTTCCCCTGAAATTCTCGACTTGGACCCTTGCAAAGAAGCTGGAATATTGGGTTTGGCTCTTTTGCAACATTTAGTATCATCCTCCAGCTTGGGTAAGACAAGCAAAGAAACAAATTGTTTGTCTTCAGTCGAATCTTGAAGCTCACTTAAATCATTTTCACACATCAAACTAACAAAAATGTCTGCTAACTCACGCACACAACCATCCAACACATAATTAATCAAGCTAAAACACAAACAAAATGAGGTAATGATCGCCCAGATAAGAATCAAAAACGCCCTTTCTCAAGCCATAAAAACCGATCGTGATACTCCTCCAAAAACAGCAGAATTCGAACAATAATTATGCAACATTTCTCTTCTTTTTTTCACACTTAAGTTTTAACCACCGGCATTTCTTTAGTTCTCTATGAAGTTGCTGACATAACAAGTCACAACCATGTACACAGACACATGTGAACCACAAACCATAACGACACCGTCTATATATTTAGGAATCAATTTACATGATTAATTATTTTTATGATGACTTGTATTTAAACTTATTTGTGAAAACGAAAATTGATTAGCTTAAGATTAATACTTTTCTTGGATCAAGATCGATAATCGCTGTTTCTATTTCTCTTATGCACTTACATAATTTAGATGTTTGAGAGATTAAAAAAATAAATACCAACTATAAAATATATATTAATTAAAGATTATAAAAATTAAGAATCATTCTAATTAATTACCATATAAATGAAAAATATAACTTTTAGTTATTGACATTTTCTTCAAAATGCAATATATGAAGGTTTTATCTTAGCTTCAACTTTGAATCAAATCAATTATAAATTAGTTAAAAAAGTAGACCACAACTTGAAATTCCTTAATTTTTTTTTTTTAAAAATATTGACAATTTAAAAATCAACTCAGATTACACTAGTTAAGAGGAAAGGCAGGACACCTTTTTGGGACCAATCTTAATAAGGGTAGAGACTTGAAAGTTGAGTTCATCACTATTGTTTATTGGATAGTATTCATTTCCATCGGCTCATTCACAATTTTACAATGAAAATGGATCAAGCCTCTCGCATAAATTGGACCCTATTAAATTTGGGAGGAAATTGCAAAATGTATCAATAACAAAACAATAATTCAACTAAATTATGAAAAAAATCAGCAGTACATAAAGGTATTTGTCTCAAGAAAGACTATTCACATAGGTCCAATTTTGAACTTAAGTCTATTAACAATTTTTTTTGGACTAAAAAATATCCCTCATTTTAAAAAACTCATCCCTTCCCCGTCATCTTCCCTTTCCCCCAAAAAATGTGATTCCAGAAACCCTAACCCCATCCAAATGGCTTCGGCGACCCTCTTTATGGGAATTACATGACTTGCTGTTTGATGTATATGGGGTGAAGAGGAGAATAATGGCTGGGAGCTCCGACCACCGTCGAAGCCACCGGAATCTGCTTGGTGCGTAAGATAACTGGAATGGTGACTTCTTGAAAGAGTATCGGAGTGGCAAACAAATGGCTGACGACTTAGGTGAAGTGGAGCCATTGGAGATGTATGACAAGGTGTTGCTTTGTTCAGATACAAAAAAAACCCTGATGCCTGCCTGTGATGAAGTCGAGAAAAGAAGCAACGAAGAAATCCCGAAGAAAAGATAAATCGAAAGATTCAAGCAAAGGAAATTTCATTGGTCTTATTTTTTTTCCATTGGTCTTACCCAGTTCAAAATTATGAAAACATTCAGCAGGGTTCTGATGTAAATGAATAGAGAAGCTCACATGTTGATCAATACCGAGCAACAGCCTGTGAACTGCTAATGGTTGGACATTTTCCAGGATAAAGAGAGATGTTGGTACGACTGGAAGAAGAATAGAAAAGTTTTCACTTTAACTATAGTTCACCAAATTAAAAATCTAGTGCACCACAAGATTAAAAAATAGATCACTACAAAGTTAAAAAAACAGTACACCACAAAGTTAACAAAATCATGCACTACAAGGTCAAAAAATAGTGCACCACAAGCTCAAAAAACAACACAAAGGTTAAAAATCAATTCTAGAAAATCGTGCACCACAATGTTAAAAAATCGTGCATGCATCAACCTAAAGCAATTTCATGAGTGCATCAACCTAAAGAAATTCAATTTCAATTCAATTTCAGCCTAAATCGTGCGTGCATCAACCAAATTCAATTTCAGCCTAAATCGTGTGTGCATCAACCTAAAAGTGGACATTAGATGCACATTGTGCACTAAAATTGGACATTGGGTGCATAAAAATTAGACATTGGATGCACTAAAATTGGACGTTGGTGCACTAAAATTGGATATTATATGCACTAAAATTGGCCGTTGGTGCACTATCTAAAATTGGACATTTGTGCACTAAAATTGGACATTAGATGTACTAAAATTGTACATTGATGCACGATTTTTTAGACATTGGTGCACGTTTTTTTGTACATTGATGCATGATTTTTTTGTGCGTTGGTGCATGATTTTTTTGTGCGTTGGTGCATGATTTTTTTGTGCATTCACATTTTTTGTACATTGATGCATGATTTTGTGCACATTGGATGCACTATAGTTGGATATTTGATGCACTAAAATTGGATATTAATGCACTAAAATTGAACATTTGATGTACTAAGATTGGACATTGGTGCACTAAAATTGGACATACGATGCACGCAATTTTACATTTGATTCACTAAAATTGGACATTTGTGCACTAAAATTGGATGTGCACTGAAATTGGACATTGGTGCACTAAAAATGACATTGGATGCACTAAAATTGGACATTGGATACACTAAAATTGGACATTGATGCACGATTTTTTGTACATTGGTGCACGATTTTTGTGCATTGGTACATGATTTTTTGTTCATTGATGCACGCTTTTTTGTGCATTGGTGCACAATTTTTTGTTCATTGATGCACTATTTTTTTGTACATTGGTCCACGTTTTTGGTATATTGGTGCACTAAAATTAGACATTCGATTCACGCAATTTTACATTTAGTTCACTAAAATTGGACATTCATGCACTAAAAATGGATATTGGATGAACTAAAATTGGATATTAGATGCACTAAAATTGGACAGTGGTGCAAATTTTTTAGCACAATGGTGCACATTTTTTTAATAGGGTGCACGATTTTTGGTGCACTTGATGTGATATCCCTGAAATGATTAATTACAATCTGGTGCATTAATTGTGATTATATGATTAATTATGGTAGTAATTAATTATGTGTTGGAATTATTATGTGGAAATGCTTAGTCACATGTTAGAGTGACCTGGGATAGCATTTCAGGGTGCATGTTGGGTATGTGGGGAATTATTGTTGGAAGCATGATTTATTTGCCTTGGTTAGCAATTAATTAGAAATCATGTGTTTAATTGATATTTTGGTGCATTTGGTTTAATGCTTTGGAAAATATCATGTTGGGGTGTTTTATACACCATGGAGTTATTTTGGTATGCTTTTAATTAATTAAAACCAACACCCTTTTTACCCCAACCCCACTCAATACACTCACTCTTACTTTACCAAAATCACCACCCAAACCCTTTCCCCCTTTCCATTTTCGAGTTGGAGCAAAAAGGTGGGGAGAAAACCTTCCAAAAGTCTTGATTTGTGAAGTTTATTGGGTGATTTGAGGTCCCCAAGAGGTATGGATGCCTCATTGTCATTTTTATTGTGTTTGGGTTAGTTTTGGAAGGGTTTTTAATGATTTTGAAATGGGTTTGTGTTGGATTGTTATGGTTTTGGTTAAGGGTTAGATTTATGTTTGTTTTGAGGTGTATTTTGGTGGTTTATGTTGATATTTATGTTGTTGGTTGGTTGGTTTAAGTATTGGGATGGATTGGAAGGTTTTGGTATGCAAAAATGGTGAAAAATCGCGAGTCTGTGCGAGGCGATCAACCGCCTGAAATGGGGCGATCGATCGCCGATGGGCAGTACCAAATTTGCGGGATAGGCGATCGATCGCCTGTTTTGAGGCGACCGATCGCCGAGAGACAGTGGCCAAACCAAAGGAATGGCGATCGATCGCCATGTTTGGGGCGACCGATCGCCGCAGTGTAAATTTTGAGGCGACCGATCGCCTGGGTGAAGCGATCGATCGCCGCCAGTGGATTTTTGGGAAATGCTTTCTTTTGTCAAATTTTTGGTATTTGGCTATTATTTGGCTTCTAATATGGGGTTGTGTGATTGTGTAGAACCATCCCAGGTAGCAACGCAACCGAGGAATTGAAGCCATATCAAATCCACTTTTGGAAAGGTACGTAGTGGACGTACGGGCACCCCAACGGTACATGTATCTTATATACTTATTGTTTATGCATTGTGGATGCAAGTATATATGTGGTATTGCATAGTGGATGCAAATACATGTTATGCATGATGTTTATAGATGCATATGATTATTGGTGCATATCCCATGAGTCGTGGTCATCCCTTGATGATTTTAATGCTTGCCGCTATTTGGTTTGGTTCCGCTAAATGTGAAGCGAGGGGTGGGAGCGCCGCATGTCACATTTGAGCGTGGTTATCATATAGGGCGAGGAAACGGTATTTGCCGCTCAATGAGAGGCGAGGGGTGGGAGTCCCGCAGTCCATTGAAGCGAGGTTATCCTATGCCGCCTATATGTAAATAAGCGAGGGGCATTAAAATACATTGTGATGGACAGACTAGGGATTGGTGATCAGTATTTGGTATTGATGAGCTGGTATATGTCATGACATGTTTAGACCATTAAAAATAATCTATTGATTATACTCATGAGTTATGGTACAGGGACAACCAAACGGGAAGCGTTTGAAATGCATGGGGAAACAGGAAGTGTTTTATTATGATTATGCATTTACGCTTTATCTTCATATTGTGTTGAATATGAATGATTATTATTGCTCATGTTTGGGGGTTGTCCTTGTAGGTACATGTTTGGCATGATAGAAGGGCTAGACGGGTTGAGATGGTGAGCTTTTGAGGATGCTTTGGGACTTGAAGGACGGGATTATTTGGATAGTATCTACTCTAAGAGTAGTATAAAACTATAATTGAACATTCATTGATTGGAATGTAATTAATCATTTTGGTAGTCCTTATTTTTTGGCATGTAATGCTTAAGCTCATAGACTCAACACGTTCTTTTATACTCTGATTATTTATTTAGCTCTATTATGCCTTGATTCCGCACTTAAGGATTAGGGTCCTTACATTAGTGGTATCAGAGCAGTGGTTAGAGAACCCGGGAACGAGTGAAGGGTAGCCTTAGCATGATAGGCTAGGTGCTTACATTTGAAGCATGTTTATGCATGTGGTGCATATTAATGTATATTTTGTTATACTAACATGCGTATTCTCATTCCTGTTATCTAACGGTACATTATATATACTGCTTTGGAATTGTTGTTAACATTTGTATTACAGCATGGCTGCTAATGAGGAAGTTGGAGATATTGGTAGTGTGAATGCAAGCGTCGGTCAAGTGAACCCTCTACCTCCACCGGCCGTAGGCATGGAACCAGTGGTTCAGTTATTGCTACCGGGTGAGATTAGCTTGACTCAGTTTCTGTCTTATCATCCGCCCCGGTTTGAGGGGACAGAGTCCGGAGAAGAGGCTGAAGAGTGGTTGGAAAGACTTGAGCAGATCTTTGTATCGGCTCCTTGTGCTGTGACAGCTTGGCTGAGGCTGGCGGAGTTTCAATTAGCCAAGAAACCTCTGATGTGGTGGAGGAGCACAGTAATGGAAATGAGAGCACTGGGTGCTGTGATTGATTGGACGCTCTTCAGGACTAGGTTTCTGAACCGATACTTCTCCGCTGCGGCGAGACAGACAAAGGAGGACGAGTTCACAAGTCTGAAGCAGGGGAACATGACAGTGGCAGACTATGCCACACGGTACTCTTCATTGCTGAGGTACGTCCCCCACATTGCCACCAGTGGGCACGCTAAGATGAGGAACTTTATGAAAGGGTTGCGACCGGAGCTCTATGACCGGGTTATTACTAATAACCCAACTTCTTTTGATGACGCTCTCACAAGAGCGGAGCTTGCTGAGCTAGGAGTGGGAGCTTACGCTATGCCACCACCAGTACCGCAACAGAGGCAGACCAATGATAGTTTGAGGCCTCGGGGTGAGCCATTTAAACCCCGTGGTGCCTCTTCATCTTCGCGATATGGTGGAAAGAAACACTTTGGTCAGAAACAGGATGGCAAGAAGGGCAATTGGACGGCCAATCGAGGATCTTCACAAGGGGATAGGCCGGGAGAGCCTCGGTGCAACAGTTGTGGAGGGCCACATTCTTCAAACAAGTGTCCTGCATGTTATGTCTGTGGCAAGATGGGCCACATCGCTCGGTATTGCCCCACACGGGGAGGACAGTCAGAGTATCAGGGCAGCAGGCCGAGGTTTGAGGATAGGACAGTGCAGCAGAGGCAGCAGTTTGGGCCTCGACCATCGGGAGGTCAGACAGTAGGACCACCCCAGGGGCAGGTATATGCACTGACCAGGGAGCAGGCCCAGGCAGCCCCAGAGGAGGTGATCGCCGGTACGTTTCATTTATTTACGTACCCTGCTTTTATTTTGATCGATACAGGTGCCTCCCATTCTTTTGTATCGGTGGGTTTTGTGGAAAGACACCATATGCGCGTCTTCTTTACCCACGCCTCTCCTTGTCTCGACACCCACTGGAAGAAATGTCGTTGCTGATCAGTTTATGGCAGACTGCCTCATTTATTTTGAGGGCAACGAGTTGAGATCAGACTTGATTGTGTTGGGTATGTCAGACTTCGACTGCATCTTGGGTATTGATGTTCTGAACAGATATCAGGCAGTGGTAGATTGCCGACAGAGGACAGTGAAGTTCAGACCTGAGTTGGGCAGTCAGTGGACCTTCTATGGCAACGGTTCTCGTGCGAAGATTCCGTTGATTTCAGCAATCAAGATGACTCAGTTGTTGGAACGTGGCCACACGGGCTATCTTATTTATGCCGTGGACACGTCTGGGAAGGATAAAGAACTAAGAGTTGAGGATGTACCAGTGGTAGCAGAGTTTGCTGATGTATTCCCCGAAGAGATCCCAGGATTCCCACCGGCTAGGGAAGTTGAGTTTGGGATAGAGTTGCTGCCAGGGACATCCGCTATCTCTCGTGCACCTTATAGGATGGCACCGGCAGAATTGAGGGAGTTGAAAGAACAGTTGCAGGATCTCTTGGACAAGGGATATATACGCCCGAGCGTGTCGCCATGGGGCGCACCAGTTCTCTTTGTGAAGAAGAAGGACGGTTCGATGCGGTTGTGTATCGATTACCGGCAACTGAATAAGGCTACAGTGAAGAACAAGTATCCTCTTCCAAGGATCGACGATCTGTTTGATCAGTTGCAAGGTACCAGGGTGTATAGCAAGATTGATTTGAGATCCGGGTATCATCAGATTCGGGTCAGAGAGGAAGATGTGCAGAAGACAGCATTCCGGACCCGATATGGACATTATGAGTTCCTAGTGATGCCGTTCGGCGTGACGAATGCTCCAGCAGTCTTTATGAGTCTGATGAACAGAGTGTTTCAGCAGTATCTTGATCAGTTCGTCATTGTGTTTATTGACGATATTCTTATCTACTCCCGGAGCGAGGAGGAGCATGTGAAACACTTGAGGACAGTGCTTCAGATTCTCAGAGAGCATCAGTTATATGCTAAGCTCAGTAAGTGTGAATTTTGGCTAAGCAGTGTAGTGTTTGTGGGGCATGTCATATCGAGCAGCGGGATATCTGTAGATCCCAAGAAGATTGAGGCTGTGATGGAGTGGGCTGCCCCCACTTCTGTGCCTGAGATCCGGAGTTTTCTGGGTTTGGCCGGGTATTATCGGCGCTTCGTCGAGGGCTTTTCGAAGATTGCCAAGCCGTTGACACAGTTGACCCAGAAGGGAGTGCCTTTCTTTTGGTCAGAAGCTTGTGAGGAGAGCTTCCAGGAATTAAAGCACCGGTTGACGACGGCGCCAGTGTTAGTGATCCCGACGGAGAACTCCAGATTTGTTCTGTATACTGACGCATCACTTCAGGGCCTTGGGTGTGTACTGATGCAAGATAAGCATGTGGTAGCTTATGCATCGAGGCAGTTGAAGCCGCATGAGACCAGATATCCAGTTCATGACTTGGAATTGGCGGCTATCATCTTCGCCCTGAAGATCTGGAGACATTACTTATATGGGACTTCATTCACCATATACACGGATCACAAGAGCCTCAAATTTTTATTCACTCAGGCAGAGCTGAACATGAGGCATAGGAGGTGGATGGACCTACTCAAGGACTATGATTGCGAGATAGAGTACCATCCCGGGAAAGCCAATTTGACAGCAGACGCTTTGAGCCGGAAAGTGAGGAGTTCTGCTGAGGACGTCATTCATTTGTCTGCTATGATGACCTCCTATTGTCATTTGGGCTATGATTTTGACTTAGATGCATCGCCTGTGTATGTATCGACTTTGTTAGCCGAGCCAGACATCTATGAGAGCATCAGGAGAGCTCAGAAGTCAGATGATGAGGTTCAGAGGTGGTTATCTTTAGTACATCTTGGTCAGCCAACGAAGTTCAGAGTGGCCGATGACGGGTCTTTGAGATTGGGTGACCGATGGGTGGTTCCGAGTACGCCGGAGTTGCGTAAAGGGATCTTGGAGCGAGCTCACAGTAGCAGACTTAGCATCCACCCAGGCGGGAGAAGATGTACAGAGATCTGCGTGGTCAGTTTTGGTGGAAAAGGATGAAGTCTGATGTCGTCGCTTTTGTAAAGAGATGTTTGATCTGCCAGCAAGTTAAGGCAGAGAGGCAGAGACCTGGCGGCGAGTTGAGAAGCTTGGAGATACCGAAGTGGAAGTGGGAACACATTTCCATGGACTTCGTGACTCATTTGCCGAGGAGTGCTTCAGGCTTCGATGCTATTTGGGTGATTGTGGACAGATTGACTAAGGTAGCCCACTTCATTCCCTATAGCATGACTTTCGCATTCTTGAGGATGGCGCAGTTGTATATTAGAGATATGGTGAGATTGCATGGGATCCCCGTTTCCATAGTGTCAGATCGAGATCCGCGATTCACATCTCATTTCTGGGAAGGCCTTCAGTCAGCCTTGGGAACTGAAGTCAGATTGAGTACTGCTTATCATCCTCAGACGGATGGACAGACCGAGCGCACTATTCAGACGCTCGAGGACATGTTAAGAGCTTGTGTTTTGGAGTTCGATGCCTCTTGGCAGGATTCAGTGCCTTTGGTAGAGTTTTCGTATAACAATAGCTACCAGGCGAGTATTCAGATGGCTCCGTTTGAAGCTCTTTATGGCAGACGGTGTAGATCACCCTTGTGTTGGGATGATTTGGACCGCAAATCGGTCGGAGGACCGGACTTGATCCGAGAGATGGAAGAAAAGATAAAGACGATAAGGCAGAAAATGAAAGCGGCTCAGGACAGACAGGCAGCATATGCGAATAAACGGCGGAGACCGTTGGAATTTCAGTTGGGAGATAAGGTCTTTTTGAAGATCTCGCCTTTCAGAGGCGTTGTACGATTTGGCATGCGCGGGAAACTGTCTCCGAGGTATGTTGGACCGTACGAGATTTTGCAGCGCATTGGCACCTTAGCTTACCGACTGGCTTTGCCGCCTTCTTTATCTGGTATACATGATGTGTTTCATGTATCGATGCTGCGGAAGTATGAGCCGGATCCGTCGCATGTGTTACATCCTTCCGAAGTTCAGTTAGAATCAGATATATCTTATGTGGAACGGCCTGTCAGAATTCTGGATCGAGCAGACCGTAGACTTCGGAACAAAGTGATACCTATGATCAAGGTTCAGTGGGATCGCAGGGGTGTCGAGGAGGCTACGTGGGAGACGGAGCGGCATATGGTGCAGCACTACCCGGAACTATTCTCTGGTATGTGTTTATGTTTAATTTCCTTTTGGGGTAAGTGCATGTGATTTCGAGGACGAAATCTTATAAGTAGGGGAGTAATGTGATATCCCTGAAATGATTAATTGCAATCTGGTGCATTAATTGTGATTATATGATTAATTATGGTAGTAATTAATTATGTGTTGGAATTATTATGTGGAAATGCTTAGTCACATGTTAGAGTGACCTGGGATAGCATTTCAGGGTGCATGTTGGGTATGTGGGGAATTATTGTTGGAAGCATGATTTATTTGCCTTGGTTAGCAATTAATTAGAAATCATGTGTTTAATTGATATTTTGGTGCATTTGGTTTAATGCGTTGGAAAATATCATGTTGGGGTGTTTTATACACCATGGAGTTATTTTGGTATGCTTTTAATTAATTAAAACCAACACCCTTTTTACCCCAACCCCACTCAATACACTATCACTCTTACTTTACCAAAATCACCACCCAAACCCTTTCCCCCTTTCCATTTTCGAGTTGGAGCAAAAAGGTGGGGAGAAAACCTTCCAAAAGTCTTGATTTGTGAAGTTTATTGGGTGATTTGAGGTCCCCAAGAGGTATGGATGCCTCATTGTCATTTTTATTGTGTTTGGGTTAGTTTTGGAAGGGTTTTTAATGATTTTGAAATGGGTTTGTGTTGGATTGTTATGGTTTTGGTTAAGGGTTAGATTTATGTTTGTTTTGAGGTGTATTTTGGTGGTTTATGTTGATATTTATGTTGTTGGTTGGTTGGTTTAAGTATTGGGATGGATTGGAAGGTTTTGGTATGCAAAAATGGTGAAAAATCGTGAGTCTGTGCGAGGCGATCGACCGCCTGAAATGGGGCGATCGATCGCCGATGGGCAGTACCAAATTTGCGGGATAGGCGATCGATCGCCTGTTTTGAGGCGACCGATCGCCGAGAGACAGTGGCCAAACCAAAGGAATGGCGATCGATCGCCATGTTTGGGGCGACCGATCGCCGCAGTGTAAATTTTGAGGCGACCGATCGCCTGGGTGAAGCGATCGATCGCCGCCAGTGGATTTTTGGGAAATGCTTTCTTTTGTCAAATTTTTGGTATTTGGCTATTATTTGGCTTCTAATATGGGGTTGTGTGATTGTGTAGAACCATCCCAGGTAGCAACGCAACCGAGGAATTGAAGCCATATCAAATCCACTTTTGGAAAGGTACGTAGTGGACGTACGGGCACCCCAACGGTACATGTATCTTATATACTTATTGTTTATGCATTGTGGATGCAAATATATATGTGGTATTGCATAGTGGATGCAAATACATGTTATGCATGATGTTTATAGATGCATATGATTATTGGTGCATATCCCATGAGTCGTGGTCATCCCTTGATGATTTTAATGCTTGCCGCTATTTGGTTTGGTTCCGCTAAATGTGAAGCGATGGGTGGGAGTCCCGCAGTCCATTGAAGCGAGGTTATCCTATGCCGCCTATATGTAAATAAGCGAGGGGCATTAAAATACATTGTGATGGACAGACTAGGGATTGGTGATCAGTATTTGGTATTGATGAGCTGGTATATGTCATGACATGTTTAGACCATTAAAAATAATCTATTGATTATACTCATGAGTTATGGTACAGGGACAACCAAACGGGAAGCGTTTGAAATGCATGGGGAAACAGGAAGTGTTTTATTATGATTATGCATTTACGCTTTATCTTCATATTGTGTTGAATATGAATGATTATTATTGCTCATGTTTGGGGTTGTCCTTGTAGGTACATGTTTGGCATGATAGAAGGGCTAGACGGGTTGAGATGGTGAGCTTTTGAGGATGCTTTGGGACTTGAAGGACAGGATTATTTGGATAGTATCTACTCTAAGAGTAGTATAAAACTATAATTGAACATTCATTGATTGGAATGTAATTAATCCTTTTGGTAGTCCTTATTTTTTGGCATGTAATGCTTAAGCTCATAGACTCAACACGTTCTTTTATACTCTGATTATTTATTTAGCTCTATTATGCCTTGATTCCGCACTTAAGGATTAGGGTCCTTACACTTGATTTTTGTAATGGGGGTGCATGATTTTTAACATTGTGGTGCATGATTTTTTAACATGTTGCTGCACGATTTTATTTTAATGGGGTGCACAATTTTTGTCAGAGTGGTCCACTTGATTTTTTAACCTTTGGTGCGAGATTTTAAGCTTATGGTGCAATATTTTTTAAACTTGTAGTGCACGATTTTTTAACCATGTGCTGCACATTTTTTTAATCATGAGCGTGCATCAACCTAAAATTGGACATTGATGCACTAAAAATGGACATTGGATATACTAACATTGAACATGGGTGCACAAAAATTGAACATTGGATTCACTGATGCACTAAATTTGGACATTGGATGCACTGCATTTGGTTTTGGTGCACGATGTTGGCATATGGTTCACAAATTTTTTTTTGCATGTGGTGCACAATTTTTTTTGCCTGTGATGCACGATTTTTTTGGTCTGTGGGTGCACGTGCTACAATAACTGTGCGCGGGTTATTAATGTCATTTCAACAAGAAATAGACCTAAGTAAATTGATTTTTTTGTAGACTAGATTGAATTATTGTTCGCTAAGTACTACCGGCTTGTAAGTGCCCCTAAATTTTGCATTACATGTTGATACCCTCGTACTCATTTTATTGGCCTGGTAAAGAGCATTAAACCACACAAAAACCTCACAAAACATGATTTTTTACATGCTACAACCTTATTTTATGTTTGCTTCATTTACCTCACGAACTTTAATGTGTTCCGGAAATGTATGCATATTGTGTAAAAATATTATATCTTTGTCGCATTTTCACACCGATTTTAAAAAAAAAAGGACAACAGAATATATAAAATGAAAATAAAAAACATATAAATCCAAATAAAAAATGTGAAAAAACTTGTAAAATATTAATAGGTTATTTTATTCAATAAATTAATCTTTATATTTTTATTGACTTTACGATCATGAGAGTAAAGCAATTAGACAAACTCGTTTGATGTTAGTAAGATTGCTTGAAAATGGGTGAGACCACAATATTAATATTCCATCAGGGACCTTTACTTTTTCTCTCTCAAGTTGGAATCGTTTCGTTTTTTGGACATGAGTTTCATTTAATGAATTTATAAATCTCGAATCTATAAGAAAACCTTTTCCAAACAAAAAATTTCAAGAATGAAACTTGAATTCCCTACCGCATCCACCACAAGCTATATTTCTACCGGGGAAAGTATCCCCGAATTTCTGTTTCCGGGTTGGATCGGTAACAAATCGGGTATGTAGGCACGAGCTCTTTTATATGTCTTGGCCTTGGAGATTCTCGTCGAGTTTCCTTCAAATCTCAATTTGGTTTGACCCGATTTGAGCCGGGTACATACAATTCAGTTTAGGTCGGGGTATATTGTGATACACCTACATGTACAATAGGTGTATTTAACATAATAATACACATTTATCATAAATAAAAAGAGCGGTTCTATCACCAAGAAATAGGGGTCTCAAAACAAGATGTCAAATAATTCTGGTATTAATCATATAAATATAGTACCGGAATGACAATTAGGATCCGTACAGGGTGTTGAAAATATCCGATGACATATCTACCATTGTAGCCACCAACAAGGTGCCGCTTACGATCCCAATTTGTACATATAGGTGTATTTTTTTGCTGTGGTGTCACAGTGGCGGTGTTTTTACTGCTGCAGTTTTCGGCAATCCAGTCGGGAACGCACTTTTTGGGACTCGGGACCTCAGGTAGGTGAAAAGATGTCCTAGGCCCGATTGATTCGGGTATTGAGCCGGAAATTAGGGCTTCGAGTCTTGCTGATGAAACTAGAAAAAATGTGATTAACTTTTTGTAGTTGAAACCTAAATATTTTGGTTTTACAGTATATTAGAATGTCATCAATCATTAAAGTTCCAGTCCAGAAAACATGCATGCCATGTCCAACCTTTTGTCTACTGGACAATATGAATAAAATAGTGCGGCTTATAAGTTTAATTTAAAAGGAGTTAATGGACGGCACGATATTTTTGTTTAAGCGTTAAGGGAACATGGTTTGTCCAAATCATATATTTTACACAACATGGACAGCACACAATCCCCTCCATCTTCACATGGGGATAAGTCGTCTCTAGAATTAAGGAATATTTTAGACATACGATAATTCTTTTTAAGAACAGCAGCAATTTTTTCAAAAATTGAAATTTGCCCCTTGAATCAATCCCCTTTATTGAGTTTAGTCTCTCTGTCCAAATCTTGGACCTGTCCAGTGTATTTTATTTGTTGGGTGACGGAAAGGAAATTTTACCAGATGTTTCTGATATACTGTGTATAATTCTTCTTGAAACATATAATCGAAGGCGGGCGCAGTTTGTTTGATGATGCACTTAAGGGCAGTGCCCTTAGGGGCATCATTACCGTTCATTTGAAATCTTTTTTTTTAAAAGAAAAAAAGATTATATATGGATGATGGATAATGCCCCTAAGGGCAGTGCCCTTTAGGGCAGCAACAAACAAATCGGCGGGCGCTGGCAAGGACGGACGCATTGTCAGGCAAGGGAAGGAAAATGCCCTCTCTCAAAAACATTTGTTGCATTACCCCTAAAATTGTATTTTGCCCCCCTCCAAATTTCGTAGTCCCCAGAAAAATTTATTTTGCCTCCATTAAAAATCCCCCACACCCCCAATTTTTATGTTATTATTTTTTTGGCCCCCTCGTCTTGAATTCTAAACCCTCACAATGCATACGATTTTAAGGCATCCCACTTGCGCTCACCCTGCAATTGACAAATACACCTTTTCATGAAATTTCAGATGTTCGATTAAACAAAATCTTGATTGTTGAGGTAGCTATAGAAACCGATAGATAGAAAGTAGGGTATTAAAACATACTTCAGATGAATGCTACGAGACATTTTTCATGGTTTTTACTAACAAATTTGACATGATTGAATCATGTGAATGACAATGGCGAGATGGGGGCATGGGAGATGTTCCGTTCAAGCAAAGGCAACATGGGATGGGCTTTCATCATGCCCTAAATAACTCGTCCCATCCAACCAATCAAACCTTGCAAACTCTTTAAATTCATATGCACTCTACTATAGATTTGAACTTCAAATTCTCAAATACACACAGACCCTAAAAAATATTACTAAATCGACTAAATAACAAGTCTAGATAGTAGATACCATCTCATAACAATAAAAAAAAGTCCTACTAGCCCCTGGGGTTAGCTGAGATAGGTAAGTGTATTGTGCATGAGCCAAAAAGATCACAAGTTAAATTCATGTATCTGCATCTCTCAGTTTGAGCATGTCGAATCGGGCTTGCCTAGTGCGATTTTCCTGGCTGACGTGATTTGTAGGATATTGTGTCAGTTCAGGAGTTTACCCAGTATACATCCTAAGGATAGCGGCCACGGATTTTCACGTTATCAAATAAAAATGAAGTCCTTAGTAGAGTAATTTAAAGAAAATATATCGGAGCACAAAAGGCGTGAGGTGCCAGGTATCGTGAGAAACTTTTCTTTTAATAACGTTGGGTCAATAATCTTTGAAATTTAACTGGGAATAATAATAAGCAAACCCGTTATTGGTTCCCACCTATAGACAGCTCATACACCCAATGGTCTAGAATCCTTTCCCATGAAGCAATCGCATATGTTACGTATCCACACTATGACACTATGGGAAATTTGGGTCTACCACGATAATGTTGTCCTAAGGACAGCTCCAACAATTTCAATATATTTGGATAAACCGGGTGTCGTCACCTCCAACAGTTATCATTGCAGGGTTAAGATGTTACCATTCATGTTGGGGTCTATTTAGCCAAAAAGGAATCGAAAGCAGACACAATGGTCAAAAGACAGCAGCAGAGCTCATGGCAGAATGTGCGGAGCAAATGCTTTTGCTCTTCTCTATGTAATCAGCCATTAAAACACAACTAATTAAAAATTAGGAATTAAAATAACACCAAATGTGTACTTGGGAAAAGTAATAAATTGGCAACCAACACTGAACTTTCTCTTTATTGATAATAAGATAAGATATTCATCACAAAGACACAAACCATCTGCACTTCACACACAACTAAAAAAATAATAATTTATCAGGTTGGAGCATCAACCAAAAAGAGACCCCAACTCGCTGCTTAAACCCGCCAAACAAGCTTTCAAGTATAATATATAATCCTATTCTTCTATATAATATATTATTATATAATAAAATAATATGTCATTCAAAAAAAGTCCAACTGGGACCAAAAGAGGAACTGTGATCCACCACTTTCTTGAACCTCCAGCCAAACAGAGCGAGTAAGCATCATCCCTTTCAAAGGAAAGATTTTATGAAAGATTTAATCTTTCTGAATATTATAATGATTATTATTATTATAATAATCTATGTTAATAATTCTAAGATACTATCCCTAATCACTTGCCACCAAGAAACTTAATCCTAAATGAGCCAAAAGAATTCCTCGACATTTTCTCAGCAAGACCATCTTGAGATTGTTAATAAGTCCACTCCTGAGGAAGCCATAGTTCTTGATTCATCACTGGCTGTGGGCCAAAATCTCTCTGTTGAGCCATTCTGATGCGAGACACAGGTTTCAAAGTGCTATCTGCAAGTAATAATAATTCATTCATACATTCACAATCTATTCAGGTTAATGAATCGGCAAATTATTAATCAAATTTTACCATATTGAGATTTGACATTTGAAATGCCTCTGAAATGGGCTTGCGCCGGGATGTCAATAGAATCAACATTTAAATTCAGGGCATGGACCACTCTCTCTGTTACCAAAGCTCTTGAACACCCTTCTGCTTTAAATCCACATGCAAAAAGTCATGACTTAAAAAAAAGCGTGTAGAAATAGAAAAATTTATACAAAATAAGTGTAATTAAACGAAGGGTTCTGTAATTTTAGATGGCTTATCACTTTACCCCTTAAAAATTTATTAACATAACAAGTTGTAACACATGAATGCATTAATTTACCTGGTTTCTTGCGAGTTTCTTGGGGGAGGGTCTCATATCTTCGGGGCAAAAAAACTCCAGTTCCGGTTCTTTCATTCTTGGCTCCGCTTTCCCCAAGGTAAACAGCCCTCATCCCTGAACGTGGTATCGGCGGTTGCTGGTGAGACTGTTGCAAAGTAGGCCAAGCAGCGGCGGATATCCCGTTTCTTCTTTCCCCGACATTACTTCCATTATTAAACTGGTTTCCTAGTTTCTCTTGGCCCCAAACACCATTCCTCGCCATTTTCTGAAACTGAACATAGCCTTTTCAGTTATGAAAAATTAGAGATCCAAAAGTAGAAACAAATAACAGGTGGAGATGAACATAGTCTTACTGACATTGACTGCTTGCATATGCTGCTGGGAGACTTGGAGCTGTCTTTTATGATCCGAGTAGATTCCGGACATGATACTCGGTTTTGTTTGGGGAACAGAAACAGCGCTGGTTTTGGTTGAATAAAACGATTTTGCCTCTTGACTCGCCCTCATCCTCGCAACTTCCCCGGCAGCAGCATACAGCAAATCCCATCCGGCGGCGTCTTGAACTTTCGTCGGAGAAGGAACCTGAGAAATGCATTTTTGGCTTCCTCGACTGGAACCTGGGTTATACCCGCAGAGGGTTGACTGCGGTGAACCAGATAACTTCAACCCCTGCGGAGAAATGAAACCGAATCACTCCACAAATTTCTTTAAAAGCGACAGGGAGGTAAAATAAAAAGAATTAATCCGGACCTGTTCATGATACTCAGACGAGGGATTGTAGTCTTGTAGATGTAGAGTAGAATAAGCTATCTTCCTAGTAAGAAAGGTGATGAAGTCATCTTCGTCGCTCTCGGTTTCCGTTGATCCCATGAATGACTCAACAGGCGAACTCCAATCTGATCTAAATCCTGAAGAATTCCAAAGCCCATGTGAAAAACCATCACCCGGTTTCGTTGGGAAGCGATCAGTTCTGAAATCAGTCCGCAGTTCATCCTCCGTCAGGAACCCCGATGGCAGCCAGAACTCCCCGTCATCCAACTCTTTCGACATAGCAACTCACAGCATACACCAATAAATACACCCAAAAGAACCTTTTTCTACTTCAAGAAAGGGAATACCAGAGACGGATGTTATTTATGGCGAGAACCGGTATGAGGAGGGAATTACGGGATCTTGCCGCTCCCTGAAGGATTACAACAATACACTGGGAGAAATGAGAAGTTGAAGAGTAGGTTTTATAGTGTACAATCTACAATACACTGGGCATTTGTAGGAACCCTCGAGATTTTGTCTCACAAACGCATCGAGTGGAGGTGAAAAACACGCTCGAAGAATAAGGTGGGAAACTCTTCGAAAAAAAGCTGTAAAGAGCTGTAGCCAGGTAAGAAGGCGAGTGGGGTCAGTATCTGACACATCTCACTTGCTTCTCCTGCGAGCCAGTAGACTGGTCACATTCTATGTTAAATATCTCTTCTTTAAGATATATACATTTTTTATTTTTCTCTCCAATGCATACTCCTAAGTTTAAGTAATCCCTTCACGTACTGGCTCAGATTGTGAATTGATGTATTGAATTGTTATACAATAACGTATACCTATCGTATTAGATATTTATGTCAAATAATAGGGGAAACATTTGTATTTTTCTATATCTAATACAAATTAGAAAGAGTAATATTATAACTCAACATGAGGTTTATTCGTTATTGTTCAAACTATATGTCAAAAATCGTACTAGATCATTTTATTAGGGGTGCAAACGAATCGAATATGGTTAACTTGTGCAGGCCATGATGGAAAATTGGATGCAAAGTTGCAGTGGAAGTTGTTGATGGACATTAATTGGTATGAGAGAAGAATTTGAGAGGCCGAGAATAATTTCGGTGGTGGAGGCAACGTGGCTGCCGTGAGTCACGACGTAGTTGTCGGTTGAGGAGGCGGATCAAGTGTGCACTAGTACGGTAGATATACAAGATCACGATAAATATGAAAGATAGATGAATTACCCTAAAAAAATAAGAATTAGCCTAAAGAAAAATGAACATATCATGTCATCGTTGTTACTATAATTATCATAATGATTACATGTCCAAGATTTCGGGGCCATTATTACATAAAGATAAATATTATTGTTATTTTATAACGTTGTCAAACAATTTTCATGAATTTACATGAAAATTACTCTTGTAGCAACATAATATGCTATGGCAATATCCTAACACTTACTGAAATGGGTGATACCCCTCTGGTCGGTCTTTCTTAAGTTCTCGACTAGGGAGACTTGGAAATTGGACTGAATATAAGCAGGAAGAGAAAGAGAGAGATCGTAACAACTTGATATGAAACTACATACAACCGACATACCAAAACATGGCAGATAAGAGAAGAGCGTCTTGTCGCTTCCAGTGTATATGAGTAGCCGTGGATTCATCGATGGTGCCAATCAGTGGGCGTGGAAAAGTGTCATCAATAAAGCCTGAAAAGCCATAACCAAAAAGAATATGGTTAACTTGTGCAGGCCATGATGGAAAATTGGATGCAGTAAGTTGAAGTGGAAGTTGTTGATGGACATTAATTGGTATGAGAGAAGAATTGGAGAGGCCGAGAATAATTTTGGTGGTGGAGGCAACGTGGACGCCGTGAGTCACGACGATGTTGTCGGTTGAGGAGGCGGACTAAGTGTGCACTAGTACGATAGATATACAAGATCACGATAAATATGAAAGATAAGATAATGATATTTAAAAAAAATTGTAATCTCTGTATGACCAAGGAAGAGAAGATTTGATACAATCTTTCCTCATGTTGATATAATTAACTTGATCATTTGATGGAGTTATATCGCTTCTATCTTCCCTAGTATCTGGTAGGAATAGGCCCTATAGATCCTTTGGATGTACGGACCATGGGCTAATGTGGTGCAGAATTCGTGTATCTTGCCAAAGCATGCATTCACTTGGTGGAGTAGCTAATTCCACATGACACTGCAGTATCAAGTGAACTCATTTACTCTATGGATGAGTGCTCTTGGTAAGTTCCTTACTAGTGATCGGCTTCTCTGTGTGGATAAGTGCTCTTGCCAAAGCATGCATTAGTCTTGGATAAAGGTGTGTCTTATGCTTATCTTTCAATGAATCTATTAGGCATCTTTATTGGGATTGATAAGTTGCTAGTAATCAATGGTATACAATGTTTGTTTAAGCTTTGAACGACGATTAGCTCATAAGATATCTATTAAACTTACAGTTATACTAGATCTGCGACAGAAGATTTTCCAAATAAAGATCTACCGCAGTCATATTCTTAATCGGTCCATTTGAAGCATTGTGAAATATTGTACATAAGAAGACTAAACATATTTTGGCGTCGATCTGATTCTACATGATGATGCAGAATTTAAGGAATAATCATCGTTTAAAAAAAAAAAGAAATAGCCTCAAGAAAAATGAACATATCATGTCACCGTTGTTTATCAGTACAAGCAACTCTCATACGATCATATCCCGATAGTTACTATAATTATCATAATGATTACATGTCCATTCGGGGCCATTATTACTGAAAGAGAAATATTATTGTTATTTTATAATGTTGATTTCATGAAGTTACATGAAAATTACTCTGGTAGCAACATAAAATACTATGTAATATCCTAACACTTACTGAAATGGGTGATACCCCTCTGGTCGGTCTTTCTTAAGTTCTCGACTAGGGAGACTTGGAAATTGGACTGAATATAAGCTGGAAGAGAAAGAGAGAGATCGTGACAACTTGATATGAAACTATTGATCGAGAAAGTTGTCGGTTGCCCGACAAGTATAAATGTTGGGAGATAATAGTCTATGGTTTGGTTGATGATGACCCGATGACAATGTCTTAGCGATTCTCATCCGAGAGTTGTAACACCCACATAACACTCTCCATGTGATAGAACTACTCAATTATAGTCTATAGAGAACCCGGCCTCCTAAAGCCGACTAAATCGACCATGTTCTCGGGTTTTTTTTAAAGTTTTTTTAAGGGATGGTGGAGGATTCGAATATGAGACCTCTTACATTGGGAAATATATGACAACCACTAGGCTAGAACTTTATTGTCGATTATGTTCTCGGGTTATTTCTAGGTTGACATGGAAAAAATATTATGATTTGTTTCACTGATAAGCAACTATTTTATGTAGTATCCCAGATCATAAAAAATATTATTAAATCTATAGAAATACAAATATAGTAGGCCATTAAATGACAAATTGAGTTGTAATACATAGATAGACAAATATGAAGTGTAATTAGTGTTGGAAATATTCCAATCAAAAGGATTCCAACCACGCCGAATTTTAGTACTTGTCGTCACTTTATTTTTTAAAAATGATTTCCCCCAATATTTTCTTGGTTAATCCACTCTCTTTGTCTTCAACTTGATTAACTTTATTCCTACAGCCAAACGACCAATTAACTTTTATGTTAATTGAATGTCTTCGTAAGATATTACCATCCTACATATATGCAAATTTAAATCAATATTTTTTTGAGAGAACGATGACCTAAATATTTTTTCGTACACTGCATGATTCGAATTCGAGTCTCGCCAAATTTGATGTGAGCTCTTACCAGCTCGGCTAGGCCCATGAGCTCAAATTTAACTCAATTTTGGTTAATTTATTATCATATATATATATATAATGATACGTTTTAAATTTTTAATCTAAGAAATTATAAAATTGTTTTGATTGAACATTTGAAGTTCGTTACATACACTTCACTCCATAAATTAATTTTATAAATGAAACAGCACATCTATAAATTAATAAATTAATTTGAGTTTTTATTTATGGATGTTTTATTGTATATATTATAATATGTATAATAAAATAAAATTTAAATAATATTGGTCTTAAATAAATAAATAATTAAAAATAAAGCATGCATAAATAATTTTATTTCTTGAATTTGAGAGCGACAAGTGAATTTTATCCAGCTGACGTGGCACCAGTTTGGTGCTGAAATTCCGCAGTTCACGCTATCTCTCTACATCTGGTCAAACAGCGTTTCCGTCTCTATAAACGGCTCCGATTTTGTTCCGTTAGCTTTAAAGAATCCGTCTTTTTCAATGCCGGCGCTAGACGGCGCTTGCATTCCCGCCCTTTATCGCGGACGCCAACTATCTATTAATTGGATTTCATGAATTTATTGCGTAGGATATTATATATATCGGATATTTAATATTGATTTCCCATTTATGTCCTGGTGGTGTTCGTTTAACAGACTTATGGTTGAAATTTTAAGGAATCATAAATTTTTAATTTAATAAAAAAATAATGATAATTTATTATATACAACTGAACATGCAAGTTTACATTAATATGATAACATTTTTAAAATATATGTAATTACCAAAGTATTTTACATATATTTTTACACAAAATAGAGTAAAATACATTTAAAAATATAAATTAATATATCTGATGTCATATGATATATTGACCTCATCGGGTAAAATCCCTCAAGGGCCGAACAAAGACATATACCGAACAGAGTACACCGAACGGAAAGCACCGAGCAGGGTTTTTACCGAACAGCTGTTAACCCTCCTCGGTTTTCTGGTCAAAGATTAGCGGAAGACCCGGGAATAACTAACAAATTAACCGGCGTGAATGAACGTGCAATAATGGGCCGCGGATTTCTCGGACGTGTTGGGCTCCAGTTAAGCCACGATCAGAGGACATCGTGTTCCGGATCTCCCGCGAGCCAATCACTAGGAACAGTCCTATAAATACCTGCGGATGTCATCACAGAAAAGGGTTGGATTTTTCTGGGCAAAAAGACTCCGAAGAGAGCAAATTTATGTCTGTTCGGTCTTTTCTGTTATTTCTATAAACAATTTGTGTAAGTCATTAAACAATTATTTTTTGTGTCCAGAGAGTCTTGTAAATCATCAACATTTTATAGTGAAGTTTTATACTGGACTAGGTCCCGTGGTTTTTCTCTCAATTTGAGGGTTTTCCACGTAAAAATCTTGGTGTGTATCGTTATTTTCTTTTAACACCTTATTCTACCTTATATTCGGAAATCACGGATCACATCATTGGCGCAGTCTGTGGGAACAAAAAGAGTAAAGACGTTGAAGCAGAGATTTTTTCAGTAAGAATCCAAGGCGAAATGGTTAAAAGCAAGGGGCGGGGGCCAATGTCGGGGAGGGATAAACCAATGACTCCCCCACGTTCATGCCCAGAACCAGAAGGAGCAGGGTAGGCTGGATCATCGCAGAATGTTTCACGAGTATTACCTACTGGAGGAATACCCATGGAACATTTGACTGAGATGATTGCCAAAACTGTCGGAGAAGTTATGAAACAATTTATGACCCCCCCTATCAGGAAAAAAATAAAGAAGAGGAGGAAGACTCAACCTCTATAAAGAAGTCGGAGGAGGGGGCTGAAGAGTCAAAAGATTTTCCTAATCGTTCAAATGAGGAAATAGATAGGGCTTTGCACAATCAAATGGAGGATTTAAATGAGGAGTTACCAAAAATGCGCAATAAAATGGAAGGCCGTATTAACTCGGCAAGAAGAAGCACCCCATTCACTCCTCAGGTCATTGATGATCCTCTGCCTCTTAATTTCAGAACTTCAAGTGTGGGGAACTATGATGGTAGCACAGATCCAGAAGAATATTTATCTCGATTTGAGAATGCCTCACTCCTTCATCAGCTGTCAGATGGGGTGAAATGTAGAGTGTTCTTGACTACTCTAGCCGGCGCTGCTCAATCGTGGTTCAATCAATTACCATCAGGAGTAGTGGATTCCTTTCCCAAATTCAGCTCGTTGTTCCTTCATCAATTCGCGAACAGCAGAAGTTGCAAGAGAACAGCCTTGAGTTTGTTCGGTCTCAGGCAGATGGATAAGGAGTCCCTGCAGGATTTTCTAAAAAGATTTAATCAAGCATGCCTTGATGTTCCGCATGTGACATCGGAAATACTAGCCAGCGCTTTCACCCAAGGGTTGAGAGAGGGGGATCTGTTCAGATCATTGGCAAAGAAGCCACCGTCGGATTATGATGAATTACTGGGGCGTGCCTCTAAATATATTAATTTAGAGGAAGCGCAGAGGATGAAACAGAAGAAGGAAATAAAAAATAGTGGTGAAGTCAATAGGAAGGAGAGGCCATTGGAACAGCCTAAGAGGAACTTTGATCAGTACCTACCGATGAGACCTTATCGGGAGGTAGCCATGAATCAAATTACGCCAAAGAGGGGTCGGGGGGACCTTATGGAAGAGGAGTATTCCGAGGAGGAAGTTCCCGAGGAGGGAGCGTTCATGAAGGAAGAATGGATGTAAGGCGAGGAGCTGACGATGAACTAAGGAACAGTGCTCCTTTCCCTCGGAATAATGTTAATCCAGGGAGAGGAGCACTTCAACCAGTTCCTTGGGCAGTACGGGGGGAAAGAGTGGAGGGAGGAAATCAAGTTACTAGGGAAAGAACCATGAGCAATGTTCCTAACCGAGGGACCATACATATGATTTCGGGAGGAACATCATGTAGAGATACTAACCGAGCAAGAAAAAGTTATGCTCGAAGACTCGAAGTGTTATCCATTAATCCAAGTCATACTCAGGAGAGTCCTTCTATAGCTTTCGGACCTGCTGATTTACAAGGGATTTATTTTCCCCACGAGGATGCACTGGTAATTTCAGCCACAGTAGCCAACTACAATGTGCAAAGAATCTTCGTCGATACAGGCAACTCGGCAGATGTGCTCTTCCTTAGTACGTTGAAGCAGATGGAATTGGGAAGTATAGCTGTGCAAAAAGTAAATACTTCTTTGCATGGGTTTACTGGAGAAGCCATAAGTCCTATAGGACAAGTGTCTTTACCCGTCACATTAGGGGAGGAGTCCAAGACAAAGACGAAGATGATCACCTTCCTCATAGTGGATGCACCCTCCTCCTATAATATAATATTGGGTCGGCCGGCATTAACGGCCTTCGAAGCAGTTGCTTCTACTTACCACCTGAAGATAAAATTCCCGGTAGGAGAGGAAGTGGGACAAGTAAGGGGAAGTCAGAGTTCATCAAGAAAATGCTATGTGCAAGAGTTGAAGCAAGACAAAGGAAAAAATAGAGAAGATGGGGAGCGAGGAAGTAATAAGAGGAAACATGGACAGCCTGAGGAGGAGGAGCGGATAGTCCCCGAGGAGGAATTCATGAGTATCGAGTTAGGTCACCCAGCGAAAACTACTCGCATTGGATCCAAGTTGGATCCCGAATTGAGGAAAAGGGTGATTGAATGCTTAATAGCTAACGTTGATGTGTTCGCTTGGAATACCTCTGAGTTAATTGGGGTAAAACCAGAGATTGCTGAGCACCATCTAAATGTTGATCCGGGTGCTCGGGCAATTAAACAGAAGAGAAGACATTTCGGACCCGAGAAGGATGCCGTTATAGCTAAACAAGTAGAGGAGTTGTTGAAAGCATGTCATATACGGGAGATTAGTTTCCCTACATGGCTCTCAAATGTGGTTCTAGTACCTAAAACAGGAGACAAGTGGAGGATGTGTGTAGATTTTCGGGACGTGAACAAAGCGTGTCCCAAAGATTGTTATCCATTACCAAGGATTGATCAATTAGTGGATTCTACTGCGGGACATGAGCTGTTATGTCTTATGGATGCTTATCAGGGATATCATCAAATCCCCTTAGCCCGCGAGGATCAGTCCAAGGTTAGCTTTGTCACAGCGGGAGGAACTTTTTGTTATGTCGTTATGCCCTTCGGATTAAAAAATGCTGGGGCTACTTATCAGAGACTGATGGATAAGATGTTCAGAGATCAAATAGGACGGAACGTGGAGGTTTATGTTGATGACGTCCTGATCAAAAGCAAGAAGGCCCAAAATCTGATAGAAGATATGGATGAAGTCTTTGCCACTTTAAGAAGATTTGGCATGAAGTTAAATCCAGCCAAATGTACCTTCGGAATTCATAGTGGAAAATTCTTGGGGTACATGGTGACAGAGAGAGGTGTGGAAGCTAACCCTGAGAAAATCCGAGCAATCCAAGAAATGAACCCTCCTCGGACCCTGAACGATGTGTAAAGGTTAGCAAGAAGAATAGCAGCGCTTAGTCGATTCATATCTAGATCGGCTGACAGGAGTTTGCCTTTCTTTAAGGCCTTAAGGCGAGGAATACAGTTTGAGTGAGACGATCAGTGTCAGAAGGCTTTCGAAGATTTGAAAGAATATCTAGCTCAGTTACCCTTGATGAATAAACCCGAACACAATGAGACCCTCCTCGTCTACTTGTCGGTAACCGAGGAAGTTGTCAGCTCGGTGTTAATTCAAGAGAAATTTGGGCAGCAGCAACCGGTATATTATGTCAGCCGAGCTTTGCAAGGAGCCGAACAAAGATACCCAGAAATTGAAAAGTTAGCTTTGGCTCTGGTGATCACTGCAAGAAGGCTTCGGCCTTATTTTCTATCTCACCCTATCATGGTGGTAACGAGCACTCCCTTAGGAAGGCTCTTGTCAAAAGCTGAAATTTCAGGGAGGATGGTGAAATGGGCCACAGAATTGAGCGAGTTTGATATTTCTTATCAGCCTCGGACTACCATCAAGGCTCAGGCCTTATCTGATTTCTTGGTTGAAGTAACTCATACTCGCGAAGAAAAAGATTGGAGCCTATTTGTAGATGGATCATCTACTCAAATAGGAAGCGGTGCAGGAATTATACTTATCAGTCCAGAAGGAGAAGAAGTTGCTATAGCTATTCAGTTCGGTTTTCAATCTTCAAACAATGAAGCCGAATTCGAAGCTCTCCTCTCGGGTTTACGAGTAGCAATAGATGCCGGAGTTCAGAAAGTAAAAGTGTTCATGGATTCAATGCTGGTCGTACCGCAGGTAAATGGGGTATACAAGGTCAAAGAAGAAAAGTTGAAAAAATATGTGGAGAAGGCTCAAGTATTAATGACTCAGCTCCAGGAAGTGCAATTGAAGCAAATACCACGAGAAGATAATAACCGAGCAGATACGCTTGCAAAGTTGGCCAGCTCCATCCATGAGTGGAAGAATAGGAAAGTGCTGGTACAAGATCTTTTGGTCTCGCACATAGCAATCAACAGTATAATGAATTTGGAGCCTTGTATCATATCTGATTGGCGAGAGCATATCATTAAATTCTTGAAAAATATGGTGTTGCCGTTAGATCCAAAGGAAGCTGCTCGGGTGAAGAGAATGGAGAGGCGTTTTGTGTTAGCAGAAGGTAAATTGTTCAAAAGGGGATTTTCAGCTTCCTTCTTGCAATGCACATCAACACAAGAAGGAGAACATTTACTAAGGGAGATTCACGAAGGCTGTTGTGGGAATCATTCGGGAAGTAATATGTTATATAAGAAAGCCCTTCGGGCAGGATACTATTGGCCCAGTATGAGAGAAAATGCCGAAGAAATTGTTAAAAAATGTAACAATTGCCAGAAACATGCAAATTTATCTCATATACCCGCAGAGGTCTTAAATATCAGTATTACTTCCTGTCCCTTCGATCAATGGGGGATGGACATCGTCGGACCTTTTCCTCTTGCCACGCGGCAAAGAAAATTCCACCTAGTATCAGAGTAGTACTTTACGAAATGGGTGGAAGCCGAGCCTCTAGCAAAAATAACTGAGGAGGAAATCATCAAATTCTTATGGAGAAGCATAGTATGTCGGTTCGGAATACCGAGGAGAATTATTTCGAATAATGGAAGGCAATTTCAGGGAAAGACTACATGAGTGGTGCGAGGAGATGAAAATCAGGCAAATATTCACGTCAGTAGCCTAGCATATCCACAATCAAATGGGCAAGTCGAAGTTATTAACCGTATTCTATTACATGGGATTAAGACGAAGCTGGAAGGGGCCCGAGGAGAATGGGTAAATGAACTACCTGGAGTCTTGTGGGCTTATCGAACAACTCCTGGGGTATCTACAGGGGAATCTCCGTATAGTCTAGTATACGGTTCGGAGGCCCTCATTTCAGCGGAAATTGGGATTGAATCCCTCCGCGTACAATGTTATGATCCACAGCAGAACGAGGTTAAGAGAATGCAAGAGTTAGATGAGATTGATCAGCTAAGAGAACAAGATGTAGCAAGAACAGAGCTATATAAAGTCAGGATTACCAACGCCTATAACCGAAGGGTTCGATCAAGAACATTTCAAGTTGGTGATTTAGTGTTACGAAGAACAAATCCTGCTGGTGAGGTGAAAAAGTTGGCACCCAAATGGGAAGACCCTTACAAAATTAAGGAAGTAATCGGAAGAGGAGCCTACAGGCTGGAGGATCATGATGGTCGGAAATTGGTAAGACCTTGGAACGTTTATAACCTGAAGAAATATTTTGTGTAATCTTTCTCTTTTGTTTACTTTATGAATTCAGCAGTAATAAAATAAAAGTATTTGATTCATTGAGTTTTTTTTTACGGAATCATTACATTATCATCGGTTTACTCGTGGGATCGGGATGTTTGGTCTACGTTTAAACATTACATTACATCGATTTACTCGTGGGATCGGGATGTTTGGTCCACGTTTAATCATTGCATCATCATTGGTTTACTCGTGGGATCGGGATGTTTGGTCCACGTTTAAACAGTACATTATCATCGGTTTACTCGTGGGATCGGGATGTTTGGTCCACGTTTAAACATTACATTATCATCGGTTTACTCGTGGGATCGGGATGTTTGGTCCACGTTTTGAACCTAAAATTGCCTAAGTGTTTGTGCTCGGGGTAGCGAGCTTTGTTCGGAATTTTAGTTGTTTACTCGTGGGATCGGGATGTTTGGTCCACGTTTTAAACCTAAAATTGCCTAAGTGTTTGTGCGCGGGGTAGCGAGCCTTGTTCGGAATTTTAGTTGTTTACTCGTGTGATCGGGATGTTTGGTCCACGTTTTAAACCTAAAATTGCCTAAGTGTTTGTGCTCGGGGTAGCGAGCCTTGTTCGGAATTTTAGTTGTTTACTCGTGGGATCGGGATGTTTGGTCCACGTTTTAAACCTAAAATTGCCTAAGTGTTTGTGCTCGGGGTAGCGAGCTTTGTTCGGAATTTTAGTTATTTACTCGTATGATCGGGATGTTTGGTCCACGTTTTAAACCTAAAATTGCCTAAGTGTTTGTGCTCAGGGTAGCGAGCTTTGTTCGGAATTTTAGTTGTTTACTCGTAGGATCGGGATGTTTGGTCCACGTTTTAAACCTAAAATTGCCTAAGTGTTTGCGCTCGGGGTAGCGAGTTTGTTCCAAGTTACAAGTAAATGATTTCATTAATAAAAAAGAAAGAAATACAATAAAAGGTAAAAGCTCTACCCTACGGCTGAAATAGCTCCTCAGGGAGGCTCTCCAGAGCAGCATTGACGTCAAGGAAATCTTTTGAAGGCCCTTCGGGAGGGTAGCCTTGAGATCTAAATTGGCCGACGCATGCTTCAAAACCATGATCAAAGAACTTGTAAGCACGGCCAGCCACCATGTTGCTATACTCTGGAGACTTCAAAAACTCAGCTTTCTTCGAGAGCCAGAGTTCTTCCACACGAGCAGCCGTGGAAGATTTCTCTTGAGCAAGCTGCTCGGAGACAGCTTGATGTTGCTCAGCCAGGGATTTATACTGCTCTGACAAAGTAGAGTTAGCACCTTCCAGAGCAGCAAACTTTGTCTGCTCCTCTGCCAGGACCTGCTCCGTCTTGTCCCGAGCTGATACCAGGGCCAAGTGCCGCTCCTCCAAAAGGCTCACTGTTTTCTTCAACTCCTCACCCATACCCTCTAACTACCGGATGCGCTTCTGGTTTTGCCCATCAGCCAATCGAACTGAATGAAAGCGAGTGAGAAGTTCACCCGCCATCATGTGGGCCTGCATCAGATCATATATAAAGTTAAAATAACAAATGAAGGTATTGAAAAAAGACAAACAGAACAAATTAATGGGTATAAACATTTACCTGAGTAAAGGAGGATGAGAAGTCGTTCACCAAGTTGCTGAAAGCCAGCTCCCCAAGGTATTTTCGATCAGCGGGGTTGGGGGTATAGCACAACATGGAATGGGAGGCTTTGGGATCGGGTTTTTTCAGTAGTGGAACAGTAGGGGAGTACGTCCACGAAGGGATATGGTATCTCGAAGTAGGCCGGGATACACCGAGAGCGGGTTGAGAGGAGGCTCGAGGTTCGGATGGGATGATGGAAGAAGAAGTTTTTTTAGTAGGAGGTGCTTGGGGCGAAGAACTTGGACCTTCGGGAGTAGTCTTTCTCTTGCGATGAAGGGCATGAGTCTTCTCAGGTGAAGCCTTCTCCTCAGAAGGAGTCAAAATCTCAATAGAAGGGGGGGGGGGGGGTGTAGGAATAGCAGCAGCCTTAGAAGTTTGGCCTTTTTGGCTCTTCTCCCTTAGCTTCTCGGCTATCATTGCCTTCATCATTTTTATTTCTGAAAAGAGCAGAGAAATATTAGTCCGAACATGATAAGTTAAAAGTAAAACGAAGAAGATTACTGGAAAGCACTCACCGATGGACATTTGCAAGGATACACCCTTGGGGCTCAATTGGAACAAGTATAACAGTCCGTCGTCAATCAGCTCCATCAAATTATGCACGACGAACCGACAAATACGGTTCCTCCTCAAGGTGACCCTTGATCGATTTCCCCCTCGGGAGACTTTCCCTCCACTCCATAGGGCAATCCCAAGGCTGGAGGGGACGAGCAAAGAAGTAAGAGTTTTTCCAATTTTTTATGGACGATGGGTATTTTTTGAGGAAGCCAACCCCTGTCCTTGAGGAAAAGTAAAAAAGCCCGATCTCTTTCTTGTTCAATTGAAAGAAACAATGAAAAAGCTCGGGAGTAGGGGTAAAACCCAGATAAGAAAGAACTATGAAGAAGCCTGCTAATAACCTATAGCTATTGGGAAATAATTGACTAAGGGAAACACAGAAGTAGGAGGCCACTTCAATAAAGAAAGAAGGGACGGGAAAACAGAGGCCTCCTCGGAGTTGGTCTATATAGAAAGGAAAATACCCCTTAGGGGGTAAGTGGGGACGAGATCCAGAAGGGGGAGCAATAATAGAAGTCCCCTCAGAAATCCCCCATTTAGTTCGGATATTGATGAGTTGCTGAGGCAATTTGACCTCAGACTCGAAGATCTCGAACCAAGGAACACGGGCTTTAACTATATCTCGCTCTGTAGCACGTTTCAGCTCTTGCTTACGAGCAGCCGACTCAGCAGAAGAGCTTAGGGTTTTTTCGCTATCAAAAGAGGAAGACGATTGAGGAGAGGGGCTAAGAGCGTCTCCTTCGTTAAACCTATCTATCGCTTGCAATGAAGAATCGGCTGAGGAAGAAACCATACTTAGGTGATTAAAAAAGGACTGCTGGGGAAAGTCGTTCGATCGTCTGGTGCTAGCTCGGAAGCAAAATTCAGCAAAGTAAGGACAAATGAAGAAAAATGAGGGGTATTTATAGCGGGGACCATGTGAACAGTCATTTAATCTTCACCGTCCAAAAATAAGGGAATGGACGGTTATAAAGGAGCCTCGGGAAACGAAACGTCGCGCGGCATTTGAAATATTTGGGCGGGAAAAAAGGGCTGCAAAAATATCCCGAGCAGGTTAAGTTTGAGATTTTACCCGAAGACAATAAAACAAGACTTCAAAAGTCTCGTCTTGCTTTACTTTAGGGGGGTGAGGTGATGTCATATGATATATTGACCTCCTAGGGTAAAATCCCTCAAGGGCCGAACAAAGACATATACCGAACAGAGTACACCGAACGGAAAGCACCGAGCAGGGTTTTTACCGAACAGCTGCTAACCCTCCTCGATTTTCTGGTCAAAGATTAGCGGAAGACCCGGGAATAACTAACAAATTAACCGGCGTGAATGAACGTGCAATAATGGGGCGCGAATTTCTCGGACGTGTTGGGCTCCAGTTAAGCCACGATCAGAGGACATCGTGTTCCGGATCTCCCGCGAGCCAATCACTAGGAACAGTCCTATAAAAACCAGCGGATGTCATCACAGAAAAGGGTTGGATTTTTCTGGGCAAAAAGACTCCGAAGAGAGCAAATTTATGTATGTTCGTTCTTTTCTGTTATTTCTATAAACAATTTGTGTAAGTCATTAAACAATTATTTTTTGTGTCCAGAGAGTCTTGTAAATCATCAACATTTTATAGTGAAGTTTTATACTGGACTAGGTCCCGTGGTTTTTCTCTCAATTTGAGGGTTTTTCACGTAAAAATCTTGGTGTGTATCGTTATTTTCTTTTAACACCTTATTCTACCTTATATTCGGAAATCACGGATCACATCATTATTTTTTTTGCAAATTCTGGACATCCTCGAAATTTTGGTGAAAGTTTTGCAAAAAATGAAGCGGGTGACGACCGTAGGCTTTAGTCCTAATAATACTAACAAACTATTTATTATTTTAACAAGATTTTCCGGCCCTTTCAACATTTTGTTCCTCAAAATTTAATAAATGTGAACTGAAAAAAACTAAAAAAAAATTTTAAAAAATTTGGGGAATAAAGGTACAAGTAGATTTGGTAAGAGAAGATAGCTGATCTTCTTGTTGTTCTTGTTGTTGTTCTCGAGTCTCCTCAAGAGCGGTGTGGTTTAGAAGATCTATACCAATATTTGATGTTTGTTTTGTGTTAAAAGGAAATTGTTTGTGTTATTGTCGCTAGCAAGAGCAATATTCCTGATGTGTATTTTTTTTTTTTGGATATAGATGTTTTCAATGATATTTAAGGCAGCATCAAAGGATCAAGAAAACGACGGAATGGAAAACGTTGTACTCAATAATTGCTGTTTGGTCCATAATGATGACTAATTATTATTACCATATCTAATAATTTTCCGCTTTTTTGTTTATTGTTTGATGGAAAATGTTGGGGACAAAACGTAATTGCCATTTGAATTAAAGGGGATCGACTATTTGAAAAAGAAAAAAAAAAATTTATTCAAACATTAGTGAATTATTTTATTTAAAAGTAACAAATCCCGTGTCGTAATTTGTTTAATAGACGTAAATAATAAAGTTTTAATCAAGTAAATCAGTTAAAATTTGAAGGCAGTTATCTTGTTCGACCCCGTCATGGGCTGTATGATTTGAGATGACCTAAATTGGCTCCGATGATCCTGATACTTTCATGGTCAAAGTCTTGTGCAACCGCTGTTGATTACAGTTACCATTTCACCTTTTAGTATGATTATTACTAGATTTGTCCTTGTCAATGATATACGACTGTTTTTCATATTAGTGTTAGTTTGTTTAGTCGTGTCTTCGGTGTTTAACTGTTTATAACCGGGTTGCCTTTTTTTTTTTATAAAAATAAATATATTAAGTGTAAACTAATTTATTGTTTCATCAAAAGACATAATTGATGGTATTAGTGGAATTTAATAATTTTAAATTACATAGCAGCATAAACGTCATATTCGATTGTTCTTCCCTGAAAACTTATCAACTTACAATATATATTATGTGAACCAGACTGTTTTATCAATTATATGATCTAGCATTTGTTGATTTTATATCATGCATCTCAAATATTTTAAATCATACAATAGCCAAAATGATAGTTCTAAATATTCTTTTCAATAACGATATGATCATCAACCCCGAAAATTTAAAAGCCGACATGTTTCTTAATGAATCGTTAGATATCACTAGTGGATGCATACTACACCAAATTTGATTCTTGAAAAAAGGAATCCAATAAATAATGTTTTTACCTGTCGATTATTATCATAAAAAAAATGTTTTCTTAGCAATTACGCCCTAAGGGCAGTAGAATACACATTACCATATATTGCGAATATTTCGTTTGGAATATTTCAAATGGATAGTGGAAAAACACTCAGAGCACTGCCTTTGGGTAGCATAAAAAAACCCCTATATATGCCTTCTCTTGCATGCCCAAAATAAGAACATTGTAGGGTCAGTCAGTTCTCCACCTGCTTGAGATTTAAAATAAGCTACAAAATTGTTGCATGATTAAGTAAGCATCATTAGCCTTGGACAAGCATCATCCAATCAATGTTAATCAAAATCCTTGTTCTTGTTTATATATGGAATAAGTTATCGTGGTTGATTTAGTCCGAAAGTCTACTCCATTTGTGTATTGATGTCATATGACATATTGATTTCTCGGGTAAAATCCATTTATGAAGACACAAACCCTAAAATTGCCGAGCAGAAGCTATACCGAAGAGATGCTTGTCGAACCCAGGATAATGATCAGCATATTCTCGAGCATCCTTTGCCCTCCTCGGGATTTTGGTCAAAGAGTAGCGGAAGACCCGGTCATAACTAAAACTGATTAACCGGCGGAGATGGAACGTGCTTTAATGGAGCGGATTTCTCGGACACGTTTGGCTCCCATCAAGCCACGATCAAAGGACATCATATGGCTGGTTTTCCGCGAGTTAATTACTAAGGGCAGTCCTATAAATACCCTCAAATAATTTCATAAAAGGGTTGGAATTTTTCTGGGCAAAAGACTCCGAGGAGAGCAAGCTTGAGTCTGTTCGGTCTTTTTTATAATTTCTACAACGTTAGTTGTGTAAGTCATTGAATAACTTTCTTGTGTCCAGATCCTCTTGTAAATCAGTAATATTTATAGTGGAACCTTATACTGGACTGGGTCCCGTGGTTTTTCTCTCAATTTGAGGGTTTTCCACGTAAAAAATCTTGGTGTATTCCTTTTATTTTTCGTACACATTTATTTCTACCAAACACGTAAAATAACGGATCACATCATTGGCGCCGTCTGTGGGAAAATTTGATCTAAGGCGTTGAAGTAGGACGAATTTTCTAAACAAAAAATAAATCAATGGGCGAGATGGCCAGAGGTAAAGGCAGGGGGCAAGCTTCCAGGGGAAACGGATCCAATTCTCACCCATACATGTTCACTGAACCCGGAGAAGGGCCAGAAGATGTAGGATCCTCTCAACATGTTCCTCAGTCATTTCCTGTTGGGGGAATTCCCATGGAGCATTTGACGGAAATGATAACCAAAACTGTGGGAGAGATTATGAAGCAATTTATGGCCCCCCCCCCCAGGAACAAGAAAATGTACAAGACGAAGAGGGGGAAGAATTGGCTTCTCGGCAAGAACCTGAAAGAGAACCTGAAAGAGAGCCTGAAAGAGAACCTGAAAAAGAGCCTAAGGAAGTTAGACCTGTTTCTAATCATTTGAACGAAGAAGCTGACAAAGCTTTAAATCGCCAAATGGAAGAGCTGAAAAATGAGCTGCAGCAGATGCGTAATAGGATGGAAGGACGTCTGTATCCTCCGCAGAGGAGTACTCCATTTGCCTCCCATGTGGTTGATGATCCTTTGCCCCCAAATTTCAGGGCTTTAAATGTGGGAAATTACGATGGTGGTACAGATCCCGAAGAATATCTGTCTCGATTTGAAAACGCTTCGCTTCTTCATCAACTTACGGATGGAGTGAAATGTCGGGTTTTCCTGACCACATTATCGGGAGCAGCACAAGCATGGTTTAATCAGTTGCCAGCAAGAATCATAGACTCCTTCCCGAAGTTTAGTTCTCTATTTTTGCACCAGTTTGCAAGCAGCCGGAGTTGCAAAAGAACAGCTCTTAGTCTATTCGGGATTAAGCAAGCGGAGAAGGAATCTCTTCGAGATTTTCTGAAAAGATTTAGTCATGCATGTCTTGACATTCCGCATGTCACCTCGGAAATACTAATCAGCGCGTTCACTCAAGGATTAAAAGAAGGAGACTTATTTCGATCTTTGGCAAAAAAGCCACCTTCTGATTATGATGAATTGTTGGGAAGAGCTTCTAAATACATTAACCTGGAAGAAGCCCAGAGGATGAAGCAAAGAAGAGATGGCAAAACTGGGGAAGAGGTAAACAGAAAGAATAAACCGGTGGAGCCAGTCAAGAGAAGTTTTGACCAATTTCTACCGATGAGACCCCATCGGGAAGTAGCAATTAATCAGAGTATGCCGAAGAGAGGAAGGGGTGGACCTCATAGGGGGGGACCTTTCCGAGGAACAATGATCCGAGGAGGGTCCTTCCGAGGAAGAGGATATCGAGGAGGGGGGTTTCGAGGTGGAAGATCTAACGAGTCTGGTGGAGGGCGAGGGTTTAACGAGGAATTCAAAGACAATAATTTCACTCCTAGAATCAATATAAATCCTGGAAGAGGAGCACCGCAGCCAGTCCCTTGGTCAACTCGAGGAGAAAGAGTAGAGGGAGAAGAGGAAACCTTGAACAATATTCCTAATCGGGGAACTATACACATGATAGCTGGAGGAACGTCGGGAGGAGATTCGAACAGAGCAAGAAGGAATCACGCCCGGAGGCTTCAAGTGCTATCTGTTGACCCCACTCAAGCACATGAGGGTCCGTCTATATCTTTTGGGCCCGCAGATCTGCAAGGAGTTCATTTTCCTCATGATGATGCATTGGTTATCTCTGCCACAGTGGCTAATTATAATGTGCAGAGGATTTTCGTGGACACAGGAAGCTCGGCGGATGTACTTTTTCTTGGTACGTTAAGTCAAATGAACTTAGGAAGCTTACCTATATCGAAAGTGAATACGTCCTTGCACGGGTTTGCAGGGGAAGTCATAAACCCGATAGGGCAAGTGTCTCTGCCAGTTACAATTGGTGAGGCATCAAGGATCAAAACAAAGATGATAAATTTCCTCATTGTGGATGCACCATCTTCTTATAATATAATATTGGGGAGACCAGCCCTAGCTGCTTTTGAAGCCGTTGCCTCCACCTATCATTTAATCATGAAATTTCCAGTAGGCGAGGAGGTGGGGCAAGTAAGGGGTGATCAAAGTTCGTCTCGGAAGTGTTATGTGCAAGAGTTAAAGCAAGAAAAAGAGCAGAATAACGAAGGAAAAGAACGAAGGGGAAATGAAAAGAGGAAACGGGGCGAGGAAGAACGAATAACACCCGAAGAGGAGTTCCTCAACATCGAACTGGGTCACCCTACTCGAGTTACTAGGGTAGGATCCCAGCTTGATCCAGAATTACGAGAAAAAGTGATTAATTGTTTGAATCAACATGTGGATGTATTTGCATGGAGCACATCTGATTTAAAGGGAGTTAAGCCTGAGATTGCCGAACACCGCCTCAATGTAGACCCTAATGTTCGAGTAATAAGGCAAAAGAGAAGGCATTTTGGACCAGAAAAAGACGCTGTCATTGCCAAGCAGGTGGAAGAGTTGTTAAAAGCAGGCCACATTCGTGAGATCGGCTTCCCTACATGGTTGTCGAATGTAGTGTTGGTACCTAAAGCTGGTGATAAATGGAGAATGTGTGTGGATTTCAGGGATGTGAATAAAGCATGTCCCAAGGATTGTTATCCCTTGCCCAGGATCGATCAGCTTGTAGATTCTACTGCTGGACACGAGCTGTTGTGTCTCATGGATGCCTATCAGGGATATCATCAGATCCCTTTGGCACATGAAGATCAATCAAAAGTAAGTTTTGTAACAGCAGGGGGAACTTTTTGTTATGTGGTAATGCCTTTTGGATTGAAAAATGCTGGGGCTACCTATCAAAGGTTGATGGATAAAATGTTTAAAGAACAAATTGGTCGGAACGTGGAAGTGTATGTGGATGATGTCCTGATCAAAAGCCGAAAAGCCAAGGACTTGGTCAAAGATATGGAAGAAGTTTTCAACACTTTACGAAAATTTGGCATGAAATTGAATCCCGCAAAATGTACTTTCGGTATTCGTAGGGGCAAATTTCTGGGATACATGGTTACAGAAAGAGGTGTTGAAGCTAACCCGGAGAAAATCCAAGCCATACGAGAAATGAATCCTCCGAGGACGTTGAATGAAGTGCAGAGATTGGCAGGAAGAATAGCGGCATTAAGCCGATTTATATCCCGATCAGCCGATAGAAGCTTGCCTTTCTTCAAAGCATTAAGGCAGGGAGTCAAGTTCGAGTGGAATGACCAGTGCCAAAAGGCCTTCGAGGATTTGAAGGATTATTTGGCTCAGCTACCATTAATAAATAAGCCTGAGCCCAAAGAAACACTTCTCGTGTATTTATCGGTGGCAGAAGAAGTCATTAGTTCCGTGCTAATCAGAGAAAAATCAGGACAACAGCAGCCTGTATATTATGTCAGCCGAGCCCTGCAAGGAGCCGAGCAGCGATACCCGGAAATTGAAAAGTTGGCCTTAGCTCTGGTCACCACAGCGAGAAGACTTAGGCCATACTTCCTGTCTCACCCTATCGTGGTAGTGACAAACACTCCTTTGGGTAGGCTTTTATCCAAATCCGAAATATCAGGGAGGAAGAATACAAGAATGGTGCAAAGATATGAAAATTAAACAAGTCTTCACTTCAGTCGCTTATCCTCAAGCAAATGGGCAGGCGGAAGTGATTAATCGAATTTTATTGCACGGGATCAAAACAAGACTAGAAGGGGCTCGAGGGGAGTGGGTAAACGAATTACCCGGGGTCTTATGGGCCTATAGAACGACTCCTCGGGTATCTACGGGAGAGACTCCATATAGCTTAGTATATGGATCTGAGGCCCTCGTTCCAGTAGAAATTGGAGTTGAATCTCTTCGAGTACAGAGCTATGATCCCGACCAGAATGAAGAAAAAAGGAAGTTAGAGTTAGACGGGGTTATGGAATTGAGAGAGAAGGCCTTGGCTAAAGTAGAATTGTATAAGGTAAGGGTGACCAATGCTTACAATCGGAGGGTTCGCCCGAGGGCTTTTCAAGTGGGAGATCTGGTGCTGCGAAGAGTAAATCCCGCGGGGGAGGTAAAGAAGTTAGCCCCCAAATGGGAGGGTCCTTATAAGATAAAAGGGGTGATTGGGAGAGGAGCCTACAGGCTGGAAGATCGCGAAGGTCGGGAACTGGTGAGACCTTGGAACATTCATAATTTAAGAAAGTACTTTGTGTAATCTTTCAATTATCGTTACTATTCCCATATGTATTTCTGAAATAAATAAATTTCCTGTTATCGATCAATGTTCGGGTTAATCGTTGGATCGGGATGTTTGGTCAACGTTTAAACTTGAAAATACCATCGTTTACTCGTTGGATCGGGATGTTTGGTCAACGTTTAAACTTGAAAATACCATCGTTTACTCGTTGGATCGGGATGTTTGGTCAACGTTTAAACTTGAAAATACCATCGTTTACTCGTTGGATCGGGATGTTTGGTCAACGTTTAAACTTGAAAACACCAAGTGATTGTGCTCGGGGTAGCGAGCTTATGTTGTTATAGTCCATTGTTGGCAGGTTAAATACAGGATCGGGAAGTTTGGTCTGTATTTGAACCTAAAATGGGACTAAGTGATTGTGCTCGGGGTAGCGAGCTTATGTTGTTATAGTCCATTGTTGGCAGGTTAAATACAGGATCGGGAAGTTTGGTCTGTATTTGAACCTAAAATGGGACTAAGTGATTGTGCTCGGGGTAGCGAGCAGTGTTCGGGTTTATCGTTGGATCGGGATGTTTGGTCAACGTTTAAACTTGAAAAAACCATCGTTTACTCGTTGGATCGGGATGTTTGGTCAACGTTTAAACTTGAAAATACCATCGTTTACTCGTTGGATCGGGATGTTTGGTCAACGTTTAAACTTGAAAATACCATCGTTTACTCGTTGGATCGGGATGTTTGGTCAACGTTTAAACTTGAAAATACCATCGTTTACTCGTTGGATCGGGATGTTTGGTCAACGTTTAAACTTGAAAATACCATCGTTTACTCGTTGGATCGGGATGTTTGGTCAACGTTTAAACTTGAAAACACCAAGTGATTGTGCTCGGGGTAGCGAGCTTATGTTGTTATAGTCCATTGTTGGCAGGTTAAATACAGGATCGGGAAGTTTGGTCTGTATTTGAACCTAAAATGGGACTAAGTGATTGTGCTCGGGGTAGCGAGCTTATGTTGTTATAGTCCATTGTTGGCAGGTTAAATACAGGATCGGGAAGTTTGGTCTGTATTTGAACCTAAAATGGGACTAAGTGATTGTGCTCGGGGTAGCGAGCTTATGTTGTTATAGTCCATTGTTGGCAGGTTAAATACAGGATCGGGAAGTTTGGTCTGTATTTGAACCTAAAATGGGACTAAGTGATTGTGCTCGGGGTAGCGAGCTTATGTTGTTATAGTCCATTGTTGGCAGGTTAAATACAGGATCGGGAAGTTTGGTCTGTATTTGAACCTAAAATGGGACTAAGTGATTGTGCTCGGGGTAGCGAGCAGTGTTCGGGTTTATCGTTGGATCGGGATGTTTGGTCAACGTTTAAACTTGAAAATACCATCGTTTACTCGTTGGATCGGGATGTTTGGTCAACGTTTAAACTTGAAAATACCATCGTTTACTCGTTGGATCGGGATGTTTGGTCAACGTTTAAACTTGAAAATACCATCGTTTACTCGTTGGATCGGGATGTTTGGTCAACGTTTACACTTGAAAACACTAAGTGATTGTGCTCGGGGTAGCGAGCAGTGTTCAGGTTTATCGTTGGATCGAGATGTTTGGTCAACGTTTAACTTGAAATTACCATGTTATTGTGCTCGGTTTTGCGAGCTTATGTTCGGTTTAATCGTTGGATCGAGATGTTGGGTCAACGTTTAACTTGAAATTACCATGTTATTGTGCTTGGGTTTGCGAGCTTATGTTCGGTTTAATCGTTGGCTCGGGATGTCTTTTCCCCGAGTTCTGTTATATTCATTACTTTGAGGTGTGTTCTAAAAAGTTTGCTTGTTGGAGAGACTAGTTTGCACAAGAGTGTAAGAAGACAGGGAAACTCATAATATCATAGTCCAAAGATTACAACTTTAGAACAAAAAGAGTACATTCCTAAATTTACAACTGGAGGAATTCATCTGGAACGGTATTCAGGGCCTCATCAACATTTATAAAATCTGTTGAAGTTCCTTCAGGAGGATAGCCAGCGGCTTTAAATTGACGAACAGACGCTTCAAAGCCATAGTTAAGGAACTTAGCAGCGCGTTCGCCCAGAATATCACCATACTCCTCAGACTTCATAAACTCTTCCTTTTTGATGAGCCAGGATTCCTCGATCTGAGTAGCCCGAGATATTTTCTCCTGATCAAGTTGTTCAGAAAGGGCTTTGTTCTCTTCAGCTCGCAGTGATCTCTCTTGTGAAAGTTGTTCTAAGAGGGATTTATTCTCTTCAGTCACGGACCTGAATTGCCCGGATAAAGTGGTGTTAGCCTCCTCAAAGTCGGCTAATTTACCATGCGCTTCCTCGAGAGCTGCCACTGCCTTATCTCGAGTAACAACAGCAGCAGAGTATCGCTCTTCCAATAACTTTATGGATTTCTTCATCTCCTCACCAATACCTTCTAGCTGTTTAAGATGTTTCTGATTCTCCCCATCTGAGGATCGCATGGATTGGAAGCGAGTCATAATCTCACCAGCCATCAGATTGGTCTGCAAGCAAATAAACGAAGTTAATATACCGAAGACCGAAACGTTTATCAGATGGAAATAGATATAAGGTACCTGAGTGAGGGACGTGGAAAAGTCATTTATCAAATTGCTGAAGGCCAATCCTCCCAGGTATTTGCGGTCGGGAGAATTGGCCCAATTGCAAATAATAGAATGGGAAATTTTGGGGTCCGGTTTTCTCAGAATCGGGACGTTGGGGGGATAAATCCAATCAGGTATGTGGTATCTGGAGGTTGGGCGAGAAGAGCTAGAACCACCAGGAGCAGGTTGAGAAGTAGCCCGAGTTTGAAGAGATGGATTAGCTCGGTGGGTAAGGGAGATTCGGGGGGGAGTTTTCTTGGCAGGAGGAAGTTTAGATGAAGAACCTGGGCCCTCGGGGGCCGCCCTCTTCAGTGATCGAGGAATCAAGGCCTCCGTCTCCGGTATTTCAATTACCTCTTCGGGGGGAGCATGTGTAATAGAAGGGGGAGGATTTGTTTCAGTAGTCGGTTTGGTAGCCTTCTCTGGTGCGGCAATTTTCTTCAGGCTAGCAGCAATCTTGGCTTTCAGCATCTTGTTTTCTGCAAGAGAGAAACATCATAGCAATTATTCAAGCATGTTATTACAAAATATGTAAACAAAGCAAGATGCTCGGTAAATACTCACCGAGGGGCATTTTTAGGGAAACACCCTTAGGACTAAGCTGGAACAAGTACAGCAGTCCGTCGTCAATCAGCTCCCCAAGGTTAAAACACTGATCGCCAAGCTTACGACGAACCGATAGATATGTTTCTCCCTCAAGTAGCCCCTTGATTGACTTGCCCTTCGGTAAGTTTTCTTTCCACTCCATGGGACAGTCCCAAGGTTGGAGTGGGCGAGCAAAAAAGAAAAATCTTTTCCAATTTTTTATGGAAGAGGGGTAATTTTTAAGAAAACCCATCCCTGTTCGGGAAGAAAAATAAAAAAGTCCGATCTCTTTTCGGTTTAATTGAAAGAAGCAATGAAAGAGTTCGGGGGTCGGGGAAAAGCCAAGAAAGGATAGGACTATGTAGAAACCCGCTAACAATCGGTAACTGTTGGGGAACAACTGACTTAGAGAAATGGCAAAGTAGGAGGCAACATCTACAAAGAAAGAAGGGATAGGAAAGCGAAGTCCCCCTCGAAGTTGGTCTAAGTAGAAGGGAAAATAACCCATGGGAGGCAGGTGGGGGCGAGATCCGGGAGGGGGAACAATAATAGACCCCTCTGAAATCCCCCATTTAGTTTGGATACTGGATATGTGCCGTTGCGATTTAATCCCTGATTCAAATATCTCAAACCAAGGAACGCGGGCTTTTATCAGATCCTGCTCTGTCGCAGCCTGAAGCTCTTCTCCACGAGCGTCAGGGGTTGTCGACGAGCTGGAAGTCTCCTCACTATCAGAGGAAGAAGAGTGTCGAGGAGAGGGACCCAGGATACCCTCTTCCTCGAACATATCTATAGTCTTCGAAATATCGTCAGAAGAAGACATACTCGATGAATGGAAAGAAAATAAGTATGGATGAAAAGATTGGTCGGACGTCTGAAATGCTAGCTCGGAAGCAAACTGCAGTAAAGTAAGTTAAATCCGCAAAATGAACGAGTATTTATAGTGGGGTGCCACTGGAACAGTCGTTAAATCAGCACCGTTCAAATAAAAACCCATGAACGGTTATAGATGTGCTTTGGGAAACGAAACGTCGCGAGATTTTTGAAATTTTCAGGCGGGAAAATTAGGCGGTTAAAATATCCCGAGCATGTCAGGATTTTACCCGAAGACAATAAACCAAGATTTCACTACTCTCATCTTGCTTTACTTTGGGGGGGGTGAGGTGATGTCATATGACATATTGATTTCTCGGGTAAAATCCATTTATGAAGACACAAACCCTAAAATTGCCGAGCAGAAGCTATACCGAAGAGATGCTTGTCGAACCCAGGATAATGATCAGCATATTCTCGAGCATCCTTTGCCCTCCTCGGGATTTTGGTCAAAGAGTAGCGGAAGACCCGGTCATAACTAAAACTGATTAACCGGCGGAGATGGAACGTGCTTTAATGGAGCGGATTTCTCGGACACGTTTGGCTCCCATCAAGCCACGATCAAAGGACATCATATGGCTGGTTTTCCGCGAGTTAATTACTAAGGGCAGTCCTATAAATACCCTCAAATAATTTCATAAAAGGGTTGGAATTTTTCTGGGCAAAAGACTCCGAGGAGAGCAAGCTTGAGTCTGTTCGGTCTTTTTTATAATTTCTACAACGTTAGTTGTGTAAGTCATTGAATAACTTTCTTGTGTCCAGATCCTCTTGTAAATCAGTAATATTTATAGTGGAACCTTATACTGGACTGGGTCCCGTGGTTTTTCTCTCAATTTGAGGGTTTTCCACGTAAAAAATCTTGGTGTATTCCTTTTATTTTTCGTACACATTTATTTCTACCAAACACGTAAAATAACGGATCACATCATGTATATATCGCGTTTAAATTTTCCTAGTGTGTGAATAAGGAGGAAAGACAATCTCTCAAATGATTAATCGGGCTAAACTTCTTTTTTTTTTTTTTAGGGGGGTTGCTAAATATTTTTTCATATACAGAGGGACTCGAACTCGATTCTCTCCAAAGTGATGATGAGCTTTTACCAAATGTGCTAGGTCAGAAGCTCAAAAAGAGGACACATTTGGGATCGGGAGATAGGGGTAAACTTGGACACATGAGCTTTTCAAAATGAAATGCACGAGATAAAGAAGATATGACCAAGGGCAAGTCACTTCAATATTTTAGACAACCTTTTGGGAAAGTTTGGGGCAAATATGCAATTCTTAAAATAAAAAAAATAAAAAACAAGTGAAATGTGAATAGAATGAATAAATAAATAATGCAAACTAAAGTGTAAAGGATCAGTCAATTATTAATGTCTTTTTTAACATTCGCTATTTATCTTACAATATGATATAATTCGTGGCAAATATATAACCAGCATAATATAAATTTTCACATCACATACGTGATATCTACCCTACAAAGAATTGTAACCAAATTAATGTTGTTGGGATTGTGATTATATTTACTGGTTATTAAAAGAATGTCTTGTGTTTATCTGCTTTCCAGATAATAAAAAAAAGATTTTAAGTGTTTGATTTTCTTATTTCTACTATTACTTCTCTAAAAAAACATAAAAACGAAAGTAGAGAATGAGATGTTTCTTGCTGCAAACAATTTTTAACAAATTCAAGTATATAAAACATTAAATGAGAAATCCAAAACATACCATAAATTCCAAATTATATTGGTGTACAAAACATGATTGAATTCATGGCCAATGAGTTGAAACAAAACGTAAATGCATGATTTAAGGCAATAAAGAACGTGGTAGTTGTACCTGCTATGCACGTCGGGTTGTGCTCTTGAATGAATTATAGTTTTAATTAATAAATTCACAAGGTGTTGTATTCAGTGTTTTTAAAATCGGATCGGACATTAAATTGATGTCTTTACTGGTTATATGTTCGATCGGTTCAACCGGTGATGACGTTAGTATTATGTAATATCTATTTTAAGTTCTATAAAATATATATACCATATATTTTACTATAGTTTCAAGTTGTTCACAATAAAAAAATATCGTTACACCAACATAACATGTCAAACTTTAAAAGGATATAAATCTCTTTTTATGTTCAATGAATGATATCCGTCACACAAGGCGCATGAAATTTATATTTAATTTCCTTAAGTATTGATTGATGCAGCAAATGTTTGACAATGAATACATTTATAAAAAAAAATATTATACCAAAATATATAATTTGCCAGTAGAGCTATTACAGATAGGTGATAATTGTGTAGTCTAAATTTGGTATTAGTCCACATTTTCTGCTTGAGGACTGATATTCATGTTTTAAATTAGTCATTAAATATATGGTTTATAATATAACAAAATAATTATCAACATGTTGGAATCTGTTGAAATGTTATAATTTGGGTGAATAAACTGCTACCTTTTACAAGTAAATTTCAATTTCTTCCGGTTGGGTTAACAACTGAAAGCAGATTTATAGAATTTTCTTTGTACAAGTAAATGCTACTGTTTTACAGATCAACACTGTATGGTACTTCTACTTCTACCACTGACGCGGTGAATATTAAGTGAGTGTGTGAACTGTGAACTGATGGCTGGTTCAGCAGACAGAAACAGATATGTAAAACAATAAATTCTCAGGACAGATCCATTAAAAGATTTGATTTATACCATTTTTTGGTACAAACCAGGATCAGTTGATATGACTTTATAATTGAGACTCATAGCAACACACTACCAGTTGAGTTGAGGTAACAAGCCAACAACTAATATAAACCAGTTTGTGACTGACGATAAGTCACAAATTGATACAATCAAGCTTTTAATAAGTTGTGATAAATTCAGCAAAGCTTCACTCTGCTGATCTTCTAAAGACACAAAAGTTTGTTGCAAGAGAGAATAATGATGAGCAATGAATGCTTCAACCGATTGGCACGATGGATCCTTAAATGATTTGATGAAAGCTTTGAACACAAGTGAGTACACGAGGCTCTTTCTTTCAGATAAATCCTAACAAGTATTAATTCTAGTGTTGCTTGAATATCTCGTCCTCCTTTTTTATGAATTTATGAGTCTTCTTAAATATTCCACTCTGTGCAACAGTCAATTTTATGACGGTTGGCTCAGTATAATTTATGACGGTTGGCTCAGTATGAGCAAATCCACTAACTAACCCAGATGGTCCTGCAGTATCAAACCCCATTGACGGCTGCTGTAAATCCGGAGAATAGCCCGTAAAAAAGCGAAAATCATGTTGTTCGCTTGCACCAGTATGATGCTGGTAAGAGCCCGTAAAAGGGCAGAAACAAATCACACTAACGTTGGGAGATATAATACGTACAGTGATTTGGTTATACCATTGCATATATACATCATCAATTGGGTTTGATCTGCCACAAGGTTGACCATTGGCAACATATCTCAACCTTCTATTCCACCTCCAGATAGCATCCTTGTGATACGTGGCCCAATTCATGTTAGGATGACCTACTTGTGTCATCTCGTGTAGGTCATCGCCATCAAGTGCAGGGGAATTGATTGGCGTAAGTGGAATTGTTTGAGGACCCGGTTGGGACAATGCATTTCCACAATCTCGAAGCAGATTAGAGGACAAACACTTCGCCAAATCTCATTATTCTACGTGGTAATAATTCTATGTACATCAATATCTTGTGGGTTGTAGAGCGTCGAATTAAACTGCCAATAATTAAATTACGTATGTCAGATATACAACAATGACCAATAAATAAATATAAATATTAATATATATAATAATTTATTCAGTAAATAGAGATATACCTCGCCATCAGACATGTGGTCCAGACAACGTCGCATGATTCTGACCGCATGAGTTACTGTATGATTATGACTACACTCTATTCCACCCATTACAAGCATAAATGATATTATAGAAGCAGTAACTATATTACAAAAATTAAATCATTATTACATTGCACCATACGGAGCAATTTGAAGGATTTCATTGGGATCATCATCACCAGAGATTAAAGTAGTTCGTAATGCTCGGTCAGGGTTAACGGATTGTATCCTGCTCGAGCCCCGCAATGACCGGAGGGAATGCAAGGGCTCTTCCTTCACTACTCTAACCCGATCCCGAGATTAATGAAGTTAATCGATTATGCCCATATATGTCAACAAACATTAAAATAATTAATAAATTGAGATTTTATAAATTTAAGTTAATATATTATATATACCTGCAAAAGATACAATGGCCCTGTGATTATACACTTTCCAATACACGATGCCCTGCGCATTTGGCGGTACAAGAATGCCAACACTGCACTTCCCAAACTATAAGAATTCACCTGCTCGATATCTTGGAGTAGCTGTAAAAAATGAGCTTCACGGATCCTCCATGATAATCCAAAATTCCTCCAATGATCATCATGGAGATACAACGAGCGTATTTTATTACATCCAACTTTGAGCTCATATTGATGAAGTGGGGTATCCCAGTTGGAAAGGCACCACACTACCTAGGCTCAAGGTCATGGGTTCAAGTCACCGTGGGGATAGTAGTGAAACCTTTTGATCTCCTTTTAAAAGGAGAAAAAAAAACTCCGAGCTCATATTTATTGACAGGAGAAGAAATGCAGTGTTAATACATCGCAGTCATCGATAAATGTCCGCCTTTGATATAATTGGGTGATGGCTGAAATCCAAGTAAATTTAAACATATTTATTACCATTCTACATTTTGTGTGTGATCTACGCCTGTGAAAGACTCACCATCGACTCTCAATCCCCAAATAATAGAAACATCTTGTAAGGTGATGGTCGCCTCACATGTTCTTAATTGAAATGTATGTGTTTCACAGCGACATCACTCGACAAGAGCAGTAATCAAATGATTATCAAAAAGTCGATATCCGCAGCGTAAAACACCATAAAAACCCATTTACTCGATGTATCTCAAAACACGTTCATTTATAATATCTGACCATATAACCCAATGTAAGGTTATCTGACTTTAATTGATATTATACTATCAATATTATCTACATTAATATCACTTGATATATGTTTAGACTGTAAGTACAAAACACTAGAATCTTCTGAACCGAAATATATTGTCATCCTACATTAAACAGGAAAAAAAACGCTAACAAAATTATATAATTCTTAAATTGATTATACATAAAACTAAAAACTTAAAAATATAACTAACCTTCGAATTGTTGGCACGCATAAAAGTGATCAAAATATGCAGGAATGGAGTTGAGGAGAGGAGAAATGATTGAGAGGATGAAGAATAAGGGGTGGGATGGGGTCTAAATAGAGCCCCCACTGCAGTGGTCGGGGAGCAACAACGGGGCCTACAAAATAGCAGGCTTCCGCTATTGGTGGTAGCGGGAGCATGTTATTTGGCCCCAGCTGTAGATGACAGCGGGGGCCATTTTTAAATGCCCTCAGCTATCACCTGCAGCAGAGACTTGTTATTTTGCATGTCTCCGTTACAGATGATAGCTGATTGCAATATTATGTAATTTTTACACTTTCGAGGTATTTTTGAGATGTTTTTTTAAAATTATTTTTCAAAAATCTTGTGTTGGCAGTAGCCCATAATAATATTGATTTATTAAATGCACTTATTGTTAGTTTGTGAACTTTCTTCTTTGGGCTTGTAACATGTGGGTTATTCGATGCTAGAAGATGCGTATTACCCTAACCCATTACTTTGTGACAAGTGTCCTTCTTAAAAGAAAAATTATTAAATTTCTTTTTTCGCATTAACCCTATGTTTTCAACCACGTTTTCAACCATGGTTAATTTCAAATTTTTCCCCGCTCAGTAAGACTTTTAAAGTCTTTAGTCAAATTAATTTGAAACCACTTCTCCCCAAATTGGTACCCTAACCCATCACCAAAATTGGCACCGCCACCATTGCTGTAGAGAAGTTTTCTTGCAGAACATTTGGAGAGTAAGAGTCGGGTATTCCAGTGAATGTTCTGTATTCGCTTATTTTAGTCGCCCCACCCAATGCTCAGGTCGTCCCGCACCAATGGCCGGTCGCCCTTACCGATGCTCGATCGCCCCACCCCTTGCTCGGTCGCCCCCACCCGTGCTTGGTGGCCCACCCCTTGGTCGGTTGCCCCCAACAAATGGTCGCCCCCCCACCCCCACGCGTGCTCGGTCGCCCCTCACCTAGTGCTCGGTAGCTCCCATCCTTGCTCGGCCATCCCCCACCTGTGCGCGGTTGCCCTCCACCTAGTGTCCGGTCGTCGCAATATTTTCCTATCACCACCAGATTAACTCACTTGGTTAAAATTATTTATTTATTTTTTGAAAACAGGTAAATTTGAGACCCCAAGTATCGAAGAAACAAGAAAAGATTATGTGTACGATATTTTAGAAATGACTTAAATATTTTCCCCAAAAATTTAGAACTCGGTGGTGTGAGTTTTGAATGGACAGGGTTACAAGATTTTTACAGAAATGGAGTAGAAGAAGATGGTGGTGGTGTGATTTGAGGAGGATTAGAACTAAGATTAAAATTTCCTAACAAAAATATAACACTGGTTAAAAAAACTGTAAAAAGTTGAATTAAAAAATTAGAATATGAAATTAATAACTTGGATACGTGTCATTGATTGAGTGGATTAGGATAATACGCATCAACTAGTATCGAATCACCCTGTAACAACTAGTTATCAACAATGAAATGTCACATCCGATGTCTTTAGTTATAATGTCTCTTCTCCTTCATGGGTTCATCCTTATCTTGGAAAGATGCAAACTAAAGACTCGATTGATAAAGGATCAGACACAAACTGGACATAATAAAAACTCAGATCAAAGTCGTGCCAGCGGCGGGAGATTGCTCGCCTTGCTTACACCCCATATTGACATATTCATTTAGAAACCGGATTAAAAACGTAATTTGAAGTTGTTTCTGATAATAATAGGCTGTCTGAAATTAATTACACTGGTGACATATCTGCCGGAAGCCCGAAGCCCGGATATTGATCAAAGAGAATGAGAGGTAAAGAGAGAACAAGTTTACAATAAAAAAATAATGAAAAACCAAGGAAAATATTACATATCTCAAGTCAGAAGAATGGAAATAACTCCAAATCTGGTGTACAAAATTGATCAAAACCAGGCATTGATCACTTCAATCCTTCTGTCAAACCTGGTGGCATTCCTAAGCTTTGTGCAAGATTGCCCATTCTTTCTTTCATAGCCTGCATTGCTCATCAAACCAAAGTCACGAGCGTGAACTTTATTAGATACCAATTTTTTTTTCAAAAATCTCAAACCCAACGAGTCAGATAAAAAAAAATAGCTCCACACTATAAGACTCCCTCTAATGTATAAGAGGATACAAGAAAAATAGCTTTACACTATAAGACCCCATGTAATGTATAAGTTGATACTAGAAAATATACTTCAAAATAAACACTTAAGACGGACATGTATATATCGGTTAGGTACTGTACAACAAACACTATTTGAGACCAATTAAATAAAATACAAATTAGATTTCACCTAAAATTTAATCTAATGCGGTTAAGTTGAAGTGTCCTTGAGGGTGCATTACCCTTGAGGGTGCATCAATCATATGATGTGAATATTCTCATCCATCCAGGGGTATTGCATACCCTTAAGGGCACGACCCTTAATGGTAGCAACAACCCAAGCCTCTGGTGCTATGATAAAAGTTACCTTCGCAAAAAGCTCGAGATTATAGGAGACAAGATAACAATAGTTTTATATTTTAACAAACTACAATACTATACTTGGATTAAAGATTTTGTAGAAAAAGGTGAAAAACGAAGTGAAACAGGTAATAGTTTTCACCTGAACGCTCTTCTGGTGCGCGTCTTTGTAGGCCTCTGTGACCAAAATAGAGAGTTTCTGGAAAAATGAACATTAAATGATTATCAAATTGGAGTTCCAAGTACTGACAACACAAAAGTCAAGCAAATATGTGTCATGCTCTGATCCTGAATTTCTCGCCATTTACAATATAAGCGACGGGCAATGGAGCCCTTCCCTATTAAGCCAGTAAGTATTACTAGACAAACTTACGTCAGCTCCCAATTCCATGGCAGCCTCGGTTATCTCAATGCGTACTGGTTGCTGGTTCCCAGAAAGCGTTGCCTGAAAAAGACTTCATCAAACAACCGAGCAGGCCTAGGAATCTTTGACAACTAAGGTACATTAAATCTACCTTTATTAGCTCGCGTTCGCAGTAACCATCAAATTCAGCTCTGAATAGTAGGACAAGAATGTTCAACACATAATACATTGAAGCACAAAAATGATAAATCCAAGAAACAAGCACCCATAAAAATGTGCAGAACACAAACCATAGTTACTTACACAGCAAGTTCCTTTTGCACTTTTACAGCCTCAACTTGGACAACCATCTGAGCCTTTTTTACTGTCTCGTATAAATTCTGCATGTTTCCTAAGACTCCAGCCTATTTTTATAGAGCATAAACATTCTATTAGAGGCTTAGAGCTGTATCAACAGGAAATGACGAAATTGAATGGTCAACAATAAACCTACATACAAGAAATATAAACAAAATATGCCAAATATATGCACATGAACAACTTCATCGCAAGAAACTCAATATACAATAAGATGCAGACAAACAAAAGGAATATTGAATGAATTACCCAAAAAATGGCTATAGTCAGGTATGATAATCTCGACTGTTCATAGTTATTAAATTGAGTTATTCCACGAAAGGCATGATTCTTCATGGCTGGTCTCAACTAAATATAATATAATAAGTCATTTTCCAAAGACCTCAGGCCAATTTCGAAAAATATACTATTGTTATATATATTCTAATGCAAAATATACTATTCTTAAATTTTAAATAATTTTATCTGACAATTTCTAACGTGATTTGTCACATAGATTAATAATATTATTTCCTCAAAACAAAGCAAACACAATTTTCTTGCCCAAAACATTTCCCCAGAATATTCTCTCAAAACTCTTCCAATAAAATTCCGAAAACAAAACCAAGCAAGCCCTTGGTTATCTAAACACATCATTTTCTACCAGTACCTTGGAAGAACTATTGTCGCTATTATCATCATTATCCTTCTTTCCACCAAATAATGAATGCACCCTGAGAGATTTCTTAACCATTCCACTAAGGCTTCCTGGTAACGGCAAGTTTGGTAGACCAACATGGCTTGCATTGTTATAGGACTTACCTTGAAATGAAACAAAAGATGATGGAAAATACCATGTCGATGTCAGAAAATCAAAGTTCATCAATCAATATAACAAAATCATGCGAAGGGGGTAAATTTAGAGGGGGAGCTTTTAAATCAAAGCAACAAGCCCATAATTTAATCCTTCAACATATTTACAATAGAATACCAGTGGTGCTAAATATCATATAGCTCAAGTGCCACAAAAACATATAATGCCTTTTCAAAACACAGCTGGGATAGAGATTTTTTTTTCAATGCCAACTGGGGATAAAAAAAGAAGCAGCAACCATGTCTCAAAAACAAAAAAATGCTCAAAATCGTCATCCGCTAGATTCTTCGGCATTTTTGGAATCCGTATCCAATATTAACTTATTTTCTCAAGCTAATAGTCTAAAACCAAACATACATTCAAAAGAAGCACTAATGATTTCACTTAGGAAGCGTAAGATTTAAATCCATTTTATTTGTTTAGATTCCTTTTCATTCGGTGTATTTCGAATCATTTACTAAACATTTTAAACATGTGTTTCAGTCAATGTATGATCGATCCCATATCCTCCTAAACTCAAGTAATTTGAAGTCATAACTACAGATACTCTTCTGAGATGCAAATCGTCTGATCCAAAAGCAACCTAAAGGAAACATTTCCTGATAACATACAATTGCCTCTTCAAATACAGACTTTTCAACTGAAATGCTAAAGTTAAAAGAATCAGTGCAGGTACCCAATTTTAAAAATTTACACAATTTCATTTAATTTCCCATTTTCCACGACTAATTGCAGCACATATAACATAAATTCCAGAACTAGCGTCCGTCGAACACTCTAAAAGCTATAAAAATCAATCTTTATTTTACATTTCGGGTACATTAAGCCATCAAAACCCAAGGGTTTAGCTCAAGCAAGTTTAAGAAGACCTACATAGCAAAATAGTTCGTTTGCATAATCTAAAACTGAATGAGCATCCAATTTATCAAAACGGGCACAATCACCCCAAAACATCGTTCAGCAGAAAACATACTGAGCCAACAATACAGAGAGAGAGAGAGAGAGAAAGAGCTTACTTGGAGAGAAGGAAGAAGCAAAAGAAGAGGGAAATTGAGCCGCTGAAGCTGTAATTGGAGCTATTGCCATATCTTTATCAAGATTTTACGAAGATGATACGACTTTCAGCAGTGTAGGGCGAGATTGAATTAGAGAGCTGTGCTTGTTTTGTCGCGTTTTTTTTTTTTATAAAACTAAAACTCATGCCTTTTAACATCCAACTACACAATTAGGTTTAAAAAAACGAATGATCCCTCTAGTTTACCCTTATTTCCAATAGTTTGCTCTCCCAAGACAGTCCTCGATGTTAAAGGATATGTTAAAGGCTACATAATATGTCAAATTAAACCCATCTGAAATTCAACTTTTTTTACTTTGGTCCCATTTAATTTAGTCCCATTTTCTATCCCCCCACACATCAAATCAAATTACACTTGGTCCCGTTCCCCTTCTTTGAAATTACAAACCATGAAAACACCATCAGGTTAGTGGTCTTGTAACTGAGCCACAATCCCATTAATGTATTCATCTTCGCCAGCACATCAGTGGAGTTTCATGTATGTTCGGTATTCATCTCAACAATCCCATTCGCTGAAAATTAAGTTTGATTTCAGGCAGAAAACTCAAGAACTATATATTTTATTACCAATTTGACAATTAAAGCTTTCTCGTGGCGCAAATGTGAAAGCTTTTCCCTTTTAGCTCTTATGCTGTAACAAATTGCTTTCCATCGGCATAACCTCCATTCCCACCAACAACAATAATCATATGCCCATGACCCTAAAGTCGACACCTCCCACATATCACCGTTCTTAGCTGCCTATGTTTCTTTTTCTACACACCATCCCAAATAAATTTACAACAATCAATCAGCCAGATTTAAAATAAATAAACATTACATTGATTTGATACCAAGTTACTTTAAAAATTAACTGATATACCAAATTATAAGTTTCGGGTTCCACGTAACCCCGGGGAATCGTGTTCAGTAGCCTATAAAGGGGCTCCGTAGCCATAACAGTTATTATGAACTGTAAAAGAAGAAGCCTTCAAAGAAGCTTTGCCTTTAAATTCTTCTTTTTGGTTTTCATTTCCGACAGCACGGAGTCGGAAGCAACTGATGATTGGTGGTTGTCTCCGCGGGTCTGTGCGGATGGTGCACGACCATCGGGTTAGGACGAAGATACCTAAGATTCTGCATTTGTTTCGGTTTTGAGGGTGGTGGATTTGCAAATGATAAAAGCTTGTTGATGTAGAATTTGAGTAAACTGGTATTGCGTTAGGGTTTAGGAAAAAGGCGAGGAGCGGAGAAGGGGGAGAGTGTGGAGATTGAGGCGGGTTTAGACGCCAACTCCATTGATGATTTCTTTGCTGCGAGACGATGATTGAGTGAACTTTCAGTATGAAGGAAATGTTAAGGGATAATTTATTAAACTAAAGGGACTAAATCCGGTTAGAGCAAATAAGAAGACTAAATTAAGGATGAGAGTAAACTATAGGGATCATCCTATGTATTATCCCAAAGAGAATATATATTAAGGATGTAGCGAACCGAATAGAACGAAATAGTATAAAAATATGTATGATAATCCAATTCGATTCGAAGTTTGAAAATACAATTAATTTTGGCTCGAGCTCTATTCGAAATGAAATTCGAGTTCGAGTTCGATTCGAGTTGTTCGAACCTTGATTCAAGCATAATCGAACTATAGCTCGAAATGGCTCAAATTCAAGTTCGGTTTGAACCTTAATTTGAGCATGTTTGAACTGAAGTTGTGTAACAACACAAAATAACAACAAAAATATTATAACAAAATCAAGTAACTTGACGCACATTACAGAGTGATACCCAAGCAATTATCTGTAGCAATATAAAAAGTTCACCGACTGGTATCATAATGATATGTCTTGCAATATAAAACTCATACAAAACCGAGCCAAAAGTATCATCTCTTACTACCTTCCTAAGTCGATCTATCATTGCAATTACATATCGCACAAAAACATATAAAAATTCTAGAAAATAAAAATAAGTTCTTTGAAAGATGTTGCAGCAAGAGTAATTATATTCGAGTCACAAAAATGTGGATTCTTTCAAACAGCCCTAAAGAAAATAAGTTGAAAGCAAGGGTCATTCCTAAGGGGGGAAAATTACGGTTTATTTGATGTTACTCTTAAGGTATTATCCTTAAGGGTACATCTCACCATATATTTAGAAAATTTTAAAATATTTCAAATGGTATATTCTAAATGTACGATGATGAGATGCATACTTAAGGACATGTCCTTAAAGGTAGTATCAGATTTTCTGAAAGTTACATGGGTCGATTGGGCTACTTTCATCTCCAAAGTTTTAGCAAGAGTCCAATATGGTGTAGGAATCCAATGAATCGATGATACCATGTGTATTCTCCATTGAAAAGGTAAAATACCTAAAAAACTGAGGAAAAACTGTAACTAAACTTTGAATAGAGAATGAGGTGTAACTTAATATTCATGTCTCCAAACGAAACAACAACAAAAAATTGGACAAACCCAAAAGAAAATCTTAACAAAAAAAAGACGAACCAAATACTAAAAAAAGTATAAAAACAAAAACAAGTAAGTTGTAACCGTTCCAAGTTTATGAACGGAAAAGAGTCCAAATTTACTAACATTGTTACACAAGATTAATCAATATGTAAAATAAGGAATTATACACGTACACGGAAGCTTGCAAGAACTATGGAGACCAATTATTATTATTATTATTATTATTATTATTATTATTTCAAAAGCTTACTACATCTAAATCTCCGAACTAAATTTAGTAACCAAATGGGGGTAGAGCCTGTGGCTCTATTTGAGACTTAATTAAAATTTAGCTACCTAATATGTTATATAGGACATTCAAGTAATACAATATTAAAATTAGTTGGAGTTTCTATGCTTATGTAAGGGAAAATTTGCAATTTTCGGAATTTTTTTTTTGTTTTAGATTTCGATAATCTATATTGTCAGATTTCAGTTTTATTCTGCTACTTTGTTTTTTTGGAAAAAAATCTCTTTGTCCCGTGGCTTTAATGTGGCACCGATGAGTCCAATATAACGTCAACGCTCCATGAAAAAAATACTAAAATGGCTAAATAAAGTACCAAACTGTCAAAAAATAAAAAATATAGGACTGATGCTCGATTTGGTATCATATCAGACCTAAGTCGCAGAGAGGTAACCATATATGAGGAAAAAAGTAATTTTCCCTTTAATATTTGATTCCAGCCAATACGTCGGTAATATAACTGGATTAATTTTCTAAATTGGTATTTAAAGATAGTCCTAAGTGAAAATTTATTTGTGTTGCATCATTTAGTTTATTTGTTTTATTTTTTCTCTCTATACTTAAACTAACGGAAAATCGTTGTATTTTGGATAAATGATTTGGACAAATAGATTGTGTGTTTGGTTTGTTTTGAAGAAATAACATTATTAATGTCTGTGTCAAATCACGTTAGAATTTATTTGAGAAAATTATTTAAAATTTTAAGACTAGTATATCTTGCATTAGAATATAATATAATAATAGAATATTTTTTGAAATTGACGAAAAATGTAGTTAAAGACAACGATTATGTTAGGAAATCTAAAAAGAGGGTAAATGTGTTCTTGAAAAAGAAAATAGAAGTGAAAAAATAGAGTTCGTTTTTGTTTTTGGGGATAAAAAGTATTTACTGAAAACCAAAATATGTTTAGTGCGTTGTATGGGGTTTCGGTATGCGCTATTTCTGAAAAGAAAATAATGAATGTCTTATGTCGAGGCAAGTGTATAACATTTTGTTCTTAAGAAGAATTTGCCCCGCACAAGGTGCTGTCGGTTTGTGGCAATCATATCCCAAGAGACAACGACTTCTCTTGATTGTAGCACAACAAATCACAAGAACATCAACCACAAAGGTTGTGAACTCTCTCTTTCAAGAACAAATGAATATGATGATAATATGACTTTGATCATACTTCCTATCAATGATTTGTGTTGTAAATTTCAAAAGCTTGATCTTTAATTCAACCATTGGATGTTGTTTATATACTAGGCCATATGTTACCATCAAAAGACTCCATTTGGAGGCAACCATCCATGAAAAAAACACAACTCCACGCCAAATGGTGCATTGATTCAGAAAATACCCGAACGGGCACTAGGCACAAACCCTTATGCCTGGAAATAATTTTCCAGGCAGTCAGGCGCCTAGGCGCATGATTTTATGTGCCTAGGCGCCTCCCTTACTACCAGGGATTTTTCCCGGATAGCTTTGGTGACCTGTTTTGCGCCAAAAAAACTCCATTTTTTCTTCGTTCGATTTATCATTGCTTAATTTATTTTCATCTTGTTTAATATTAGTTCATTAAGTCTCAAATCCAACAATCCCTCACATGAATTAAACTAATGCATGAATGCACATGATGTCAAAAGAGAGTTCGCACGAAAAATTATTGTATCGGGAGAGGTAGCTTGTGGGTTTGAATCTTCCTTAGTAGTATACTATCGGATTTACTAGGCCACGAAGTGAACATGATGTCTTGAACTTCTTGGCGGTTCAAGTAAACCCAGACAATAGCACCTCCACAATAACTTCTCAACCTTTGCTGGTTTTCTCGGTTGTGTCCGTTTTGGCTATGGAAAACCTCTTGGTAAGTGTTTCATTGAGGCAACCTATCCTCACACTTACATAGGTGACCTCCTATTAAGAATATCCTACCATACTCCACTTTTTCAAGTATAAGAATAATTAAAAGTATCAACTTAACATCACTACTTTGTTAGGTTTGAGCACTCTTCATCCTAGGAATGGGTTGGAATTAGATCACTAATTGTACTAATCACATCACATATAATTAGATCACAATAATTAATTTATTCTATCGTTTCCCACTAATTGCATCATTAATTGAAAATAAAACTAACAAATTAAATAAAACCATTTTATTTAATTTCTACTTAATTAATTTTCAATTAATTGGTAAAATCACTATTTTACCTATTAATTATATTAATCGAAAAATAAAATTAACAAACTAAATGAAACACTTTCATTTAATTTCTAATTAATTAAATTATCAATTAATTGATAAAATCACTATTTTACCTCAAATCATAATATTAGTCAAAAATAAAATTAACAAATTAAATGAAACATTTTCATTGAATTTCAATTAATTAAATTTTAACTAATTGTAAAATCTCCATTTTATACTTAATAAATTAAAAATCACATTTTTAATAAATTAAGTATTATGATTTATTATTTCAAAAATAATATCCGGATAAAACATCTAAAATGACCCAAAATAATTTATGGACTCCAAACCAATTTGGATCCAAAAAATTTAAAAAGCAATTTCAACCCCAAAAACAACCCTATTTTCGGATTTATGAAAAAGATTTTTTTTTAAAAAAATTTCAAAAAATCAGATTCTCGTACTGTTCATCTTCCCTTTCATCAAGCAGCTAGGGTTCGAAGATTCTGCATGCCGCGCGCAATCCATCGGCAGAGAACATTTCTCGCCGGATTCGAGAGTCCCATGGATTATCGCTTCAGATTAGCATGAGCAGTGTGCGCACGCGATGGAGAACGATTTCTCCAAAGCTGCGCCGCCGCTCGCCGCTCATCCGCGCACGGCTGTGCGATGAACAGTTTCCGGCGGAAACACTTTCCGATGTCGAAAATTTTTTGGGTTGGATTAAAATTCTTTTTATTCCAATTTTCTATATTTTTCCGGAGTCCATAATTTCAAAAACAGCGATTGGGAGACAATCTAAAAAAAATTAATTATTGAATATACAAATCAAAGCGCAACCTGGCTCTGATACCACTGTTGGGTTTCCGTACCCCGGCGCCAGATCCAAACGCAGTGAAAATAATACAATAAACAGCTCTGACACAGGGACAGACGATCGCGCCTGATTCATATATAAACATGCAAATATCAAATATAAATGCACGAAAAGAGATTACCGTTCACCGACATGAACCTGATAGCGGTAGTCCCTCGAGTCTAATCAACCTGACCAGATCTACAAGCCAACATCAGTGCTAGTTTGGTGTTGGCATTTCTATGAGAGTGAATGGAATCAAAAATCTCTAAACTTAGAGAATGACTGACATATTTATAGTTGTCTAGTTGGACTAGGGTCCATTAAGCCCAACAAGCCAACCATTGACCCATTGGCTTGAAGGGCATTGCTAACAGCCTGGGGCGTCACCAACACAGGCGCCTATGCGCCTGTAATGAAGAGCCTAGGTGAATGACCCGCTGCCCGGGTTTTTTCCCAGATAGTTTCGTTGTCCTGATTTATCCCGTATTTCCACCGTTTTGTATTTTTTGATTTTAAATGCTTAATTTCAATCCATTAATCATATTTTTCCAATAAAACCATTAGTATGTGCTATTGATTTTTATAATATTCATATGGTTCATAAAGTTGAAATGTAATGTGTTTCATGGATGTATCTTTTTTTTTTCTTGTTTTAATCCTAATTTTGTCTTCCAAAACAAATGAGATTGGATGTCTTCTCGAAATTTTTAATGCTAATGAAAAGCAGTTATCCAGTTTTAAAAAGGTTCCAATTGTTGTATACTTTGATACAACAAGTATCAATAGTAATGATATCCGATATTTAGGGACAATATCAAATTGATTATGATTATATCATCATACTTGCAAATTAGGAAAACGATATCCGAATCGGGTCCTATGTGGTTTGACCCGACCCATTTAACCTTTCTTACACGCGTGCGCACTACGTTAATGACAAACAGTCGCAAAAGAAACGTAGGGAATAAATTCACTTAGAAGCCCAAAACAGTAAGAAAATCTGCTTTCAGCGTCTATACGCAACCTTATATTTCTTCTGCTGCAATTGTACAGAAGAGTGAATTATCCATCATTGTTGTTTGCTTAGTTGGGGAAAAGATGGCGAAAGACAGGAAAATTGGGGTGGCGATGGACTTCTCGAAGAGCAGCAAAGCTGCGTTGCAATGGGCGATCGACAATTTAGCTGACAAAGGCGACAATTTTTACATACTCCATATCAAATCCCAGCCTCTCGAAGAGTCGCGCGATCGCTTGTGGTTAAAATCCGGTTCTCGTACGTATTCTTTTCAATTCAATTTTTGTTTTATGATTTAGTTTGCGGATTTACGAGTGATTATGTCGTATGATCCGGTGGTGGTCAACTTTTTAATTGTTCGATAAAATGGCGGGTTATGATGAAATTTGGATTCGAAGAGGTTTTATGATTTCATATATATTGAATTGAAATTGGTAGAATTTAAGGAGAATTTTTTTTTTTTTTGAGAAAAAAAATTTAAGGAGATTTGGGTTGAGAAAAAAAAAATTAAATATATATTTATTTCAATTTTTTTAGCTTTTCATCAGACTTTAATATCTCAATTCCAACTTTTGAACTTTATATTTTTAAATTCCGTCATTAAGTTTTTGTTAGAGTAAAGATATCTTAGATATGATTATACAGACATATTATATTTTATATATGTTTGATGATCAAATTAGTTAGTAATATACTCAACTTTGAACTATTATTATCTTTAAAGTAAAATTATGTATAATTCAATTGTATGAATAAATCCAAATATTTGTCAAATACAAGAATTATTGAATCAAATGCTTATGATTATGACTTTCGAATATTGGTAGCTCTGATTCCATTGGTGGAGTTTCGCGAGCCTGCAGTCATGAAGAAATACGATGTTCCGATTGATATTGAAGTTCTCGACATGCTCGACACCGCTGCTAGGCAGAAAGAGGTTTAGTTTCTTTGTTTTTATTTTTTTATTTTTAAAAAATTTACTACCTGGGAATGGGTTTTGAACACGAGAGGCCATTTGACCACTTGTTAGCATGGTTCACTGATATGATCAGTGGGTGTTGTTGCTGAGGTTGTTATTCCTGTTCTAAATATTTAGAACGGTTGTTGTTGAATAGTTTTAAAATTAAAAAATAAAAATAATTAAAATCTAAAAATGTTTCGCAAAGCTTTGATTGTCGTGAAATCACCATTACAAACAACAAAACCGTCCTTCCGTGATGGCCACAAAATCACCGTTAATGTTACACATTTGTTTTAGCCTGGCGGCTGCTATTCTCCTTAAACCGCGATTGATATTACAAACCCATGCTTTGTTAGTTAAAATAGCTGGTAAAACAAGTTGGAGACATTTACATAACAATATTCGCCACGGAATTTTTAAAACATTTTTGATTGACTAAATCAATATGTGAATCTATGCGTATAATCTCAGTTTTATTTGGATGAAATCACATTTGGTTTTTCGATTAGATACACGTTATTACAAAACTGTACTGGGGAGATGCGAGAGAGAAGCTTTGCCAAGCTGTTGAAGATTTGAAGCTGGATTCCTTAGTCATGGGAAGCAGGGGGCTCACCACCATCCAAAGGTATACAAATTAATTACATTGCAATTCATTAACTACTTTCATGGGATTCTAAGGGCGTGTTTGGTGGGATCAGTAGTCAGTAAATCACGTTAGAGATTGTTGGATAAATATATTTTAAATCGAAAAATATGATAAAAGATTAGTTTTATTAAATTATATAAAATTTATTTGGAAGTAATATGATTATATCATCGGGGGAGAGAATTAAAACATAATATAATATTTATCTTAATTTTTGGGGGATGAGAAATATTTTCTAAAATTATTAAAAAATAACAGATTTTGAATGTTTTAGGAATTGATTTTTTTTTTTTTAGTTCATGATTATGTATGATGATAACTATAGGATAATATTGGGAAGCGTGACTAATTACGCGATGGCAAATGCATCATGCCCAGTTACGATAGTGAAGGATCCAGACTTCCACAAGAACTGAGTGTCCATAAATGGGGTTTGAAAAACTAATGCAAAGAGATTTGGTAAAACTGGGTATGAAGATATACATATGCGTATGTAACGTATACGTTTTGTATGAAAACCAATTCACAGAGTTTGAGTGAGTATTAAATATTTGATTCTGGTGGTTTGGATCTTTGATTCTTTATGGATTTGTTTGATCAAAATTTTAATATATGTAAATGGCAATCAAGTTATCCAGGTCGGGCAGATTTTCCTTAACAAAGCTGTGATTGATATACTCCTCCATCCATTTACATTAAGTTGGTAACTATCTTTCATTCTGAATTCTAGTCCCACCACTTCTGCAATAAAACCAAAAGCAATAGGCACTAAAACTGGCGGCAATATCGACCGGTCCGATGCTCCCAAAAATTTCTTGCCCTTTATTTCATTGTCCAGAAATTTCAACAGAAACTACTACTTCTTTGGCCTTCTCTCGATCCTCCCATGCACTCCTACTAGCCTTCATCAGTGCAGGAAAGCACTGAAACAAAATAGATCAAACTTAATTTCATCATATAGCACATGCAGACACGCGTATAATTGCATAAGAGATTGCAAGATATAGTACCTTGTCATCGAAGAATCTTGCCCATAAACAGGTCACGGCTCTATAGTAAGCATGGTTCGCCTACATGATCGTGGCGACATCACGGAGGATGTTGTTTCAGTTCCATCGGCATTCCACAAATATAGTACCTTGTCAACGAAGAATCTAGCCCATAAGGAGATTGCAAGATATTGCCGCGGAGTCTTTTTAATTACAAATAAAAACAATTAGATAATTTAAACAAATTATAAATGAGAAAATCAAAAAAATTTGAAAAAAATAAAAAAAATTGGAAATTTTAAAAAGTTCCGCAATGACAGTTTCTTGCCGCGTAATCACCGTTATAAGCTGTGAAATCGAGTTCCGTTCCACGACGAACGTGAAATAGCTATTATAGTTACACATCTGTTTTAGCATGGAACTTTACATGTGACAGTTGCCGCGCCCATTCCAAAACGACCGTTACAACAGTTTCGCAATCGCTTTTTACGAATCATGGTCGTAAGAGTGTTTAGGTAAAATGGGTGGACCATGTCCCCAAGTTTCATCGATATATTCAAGCATCACCAAACACTTGGCAATATCATTACCATTGTGTACAACCAGAGGCAGATGCATGAATTAATATTATTTAGGGTTGCCAGATTAAGTAGGGCTAGATAGCTATGACGATTTAGTGTGTTGAGATAAAAAATAAAATTTCTGAAAATTAACACTAAAAAATTCTCTTTTGAAAAGCTGCATGGGGTTGAAGTCTACTATAGCCAAAAGGTGGCTTCGCCCGTGTAACAACACGGGAACCTTTTTTTTTTAAACTGGATTTTATTGAAGAAGCAAATGGGACTTATTGCATAGATCTTCTAATATTATTGCATATAATAGTCAAATACTGGATTGCGTAGTGTTTTTGCATCGTATCTAATGATAGACAGTTTTGTTGCTTGAGATATGGGGGAGAGGATAGTCGAACACACGACATACGCCTCAAAGTGAAAACTTGATGCCAACTATGCCAAAGGTCAATGGCTATTAAAGACAATTTTGAGTATCTTAACTTTACACTTTGGATTTCAGTAATAGTAACGAAACAGAAACATAGTGAAATTTTTTATTTTTTTTGTTTGGCAGAGTGAAAAGGATTTGACACAAGAGATGATGAGTTCATCGATCCACAAAAAAATAATTGTCATTGGTTATTTATAAAGTTAGTGACAATTTATCCCATGAGATGCTAATAGATATTTTATCAATATAATGTCATACCCTGACACGACCCTAACAATCTATGTGTTATATTTGCATTTTCATGGGATTGCATATCTCATTTCATTTAATCAATGCCCAATCCTAAAACTTTCTTAGGGTATTGACCTTTAAATTCTCTACAATAGGTGACCAATTTCATATCGAGATAACAATTAAATTAAAAATTAATTATTAATAATGGGATGATGTAACTCGGTTCGATCAAGTTCTTTATATCATATTAAGAGTTAATCATACACTTGAGAGAAGATTAGACAAAAAAAATATTATAACTCAATCAAAATATAACAAGAAATTTGATCGGTTGACAAAACTAATAATGGGTTGAAAATTTGATCGATTAGACTCTTAGCTGAGACAATTATTGTTCCCAATAAATGCTTTCTATAAATGTAATTTATAAAATTAATTTTGGCCTTTTGTGTAGTCATAAAGCCAATCCATTCTATTTGAGAGATATAACTTACGTCGGTTTTTCAAATAAGTTTATATTAACAAAAATTTAAATAAATGTATTACTCTCCAACTAAATCTCTCAAAGAATCTTTTCTCAACTAAATATATATTCTAGAAAACTTCTTTCAAATAAGTTTATTTTCTGGAACCCTAATCGAATTAGTCTATTTTTTCATAACTAAATTACACATGTTGAATGAAACATCACTGCCACCACTTGTTGAAACAGAGATGTCACGCCCCGAGACCGGGGTCAATAACACCGGCATTGATTTCCATAAACAACTTGAAATCAATAAGCCTCATAATATCATAACTACTGAAAAGCTAGTCTTTTTTCCATAAAAATAAAAACCCATTGTCTTTACAATAAAGAAATGCGGAATTAAAAACTTAACAACTGAATAATTAAAATTGTCTTAAAACTGGAAAACTTGAAAACATAAAAGGTCTTGATCTACGCAGCGGACTTGATTCACCAACCCCAAAATTGGTGCTCTTCTTCTTGCTCCAATTCTTCTTCGGCTTTATCTGGGGATGTAGAGTAAGGGGTTGAGTGCTTTGGAAAACACTCAGCAAGTGGGGGACAATCGATATCATACATATACATAATTTTCATAAACTTGGATCATAAAACTTGCATAAACCGATATGAATGTATCTTAACATACTTGATTTGCCCTTACGAGCCATGACATAACATATCGTTTCATAATTGTTATATACTTAAGCACAATAAAGCATTCTACTCTCTTCTTGGTACTGATATCAGTCTCTAGAGTTATCCCTCCTAGAGATGAGGTCATAACATCGGCTAACCCACGAATAAAGGATCTGGATAATCCAGAAACAACGGAATACCACCGTATAAGGTTCTTTTAGCGGTTACACCCCACCGCATCAGGGTCATGGGGATCCAAATCCAATTAGATTTCGAGTTTAACGTGCTTACAAAATATACTTTCATAATTTCAACATAATACATATCGATTGAGAATTTAAAAACATACATAGTATTTTTGAAAATGAAACGAATACTTAACAAAAGCTCACTTACAGCGATTGTAGACGTGTTTGAACGATTTAGGGTACGACAACGCAAGCAATCCTCCTCCTTAATATAGAAAGGTATTCGAAAGTTGTTTTCTGTATGTGTACAGTTTGTGCAAATTTTGATTCCCTAAAGCTGACGGAAGTGCTCAATTATACTGTGTGTTTTCTTCGAACACTGTTGCTGAATGGAAGAGATTTCTTCTTGGCTAGAAATCTTGGCAATTCCCAATGTAAAACCTTCGAATTATTGATTTGAATGGAGAGGATTTTTATTGGCTGAACTTAGGATTTTATAAGGCAAAGTCTTCAAAAATCTGGTATGCTTTGGTTCTAAAGTTCTCGGCTCAATGTGTTGAAAAGAGGTGAGTGATTTGGTATTTAATAAGTGTAGGTTAATCAAGATAGTGATAACATGATACAATTTTATCCCTAATAAAATTCTTACTCATCTTTAGAGTTTTAATTATACTAAAATGCTTAATTATCTATTTAATAATTTAGAGTTTTAATAATACTAAAACACTTAATTATCTAATTAACAATTAGAGTTTTAATATGAATAAAGTACCTTATGTAATTTTGATGACATCAAATCTCGGGTTAAATTCTCGGGTTTTATATCCCTCCCTCCTTATTTGAAGTTTCGTCCTCGAAACTCGAGTCAACTTGGCCTTGAAAAAGGTAGAGGTATTTCTCTCGCATCATTTCTTCTACTTCCCATGTAGCTTCTCTTTCAGTATGGTTTGACCACTGGACTTTGACATATTGAATTGTCCTTCGTCTCAGAACTTGGTTTTTAGAATCCACAATACGGATGGGGATTTCTTTGTACTTCAAAGTCTCGTCCAAGCTCCCTTGAGTCACTAGGGGTTCTGCTTCCAGTACATGGCTTGGGTCAGCAATGTATTTCCTTAGTTGTGATACGTGGAAGACATTGTGAATTCTCGACAGACTTAGTGGTAGTGCTACTTTATATGCTAGTGTTCCCACTTTTTCTAGAACTTCAAATGGTCCCACATATCTTGGATTCAACTTTCCCCTTTTGTCGAATCTAATTACTCCTTTCATTGGTGAAATCTTTACGTAGACCTTTTCACCAATCTCGATATCCACTGGTCTCCTTTTCAAATCAGCCCAACTTTTCTGTCGGTCCTGGGCTGTCTTGAGCCTATCTCTGATGATGGCTATCTTGTCAGTAGTAGCTTGTACTAACTCCGGTCCTGTGACAGCTCTTTCTCCTACTTCATCCCAGTATAAGGGTGATCGGCATTTGCGCCCATAGAGTGCTTCGTATGGCGTCATCCCAATGCTACTATGATAGCTGTTATTGTAAGCGAACTCGACTAGAGGTAATAGTTCGCTCCAATTTGCAGTAAAATCCAATACACAAGCTCTTAGCATATCTTCGAGGGTTTGGATAGTCCTCTCTGTCTGGCCATCGGTTTGCGGGTAATAGGTCGTGCTGGAAGCAGAACCGGAGTTAGTACAAGCTACTACGTTATTTACGCGATGAAGAAAAATCGCAGTGGTTGGGTATAAATTTTTAATTTGTAAACTTGAGACTTCATTAACAGTTTGTTTTCTTTCCTTTTCAAAATCAGCTCTCAAAATCAACTTCCTGCTACGACCATATAGTTGTCTAATGTGTTTGTATGTTATTTTCTTGGATTTGCAGGTTGGAGAATGAACATCTGAGCAATGTTGGCAAATGTCGTGCATTCAAACTCTTGTTTGATGGTCTCTTGATTTTGAACGTAGTCTGGATGCTGTAAACCACCTACAGAATGCGAGTACACGTTCTATCCTACATATTGGATCAGTCCCATGAATACATCAGCAGACACAGACTACTGCAGTGGAGCAATGATCAAACCCGACTATGCTATTCATGCAAAGCTGGATTATTGGCCAATCTCAAGAAAGAATGGAAAAGAGCAGATATTATACTGCTCATAACTTTTGTGGGTTTGGTTTGTGTTTATTTAATTGGATGTTTTGCATTCAGGAATGCCAAAACTGAAGAGCTGTTTAGGAAATACAAGCAAGGGAATTCATACAACGAACTCAGGATTATTCATACTTACTTTTGACCTTGCTTGTGTATTTGGGTTTTTAATTTTCTCTCTTTATTTTATCAAGAATACAGTATTTTGATGTGCAAGAGCAACATAGAACAAACATATATATAAACCTTATTTGTTTGTGTGTGTGTAAATTTATTCAAATTAAAATGTATGTAAATTACATAAACACTAGAATCATGTAGTGCATGTATCCCTGAGTTTAGCGATGCATGTAATTTACATGTATCGTTAGACTCATGTAGTGCATGTGACTAATGCGGTGCATGTACCACTAGTGTCATGTGATGCACGTGACTCATACAATGTCTTATTAAAATTAAGTGTACCTCCTTAATATAAAAGGTGAGTATTTTGATTCATGCACTACCTTAATATAAGCATGTGCACCTCCAACTTAATATTTGTAGTCCCTGATCCATTAACATTATTGTTGGGAAACCTCTCACTGGCATATGATGAAATTTGAAAGCTATGGAAAAATACTGTTGGGAACCAATATTGGGTGCTGTAAACAACAAAACAGATGCATACATCAAATTCCTGGCAATATATCAGTGGGAGGTAACATTATCTTATCTTCTAGCCTATTGTAGATCCATCATGTCCATTCATATATGTATACACAAATAACCTTAATCATGGGGCAATGCGTTAGAGTCATCATGAAACATCTATATTGATAGGCTGTGTTTGGTATGATGGATGAAGCATGATAAGTAAAATAATCTTGTTTCATCCCTTGTTCAGTACGATTTTTGCTGCCCATTCGCTGGAAAAATGAAAATCATATTATTGCTATGGTATTTTGGTCGAGACAAGAAAATTCACAAAATAATCCAACACTTTAAAATCATATCAAACATCATATAATTTATCACACTGAATTATTTATCACATATTTATCACTCTTATTACGCATATTCACTTATCATATTCTCGTACCAAGCGCAATCATAGTGTCTATATATCACATTATTTGGGAGCAGCCTCCACAGTTATTCAAACAGACTATTAGTCTTGATTGCAAAGGGTGATCCAACTAACTTGGTCGGGCAACATTGGATACCTTCTGCTTCCATCTGCAATAGCCTAGTCTAGTTTTTCTCTGAACCCTTTGTATTCTCTCAGATGAAAAAAGCCCAACAAACCCATTTAACTTGTCAAACGTTAACGCCTGATAACAAGTCCATCGCGATTCTATTCAAGTACACATCGTTGTGTGTTGTGATCCCTTACTGGAACTTGATTCGAGCTCAACCGCTTGGTCAATCGTTACACTCACATTGAACTTGCATACATGTCGAGTGAAATATCGTTCAAAAATAAATAAATAAAAATAAGATAGTCGGCTTTTGCGAGCTTGATCGGCTCGAAATTTGCAATATATATTCATAATCACAATAGAATAGATAGGATTAATACAAAAAAATTCTCGATGAATTTCACCAAAGTCGAGACATATTACTCCCCAAAATTGTGAAGTAGAGAAAGTGCATGAGATTCCCACGTCACCCTATCCAATGCCAAGTATGTAAAAAGATGAACCACATGGCATTCTTTTCATCTAAATAAAGCAAGACGCTTTAACCTTTTTGAACTTTTTTATTTTTTTGGCCCCAAAATGCTATTGGTTAAAAAATTTAGGGAAAATTATCAAAAACATCTTATAGTTTGGTCTAAATTTTATTTTACAACCATTGTTTCAACAATTACAGTTTGCATCCCAAACTTTCATGAATTGTAACACATTGCATCCTCTTGACTAGATTGTGTTTTTATCAAAAATTTATCGCTGCATTTCATCATCGCCTTACATAGTCAAACTTAAAGACACTTAAACTAAAAAATTCAAATTTTTAAAGAATCAAAATAAATATTTGGGGTGTCAAAAATTTCATTTAATAATCGTTAACTAGAGAATTTCGATACTAAAAATATTATTTTTGTTTTAAACATTTGGAATAACTAGGTTAAATGGATATAAGTTTAAGTATGTAAGGTGATGATCGAATGCGGCGACAAATCTTCGATAAAATTACAAAATCGAGTCAAGAGGAGCCAAAGTGTTACAACTCATGAAAGTTTAGTATGTAAACTGTAATTTTTCAAACTATGGTTGCCAAGTGAAATTTGGACCAAACTATATGATGTTTTATGTAATTTTCCCAAAACTTTACATTACAATTTGTCAGTATCGGAAATTTTGAACTCATTAACGAATAACACAAATAAGGAAATCCCGTCCGATGGGATTATGACTTCTCTACTTGATGGCCCTCCGATTTATTCTTCCATTTTGTGTCCCTTCTCAACTTGATGTTGATCCAGAATCTGAACTTATCGAAGGATGGAAGTAAAGAGCCAAAAGTCACTTCAAGTGTATTTGTCTTAATTAGAATCATGCATGTTAAGTAATTAGGTTAAAGTGTATTTGTCTTAATTAGAGTCATGCATGTTAAGTATACAAGTGTATTTGTGTTAATTAGATTCATGCATGTTAAGTGTTAGAATGTGTTAATTAGATTCATGCATGTTAAGTGTTAGAAAATCTTTAAATAGTTGCATGTATTATCAAAGAAAGGATAAACATGAAAGATATTAATCGTTTTGATTATTAGTGAAGATGGATTTCTTCTGATTAATTCAATTGTCATTTGGTGGATTCCTAGACATTGAATCATACACAAATTATACTAATCCCAGGTGGATTCCTTTGAAAAGTATAAGTCACTAAAAATTCTACGGATCCAAGTTCCTATCATCTTCCACAATCGACCACTACTTCTACACAATTCTCCACGCACCGCGAGCTATTCCTCTCAAAGCATCATTTAACAGTATCAATTGGTATCAGAGCAAGGTTGTCGTCATGCCTCCTCGACGACAGGTCAACCCCAATGCACCTTCTAGACGTGAACGAGATCTCCGTGACATTGAATTAGAAGAATTAAGGAGACAAGTGCAACAACTGGAACAACGCCTTCTGGAACGTGAAGAATCACTTCATGAATCAGAAAGCGATATTCAAACCAATAATGAAGAGGAAAACCCTTTTTACAAGGATGCAAGTGTTCATGCCAGACCACATCATCCGCGTAACCGAGGAGTTCAACCGAATTTCAATACTAGAGTGGACCTTCCTGAATTTGAAGGGAGAATTCAACCAGAGGAGTTCATTGACTGGTTGCACACAGTAGATCGGACCTTCGATTATCATGATGTCCCCGATAATCGCAAGGTGAAACTAGTTGCTATAAAGTTAACAAAGCAGGCGTCCATTTGGTGGGAACACCTCAAAAGACAACGTGATCGAGAAGGAAATGGACGGATTGAAACTTGGGAGAAGATGAAAGAAATGCTCAAGCGAAAATTCTTACCTGAACATTATCGTCAAGACATGTTCCTCAAATTTCATAATCACAAACAGCGGGACAAAACAGTGGAAGAATATAGCGCTGAATTTGAACGTCTTATGATGAGGTGTGAAGTAATGGAGCCGGAAGAACAGACTATAGCCCGCTATCTCGGAGGATTACGACCCGAAGTTGCTAACGTAGTCCAATTACAACCATACTGGACATACGTTGATGTTTTCAAACTTGCTGTTAAGGTCGAAAAGCAACTCAATGTTGCACCACGAACTGACTCTCGTTCTTGGAACAATGAAGGTTTTTCCAAAGGCAATTCTTACACAACAAAACCTTTCCAACCAAACATAACAATCCCAACTAAGGTTCCTCCAAAGAAGAATTATGCAGAGAAGATAAGTCTTCCCAACACTTCTACATCTAATTCCCGACAGTGCTATAAGTGCCATGGCTTTGGACATATTGCTGTTAATTGTCCAAACAAAAAAAATCATTTCACTCGTGGAACACGACGAGTCATTTGATGAAGGAGAAGCTACAGATGATGAAGCAGAAATGGAAGATGACGTTACTTATGCTGATCAGGGAGAAAGCCTCGTGGTTAGAAAATGTCTGAGTGTTACTCAAGAAAAGGAGGATTGGCTTCGTCACAATATTTTCCACACCAAGTGCACTTCTGGTGGAAAATTATGCAGTATCATCATATATGGAGGAAGCTGTGAAAACATGGTGGCATCGGAGGTGGTAAACAAGTTGAAACTCCAAACAGAGGTACACCCTCGTCCTTATAAGCTTTCTTGGCTTAGCAAAGGAACAAGATCAAGGTTGACAAAAAGTGCATGGTACAATTCTCAATTGGTAAGAATTATCAAGATTCTATTTGGTGTGATGTTGTTCCTATGGATGCTTGTCATTTATTGCTTGGCCGCCCTTGGCAATATGATCGGAAGGTTATTCATGATGGCCACAAGAACACATACCGTTTTGAGAAAGATGGAATGAAGATTATTTTGGGGCCTACTAATCTGGAGGATGTCCCTAAATCTTCTAAGGGAGATGTCACTCTTCTGCTATCAAAATCTCAATTTAATGCAATTCTTGAAGAGTCTGATGAAGTTTTCGCTCTTGTGGTTGTGGAAAAGAGTGAAGGAATTAAAGATATTCCTATAGAAAAGAAATGCAGCTCTTACTTGATGAATTTCAGGATGTTATACCAAGTGAAATTCCAGCGGGTCTTCCACCCATGAGGGATATTCAACATTGCATTGATTTAATTCCTGGTGCGTCTATTCCAAACAAGGCAGCCTATAGAATGAATCCCAAAGAGCACGAAGAATTACAAAGACAAGTCCGAGATCTTATGGATAGAGGATTGTTACGGGAAAGCATGAGTCCATGTGTGGTCCCTGCTCTTTTGATCCCAAAGAAAGATGGTTCTTGGCGGATGTGTATTGACAGTAGAGCGGTGAATAAAATCACGATCAAGTATCGATTTCCCATTCCGCGCCTCGATGATCTACTTGACCAACTCCATGGTGCATCAATCTTCTCAAAGATTGACCTTCGAAGTGGCTACCACCAAATACGAATGAGGCCCGGAGATGAATGGAAAACAGCATTCAAAACAAGGGATGGACTTTATGAATGGATGGTGATGCCATTTGGACTTTCAAATGCTCCGAGCACATTTATGAGATTGATGAATCAAGTTTTCAAGCCTTATATTGGTAAGTTTGTTGTTTATTTCGATGATATACTAATCTTTAGCAAGGATAATGATCAACACTGGGAGCATCTTCAGATGATTTTCAACACCTTGAGAAAAGAAAAGCTTTATGTCAATCTGAAGAAATGTGAGTTCCTATCCACAAGCCTTATTTTTCTAGGCTTTATTGTATCCAGTGACGGCATAAAGGTGGATCCTAGTAAAGTGGAAGCTATTATAACTTGGCCAAATCCTACAACCATTCGAGAAGTAAGAAGCTTTCATGGCCTTGCTTTTTTCTATCGGCGTTTCATCAAGGGTTTCAGTACTCTTGTCGCTCCAATTACTGAATGCTTGAAAGGAGAAAAATTTCAATGGTCGAAAGATGCCCATAAGAGTTTTGATCTCATCAAAAGGAAGATAACTGAAGCTCATGTCCTTGTACTTCCTAACTTTGATGAAATTTTTGAAGTAGATTGTGATGCTTCAAATGTCGGAATTGGTGGAGTTCTTAGCCAAGGTGGAAAGCCCATTGCCTTTTACAGTGAAAATTTGAATGGAAGTAGAAGAAATTATTCTACCTATGATAAGGAGTTTTATGCCATTATCAGAACATTGGACCATTAGAATCATTATCTCATGTCTAGAGAGTTCATCCTCGATTCAGATCATAAAGCGCTCAAGTACATTAATGGTCAACATAAACTCAATAGTCGACGAGCAAAGTGGGTTGAATTTCTTCAAGCCTATACTTTTCACATCAAGCATAAATCTGGCAAGCAGAATCAAGTGGCTGGTGCTCTAAGTCGACGGCATTCCCTACTATCCGTGTTGCAAGTCGAAGTTCTGGGATTTGATGTTCTCAAGGAACAATACAAAAATGATCCTGACTTTGGTAACATATGGAAAGAGTGCTCAAATGGTCCATATAATCACTTATTGTTACATGATGGATTTCTATTCAAAAATAACCAACTGTGTGTTCCCTAAGGCGCTCTTCGAGAATCAATCATTAAGGAAGCACATGGGGGAGGGCTTGCTAGACATTTTGGAAGGGACAAGACTCTAGTCCGTGTTAAAGAAAATTTTTACTGGTTGAGAATGGACAGAGATGTGGCAAAGCATGTGGAGCGATGTCGAATTTGTCATGTGGCCAAAACTCAAGGTCAAAATACGGGTTTGTACACACCTCTGCCCGTCCCAATAGCTCCATGGGAAGATATAAGTTTAGACTTTGTTGTGGGCTTACCAAGAACTCAGAGAAACAAGGATTCAATCATGGTAGTAGTGGATCGATTCTCAAAAATGGCTCACTTCATACCATGCAACAAGACTATGGATGCTTCTAACATTGCAGATCTTTATTTCCGTGAAGTGGTAAAGCTACATGGTATTCCCAAGACTATGACTTCAGATCGCGATCCCAAATTCATGAGTCATTTTTGGCGAACTCTTTGGCGAAAGATGGGAACCACTCTCCAGTTTAGTTCATCTCACCATCCACAAACTGATGGACAAACCGAAGTTGTCAATAGAAGTTTGGGGAATCTTTTGAGGAGCTTGGTACGTACTAATATTCGCCAATGGGATCTTAGTCTTGCCCAAGCCAAGTTTGCTTACAATCAATCCAAGAGTCAAACAAAGGGTACTAGTCCGTTCAAAGTTGTTTATGGCTGTAATCCTAATAGTCCGTTGGACTTGGTTCCTATTCCCACTACTCATTCTTACAGTGGAGATGCTGAAGAAAGTACATCTCCAGGTGCATGACCGAATTGAGAAACAAAATGAGAAGTACAAAAAAAAGGCTGATAAACACCGAAGACCATCTGCCTTCAACGAGGGAGATTTGGTTTGGATACATCTTCGGAAGGAAAGATTTCCAAGGGGTACCCATGGAAAGCTTAAGGAACGTGCTGATGGTCCATTCAAGGTTCTCAAACGCATTGGTGAGAATGCATATAAGATTGAACTCCCAGAAATAATGTTGCTGATTTATCCCCTTATCACCATGATGAAGAAGACAACTCATGGACGAGTTTGTCAGCAGCGGAAGCGAATGATCCAGAATCTGAACTTATCGAAGGATGGGAGTAAAGAGCCAAAAGTCACTTCAAGTGTATTTTTCTTAATTAGAATCATGCATGTTAAGTAATTAGGTTAAAGTGTATTTGTCTTAATTAGAGTCATGCATGTTAAGTATACAAGTGTATTTGTGTTAATTAGATTCATGCATGTTAAGTGTTTGAATGTGTTAATTAGATTCATGCATGTTAAGTGTTAGAAAATATTAAAATAGTTGCATGTACTATCAAAGAAAGGAGATACATGAAAGATATTAATCGTTTTGATTATTAGTGAAGATGGATTTCTTCTGATTAATTCAATTGTCATTTGGTGGATTCCTAGACATTGAATCATACACAAATTATACTAATCTTAGGTGGATTCCTTTGAAAAGTATAAGTCACTAAAAATTCTACGGATCCAAGTTCCTATCATCTGTTCCACAATCGACCACTACTTCTACACAATTCTCCACGCACCGCGAGCTATCCCTCTCAAAGCATCATTTAACGGTATTAAATGTCCCCAATTTTCTATTATTCGATTTATTATCCCATTTGAGATCAATTTTTTGGGTGCAGCAATTATCGTTGATGGGAGAACGATCAAAACGTGATATTTGGACTGCTGTAGAATATTTGAGTTGCATCGTTACCATAAGCTGTAGTTTTTTATAAAGCCACAAATGCTTGATGACAAATTGGTGCCAATGACAAGTTAAATGTTAGATTCACATGAGTTGCAAGGCAATGCAATTATTGAGATGATGGTTATTATGGTGCAACAAGTGCAATTGCTGGGAGATCAATCAAAACGTAGTAGCTGGGCTGATGTACTATTTAATAGATTTGAGTTGCACCGCTACCACTAACTATAACTTTTGCTAAAGCGAAAAACGTCGATCCTACAAATTTAATCTACTTATTATCCTTTTGTGGGTTGTATATATTAAATTGGGTGGATTCTATCTATTCGAAATTGTGTTAGATACTTTCATGTAATATAAATTTTTGGACTTTTGGACCTTTTTTATATATATATATATATAATTTTAACTAACGATGAACAAAAAAAGACCAACAATTTTTTCCAAATCCTCATCAATTATTTAGAGCAAAATAACGTAGTTGGAGACTTGGAGGCTGGAGCCATTGTCTCCTCGTGTCCTGTTTCTTGGACACCTACGTCACTGTTTTGGACCATCTCAGACAACACTATCTATCATCACTGACACAGCCCATTGTAAAACATAAGTCTTGTTTCTTCTCAACATCATCTCGTCACAACCTATGACTTCCACAAAGCTTATCCTTCTCCTAGTTCTCTTCACCGTCACACGCGCCGCCGATCTTCCCGGAGAGTGGGAACTCCTCGTTGCTGACGCCGGTATCTCCTCCATGCACACTGCCATCACCCGGTTCAACACAGTCCTCCTCCTCGACCGTACCCATATTGGCCCATCACGGGCACCCATACCCAAAAACCTCTGCCGGGTCATCCCGGGTAACCCGCCCCGAAAAGACTGCACCGCACACTCAGTTCTCTTAGATTTAAAGACCCTTACGCTCCGTCCTCTGACAATTCTCACTGACACGTGGTGCTCCTCCGGCCAATTTCTACCAGACGGGAGCCTCCTCCAGACAGGCGGTGATTTAGACGGATTCAAGAAAATCAGAAAGTTTATTCCCTGTGAATCGGGTACAATTTGTGACTGGGAAGAACTGCGGGATACTGAACTGTACCAAGGAAGATGGTACGCCACTAATCAGATTTTACCCGATGGTTCAGTAATTATCATTGGTGGAAGAACTGCGAATAGTGTGGAATATTTCCCACCTAGAAAAGAAATCGGTGCTGTAAATTTCCCCTTTCTGGGTGAGGTTGAGGATAATCAAATGGATAATCTGTATCCTTACGTTCATTTACTCCCCACTGGAGACCTCTTCATTTTTGCAAACAATAAAGCTGTGTTGTTTGATTACAATACACACAGGGTGATAAAAAATTATCCAGCACTCGAGGGTGGTCCGAGAAATTATCCCTCGGCCGGATCGTCGGTAATGCTTGCGTTAAATGGTGATTATTCCTCGGCCACGGTTGTAGTATGCGGCGGAGCAGAATACGGTGCATACCTTCAGAGAATAACGGATAGTCCGGCACTTGGTAGTTGCGGGCGGATCGAGGCAACCGGGCCCGACCCGAAATGGGAGATGGAGAATATGCCATTTGTGAGAATTATGGGGGATATGGTGATTTTGCCTACTGGTGATGTGATGATTATTAATGGAGCTGAAGCTGGGACCCAAGGGTTTGAGCTAGCTTCTGAACCATGTTTGTACCCGCTTCTGTACAGACCGGATCAACCGAGTGGGCTTCGGTTCATGACTTTGAACCCGTCTTCGGTTCCGAGAATGTATCACTCGACGGCGAACTTGTTACCGGACGGGAGGATTCTGATCGCCGGGAGTAATCCACATCATTTCTACAAGTTCAATGCTGAGTTCCCGACAGAACTGAGGATTGAAGCGTTTTCGCCGGAGTATTTGTCACCGGATAAGACAAATATCCGTCCGGCTTTGGTTGAGGTACCGGAGAGGATTAAGTACGGGGAGGTATACGAGGTGGTGGTGGCCGTGGAGCTGCCGGTGGTGGGGGTGATGGAGATTAATTTCGCCAGTGCACCTTTTGCAACCCACTCATTTTCCCAAGGTCAGAGGTTGGTGAAGCTGTCGGTCGAAACTCCAGCGGTGGAAGGTGGTGGAATGTATAGGATAAAGTGTACAGCTCCGCCGAATGGTAAGGTGGCGCCGCCTGGGTACTACATGGCGTTCGCTGTGAACCTAGGTGTACCAAGTGTGGCGAGGTGGGTCCAATTGATATATTAATTTAGCAGTTTTTGTTTTTCAATTTAATATGTAAGTGTTAATAATAGACTAATAGTTCTCTACATATATTTATTGAAATGCGAGCAAAAATAATATACATTTGGATGAAATGGGTACAAAGTAATATACATATTATACCTCCAAAATTTAATCAGTTATGTAGCATTTGAATCGAATGATTCAATTTGAAGGAAATTATTAGAAATCGAATCATTTGAAATTCATAGATTTGAAATGACATATAGATGATTGTTATTTTAAATCCTATCAAAATACAAAAAAAAAATGTATGCAATAAGGAGATATTTCAATGCACAATTCAATTTTTTTACCCAAAACGTGCCGTGCTGTGTCGTGACGTGTCGTGCTCGTGTCGTGCCTTGTACCGTTCGCTCCGTTTGACACCTCTACCCAAATATAATGATGGTGGGGAATTTGAAATTTGAATTCAAATATTTCAAATCCAAACAATCATAGGTTAATTCAATTCCTATTTTTTTTTTATCTATTATGTTGATTAAGCTAGACATTTGATTCGATTAAAAAAAATTAATATAATTTCAAACTTTTCATTGATTATAGTTTTGAAATTTGGTATAATATATGAAGATACAAGTTTGTAATAATTATATAAAAATATGAAGTATGCTTAATATTTGGTAGAAAAAAGTAACTACATTATGATACTATTTTGAGTAACTGATTTTAAATATGAAATTAGATGTAAAAAAATTGATGAGAAGATGGGACCACACTCAAAACTTTTAATATTTTGTTAGCTTACATTATCTTTATACATACAACTTAGCATATTTTTCACCTATCCCTATCTGAAAGTGTATTTTGTGACACACTAGATATAATATATTCATATTAGATAATTTTGCATTTTTATTATTTAATTATCTTAGATATTAATAATTATGTATTTATGATCATATTTCAACTAATTTTTAACACTTTTTTTATATTGTAGTTTATTTGTATTTCATTTTCTGGATTGCCAAAAATATATTCTCTCAAAAGAAATAAAAAAACGTGGTTTCACTCCACATTTCACCAAATTTGTTTACAATCTGCTGTAATTTTTTTAAACAAAATTAGTCTATATATTTGTGTGTATTTATGTATTTATTAAGCCCGTTTATATGCTTATTATGTCAATACTATATATTAAAAAATAGAACAAAACAATATAAAAGCTTTGAAGGGGAAAAAAGAGAAAAAGCTCTTTCTTTTAAATAAAAAAAAAGGTCACTTGAAATTTAAGAATTACTCCTTCCATAATCTTTTTCAAAATGTCAACAAAAAGAACGTTAGCTTTTGTTGAATGGAGTGTCAAATATAATTATTGGAATGAAAAACCAAATTACGGGCGAAACAAAAAAAAGTTAAACCAGATGTGTAAATGAGTCGAATTGAGTTGAATGGGAAAAAATTAACTCGAATTCGAATTCAAGTTAATTTTTTCCCAACTCAAAACCTCGCTTGAGGCTAAAAAATAACTATGTTTCGAGTTCAACTCCATTTTGTGGTTCAAATTGGAGTTAGATGAGCTCCCGAATCGGCTCCTCATACGGTAAAATAGATAACTATCCTTGTTAAAAGAAAGTAATTAATGATATTTGTGGGGACAACTTTAATTTTTAAAAGTTATATATAACATTATTTTAATAAGGTAAATATCCTAACTTATCCAACAATTTACTTCACCCTTTGGCTATTCATCAATTTATGTGGTGAATTATTTGTATATATCAGTTTTTGGACCCTACTTATATATATAACTCAATATTAAAATAATATATATTTTAAAAAATAAATACATAAACTAATATATCAACAATTCTAAAAAAATTATATTGAATTGGTTAGGTTATATAAATATTTTCATTTATAGGAGAGAAAAGAATATGGGTTGCCACGCTTTCTTATAATCTTATGTTAAAGGATGTATACAATATGCTTCTCATATTATAATAATTGCACATGCAAGTGAATGGTGAGGGGCATTTATTAAGAAAAGCACTATGGACCCCAGTAATTCAATTTTCAATTATATTGTTGGAATTAATAACGTTTTGGGTTCCTTGCCGTTGAATCATAGGAATAATTATTAGTTTTTTTTATATAAAAAAGTAGAACTCTAGGCTAACTTTATAAGGGTTTTTTAATAATTTAACCTTAATTTTTATTATAATTATTAAAATAATCAGAATTTTTTTATATATAAAAGTAACCTAAGTCGCCATCTGAGATGGCGACAATCATAAAAATTTATTAATGTCGCCATCTCAGATGGCGACAACCATATCATAAATTTTTTTTTTAAATGTCGCCTTCTCAGATGGCGACATCAAAGAATTTTTTTTTTTTTAACTTATGTCGCCATCTCAGATGGCGACATCAATAAAAGTTTTTTTTTTATTGATGTCGCCATCTAAGATGGCGACATCAACACAAAATAAGAAACCCTACTCTTCATTTTATACATCGGCCGCCGCTTCTGTTTTCTCTTCAAGCTAATCGATTCCACTCTTGTTTTTGTCTTCTCGTAAAATCTTCTCGTAACCACAGTGTAAAAATCAATTTCTCATCTAACTTATTTAAGGTATGTTTTTTATTTTTGTTATGCTTTGATTTTAGATAAATCATGATATTTTATTTAGAATCTTTTGTTTGATTTTTGTTATTGTTTAATTTTAGATTAAATATGATTTTGATATGTAAATTGGGAGTATATGTGTTGTTGGTTAATATTTTGACGATATTGATGTTGAAATGTTGGTTCCGGTGGGCGGGGTGAAAAAATGAATCTGCCCGGCGGTGGCGGCCGGCGCGGTGGCGGCCCGGCGGCTGTGGCGGCCCGGCGGGGTGGCGGTTGTTGATGGTCGTTGTGTGACGATCGTAAGTAGTCGGCGGATATTGTTTGTAATGTTGAGATTAATGTTTTTAGTTTTTTGTGTTATATTTCAGGATGGATCAAATGAGGCAACCAGGCACGATCGACACACATCTTTGTCATTGCAGTCTTCACATCGATCCGAGGATGTGTGGCAGGTGATATGGATAGCATACTGCGTGGGAGAAACCCACATAGTTATTTTTGGGATTTGTGTCCACTAGATACACGTGTTGTTAATTTGTTGCACGTGATAGGATTTTATGGTATATATAGGTGTGGTAAGATTGAGCTTGACATGCATCTGATCACGGCTATAGTTGAGAGATGGAACCGTGAAACACACACATTTCATCTCAGATCGGGAGAGGCGTCTATCACACTGCAAGACATTGCAGTAATATGGTCATTGCCAGTAGATGGCATCGTAGTGTCGGGGATTGATATTGATAGGAGTCTACCCGATTGGCAAGAATATTGCCATACATATTTAGGTTTCTTACCAGCCATCACCGACCTTAAGGGCGCACGTTTGAAATTAGTTGCTTTGTATAATCATTTGCTGCTCAATCCATTGGATGAAAATAGTACAGCAGATGATGTTGTTAAGTTTACACGGGCTTGTGCGTTGTTGATGTTAGGGGGGATTATGTGCCCTGATACATCAGATAATTTTGTTAGGTTACTGTATGTACAGAAGTTGGAGGATATCGACGCTTGCCCATACATATAGTTGGGGTAGTGCTGTGTTGGCGTACTTGTATCGTGAGTTGTGTACGTCATCAGAGAAAGGGAAAAAAGTGATAGGTGGTGCCTTGCAAATCGTACAGGTAAATATGTTTGTTTATTTAAATAATTAAATATGTTTGTTTATTTTAAATAAATCTAACTTGTATTATTGATGTCATTACAATAAATGAGATTTGGGCATGGTCACGAATCCCAAGTTTGACTCCTCAATTGGGTGTTGAAAGATTTGATTATGGGCCACTAATGATCGGTCCAGATAATGTGTTACCTGCTGCTCCATATGGTGCAAGGTAACACGAATATGTCTTGTTTTATAACTGTTTGTATATGTTAATGCATCTAATCATTTATCTGAATATATACAGGTGGTCATGTCATTTACGATTTACTGAAACTGGGAGTCATTCTATACGTATCATGAGGGATATTCTCGATGAGCAGCCAGTAACTCAAGTAAACACGCTGTTAAATTTGTTTATACAAACAACATTACTTTGATATTTTCTAAAGCAATGTTATTTTGTAGTTTATTTGGCAGCCTTACCCCGATGAGTATACTGAAGGAATTACGGAGTTAGGAACATATAAAGGCCCGTTGATTTTCTTCGATATCGTTGAGATGCAACGATCTGAGAGAATACTCCGACAATTTGGTATGCTACAAGACATACCAGAAGATCCTCAATCGGGGGATGAGGCATTGCATCATATTGGTCGAAGGGGAAACGTCAACAAAGACTGGAGCGCTCGGCATCTCGCATACATACTTTGCTGGGAGATGGCAAATGATCTACGTGTTGAGAGACCACGATTTACTGATGGTGGTTACTACGTTGTTGGCGGATACACCGAGTGGTATGAACAAGTCACACGTAGATACATTGGACGTGGCCAATATTTTGTACAGACGGGATATCAACATGGTGATGGTCCGGCATGGCAGCACGTGGTACGTGGATTACGTTTAAATTTGTTTTTATAATTGTGATTAGATGTATATATTTTATATTCTATATTTGGACTTTGCAGATGGAGCAATTAACTACAAGCTATGACCGACATCTGGCTGATGACTTGCCTATGACGACAGAGTCGATGAGGCAACACAGAAGTATGTTCGAGAATGTGGTGCGAGTGGCTCGTGAACGACGAGATAGAAACTTCCCGGCATACAATGAAATCCAGTCTGTTGATACACATATGCCGGCAGATGTTGCAGGTCCATCTACATGGACAGGGTCGGATATGCAGACAGATATTGCAGGTCCATCTACGTGGACAGAGCCAGATATGTATACAGACTATTATATTCCTGTGCCTGCACCATCAGATGATATATCTCCCTTCACGCCATATCCCTCTATGTCCACCGAAGCCCAGTCTAGCAGCGTGGATACAAATGTAGATATTGGGTTTGCAACATACTCTTCTATGACTTCACCTTTCGATGTCTCTCCAGTTCTATTCCCTCAATTGACTCCATTTCAGCAGCCTGCCAACACACCTGCGGCAAGGCAAAGAGGCGAGGAAGTCGTTGAGCCACGAAGAGTTAGAAGACAGACAAATCCTCCTCCTTGTGGTACTGGAGGAAAACTTGCTACTCGTCGTCGTCGTTGAAGTCATAATTATGTTGTAAATTGTTACCGATTCTTGTAGTTATAAATTAAGTTTGAAAAAAATGTTTGTTTTGTGAGCATACAAATAAAAAATTTCGTAACGTACAATAAGTTCAGAATAACGTAAATTTATTTACACAATAAACATACAATCAATTACACGCCAAAAATTTATTGATTTCTAGAACTTGAAGCCATTTGTCGTCTTGCTCGGGCTTCTGGCCAATCCATCTCATTTTGGATACGTGTAACGCGATCACGACCTACCCGTTTGGACGTGCGCAGAGTGGAGTTGTGGAATAACTCGAAGCACGGGGGTGTCCCAATACTGCTCTGCCCACAGTGTAGAATCAAACTTTCTGAGCTGATTTTCTGAACCAGCTTTCCAGCATAAGTCTTTCAAATGAACATTTTTGAACCGACTATTAAAGTTCGAGCACACATGTCTCAAACAAAATCGATGCACTCCATGCGAGGAATTGAAGTCGGCAACACCTTCAGCGGCTGCAATAAGGCCCGGATGCCTATCAGATATCAAGCACACACCATCAGATCCTTTAACAATGTGCTTGCTAATCAACTACAAAAACCATTTCCACGACAAAAAACTTTCCACGTCAACGATTGCAAAGGCCAAAGGTAAGACTTGATTGTTAGCATCCATGGCAACGGCAATCAACATCTTATGTTGATATTTTGTATACAGATGTGTTCCATCTACACTTATAACTTTTCGACAGTGTCGGAATCCATCTGCACATGGTTGGAATGCCCAAAACACGTAATTCAAAGTCATCTCCGTTGGTCTAGCATTCGGTAGGTGGTCCCATTCGACGACTGTGCCTGAGTTCCATTTTTGCAAAGCTCCCATGTAATAAGGCAATTTTCTTACAGAGCTCTCCCATGTTCCATAAACATTTTCAACAGCACGTCTCAAACTATACCAGCCTTTTGCATATGAGATCTCAAAACCATACTTATCTTTAACAGTTTGAATAACATACTTTACCTCATAGGATGGATCACGTCGAACGATTCCCACTAGCAAACTAGCAATCATATTTTTGTCCAGATTTGCATGATCGATCGATAAATCACTCAAAAGACAAGTGTGAGAACCCCCATATTTTGTTATTTTGAACATTCCATTTTTTTCCCCAATGAGGCGCGTAGAAACCATCTGCAAGGCATATCTGATGTACTATGTTTGCACACCACTTTCCATAAAGTTTTTGTACTTTTGACAACAAGATACTCATGTTTTACAATCCGTAGGAGTAATCCTTCACAGCTGCCTGAAGATGACATTTATCTTTAAATACCATATTCAGATGGATATCTCCTTTCGAATAATCGTAATAACTCCCCCACTTACCAGTTGGAAGGTCGATCGAATCACCAAATACGTCTGCATGTGTCATGGAGAAAAATGGAATTGTTTGATAAAGCTCAGGTTCATTTGTTGTGGTTGTGTCTGCTACAGTAACTGGCACCTCTGCAATATCAACCTCATCGTCAGCAGACTCATCCTCAGATGGAATCCCCTCCGGTTCAGACCGAATATCATCTCCAAAATCCACAAAACTGTCTGCTAGTGGCTCGGGAACAACATTGTCAGCAACTATAGGAGCATCATCTTGAATCATAGAGGTAGTTGGTCTTTCTGTAACTACTACAGATGGACCACTACCAGTTGTTGGCATTTCTGTAATAAAATCATAAGCACATGGTTCTGTTTGTATATACATCTCCAAAAAAGTATGATTTTGTTCAATATCCAATAGCCATGCTAGATTGTAATCGCTGTCGACGGGAAAAATTGTTTGTTTCATTCCCGAAAAATCACTGAATATATATTTACAAGATATTTTCAGAATGAACTGGTGACGATCGATGCCAGTAATATCATATACATCGCTCAATAACTGTAAATAATTAATATTGCGAGATATTGTCATGCCTTTTGACGGACCACGATCATATCTGACAGATTCTGAATCTTGTAATATTTGGCCTCCCCAATACAACAAAACTTTAATTGACATACCTTAAAAAATAAAGATAAAATTCATAAATTAATACATGATATATAATGCTGTTAAATATGATTATTTATATAACAACGTACCTAAAATTTGCTGATCGGAGCAAATAACTGGAGGATATGAAATGAGTTATATGAAATGAGCTGAATATATGAAATGAGTTATATGAAATGAGCTGATTTCGTTCAAATAAATAGATGAAAAAATTGATTAATGTCGCCATCTCAAATGGCGACATAAAATAAAAAATGAATTTTTTTTATTGTCGCCATCTGAGATGGCGACAATGTTATAATTTTTTATATTTTTACGTCGTTTTCTGCCGACAACACGTAAAAAAATATTTTATAATGGTATTGATGTCGCCATCTAAGATGGCGACATCAATAAAAAAAAAATTTATTGGATGTCGCCATCTTAGATGGCGACATCATAAAAAAAAAAGTTTTTATTTATGTCGCCATTCCAGATGGCGACATCATTAAAAAAAAAAGGTTTTTATTGATGTCGCCATTTCAGATGGCGACATAAATAAAAAAAAAAAAATTTAGTATGTCGCCATCTGAATTGCGACAATAAAAGAATTTGGTAATTGTCGCCATCTGAGATGGCGACTTGGGTTACTTTTATAAAAAAAAAAAAATTTCGGTTATTTTTATAACTTTAATAAAAATTGTGGTTAAATTGTTAAAAAACCCAACTTTATAATATCATCCGCTTTATTCTCCACTTTGAATGTCATTTTTTTTACGATTACAATCACAAATACAACGGCTTTATAAAATCATCATAATGATAACTCAAACCAACACTACGATACAAGACTAACAAAGTACAAACAACTACAACTATGTATAAAGTACGATAATGTGTAATTAAACTATAATAAAAGTAGGGGAAATTAGAAGGAAGTGCTCTTTTTGGAAACTTAAATCACTTAAGTCTTGGAAAAAAACTTTAATGCAAGAAAATACAAGTTTGATAAACTTTTATTCAAATAGGTCCAATTTTCAAATTTTCAAATCAATTGGGTGCTTGATTTACCCTTCAATGATTGGTGAATTGCATTCTATTCCCTAAGCTTTTGTTTAGCTTACAAAGAAGTTCATATATAATATTTAATTATCTTTTATATCCTTATAATTATAAAAAGTGGCATTTAAATGTCTTGTTTTTACAAGTCCCCATTTTTTGCGATCTTTGGCACGAAATGGTATCAGAGCCTAGGTTTATTCTGGAAATACTATAATAATATCTTGAATATTAATTTGTAACCTATTCGAAGGAGACGATTCAAGATAATATGGACCCGAAGGAATGTTCGAAGTATCATTCATACAGGTGGTACTTCCAGAAATTGGAAGCACTAAATCAGAAGCATATGGCAGAAGATCAACGCTTCAACCATAAGTGAAAATCTTTACGAGGAACAGGTTTCTGCACAGCAGGCATAAACCATTACAAGAAACTCGAAAGGATGGCAAAGATGCTCCATCAAATGAACCTCAAACTACAGTTCGAGTTAGCAGAATTTCAGGACGATGATCATCCTGAACACGAGGACGTTGTTTCAGACCCCAATGATCCAACAGGGTCTGGACCAGATGATTAGGATGGGAGAACCAACCTTTCGAGAAATCGAGCCAGATTCTTCTAAGATATCCCAAGATCTTAGAGAGATTCAGAAGACAGTGCAGCGTTATGGCTACCTTCAATACCATGTCCCTGCACAGATCCATCAGATTCAGAGTCAGATGGAGATGATGATTAAACATCAGAAGGAGATTCTTGAAAATCTTCAAGATATTCAAACCCGAGTTAAGGAATTGGAGTCAAGGCCAAGTCCGACAGGAAGAATGAATGGCGGATGTTGCCACCATCCTACGGAACAGAACCCCTTTTACACCAAAAAGGGAAAGCGGAGGAGGTCCGAAGGCCTTTGTCAGAGACTGAAAAAATGATTGCAGTCCTACGAGGAGAGCCATTACATCCCACAGAATAAACTTGGAAGATCTACGTGATCTTGCTGATTCATTTGCGGGATTCAATCTCGTAGAATTCAAAACAGGAGAGCTTGTACAAAGACCTCCACCACAAGAGAGCTTCAGGTCACATAATCCACCCGAAGGAGATCAAAGTATGCCGCACATGGAAGATTTCTCTTCAGCATCTTTGGATCCCCCAGTTGGAACAAAGAACCGTTCCCGAAGGCCAAATATACATCAGACGCCCTACGGGAAATCTCAGTTAGATCCAATCCATCCATATGGACTTATGCTCAACATGGATATCTTGGATTTCAAAAACAGAGAAGTTCTTATTGATGAATGGGCTTCAGCAATGAGAATAGCAGCAGGAACCGTTGACTTAAGCAAAAAAGGATTCATTTTACTTCTTAAAATGAGTCTGGAATGATCAGTCAAGATTGCCTGAGATATGGGAGACCCAAGTACCAAGGAAGAAGTTTTAGCCGGAGAGTCCCTGAAAGAGATCGTGGAAAAAATGGCAAAATTCTTTAAAATCTGTTTCATTGGAGTTAGTTACTTCGAAGGAATGGAGGAAGAGAAGGCTAAGAAATATAGACAAGCTCTAATTAGCCTGGAACTACATGATATCTGTTATGTAGACGAGTACATCAAACTCTTTACAGAGTATCGATAGAAGGCGAAGATAGTGGAAAAAGATGCAGCAGAGCTGTTCTTTGCCAAAATTCCGAGCCCATGGAGAGAAATGCTTATCCAGGAGTATCACCTCATGCAATCGAGACGGTGTCCAGGAGAATGTCATTTCTTAAAGTAAAGCTTGTGGAGTGGTGCTACCAAGCAAAGCTCCAGAAGAATTTCAAGAAGCTCAGATGAATCAACAAAATGGCTCCTCTTTGCTGTACGGGAAATGATATCCCTACAATCATTGGAAACTACCCACAAAGGCGAAAGATGAAAAAACACAAAAGTCATCCATATGCCCGATGAAGTAGTTCAAGAAGAAGTAGGTCTTCATGGAGACCTAGAAAGTTCTGGTCAAAGCAGAAAGCCCGAAGCTACAGATCTGGGCAAAGATCAGGACCAACAAGGAGTAGAATCCGCCGACAGGTTCTAATCAAGCTAGTTCTAGCAGAACACCAATGAAAAGAACTTTCAGACGCACACATACTCGTGCAAATGAGAGTTTCAAATATTGTAACTGCTGGACATGCGGAGCAAGAGGACACATCTCTACAGATTGTCCAGAAAACCAAAGCCGGGGAGTAAGACAGTTCGAGCATACCAAAGAATTTGAGGATGCTGTCTATTTTCAGGATTTGGTACAGGTGTATCAATTTGAGGATATTCCCTCAGATGAAAGCATCTACGAAGAAGAGATCTATTCTGATGGAAGTGAATCCAGCTCAGAATCAGAGTGGAGGAGAGTTCCTTCAACACGTGATCAGAGAAGAGTCATCATGGTTTTTCTCTCATACCACTGTTTCTCATAAAACTCTTATGAGAATCATGAAGGAAGAACCAAAGCTTCAAATGTATGATAGATTTACAATTGGAGCGCTGGAGAAAGCCATGTATATGATTGGTCTTCGAAGCAGTGAGCATCAGATTATCCATAGGGTTACAACAGGTGAATTTGCTATCCCAATGGAATTCACGGGAAACCAAATCGAGATGCAATTAATCCCCTACAGAGAAATCCGGGAGATTAAAAACAAGGTGAAAGAGAAGTTGCTAATACACTCTCATGGATTCATATCGGAGCCATTAGAGTTATCATTAAAGCAACATTCAAGGAAGGAATTGATTCGTCCCTCAATCTGGCGATCTTTGACAAGAGAATCTCAAACCTCAAAGATTCTTGTTTGGGAGCAGTGGCAGGAAATCTGTATGCAGAAAAGAGGGTCTTCAACATCTATCCAAGGATTGCAAACAATTTAGGAGATCGAGACTTCAACAAAGTTCTCACTCTTCATCAAAATTTTAAAAAGAGAAGATTTGATGAAAGAATGGAACAGGCCTTACTCGATCACCTACAAGGTGTCATACGCACTCTCGAATACTCATCATTCCGAGGTATTCTTGAGAAAGGAATTCATCGAAGTCCCCAGAATCTTTGAAGATTTCGCCAAATCAATATTGCCGGATATCATTGATACTCCAACAATATGAGAGATCAACGTGAGGATACAAGATCAACCTGTTCTAAACAGAAGCATGAGCCTTATGATCGAGCCAAGAAGGATGTCTTTCCAACATGATAGGTTAATAAGCAACTATCCTGGGGAAAAACAGAAGGCAGCCTCAAACAGAATTCAGAAAATTCCTGATGTATTTCAAACAATAGGAAAACTGAAATGCCCAGAAGGCTGGAGAGAAGTGCAGATAGTTTTCGACATCACCGATAATAACAATATCTTCCCCTGCGATGCCCTATATTATTTGCAACAACCTACAGTTGGCAAATTTCAAGGAAACCTTCAAATTGGTGAAATTAATCTCACAATTGAAGGAATTGCCAGAATGATCCTAGAACAGCTTATTCTAGGGATTGAATTTCTTGAGGAACAAAAATATTGGGAAAGATTGCAAGATGGCATGGAATTCACGGTCGACGGAAAGCGATACCGAATTCGATGACCACCAGTCCATTCTTCATATACATCTCCGTTGGATGTTATACGAGATGTACCGGGCTGAATATTTTACAGCCTACATAGATTCAGGAGCTGGAATATGTACTGCCAGGTGAGATATCTTCCCCAAAGATGTTGGTGAGAAATTACCAGCCATTGCCGGAAGAGACTTTTCCAAGAGGATCCTTATTCTTAATGAAGGAATCCAAGGAGCGAAAATCATTATCGGCGGAGCAGGCGGTACCCCATGGTACAAAGTCAAACCTCCACCTATTTATTTACATTATACATGCACAAATATGTTGTTAGGAAACAATTTCCTACAGACATTCAGGAGGTTCACACAGGAGAACGAGACCATGAGACTTATTTTCACAACACTTTGTGATAATAAGATTATTGTGCAGAGACTACGGAAGGCGTTTCACCGAAAATTCTCCATTAGTTTTCGCAGCAAGCGTGGTGATGAAGGAAAACTTCGACACCCAAAGATGAAGGATCAACGGAAATATGGAGAAGCAATTCTTCAGTTTCAACAACAAGGTCCTAGTGAAAATGATTCTCAAACTTTTGATTGGGTTAATAGTATGTCTTTCAGGGAACAGGATGAGGAAGAAGTGACTCCAGAAACCCTGTTGCTATTAAAAAAGGCATTACAAGAAGAATTTCCACAACCTGAGACTACCCTTCAAGAGCGAATCACTCTAAATGATGTAAAAAGGAAAATTCGGAGGAACTACAACGCACTAGCATGGTGGAACAAGAATGAGCTCAAAGCTACTTTGAAGGTGAACGCCGAAAATGAAAATGAGTTTGTCAGATTCAGACCAATCCCCATGAATATAGAAGATCGAATGGATATGCAGATGATACTTAAGGAACATCTTGACCTTAAGTTAATCTCAGCAGGTATTTCTCCATACAGCACTCCAGGATTTCTTGTTTGGAATCATGGAGAAATTAAATCAGGAAAGCCGAGATTGGTGATCAACTATAAAGGGATCAACGAAATCTTGGAATTCGATGGATATTGTTGGGTTTTAGGAACCCGAATAATCTTGGTTTTGATGTTAACAAAACTTGTTATTGTGTTGCTAACATATTTCATCAAGTGTGCAGTCATAGATCATAATTAAGAGCTTGATGAATTACAAAGAAGTAGCTTGAAAATATCAAGCTGGACCAAGACTGAAATCCTGACAGAGCGGATTGTTTCGATCATATCTTATAGATCGGATATCGAATGGCGTGCTTCCAAAGAGGTTGAATAGCCAACTCAAAATAATAAAAGTTGTATTTCACAACAGATCGGCTAGTTCGAATGTTATCAAGGAGAAAAGACGCCTGCAAGATCGAGCTGTACCGCGAAGAAACAGCAAGTTGTTACATCAAGCAACTATCAGTCTGTTGGGCATAACTCTTAGCTTGTTTATCGAAATGAGATGATTCAGTATGGGTTGGAAAGCTAAGACAAATATCTACAAGTCATCTTTGGAAGTCAAAGACTGAATCGGGTGTTAAGATGGCCAAAAGGCTTCTGCAAGTCACGTCATGTGTTGCTGCATCCAGCAAACATACAACAGGATCATCACCTCGTATTTCGAGCATAACTCTCTCATACGAACTCGAAATCGAGCGATTCTTGATTATGTGGAAATCTAAGAGAAAGGGCTACAACTTTTAGGTAGATCACTTTGCCCAAAAATCAAAGAATCAAGAGCCACAAGCAACAGATCGGAAGAGAAAGTTTATCAATCTGTTTTGTATCAAGCTGATTGTCCAGACTGATCCGGCCAAACTGATCTGCCCAGACTGATCCGGCCAGACTGATCCGATCATACTGATATTTCCAAGCTGATCCGACCAGACTGATCTGTATAAGACTGATCTGGGCAGTCCGGTCCGAAATACAAAGAGCCCAAAAATCAGAATATGACTGTTGAAAGCTCGGGAACGGTGCAGAACCTTTTCCAATGGGCATATTCTTGTGTCTAACGTATATCATTGTTTGGGGCTATATATACAAGTCTTGGAAGCTCAAATAAGGTGATTGAAGATCAATCCAAGCAAGATATACGCAAACCCACTTGGGATTCAAAATGGGCAACTTACAAGAAGAAAACAGCTTGAAATAGAGCAAGCCCAGATTTTAGGCACCACTTATCTTGCAATATCAGATCTAGATAGAGATCATATGTGCCATATATATTCACTCTATTCATTATATTTGAGAGCTTAATAGATGAGTGAATATCATTGTAACGGTTGATGATTCATCACAACCGATTGAGAGGTCTTTGTATGTGAGACATTAAAGAACATACATAGTTGATTTGCTAGGAGTTCTAGTTGGATGGGGAATTCCCAACTGGATCGGGTTTGTACAACGGGATTGTATAAATCAAAGTCTTATAGTGGAATCATTCCATGCGGTGGAATAAGGGGAGACGTAGAAGGATTACACCGCCTTCGAACTTCCATAAACAAATGCTTGTTTATTTACTTTACTTGCATATCTTTAAAATATCTTTCAAATGGTTAATCGGTTATAAAGCAGGTTATTTCAAGTGTCTTTTGCCCGGTTTTTTCAACCGAACTCGATATAATCTTTTGGTGCAATTATTTCAAAAACACGAGCTATTGAAGCTCAGGTTGGTTGAACTCGGTTGTGGACATTGCCACCCACCCCGATCGATCCTGACATATATTTTATCCCAAGCAGAGAACATTCGGTAAATAACATCAAGAATGCCAAAGTGTTTTCTAAGTTTGATCGCAAGTCTGGGTTCTACCAGATTAAAATGGAGGAAGCAAGAAGAAAGTTTACAGCATTCTCCACACCACAAGAATATTATATCTGGAATGTTATGCCAATGAGATTGGCAAATGCTCCCCAGATATATCAGAGAAAGATGGATAATCTTTTTAAGGATTACTTCAGCTTCATGTTCCTATATATTGACACATCCTTATAGCGTCAAAAAACATGAAAGAACATCTTAAACATTTGGAAATCTTTTCAGATGTTTGTTACAAGGAAGGATTAGTGCTTTCCGAAAAGAAAGCAATGATTGCTACAAGACAGAGCATGTTCCTTGGAATCGAGATCGACGAATCTGGAATCATTCTGCAGAATCATATTGTTGAAAAACTACAAGGATATCCGGATGACCTCAAGGATTTAAAGCAACTTTAGAGTTTTTTAGGAGTTGTTAATTTTGCTGGAATGTTTATCAACAATCTAGCAAACCACAGGAAGGTGTTCAGTCCACTACTCAAGAAAGATGTTACGTTTGAATGGAATGAAGATCACGGACAAGATGTCAAACAGCTTAAAGAAGTTTGTAGGCAACTACCAAAGCTTGTAATTCCAAATGACGAGGATGAACTGGTATGATACACAGATGCCATTGATCATTGGTGGGCTGCAGTCCTCATGAAAGTCACACCAGAAGGAGAAGTGCCATGCAGATATTGCAGTGGGCTATTTGATAACAGCGAAGTTATCAGATGGCACATCAACAAGAAGGAGTTCTTTGCAGTTCGAAAGGCTTTTAAGAAATGGCCATTATTTTTACTCGCAAAGAAATTTATCTTAAAAATAGATGATACGAGTGTTAAGTCTTTTCTGAAAAATAAAATTGAATCAAAATCAGAAAAGGCTAGACTTTTAAGATGGCAAGCTGAATGCCAATATTATGATTATGATATTGTCATTGTGAAATATGATAAAAATATTCTTGCAGATTTCTTAACACGAGATGGAGGGACACATTGCTAACGATACCCTCAAACGAGTTAGGAATCTCAGGGAAAACCTGGAGATCCTGGAACTAGATTTTGGGACTCTTTGTCTCAATGCGGAGGTAGCAGGACGACTTCAACGAGCAGATCATGAACTTGTTACTGATCACATACGAGCATGCTTTCGGGGCCATGAACGTCTGTTTGAAGTCTTGAAAGGGCCTATCTTTCAGGCCGCACCCTCAACGGTGCAAAAAGAAGTGTTTAGAGAACGGAGCTCATCTAACCCGGAGGCAAGGGATTCAAGTACCCCTGTCACGAGTGCTGCAGATGATGCATTCCTAGAGGATGCACAAGCTGTAGCGAATGTTGAGGGTCATATGTTATCACAATCTGAACCGTCAAGTCAACCCAGTACCTCTGGGGTAAAAGAGGGAGAGTTGAACCTTATGCCAATGACTGGCACTTTTAGGGTTCAAACTAATGTTGATTTAGTTTCTTCACCTATGCAGGATTACCAACGCACTTGGGAGAAACTAATAACCAGACAAGGTATCAACCCAGACAAAACCATCGTTGATATCTCCGAAAAATATCCGAGGGTTTGGATGAAGCCAGGAAGCCATCCAAACGAAGTTCAAGAATGGTATAATTTCGGAGCTCTTGCTTCGGTCTATACTGTTGCACTAGCATTCTCTGAAATTTCAAAATTAGCAAAATGGATCAGAGAAGCTGTTCACGAGACATGGGCCAATAATCCACATTTGGCCAGAGGAGATATCCTGTAGTTGTATTTTTTCAGTGCTGCTCCAGAACCAACAAAAAAAAGGCTTCAGCGAAGCTTTTCATTTTATCAAGCTTAGAAGACCAGACGGAAACGCCTTAAAAAATATAAAAATGACGCTACCAGAAGGAATTCCAATTTTGGCTGGAACTATCACGGAAGATGAAGTTTCAACCAGACGTGCATGGGGTCTTTGGTTTTGTCTAACGGAAATGGACAAAGTCAAATACTCATTCAAGTTCTTTCAGAATTCAGCCAACGGAACTTTCCTACTGAATTACATGACATGGACCTCCACGAGATTTGCCAAAGAACTCTTTGAAACCAAAAGAATGATTCTTTGGGAAAACAAGATTCCGGCAGGAAAAGAAACCTATCGAAAATTCTACAACATGGCACACATTGGCCGATGGATAGACCATATTTGCCAAGCATGCCCGGAGTAGAAAGAACCAGAGTTCGGGAACGGATTCCGATCCAAACCCGACAGATCAGAGGCAGGAAGAGACAAAAGATCTGCTGACAAGAGAGCCCGTTTTTCGAAAGCTCCACAAAAATCACTAATATAAAGATTCACCGACAAAGGAAAATGTGTGGACCATTAGAAGATAGTGCGGATACTGTTCAACACACTCAGACAAAATAATTGACCACTCACGAGAAAAGTTGGCACATTTAGACAAAGATGCCAGACCACGTGAAAGTTAAGGCGCACTCACAGGCGCACTCAACAATTATCAAGATTTGGAATCCGAATTTGAAGTCCGGATTTATGACTATCTAAAGGCACTCATTCAGGAAGCTAAGGATATCAAAAATTCTACATAGTTTTCTGAGAATAAATATTTTAGAGTCTCCAAGCTTTGCAATAGTTCAACTTTCGTAACTTGGTAATATTTCTTTCTTTCTTTCTTTTGTAATCGTTTATAATATTGTTCTGTTTGTTTAAATTTATGTGTTCTTGAGTCAAGCCTTATCTATATGAGAGGCTAAACAAGTCCGTCTCCTCCCAAAAGGAGACGTTTTAATGTAATAGATATTATAAGTATTCCAGAATAAAAATAAGGCTGTTGCCCATCTATCTCCCAGATTTCTTTAAATCTTTCTTATATTTTGATTATACCTTACGCCATAAGGTAGGAAACGAATTAGGGCTGTGCTGTACGGTTTCTGAAGGAGTCAGATAACTGGCAGACTAACCTCGCCCGTGAGCTGAGGTTGGATGGTGAGCAGCAGGGGCGGATGAATAGTAGGGGCTTGGGTGGGCTCAAGCCCACCCAAGCCCCAATATTTTTTTTTAAGTTCTAGGTCCAGCCCAATTTTTAAATACATCAATCCACTTATTTAATTTCAACTCAACCATCGAAGCCCATTTACTTAGTTTTAGGCCCCTTTTCCCAGCCCATGATTTTTAAACCAATTAATTATCTTCAAAATCTAAAATTTTAAACTAATTAATTATCTTCAAAATTTAACCCTAACTATTGCTATCGCCTCTCTGTGCGTGAATTTAATTCTTACTTTTTGCTACAAATCTCCAACACATGATTTCATCTACCCATCTTCCTCTCGCCTCACAGTGTCTGCTACTCTGCTGCCGCTTGATCATCTAGTTTCCTCTACCTCTCATCCTCTCAGGTAAGGATTTCATCTTCATATTTCATATTTGTGCAAGGATTTCATCTACATATTGCTTTGTGAAAGGTTTTCATCTACAGATTATTGCTTTGTGCCTTTATTAATTTCCTAAAGATTATTGCTTTGTGCTTTGGTTAATTTGTGCATAGTATGTCATTTTTTTGTTTTTATGTACAATTGTACATTAAAACATTCTGTAGATATTTCTACAGAATATTACCTTGTCCTATTTTTATCTAATTTGGTTAGAGATGCATCTTACATTTTTTATAGGTGAATTAAAATGTTAAAAAGGGGAATCACTGATTATTTCACCAAGAAAAAAAGTGAGCAGTTATCAAAAAATGTAAACGCCATAAATGATCCCCCTCCGTCAAGTTCAAGATCTACATTGGAATATAAAAAATCCAAACTTGGCAATGAAGGTACTCTCGAACCATTAGAATGCAATAATCCATATTATGAGCATGATCCTGGAAAACGAATTGCAATTTGGCAATATCCATGTAATAAACAAGATGAGGTTAGGAGAGAATATGTAGGGATGGGACCATACCAACCCATATATGAATATCCACTTGTTGATTTTAAGCAGCAAAAACGCAGTTTCCAATCTTCTTGGTTTATGAAGTTTCAATGGCTCGAGTTTTCTAAAATAAAGGAAAGTGCATTTTGTTTTCCATGTTATCTTTTTGATACCCCTTCATCACTTCATAAGAAGTTTACAGTTGAAGGATTCAAGAATTGGAAAAGAGTTAATTGCAAAATTTGTCCATTGAAAAAACATGAAGGGGACTGCAGTTCATCACTTAGTATTGCTATGCAAAAATGGGAGGGGTTGAAAAATGTATCTCAACATATTGATAGAAGGATGGAAAAACAATCAGAAAATATTGTGAAGCAAAACAAATTGCTTCTAAAGACATCAATTAGAGCTGTGATGTGGCTAGTATTGCAGGGGTGTGCATTTAGAAGACATGATGAGTCAGTAAGATTCTCATAATCGTGGGAAATTTTTAGAATTGATCAAATTTCAAGGAGAATTGTTTAAAGAAATTGATGATGTTATCTTAGACAAAGCAGCTAAGAATGCCACATATACATCACCATCAATTCAACAGGAGATACTAAAAATTATTGCTGACATTGTGCGAAGTAAAATACGTGATGAAGTTGGGGATGCCAAATTTTGTTTTCTTGTTGATGAAGCAGTTGATGAATCTCATAAATCACAAATGGCTATTGTTTTGCGATATGTAGATTGCAATGGGTTTGTTAAGGAGCGATTTTTTGAAGTTGTTTGTGTTAGTGACACGAATTCCTTGACATTGAAAACATATATGCAACATATTAACACAACATAAGCTTTTAATTGAAAATATGCGAGGTCAAGGATATGAAGGTGCTAGCAATATGCGAGGTGAATGGAATGGATTACAAGCATTATTTATCAAAGATTGTCCATTTGCATATTATGTTCATTGTTTTGCTCACCGACTACAACTTACCTTAGTTGCAGCAGCTAAAGAGGTATCACATGTATGGCTATTTTTTTCTAAATTGAGTTCCATTGTCAATTTTGTGGGTGCTTCTTCAAAACGACATTCTCAATTAAAATCGATTAGAGAAGATGAGATTATGGATTTGATAGCATCTAGAGAACTTGGGACTGGTAGTGGGGTTAATCAAGCTACTACTTTGCAACGACCCGCATCTACTCATTGGAGCTCACATTACACTTCGGTTAGTCGCGTTATTGAATTGTTTGGTTCAATTTGTACACTTCTTGAAGATCTCATGGGTGGGAAATCGAACTTTAGTATACGTGCGGAGGCTAAAGGTTTGCTTAATGGGATGATGACATTTGACTTTGTGTTGATCTTGTTGTTGATGCATCGAGTCTTTGAAACATCTGATCTGCTATGTCAAGCATTGCAAAGAAAAGATCAAGACATTTTGAATGCAATGAGTTTAGTCACGACTACAAAATTACTTTTGCAGAAAATGCGAGATGATGAATGGGATGATTTTATATGGAGTGTGAATAATTTTTGTGATATTCATGACATTGAAATACCTGATTTGACTAGTCTTTATACTGAAGGTGCTAAACGTTTTTGTCGCAGAAAAATAAGTTCACGTTGGAGGAATATTATCATTTTCATGTATTCAATGTTGTAATTGACAAACAATTGATGGAGTTGAATACTAGATTTACGGAGCAAACAATGGAGCTTCTTACCTTGTGTGACGCCTTAAATCCTAGTGATGGTTTCAAATCATTCTCCGAAATTGCTATTTATAATCTAATTGAGAAATTTATCCCAATGATGACATGAAACATTTGAAGAGTCAATTGGATCACTACAAGCTTGATGTATTTGAAGACCCACGATTTAAAGATATTGATTCTCTTCCTAAATTATGTCGATTGCTTGCTGAAACAAAGAAGTCCAGGATTTATTTCCTTATTGATAGGTTGATTCGTTTAGTCTTGACTCTTCCAGTTTCTACTGCAACAACAGAGCGAGCATTTTCATGGATGAAACTTCTTAAGACACCACTTCGCAACAAAATGGGGCAGGAATATTTAAACAACACAATGGTTTTGTACATTGAGAGAGAGATTGTTCATGGCATTGATTTAGATTACATAGTTGATATGTTTGATCTTTTGAAAAATCGAAGACTGCGATTAAAGTAGTGTTTATTGAATTTACCTCTCTTTTTTGATAAATTGTAATTTTTTGTTTATGCATACTCTATTTAAGTTTGGAAAACAGTTAATTTTTTAATGTCCAGCCCCCCCTGTATAAAATTCCTAGCTACGCCCCTGGTGAGCAGCCATTTGTAAAACAGTCTGGAGGCAGTAAGTTTTCGACCGGTGGCTTTGCGACCCACCTCACCTGGTGCCGTCATGGTCAAAATTGTATATTTCAGTTTATTAAAATTTTATTGTAATACGGAAGCATGATGGGCCTGTTATTTAATTTTAACATGATCGTCAAATCGGGTTTTGAATTATAATTAGAAGAACGTTATATGAACTGTGAGTCCTTTGCAAAAGTATGTTCTTGGGTTCACCCGAGATGACAGAAACTGAAGGATCTCATGTTCATAAATGCTATAATTTGATGAATATTAGGATAAAGAAGATGATAAATAGTATATAGATGTGTATTTGTTCTTTAAACATTTTCTTAGGGTTAAGAATGTAATTTTATTAAAGAGTTGGTTGGACCGCGTGGACCACATGGACCACATGGGGTTATTATAGTCATTCCAACCCAAAATGGACATAGATGAACTAATGTTTTTAACTAAGACTATGATGAATTAAGTTTCAGAAAAGGGTATTGGTTCGCAATTTTCCCATAAAAGTAAACCATGCCCATATATATTGGACTAGAACCTAGAACCTCTGATGCGGCTAAGTTCGAGGATAGCCGACCTCCTCAAGAACAAGGGAAGGAATAGAGAGAAATTTGAGAGGGGCAAACACTTTCATTAAATTATGAATTGAATGAATGAGTAATACAATGCTTTTCCCTTTTATAGTCCAGCTATTACTTACTACCATTTAAAATTTCTAACTGTTAACTATATTTCAAATGTTATACTAGTGAATACAAAACGATTGAATAGAAAATGATCATTGATACACATAGTCCTTCAAGCTTATCGGTGGGTTCTTTAATCTCCTGCTCATTCTTTCTTGTACTCCTGCTCATGCTTTCTTGTACACACGTATCATTACCTTTTCCATGAAAACCACATTGTCCTCAAGGTATAACACTAAGGAAGTGTTCTGAAGCCGACGAGATGTTAGAAGAAATGTCTTCCACGACATCCCGTCCCGATAAAACAATATTTGAGTGGGCGATCCTTCTGGTGTTTCTGATACGTCACTTGCTGGACCTTGTGATCTAGTTGGGGACACTCAAACTTGTCAATTTCAAACTGCTCCATTGGAACAGTGTCTTCGACCACCATTGGAGGTACTAAGCTAACTTGCTTCCAATTGAAGGATGTGTCTACCAGAGTTTGCTTATCATCAATTATGTAGACATACTTGCTTAAAAGATCACCCCCAGACTCAGCCTGCTTGAAGCTAAGGAGTTGAACACTTTCCCTAGCATGTTCACTCATCTCAGTAAGTACTAGAAAGACAGCAGAGCTCGTGTCAGTATGAGAATAGCAAGTGATGTAAGTTCTCCAATTATCAATTCTAAGCTCAGTAGAAAAATAGTATTTGCTCTCGTCTTCAATGAAAATCTCCACCTTCAGCAGCTTTATACAGTCTTCCCATTTTGGAGAAGCGATGATTTCAGATTGCCCAGTTCTATTCCTAAAATTCTCATCCTCATCTTCACGCCTCCATCCCTTGGGCATTAAAATTTTTACTTGGGTTCTTGTTCTTTAAAACTATCATCAAGTCGTGTCCTTTCTTCACTTCTCCTAAATCATCTCCTGGTCCATTATAACTGCTAGTCAACAAATCCACAAGCCACTCGGAGCCCACGCCTTCAATCATCTGTCCTTGTATTAATGAGGCACGGTAGTCTTCTTTCAACGCCTTCCTCCCATTGTACCGTCGATTAACTCCCTGGCACTAACCGTTGGGTATCGTTCGAACTTGGGTATCTAACTCATCTGGTCTTGTTGTTCGTATTCCTCTGTATCAGCCCGCCTAGTTTGATACGGATCATGAAAAGAAGCTGAAGACACGACAGATTCTTTTCTAACCACCATAAGGTCGGAAGTTTGTAATACTTGAGTTTAAAGTTTCAAACTGCCCCGTTCCACTATATCATCCTCAGACATATTCTCCAATTCTGCAGCAACAACGCAATCGATTCAGCTTGTATTACTTTTTTTGTGTTTTAGTTTCAGAATTACAATTCCATAGTGGATCTCAGCAGATCTGTCATTACGTTATAAAATAAAATTCATGGGAAATTTGCATCATGAGATGTCCCATTTTACTAAAAAGGATTGCAGTTGGGTTGGCATGATGTGATAAGAAATCACGAGTTGTTCTTACCGATAAGCCCCTCTCGAAGCTTTTTGTTTTCAAATTTGAATTCATTTAGCCCTGACTGAAACGACACGAGGCTTTGTTGTTGATCTTTATATTTTGATTGAAACCACATGTTATAAATCTAAACGATTATTTTATAACAATAATCTAAATGACCTTGAATAGGTATCATATAACAATGACATTGAGAGGCACGGTTGATATCTGATTCAAATATTGAAAGTGCAGCTAATAAATGTTTCACGTTATACTTTTTTTTTCTACATCTGAATGATAAAATTCTTGGTTCGGGTTTTTAGATAATTTGGCCACTGAGCGCAGTGCAAACCGAACTATTATACATATAAATACTTTCGTGACACTTCACTGTTAATATGGTGGGAGAAGAGAACCTTGGTTGATGATATAATCTACTCCAAAATAGGAGAAATTTGTGAAATACTTGTACGCATCGGTCCGAAATTCTCTCAGAGAAGTAGTCATATTGAAGGAAATGACACCTGCATATTTGAATATGGAAACACTTTAAATTTGAATATTTAAAATTGTGAAACTTAGTTCTTATCTTTGTGACTGACAAGTATGTGACTATGTCTACCTGGAGGAGGTGCCCTCAAATGGCATTTCGTGGCCTGGGACATATCCATGCTATGGGTAAAGTTGGGTACAAAAAATTTTAAATGATATCTATAAGATTTTTCAACTTTTGTAGTAAAACAGAAAAATAATAAAAATATGGTAATTTTAAAGCCATTTTTCACTTGTTTTCAAGTCACCGTTTATGTGAGCTCCAATAGAAAAAATCGGTAAAAATAAAAAATCATCCACGAGATTACCCCACAAATATGACACAAAAAGGCCAACATAAGTAACGAATCTTTAGCATTTACTAATAACAGTCAATTATTTGCACTTCAAAATATTACCACTCCTCCAAATTTAATAATAATACATCATTATAATTTAATCCATTTTTCATACCACCATGCTACAGTTCTGGACTTCTGGTGTGGTATACCATGTTATATTTTCTTCGAATCGCAGTAGATATCGAAAAAAACCTGACAAAACACACAAAAAATGTCGTAATTGATTCGTATAAGACCAGTTATAGTCACTGTGAGAAAGATAGATGATGTTGTGTTCAAAGATAATATGTTAAACAAGTGGCTTCTTTAAATCCCCAAGTAAAAGATAGAGAATAAATGTCGAGAAAAGCATTCAGACAGTATAATCCCTTTAATCCGGCGATGTTGTCGAAGAAGCTTTCAGGTTACTAATTAGCTATGATTTTAAGCCATGAAAAAATTCAGCAAGTAGTAGTAATGTTCGGGTGGGATGTATTAAAGAAATATGAATGCGCCATTTGAGTGAATTGCATGAAAAAGTGAATAAACGTTTAACGCAAGTACTGGAATAAACGTTTAAGTACTATGTACCTTCCATGGAAGGGGGCGACTCAATGATCAGATTCTTGATAATCATGCAAAAGGTGCCCCCCAATTTGTCGATTATGTGCTGCGAATCCACCAACTATGTATCCCTCACCATGAGCATCCAGGCCAAAATGCCGACCTGCAGTTATCGGGTACGACTCCGATAATCCCATGCCATTCTGATGAAGGCCAAGAGTTAGAGAAACACCGCCACTACCACTAGCATTGCTCATACCGACACCCAAGTGAGGATTATGCGACAGTTTGTTGAATGGCAAATTCATTGGCTCCTCGACTCCAGTAGGAGCTTCAGTTAAGTCATTTCGAGTGCGTTTCAACGAGAAATCCCCATTTCTTTGTATGGAGGAGGATGTGTTTTCACACTCAATAGAGTAACTTGTTGGTAATTGATCGTCATGTTGCGAAACCTTTTGGCCCTGACGAGTTTCGAGCATGTGTATCTCCTCCACCATAGGCTTCCAAAGCCTCACTCTTGCATTGATAAACCAGTTCGAGACCTGGGACACAGCAATACGTAGCATTCGCATCTTAAGGACACATTGCACATCAGGGAAAGGGAAAGGGAAAGAGAAAGTATGCTAAATATAATTTCGTTTCCCCTATATCTTTTGAGTTGAGTATAGCCTCACTTTAAACTTATAGCTTTAACAATGCTTTTATGGAAGAAAAATTGCTGGCAAGTGCTAGAGCTAGCTATATATTGAAGCTATCAACAAAAAATGTATACCAAAGGATAATTGAAGATACGTACTTGATTCCTCGAGAGACCTGTCTGTTTAGCCAACATTAGTTTGTCCGTGTCAGTTGGATAACTAAAGAAGTAACAAAGCCAATCAATATGTAAGAGAACCAAATGCCAAGGAAAAGTGTAAGCATTAGAGCAAATAAATTGCAAAATTCAGGTGATGGTATGAAGTGATTCTTACGGGTGTAGAAAGTGCTCGAACAACCAGGCCCTAAGGACCGTGACAGCTCGCTCAGGAAGACCACGTTGTGGTCGCCATACGGGTTGATCCACGAAACCTGAACTGTGAAATGGATTTTGGTCATACGCTCCCCTTCCCAATTTTTCAAACCTTTGGGTTTCATCCCTATCATAATTTGTTTTGCCATGTGATTTATTCGCAAAATGCAACTGATCCATTATGGCATTTTTCAAACATTTGAAATGTTTGGCCATAGCCTTTATAGCCAAAGTTGCAAATGGAGCGGCACTGCTTAATCCGGCAACAGATTCAAACGACACGAAAACCGACTGCATTTGCTGGTAATATTGTGTGTACCTTTTATAAACCTGTGGAATTTACCACTAAAATACATTTAAAAAATGTATATCGTAAGATGCAATATGTCTTGTGAGGAAATCTGTCAATACTTACGGATAAAAGAACTTTCAACGTTTTAGTAGTACTGCAAATACGGTGGTAAACAGATAGAATCACATTCTCCTCTTCGAAAAATTTAAAAGATAAGGGACAACAAAACAAATACTGACAGATATTATCGTCTCTACACTCTTCAGATTATTATATTTCATAAGTTCTAAATGATTTTAAGTAATTAATTAACTTAAAACACTTTAAATTTAATTAAACACTTTAAATTCTACAAATCCTTTCAATTGAACTTTTTCGAAACTTAATATAGCCCCCATACAAAAATCCTGGCCCAGCCAATGCTCTTGGGTTTTCAGACACTTTGCTGTCCTAATCTTTGTGCAAGTTGTTATATTCGCACATTCAAAAGTTTCCGAAACTAAACATATTTTCTCACACGTCTCTTATCATGTAGGAATATAGATCGCAATATTTCGGTTACGTATTAAATAATATTTTTGCGACAAATAATCAAAGCTAAATGCTTTTTTCCAGCCAATAATGCATACTTGTACACAATGGTGTTTAGGCCTTGAAAAAGCCTATCTTAGTTATACTTGGACACAGTGTCTAGGATAACCTGAAAAAACCAGAAATTCTGACAAAAGATAGATTTATTATAGCTAAAAGTTCAGATGAAAATAATTTAAATATGATTAAACCAGAAGATTAAGCCTTAACTATTAAAAAAAGATAAACTTTCATATAAACTTGCGAAGAATATAGTGAATATACATACCTCATCAAGCATTGAAAGTAATCTTGATTTCTTCCTAGTTTGATCACCCCCATCACAGCAATTCAGTGAAGAATCATCATCAACTCCATCTCCACTCAAGCTTTCCAATGGCGGTTCCAACAAAGATGAATCAACTGCAATTTTATCCGCGAAAATCCCCCTACCCACATCACAAAGCTCCCCTAGTAACTCATGTGCAGGCTTCAAGAATCTTGATCCTTTCAACACCGAAGCATAACCAGTAAAGGGACCTAAAGGCAATGAACTTCTGGACAAATGTGTTGAAGAAGAACCGCCAGTTCCAGCAACAAAATACCCTCCACTCACCTTGCTGTTACTGAACATTGTAGAGTCATATCTCTGCAGATTCAGCTCCAGAGGAAGATTATTATAATGGTCCGAGGATAACGACAAAGACAAGCTTTGACCACTTGCTGCTGCTGCGCAGTTACTATTGGGCTCACGGGTATACACCACCACTTCATTTCCATGAAAAGACTGATCAAGAACTGGTCTATAATTGATGTGTGGGTAGACAAAAGGGCCACCATTGATATCTTGAATATTGCTAGGGTTTATCTGCACAGACAGCTGCGGATCCACAAGCATATGACTCGTAGAAGCTGAAGAAGAAGAAGAAACAGCCGCCGCTGCCCCACTGATCATATTCATTCCGCCCCCAAAACCCATCAAATGCATACCCTCTTCTTTACCACCGGTTCTAGTACTGTTCGTCTCAAGATCGAAACCTTGACGGTGGTGCAGGTTAGTAGCACAGCTGATCAAATCCGCGGAGATGAGCGATGGATCGTAGAGTGGGAAGACCAGAGGTGCGCACGCTAAAAGATGGTTATCTACGCACCCTTGTGGGTTTACTCTCAGCTTATCTCTTCTGATTTGTTGTGGGACATGATAAGGCTCAAATCCTTCAGCCATGAGTGGTAGTACTCTTAAGTACTGTTGCTAGATAGGAATCTTTCTGCAATAAAATAGAGTGTTGAAAAGGAAAAGAAAAGAGGTTATTGCAGGAAAAAAGATGGAGTTTAAACAGATGAAAAAGGAGAGCAACAGTGAAAGAGATATATAGTAGATGAAATAAGAGGCTAACAACATAGATTGAAGCAAAGGCTGTGCGTGTTTGTGTGTGTATCTTTAGCTTTATTTATTTTTCTGAACTCGAAGAAAAATTATGTGGGAGAGAGTAATCTCCTTCTCTCTCACTTCATCCATCTATATTTTCTTTCTCGCTGGCGCAGTGAAAGTACTGTATCTTAGTATCTTGTTTCTGTTCTGAGACTGTCTTTGTGCGAGGAGAGCCGGGAGAAATTTTTGTATAGATCGGGATGCTCAGATATATACATCACACATTATTTAATATGTATATGTGTTGGTTTATGGACAGAAGCCTACATCCGGAATCCTTATAAGCAAGCAATAGTAGAGCCAGGAAAAAAAATTTGAGTGACAATTATTTTTTAAAAAATTAGTGTATAAAAAAAGTTTAATTTTTTTTTATATTAAATTTTTTTGGTGTGAGGCCCCTACGCACTCCTAGGTTGCTCTTGCATATAAGAATTCCCGAGAGATGGAGTGTGTGTATGCTTCTTCTTCTTCTTTTTTTAAGCATGTGTATGTATGCCTCTCATTCAGTATTTTATTTTTCAAAAAGTATAATTTTATATAGAGAAAATTACATATAGGTACCACTTTTCAAAACATCTTTCAACTAAATGTAGCAAAAAATTTTCTTTTCAACTAAATACATCTTGTGAGAATCTTCTTTCAACTAAGTCCATTTTTATGAAACCCTAATCTAATTAGTCATTTGCTATTCCTAAAACACCCTTGTTGTAAAAACCAATTTGTAACAGTTGAATTATCTGTTCATCGTCGTGAGAGTTGGTGATGGTCGCGTGTTCTGGGAAATCAGCAATGGTGGTTAGGCGACGAGTATGGAGCGGTGGCGGTGTTGTGTGGAGGCGGCGGTGACTCCTTTTCATTTTGCCAAATGTCATTCTTCTCCGACAACGGAAAACCGACGTTTTGTTTCAATTTTATTTGCTGTTTTTATAGTATTTTTGGAGTTAAGTAACATTTAACTTTTATTACAATTTTGGTGCAGATTAAGTGTTTGCTAAAATGATACCTTGTATTTCTACGTATAGCACAAAGATTGAACTGAGTTGGACTGAGATACTCCATACTGTAAAAGCGAATAATATTGGTTTCACTGTTGAACCCATCAATCCCATGTAGCACATAATTTGCTAAGCAATAATATCAATTTTATACTTCCATTTTTCCGGATCAAGCTACGAGAAAGTAACTAAATTTATTTTCGATTTTAGCATAATACTTTAAAATACAGAAGGCATATTTCTTTGTTTAGAGCATAATATAATTTCTTTGCTAAAATGTTTCTTTAGGTAAACAAATTTTTTTGTAGCAAATTTGGAAAAGATAAACAACATATCATCTCATTCCAAAAGTTTTGATTTATTTTTTCTCAAATCAAAGTTGAAGAACTAACAATCTTAAAAACAAGCAACACATGGAGGTACATGTAAATTACACACACAACTAGTCTACCGGTGCATGTAATTTACATGCACCGGCAGACTGTAGGTGCATGTAATTTACATGCACCTATAGTCTGCTGGTGCATGTAATTTACATGCACCTATAGTCTGCCGGTGCATGTAAATTATATGCACCGGTAGACTCAATATTTGCATTGTTTCTCAAATTACATAATAAAATGATATATTTTAGCAAAACTTCTCTTTGCAAGTAAAAAAGTTGGGTGGATTTTAGCATAAAAAATAAAATGATATATTTTTTATGCCTTTGAAGGTGGGCATCTCCTTTTCCCTTGAAATTTTTACATTTCAAAATAACTTGTTCACATTTTGGTTGAAGATATGTCAATTTCATGGAACCAATTACAACCTTCAAGGAGTATCTGAAATAAATTGTATCATTTCCAATGAGAGTCGATAATCGAAATTCCAATGTGAAATTTATAAATATAATTCTTGTCTTCAAATGTCTTTTGATTGATTTGCTACTTAATAATTTGATAGATTTATTGTTTGTTTTCGTGCGTTATATGGTATTGTTTAATTGGGGGTAATTTGGATGTTCTTTTCTAAAATTTGTTTTTTCACCAAAATATGTTAACTAGTTGAATCTTGACAAAAATTCTTGATCTACTTGGACACTATACTGCAAATGGCATCAAATTTTACATTACTTTTAACAATGATCAAAGATTTGATGTAAAATTGATAGTTAATTGTTCTTCGATGCGATTTGCATCTATTTCAAATGCATGTTAAAATGTGATCTTTGTTTGAATTCATGGAAGTATGCTGCTTCTTCTTTGCATTTTAAGATTTATATTTTGTCTACTTTTGGCATTTGCAGACTATAGGTGCATGTAATTTACATGCACCTATAGTCTGCCGGTGCATGTAAATTACATGCACCGGTAGACTCAATATTTACATTGTTTCTCAAATTACATAATAAAATGATATATTTTAGCAAAACTTCTCTTTGCAAGTAAAAAAGTTAGGTGGATTTTAGCATAAAAAATAAAATGATATATTTTTTATGCCTTTGTGCTAAAATCCACCCAACTTTTTTACTTGCAAAGAGAAGTTCTGTTTTTGAACTTGGGCTTGAGATAATCATTTTATTTTGTTTTCTCAAGAGTGGTCTACGTTCCAAACCTTGTGCGGGAGATGGGACATGGTCTACTAGGTTGAGTAGGCTGCAATCCAGTGTTAGAATCCTGACGGTTTTGCACGAAACGTTTTCCATTGCTTCAGTTGGTAGAGCTCCAGCACCACATAGAGGTGCATGTAATTTAGTCTATCGGTGCATGTAATTTACATGCACCTCTAGTCTACCGGTGCATGTAATTTACATGCACCGAGAGTCTATCGGTGCATGTAAATTACATGCACCGGTAGACTCAACATTTGCATTGATTATCAAATTACATAATAAATAAGTATCATACAGTAAGTGTTAAATACGATCACAAATAATACTTAAAAATTAAGACTCCTACAGTTTTTATCTACGAGACTGCATCCATCAATTCCTAATTCCCTTTGTACAGAGATTTCAACATCATTATGAATTTTCAGAAACTAATATCAGTTTAAAATAGAAAATCTTCGCATGATTCATTATTATCATCATTTTTCACTTTATTGTGTCTAGCGGTGCATGTAATTTACATGCACCGCTAGACTCATGCGATACATATCTCATGCGGGGCATGTAAATTACATGCACCGATAGACTCAGGTCTGTCTTTTAACCAAAAACATTGATAGATGCACCAATAGTTTCAATTTTCAGAAACGATTGACATTTTCAGAAAGCCCAACCAATGAAATGTTTTATTTAATTTCAATAAATATGTCATTTGATGATAAAGAGGAAATTCTCTTGAATACCTCATATTTACGTAATGTTTTATTTAATTTCAGAAAGCCCAACCAATTTTATTCTTTTACGTAATTTTTTGTACGGCTCCATCTTGTTGGACATGCGAATACCTCATCTTCGCACAATAATCCATGAAGAGAACGACTCGATGGAAAGGGTGAGAAATTACAGGAATTTTTGAGCATTTTTCTGTGTAACATGGAGAAATTACAGAGATAAAATGGAGAAGACGATTCGAGTTGGAAATGCGACGAGGAAGATGATAGTTTATGGATATTTTGGTAATTTTGACCTAAAATGGACCTAGTTGAAAGCAAAATATTTTGGTAGACTGGACCGAAAAAACTTTCTACTCTTGGTACCGGCCTGAAATTTTCCCCTTTATATATTCATATATTTAACATAAATTATAATACTAATTTTCTTAATATATATGGTATTTAAAAAATGTATGAAACTATTTAAAGAAGATAATATATTTTTCAATGTACAAGTGATTATAATAATGTGTATACAAAGACTATACACTGTCTTTCGAGTATAAAAAATAGAAAAGCAGAACACAATTGGACATGTTATATATTAATTTAAATTTTAAAATAGTTTATAATTTCTGTTAATATCCTACATTAATTTGAATTAGTTATGTTTATAGCAAATTTGTAGTTAATTTTAAAGGTTAAAGATAAGTTTTTTTTAAAAAAATAATTCAAAAAAAATTTAAATTTCAAAAATAACGCATTTTTAAAATCGTTACAAAACTACCCCAAAACGCCACTCCAAACAACAGCCAATACTTTTTAAGTGACTGTATGTTTGTTAGGCGGCCTTTGTTTTATTGAGGGGCCTCTATTCAACTTTTTGCATCCGTTGTATTGAGTAATGTTTTGGGGTAGTTTTGTAACGATTTTAAAAATGTGGCATTTTTTAAATTTAAAATTTTTTTTGAATTACTTTTAATAAAAAAAACCTAAAATAAAGGTTGAGCAAAATTTTGTTAGTTTTGCATAAATGATAAATTTTTCATTCTTATATCAAATCACTCGACAAGTTGAAACTTGAAATTTAATAAATTGGGTAATGTATATTTATTGCAATGTGTACTGATGTTATTTCCTGTTCGACAAGTAGTTCAACTTGGATAGAATGTTGATATTTTAAAACTATGGTATGGTAAAAATATATAGTATAATTTATTTCAATCTCCAAGTTCTAATTTGAAATCAAATCTATTTTTGTGATTTTGTAATTATGACTTTCATTTCCAATTATAGTCTTGTATACAGCATTTATTTTTTTACTTTTCAAACACGAAATTTAATTTAAACTTTTGGCAATTTTCACTTTAATGTCATCAATTATATTATTTAAATCGGATTTATAATTCATTTCTGCAAATAATTAATGGTGATATCAAAGAAAATAAAACTCATTTCTATTGATTATTATTACGGAATTTGGAGACACATTAAGGTAATATTATTAAAATAAATTCACTCAAAATGTTTTCATGTCGGGGAAAAATTATTCGTCTCTTTTTAACACAAGGTCTCGTTAATTTTCATAAAGAAATTTGAAAATGTCCAAAAATTAATACCCTATTTCCAAATTAACGATTACCTGTTGGAGTTGTAATGCACTATATATTATTTTTTTCCCTCTCTATGCTGAAGTGCACAACTCACGATATAAGAATGTCAACACAGCACTACCCCAGCTAAAAGTACCAACAAAACTGATATCTTCTAATTTCTGTATGTACAATAATTTCACAGTATTGCCGGAGCAATCAAGACACATAATTCCACATATCATTAATAATGCACAACCCCGTGCATATTTAAAAACATCATTTGTTGTACTATGTAAATGGAGACGCCTCCTAACTAAATGATTATTCAACATATACATTAACAACCATACACCTTTTAAAGTGACCTGGATCTGGTGTAAATCCCAAATGACGATCATAATTTTCTTGTCATTCGGGTATTGTCCTATCATAATCGGTGTCTGACACTGCAAGATCATTTATTGGCAGACCCCAAAATAACTGCAATGTCTTGCAGTGTAATAGTCGCATCTCCAGATCTGAGATGGAATGTGTGTGTCTCACGACGTCATCTCTCTAATAATGTCGTGATTAGATGAGGGTCAAGCTTAATCTTATTACACTTATATACACAATAAAACCCAAACTCATTTAACATATTTACAACACGTATGTCTAATGGGCAAAGATCCCCAAAATAGCCACCCGGATTTCTCACACGCAAATGGCGATCAATATCACATGTCCATACATCTTCAAAACGATGACATAGCTGTAATGACAACAGATGATCGTCAATTGGGCATGATACGGTCATCGGATCCATCATATAATATGAAACAAAAAATATATTAGTACATATAGACAACATAAAGTAAACAAAATAATTTAAAACTGACAAAACATGACGAAGCCCAGCAACCACCGCCGACAGCCACCAGCCACCGGCGGCGGCGCGGCGTCTGGATTTTAGTTGTTATCGTGATACATTCTTACCTCTAAATTTTAAAAATATGATAGGGTGAACAATTTTCTACAGGAAGCAAAAGGAAAAAAAAATGCTTGTTGATGGGAGAAAATGGAGGTGGCGTGGAGGAGCTGGCCGAGGAAGAAGGAAGAAGAGACGGTGTGCTTTATAACACAAAGTCACGCCAACTGGGTTGGAGTGATAATTAATTGGCCACGCCAACCCGGTTGGTGTGACACGGAATAATAATAGTCACGCCAACCCGGTTGGCGTGACGCGGAATTATTAATGGTCACGCCAACCCGGTTGGCGTGACGCAAAATTATTAATGGTCACGTCAACCCGGTTGGCGTGACATGGAATAATAATGGTCACTCCAACTCGATTGGCATGACCATTATTTTTCAGATGGACACGACGCCAACCGAGTTGGCATGTCCTATTTTTAATATATACAAGCCAACTCAGTTGGTGTCTTCTGTTGAAGCCGCCAACTCAGTTGGTGTCTTCTGTTGAAGCCGCCAACACAGTTGGCGGCTAAGGTTACTTGTATAATTAATTACATTTTGGGTTATTTTGATAATTAGTTATTTATTTGTGTTTATTTAATTAAAAAAAACCCAAGTAAATGGTGTTGCAATTATAGTATCCTTTTTTCTCGTACTCTAGAACTCTCTTTTTATGCAAGATTTGAGTTCTATAAAATTTCTTGATTACAACTGTCTGATCTTGGATCCCGAGACTTAATAAAAGTGCTCTATGTTCTTGAACTGAAGTGTATTAAATGCACTTCTACCAAAGTCTGTTGTAGTATTATATACATGTAATGCCCTATGGTAAGTAAGTTGACTTTCTTGGTTGTGCATCTAACGACTAGCTGGCATGCAAAGATCTGTCTTGTCAAATGTCCTTTCGAGTAATGTCTTTTTGTCATCAGTCATCGATCGTCTATTCTAAAGACTTAATTATATTGCTGTGAATTGATTAACTCCCCTTATCTTGAGTTGGCTGTTATTATCAATCTTCTTTAATTCTATCAATTCTAGATCAGCATCGATTATGTTTTGTTATACCAAAACTTAGTTCTCTATCTGAGGATCTGGAGCACTATCCTCAGATGATCGGCATGATCCTCCTCATTCCTTGAATAGACCAGGATGTCATCAATGAACACGATCACAAACTGATCGAGGTACTCCTGAAATACTCTGTTCATCAGGCTCATAAATGTAGCAGGGGCATTCGTCACCCCGAATGGCATCACCAAGAACTCATAGTGCCCATACCGAGTTCTAAAAGCCGTCTTTTGGACATCACCAGCTCTAACCCGCACCTGGTGATAGCCTGATCTCAAGTCTATCTTGGAGTACACCTCTGTACCCTGAAGCTGGTCGAACAGATCATCAATCCTCGGAAGTGGATATCTGTTCTTCACTGTAGCCTTGTTCAATTGCCTATAGTCAATGCACAGACGCATTGACCCATCCTTCTTTTTCACGAACAAGACTGGCGCACCCCAATGAGATACACTAGGACGGATGTATCCCTTGTCGAGGAGCTCCTGTAACTGTACTTTCAGTTCCCTCAGCTCTGCCGGTGCCATCCTGTATGGGGCACGAGAAATGGCCGATGTCCCTGGCAGCAGCTCTATAGCAAACTCCACATCCCTGACAGGCGGAAATCCCGGAATCTTATCTGGGAACACATCAATGAACTCCGCCACAACCGGAATGTCCTCAGCTCTCACTTCCTTTTCCTCAGATACATCCACAGCATAAATGATGTAACCTGTGTGGCCGCGCTCCAATAATCGCGCCATTTTAACCGCTGATATTACCGGAATCTTTGGACGAGAGCCGTCCCCATAAAAGGTCCACTGAAACCCCTTATCAGACAGAAAACGGACAATCCTTTGCTGGCAGTCTACCACAGCTCGGTATCTGCTCAACACGTCAATGCCGATAATGCAGTCAAAGTCTGCCATCTCTAACTGAATCAAATCGGCCCTCAGATCATTGCCCTCAAAATAAATGAGGCAATCAGATAACAGCCGATCCGCAATCACATGCTTCCCCGTGGGTGTCGAGACCATAAGAGGCGTGGGTAACAGAGACGAGCACAAGTGGTGTCCCTCCACAAAAGTAGTAGATACAAAAGAATGGGAATCACCTGTATCTATCAATATAAGTGCAGGGTACGTAAATAAATGGCACGTACCAGCAATGACCTCCTCTGGGGCTGCCTCAGTCTGCTCCCTGGTCAGTGCATACACCTGTCCCTGCGGCGGTCCTGCCGTCTGACCTCCCTGTGGTCGTGGTGCAAACTGCTGTCTCTGTGGTGCCCTCCCAGCATCAAACCTCGGCCTATTCGGCCCTGAATCTGTCTGACCTGCCCGATTGGGGCAACCTCGAGCAAAGTGGCCCACCTTGCCACAGATATAGCAACCGTGACAGTCCCGTGACAAGTGCCATCCTCCACAGTTGCTACACTTGTTTCCCACTGTCTTGCTCCCCTGTGTGGGTCCCCTATTGTTCTGTTTCTGACCCTGAGACTTCTTCCCACTAAATTTGGAAGATGATGAGGCCCCACGAGCCTTGAACTGATCCCCTCGTGGCCTCAGACTATCAGCAGCAGGCCTCTGTGGTGGTACAGAAGGGGGTACAACATCCTTGTACGCGCCCACCGCAATCTCCGCTAACTCTGCCCGTGTCAGGGCGTCATCAAATGAAATGGGGTTGTTGGAGATAACCCTATCAAATAGTTCTGGCCTCAATCCCTTCAGAAAGTTCCTCATCTTTGCATGGCTGCTGACAGCAATATGAGGTATATACCTCAGCAGTGAGGAATACTGCATAGCATAGTCCGACACTGACATGCTACCCTGCTTCAAACTGTTGAACTCATCCTCTTTTAATTGTCTGGCAGCTGCAGAGAAATACCGGTTAAGGAACCGGGTCCGGAATACAGTCCAGTCAACTGCCATACCTAGAGCTCTCAGCTCCATCACGGTGGTCTTCCACCACATAGCAGGCTTCTTAGCCATCTGATACTCGGCTAACCTCAGCCATGCCGTGCGTGCACAGGGTGCAGTCACAAGTATCTGCTCTATACGCTCCAACCACTCCTCAGCTACTTCACCAGACTCAATTCCCTCAAACATGGGCGGATGGAAACTCAGAAACTGCTTCAAACTGAGCTCCCCTGGCAGTAACATCTGTACACTGGGCTCCATGCCCACAGCAGGTGGTGGTAAAGGATTCAGCTGAGCGATACTGGCATTCCTACTGTCCATATCCCCTACCTCCTCATTGGGGTTCTCCGGGTTAACAGCCTCCATGCTGCAACACAAATGTTAACAACAATACCAAAAGCAGTTCATAATATAAGCCGTTAGATAACAAGAGTATCATATTCAAAAGCATGTTAGTATAACACTTATACAACAATATGCATCACATGCATAACATGCTCAACAATGAATACCTAGCCAACTTGTCTCTAAAGGCTACCCTTCACTCTTCCCTGGTTATCTAACCACTGCTCTGATACCACTAAATGTGAGACCCCGTTATCACATCAAGTTACTAAGGTGCAATTTAGAGAATTAAACATTCATGTGAATATATCAGAGTAACGTATCGTGTTGATTAACCTGAGCTTTAGAGATTACAGTACCAAAATGTTTCAAAAAGGAATAACATAATTCCTACAAAGGCACTACATTATAGTTTTACTCTACTCAGTAGAAGCTATACAAAAATTTTCTCTAACATGCTAATCCTGTAGCACTCCTTACAGCTCAGCATTTCAACCCCGACCCTGGTTCTCGTCAACAAAAGTACCTACAAAGACAACCCCCCAAAACGTGAGCATAAAACAATTCATATTCAACATAATATGAAAGTAAGGCATAAATGCACAATCCTAAACACAAGCACTTCCTGTATTTCCTGCATTTATAACGCCCATTGGTTGTCCCTGTACCATAATTCATAATAAAACACATTATATGAATGTATGGCTTTACAAATGAATGTCATGACATTTCCTCTTTTTCTTGAGTCAGTCATCATCATGCTTTCATAACCTCAAAACAAGCGGTATCGCATACTCACTTCTTCATACTAGCGGTATCTCTTCCTCGCTCAGTATGGTATACCTCGCCTCCATGTGCAAGCGAGCCTCCCCCCTCCCGCTCCACATTTTCAGCGGTAAAGCATAAGCATTAAAACCTTAACTGTGATCGCCCTGACTCGTGGAATACACCACTTTATTCCACATCACAATATGCAACAACAATGCATAATATGCAACACAATGCATAATAATATGTATCATAACCTTAATGCATCACATTGCATTCATCATGTGTCACACAGACAAACATAAGTACATGTTACCGTTGGGATGCCCGTACGTCGCTTACGTACCTTTCCAAAAGATAGAGGAGTCAATCAACTTTATCTCCTCGGTTGTGATGGCACCTGGGATGGTTCTACATAGCCACACAACACAATATTAGGCACCTCATTACAATCCAATATCAAAACTTTAACAAAATATAACAATTTATATTTTTCAACATTCTGGGTCTCTCGATCGATCGGCCCCTCTTCCCGATCGATCGAGAAGACGCCTAAAATCAGAACCAAGATTCTGCCTCGCTCGATCGATCGAGATGAAATGTCGATCGATCGAGATGCCCTGTTCGAGAAATACCAACCCAGAATTCTCGAACACCTATATACACACCCTTCGATCTAGCATATAACATACACCACATGTTTGAACAATTATGCTAGCAATTACAATACACTACTCCGAGTGTATTCATACCAAATTTACACCCCAAACGTAAGCCCACATGCATAAACGTCGATCATTTAAACAAGTACTCAACCAACTTTTCCGGAAACAGAGCAACATATTTCATTACCAGATTTTTGAGTACTTCTCTTCATGCTATTATATCTACCACATATAACATAAAGCATGCTCGAACAAACATGCCAAGGGCTTCACAAAATTACCATGCATATTTTCACATCAAAGGTTTACCAAAAACCTAAGCTAACGTGCATGATATCACCTCCTCAAAATCACTCCCAAACCATAATTTTCCAGAAAAACAGGGCATATTCTTTACCCAGATTTTCGAACACTTACTTCACATGCTTTAATCCTCTACGTAAAACATGCAACATGCTCAAGGAAAATTACAGAGAGCCTCATAAACATCACATAAAAGTATTCATAACAATATTTCTTTAAACCCTAAACTAGCATGCCAAATCTGCTACAAAGAACAAGCATGCTTAGGAATTTAAAAACTGGGAAGAACATGTGACTCCTCACCACTTTTGCCCTTCGATTTTCTATATGAAAGGATGAATGAAATCCGATCACTTTCCTCCTAGAAACCGACCAAGTTGCAGACAAATGAAGGGAAGAAGAAGAAGTCTTTTTGGAAGAGGCACAATGAAAATATCTTCAAGTAAAGTTGCTTGCTTAGTCATCTGCTTTCCCAGAAAAACAGGGGAGGGGCGTGGGTTCAACCAAGTGGGGGTGGGGTGGTTGCATGTAGGGTGGTTTTGTGGTGTTTAATTGTGTCCCGGTATTTCATACGATGTATAAAAATATCTCTCCTGGATATTTTATTATTTTACCACATCAACACAATAATTAAAAACACCTAACATGCTCCCTAAACCACATCATCAATTAAATAAATCACTCCCACATAAAAAATACGCCTTTAGCACATAGGCTCACAATTAACAACCTTTAATTGTATGATTACCCACATAATCATTTTGGGGATATCACAAAGAGTCTACCGAGTCAAGAAGCCAAAGACCTTACAAGAATTTACCATTCCAGACGATATCAGAAGACTAGAACTCTACTGGACAATATCTGAAGACTAGAAGTCTACTATATGATATCTGAAGACTGGAAATTTACTGGATTATATCAGAAGACTACAAGTCTACTTGACGATATAAGAGGTGTATAAGTCTGCCGAGTGATATCGCAAGATTAAATATCTTCCGGAAGAAAGACTTAAAGAGAAGACTCTACTGGAAGACATCAACTTACTTCAGTCCAGAAGACTAAGTCAATGAAGAAGAGTCAGCAGACGTAAATTGCAAAAAGACAAAAAGCGCAACCGAGTTCATTCTGACAATAGTACACTGAGCGTCGCACGACAATATCAGAGCCACCAATCTCTTCAGAATAAACTAGCCGCTTAACAAATTTGGAAAGAAGACAAAAGAAATTTCGACGTAAATCAGGAAGCTGATTTTACGCGGTTCTTTTCATTTGAAGATAAGTTGTTAGACTTTTTAGTCTATAAATACGTCAACAAACAGATTGAAGAAACTCTTTAAATCTCTATCATACTCCCGATCAAGCAAAACAAAGACTTCAATTTTTCAATGCACTTATTGCAATATTATGAAGTTTACAAGAGCAGCAACCAAGCCTTCAACGTGATCTTGAGGACCATAGTTCTCAAGTATATTGTTCAAGTACACTCAAGCATTAACCGATTTTATCTTTTGAGAAAGTGTCAAAGAATACCATTGTAATACTCAGACTTTGTTCTAGAGTGAGTGGGTAATAATATTTGTGATTATGTGTGGGCTAGGAGTTTAGGCTCTCTGTGTGGTATTAGCCTAAGTAGATTGTATACTGAAGAGTGTAAACCAAAATCTTATAGTGTATCATTCCTGCAAATGAAGAAGGGGAGACATAGACGCTTTTGTACTTTGAACATTCAGAAACAAGTCTTTTACTTTCTGTTCTTTCCTATACTGATATTTAGTTTTTGCCTTCAGTTTGTTACTCACAAGCCAGGTAGACGTTTTCCTCACTATATATTAGTTGCCTACTGTCTTGCCTTAAATTGAGACTCTACTACAGTACTTAACAGACTGTTGTAACCCGAAGAAAATATAATTTGAGTTAGTGTTATTTCAAACTCCCATTCTAAACACTAATTCGATCCTAACAATTTTATATTTGTCATGGTCAATTCCTAGGTCGGGTGGACAACTCAACTAAGTCGAATTCAACCAATTTGAATTGTGGTAGCTCGTGTTCTTATGATGATTGTATCGAGAGATTAGATCGAGTTTGGTTTACAAAACCAAGCGGAAGACACTCAAACTAACATTATATCAAACTAATTAGACATTTGTAAAATCATCTGAACAAGCAGAAAGTAATTGCATATATACTTATTTCTGAAAGTTTTGGGGTGGCGTAACTCTTCTACATCTCTCATTAGTACATCGAATGAAAGGTTTTACTATAAGACTTTTGATTTATACAACTCTTTGTACAAACCCACTATAATAGAGGTCACTCTTATGACTAAAACACCTAACAACACAGCCCCATTATCAGATGTCACTCTTACAGCTGGAAACACAGTTTTCACATTTTCTAATGTCTATACGCAAATACACTCACTCATATATGCAGACAACATGTTTAACAATTACTACAAACTCTTTTATTAAGTTCACTAACAAAATGCTTAAAGTGTATTGGATTGGCACAAATGATCATCGAATATAGACTAGTAAACGGTGACAAGTTTTTTGTGGGTATGCTTTCATACAACATATACGTTTTTCGAAGCTCCACATGGTTTGAATATGATTTTGGGAAGATTTTTTCTACAAGAATATTCGTTGAAAAGGTATGTATGATCTCTCAACCTTTAAGTTATGTTTCTGACTTCCCAATTGTCATATTTACTTTGTCGGCAATTGTCTGCTACTCAGATATTTTGTACTGTCTCACCTATTTATTTCTTCTTGTATATCTGGTACAGTGGTGGACGCTGGATTTTAAAAAAGAGGGGCAAAAAAAATTTAAAATAAAATTTTTAAGCGAAATTTATTTTGAGGTCAAAATATAATTTAAGATGGGCAAAATGTAATTTTGATGGGGAAACTACAATATGTTAGGGTAAAATTGTAATATTTAAAAAAATAATTTTATTTAAGGTAAATTTTTTCTGGGGGCAAGAGACACTTGCCCCCTGCCTCTTAATATATCCGCCCCTGATTTGGTATGCCTGTACAACCATGTTGACGACTCAATTGGTCTACATCGGTTCAGCTTTACTTGCCGGTTGCATCAGCTTGGTTGAATCATCAACTAGATTAGTTTTTCAGTTGTACTTGTTACATCAACTTGGTTGAGTCAGTGAAGCTCTGCTTGTCAGTCGGTTGGGCTGGTCTTGTAAAATCTCTGCTGGTCACGTAGCTGACTTTTTCATGTTCAGGTATGTCACTTGTCCAACTGGTCCATTTTATATGTTGACTTGATTGCTTTATTTAGTTTGTTATTCACCCAACTGGCCTATCGGTTTTGTCATGTTGCTAACTCAGCTAGTTCTCTTAAGTGTAGTATCGATAACTTCAATACATTTCTTCTTCAATAGACATGACCAAACTATTAGAGTCAGGCTGACTTCATAGGTCCTTTCCTTCCTACTTTGCTTGTCTGTACCGAAGTGAATCAATTCAGTGCACAATTAATTAATATATCACCAAGATAATAACAAGTTTTGTCAAAATCAAAATCATGGTTGATCGTGATCTCCCTAACCAAAATATATTGTATATTAGATTTTTCAATTGATTGTCATTATCGAAACATAATGGAGAAAATAAAATGGTACAATAACATACTAATATGAATTCGATCTTAACGCCAAAAGTTGGTTTCAATTGAATTTTATCCCATATATACATAAAACATTTAAAATATTTTGATTTTACTGTAATATAATATTATTTGCACTTTATTTAGAAAATAAGGGGTCTTAAATAATATTATATGTGACACTTGAATTTATATATTATATAAATTAGCGAAAATGATTCAATTAAATATTTTAATTAAATTAAAATGAGAGAATTTCAGTTCAAAACAAAAAAAAAGAGAGAATTTAGTGACGTGCGAGATTTTGTACGTAGAGCTGAGTTATTGGTTGCCTACATTTTCTCAGTCCGCCAAACAAATAGTATAGTAGCTCCATAGCGTATCACGTTTTTCGAGGTTCTTTGATAAATTTGAAATGATTGATTGAAAGAAAAAGCTTCTTCCCACATAAATAAATATATATATATATATATAAATATTTGGACATTAATATTAAGTTAAATTAGCTTTAGTCTATAATATGCTTAAAATGTGACTTTTACCTTCTAATTTTTTGGCAATTTAGTTACTATGTTTGCTCTATTTGTTTGCATACTCAACCTCAACTTAAATAATTTAATTTTAAATTTATTGTTTTTATTAATATATTAAGTATTAATTATTTTCAAAATTTTCGGATGAACCATTGCTTTCCGTTACAAATTGTTATTTTAATATAATTATAAGATAACAATAATTTTCTCCTCTATTATTCTTCAAATAATTATATTAATTTATCGTTTTTGCTCATTGTTATTAGATATTAACATCACATCAATTTTTCAAAAATTATTCCAAACAACAATTAGATATCACTGCTAAAATTTATTTTTTAATTTTGAATTAAGCGGAGAATATTATGCCATAATAGTTGTGTTTAATGATGACAACTAGTGGGTCCAGAATGAATTTGGTCAAACACGAGATCCGTTCTGCTATAAAAAAAAATTGATCCTTGGCCCACCACACCTGCCAATATTACCAACCACATTACATCCCGTGAACCCGGCAGGTTCAACCCACTTGACCCATGAATCAAATTTGATATAGGGGGTCAACTTTTATACCTTAAATTCGATACAAAGATAGGCCTCCACAGCTTTGCTTCCTGATGAGCACTCATGGTTCGCAAACACGATCATGGATGGTGTCACAGAGACTATTATTCTAGTGTCATTGATCAAATTTGTGCATTGTAAATATATGGGCATTGCGATCAAATTTGTGCATTGTAAATATATGGGCATTGGCGGTGGTTTTAGTGCTGGTGGTGGCCTCGAGGGAGGAGCCGCTGGTTGTCTGTGTATTAGGGGTGGTTTAGACTGTGGGCTTGATAATTGATATTAGGATCTTAGTTGGATCCGATGGTTCATATTTAATTTAAATATGTAGAGTCCACGTAAAAAAACAAACAATATATATTGGTCGTTTAATTTTTTTATATTTAATTTTTGTGTACACACTAGGAAAGTTCATAAACATAAGAAAACATAAAGTAAAATAAAAATTAATTTTTATAATCACTATTACATTATAATATCAATTCATGCAAAGCGTGTTAATATTGCTGATATCATCATAATCTTGACTTAGTAATAAATGATAAACAGTAATCTTATTATTATTATTATTATTATAATTTCCATCGGATAACTATCACGTGACAATGTCTACGATAGGCTTAGTTTTTGAGATTAAGTTTGCAATAAAATATAAACATAGTCCAAAACATTTAACATAAGACAAGCTTCATTCCATTATTTTCTTCATTTTTTAAAATCACTGTCATTGACATGACTAAGTACTGGTCCTAATAAATAAGGCTGCGGAATAATTGAAAGATATAATTAAATATTTCAATATATATTATAATATTAAATTAAATTATTGAAGTAATAATTAAATTTTTTTTGAATACCAGGAATCACCTAGTCGATAAATGAGTTTGTTTGATTCTGTTTGTAACTATAGATAAGTATATCAAATTATTGAATGATAATATTTTTATTTAATAATTAATATTTTTTTAAAGATAGTATTTATAGAGAACAACAACCAATAATAGGAGCTTTGGAAAGCTAACTATTTAATAAATAAATGGTTAATGATGAAAAGAAGGAAGGAAGATGAAGTTGGAGTTTAGTTTAATTACGTCCACGTGTTGTGTCAGTAGTCTACTTGCTGACAACTAAATCTCAGTTACCTTTTTAGGTGGTTTAATTTAATTTTATATTTACCCCAATTCTTAATTTTAATTTCACATTTTCTTAAATAATAATTTATTTTAACTCGGATAATAAGCAATTTTTAGTTTCTAAATTAAAGTTTTCCTTGTGCGACTATCGTGTTGGATATTTGAAATGTATGGGATGTGTATATTTGGGAAACATAAAGATTATGAAACAAAATGGTTCAATCACTTTATCCTTTAAGGATATCGTTTTGCTATGGAGCATACAATTTATATTTTATCGAGATATAACAACTATACTTCGTGATAATCACATTACGAATGACGAATTATATAACTCTCAAATGATTAAAGCATTCTCACAAAGTTTCAGGAAAATATGAAATACAAATATATGATGTTAATCAGAATGAATTATGTTGTTGTTTTAACTCATATGGAAGATTTTTATATAAAATCTTGGATACATCATGAAAAGATACCATTTTGAAGCATTATTTAATGAAAATTTGCATTCCTACGCGAAAAGATTACAATGGTTGGCTGAAAACGTCAAGCCCCGAGACCATAGTCGATAATACCGATGTTGCTTTCAAACAAAATTTGGAAACAACAAGCTTCATAGTACACAATTTAAATAAACCAATCTTTTGTTTCGTAAAACAAATATTTATAACAACTTTGAATTTAAAACTTAAAAAGTGGTCAAAAAATTATTCTCCCATTAAAATACATCGGTGGAAGCTCAACTAATCAATGTCAGCGGAATCTTGAATAACATCTAATTCACCATCTCGAAACTGATTTCGATCTTTCTTCGAATTATGATTCATTTTTATGAGGAATGTGAAGTAAGGGGGTGAGCATTTGATAAAACACTCAATAAGTGGGGGCCAATCAACTGTGACAAAACATGTAGGATCGAGCATTTACAGCTTTATCAATAACTAACGGCGCAACACCAATCTTTTCAACATACACCGACACAAGCTCCACATGTTCGACTGATCACAAATCAGAGTTAATTGTTGAACCCCAACAAAACATATAATATATAATCATAATAATTTTTGAAAAAACATCAAAATCAGACGAATATAAATAATAAAACAGAACTTAACAACATTGCTCTCATTGACCAGAATTGCTCTTATCTAGCCCGAATAGAACATATCATATCAGAAACATTTTTGGTATATTATAAGTTAGGCAAGTAAATCCTTTAATTTCCTCCTAGTATTGATATTCATTCTCTAAACTTAACCATCATGGAGATAATGTCAGAACATTGGATCACCCATGAATAAAGGGTCTAGACTTCCCAGAACAATGATTGACTACCGTATCAGGTAAAAACAGTTATAATCCTGCCGCATCACGATCAGAAACAGTATTCACAATTCCAATAAATTGGATTTTGAAATTGAAAGTGAAGCACAATTTTCATAAGAAACATCAGAATTTTATAATTAAAATACTTTATATATTCGACTGAATTTTAATACAAACAAATGATTTTAAAAAAAACAAAAGGATTTGTAAAGAATAAGCCCACTTATAGAGATAAAAAACGATTCGTAAACATGTTTGAACTGACTTGGGTTGCATAAAAGTGGCAAAACTTCTCTTCCTTTTGCTGAAAAATTCAAAATATGTGTGTTACTGTGTGTAATTTCATCGAAAGTTTGACTGAATTGTGAGAGAATTCATGTCACGTACAGCGTGTAAGACTCTTATATTTATAGATTGTGCAATTCGAGAGTCTTGGTTCTTACGACTTATGCGATCCACTCTTACCTTTCAGATTACGATAATTTTTTTCATTATTATCTTTTATCTTTCAATATTATCAATACTTAATATTTGGTTTGACCAAATAACATGAAGTAGTTAATTTTACTAAATGACTCTAATTATGGTTTGACCAAAATTCCTGTTGTTGTCTTAGTTGGAAAAACCGGATTTTCACTTTCCTCCCTCGTTATTGAAAATTTCATCCTCGAAACTTGAGTCATTTTGATCTTGGAAAAGATTGTAATCATTGTTGTATTTCTCTCACATTTATTCTTCTAGTTCCCAAGTAGCTTCTTTCTCCATATGGTTTGACCGTTGAACTTTGACATAGGGAATAGTCCTTCATCTCAACTCTTGGTCTCTTGGATCTACAATTCGAGTCAGGATTTCTTCGTCCTTCATATTTTCGTTCAGTCCCCTTTGGGCTACAAAGGGTCCTGCTTCGAGCACGTGATTCGGGTTGTCAATGTACTTCCTTAATTGCGACACGTGTGAGACATCATGAATCTTCGATATGTTGGGTGGCAGCACTATTCTATAAGCTAACATTCCCATATTCTCTAAATTTTCAAAAAGGCTCGCAAATCTTAGACTCAACATTCCTATCTTGTCGAGTCGAAGAACACCATTCATAAACTTGTCACCGACTTCAAACTCTATTGGTCTTCATACATGTCAATCCAGTTTATTTGACGGTCTTGTGCTACCTTGAATCACTCTCTGATGATGGCAACTTTGCTCACGAAGGCTCGAACGCATTATGGTCCGTTGATGTTCTTCTCCTCTACATCATCTCAACATCGGTTGATCCGCATTTTCGTAGCAAAGAGCTTCATTCAGCATCATCTTGATTCTACTATGACAGTTGGTGTTGAAGGCAACTCGCTTATGGCACAGAAGTCTAAGGCACACACTCGTATGCTAAACGAATTTCCAAGGATGTATACATCCTTTTAGGATACATATTCATGTAAAAAGAAGAAATAACTATTCCAAGAAAATAGAAAATGCAAGAATAGTCTATGGTTTTGTACACCGATTAAGAACAAGTTTCGTAAGATAATAGGTGAAACACAATAATTCTTAATATGAAGAAAATCAGGGTGATATCAAACTCAGGCAAACATGGAGTTTAAAAAACAAGTATAAATTGTTGAGGTATCAAGATTTGACCAAGAACGATAACCATATTAACCAAAAATTAATAAGTTGTTATGAAACAAAAGCTTACTATGAAAATCAGAATGATTAGTTTTATAAAGAAATTATTGAAGGATCTTTCGAAAATTCTTTTATCTATTTAAAATTGTTTTTTAAAAAATTTTTGGGAACAGAATAATCGTTATTCACGTGATCAATCGATTGAACTTCTATTATCGTAATTATCGTGAATCGATCTTTTCCCAACTTATTTTATTCTCCAGTTGATCTGTTTTACTGGGTTTTATAATTTAGTGTTACATCTCAAGTAGAAGTCTTTTCCCAGCGAGATTATGGAACCTGACTCGCTCTGATACATCTAAAATGTCACGCCCCGAGACCTGGGTCAATAACACCGGCATTGATTCCCAATAACAACTTGAAATCAATAAGCCTCGTAATACCGTATTTAACGAAAAACCAGTCTATATTCCATAAAAATAAATAATTGTCTTTACAGCTAAAATTAAATTGCAAAACCAATTCCTAAAAGTCTTAAAACGTAATAACATAACAAAATCTTAATTAAACAAATTTAATATCTTTAATTCATAGAAACACAGCAGATCACCAACCCCAAAATTAATGTTGTTCTTCGTCTTCAATATCTTCCTCGTCTTTATCAGGGAAGGGAGATTAAGGAATGAGTGTTTTGGAAAATACTCAGCAAGCGGGGGCCAATCGATATCACAATATAATAGTTTTCATAATTTTCCAAAACATATATCTTAATCAAACATAAACTGATATGAATACATCTTAACATAATTGCTCCCATCGAGCCATAACATAACATATCATATCATCGATTTTTTTCATATACGTTAAGCACAATAAATCTTCTAATTTTCTCTTGGTACTGATATCAGTCTCTAGACTTAACCCTCATAGAGATAAGGTCATGACATCGGATCACCCACGAATAAAGGGTCTGGACTTCCCAGAACAACGGTTAACCACTGTATCAGGTCGTGTAAACGTTATAATCCCACTGCATCAGGGCCATAAAAGAATTCCCCCAACCAGATTTCGAAACTTAAAGTGCTTAAAAAATATATAATTTTCGTCCGAACATCATAATTTTAACATAAATCAAATATCGATTGAAGTTTAAAAATATACTATGATTTTTCAAAAACGAAAGGATTATTTAACAAAAGCCCATTTACAACGATTATAAACGTGTTTGAACGATTTAGGGTGCGAAAACGACGAAGACGAATTCTTCCTCCTAAATTTGAACAGTGTTCGAACACCTTCATTGTGTATGCACTGTGTGAACTTTTCGAAAATATGACTGAAGAATTTCGAAACAGATTGCTGAAGAATTTCGAAAACAGATTGCTAGAATCTTACTGTATGTTTGTGTGTGTTTCCTTCGAAAATTAAGTTGCTGAATGGAAGGAATTTGGATTGGCTAAACTCTTGGATTTGTATGGTTGTTGACCGATAGTTTTAGTGTAAAATATGTTGAATTTGAGGCTGAAGTTTCAGCTTGTCCTTTGCATGAGGAAGAAGTGATTTGTTTTTATTTATTAAGTTTTTGTTGGTCAAGATAAGGACGATATGATTCACTTCTATCCTTACTAGAATTTTTAATCATCTTTAGAGTTTTAATCCTATTAAAATACTTAATTATTTATCTATTATTTAGAGTTTTAATTATACTAGAATACTTAATTATCTAATAGATGTTTAACTTGAACAATATACACATCAAATTCTCGGGGCTTTACATTTATACCAAACTATAAATTAATTAACCATTTTAAAATCATACCAAATATTATATAACTCACACTATATTATTTTAACTCTCTTAGAATTTTAATCGTTGTGTAAATTATATTTTCGTTCACATCAAACGATACCTAATAATTCATCATAAAAACATGAATACCAAATCTTTTACACAATAAAGAATTATAGTGGTCTAGCTAGAATGTGTAGGTATATATGTTTGGGGGTGAAATTGTCGTCATGTACACGCAATTTTTCTCAATCGTACAGTAATAATATTAATTAGTAGTCAGAGTCAATGAATAATAATTTCTGGCTGAGTCTAAAAGCAGATCAGAGGGGTGGGGTGTGGGAGTAGCTCTGTGGATTTAAAGAGACTCAGTCTTCACTGCTCACCAGTATCTTTTGCTTCCACTTTCCACAAATCGCCCACGAATTTAGCGTCGTTTGATGCACCTCAGTTTCCATTTTTATTTATTTATTTTTTTCATAATTATTGCCTACTTATTTCTTCACGTATAATAATATTTACTTTTATAATAATTATGCTATGTTCATTTATCCAACACTTTATACTTTATTTTTTTTAAAGATTTAAAAATGGGGATAAAACTCGAGACCTCCGCCTATATACTTAAGATTGGTGTCATTAGAGCCAATGACTCGTGGCATTCAACCAACACTTTAATCCTCTAAATAAGGATCTTATAACTATTCATATATATAAAAATATCAATGTTTTATGATGATTATCTAACACAAAAAAGTTCAAAAAAATCAACGCAATATCAAGAGGATGGATACATATAAACCAACTTTTCATCTTCTTCATATAATACCTTGAATATATTGAGTGTTCTTAATCTACCTCCGCCTGTTCTTGCATTATACTGCCTTTTCCCTATCTTTGTTTATACCAACAGCAAATGATTTTTTGACGATACCCTAAAAGCATTGTCGTACATCAATCGTTAATTTGAAATATTCTAAATTAATGATTTGATCTTCTACTGCTACGATTTGAAATATATCACTTTATATTTTTATTATAAATAATATTAATCAAAATTTTGTATCCTTAAATTAAGTGTCATGCTCGTACTCTATCATGCAGTGTGTTTCTTTAAATATAAGGTAAATAAAAAAAAAATGATCCATAGAATATTATATTTTTTGTTAGGATCGGTCCGGAGTGTTTAGAGGGGGGGTGAATGAACACTCCTTCTAAAAATTAATCCTTTGTGATTTCTTTCGGATTAGTGAAAGAAATCTGTTTCTTAATCAATTCTTGTACAGAACAGACCACTGAAAGTATAAGTGTGGAACGGTCTGTTCTTGTATATGTAAGAACGGCTCGATGGCTAGTATGAAAGAACAAGTGCAGAAATAAGATACACAGGATATGTTTCTGGAAGTTCGAAGGTGGTGTAATCCTTCTACGTCTCCCATTCTTCCAATTAAGGAAGGTTTATACTAGAAGACTTTGATTTATACAATCCTATTGTACAAACCCGATTCAGACTGGATTTACCTCACTACCAATCTGAAACTTCTAGTCACTCGATCTGCTCAGACACACTTTGTCTGACAGTTACAATAAGTTTCTCACTTCTATTTTTCAACACAGAAAACACAAGATGCGCACAGTGATCCTAAATGATCAAATGTTACAAAGTAAACGTGCTTAAGAATGATTTCAGCTCGAGAGCTTCTGAGCTTGTAAGCTTGGGCTGTTTTTGCTTTCTTGTGTGTTTTTCAATTGATCAGCAAGCGTTCTTATATTCCCTTTGTTGCATCCTTTTATAGTTGTATGTACCAACGACATTATTTCCCTTAAAGTGCAACTTTGACTCTGCTAAAACTCTGAGTAGGCTTCAGTCTTCTTCTTCAGGATACTTGCCGTTCTGGTTCATACTTTCGGCGACTGTCAGGTAAGCTACTCTTTGTCTTCTTACCTTTTATGGCAATCTTCAGTCTTTGGTCATTTGTAGCATTAATTACAACATTAAATGCTACAATAAATAGCCGTTAATGATTCGGACTGAGGAGCCATTCTTTATGTATCCTTGACTGCTCTGATCTGATAAAGATTGAGATCGATCTGAAGCATCGATCTAGTCAGTCTGAAATCCATCGATCCGGTCTGATATATAATATGCCTTATCAGCTTGTTCTGTTTTGAGCTATTGATCTGGTCAGTCTGATTACCCTCGATCCGGTCTGATATGCTTTGTCATCTTATCAGCTTGATCTGTTTTGGGCGATCGTTCTGGTCAGTCTGATTTCACTCGATCCGGTCTGATATGTTTTGTCATCTTTAAAATCTCATCGATAAGATCCGGAACTAACATTTTTCAATATAAGTCTACAATTTTGAACATTAATCAAATATAATCTCACAATAATTATTTTTTAATAAAAAGTAGTCTCATATAGATGTTTTTAACAAATTTTGGGGATAAAATATACTTTTGATTAAAAACAAATTTTAAGATTAATATTGAATAAAACACAAAAGTTGAGATATTCTTTATTAAATTTTTTTTTTATAGTATTATATTTGATTTGTTCTAAAATTCTAGAACTAGTGTTGGAAATGTTCAGCGACCATTTTTAAAATTTTTCCTAAATAAAAGTTTACTCATCCAAATGCTGCATTATCTCTTCCATAAGGCAATACTACAATCCTACTATTGATTTTACCCCATCTAGCTAATGTGCTGATTTATGAAGGATATTGTTCTTATGGACTCGTTTGTTGGTTTCTAATACTATAATTCTTCTCGATTAAAAAAAAAATATTCCCCATGTTAACCTAATTACTTAAATTTTTAATGAAAACAGACGTAAAAATGTGTTAATAAATATATGGACAGATATTTAATGAAATAAAAAAAAGAGATTATTTTCAATCAAATAATAAGGATTAATATGTAGATTTGAAATATATAAACGAATATTCTAATTGGATAATTAATGCATCCAGGAGTCAGGACAGTATCCTCGGTTGAAAATGTTTGTATGGCCCAGTTACGTTTCCACCGAATAATTAATATCAAAATATCAATTACTATATTTATTAATATTTTTTAAGTAAAATCTAATTTATTGATAAATTTGAGTCATTGATATATTATGGGGTAGTCAAAAAATATTTGGTTCCACCATATATCAAATGATTGGTCTAAAATGATTGATATATTAATTTATTTATTTATTATTTAAAAAATATTTTAATATTGAGTTGTGTATAAATGAAGTTCGATTTATAAATCTATTTTCTCGATGTAGCATCAAAAAATTGTGAAAGTTTGATGTAGTTTTCTATTTATATATCTTGTGTGTTTCATTGCCGGAACGTCTGGTTTCGACTAGAGAGCTTGTCGTTTTGTGCGCCATCCAGTAGTATGGCTTTTGGTATGGGTTGTGGATGCGAATGCGTGTGTGTTTGTCGTCTATTTATCAGTTTCTGGGCCTCGCTTTTCCATCTTTGTACATTCTTTTGTATTGGAAGACAGTTTTCGTACTTGCTCGTACTCTGAGCTTATTGGTTGGATGGGATCGACTTTGGTTTCGACGTCTCATGTCCTCTTCTGGTCAACATCATGTGATCTTGCAGTGAATCACCTTCTCTTTCCACCTGGTGGTCCAGCTACTGCTCGAAGCGGACGAGTGTTCTATGTTGATACACTGGTTCTATGTATTCAATTTCTATGGATTTTTAGGTTGTTGGTTTCATCGTTTGTGGTTGTAGTTGCCAAGTTGACTATCCCTTTAATTATATATTACAGTTTTGGTAAAAAAAAAAAAAAGAAGTTATGGGCCCCGCGATTTACTGTCTATGAATAGTATGCTACTAGTAGACTTCATAATCATATGGTGTGACTTTCCAGCCCAGCAACGAAAAACCCATTAATACACTACAAAACAAACAGGAATATTAATAAAATTTATAAATCAAAATCAATAAATAACATTTTTTAATATTATTTTCTGTTCAATTATTTGCTAGTTATTAGAACTGGTATATTGGTTATCCTCCCTATATTGCGAAATGTTTTTTTTTATATTTGATCAATTTTTTAAAGAATATATTTTTAATGCAGATCTCATATTATGTTACATTTTATATGATTACTTAATTTACGGATATAATATTCAATAAAAAATATATAATTTACTTAAATAAATAAATAAATATATATATATATATGTGGAGGAATTTACATTCAACATTATTCAGTGCTTTATATTTGGGCCTAAAATGTGTTAAATGACTTGGACCATGTCTGATGAACTGGGCCCAAAAACAAAGTTACACGCTTTTTTCCGTGATCCATAATAACGTGCATGGAGTAAACCGATAAAGCTTTTTCTGCCCGTTCAAACTTCAAACTACTACGCAGAAAACTATAATTGTATTCGTTTATCAATTCAAACAAAACCTTCCAATTTAGGGTTTTTGCTCAAGGGATTATTCTCCACCCATCTCCGCTGACAAATCTCCAACACCACCCCGACAACGAATGGCTCAGTAAAACTGTCAGAATTCGATATCTGTAATTCTGTTTTTGCTTTACCAATTGATTTATTGAAGTTAAATGGAAGCTAGAGTGGGCGTGGACGGCGGCTCTGCCACGAGGGAATTTCTTCAGTGTCACCACTCAAGGACATCGACTCCGCAACCTCCTCCGAAGCCGCAACAGCAGCCCGTACCACAGATTGGCACGGTGCAGCAGCTCCTCGCCGGTGGAATCGCGGGAGCTTTCAGCAAGACCTGTACTGCTCCTCTAGCCCGTCTCACGATTTTGTTTCAGGTTTATTTGCTATTTTATTCTGTAAAGTTTGTGCTTTATTCTTTTGTTCGAACCTCTAATTTCATTGTTGAAAATATAGGGAAAGATTTATCTGTTTGTCAACGAAAGAATAAATTGAATGGTCATACGGACTTATGACTTGTGTATAGCATGGGGAAATTTGAGTTGCATTCGTGTATTGAAGAGCTCGAAGCGTTTTTTCGTAGTTTGAGTTTGATATTGTTCGCGTACAGTATCATATGTATGAATTACGCTTTCTTTACTTTATAATGTGTTTGGAATGGCTTCGCTTGAATTCTGACTTATCTGTGAAACTTGTTTGCGCACTTCTTTAGTATAAAAGGCTAGAAACTGTGAATTCTAGAGCTTGTTGGTGTTGGAGCGATTGCACTAGCAATCCTTGGGTTGTTGTCTAATTGCCTTAACCTTCCTTTTTTCATGTTCATGTAAAAATAGAAAAAAACTATCCTTTTAAGGTACAAGGTATGCACTCAGATGTTGCAGTGATGAGTAAGCCCTGCATATGGCGAGAAGCGACTAGGATTGTTAATGAAGAAGGATTTAGGGCTTTTTGGAAGGGGAATTTGGTCACAATTGCTCATCGGCTCCCTTACACCGCAGTCAACTTTTATGCCTATGAGCAGTACAAGAGTGTGAGTACTTACGAGATGTTAACTGCAGTTTTAATGCAGTTAAATGACGTAATTGACTGATTATGCAGCTATTCATATTTCATATGTCTTTTTCACTCAAGTTAGACATTCTGCAGATCTTGAAATCCATTCCTGGCTTTGGCAGACATGGGGAAAATGCAGGTTCAGATATTTTTGTGCATTTTGTTGGTGGTGGGTTGGCAGGAATAACAGCTGCTTCTGCCACTTATCCACTGGATCTTGTAAGAACACGGCTCGCGGCACAGGTACAAAGAAAATTTGATGTTACTAGTTGTTTGGGGCTCACTTAGTTTGTTGTGGCAGGATGTTAAATCATTTCCAATTATGGATTGACTGGGGCAACATGCTTTTCTATTGCGTCCCACTGTGCATCAAGTTTCTTGTTGTCCCCATCCCTCCTATTATCCAGAATAATATGAAAAACAATATTAAGAAGTTAACAAACAACAGAGGAGCAAAAAAAATCACCTGAGTCGCTGAGCGAGATGACGAATGAAAAATGCATTTTAGTTATCAACAAAGATCAAATATGCTAGTTGATGTGTGGTGGATCTTGGTGTACTAGTGATTCCTTTTCTGGTTTGGCACCATTTCTCTTATGTGATTGGTCTTTTTTATGTAATGAGGGGTGGGTTGAAGCAGTATTTTCCATGTCCAATCTTATCCATTCTCTGTCAATCTATTTGTTGTGATTGCTTTCATGGAGTCTTGACTCATGTCATCTGGGAATTGGCAGAGGAATGCTATATACTATCAGGGAATAAGACACGCACTCCATACCATCTGCAGAGATGAAGGCATTTTTGGTATGTACAAGGGAATTGGAGCAACATTATTGGTATGCTTTGCATATTTATTGCTTTTTTTTTAACTTGGGTACAATTATTTATTTCAAGGTGCTTTTAGATATTTCCCTGTTCATTTGTTTTTCCTTGTTACGACAGGGTGTTGGACCCAGTATAGCTATAAGCTTTTCAGTTTATGAGAGTTTGAGATCTTATTGGCATTCTTTAAGGTAAAAGAAAGCAATATTGGAACCATAGACCGTAGTGTTTTTTTTTGGCATGTTTCATACATGTATTTACTAATGAAACTTTGAATTTCTATCAGGCCCGACGATTCCACAGTTTTGGTCAGCCTTGCTTGCGGCAGTCTTTCTGGCATTGCATCATCAACAGGTGGGGTATCTGTAATTTCGGATATTTGTTTTACACAATCTGAGTTTGCTACATTGAAGTTATCTTTTTTGTCTTCATTATATGGCCGTTTGTTACTTTTATATGGACTGACAATTTGGTGTTTCATATGGTATAATATTTACTTCAACAGTTTGAGGTTACATGTTTATGATTATTATGACTGATTCACTGTTTTGGATCTTCTTAACCACACTGGAGCAAATTTTGGCATTCAATTTGGTATTTAAGTATCCCTTTTACTCCTGTAGAAAGTATATTTAATTTCAGACTAAATGACTCTGATCTATGTAAGTACTAACATAAGATACAAGTTTAATCACCTTTTCATGGAGACTTTAGTGGGTCAATGGTTGTATTACTGCCGTTCTTTTAGTTAGTAAAATAGAGTTTTTCTGCGAGATATTGGCTTTCAAATATAAGAAGGAATGAATTGGCTGTTCGGTGAGTAAAGAATACATGATGTATTTTTCTATGTCCATCTCCTTGTTTATTGCAGCAACATTCCCATTGGACCTTGTGAGGAGAAGAAAGCAACTGGAAGGTGTTGCTGGTCGTGCCCGAGTGTATAATACTGGATTGTTTGGAATATTTCGACACATAATCCGTGCCGAAGGGGTGCGTGGGTTGTATAGAGGAATCATGCCAGAATACTACAAGGTTGTTCCAAGTGTCGGAATTGTTTTCATGACATATGAAACATTGAAGAAGCTACTGTCACATGCGCCTTTCAGTTAGTGCGCTGCGATCTGCATCACAACTTTCTTTCTCCGATCAAGGAACGATCAGTTTTGGCAAATATATAGGACAACCAGTAATAGGTAGATTATTTTTCGTTAAGACACGCACAAAGATTCTATGGCGGCATGCTTTGTGGTTGCTGCCACTACAAGTTTTCAATGTACAGCATGGTGCTTGCGTCATTGTATCTCTCTTCAAGTATTTGTTTCCATAGCCATAGGGATTAGTAACATCATCATTTTGATGATCATACACATCATGTAATTTTGTTGTTCAACTTTGCACTTCTCGGTTGAGTCGTGTTTACACTAAATTCATTCTTTGAGCTGTTCGGTAATTCGTGAAGAAAGCATTGTTCTGTTGCTTATACCAAAAATCTCAGTAATTTAAGTTTCGCGTGGGTCCAGAATGTTGTACATTTTTTCTTACTATGCCATACCATCCCATATATTCGAATGGTTGTACAAATATCAGACATGTAGTTGCAAATTCAGGGTCCTTGCTTAGTTGCTCAGAATGAATTGCGGCTATACTTGCTGTGGGAATGTATGAAGACATATCCAGCTGGAAATTTGACCCCAAAAATCCACATTTATTTGGATTCTTGCATTCTTGATAGTTATCAAAGATCTTTTATTTTATTTTATTTTATTTTATTTTTTTTAAAAAAGATCTGTTTTTCATGAGCTGATCCCTGCAATTAATTGGTTGTGTGTGAAACCTCATAAACTTGAGAGCATCATATTCAGAATATGACCATTTGCATTTATGATGCTGCTTGATCAACGCAACTTGCTGGTGTTACATGATTAGTTATTTATTTATTTTTATATTTGCCATTTTGGGGTTATACTTAATTACTTATCTTATATCATGACACTTGGTGTTACTTTTTTTTTTTGGGAGGGGATTTTACAGCAATGGGTTTAGGATCGATGACCTTCTCTCAAATAGGAGAGATGATGACACTAGATCAAGTGATTTTTGGCAGGACATTTGGTGTTACTAGGCCGAGAGGACTGTGGCTCAATATAGTTATTTTTCTTAACCCAGATATTATTTTTCAAATATTAAGAGAATATTTTTTTAATTTTTAAAATTTTGAAATTTAAATAACTTGAAAATAAATTTGAAGGGTAATTTAGGCAATCAAATATATTTTACACAATTATTTTCTATTTATTAAATAAAATATTTCATAAAAACTATGTTTTAAGATAAATTTAAATTTGAAAATTGTTGCCATGCCAAATTTATCAATAAAAGAAAAATATTATTCTACTATAAATTTTTAATTTAAATAAAACATTATGCTTCGGGTCTACCAATTTATAAGTAAATATTTTTTTCACTTTAAAGCTAATTCAAATAAAATTATTAAAATAGTTTAAAAAAAAAATAAAAACTATTAAAATAATCATTTTAACAAATTTCAATAATATTTTTATGCACGTACAGTATATGCGCGGTTAAATTTGTAAGTAACCCCATGAGCATACAGCGCAGCGGAATAAAATTTTGGGATTACAAACCAGCGATCTATACATAGGGATTCATATTGGATTAGAGAATTACAAGTGTCTTACCCTTGTAGCGTGTTTGAGGCCGAATCCACGGAGCTGCACCACGTCCTACGCCTTCTCCGAGTCAATAGCAAAACTCGAATGGTTTTGCCTCAACGGTATCCACACGATCAAATCGAGTGAAGGGATGGATTAATAACACGTTGCTAGACGAGTTATTAATCCGATACACGAAGCTAACTTGATTCACAATCGAAGATCACCACCAAACAACCAAATCACCTTCGGCTACCTTGAAGAAGCCGAGAGCTTGGTTGATATCCTAGGCGGCCGAGAGCTTGTGGTTTTGGGTTAGGTTTTGTGTTATGATAATTGTCTTACAATTAAACACCTTGCTATCATATTAAATATGATTAATTAAAGGCTTTCTCAAAGCTTCATGGGCTTAAGCCCATGATTTAATTAATCCTTATGATTATTAATTAAGACTCCTCTTAATTATTTAATTCATCTCATGAATTTAATTTCCCTTCTCGATTTAATCTTTTGTGCGACCCGATAGGATCTCGTAATGTTGGCAGTGACATAAAGTCTCATTTTATGTCGCAAGCATCGAGCGGTATCTAGCAACACATCGATGCTACCCAAATTACGAGAATGTCAATGACTCGACATAACCTTTAGAACTTGTGATAATATTAATCATGTAACTTAATCCCTTTGTCCTTTGTGTTTAGATTGAACACGAGTCATGGAATAGTCATACTCGTATATTCAATCTTTATTTCTTGATCCCCAAGTAGAACTAGAATAAACGAATAAGCTCGATATCTCATATCGACTCATTCGAGCATGGCCATGCATTTTAGTTCTCACTTGATCAAGGGCCAAACACATCTCCTGTTATATAGGAGGGACAAATCCTATCTCGATCAGTCAACATCCCTCTACATAATTCGTAGTGTATCCAATAGTCGCCTTTATAGTATACCCTGTTACGGGTAACGTTTGACGATATCAAGATACATAACTCCTTATGTTGGGATCTCTGATGATCACAAGTCGTAAGGATTACATACATTATTATCACTATGAGAATTGCATATGACGATCATATAACTATCCATGTTGCATTCTCATGGTGGGTCTGTTCAGTACATCGTTCTCTAACATGTACCCATATGTTGATTTGATATCTCATATCAATGAACAATTCATCGATCGACATATACTAGTCTCTACGTATTATCATTATCCATTTCATGATAATACTTGACTAGGAACATCTTTAAGAATAATACAATATTATTCTAAGGACATTAACATACATATTAATTCACAATGCACAGTAAAAGAATAATATATAATAATGAATTGCCATTCATAAATCCATAAACATTGTATGTCTTAAACAATCATCTAATGACTTGTCTTAGGGCATATCCCAACAAATCTCCCACTTGCACTAAGACCACTCAGACATATACCTAATGCCTAGAGATCTAGTATGACGATCATGCTTCTGCTGTGACAGCGGCTTCGTCAATGGGTCAGATACATTATCATCTGTTGGTACTTTGCATATTTTAACATCTCCCCTTTCAACGATTTCTCGAATGAAATGGAAACGCCTAAGTATGTGCTTGGATCTTTGGTGAGATCTTGGTTCCTTAGCCAATGCGATCGCTCCATTGTTGTCACAATAGAGTTCTATCGGATCTTTAATGCTAGGCACCACTCCAAGTTCAGAAATGAACTTCCTCATCCAAACAGCTTCCTTTGCTGCATCCGAGGCAGCAATATACTCAGCTTCCGTTGTAGAATCGGCTACTGTTTCTTGCTTTGAACTCTTCCAGCTCACAGCACCTCCATTCAGGCAATACACATATCCAGATTGCGATCGAAAATCATCTTTGTCGGTTTGGAAGCTTGCATCAGTGTAACCCATTACATTGAGCTCTTCCTCACCTCCATAAATCAAGAATGTATCCTTAGTCCTTCTCAAGTACTTTAGGATATTCTTGACAGCAATCCAGTGACCTTCACCTGGATCAACTTGATATCTGCTCGTCATGCTCAAAGCATACGATACATCGGGACGAGTACATATCATGGCATACATGATAGATCCAATAGCTGATGCGTATGGAATCTTACTCATGCGTTGTCTCTCATCTGGTGTTGAAGGACACTGTTCCTTCGAGAGATAAATACCATGTGTTATAGGCACGAATCCTTTCTTGGATTCTTGCATGCTAAACCTTTTAAGCACCTTGTCTATGTATGTACTTTGACTTAGACCAAGAAGCCTTCTCGATCTATCTCTATAGATCTTGATTCCTAATACATAGGTGGCTTCTCCTAAGTCTTTCATCGAAAAGCAATTCCCTAGCCAAATCTTTACAGATTGCAAGGCAGGGATATCATTTCCAATAAGAAGTATGTCATCTACATACAACACTAGGAAAATGATTACGCTCCCACTGACCTTTTTGTAGACACAAGGTTCATCTTCATTTTTGATAAAACCAAACTCTTTGATTGCATCATCAAAACGAAGATTCCAACTCCGAGAAGCTTGCTTCAATCCATAAATGGATCGTTGTAGCTTGCATATCTTTCCAGCATCCTTTGGATCGACAAAACCCTCGGGCTGTGTCATGTACACATCCTCGAGCAGATTTCCATTAAGGAAAGCTGTTTTGACATCCATCTGCCAGATTTCATAATCATGAAATGCAGCTATTGCAAGTAAGATCCTTATGGATTTAACCATGGCCACTGGCGAAAAGGTTTCATCATAGTCAATACCATGAATTTGTTTGAATCCTTTTGCAACCAGCCGACCTTTATAGGTTTGTACGTTACCATCCATATCGGTCTTTTTCTTGAAAATCCATTTGCACCCTATGGGTCGTACCCCTTCAGGTGGATCAACCAAAGTCCATACTTGGTTTGCATACATGGATTCCATCTCAGATTTCATGGCCTCTTGCCATTTCTCAGAATCATTGCCCATTATAGCTTGTTGATAAGATGACGGCTCATCCTCATCAATAAGTAGTAAGTCACCTTGTTGAGTCACAAGAAATCCATATCTCTCTGGCTCCCGGTGTACTCTTACAGACCTACGCTGGGCTTGTGTCTCTTGAGCAGGTGCTTCTTCCACAACAGCTTGTGGTGCCTGCTCTGTTTCCATCTCAATCTCAGGTTCAGTGTTTTCTTGTGGTTGAACTTCACTAAGTTCTATTTTTCTCCCACTGGTTTTTCTAGAGATAAATTCTCTTTCAAGAAATACACCAGTCCGAGCAACAACTACTTTGTTCTCGGTGGGATAGTAGAAATAGTATCCTTTCGTTTCCTTAGGATACCCCACAAATAAACACTTATCAGATTTGGGTCCAAGTTTGTTAGTGGCGTGACGTCTAACGAAAGCCTCACAACCCCAAATCTTCATAAAAGACATACTAGGACGCTTCCCAGTCCATATCTCATATGGTGTCTTTTCCACTGATTTAGATGGAACACGGTTCAGTAAGAAAATCGCTGTTTCTAGAGCGTGTCCCCAAAATGATATCGGAAGATCTGCATGACTCATCATTGATCTAACCATGTCTAACAAGGTTCGATTTCTCCTCTCGGATACACCATTCCATTGTGGAGTATACAGAGGAGTGAGTTGTGGGACTATCCCACACTCCTTTAGATAGTCATGAAACTCTTGGCTTAAGTATTCACCTCCTCGATCTGATAGAAGGATTTTGATACTTTTGCCAAGTTGGTTTTGTACTTCATTCTTGAAATCTTTGAACTTTTCAAAGGTTTCATGTTTATGTTTCATTAGGTACACATACCCATATCTACTGAGGTCATCAGTAAATGTAACGAAGTATTGAAAACCACCTCTAGCTTGCGTACTTATTGGTCCACATACATCACTATGTATTAGTCCCAATAAAACATTTGCCCTTTCAACATGTCCCTTGAAAGGGGCTTTAGTCATCTTGCCCATTAAACAAGATTCGCATGTTTCATATGATTCAAAATCAAATGAATCTAATACTCCATCCTTATGAAGTTTAGATATGCGGTTCTCGTTTATGTGGCCCAAGCGACAGTGCCAGAGATAAGTCGGATTACAATCATTATTTTTAATCCTTTTAGTATTTATGTTATAGATAGGCATATCAAGATTTAATACATAAAGACCATTCACCATTTGTGCACTAGCATAAAACATATTATTTAAATAAATAGAACAACAATTGTCCTTTATTATAAATGAAAAACCATACTTGTCTAAACAAGAAATAGAAATAATGTTTTTAGTAATTGAAGGCACAAAATAACAGTCTTTTAAAATCAACGATAAACCAGAAGGTAAAGCTAAATGATAATCTCCTATAGCTAATGCAGCAACTCTTGCTCCATTTCCAACTCGGAGATCAACTTCACCTTTTGCCAATGTCCTACTCCTTTTGAGATCCTGCACATTTACACAAATGTGAGATCCACATCCAGTATCTAATACCCATGATGAAGAAGTAGATAAATTGACTTCTATAACAAAAATACCTGAAGCGGAAGTCATACTTCCTTTCTTTAGATCCTCCAGATATACTTTGCAGTTCCTTTTCCAATGGCCGGTCTCACCGCAATGGAAACAGTTCCCTTCCTTTGCTATCCCTCCCTTTGGCTTCAGTGCAGAAGACTTTGGCTTAGATTTAGCAAAGACTTTCTTTGCTTTCTTGTTGCCTTTAGCTTTGGCCCTTCCTTTGCCTTTATTCACAATAAGGACATTTGTGGCCTTAGTCTTCTTAGTGTTTGCTTCATATGTTCTCAACATACCAAGCAACTGGGGCAGAGTCTTTTCCATATCAGTCATATTGTAATTTACTACAAATTGACTGAAGCTCTCCGGCAACGATTGCAAGATTACATCTGTGGCCAACTCTTGGTCCAATGGAAAACCTAGCTTGTCCAGATTCTCAATGTACCCAATCATCTTGAGCACATGAGTTCCAACTAAGCTTCCTTCTACCATCCTGCACTGGAATAACGCTTTAGAGACGTCATACCTCTCTTGTCTAGCTTGCTGTTGGTACAACTGCTTTAAGTGTTCGATCATATCGAACGCCTCCATTCTGAAGCTCAGAGTTCATAGTGGCAAGCATGAGGCACCCAACATCAAGTGCGTCACTCTGATGCTTCTTGTAAGCATCTTTTTCAGCTCTTGTAGCTGTTAGGGGAGGTTCCTCAGCGAGCAAGGGTTCCTCTAGAACATATTGTTTCTTTTCTTGTTTGAGGACTATCCTCAAGTTCCTATGCCAGTCTAGGAAATTTGTCCCATTTAATTTGTCCTTCTCAAGGACCGATCGCAGTGATAAAGTGCTAGTAACGTTGTTAGTTGCCATGGATATCTACAATATAAATATGCAAAATAAGTTTATGATTTAAATCATTTAACATGGTCTTATATTAAATGATACTCCCACTATTTTATTTGAAAAATATCAACCCTCGAAACTTTTAGTGGGCCAAGATCCATATTTCGCCTAATCTTGAGTTAGCTTTGGCTAATCGCCCAAGACTCGGTTATTTAGGTAGACAACACTTTATCAATTATATCACATATAATTCTTGGATAGTTGGACGAACAACACTTTGTTCAATTCATCTAATGAATTATAATCCAACCCATGCCTCTAGGTTCCCAATCCTATTGAGATAACTTAGTTAAGTCGTACCCAATTAAAGTATGACGGATATCACTTAGTTTTAGTATAGAAAGATGTCGAACCCACAGAGATTGATTAAATAGTTAAATCTAAGTACTGAATTAAAATAATCTTTGCTTTATTTAGAGAATCGAATAGTTGAGTGTTATGCGAATAATAAAAATTAATTAACTAACGATGATCAAATACTGAGTTGAAAAGAAATCAGTTGGAGACGAATCTAGGAGTACGATTTCACTTGTTCATCCACTACACTTATCATTCCTTGATTTCCATGTTATGGATTTCCTAGTTTACTAGCCGAGAATTCTTATTTGTTTCTACTCCCCCTCCCGGGTGTTAAGCAGAATTAATTATCTAACATTAATCTTGATATTCCTATCTAAGATTAATTATCAAACAATTGTAAAAGCGCAGTAATTCCTTTGACGACTTCTATGGAGTTATAGGCCTTCCGAACAATATAACTACCACGATACGAATTCCTTCTTTCCTATTCACAACCCCCTCTCCCGAGTGATAGATCACAAATATGGAATCATTCAATCCATGGCCAGTGGATTAAAAGCATTAGGAACAGGAAAACATAAATAAACCATACGGAAATCCAAATAAACTTCAATCAATTCATAATAAGCGTAGTTTCAAAACAAGCTACATCGTCTCCTAGAAAATAAAATTAGCTCATGCTAGAAGTATTCAAACACATAGACATGTTTAAATAACCCATAAAAATTGCTAAAAGTTTAGAGATACAAAACGAATTGGACGCTATTCTTCGATCTCCGATGAACGCCGCCGTCTCGTGATGAATTCTCTACTTTTTGCTCCGAGCCGTCGTCGTTATTTTTCTCCGTTCTTCAACCCTAGCCTCCTTCTCTCCAAAAATATGTCTAAGTCTGAATATCACTCGAAAATCCTCCTCCAAACCTTTTAAAAGTCCCGTGCAAACTCCTAAGGAAAGTCTCCAAAATTACCAAAATTACATTGGCGTAATTACGCCTCCGAAGTGGCGTAGTTACGCCTGTCGATGTGTCAAAAAGTATGGCCTCCCGCGTGACTGGCGTAATTACGCCTGAAGGTGGCGTCTTTACACCTGAATAAATAATGAAAAACCGTAGCTTAGGCGTAGCTACGCCTGAATGAGGCGTAGTTACGCCTCATGTATTTCTTCAAAGTCTCAAATGCCGTGGCTTAGGCGTAGTTACGCCTCAAGACAGGCGTAATTACGCCTGTTGCTTTGATTCAAAGTGTAGATTTTTGACTTCAATTCGTCCGTTCTTTCCGCCATTTATACCCTTTTAGTCCACAAAACATGTAATTACCTGGATTCCTGCAAAACCACACAGAACAAAACCAAAAGCGTAATTCTGATCGAAAACTAACACTAAACCATGCAAAATAAGAAGAAATATAAGTGTATAAAATACACTTATCACATATCGATTTTTAGTAAGTGATGTGCATAAAGGTACAATCATGGAATCAAGAAATGTGGTATTTTTTGAAGAAGTATTTCCTTACAAAACTAACAAGGAAATGAGCCCTAAGAAAAAGGTGTATGAAGACGCTAACCGTGACTCTATTGAGGAAGTAGAACCACGACGTAGCAAGAGAACCAAAGTGGCTAAGACTTATGGTCCTGACTTCATGAAAAACGACATTCCTCAATGGGAAACTTGAGGAGGAAATTTATATGAAACAACCCGAGCAGTTTGTTGTTCCCGGACAAGAGAAAAAATGTGTAGACTCGTTAAGTTATTGTATGGGCTTAAGCAAGCGCAAAAACAATGGCATGAAAAATTTGACAAAACTATGTTGTCAAATGGTTTCAAAATTAATGAGTGTGACAAATGCGTATATATGAAAAACATGCCTAAAGCATATGTAATAGTATGCTTGTACGTTGATCATATGCTCATAGTGGGAAACAACTTAGAAATCATCAACGGGACAAAGAAAATGTTAATAAAACATTTTGAAATGAAAGATATGGGTGAAGCTGATGTGATACTTGAAATTAAAATCTCCAAGATATCCGAAGGACGAGTATTGTCGCAGTCTCATTATGTTGAGAAAATACTCGAGAAATTTCTCACGAATGATACGTCGTCTGTAAAAACACCCTATGACCCGAATCTACATTTGGTTAAAAACAAATGAGAACCTGTCATACAATTAGAATACTCAAGGATAATTGGCAGTCTCATGTATCTCATGAACTGTACACGTCCTGATATTGCATATGCGTTTGACAAACTAAGTAGATTCACGAGCAATCCAAACAATGACCATTGGAAGGCATTGACGAGGGTACTTAAATATTTAAGATACACCCTGAACTATGGATTGTACTATACAAGATATCCTGCTCTATTGGAAGGATACAGTGATGCAAATTGGATATCGGATACTCAAGACTCCAAGTCGACAAGTGGTTATGTGTTTACCATTGGAGGGGCCGCAGTGTCATGGAAATCTACCAAGCAAACTTGTATAGCTAGATCCACTATGGAATCTGAATTCATAGCTTTGAATAAAGCGGGAGAAGAAGTCGAATGGCTTAGAAGTTTTTTGGAAGAAATTATTTGTTGGGAAAAACCTGTGCCTGCAATTAAAATACATTGTGAGAGCCAATCTGCTATAGGAAGAGTAGCATGTATAATGGTAAGTCTAGACATATACGTCGTAGACACAATACTATTAAACAGTTGATCACAAATGACATTTTGTCCATTGACTACGTGAAGTCAAAGGAAAATATTGCGGATCCGCTCACGAAAGGCTTGCTTAGAGATCAAGTATATAGTTTATCGAGGGGAATGAGATTAAAACCCTATAATCAAAATCTTGTGGTGGATACCCAACCTATGTGACTGGAGATCCCAAGATCTAGGTTCAAAAGGGACAACCAAACTACAAGATTGTATAAACACCTTGGAGAATTAATCTCTGACCCATTCCTATGATAAGAGGTGTAGCCTGCAAAAAGGGTACGAGGATAGGCAAAATGCTTTTAATGATTCCTAAGACATATTAGAATATGTTGGAGTATAGCGGTATACTCTTCTAGGAGATCACCTACGTAAGTGCGAAGTGTGACCGCTTCAAAGAATGGAAAGCACTTATGAAACCAAGCGTGGTCCATGGCCTAAACGGACACAATCGTAAGAAACCAATACGGAGGTTAGAATTGTTATGGTGTGGGTTCAATTGTCTTGGTTTACACCAACGACTAAATAGTTCAAGACTATAAGTTCACTATTAAGTCAAGTAAATCCGATTGAATACTACTACGGAAGATTCAAAGCCGCAAGTTATCTCTCCAGATGCCATAATAGTTTGTCAAATCACTCAATTGCATACATGCATTAATTTAATTCATGTGGGGGATTGTTGGAAAACATAAGTGTTTGAATTAAATTTTAATGCTCGATCGATCGAGCGGACTAGAATTTTTCTGGTTTGTCTGTTATAGGAGCTCGATCGATCGAGCGGGGTGCTCGATCGATCAAGCCCTGTTTCAGATTTGTGAAATGCTTTGTCCATTCATGTTTGGGGTGCGACTTTTGGCCAAATGTTGCCTCCAAATGGTGTCCTTTGGACTTGGTTTTTGGTCTACTATATAAACAACATAAACCCACTTGATTTGACAAGAGAATTTTCAAAATTCATATAATTTTAGTGAAATTTGAGAGCATTTGTTGTTCATCAAATTGAGTGCTTTGAACCTTTGTGTTTTGAGGACTTGTGATTTGGAGTGCTCCTATCACAAGTCATAGTCGTTGTATCTTAGGAGACAAATTGTCATAGCAAACCGTTAGCACCATAGCGGGTCAATATTGTCTTAAGGACGGAGATTACAAATATCTCCTCGACATAAAACTTATTTTGAAGCCATTGTTATTTTTTCCTGAGATACACTTTGAGAGAAATTTATACAACAAAAACATCCCCTTTTCGCCATCCGTAGAGCTTATCAGCAGTAAGGCAAAAAGTTCAAAAAATCTCGTCCACCCTTACAAATTTTGAAGCCATTGTTATTTTTTCCTGAAATACACTTTGAGAGAAATTTATACAACAAAACATCCCCTTTTCGCCATCCGTAGAGCTTATCAGCAGTAAGGCAAAAAGTTCAAAAAATCTCGTCCACCCTTACAAATTTCATAATCTGATAAAAGGAAATGCTATTTTCTTGTCATTGGTTATGAAGGAACAGAATCAAAAATGATTATAGGAGACAGCACCTTATCGTATATCATTTTCTATTACGAGTTTCTTTACCCCGGTACCAACCTGGACTTAGCGAATCTAGCATGGCAGCTATAATAAAAATTATACATACCTGAGTTTCTTTACCACGGTACCACCTCGAATTAACGAATCCAACATGACATTATATATACCTCTCCTCCATGCATATATTTTCAGCACAAGAAAGAAGTAATATTGGGTGCATGAGGATCAGGTAATCTGCATCCTGAGGTTTAGATTCATCATTTCATCGATAGTGTCATCTAGGCCTCAGGCTGTAGATTACCCTGTCCTCAAAACCAGAAAACTCGAAAGGCGTTTTTCTCCATATTAGGCAGCCTTTTGAAGAACTGATCCCACGTCTTCTTGCTTGTTTTGAGATAGGTCCGTGCCATCTTGAAATACAAGGAATTCCATCATCTCCACAAAGAAAAAAATGAAGCTCCCACATATATGAGTGATGCTATATCCAAAGTGTTTTCCACCGACACAGTGCAATGTCGGCCAATAAGATCCAAAGTTATTATCAAAAATAACATTTTGAAATACGTAATATATTTCTTTACTACATAGATTATTTTTCGTAGAGGGTAGATTGATATAAAATAATAACTGGCATATTTAGTTATATGGAGTCTTATTTGTGCAGGCCTAGGGCATGACAATTATTTATGAAGAATGACTGCTAGCAAAAACCCTGGAAGCTAAATGCTATATGCATGAGAGAATGCCGGCATTAAAGTTATGTCTTGAGCCTGCGAGATATGCATATGAGTCATCTCTTGAATTTGTAAAATCCAAATCTAGAGTGATTATACTGAAGGATAGTGGGAAATATTTGTATGCACCCGATTTGTACACAATTTATATTTATATATAACTCAATATTAAAATACAACACCTCTAATTATGTGTATGTTCCAAATATTCACAATATATATATACATATGTAACTAGAGAAACTCTTTTATTTGAAATACGTATTTACTCTAGCTACATATTATTAGGTTATAATCGATTGACTAAACACATATGATATCCATGTACATATGCAAGCACAAATCACCAATTATAACTAGGGCTGTACCGTGCCGGAAATGACCGGTTCCGACCGGTCCAAGTTACAACTTTTCAGAACTGGGCCAATTCGGTTTCGAACCGAGCCAATCCGGTTAGAAACCGGATTGGATCAGGTTTCGGAGCTACCGGTTTCGGGTCCAACCCGGAACCAATAATTCAAATTTTAAATTTTATGGGTCGCGATCTTACCGTAAAATTTTTTTATTTTATTTTTATTTTTAAAAATTCACCTGGTTGTTCTGGTTCCAATCCGAAATCGGAACCGGTAAGCTACCGGTTCCGAAACCATAGAACAGATCTGGACCGGTTAGCCCGGTTTCGCGTTCGAACCGGGCTAAACCGGTCCGGTTTCGGGCTGAACCGACCCGTAAGCAGCCCTAATTATAATGAACAATCTTTTATCTGAATCATAATAAGATCAAACTGCCACCATGTAACCCTCGTAGAATTGGAAACAAAGCATAGAGTTGTCATCATTGCATAAAACGACAGTGATGTCTAGGGTGGTGAAGATTAATTGTGCACTGATGCGACTCAAATTCTCGACTCAATTATTCAGGACCACTTAAAGAATTTTGGATAAGAATTGCGGAGTGAATTCATCTCACACAGGCAATTATTCATGTGTATATGTCCATACATCACTTGCAATAAAACTCGTCAGGAACAATATGATTACTAACGTGGAGTTGTCACGCCCCAAGACCGGAGCACATGACACCGGCGTTGATTCCAAAAGTTAATTCAAAATCAACAAGCCTCGTGTACAGATCTATGATACCAGTCTGTTTATTCCATAACAATAATTGTCTTTACAAATGAAAAACAAATCGAACAATTTACTCGTAAACCTTAGTTCTAATAGAGTTTGCGGAAGCGTAACAAAATAAGATCTTGAAATCTCCTCGGTAGATCAAGAGCGCCATAATTGTCTTGTTCTTCGAATTCAACCTATTTTCCTTACTTATCTGGAGAGGGAAGGTAAGGGGTGCGTGTTTGAGAAAACACTCAGCAAGTAGGGGCCAGTTGAACATGATAAAACATACATATAAAACTTTTCAAATAACTATTTCACAAACACATAGTAGATCGATACACATACTCATAATTGTTCACACTAGAACCTCATCATATAAACACATAATCACATAATCTCCTTCTTGGGATTAAGAGGTGGCTCCATGGCATATCACCTTGCTCTTAAGGATCAAGAGGTGACTCCTACACATGTAGCAATTTCCCCAGCAGAACCTTCGACTTTCGATGCACATTTCTCATAAACTTTCATAATATAATCTTTAAAGTACATTGTTGTGTTCAACTGAAATTTTAACACATATATAGAGTTTCAAAAACGAAATGACATTTGTAGCAAAAACCTACTTACCATCATTGGATAATCGAAGCATGTTGAGATGAGATATGGGTTGAGAAATGATGATACTCCCTTCCTTTCTTCCTTGAAAGTTTCGAAATGTGTGTGTGATGATGTGAGTGACATTTTCGAAAAAATGCTAAGTGTAGAATAAGATTTTCTTGTCATGGTATAATGTGAATTTAATATGGGGAGGTGTACTATAATTTAGATCCACTACTTTGGCTCCTATTGACAAGACTTAAGTAGGATTGAGAGGCAATTGAGTGGGGTTGATTGAGGGGCATGGGTTGGGGTCATCAATGAGGTAAACATATGGGTCATCACATTTAGTGTAGGAGCATGATTTAGAGAAATTTAAGTTGATCATATATCCTAGTCATTTAGTATTATGATTTTAGGAAGGAAATGAATGACTAACCAAGATTGAAAAAAGGCACTTGAATAGGCAAATTGAGTGGTCATCACCATTCATAAGTTGAGCAAACACAATTACAAAACTTTGGCATCTAGTGGCATGATTTAAGCAAACCATTAATGTCATTATATTTGATTGAATGAGATTGAATGGTGGTTGAATGTAATTGATTGGTGGCAAGATTTGAGTTAGACACTTAAATGTCATTGAATGACTAATGACAAGGTTTGGGTAATACCATTGAATAACTAACATGATTTAGAGCAAAACAAATTTTCGAAGCTTCACATGAGTGATCAAGGTATATCCTTCATTTCAGGCTCCTCATCGACCATAATATTTAAATTTAGAGACTTCAATTTAAAAATATATTTTATAGATGCTACACAGTGTACAATCACATTCTTATGTACTTGAGCAATAAAGTTTTTATTTAAGCATAAAATGAAAACTAATATATTATTAATTGATTAAAAAATATCATTACGAAAGTACAGTAAAAATTTCACATTTAATATTAAGTTATTGGACACCTATCGAAATTAACAAGAAAATTATAACTGAACTCTTCAATTTGAATTCGGATGCTTGTGATTGATGTGATGCATGTCCCTTCATTACTAAAGCAAATAGAAATGTGAATCTTTCATGCTTTTTTCCTAAAGAAAAAAGAATTTCTTTATCGGGGATCCGAGCAAATCGGATACTAGCACCTATCTACTGTTCTTGATCTCAATAACAATCATAATTGCAACTTGTTGTTTTAGAAGGCTGATTCTATGAAACTTCTTTTAACAGATTCCGAACATAAAGCATAGAATTTGGAATCGATAAAAGTTTACCATTTTTAGAGAACATAATATGCATATCATAAATTAAAATGGTAAATTCCACCTACTGTTTACAAAAGAATAGCTATAGAAAATCAATGTAAAGAAATCATAAAGTTCAAATGATTAAGTTCGTACTCTTTTGACATAATGTGAAATCTATTCACGTTCGGAACTCAGAAACCTCGTGTAGATCAAGAGCCAGATAAGCCAAATCCATTGCATGGTTCTGCGTTGCATTAGGCATATCTGATTCGACTACGGTTTCTTTTCCTTCCAACATACTGAAATGCCGTGTTTGAGTTACTTGAGCTCGATTGCTCTACCTTTAGGACCTAAAATCTGCTATCCGAGGTAGGACGGACTCCTCTCATCTCACAAAGGGCGGTGAGAAATTTCTATTAGGGAGTAGCGATTGTCAATCAGAAAGAGGTTCGTCCAACGCACAAGATGAGACTTTACTAACGTGGAGCGGTTTTTTTTGCAAAAAGATGAGGGGGAAACTCAGGAAGACGTCTGAGAAGCGAAATATACAAGATCACAAAGGAAGCGGCTAAGCAAATCCTGTGAAACATAGACAGATTTTAAGAACTGAATTTGTGAGGTCTTCGAAATTCTAACCTGATAAAACAATTTAAATTTTCAAGTCCTTTGTTCTTGGATGAAGGTTCTGTAACGAAGATCTAACTGTCAGCTAGTAAAGTGAGAGTAGGGCCTAAACCCAAAATATCAGTTTTGTTAGGTTTTTATTTATAATTCCTGTCCCAATTATTAGGCATGCAACATTGCCCTCCTTTGAGAAGCCAACGCACCCAAGTGTCCATTTTGGATGACTTTTACTCATATATCAGTATTCGACATATACACATGAATTCAGCTTATAATACTAACAGGGGTCGTATTATTGATGTTAACTTGATGATAATCCTTTCCCTGATTCCCAACTCTCCCTTTATTTCGATTTTTAACAAGATCATTGATATCAGGCCCGTCATAAGTTGGCTGGAGACCTCAGACTGCATTTGGGTTTGTGGGGTGGTTTCAAATCATAGTTGAAATCTATATTTCAAATGACTAGCCGGAAAGGCTACTGCAGCCGTTGCGCCAAAGTTCTAGGATAAAAAGGATTTTAATTATAATGGCGATTTTGCATAAAGAAACGACGATTTCACCGCATCACCCCGTGCGGAACATTTTTAATATTTTTTCAACTATTTCTATTTTTTTGAATTTAAATTTGTCAAATTATCTAATTATTTTTAAATTAAAAAAACTCTGCAACTTTAACCGCGACAATTCCGTAAAATATCAATTGAACTTGGAAAACAGCCTCCCTGATGCCCTCCGTGACTGTTTCGGTGAATCATGTTGGAGAGTGGAAGAGAAAAAAATGCATTGGACCAACAAAATGGTTTCAAATCCTTTTACTCTTATTATGTCTAGCTAAATGAATACAAAAGATTTGAGATATGGATTTGAAATCAAACCGCCTTTACATCCAAATATCCAAATGAACCCTCATGCTCAAAATGGTCTTCTAGCCTTGCCAAATCTTATTATTCGTTCCATATTGATTATTGAGCCAATATGGACAAAACAATAATAACGTTTTAATAAAAGTTTTGCTCCATGAAGTCCTAACCAATTAGACCGACGCAGTTTCAGTATATATATATTTTTTCAATTTCAACCATTATGATAAAGATTTAAAAGTAAATATATCTGCAGCGTTTAAAATCATAGAGAGTTGTCTTTTTCTCTCTTATTTTTTCCATTTTTCTTTTGCTTGGGAGTTTTAGGCTGCATTTAGATTGATGGATTGAAATTAGGTATTTCAAAGCCATATAATAATCCATCCAATTTTTTGTTTATTCTTGAAATCCATCCATTTATATTTTTTACTTCTTTATTAACAAATATAATACATTTCAAATTCCCATAAAATAGAGATATTTGAAATCCTTCTGCCAAATCCTTTTATCAAATCCAAATCCTTAGACCATGTATAACATTAATTATTTTTAACTATCACATAGTATCAAATGCATTTTAGTTGATAAATTCATGTGAAAACAGTTGATACAGATGGGATTTTGTGATCATTTTATTGTCATGAATACAATGTAGTGAAGAGAAGAAAAGGCAACGGCCATGAATAAGCACAGTACGAACACCGCGAACGTATTACAAGAATAAGTATGCCCCTTCACAGAACAGAATCCTCAAGAATAAATTTAGTTCTGGCATATATTTAGATGTACTAAGTGATAGAAATAGATCTAAAACACGAAAAACATAGACCGTAAAATCGTAAAATCGTGTTCATATCTCCCCGTCCCAAAGGTCTGCAACTGTTTTGTATTCGCCAAGTGTCTCATGGACAAACGATGTACCCCGAGTCAATCTTGCCTGTAAATATGGGAGCAAACAATCTATTTCACAATGCGCCTAATGCAGTTCTAAGAGCCAAGTGTTGTGAATTGTAGGGGTAAATGACTTGCTGTATTAATGAATGATCAAAATACCTCATATTTTTATTTGATTATAAGTAAATGTATCCTAAAATCAATGCCTCAAAGTCGAATTATGAAGGTAAAAAAGCACAAATATGTTTATCTTCTTCGTTTTTTAGTACATTCAAATATTTATAATCTAATATCTATATTCGATTTTGCGGATTATAGTTTATAAGCACATAAAAAACACATATACCACAAAATGTTTGTGGGTTCCAATAACTATTAAAAATGAGGCTTTTATCTCGTTTGTTTCTCATATAGAGGTTCCAGCCTGTTTTAAATAATGATGGGTTTATATGAAAAACAACTATACGTGTGCTGTAGAAATATTTTTTTATTATTATCTACAAAGTTAAAACGAAGATTAGAATAACTTGCCTGCTCGATTTCAGATAACTTGACAATTAAATCATCTGGGATGGCCCAACGAAAAACATCAAAGTTTTCTTTGATCCTTGATTCGGTTGTGCTTTTCGGAAGTACACTGTGTCCCATCTGCAATCCCCACCGGATACAAACCTGTGCAGGAGTCTTGCCCAATTTTTCTGCAACAGCGACTAGAACAGGATGCCGCAGGACTTCACTTTTGAGCCAAGTCGTGCCGGGGGAACCCAATGGTGAATAACCCTATAAAACATGAACATGTTGAAAGAAAAAATGGATATACATTAGGAGAATATAGAGCATTCTTTGAGTCTTGATATCAACTATTGATACAAAACAAAATTCAGGATAATAATCTATGCTACATGGAAATAAATACTGTGTAGGTAAAAATATATGCACTACTAAAACGTAATATACATATAGGACCAATATATCCGACCGTATATGTCACGCATAAACTCTTCAAACGATTATCTATAACAAAGGATGCTTCCTATTTCAATAAGGACTTCAATCTTCACACTAGTTGAGTAATAGAGATTTTATTGACTTACAGATAGGTGAACCCCCTTAGAATTACAAAATTCCTTCAATTTAGCCTGCCGCCATGAAGGATGGCATTCAACCTGGTTGACAGCTGGAGGAATGCGCGCAACGTCCAACAGATCGCACAGTTTTTTCGTCGAGAAATTACTAACCCCGATAGCCCGGGCCTTACCAGAATCAAAGAGTGCTTCCATTGCCTTCCATGTGCTTGGTATATCTGAGGTAACAAGGTTTTCGGGCCGAAAGCCAACAGATCCCTTTTTCATCCTGACAGGCCAATGAATCTGAGAAATCATAAAGTATTCATCAACCAATTAATATAATATGATCTTCTCGTAAAAAATTACAAGAGAGGGCAACTCAAACATTTGCCCCTACTTCATGCACAAAATCATGTCAAAATCCAGGTAAGAAATGAAGTTCTTAAATAAAGGGATCAAAGCGCTTGAAATTCCAATATACGAAGTGATGAGCTTTTCAGTGATCTCAACGTCTTTGGGTTTATGGTAAATATACCAAAACTTTTGACTGAATTTCACAAACAAGTAATCGCAAGCTAGGCAAAAAATTAATATCACATGAAAATACATACGAGGAACAAATCAATGTAGTCAAGTTGCAAGTCTTTCAGTGTTGTGTCTAATGCCACCGGTACATCTTCGGGAGCATGGTCCTTACACCTACATAAGCACGGAAAACCAATGAAGACAAATGTGAAAGCAGTGAGAGTGTATGAGACTATTGGTCTATGAACCAGATAGCAGTGACCATTGAAAGAAATAAGATCAGCTAATGCCCAGAGAAAGTTATCATGTTCCAGTCGGCTTCACAAAAAGTCAATAGTTTATGATCACCTCAATCAATTAGCGGACTTCACATTTATCTTGACATAATGAATTAATGTCATACAAAATATTGACGATAACTCCAGAGTTTTCTCTTCCTAGATGAAATAAGAATCAAATAACAATCCAAATGTTTTCATCAACAAAAATCAATTACCAGAGCTTGGAAGTAATAAACAAATCCTCCCTCTTCACAACCCCATCATCAAATAGCTTCTTCAGGGCTAAACCAATCTGACAAGAAGGAACACATAGTAAGTCTCAATGTCTCATACACATGAATAAATAACCACAAAAATTAATGTTTCGAAATTGCCAACTGCTGATTTAATCAGATACACTGGTTGTGCATTTTCCAAGTGAAAAGTGTGTGTCAGTTTCATCCACTTCTAACAAGTTCTGTTACTGTCCCATGCAAAGATGCTATACACAAAACTAAAACTTTAACAAATTTTTAATTTGCATTCAGCACTAAGTTATATAAACAAAAGGAGCATGCATTCTATAGCGATTACATCTATAAATATCAACTTTTGTTCTCAAACTGAAGCACCATTCAATGAGACTAGAAGACTATGTTGCAATGATTATTTAGTCTCTCTACGAAATATCATAAGCAAAATGCTCTTATCAGTGAACATTGGGGGATAGAAGATGGTATATACCTCCTTCTCATTGTTGTAAGCTCGAGCACAATCGATGTGGCGGTAACCAATCTGCAATTAAATGACAAGAAATTTATCAGCACTCAATGATGCTTGTTCTATGCAAGACTTAAAGATGCAGATTTATACTTGTGAGAAGATGGCATCATTTATGTTCACTATAAAAAAGGTCTTGACTATGGCTGTCAACCGAAACCTGAAACCAGGGGATCCAGTCTGGACAGCTAATATCGGCCCGTGTCAGGCAGGTTCTTTTGTTATTATCTTCACCCCATTTCCAGTCTGACTGTCTGGGGTGAGACTTATTATTATTATTTTTTAAATATTTGTACAGGTCTATTTTTGCATATCATCCCTTATTATTTTATCTATACAATTTTAATAATTTTTGCCAACCTGAAGACAAAAGTACTAACGAAAAATTTCTAAATTTTGTTAACTTTTTAACAATTTTTGCTTTAAAAATGAAAGAAAAAAATAAGTCGGGGGCTACTCGATCATAAGTCCTACAAATGAAGCAAATTTTCCCCCAATTTATCGAGGTGGACCGGCCATCTACATCCCTAGTCTTAACTCATGAGCGCCTAGATATTCTTCAAGTATTCAACATTTAAATTTCGCAATGCACCAAATCAACTATTCCATATCACAATAAACTATAGGGAAAAAGAGAAGTGTAATCACCCAGAAAAAGAAAACAACTTCATTTGAATAAACAAAACATTCACAAACAAAAATATAATAATCAAATCAAACATTTTTATTCATTCAACAAGCATACAAAGGCATCGAAACAAAAGCAAATCAATTCAAATTTTTTTTTAAACATGAAAGAAGGAAGTTACAAGTTACAAGAACAATGCACACACAAATCAATACCTTGATCGCTGCCTGAACAGCTTGACCTACGACACCAGGGTCCGACTGCCACGTACCAAGGCCGACGGATGGAATCTTCGCTCCAGTGTTCAATTCGAAGTACCTAATCTCCTTTGCCATTATTCAGGAAAAAGAACTCTATACTAATACTAAGAATCAAATGCAAAACTAGCGTGAGTGCTTGCAATCCACAGCAGTGAATGAGGAGACTAAGCTCCCTCTTTATAGGCGGCAAAGAAAGGGACCGTTTCGTTTCAATTCATTCAACCTCGTGTACGAATATGCGTCTATTATCTCGGGTGGAGTCTGGACCGTTGATTTTATGCATTACACAAAAAGCGACGGTTTTGGAGGAATGGCGTGGGTACGTGTATTGGCCGGTGGGGTCTCATTTTTTAAGTCGGCTTTTAAACAATAATATTCTTTGTACACGTATTACATGCTTTTATATATTTCTTTTTTTTATATTAAATATTTATGACAATACGTATATATTTTCTTTTATTAATAAAATAAAATCACAATATCTCCACTATAAGAAAAAAAAAATATTATAATTTTGAATATCTAGTTTGAACAATAATGAATGAACTTTTATATCATACCTTCTAGTTGGTAATATATTTAGGAAAAATACAAACAAGGAGAGATAAACGTTATTGATTCAACCATATGCTGAAATTCACAATTATTCAACTAGAGGGCTTATGGATAATTCACTCATTCTCTTTATTTATATATATATATATATTAAAGAGAGCTATCTAGAATGCTGTAGATTTATTGCATAAAACAAAAGGATAGAGGATTAAAATATTATGCAATATCTGTTCTATACTATTAAGCATTCCATTTATTATCACCTATATCAACAGTAACTCTAAAAAAATATTAAAGAGTAATTAATAGATTTAAGTAATAAATAAAACAATCACAAAAAGTTAAGTTTCTATAATTAAGAAAATCATAGTAATTAAGTTTTAAATAAAATATATATTATATAATTTAACAAATCGATTTGGTTTGTGTTTTTTTAAATCTAAACTTTGAATCAAATAAAATATTTCAATTTGATTGATTTTAGTACCGATCTAAATCACGACGGATTAAAAACCAATTCAAACCGATGGTTTGATTTGATTTTCGATTTGGTTCAATTTCTGCTTACTCAGATAATCTTATTCCAAATGGAAATTTTGCTTCAATCTAGATTGGTTAAACGGTAAAAATATATAGTTGGTTGTCTAGTTCTCTTAATTGTTCCATTTTTTTGGTATGTGAAATATATATATATATATATATATATATATATATATATATATATATATATATATATATATATATATATATATATATATATATATTTATATATTGATGTCATATGACATATTGATTTTCTCGGGTAAAAACCAGTTATGAAGATACAAACTCTAAAATTACCGAGCAGAACAGCTGCTAAACCCTCTTCGGGATTCTGGTCAAAGTATAGCGGAAGACCCGGTCATAATTAAAACTAATTAACCGGCTGGGATTGAACGTGCATTAATGGGGCGGATTTCTCGGACACGTTTGGCTCTAGTCAAGCCACGATCCGAGGAAATCATGTTGCTGATTTCCAGCGAGTTAGTTACTGAGGACAGCCCTATAAATACCCTTGGATAGCCTCATTGCAGGGGTTGGATTTTTCTGGGCAAAAAAGACTCCGAAGAGAGCAAATTTATGTCTGTTCGGTCTTTCTTGTTATTTTTCTAAAAATATTCGTATAAGTCATTGAGCGATTGTTATTTGTGTCCAGAGAGTCTTGTAAATCATCGACGAGATAATGAAATTTCATACTGGACTAGGTCCCGTGGTTTTTCTATCGATTTGAGGGTTTTCCACGTAAAAAATCTTGGTGTGTTTATCGTTATTTTGCATTAACATTTTATTCTACCTTATAGTCAAAATCTCGAATCACATCATTGGCGCCGTCTGTGGGAACATTTAGGGCAAAGACGTTGAAGTAAGACGAATTTTCTAACAGAAAATAAATAAAAGGGCAAGATGGCCAGAGGTAGAGGTAGGGGGCAAGCTTCCAGGGGAAATTGATCTAATTCTCATCCAGATTCGTTCGTTGAACCCAGAGAAGGGCCAGAAGATGCAGGATCATCTCAAAATATTCCCCGGACATTTCCTGCTGGAAGAATGCCCATGGAGCATTTGACAGAAATGATAACTAAAACTGTCGGAGAGATCATGAGGCAATTTATGACCCCCCCCCCCCCCCCCCCAGAAACCAGAAACTATGCAAGAAGAAGAAGAGGAAGATTTGGCCTCCATGCAGGAGCCTGAAAAGGGGCCTGAGGAAGTTAGAAATATTCCTAATCATTTGAATGATGAAACGGATAAAGCTTTAAATCGCCAAATGGAAGAGCTGAAAAGTGAGATGCAGCAGATGCGTAATAAGATAGAAGGACGTCTGTATCCTCCGCAAAGGAGCACTCCATTTGCTCCACATGTGGTTGATGATCCTTTGCCCCCAAACTTCAGGGCTCTAAATGTGGGAAATTACGATGGTGGTACAGATCCCGAAGAATATCTGTCTCGATTTGAAAACGCTTCGCTTCTTCATCAACTTACGGATGGAGTGAAATGTCGGGTTTTCCTGACTACATTATCTGGGGCGGCGCAAGCATGGTTTAATCATTCCCGAAGTTTAGTTCTCTACTTCTGCATCAGTTTGCAAGCAGTCGGAGTTGCAAGAGAACAGCTCTTAGTCTGTTCGGGATTAAACAAACGGAGAAAGAATCTCTTCGAGACTTTCTGAAAAGATTCAGCCATGCATGTCTTGACATTCCGCATGTCACTTCTGAAATACTCATCAGTGCGTTCACCCAAGGATTAAAAGAGGGAGACTTATTCCGATATTTGGCAAAAAAGCCACCTTCTGATTATGATGAGCTGTTGGGAAGAGCTTCCAAATACATTAATCTGGAAGAAGCCCAAATGATGAAGCAAAGAAGAGATGGTAAAATTGGGGAAGAAGTGAACAGAAAGAATAAGCCAGTGGAACCAATCAAAAGAAGTTTTGACTAGTATCTTCCGATGAGACCTCATCGGGAAGTAGCCATGAACCAAAGTATGCCGAAAAGAGGACGGGGTGGACCTCATAGAGGGGGACCTTTCCGAGGAGGGTCCTTCCGAGGAAGAGGATATCGAGGAGGTTGTTTCCGAGGTGGAAGATCCAATGAGTCTGATGGAATGCGGGGATTTAACGAGGAGTTCAAAGACAATAATTTCATTCCTAAAATTAACATAAATCCCGGAAGAGGAGCGCCTCAGCCAGTTCCTTGGTCAGTTCGGGGAGAAAGAGTAGAGGGAGAAGAAGAAACCTTGAACAATGTCTATAATCGATAAACCATACACATGATATCCGGAGGAATGTCGGGTGGAGATTCGAACAGAGCAAGAAGGAATCATGCCCGGAAGCTTCAAGTACTATCTATTAACCCCAATCATGTACATGAGGGTCCGTCCATATCTTTTGGGCCCGCAGATCTGCAAGGAATCCATTTTCCTCATGATGATGCGTTGGTTATCTCTGCTACAGTAGCTAACTATAATGTGCAGAGGATTTTCGTGGACACAGGAAGCTCAGCGGACGTACTTTTTCTTAGTACGTTAAACCAAATGGACTTGGGGAGCTTACCTATACTGAAGGTGAATACGTCCTTGCACGGATTTGCAGGGGAAGTCATAAATCCGATAGGGCAGGTGTCTCTACCAGTTACACTTGGTGAAGAATCAAAGATCAAAACAAAGATGATAGATTTCCTCATTGTAGATGCACCCTCTTCTTACAATGTAATATTGCGAAGACCAGCCCTAGCCGCCTTTGAAGCCGTTGCCTCCACCTATCATCTAACCATGAAATTTACAGTAGGAGAAGAAGTGGGGCAGGTAAGAGGTGATCAAAGCTCGTCACGGAAATGTTATGTGCAAGAGTTAAGGCAAGAAAGAGAACAGAATAAAGAAGGAAGAGAGCGAGGGGGAAGTGAAAAGAGGAAGCGGGACGAGGAGGAACGAGTAACACCCGAAGAGGAGTTCCTCAATATCGAGATGGGTCACCCTACCAGAATTACTAGAGTGGGATCCCAACTTGATCCAGAATTATGGGAAAAAGTGGTTGATTGTTTAAATCAACATGTGGATGTATTTGCATGGAGTACATCTGATTTAGTTGGAGTGAGACCTGAGATTGCCGAACACCGCCTCAATGTGGACCCCAATGTTCGAGCAATAAAGCAAAAGAGGAGGCATTTTGGACCAGAAAAGGACACTGTCATTGCCCAACAGGTAGAAGAGTTGTTAAAGGCATGCCATATTCGCGAGATCGGTTTCCCTACATGGCTCTCAAATGTAGTTTTGGTGCCTAAAGCCGGAGACAGATGGAGAATGTGTGTGGATTTTAGGGATGTGAATAAAGCATGTCCCAAAGATTGTTATCCCCTGCCCAGGATCGATCAGCTCGTAGATTCTACTGCCGGACATGAATTGTTATGTCTTATGGATGCTTATCAAGGATACCATCAGATCCCTTTGGCACATGAAGATCAATCAAAAGTGAGTTTTATTACAGCAGGGGGAACCTTTTGTTATGTGGTGCCTTTCGGATTGAAAAATGCTGGAGCCACTTACCAAAGGTTGATGGACAAAATGTTCAAAGAACAAGTTGGTCGGAATGTGGAAGTGTATGTGGATGATATCCTGATTAAGAGCCGAAAAGCCGAGGACTTGGTCAAGGATATGGAAGAAGTCTTCAACACTTTAAGAAAATTTGGCATGAAGTTGAATCCTGCAAAATGCACTTTCGGGATTCGTAGTGGCAAGTTTCTGGGGTACATGATCACTGAAAGAGGTGTTGAAGCTAATCCGGAGAAAATCCGGGCCATACGAGAAATGAACCCTCCAAGGACACTAAATGAAGTGCAAAGGTTGGCAGGAAGAATAGCGGCACTGAGCCGATTTATATCCCGATCAGCTGATCGGAGCTTGCCTTTCTTCAAAGCGTTAACGCAGGGAGTCAAGTTCGAGTGGAATGACCAATGCCAAAAGGCCTTCGAGGATCTGAAAGATTATTTGGCTCAGTTACCTTTGATAAACAAGCCTGATCCTAAAGAAACGCTTCTCATCTATTTATCGGTGGCCGAAGAAGTAATCAGTTCCGTGTTAATCAGAGAAAGGTCAGGACAACAGCAACCCGTATATTATGTCAGCCGAGCCCTGCAAGGAGCCGAGCAACGATATCCTGAAATTGAGAAGTTGGCATTGCTCTAGTCACTACAGCGAGAAGACTTCGGCCATACTTCTTGTCTCATCCTATCACGGTAATAACAAACACTCCTTTGGGTAGACTTTTATCCAAAGCCGAGATATCATGGAGGATGGTAAAATGGGCCACAGAGCTGAGTGAGTTTGATATTACTTATCAACCCCGAACTACAATCAAAGCTCAAGCACTGTCAGATTTTTTAGTAGAAGTCACTCATACTCCGGAGGAAAAAAGAGTGGAGTTTGTTTGTAGATGGATCATCTACCCGATTGGGAAGTGGAGCAGGTGTCATACTCATTAATTCCGAAGGGGAAGAAATCAGAGTTGCCGTCCAGTTTGGGTTTCCTTCCTCAAACAATGAAGCTGAATTTGAAGCTATCATTTCAGGCTTCCGAATAGCATTGGATGCTGGAGCCAAGAGGATAAAAGCTTTTATGGATTCAATGCTGGTTGTTCATCAAGTGAATGGGGTATATAAAGTGAAAGAAGAGAAGCTTAGAAAGTATGTGGAAAATGTGCGGGCAATGATGGCTCAATTTCAAGAGGTGGAGTTAACGCAAATACCAAGGGAAGAAAATACTTGTGCCGACGAATTAGCAAAATTGGCTAGTTCAGTACACGAATGGAAGAACAGGAATGTGCTCGTACAAGAGCTTTTGATTTCCCATATATCCATCAATAGCATCATGAATTTGGAGCCATGTATTATGTCCGATTGGCGAGAGCATCTTATTAAATTTTTGAAGACAAAGATTATACCTCCTGACCCAAAGGAAGCTGATAAAGTCAAAAGAATGGGGAACCGATTTGTGTTGATAGAAGGCAAGTTGTTCAAGAAAGGATTCTCAATTCCTTTTTTGCAATGTGCCTCGAGGCAAGAAGGAGAGCACTTATTAAAGGAGATTCATGAAGGATGTTGCGGAAATCATGTGGGGACTAACATGTTGTATCAGAAATCTATTCGAGCTGGGTACTATTGGCCGACGATGAGGGAAGACGCTGAGGAAATTGTGAAGAAATACACTAATTGCCAAAGGCATGCAACTTTATTCCATGTACCTGCGGAAGTCCTTAATAGTAGTATCATTTACTGTACCTTTGACCAATGGGGAATGGATATTGTTGGACCATTTCCTCCCGCTACAGGACATAGAAAATTTCTCCTAGTAGCTGTTGAATACTTCACTAAATGGGTGGAAGCAGAACCATTGGCTAAAATAACTGAGGAAGAAGTCATCATATTTTTATGGAGAAACATAGTATGCCGGTTCGGAATACCTCGAAGAATAATTTCCGACAATGGAAGACAGTTTCAGGGAGGAAGAATACAAGAGTGGTGCAAAGATATGAAAATTAAACAAATCTTTACTTCAGTAGCCTATCCTCAAGCAAATGGGCAAGCGGAAGTGATTAATCGGATTTTATTGCACGGGATCAAGACAAGACTACAAGGGGCTCGAGGGGAGTGGGTAAATGAATTACCCAGTGTCTTATGGGCTTATAGAACGACTCCTCGGGTATCTACAGGAGAAACTCCTTATAGCTTAGTGTATGGATCTGAGGCCCTCATCCAGTGGAAATTGGAGTGGAATCTCTTCGGGTACAAAGCTATAACCCCGATCAGAATGAAGAAAAAAGAAAGTTGGAGTTAGATGGGATTACGGAGTTGAGAGAAAAAGCCTTGGCTAAAGTGGAATTATATAAAATAAGGGTGACAAATGCTTACAATCGGAGGGTTCGCCCGAGGGCTTTTCAGGTGGGAGATCTAGTGCTGCGAAGAATCAATCCTGCGGGGGAAGTAAAGAAGTTAGCACCCAAGTGGGAAGGCCCCTATAAAATAAAAGGGGTGATCGGAAGAGGAGCCTATAGGCTGGAAGATCATGAAGGTCGGGAACTGGTGAGACCTTGGAACATTCATAATTTAATAAAGTATTTCGTGTAATCTTTCAGTTATCATTGCTGTTCTCATATGCATTCCCTAATTAAATAAATTTCCTTTTATTAAGCAATGTTCAGTTTACTCGTTGGATCGGGATGTTTGGTCAACGTTTAAACTTAAAAATACCATGTTATTGTGCTCGGGGTAGCGAGCTTATGTTATTATAGTCCATTGTTGGCGGGTTAAATACAGGATCGGGAAGTTTGGTCTGTATTTGAACCTAAAATGGGACTAAGCGATCATGCTCGGGGTAGCGAGCAATGTTCGGTTTACTCGTTAGATCGGGATGTTTGGTCAACGTTTAAACTTAAAAATACCATCGTTTACTCGTTGGATCAGGATGTTTGGTCAACGTTTAAACTTAAAAATACCATGTTATTGTGCTCGGGGTAGCGAGCTTATGTTATTATAGTCCATTGTTGGCGGGTTAAATACAGGATCGGGAAGTTTGGTCTGTATTTGAACCTAAAATGGGACTAAGCGATTATGCTCGGGGTAGCGAGCAATGTTCGGTTTACTCGTTGGACCGGGATGTTTGGTCAACGTTTAAACTTAAAAATACCATCGTTTACTCGTTGGATCGGGATGTTTGGTCAACATTTAAACTTAAAAATACCATCGTTTACTCGTTGGATCGGGATGTTTGGTCAACGTTTAAACTTAAAAATACCATGTTATTGTGCTCGGGGGTAGCGAGCTTATGTTATTATAGTCCATTGTTGGCGGGTTAAATACAGGATCGGGAAGTTTGGTCTGTATTTGAATCTAAAATGGGACTAAGCGATTATGCTAGGGGTAGCGAGCAATGTTCGATTTACTCGTTGGATCGGGATGTTTGGCCAACGTTTAAACTTAAAAATACCATCGTTTACTCGTTGGATCGGGATGTTGGTCAACGTTTAAACTTAAAAATACCATCGTTTACTCGTTGGATCGGGATGTTTGGTCGACGTTTAAACTTAAATGTATCATGTTATTATGCTTGGGATGTTCTCTCTAAAGCCCGACCGTATTTTATATGCTCGGGATGTCTTTTCCCCGAGCTCGGTTATATTCATTATTTCGGGATATTTTCCAACCGAGCTTTATTTGCTTAAAATTTTGCTTGGTGGAGAGACTAGCTTGCACAAGATTGTAAGAAGACAAGGAGAGTCAGAATATCATTCCCAAAAGATTACAATTTTAAAAAGTTAAAACAAGAGGGGTACGTCCCTAAATCTACAGCTGGAGTAACTCGTCGGGAACGGTATTCAGGGCCTCATCAACATTTATAAAGTCTGTTGAAGTTCCTTCAGGAGGATAGCCAGCGGCTTTAAATTGACGAACATACGCTTCAAAGCCATAGTTAAGGAACATGGCAGCGCGTTCGCCCAAAATATCGCCATACTCTTCAGACTTCATAAACTCTTCTTTCTTGATGAGCCAGGATTCTTCGATCTGAGCAGCCCGAGATAGTTTCTCCTGGTCAAGCTGTTCAGAAAGGGATTTGTTCTCTTCAGCCCGCAATGACTTCTCCTGTGAAAGTTGCTCTAAGAGGGATTTATTCTCTTCAGTCACGGACCTGTACTGCCCGGATAAAGTGGTGTTAGCTTCCTCAAGGTCGGCTAATTTCTTGTGCGCTTATTCGAGAGCCTCCACTGTCTTATCCCGAGTAGCAACAGCAGCAGAGTAACGTTCCTCCAGTAACTTTATGGATTTCTTCATCTCCTCGCCGATACCTTCTAGTTGTTTGAGGTGTTTCTGATTCTCTCCATCTGAGGATCTCATTGATTGGAAGCGAGTCATAATCTCGCCGGCCATCAGATTGGTCTGCAAGAGAATAAATGAAATTAATATACCGAAGACAAAGAGTTTATCAGATGGAAGTGGATGTAAGTTACCCGAGTGAGGGAAGTGGAAAAATCATTTATCAAGTTGCTGAAGGCCAATCCTCAGAGGTATTTATGGTCGGGAGAATTGGCCCAATTGCAAATGATAGAGTGAGAAGTTTTGGGGTCCGGTTTTCTCAGAATGGGGACGTTGGGGGGATAAATCCAATCGGGTATATGATATCGGGAGGTTGGCCGAGAAGAGCTAGAACCACCGGGAGCAGGTTGAGAAACAGCTCGAGTCTGAAGTGGTGGACTAGCTCGGCGGGTAAGGGAGATTCGAGGAGAAGAAGTTTTCTTGGTAGGAGGAAGTTTAGAGGAAGAACCTTGGCCCTCGGGGGCCGCCCTCTTCAATGATCGAGGAATCAAGGCTTCCGCCTCAGGTATTTCAATCACCTCTTCGGGAGGAGCAGGTGTAACAGATGGGGGAGGAATTGTTCCAGTGGTCAGTTTAGCAGCCTTCTCTGGTACGGTAATTTTCTTCAAGCTAGCAGCAATCTTGGCTTTCAGCATCTTGGTTTCTGCAAGAAAGAAACATCATAGCAATTATTCAAGCATGTTAAAACGAAGTAAGCAAACAAAGCAAGATGCTCGGTAAATACTCACCGAGGGGCATTTTTAGGGAAACACCCTTAGGACTAAGCTGGAACAAATACAGCAGTCCGTCGTCAATCAGCTCCCCAAGGTTAAAACACTGATCGCCAAGCTTACGACGAACCGATAGATATGTTTCTCCCTCAAGTAGCCCCTTGATCGACTTGCCCTTCGGTAAGTTTTCTTTCCACTCCATGGGACAATCCCAGGGTTGGAGTGGGCGAGCAAAGAAGAAAAATCTTTTCCAATTTTTTATGGAAGATGGGTAATTTTTCAGAAAACCCATCCCTGTTCGAGAAGAAAAGTAAAAAAGCCCGATCTCCTTTCGATTTAATTGAAAGAAACAATGAAAGAGTTCGGGAGTCGGAGAAAAAACCAAAAAAGGATAAGACTATGTAGAAACCCGCCAACAATCGGTAACTGTTGGGGAATAACTGACTTAGAGAGATGGCAAAATAGGAGGCAACATCTACAAAAAAAGGAGGAATAGGAAAACGAAGTCCCCCTCGGAGTTGGTCTAGGTAGAAGGGAAAATAACCCTCGGGAGGCAGGTGGGGGCGAGATCCGGGAGGGGGAACAATAATAGATGTCCCATCGGAAATCCGCCTTTAGTTTGGATACTGGATAGGTGCCGTTGTGATTTAATCCCTGAGTCAAATATCTCAAACCAGGGAACGCGGGCTTTTATCAGGTCCTGCTCTGTCGCAGCCTGAAGCTCTTCTCTACGAGCATCGTGGGCTGACGACGAGCTGGAAGTCTCCTCACTATCAGAGGAAGAAGAATGTCGAGGAGAGGGACTCAGGGTACCCTCCTCCTCGAACATGTCTATAGTTTTAGAATAATCGTCAGAAGAAGACATACTCGATGAATGGAAAGAAAATAAGTATGAAAGAAAAGTTGGTCGGACGTCTAATGCTAGCTCGGAAGCAAATTGCAGTAAAGTAAGTTAAATCGACGAAATGAGCGAGTATTTATAGGGGGGGCCACTTGAACAGTCGTTGAATCGACATCGTTCAAAATAAATCCCATGAACGGTTATAGATGTGCCTCGGGAAACGAAACATCGCAAGATTTTTTGAAATTTTTAGGCGGGAAAATTAGGCGGTAAAAATATCCCGAGCATATCAGGATTTTACCCGAAGACAATAAACCAAGATTTCACTACTTTCATCTTGCATTACTTTAGGGGGTGAGGTGATGTCATATGACATATTGATTTTCTCGGGTAAAAACCAGTTATGAAGATACAAACTCTAAAATTACCGAGCAGAACAACTGCTAAACCCTCTTCGGGATTTTGGTCAAAGTATAGCGGAAGACCCGGTCATAATTAAAACTAATTAACCGACTGAGATTGAACGTGCATTAATGGGGCGGATTTCTCGGGCACGTTTGGCTCTAGTCAAGCCACGATCCGAGGAAATCATGTTGCTGATTTCCCGCGAGTTAGTTACTGAGGACAGCCCTATAAATACCATTGGATAGCCTCATTGCAGGGGTTGGATTTTTCTGGGCAAAAAAGACTCCGAAGAGAGCAAATTTATGTCTGTTCGATCTTTCTTGTTATTTTTCTAAAAATATTCGTATAAGTCATTGAGCGATTGTTATTTGTGTCCAGAGAGTCTTGTAAATCATCGACGAGATAATGAAATTTCATACTGGACTAGGTCCCGTGGTTTTTCTCTCGATTTGAGGGTTTTCCACGTAAAAAATCTTGGTGTGTTTATCGTTATTTTGCATTAACATTTTATTCTACCTTATAGTCAAAATCTCGAATCATATCATATCTATATATATATACATATATATATATATATATATATATCTATATCTATATATATATATATATATATATATATATGATGTGATTCAATTTTTTTTGGTTCGGCAGATTTAAGCGTTTGCGAAAATAAAAGAAAAACACCAAGATTTTTACGAGGGGAGTCTCTTTGGGTTACCAAAGACGAGGGGAGTCTCCTTCTTCACCCCATAAGCTGGTTTGCAGACTCCACATGTCTATATACGGCCTCCGACAAGCGTCCAGACAGTGGTACACTAAGTTTTATGATGCTTTACTAGCATTTGGTTTTCACCAGTCCAAGGCTGATTATTCACTCTTTACCAAAGGATCTTGTAAAGACCCGGAAATTAAGGTCTTAAAACTCTAATTATTAAATAACTATTAATTGATATAGCATGACTAAAACTTTATTATTTAATTTCCTTGTAAGAATTAAATATTCCTAGGTTCTCTAGCTATCATCACAATCTATGCAAGTATTGATATCATTAATTCAAAGATTTCCATCCTATTTTGCTAGCAACTAAAAATCGAAAATTTCCTTATTGAATCAAGAGTTTTGGGAAAGATTTTTATACCATAAATTCAAGAATCTCAGCCTCATTTTTTTCGAAAATCTGCATCATTATTTTCGAAAATTATATACCATAATTTCATCAAAATCTTCACCTTATATACCCTCAAAAATCGATATCATATTAGCATCATAATATGCACCGATTTTATACCATATGCTCACCAAAAACTGCATGTTTTAGCAACAAAATCATATTTCATACCATAATTTTGAAATCCTTCCACCATTATCTTATGATATTTAGTTAAAATTATAAATAGGATTTCACCATAGAATATTGACCTAGCATAACCTTTCTCCTCCATCAACTTTTATTTCGAAAATCCCTCCCATTCAGCAACATAGAGCCGAAAACTATAGCCCCAAACCTTATCAAATTCGACCACTTCAAGGCTTAGGAAGGAAGGATTTTGTGTCGTTTTCGCACCCTTAATCGTTCAAACATCGATAATCGCTGTAAGTGGGTTTTTGCTAGTTATTCGTTTCGTTTTCTAAAAATGATTGTATGTATGCTTTTAAATCTCAATCGATATGAATTTATTTTGAAATTATGCAAGTAGTAATTTTTAAGCACTTTAAACTTTGAAATCTGATTGGAAGTGGATTCCTTTATGACCCTGATGCGGTGGGATATAACCGTTTACATGACCTTATACGGTGGTTAACCGTTGTTTCTGGAATGTCCAGACCCTTTATTCGTGGGTAAGCCGATGCATGACCTCTTCTCTAGGAGGGATAATTCTAGAGACCGATATCAGTACCAAGATGAAACTAGATGATTTATTGTGCTTAACTTATAAGAAAATTATGATATGATATGTTATGCTATGCTATGGCTCGATGGAGCAATTATGGTAAGATGCATTCATATCAAGATTACGTTTGAATTACGTTTTGGAAAATTATGAAAACTATATTATTGTCATATCGATTGGCCCACGCTTGCTGAGTGTTTTCCAAAACACTCACCCCTTACTCTACATCCCCAGATAAAGACGAGGAAGAAGTTGAAGCCGAAGAAGATCACCAATTTTGGGGTTGGTGATATATCCGCTGCGTATTTCTAAGAATTAAGATCCCAAGACTTTATTTAAGTACGATTTTACTATTTAAGTTGTTAAGTTTTAATTCCGCACTTTTATTCAGTTGTAAAGACATTATTTTCTTTGTTTATGGAATACAGACTGGTTTTTGGTTATTACGATATTACGAGGCTTATTGATTTCAAGATGTTTATGGAAATCAATGCCGGTATTATTGACCCCGGTCTCGGGGCGTGACATTTTAGTGGTATCAGAGCTAGCCAGGTCTCATAATCCCGCTGGGAAAAGATCGATTCACGATAATTACGATAATCGGAAGTTCAATCTGATTGATCACGTGAATAACGATTATTCTATTCCCAAAATTTGATTTTAAAAAAAAAATATAATAGAATTTTCGAAAAAAATTCGAAACTCTATTCTGCCAAGCCGCCGCCGCCGCATGCCGCCACGATAACTGTCGACGAGTATATCATTAGAACCGTCTCTTCCAGTCGTTCTTACTGTCCAAATTTCATGTCGATCGGATTTGATTTGCCCGATCAATTTCGCGTTTGAAATCAAGAACCCTAATTCCCAAATTATGTTCGTTCCCCGATTTTCTGATCATATCTTGATCGTTTTGAAATTAAAAATTTTAGTCTGATCGTCTGAACATGTCGATCAAAAGCCCTTTATCAATTTCAAAATTCAGCCACTGGAAGATAACCAGAATTCGGATCGAATTTGGGTCCAAGAACCCTAGCAGCCACGAAATTTCTTTTCTCGATTTCTTAGGTTCCGAAAACATTTTTGTTCGAATTAAATTTGAAATTACGATCCTTATTCTATTTCGATCAGTAGCCCTCTGCCAATTTTGGATTTCAAGCATCGATTAGGGATAATTTCGAAACCCTAATTTCGGGTTATGAACCCTAATTTTCGATTTTTTTTAAAAAAAAAAAAATTTCCAGAATGCAAAATTTGAAATTTTTGCTTCATGCTTGTTTTTTTTAAATGATTTTGTCAAGTATTTCATTTGACTAAACTAGTTCCGTAATTGGGTTTAGGTGATGTCGACCCGAGCCCAGACCGCCAAGATCCTTAGCCTGGAGCAAGAAATTGAAAAGCTCAAAGAAGCTAAATCTGAACTCCTTGAGGTAGTAGACCACCTGCGTGGCGATGTTCATAGACTCGGTTACTATCACCATCAAGCCGACGAGCAGAGTAAGGAAGCTAAAAAAGAAGTTGCTCGATTGGATGAACTCCATAGGACTGCTGCCGAGAAATGCGTAGTGCAAAGGCAACAGCTGGAGCAAATGGCGGAGCGAGTTCTCTCACTCCAAGCTACGAACCAGCGCTTGACAGTAAGAAACAATGGATACTGGAGTATCATCACTCACCTCCAGAACGTCAATAGTGATCTACGGGAAGCCAATGATCACATGCGAGACCTCCTGGACGTGGTAGACTCGGATGAAGACCCAGAGGAGGACCCAGAGGAAGAACCAATGGAGGAAGAAATCATAGAGGAGTTAGGAAGTGGAGAAGTTGTAGATCCGTAGTTTCCTAGGAATCATTGTTTAAGAGTTTTTGTTTTATTTCGATGTTCAACATTTCCGTTTTGTTTTGATAAACAATTTCAAGTTATTAATAAAATAGTCATTTTCCCTTTTTCCATGTCTTCATTATATTCTGTTATCAACTTTACTTCTGCGCATGGACCTTAGATCTTTGGGTATTGTAGGAGATGGCCGGTCGTCCTGTGCGTAACAACCGTAACCCCAACTATGCTGCCCCTCCTAACACTAATGAGGGAAGATCGAATGGAAACCAAAATCCTCCACAACCCCCGAGGATGGGTCTAAGTCGTGAGGACTTGACAGCTATAGCCACCATTGTGGCCACGACACTACAAGGTCTGGCTAACCCCGCTATTAATCAGCAACATCCGCAGCCAGCGCCACATCAACAGGGCGTGAAGTACCACTATGAATCACCGCGAAAGAACAGAGTTCCAACTTTTGATGGCAACTCAGACCCAGAGATGGCCCATAATTCGCTTAAGCAAGTGGAAAATCACCACAGACTACTTGAAGTGCCGGAGCACATCAAAGTGGAAGTCACCACATCATTTCTCATTGATCAAGCTGGAAAATGGTGGGAGATTGTGTCACCAATGATGTTAGAAGTGGGACCAAACACTTGGCAATGGTTCCGAAGCACATTTCTAAAGCAGTACTTCCCAACAACAGTGCAAAATCAGAAGCTGAGAGAATTTGAGAACTTGACTCAAACTCCTGACATGTCAGTGGTTGAATATACCGCAAAGTTCAATGCACTGGGAACGTATGCACCTAGTATCATGGCAGATGAGACCTTGAAGCTCCATCGCTTCAGGATTGGACTGAACAGTCGTATCCAATCCGCCCTTGCGATTTTTGAAACCGCAAATTTTGGAGATCTAATGGGAGCAGCCATCAGGGCTGAAGCAGACATAAAGCGCCGCGAGGAAGAATTTAAGCGCAAGCGACCCTCCATTAGTCAGCATACCTCTAATGGTCAAAACTTCAAGAGGCCTAACCCGTCCAGTAATCAGCGAAAAGGACCAACACTCGGCCCAAACCAACAGAGGTTTCCAAAATGTTCAAACTGTGGCTATCATCATCCCGGAGAATGCCTTAAGGGAAAAGGAGCATGTTTCCGATGTGGAAAGTTAGGACACAGGATAGCTGAATGCCCTGAACGTGATGTAAAGGGGACAACTGCAAGAAATGGCGGTCCTCCGATCAAACCCAGGGAGAACAAACCGAATGCCCGTGTCTTTGCCATATCACATGAGGAGGCAGAAGACGCAAATGACGTCGTGGCAGGTACCATTTTATTAAACGAATTATCTGCTTATGCATTGTTTGACTGTGGTGCCACGCATTGGTTTATATCTAAGAGGTTTGCTAAGAAACTAGCTCTTAAACTGGAATTGTTTAGTAAACCATACAGTGTAGCAACGCCCACCAATAAAACCTTATTAGCGCACAGTATACACCGAGATTGTAATCTCAATATTTAGTGCTGAGTTAATTCAACTCAACATGGTAGATTTCGATATTATACTCGGAATGGATTGGTTATCCAAACACCATGGGGTGGTTGACTGTCGCAACAAGAATGTTAAACTGCGAACTCCAGACGAAGGAGAGATCGTGTATCACAGTAAAACCAAGGAACAAAAATTCCTTCTATCGGCAGCACAAACTTGGAAAGTCGTGAAGGACGGTGAAGAAGTATACCTAGCAACAATAAGCGAGGTAAAAGAAGAAGACGAACTCAGGGTAGAAGACATAACGATAGTACAAGAATTTCCGGATGTCTTCCCTGAAGAGCTGCCACGTTCTGTCCCAAACCGTGAATTGGAGTTTGAAATCAATTTGGTACCAGGGGCTGCACCAATTTCAAAGGCACCATACCGAATGGCTCCAGCCGAATTGAAATAACTCAAGGAACAACTGCAGGAGCTCTTAGACAAGAGACAAATTAGACCAAGTGTATCCCCATGGGGAGCTCCAGTATTGTTTGTGAAGAAGAAATACGGGAGCATGAGATTGTGCATCGACTATCGAGAACTGAATAAGATTACAATCAAGAACAAGTACCATCTTCCAAGAATTGATGACCTGTTCGATCAACTCAAAGGAGCTAAAGTCTTTTCTAAGCTCGATCTAAGGTCAGGCTATCACCAACTAAAGATAAAAGCAGAGGATGTACCGAAAACCGCATTCAGAACAAGGTATGGGCATTACGAATTCATGGTGATGCCATTTGGCTTGACAAACGCCCCAGCAGTATTCATGGACTTGATGAATCGAATATTCAAGCCATTCTTGGATAACTTTGTGGTTGTGTTCATCGACGACATTCTCATTTATTCGTCGAGCAAAGAGGAACACGAACAACATCTTTGTCTCACTCTCCAGACACTGAGAGAGAAAGAGCTTTATGCCAAATTTAACAAATGTGAATTTTGGCTAGAGAGCGTATCTTTCTTAGGACACATCATATCAAAAGCAGGAGTGTCCGTAGACCCTAAGAAGGTAAAAGCAGTTTTGGACTGGCAAAGGCCAACGACCGTAACAGAAATTCGAAGCTTCTTGGGACTAGTTGGTTATTACCGGAAGTTTGTTGAAGGATTTTCCTCAATAGCAGTACCTCTTACAAAGCTCACACAGAAGAACTCAAAATTCATCTGGAGTGAAGAGTGTGAGAAAAGTTTTGAGATCTTGAAGGAAAAGCTTTCATCTGCACCAGTACTGGTACTACCAACTGAAGGCATGGGTTTCACTATTTATAGTGATGCATCGAAAGAAGGACTGGGATGTGTACTCATGCAAGAAGGAAGAGTAATTGCGTATGCTTCAAGACAGCTCAAGCCTCACGAGCAAAACTACCCTACGCATGACCTCGAATTAGCCGCAGTGGTGTTCGCCTTAAAAATTTGGAGGCACTACCTTTATGGCGCCAAGTGTGAAGTGTTCACAGACCATCAAAGCCTTAAATATTTGTTTACTCAAAAAGAACTAAACATGAGGCAGAGACGATGGATTGGACTCTTGAAGGACTACGATCTCACTATTAGTTACCATCCCGGCAAGGCAAACAAAGTAGCAGATGCATTGAGCCGGAAAGGCAAAGGAAAAATGATCTTAGCTTCGGTCTCAGCTCAACCTTGTCTTCGAGAGACCATCAAATTGAGTCAAGATCAGGATCCTAGTCTGACAAAGTTAAAAGAGCAAGTCAAAGATGGAAAAATCACTGACTTCGAGACTGATGGTAATGGAATTCTGTGGATGAATGGACAATTGTGCGTACCAAATGTGGACAACATAAGACAAGAGGTAATGTCTGAAGCGCATAAGTCCAAATTTTCAGTCCACCCTGGGAGTACAAAGATGTCAAAGATTTGAAGGAAAGTTTCTGGTGGAATGCCATGAAGAAAGACGTAGCAGAATTCGTCGCCCGATGCTTAGTATGTCAGCAAGTTAAAGCTGAGCATCAAAGACCCGGAGGACTTCTTCAACCTCTGAAAATCCCTGAATGGAAATGGGAACACATCTCCATGGATTTCTTCGTAGGACTACCAAAATCAAGACAGAGCCATGACGGAATATGGGTAATTGTTGATAGACTAACCAAATCAGCACATTTTCTACCTGTCCGTATGAACTAACTTGGACAAGTTGGCAACGCTATATATGGACAATATAGTGAGACTGCATGGAGTCCCAGTGAGCATCCTATCTGACAGAGATCCTAGATTCGTATCACGATTCTGGAAAAGTTTTCAGCAGGCTATGGGAAGTAAAGTAACTCTTAGTGCGGCCTATCACCCACAGACCGATGGCCAGACCGAGAGGACTATCCAAACCCTCGAGGATATGCTAAGAGCTTGTACCTTGGATTTTACTGCAAATTGGAGCGAGCTTTTGCCTCTAGTCGAGTTCGCTTATAACAACAGCTACCATAGTAGTATTGGGATGGCATCGTACGAGGCACTCTACGGGCGCAAATGTCGATCACCGTTATACTGGAATGAAGTAGGAGAAAGAGCTATCACAGGACCTGAGTTAGTGCAAGCCACTACTGACAAGATAGCTATCATCAGGGATCGGCTTAAGACAGCCCAGGACCGACAGAAAAGTTGGGCTGATTTGAAAAGGAGACCAGTGAATATTGAGATTGGTGAAAAAGTCTATGTAAAGATTTCACCAAGGAAATGAGTAATTCGATTTGACAAAAGGGGAAAGTTGAATCCGAGATATGTGGGACCATTTGAAGTTCTAGAGAAGGTGGGAACGCTAGCATATAGAGTAGCACTACCACCAAATCTGTCAAGGATTCACAATGTTTTCCACGTATCACAACTAAGGAAATACATTGCTGACCCAAGCCATGTACTTGAAGCAGAACCCCTAGTAGCTCAAGGGAACTTGGACGAAACGCTAAAATACGAAGAAGTTCCGATTCGTATCGTGGACTCAAAAGACCATGTTTTGCGACGAAGGACAATTTCTTATGTCAAAGTCCAATGGTCAAACCATACGGAAAGAGAAGCTAAATGGGAAGTAGGAGAATTGGTGCGGGAAAAATACCCCTACCTTTTCCATGATCAAGTTGACTCGAGTTTCGATGACGAAACTTCCATTAAGGAGGGAGGGATGTAAAGACCCGGAAATTAAGGTATTAAAACTCTAATTATTAAATAACTATTAATTGATATAGCATGACTAAAACTTTATTATTTAATTTCCTTGTAAGAATTAAATATTCCTAGGTTCTCTAGCTATCATCACAATCTATGCAAGTATTGATATCCTTAATTCAAAGATTTCCATCATATTTTGCTAGCAACTAAAAATCGAAAATTTCCTTATTGAATCAAGAGTTTTGGGAAAGATTTTTATACCATAAATTCAAGAATCTCAGCCTCATTTTTTTCAAAAATCTGCATCATTATTTTCGAAAATTATATACCATAATTTCATCAAAATCTTCACCTTATATACCCTCAAAAATCGATATCATATTAGCATCATAATATGCACCGATTTTATACCATATGCTCACCAAAAATCTGCATGTTTTAGCAACAAAAATCTACTCATATTTCATACCATAATTTCGAAATCCTTCCACCATTATCTTATGATATTTTAGTTAAAATTATAAATAGGATTTCACCATAGAATATTGACCTAGCATAACCTTTCTCCTCCATCACCTTTTATTTCGAAAATCCCTCCCATTCAGCAACATAGAGCCGAAAACTATAGCCCCAAACCTTATCAAATTCAACCACTTCAAGGCTTAGGAAGGAAGGATTTTGTGTCGTTTTCGCACCCTTAATCGTTCAAACATCGATAATCGCTGTAAGTGGGTTTTTGCTAGTTATTCGTTTCGTTTTCTAAAAATGATTGTATGTATGCTTTTAAATCTCAATCGATATGAATTTATTTTGAAATTATGCAAGTAGTAATTTTTAAGCACTTTAAACTTTGAAATCTGATTGGAAGTGGATTCCTTTATGACCCTGATGCGGTGGGATATAACCGTTTACATGACCTTATACGGTGGTTAACCGTTGTTTTTGGAATGTCCAAACCCTTTATTCGTGGGTAAGCCGATGCATGACCTCTTCTCTAGGAGGGATAATTCTAGAGACTGATATCAGTACCAAGATGAAACTAGATGATTTATTGTGCTTAACTTATAAGAAAATTATGATATGATATGTTATGATATGCTATGGCTCGATGGAGCAATTATGTTAAGATGCATTCATATCAAGATTACGTTTGAATTACGTTTTGGAAAATTATGAAAACTATATTATTGTCATATCGATTGGCCCCCGCTTGCTGAGTGTTTTCCAAAACACTCACCCCTTACTCTACATCCCCAGATAAAGACGAGGAAGAAGTTGAAGCCGAAGAAGATCACCAATTTTGGGGTTGGTGATATATCCGCTGCGTATTTCTAAGAATTAAGATCCCAAGACTTTATTTAAGTACGATTTTACTATTTAAGTTGTTAAGTTTTAATTCCGCACTTTTATTCAGTTGTAAAGACATTATTTTCTTTGTTTATGGAATACAGACTGGTTTTTGGTTATTACGATATTACGGGGCTTATTGATTTCAAGATGTTATGGAAATCAATGCCGGTGTTATTGACCCCGGTCTCGGGGCGTGACAGATCTGGTTTCTCATTTGTAGCTCTCCCAGTTTATGTTGATGACATTATTATCACCGGTCGCTCACCTGCTTTCACCTGCTGCTATTGATGCCATCAAACTATTTTCGCATTCTAAATTCAAACTCGAGGATTTAGGTGTGATCTGTTACTTCTTGGGCATCGAGATTGCACGTTTTGTCACTAGGGGAGTTAGTGGCGGATTACCCATATGTAATTTTGAAAATAAGCATTTTAACCTCATTAGTTTTGCAAATAGGCAGATTACCCACGGTGGTTTGAAAATAGTTATTTGATTTCCCTCCCTCAACGTGGTTTTGAAAATAGACACTTTATCCACTTGTGGTTTGCCTATTTTCAAACCGTAGGGATGATCGGCCTATTTACAATTAAATTCCACTGATGGTGATGTTGTTCCTGATCATGCTCAATATAGACGTCTTATTGGTCGTTTATTATACCTCACATAGTGCCGTCCAGATATTACTTTTACCGTACACAAACTCAATCAATTCATCTCTAATCCATGCGTGCCTCATCTTCATGCCGTTCATCATCTCCTTTACTACTTAAAAGGTTCACCCGGCGGACAAGGAATTTTCTTTTCCTCTTCTTGGGACTTTTTGATATCTTGAAAATCTTAAAAGCAGTCCACTGTGTATCGTTCTTCCGCCGATGCAGAATATCGTGCTTTAGCCACATCATGTGAATTGGTCCGGCTTCGTCAACTATTATTAGAGCTAAGCATGGATGTTTATACTACATCATTATTCTTCTGTGACAACATTGTTGTCTTACACATCGCATCCAATCCAAATTTTCATGAGGTACTAAGCACATCGATTGTCATTTTGCTCGTGATAAAATTGCTCGCGATGTTCTCAGGCTCATGCCTATCGGTTCTCAGCACCAACTTGCTGACATGTTAACAAAGCCATTACAGTCCACTACGTTGCTTCCTTTCTGTCCAAGATGACAGTCCGATATCTCTACCGTCCACCATGAGGGGGAGTATTAGAACTATTACAGTTCAGTTAGTTTAGAGCTTCGCTTTCATTCTTATTTTCTGTTTCATTGATTTAGCTCGTTCAGTTCTTGTGCCAGCTGACAGGAAGATATTTTCTTCCTGTTGTAATTTATAAATACATTTTAACTTTGTAAACTTAAAGTTAAGTGGATTCATTCAATGAAATAATTCCCTGCATTCTCTCCTCTCCAATGGAGTTTACATGCATGTAATATGGAGTCAGTAATTAATATTACTTGGGGATTAGTTGGATTATGCAGGGTAAAAGGCTCTAAATTGAGTTGGATAAAAAATAAAATTTTAATTTTTAATTTTGAAAGTTGCATGGGATTAGAGTTCACTATAACAAGGGTGGTTCCATCCCTGACTAGGGACATCAACTTATTGTTGTTGGTCATAACATATTCTGTTGATTTTGATTGTACAATTAGAAATTAATGTGGTCTATGAGTTTTTTTAGTAATTTAATTTAATTTTCTAAAATTGATAATCGTTAATAAATGTCTTCTGATCCGAGTAAGTAGTAAAAACGATTTGATGTGCCTCAATAGGAATGGCAACGGTCGGGTATGGGATGGGTTTGATCAATCTCAGGACCCGCTCCGCTACACATAAAACCCGACGGGTTTATCCGCCCTGCCCCGGTTCCAATTTTTTTATTTTTTATTTTTTTTAAAAAAAGAATTAGCTAGAAATTAATTTTGAAACACAAAATTTAGTTTTGTGATTAAATTTCATGTTTTCTCTAGTAAATATTTATAATAAGTGTTGTAAAACTATCTTTAAACTACTACATATTTATTAATTTGCTCTTATTTACTTCAAAATGTCCAACTTCTTTAACATGAACACATGATTTTAATATAAAATTAAATAATGACACTTTATTGTTCAATTAAAGAAGTGAAATGTATAATCAATATCATATTTTTTTTAAAAAAATTAAAAATGTATTGCGGGGCGGGTTCGGCCAATCCCAGGACCCGCCCCGCTTCCAAACTCGGTTAAAGCGGGTCCAGACCCGCCCCGACGGGGCTGGTTCAATGCGGGTTTCGGTTTAGACCCGTCCCATTACCATCCCTGTACCTCAACCAAGGTTTGATTCCAGAGATTGTGAATATAAACATGGGTGTTATCAGATGATTTATTCAGCCAAGCCCAAGCAATCAATTTGATCTCCATAACCATCTAAACAAAGAATTATGGGAAAAAATAATGCCGCTCCCCTATGGTGAAAAATTGTTCAACCTAATCAAGGAAAAAAATATTAAACCACTTAGGTCCACTTCGGACCAAAAAGACAAATATACCCTTACTTATAGTATTATGCCTCTTTTTTTTATTTCTCTCTCTTCTTTTTGCCATTCTCTCTCTTCTTTTTCGGGTTCTCTCTCTTCCCTTCGGATTCCCTCTTACTGTTTGCATTCTCTCTCCTTTTTGCATTATCTCTCTTCCTTTACACCAATTATAATTACATGCACCAGTTATAAATTACATGAATCAGTTATGATTATGATGCACCAATTATAATTACGTACACCAGTTATAATTTGCATGCACCAGTTATAATACATGCACCAGTTGTAATTACATGCACCCGTTATGATTTCATGCACTAGTTATATTTTACATGCATAAGTTATAATTACATGCACCATGAATAATGACACACACCAGTTATGATATACATGCACCATGTGTAATTATGATGCACCAATTTATAATTACATATACATGCACCAGTTATAATTAAATGCACCAGCTATAATTTACATGTACCAGTTATGATTATGATGCAACGCTTATAATTATATGCACCAGTTATAATTTACATGCACCAATTATAATTACATGCACCAGGTGTAATTACATAATCACATGCACCAGTTATGATTTCATGCACAGTTATGATTATGATGCACCAGTTATAATTGTATGCACCAGTTATAATTTACATGCACAAGTTATAATTACATGCACCAGTTATGATATACATATACCAGGTGTAATTAAGATGCACCATTTATAATTACATAATGCACCAGTTATAATTACATGCACCAGTTATAATTTACATGCACTAGTTATAATTTACATGCACCAGTTATGATCATGATGCAACCGTTATAATGATATGCCCAAGTTATAATTTACATGCACCAGTTATAATTACAGGCACCAGTTGTAATTACATGCACCAATTATAATTACATGCACCAGGTGTATGTAAATAAGTACATGCACCAATTATGATTTCATGCACCAGTCGGATTCTCTCTCTTACTTTTTGCATCCTCTCTCAGTTTTGCATTCTCTCTTCCTTTACACCAGTTACAATTACATGCATCAGTTATGATTATGATGCAACAATTATAATTACATGCACCAGTTATTATTTACATGCACCAGTTATAAATACATGCACTAGTTATAATACATGCATCAGGTGTAATTACATAATTACATGCACCAGTTATGATTTTATGCATCAGTTATGATTTCATGCACCAATTATGATTATGATGCACCAGTTATAATTGTATGCACAGTTATAATTTACATGCACCAGTTATATTTACATGCACCAGTTATAATATATATGCACAATGTGTAATCATGATGCACCATTTATAATTTGATGCACCAGTTATAATTACATGCACAAGTTATAATAACATGCACCAGTTATAATAGCATGCAACAGGTGTAATTACGATGCACCAGTTATAATAACATAATTACATGCACCAGTTATAATTACATTCACCAGATATAATTTACATGCACCAGTTACAATTTATATGCAATACTTATACTTACATGCACCAGTTATGATTTACATGCACCAGTTATAATTACATGCATCAGTTGTAATTATATGCACCAGTATAATATCATGCACTAGCTATAATATCATGGAAAATTAAAATTTTCATGCACCAGTTATTTTTTAAATTTTCATATCAATCGTAAATCCATTTTTTTAAAAAAAAAAATTAATGGCAAAATAAGGATAGAGAATGCAAAATGAATGAAAGAGAATGCAACAGTAGGTTTCAAATGCAGGAGATAGAATATAAAAAGTATGAGAGAGAATGCAAAAAAGCAGGAAAAAGAATGCAAAAAGTATGATAGATAATGCAAAAAGTAAGGGTATTTAAGAAATGAAAAAGACATTTTTGAAACAAAAGTTTGGAAAGTGGCCATTGTGAATAAAGATATCTCTACTATGTATTTATTTGTAGACTTTTTTAAAATTGAGATTTATATATAAATATTGTTTAGTGATGATACCTGTACGCAAATTCCCCAAGAATTAATGCGCATAGACCATCATTGTGAAATATAACATAATAAAATAGATTAGAAGTAATAATTATCACCATTGATCGTGGGATCGAAACTTGATGCGTAGACTACTATAATGATTAAAAGAATCGAGTAATACTATTATTAGCAATGACATTTGATAAATGACAAGTTCTTGATCTTACAACTAGTATCAAATTTAAGATAATATATTTGTTTCCAATAAATTTCAAGTTGTTATAATTGGAAGAGTAATCAAAATGTGACACTTTTAAAAGTAGAAGTATCTATTGTATATAAGTATAAAGCCTGAATTATGACATATAATTGGGTAGTTTGTAAGCATAATAAAGTCAAATATTCCTTTCAGACGTAACTATTAAGTTGGCTCTTCACGAGAAAAAGAAGCCTATGCTTAATCTTTCACATCAGCTCATCTTTTGAACTATAATTGATTAAGAAATCTTCCTTATCTTTTTTGATTTGTACTTTGAAGTTTTAACATTATTATTGGATATATATATATATATATATTAAAAATTCCAATCCCAAAATATACTAAATCGTCACTTATTCAGTTTTGTTCTCCCTCCTCCCAAATCTTGAGTTGACCTCGATTTAAAGAATATTATTGTCATCGGGTAATGAGATGTTAATATGAGAATATTAGCCTCATGTTATGTCTAAATGTCCAATTTTTTTTAGATATATGAGATCTATATTTATCCAAATCAATAAATCGTAACGTAATAATAACATAAATATTGTGATAAGACGAAAAGTAAAAATCATGTACACTTTTTATTTATTTATTATTTTACAAAATACAAAAGGCGTGTGGACCCATTTGGTTTTTCCACATACCAAAGATACACGAAACGTATCAAACATATGAAGGCACAATGATGATCATTTAAAACTTAAAAAGTTTGCTTGATTATTATTACTAGTTATCACCTGGAAAGATGACATTACGCCCTCAGCTTTCTTAATGCTTGTAACAAATACTATCATGCAGCCCAAGAACTAGTCGGCAGGCGGTGGTGGGGGGGACCTAATTCTGGCCGAAACAACCCTTTTCATCGTGGAGGGTGGCGAAGAGGTGTCACGGTCTTTCCGGAAAAGCTGCACATCGGAAGTCGAAAACCGCCCCGAATCACTGGGAAGTCTCATGTATGCAGATGAAGGAGACTCATTTAGCCATGTTCTAATCATCCCTTGTCCTCCATTTTTGTATTGCATTATTGCTTTATATACAAAAGGGATTATGCCTTCCATGTATTACTTGGGACTACTAAGTTTCTAGTTCTTTGCTCAGTGGTGGTACCGGCCTTGGTTTAAAAAGAGAAGAAGGTGGTTGGGGTGGGGTGGGGGTTGATGACGTGGCGTAATATTTTTAGTTTGAGCTTAGCTATTTACGCCAAGATAAGGTTTATATTGCTAAAGACGAAAAGATTTATACTAAAGATTGAAAGGTAGTAATCGGAGACAAATTTCACGTTTTTTTGATATTACATATATTATATTATATTATATTATATTATATTATATTTTATGATTATGTATATTAAGGCCCTCTTTTCTATAACTATTTGTCCTGTCTTTAAATTTATAACTATTTTGGTAATTGGTTCAAGAAAATGGTTCACAATATAATTAATCATAAAAAAATAATATACGTAATCCTAAAATCTAAAAGTGGTCTCCTATGTAGCGCTATCACATCAATATCTGTGTTGGACGCATAAAATTCGTCGATGCGTTTCGACGATTTTTTTCATTGGTATGAAATTCTATTTCTTTTAAAGAAGATATATTTGTTTTTATAAATGATATTACTGGAGTCCTTTTTAAATTAATTTGATTTTAATATAATCGTGGGAACCAAAAGATCTATGTAAAAACAAAAAATATCAATTGACAAAAATGATACTTGGGGAGAAGCATTTGGTGTCATTATTTGAAATTGTATGTCAACTAGAAGCAATCACATCTTACCAAATCTCACTGTGGTTGCGTGTCTTATCTTATGTGTTAAAAATAATTGCTAACGTTTTTTTTTTATATAGTTATATTTATATTAGAGTTGGTCATAAATTTTGATCGAGTAACTCGGACAGATGATATTGAACGATTGAGATTAAATGTCAATTATCTATTTGTTATTTGTTCTATTTGTCTTAATTAAATCGCTCTTGTAATAATCAAAGTTTGGATGCCGGTTGACGTTAACTCTAAGAAGATAAAATTTAATTTGTACTCAATTATTTAATTGGGAAATTAACCCAGATCAATATTCAATTGGTCCTTGATTATTTTAAATCATTGCACATTAAAGACATGATTATATATATCAAATCAACCATGTATGTGCATCTTTTTACTATAAAACGTTAAACATAATACATGCGAGGAAAATTAGGTCCAGACCTCCTTAGTGCATGTTTCGATTATGTAAGATAATAAAAATTATTAATCTCTTCAATGATCCATATTATTTCAGTGATTACTGTGTTTTTTCTATTTTCCTATATTGCTTTCACTGGATACCAAGTGAAATCCAGATTTGATATGTAAAATTAGAAGTTTTTACAAATTTTATTAGAGAGTTATTGCCCTTATTAGGAGAGTGATTATAATATAAGGTAAAAAATGGACAACTCCCAACGTTTACCCATTTCAGCATTTTACTCATACCCTTTCAAAACGTGCACTTAACCACATGAACAATTTTAAGTAGTGCACTTTGTTGGAAATTTGAATCAAATTAAATTGTGTGTCCATTCACGTTGGGATGCATTTTTTCATGATGGATGCTTCCAAATTAAATGGTGTGTCAATTCATGTTGGGGTGCAATTTTTCATGATTGGATGCTTCCAAATGGTGTCTCTTGATGATATCAATTGGTATACTATATAAGAAACAACCATTGAATGAATTAGACATCGAATTTCAAAATTCACATCATATTTGAAGATCAAAATTTGAGTAATTTTGTGAGTCTTCATCATCGTTATGGTTCAGTGTTTTTAGACTTTGTGGTTTAAAAGATTTGTGATTTGGAGTGCTCCTATCACAAATCATAGTCGGTGTATCTTGGGAGACAAATTGCCAAAGTAAACCGTTAGCAGCGGTGCAATATTGTCTTAAGGACATCGCCTCGACATTTCTAATACAAAGTCATTTGTTATTTTTGCTTGCTACTTTCCTAAGATACACACCCATAAAATTTTGTACTACAATCTTAAGACTATATTAGCAACAAATGGCTTCGTCGAGTGCAACAACGACTCCAGTTCATCATGGTGAAATGCCTGAAAAGTTCAATGGGAACGATTTCAAGCGATGGCAAAAAGATGTTTATTTGACAACCTTGGGGTTGTCAAGGTTCCTTAATAAAGATGCTCCTACTATTATGGAGAGTGAAACCGACAACCAAAAGAGGACTGCAGTTGATCGTGGAATCAAAGCGATTTCCTGTGCAAGAATTATATTCTCAATGGACTGGACAACACATTATATAATGTTTATTGTCTAGTGAAGACGGCCAAGGAATTGTGGCAATCCTTGGAGAAAAAGTATAGATCCGAGGATCCCGGCATGAAGAAATTCATCGTTGGGCGATTCCTGGATTTCAAAATGATTGATACAAAGCCTGTGATAGCACAAGTGCAAGATTTGCAAGTAATCATGCATGAAATTCATGCGGAGGGATGGTTCTAAGTGACTCATTCCAAGTGGCCGCCATAATTGAAAAGTTGACTCCGTTATGGAAGGACTTCAAGAATTATCTCAAGCATAAACGAAAAGAGATAAATCTTGAAGACCTTGTGGTTCGCTTGAGAATCAAAGAGGACAACAAATGGGGTATATATAGAAGCAATTTTTTTTTTTTTTTTTTTATGTTTCCGTTGCCCAACGGCAGTGGCCAACGGCTACAATGTCGTTGGCCAACATCATATTGTTTTTAAAATTCTTTTTCACCGATTCCGGTTTCGGAACCAGAACCGGTGGAACCGAAATCACCGGATTGGTGGTTCCGAATCACTGGAATCGATCCGATCCGGGTAAAACCCGGATCGGATTCCAGTTTGTAACGGGACCAACCGGTTTCGATTCGGAACCGGAACCGACCGGTCCGGTTCCGGTTGGTCTGGCCCAATAAGCATCCTGATACATACTCTCGACCGTGACATGTGAGATGCTTGTGAGGAAATTTGCAGCCAGAATATTCGAAAAAATTATCCCCTAAAATGGTAAAGTACACGTTTTGAAAGATTAATTGGTTAAGTACTAAAGGGGGTGAATATTGGGGGGTTGATCGTTTTTTACCCTAAAATATAATATCCACTCGTCTGAGTCCAGCCAAGTTGAACTGCATTAGCTATTGTTCTTGAAGTTGATGCACCTAGAGATTAACCCGGGTTTGATTTTAAAAAACCAAGCAGAAGATACCTGAGCTAACCTGCCCTGAAACTGATTAAACAAGGGTAAAATAATTTAAGCAAGAAGGAATGAAAATAAGGCATTAAGGTAGAAATTATACACAATTTTGTTTATGAAAAATCAAAAATATTGTAATCCTTCTACGTTTACCATTTCCCACCGAATGGATGGATTACGGTAGAAGGCTTTGATTTAAACAACTCATTGTACAAACCCATTTAGACCAATGCCACACTAATGGTCTAAACTCCTAGCAACTACTCAAGCAATTGAGACCACTCTTACAACTCATAGCACAACTCTTTGTTTGAGACATCATATCTTACAGTTATAATTCACTCTTTACAATTAAATCAAATATAACCAATATGGTGAATTGTATTGACACAAATGATCATATATATGATCGAATTCAATAAGAGAAGAGTGCCTATTTTGGGGTGTACTCTCATCTAGCATATATGTTTTTGAAGCTCCACATGATTTGAATCTCTCTATAAATCAATTTATTCTTTGAACAGTGAGTCAGAGATTCGAGATTCCCCACTTCAGATCTTCAATCTTCAAGTGTGTATATATAGCATCCAACAATTTGAATATTAGAGACATAAATATGCGTCTTTTATACTTTATCTGACATCATCGTACTATGTCTATATTTTTCAACAGTCTTATTTCAGTCGTTGACTTTATGTAACTCAACTGTTGACGATTATGCCAGTCTGCTTTTGTTCAGTTGAGTTGAACACTCAAGGCTGACTCAATCGGTCTTCATTTATATGAGTTGAGTTGAATATCAATTGATTTCTTATGTCCAGCTTGCTAGTTGCATCATTTTGGTTTAATCTTCAACTGATTTTAGAGATGTCAAACGGAGCGGATGGCACGAGGCACGGCACGGGTACGACACAACTCGGAGCGGCACGACACAGTCCATTTTGCTACAGTCCCGTGCCGTGCCAGGCACGGCTTGGAACATGGGTCGTGCCGGGCCAAGGGATGCCAGCCCGTGGGCTGGCACGGGCACGGGCACGACACTGTAGGTTTTTTTTAATTAATCAGCGATCGAGCGCCAATTATGTGGCAATCGATCTCCGAGAGGCAGTAGACTATACACGGGCTTGGTAATCGATCGCCACATAACTGCCAATCGATCGCCAATGGCCAACGGTAAAAAAAATGCCGTTAAACGGCTAAAAAAAAAACTTTTTTTTTGGTTGTTATATATAGGTGTGTGTTGAGGAAACATTTTATCCTTTCAATCTCTAAGCTCTCTATGCTTAAAATGCTATACTCTCAATTTGTTCACAAGAAGATAGAAGTTTGCCGTACGTTTGTCAATACAAGCACAAGCAACAAAGCCAATACTCATCATAACAAATATTTGGTAACTTTTATATTTGTTGCATTAGACACTACTTCCGCTTCTTCTAGTTCTAGTTCTAATATATCTTCATTTACCGAGCTTCAGTTATATCTAAACCAGGTCATAAATTTCAGTGAACAAGAATTAGAAACTTTTGATTTTTGGCATGGTGGAAAGAAAATGCTAAACTTTGGCCAATACTTTCCATAATGACACGTGATCTACTAACTCATCCGATATCAACAATTCCATCAGACTCTTGTTTTAGTGCAGGTGGAAGCGTCATTGAAGAAAAAAGAAGTAGAATGAAACCAAACACTGTGAAGATGTGTATTTTTTTAAGAAGTTGGATGCTGATAGCCGCTTACAAAGTTTGAGAGGACATGATGTTTCTTCGGATGAAAATGATGAAAACTAGCAATTTTTTTAAACTCTTTTGTAATTTATTATTTTGGTTTTTTCAATGTAATTTGTAGTTTTTCAATTCGTAGTCAATAAACTTTTATTTTACAAGTATATTGTGCCAATCTATATTTTATAATATTATTATATTTATATAATTAAAATTAAACAAAAAAGAATAAAAAACGAAAAAAAACTAAAAAAATATGATTCCGGCCGTGCCGGTGCTGGCGAAAATGAAGACAGGTCGTGCCAGGCACGACACGTATTTGTTGCGGGCCTGACACGATTTTGTCCCTGCGCGATCCGTTTGACATCTGTAACTGATTTGGTTATCCGGCTGGACTGGTCACATCTGTTTGGTCAGGTAAAAACAAGTACTGGATTTTATAATAGGCATCTGAATCAAAGTTTTGTGCTTAATTTTTATATTGTAAGTTGATGTAGCTATTGGAGCGGATTATTAAGGAGCAACAATTTCCACATACGATAGAGCAAACGAATATGATATTTAAGCTGCTATATGATATACACAATTTTAATTGTGGTGATTTACTAGCAATAAGTATTTGATCTCTATGTGATTCACCATATCCAAGTATTATGATATATTTTTCTACAGACTAGCCATATCTTTTGGTGATGATTCTTATGAAGTTTACTAAATATTATATAATAAATTTTATAGAATCATGTAATTTAATGCCAAATTTAAAATTTTTAGTTTGGGACAGCTTAACTACAGCCCCCTAAAATAATTTGATTATTTTGGTTGACTAACCATAACGAGATATCGTAGCCTTGATGAAGACAACGAGTTTCCACCGAATGAAATTGTATCCTCACGGAATCTGATATCTTTTAAAATTTGCTAAATTGCGCGAATAAATTTAAAAAGAAAAAAAAAAGACTTTTCCCATGCCAAGAGCAAAATGTATTTATCTTAGTAAAGAAAATCTAGAAACTTGGATTTTATATCTGATATCTTTTAAAATTTGCTAAATTGCGCGAATAAATTTAAAAAGAAAAAAAAAAAGACTTTTCCCATGCCAAGAGCAAAATGTATTTATCTTAGTAAAGAAAATCTAGAAACTTGGATTTTATCTAATTAATAATTAAATGAGAATATCAATTAAGTATTTAATTTGTAATCCCGAGGACAAGTGGGCAACAACCAATTTTTAGTCAAATTGAGAACATTTCGATAAATTCAAATTTCGCCAGTTACTTTTTCAAATGCATCATTCCCAAATTCTAAGTTTTGACCATGGTTCACCAAGTATAATGTAGCCACGTCGCGGTAACTTTTCAAGCTAAAATTGATATGTAACTATAATAGTGGGTAGCGGCCATCATAGAACAGAATGTCGATTCATATACGGAACGATGATTTCATGACATTCGTGGTTATGTGGAACATTTTTTATTTTTCTCAAATTTTTCCAATTATTTCGATTTTTTTATTAAAAATTTATTCAAATTATCTAATAATTATTATTTTTAATTTAAAAAAACTCGACAACAATAACCGTCCCGGTCCACGAAACGCCAATAGAATTGGAACAACAAGCCTCCGCTACACCACTAAGGATTCGTTGAGCACTTGATGTTCATATGATTCGAACTTCCATATGTTGCAAAAAATATAGCTCTCTTGACAGTTTGATTACCATTTGCTGAGATCCAGTCTTATCTACATTTGGTCGGCTCCATCATGAATTTTGAGCTGCTGACTGCCTACCTCCGGCTTGCATCCTAAGATTTCAGGCCCTTATACACATATGAACGGCCGACACAGAATTTTGTTTAGGGGATAAACTGTAATATTTGAAGATTTAGGATTGATGTGATCCGTTATTTTACGTTTTTGGTAGAATTAAATGTTTACGAAAAATAAAAGGAATACACCAAGATTTTTACGTGGAAAACCCTCAAATTGAGAGAAAAACCACGGGACCTAGTCCAGTATAAAGCTTCACTATAAATATTGATGATTTACAAGATGATCTGGACACAAAAATAATCACTCAATGACTTATACGACTACTGTTAGCGAAATTATAAAAAAGACCGAACAGACTCAAGTTTGCTCTCTTCGGAGTCTTTTTGCCCATCAAAATCCAACCTCTGCTATGAGGTTATCTAAGGGTATTTATAGGGCTGCCCTCAGTAACTAACTCGCGGAAAACCAGCAACATGATGTCCTTTGATCGTGGCTTGATGGGAGCCAGGCGTGTCCGAGAAATCCGCGCCCCATTACTACACGTTCATTCACGCCGGTTAATTTGTTAGTTACTCCCGAGTTTTCCGCTAATCTTTGACCAGAGAACCGAGGAGGGTTAGCAGATGTTCGGTAAAACCCTGCTCGGTGCTATCTGTTCGGTGCACTCTGTTCGGTATATGACTTGTTCGGCGCTTGCGGGGATTTTACCCGAGGAGGTCAATATTTCATATGACATCACCTCACCCCCCTAAAGTAAAGCAAGACGAGACTTTTGAAGTCTTGTTTTATTGCTTTCGGGTAAAATCCAAACTTAACCTGCTCGGGATATTTTGCCGCCCTTTTTTCCCGCCCAAATATTTCAAATGCCGCGCGACGTTTCGTTTCCCGAGGCTCCTTTATAGCCGTCCATTCCCTTATTTTTGGACGGTAAGGATTAAATGACTGTTCACATGGTCCCCGCTATAAATACCCCTCCATTTTTCTTCATTTGTTTTTACTTTACTGCATTTTGCTTCCGAGCTAGCACCAGACGGTCGAACAACTTGTCTCACCAGTTCCCTTCTTTTTAATCACTTAAGTATGGTTTCTTCCTCAGCCGATTCTTCATTGCAAGCTATAGATAGGTTTACCGAAGGAGATGCTCTTAGCCCCACTCCTCAAGCCTCTTCCTCTTTCGATACTGACAAGACCCTAAGCTCTTCTGCTGCGTCGGCTGCTCATAAACAAGAGCGGAAACGTGCTACGGAGCGAGATTTAGTTAAAGCCAAGGTTCCTTGGTTCGAGATCTTCGAGTCTGAGGTTAAATTGCCTCAGCAACTCATCAATATCCGAACTAAATGGGGGATTTCTGAGGGGACTTCTATTATTGCTCCCCCTTCTGGATCTCGTCCCCACTTACCCCCTAAGGGGTATTTTCCTTTCTATATAGACCAACTTCGAGGAGGGCTCCGTTTTCCCGTCCCTTCTTTCTTTATTTTAGTGGCCTCCTACTTCTGCGTTTCTCTTAGTCAATTATTTCCCAATAGCTATAGGTTATTAGCAGGCTTCTTCATAGTTCTTTCTTATCTGGTTTTTACCCCTACTCCCGAGCTTTTTCATTGTTTCTTCCAACTGAACAAGAAAGAGATCGGGCTTTTTTACTTTTCCTCAAGGACAGGGGTTGGCTTCCTCAAAAAATACCCCTCGTCTATAAAAAATTGGAAAAACTCTTACTTCTTTGCTCGTCCCCTCCAGCCTTGGGATTGCCCTATGGAGTGGAGGGAAAATCTCCCGAGGGGGAAATCGATCACGGGTCACCTTGAGGAGGAACCGTATTTGTCGGTTCGTCGTGCACTTGGCGATCAGTGTTTTAATTTGATGGAGCTGATTGACGACGGACTGCTATACTTGTTTCAATTGAGCCCCAAGGGTGTATCCTTGAACATGCCCCTCGGTGAGTGTTTTCCAAGTAATCTTCTACGTTTAACCTTTAACTTATCATGTTCGGACTAATATTTCTCTGCTCTTTTCAGAAACAAAAATGATGAAGGCAATGATAGCCGAGAAGCTAAGGGAGAAGAGCCAAAAAGGCCAAACTTCTAAGGCTGCTGCTACTCCTGCACCTCCCCCTTCTATTTAGATTTTGACTCCTTCTGAGGAGAAGGCTTCACCTGAGAAGACTCATGCTCTTCATCGCAAGAGAAAGACTACTCCCGAAGGTCCAAGTTCTTCGCCCCAAGCACCTCCTACTAAGAAAACTTCTTCTTCCCTCATCCCTTCCGAACCTCGAGCCTCCTCTCAACCCGCTCTCGGTGTCTCCCGGCCTTCCTCGAGATACCATATCCCCTCGTGGAATTACTCCCCCACTGTTCCAATACTGAAAAAACCCGATCCCAAAGCAGCTATACCCCCAACCCTGCTGATCGAAAATACCTCGGGGAGCTGGCTTTCAGCAACTTGGTGAATGATTTCTCCTCCTCCTTTACTCAGGTAAATGTTTATACCCATTAATTTGCTCCGTTTGTCTTTTTTCAATACCTTCATTTGTTTTTTTACTTTATATATGATCTGATGCAGGCCCACATGATGGCGGGTGAACTTCTCACTCGCTTTCATTCAGTTCGATTGGCTGATGGGCAAAATCAAAAGCGCATCCGGCAGTTAGAGGGTATGGGTGAGGAGTTGAAGAAAACAGTGAGCCTTTTGGAGGAGCGGCACTCGGCCCTGGTATCAGCTCGGGACAAGGCGGAGCAGGTCCTGGCAGAGGAGCGGACAAAGTTTGCTGCTCTGGAAGATGCTAACTCTACTTTGTCAGAGCAGTATAAAGCCCTGGCTGAGCAACATCAAGCTGTCTCCGAGCAGTTGGCTCAAGAGAAATCTTCCACAGCTGCTCGTGCGGAAGAACTATGGCTCTCGAAGAAAGCTGAGTTTTTGAAGTCTCCAGAGTATAGCAGCATGGTGGCTGACCGTGCTTATAAGTTCTTTGATCATGGTTTTGAAGCATGCGTCGGCCAATTTAGATCTCAAGGCTATCCTCCCGAAGAGGCTTCAAAGGACTTCCTTGACGTCAATGCTGCTCTGGAGAGCCTCCCTGAGGAGCTATTTCAGCCGTAGGGTAGAGCTTTTATCTTTTATTGTACTTCTTTCTTTTTTATTAATGAAATCATTTGCTTGTATCTTGGAACAAACTCGCAACCCCGAGCACAAACACTTAGGCAATTTTAGGTTTAAAACGTGGACCAAACATCCCGATCCCACGAGTAAACAACTAAAATTCCGAACAAGCTCGCAACCCCGAGCACAAACACTTAGGCAATTTTAGGTTTAAAACGTGGACCAAACATCCCGATCCCACGAGTAAACGACTAAAATTTCGAACAAGCTCGCAACCCCGAGCACAAACACTTAGGCAATTTTAGGTTTAAAACGTGGACCAAACATCCCGATCCCACGAGTAAACCGATGATAATGTAATGTTTAAACGTGGACCAAACATCCCGATCCCACGAGTAAACCAATGATAATGTAATGTTTAAACGTGGACCAAACATCCCGATCCCACGAGTAAACCGATGATGATGTAATGTTTAAACGTGGACCAAACATCCCGATCCCACGAGTAAATCATTAGAATTCCGAACAAACTCGATGAATCAAATACTTTCATTTTATTACTACTGAATTCACAAAACAATAAAAAAGAAAGATTACACAAAATACTTCTTCAAGTTATGAATGTTCCAAGGTCTTACCAATTTCCGAACTTCATGATCTTCCAGCCTGTATGCTCCTCTTCCGATTACTTCCTTAATTTTGTAAGGACCTTCCCATTTGGGTACCAACTTTTTCACCTCACCAGCAGGATTTGTTCTTCGTAACACTAAATCACCAACTTGAATGTTCTTGATCGAACCCTTCGGTTATAGGCGTTGGTAATCCTTACTTTATATAGCTCTGTTCTTGCTACAACTTGTTCTCTTAGCTGATCAATCTCATCTAACTCTTGCATTCTCTTAACCTCGTTCTGCTCTGGATCATAACATTGTACGCGGAGAGACTCAATCCCAATTTCTGCTGGAATGAGAGCCTCCGAACCGTATACTAGACTATATGGAGTTTCCCCTGTAGATACCCGAGGAGTTGTTCGATAAGCCCACAAGACTCCAGGTAGCTCATTTACCCATTCCCCTCGGGCCCCTTCCAGCTTCGTCTTAATCCCATGTAATAGAATACGGTTAATAACTTCGACTTGCCCATTTGATTGTGGATAGGCTACTGACGTGAATATTTGCTTGATTTTCATCTCCTCGCACCACTCCTGTATTTTCTTTCCCTGAAATTGCCTTCCATTATCCGAAATAATTCTCCTCGGTATTCCGAACCGACATACTATGCTTCTCCATAAGAATTTGATGATTTCCTCCTCAGTTATTTTTGCTAAAGGCTCGGCTTCCACCCATTTCGTAAAGTACTCAACTGCTACTAGGAGGAATTTTCTTTGCCCCGTGGCAAGGGGAAAAGGTCCGACGATGTCCATCCCCCATTGATCAAAGGGACAGGAAGTGATACTGCTATTTAAGACCTCTGCGAGTATGTGAGATAAATTTGCATGTTTCTGGCAATTGTTACATTTTTTAACAATTTCTTCGGCATTTTCTCTCATACTGGGCCAATAATATCCTGCCCGAAGGGCTTTCTGATATAACATATTACTTCCCGAATGATTCCCACAACAGCCTTCGTGAATCTCCTTTAGTAAATGTTCTCCTTCTTGTGTTGATGTGCATTGCAAGAAGGAAACTGAAAATCCCCTTTTGAACAATTTACCTTCTGCTAGCACAAAACGCCTCTCCATTCTCTTCACCCGAGTAGCTTCCTTTGGATCTAACGGCAACACCCTATTTTTCAAGAATTTAATGATATGCTCCCGCCAATCAGATATGATAAAGGCTCCAAATTCATTATACTGTTGATTGCTATGTGTGAGACCAAAAGATCTTGTACCAGCACTTTCCTATTCTTCCACTCATGGATGGAGCTGGCCAACTTTGCAAGTGAATCTGCTCGGTCATTATCCTCTCGTGGTATTTGCTTTAACTCTACTTCCTGGAACTGAGTCGTTAATAATTGAGCCTTCTCCACATATTTTTTCAGCTTTTCTTCTTTCACCTTGTACACCCCATTTACCTGTTGTACAACCAGCATTGAATCCATGAACACTTTTACTTTCCGAGCTCCGGCGTCTAATGCCACTTATAAACCAGAGAGGAGAGCTTCGAATTCGGCTTCATTGTTTGAGGAATGAAAACCGAATTGAATAGCTATGGAAACTTCCTCTCCTTCTGGACTGATCAGTATAGTTCCTGCCCCGCTTCCCTTCTGAGTAGATGACCCATCTACGAAGAGGCTCCAATATTTTTCTTCGCGAGTATGAGTTACTTCCACCAAAAAATCAGATAAGGCCTGAGCTTTAATGGTATTCCGAGGCTGATAAGAAATATCGAACTCGCTCAATTCTGTGGCCCATTTCACCATCCTTCCTGAAATTTCAGCTTTTGACAAGAGCCTTCCTAAAGGAGTGCTCGTTACCACCATGATAGGGTGAGATAAAAAATACGGCCGAAGCCTTCTTGCAGTAATTACCAGAGCCAAAGCTAACTTTTCAATCTCAGGATATCTTTGTTCAGCTCCTTGCAAGGCTCGACTGACATAATATACCGGTTGCTGCCGTCCCAATTTCTCTTGGATTAATACCGAGCTGACAACTTCCTCGGTTACCGACAAGTAGACGAGGAGGGTCTCATTATGCTCGGGTTTATTCATTAAGGGTAACTGAGCTAAATATTCTTTCAAGTCTTCGAAAGCCTTATGACACTGATCATCCCACTCGAACTGCATTCCTCGCCTTAGTGCTTTAAAGAAAGACAAACTCCTATCAGCCGATCCAGATATGAATCGACTAAGTGCTGCTATTCTTCCTACTAACCTTTGTACTTCGTTCAAGGTCCGAGGAGGATTCATTTCTTGGATTGCTCGTATTTTTTCAGGGTTAGCTTCCACACCTCTCTCTGTAACCATGTACCCCAAGAATTTTCCACTATGAATTCCGAAGGTACATTTGGCTGGATTTAACTTCATGCCAAATCTTCTTAAAGTGGCAAAGACTTCCTCCATATCCTCTATCAGGTTTTGGGCCTTCTTGCTTTTGATCAGGACGTCATCAACATAAACCTCCACGTTCCGTCCTATTTGATCTTTGAACATCTTATCCATCAGTCTCTGATAAGTAGCCCCATCATTTTTTAATCCGAAGGGCATAACGACATAACAAAAAGTTCCTCCCGCTGTGACAAAGCTAACCTTGGACTGATCCTCACGGGCTAAGGGGATTTGATGATATCCCTGATAAGCATCCATAAGACATAACAGCTCATGTCCCGCAGTAGAATCCACTAATTGATCAATCCTCGGTAATGGGTAACAATCTTTGGGACACGCTTTGTTCACGTCCCGAAAATCTACACACATCCTCCACTTATCTCCCGTTTTAGGTACTAGAACCACATTTGAGAGCCATGTAGGGAAACTAATCTCACGTATATGACCTGCTTTCAACAACTCCTCTACTTGTTTAGCTATAACGACATCCTTCTCGGGTCCGAAATGCCTTCTCTTCTGTTTAATTGCCCGAGCACCCGGATCAACATTTAGATGATGCTCAGCAATCTCTGGTTTTACCCCAATTAACTCAGAGGAATTCCAAGCGAACACATCCACGTTAGCTATTAAGCATTCAATCACCCTTTTCCTCAATTCGGGATCCAACTTAGATCCAATGCGAGTAGTTTTCGCCGGGTGACCTAACTCGATACTCATGAATTCCTCCTCGGGGATTATCCGCTCATCCTCCTCGGGCTGTCCATGTTTCCTCTTATTACTTCCTCGCTCCCCATCTTCTCCATTTTTTCCTTTGTCTTGCTTCAACTCTTGCACATAGCATTTTCTTGATGAACTTTGACTTCCCATTACTTGTCCCACTTCCTCTCCTACCGGGAATTTTATATTCAGGTGGTAGGTAGAAGCAACTGCTTTGAAGGCCGTTAAAGCCGGCCGACCCAATATTATATTATAGGAGGAGGGTGCATCCACTATGAGGAAGGTGATCATCTTCGTCTTTGTCTTGGACTCCTCTCCTAATGTGACGGGTAAAGACACTTGTCCTATAGGACTTATGGCTTCTCCAGTAAACCCATGCAAAGAAGTATTTACTTTTTGCACAGCTATACTTCCTAATTCCATCTGCTTCAACGTACTAAGGAAGAGCACATCTGCCGAGCTGCCTGTATCGACGAAGATTCTTTGCACATTATAGTTGGCTACTGTGGCTGAAATTACCAGTGCATCCTCGTGGGGAAAATAAATCCCTTGTAAATCAGCAGGTCCGAAAGCTATAGAAGGACTCTCCTGAGTATGACTTGGATTAATGGATAACACTTCGAGTTTTCGAGCATAACTTTTTCTTGCTCGGTTAGAATCTCCACGTGATGTTCCTCCCGAAATTATATGTATAGTCCCTCGGTTAGGAACATTGCTCATGGTTCTTTCCCTGGTAACTTGATTTCCTGCCTCCACTCTTTCACCCCGTACTGCCCAAGGAACTGGCTGAAGTACTCCTCTCCCGGGATTAACATTATTCCGGGGGAAAGGAGCACTGTTTCTCAAGTCATCGTCAGCTCCTCGCCTTACATCCATTCTTCCTTCATGAAAACTCCCTCCTCGGGCACTTCCTCCTCGGAATACTCCTCTTCCATAAGGTCCCCCCGACCCCTCTTCGGCATAATTTGATTCATGGCTACCTCCCGATAAGGTCTCATCGGTAGGTACTGATCAAAGTTCCTCTTGGGCTGTTCCAATGGCCTCTCCTTCCTATTGACTTCACCACCATTTTTTATTTCCTTCTTCTGCTTCATCCTCTGTGCTTCCTCCAAATTAATATATTTAGAGGCACGCCCCAGTAATTCATCATAGTCTGACGGTGGCTTCTTGGCCAACGATCTGAACAGATCCCCCTCTCTCAACCCTTGGGTGAAGCGCTGGCTAGTATTTCAGATGTCACATGCGGAACATCAAGGCATGCTTGATTGAATCTTTTCAGAAAATCCCGCAGGGACTCCTTATCCATCTGCCTGAGACCGAAGAAGCTCAAGGCTGTTCTCTTGCAACTTCTACTGCTCGCGAATTGATGAAGGAACAACGAGCTGAATTTGGGAAAGGAATCCACTATTCCTGATGGTAACTGATTGAACCATGACTGAGCAGCGCCGGCTAGAGTAGTCAAGACCACTCTACATTTCACCCCATCTGACAGCTGATGAAGGAGTGAGGCATTCTCAAATCGAGATAAATATTCTTCTGGATCTGTGCTACAATCATAATTCCCCACACTCAAAGTTCTGAAATTAATAGGCAGAGGATCATCGATGACCTGAGGAGTGAATGGAGTACTTCTTCTTGTCGAATTAATACGGCCTTCCATTTTATTGCGCATTCTTTGTAGCTCCTCCTTTAGATCCTCCATTTGATGGTGCAAAGCCCTATCTATTTCATCATTTGAACGATTAAGAAAATCTTTCGATTCTTCCGCCTCCTCCTCCGACTTCTTTATAGAAGTCGAATCTTCTTCCTCTTCTTTACTTTCTTCCTGACAGGGGGGGGGGGGGGGGGGGGGGAGTCATGAATTGCTTCATAACTTCTCCAACAGTTTTGGCAATCACCTCAGTTAAATGTTCCATGGGTATTCCTTGGGTAGGTAATACTCGTGAAACATTCTGCGATGATCCAGCCTCCCCAGCCCCTTCTGGTTCTGGGCATGAACGTGGGGGAGTCATTGGTTTATCCCTCCCCGACATTGGCCCTCGCCCTTTGCTTCTAACCATTTCGCCTTGGACTCTTGATGAAAAAATCTCTGCTTCAACGTCTTTACTCTTTTTGTTCCCACAGACGGCGCCAATGATGTGATCCGTTATTTTACGTTTTTGGTAGAATTAAATGTTTACGAAAAATAAAAGGAATACACCAAGATTTTTACGTGAAAAAACCCTCAAATTGAGAGAAAAACCACGGGACCTAGTCCAGTATAAAGCTTCACTATAAATATTGATGATTTACAAGATAATCTGGACACAAAAATAATCACTCAATGACTTATACGACTATTGTTAGCGAAATTATAAAAAAGACCGAACAGACTCAAGTTTGCTCTCTTCGGAGTCTTTTTGCTCATCAAAATCCAACCTCTGCTATGAGGTTATCTAAGGGTATTTATAGGGCTGCCCTCAGTAACTAACTCGCAGAAAACCAGCAACATGATGTCCTTTGATCGTGGCTTGATGGGAGCCAGGCGTGTCCGAGAAATCCGCGCCCCATTACTACACGTTCATTCACGCCGGTTAATTTGTTAGTTACTCCCGAGTTTTCCGCTAATCTTTGACCAGAGAACCGAGGAGGGTTAGCAGATGTTCGGTAAAACCCTGCTCGGTGCTATCTGTTCGGTGCACTCTGTTCGGTATATGACTTGTTCGGCGCTTGCGGGGATTTTACCCGAGGAGGTCAATATTTCATATGACATCAAGGATAATATTTTTTTTTTGTTGCAAGGAGGCATATTCCCTTTACCCCAACGTGACCTCGCCCCTGCACTGCATATGCATGTAATTTTTCGCTTATATACATTGATATATATTCATATATACAAACAGCTTCAACGTTACAACTTGTAACCTGCATTGAATTTTAAAAGATGACATATATTTTCAATGATGACTTTGAATGTCTCAAGATTATACCCACTCCATTGAGTTTACTTTACTAATCCATAGATGATGTCAGTTCTTGCGTCTGATCAAAGAACCAAAGAATTAACAAACATTAATTATATTTACTTTTTTTCCAAATGAGATTAAAGTCTATCTTCTCAAAACAATCCGGACAAAAAAATAAAAAAATTCTCAATTAAAACAGAGATGATGTCACAGATTCTTCAGTTCCAGCCAAAGACTAATATATTTGTCTCCTGTAAAATTTCATGGTATTGTTCTTCATTATAAATGACAGCATATTTTTTAAAAATAAAAAAATGATTGCAATTATTCGACTATGACGAAACTTATATTATCTTTATGTATTAGGTAGATTGATTATTAACTTCATCTAATCTGTATTTAGATAATAAGTTGGTGCTTAATTGAAGTCCATGCCTACGTTATGTTGCAACTAATTAATCAATTTTAAGTAAATTCAATTCAGAATGGTACAATTAGTATTTTAACTTCGCGATTGACAAAATATCAAAAGAAAATTCGAAACTTCTCAGAAATATTAATACAAAAATAGTAAAAAATTGCTAGTGAAAAATTTAAAGGAAAAAATACAGCTACCTCCAGAAAATATTTATTATAACTATTTATATCTAGCTTGAACAAAAATGGATAGACCCGAATAGAATATCTGCATTACAATATCACAACTTCTAGTTTATAATAGATATAGAAAAAACTACAACTGTATCCCCTATGATTTTGATATAAAAATATATAACATGAGATATAAACATTATTGTTTAAACTAGAGGAGTGTAATTCATTTTTATTGAAAATAGAGGGAGTCTATAGATAATTTATTCATATTTAAATCTCGAACAAAATTTAATATTTTTTTATAATTACATAATCTTTAATCCATATAATTAATAAGCGAAATTTAAACTGAATGATATTTTCGATCTAAAACATATTTCCAAATACCAAAACTAATTATTTTAGGCTAGCGGCTTCGAGCTAGCTGGTGACAAAATACAACCTAAATCTAAATGTCTTTGAATATTTTATTATGAAAACTGAATAATTATGTATGATAAAATAAATATCATATTTGTGTAATCAATCATCATTTATAATAAATTTTTTTTTAAATCCGTAAATAAAAGAAAAAAAAGTGCATCTATACTTAAAGCTGTCAAAATAGATTAGATCTGTTAAATTGACCAAACCGCCACCAATGATTTTTTGGCCCGCCTCCATAAACCAAACCTTTTGGAATGGTGTGTTGGGTTATGTCAACTAAATAATTAGTAAAATATGATTGAGTAATAATTTATTTAATAATTTAATCATTAAATTTAATAAAATTATATTTTTTATTTTTGGCTGGTTGACCCAGTTAACACACAACCCGCCGCGGGTTGGGTTTGGTTGACTTTTTCCAACCTGCCTGAAGGAAGGCCTAAACGAGTCAACCCATTTGGATTAGCGGATTAGGTAGATCAGCCGATTTAGATCAGATTGTCTGGTTTGACACCTCTATATTTACCACATTTTCCTGATTTGTGCCTCTGTGCTTGACTTGGATTAGAATTTTACCGAGAAAAGATAATAATAATAAAAGAAAAAACAATACAAAATAATTTTGATGTGATCGAATGAAGAAAATCATTTACATTTGTCACAAAATTCTACCACAAATATCAACCCTAGCCTAACCATTTGGAATTATTTTATCCAAATATTTTAATAGCTTACTTTTTCTCTCTCTATGCATGAATTCGTTTTATCCAAATACTCCATTTAGATTGGAAGGTTTCATTCCGAATCATGAATGTGAAATAAATGAATTCAATCATGGAGTAAGAATTTAAAACCCATCATTGTGCTAAAAAAATATAACTAAGAAATAAGAATAATAGCTAAAGGATTTCAAATCTATAGATTTATAAATGAGAAAAGTTTGGGTTCGATACCATATGACGAAACATTTTTCAACCTATTCCATGAAAAATCTTCAAATCGTTTAAGTCCATTTTCGATTAAATTTACAAAATAACCCTTTCCTCTTTGCTGAATTTGTGTGCCGTCGCGGAAATGGTCTCCGTCGATTAATATTGTTGATGCACATAATTTAAAATCTATTGGTGCACTTATTTTAATGTTTAGCGGTACACTTAGTTTAATGTTGTTGGTGCACCTACTTTAATTTTAATTCTCACAGTGCATGCAATTACACTACATTGGTAAACTTAACGGTGCACTTAATTTAATGTCTAGCGGTGCATTAAATTTAATGTTCTTGGTGCACTTAATTTAAAGTCCACCAGTTCACTTAATTTATTGTTAGTGGTGCCCCTAATTTAACTTAACGTCTACCGATATATGCAATTACACTACAACGGTTTATTTAATTTAAAGTCTAGCGGTTCATTTAATTTAATGTTGTTGATGCTCTCAATTTAAAGTCTAGCAGTGTACTTAATTTAATTTATGCACATAATTAAACTACACCGATATACTTAATTTAATCATCAACAGAAAGATAACAGAAAGATTGGCCTTCCTGTTATAAGCGAAAACAGCTAAAGATCGCTGTGACTATCAAATGCACAAAAATTCTTTCATAATCTTCTTTTTAAACCAAGGCCCAAATCAGCCCTCCTAAACGGAGCCTCAGCCCAAATGCTAACTAAGAATTTAATGTTGTAATAATAAATATATAATAGTTCAAGTAAATTATATGATGCTTATGTTTTGTTTAGTCAAACAAACTCTTACTATCTTGTGGGATGTTGCTTGACAAAATTTTAATCCGCAAATTGGACTTCTTTTTTCTTGCAATTACCAATTCTGTTCACGACTGCACAAAATTGCTTCAAAGCCTTAATTCTAATAGGATTTTCTTTGTTTAATGATCAATTTAGTTCATATTTCCCATTATATTATGCAAGTGCCTGTTACTATGTTATATCCAGGGGAATCTACATGCTGTAGGCGGGCACCCTAAATTTTTTTTTATCACCCATAAAATTACATTTTCTGATACGATCATAAGAGAAGCTCGACATTACTGAAGTTACAATTGAGAATTCAGTGGAAGACTGATGGGAAACATTGACATACACAAAGGAAGATGGAATTAAGAGGTATAAAACATACCATTCATGCACGTAAGTTTATTGAAATGAATTCTTCTTTCTAAGCTTTCTTTTCTTCCTCTGCAAGTTCTTCTCTTCGAGTCTCAGACAAACAAAAAAAAGAACCCATTGTCTTTTCGCACTCCCTATACAGAAGTGGTGTAAAAAATACACTTATACATCACTACTACACGGAAGTGTAGGAGTGGTGTATACTCGAAGAGAAGAACTTGCAGAGGAAGAAGAGAAATTCCGCCAATTTTTTTTTTATAAAAAAACTACAATGAATATTAACGGGAGGGGTTCTAGAACTTGAATCCTCCAGCAGTATACCTCCATCGACATAAATAACCTGGCCAGTAATATAAGAAGCAGCGGGAAGGCAAAGAAATGCCACCAGTGAAGACACCTCCTCAGGTTCTGCTATTCTTGTGATTGGGGTTCGTGCTGTTAGCGGTGCAAACATTGCAAGGAGACTTGGATCAATTTCCTCCTAAATTATCAAAACCAAACATCATAAAATTGCCTAATTACGTAACATGACGTAATAAACGACACAAAACCAAGTATACTTACAGATTTCATGATGCTGGTTCGAACCCCCCACGGCGCGACAGTGTTGGTACGAATATTATCCTTAGCCCATTCGCATGCCAAGTTCTTTGTTAGCTGATTTATTGCACCTAAAGATCGAAAGTTATGTACGAGCACTGAAATATTTTATGTTCAAAACGAACAAATGAACTAAATAATTACGTACAGCAGAATTTATTACCTTTCGATGCGGCATATGCAGAAAGAGCAGGCAAAGCCATGCCACCAGCAACAGAAGATATGAAGACTACACTCCCAATTTCAGATGCTTTTAAAAGCGGGTAAGCAAGTTGGGATATATGGTAAGGAGAGTCCAAGTTTGTGGCCATTACACGAGAGTAATCGTCAGCGGTATGATCACAAGCTCTTTTTATCAGACTTATTCCAGCATTATTTACCTATGTATACAGTATAAAAATCAAATAAGATTCTTAACTAACGGGGCCGAAATATGATACACTGTAATATGGATGATAAACATGAAATGAAGCTTTTTTGTTTAGGGGGTAAAAATAATAGCATAACAAAATGGGAAGAAAAAAAAAATTTAAGGATCAAAATATAATATGAGGGGGCGACAACAAACTTACGTAACACATACATTCGTCCGTACGTGTATATCCAACTAAATATCTTATTTCGCGGAAAAAAACTTAGATTTTAGCACCGGCTTTTAGTATCTATAGTCCAGGTTATACTTTTTGAAATGGTTAAGCAATCATTCCCATAGATAGCGCTCCCGTATTGAATAGAAAGCGATTATACTCACTAGTGGTAAAAGTTGTGTAAATCTCTCCCGTTTTGCGATTCAAGATAATAGCTTGTGAATTATGTGGAAAATTGCAAAGAAAAGGGTTCACTAATTTGGCAACTTTTGGTTTTTGGTAATGTATGTGTAAGTAGTTAAATTTTGTTTTTTTGTTTGTTTTACTTTTAGTTTATTTATCATATTATAGTGACACACAAGTTATTGTTGACGTGTTTGATGTTACGTCTTGACAAAAAAGGACAAAAATAATAAAAACAAGGACTTGGAAGAACTTTGATTCCTTCCAAAACTAAAAGCCTAAGGAAGTCGATGTACATAACTATTTTTACAATTTTACATATGAATGTTCTTTCTATGAACAATTTTATATATGAATGTTTTTTTTACTTTTTGAACTCGAAACCTTGTTCCATGACTGAGGTTTTTTGTGGATTTCGAACTCAAACCTTGTTCCATATTGGGAAACTGTGTGTCATTAAGTCAAGAAGCCCATTGCGGAAACTAGACATCCTTAATTCAATTATTTTCAAATTTTTTTAGAAAAAGATTCAGTAAAAGCACGTTTTGCATGATTTTTAAAATTAAAATGGCATCACAAACAAAGAACCACTACGAAGATTTGATCCAAATATATTTTATTTAATGACTTGATTCTCATTCATCCATTTCAACGTACACCCACCATTCATATATATTTAAGTAAAATAGAGATTATATATATATATATATAAAAGATGATGTGTTCTGGGAGTTGGGGGCGTTAAGGTAAGTCCCCGGCTCCCAAACCAACCACTGCTATACAAAAATGTCATTAATAAAGTACAAAGGCCAAGTTGCATATAGATTGAAGAAGGGGCACACAACCTTTCGCTGATTGATATCAACCAAAAGCGACATATAACAACTCATTACACATAAATAGAGAAATATAAAATAAGGACAACGATGATAAAGAAAATAAAAGATATAAGGAAATTATTAAAGAAATATGAAAGTACTTACTAGAATATTGAGCTTGCCACCGAAGGCTAAAGATATAGTTTTCATAAGCTCTTCTCTTTGAGTTTTCGAAGACAAATCGCAGACCGAACCCTTTACTTTGTACCCTTTGGCTTCCCATTCTTTAAGCCTTTCACTGATTTCTTCCTGGTTTCTTGAACAAGTGTAAACACTCGCACCAAATCCTGCTAGCTCCTCCACTATGGCGTAACTGTGAATTAATATATTAATATCATTCATGTATTCGAATTCATGTTAAATTAAAAAATTCGATCTTTGTAATTAAAAATCGATTTTATTAGAAAATAAATGAAAATTAATCATGGGATTTTGTTAAAAAATAAAAAATGAATTGAATTATTATTTATTACCCTATTCCTCTGGTGCCACCGGTTACAAGTGCTGTCTTTCCGTGGAGCGTCCATCTCTGTCGTCTGCTGCAACTACTCTGTGCTTCATTTGCCATGTTGAATAGAATTGTCTACGTTTATTTAATTTTATTATTTGAGGTTTTTTTTTTCTATGGACAGAATGCTCTCACTGGGATTGGTATTTATAGCAAATTTATTTGAAGAAATATTTATTTATATTATTTTATTTTAAGTCGATATGAAAGCTGGAAAAGGTTTCTGAACTTTTCATTTTTTTGTCTGCATTTGGGAGATGTTTTCAATAAGGGGATAAGGTTTTTCACAACGTTATTACAAAGTAATATCTGGTTACGATTAATTGGATGATTTTTTTATTATAGTTGTTCTTATTTTATTGATCCAGTTATGAAGATCTTGATATTAAATTATTTCAGAATTTAAATTATGTGTAATTGCTTGGTGTGCAAATTTATTCTGATAATTTTATGGTCAGGACTTATTTGTTGACTCTCCATTACATATTCAAAATGTGACATTTTTTTTTATATTTGTTTTTGTTTTTACGATCGAATGTATGAAGATCTTGATAATTAAATTATTTCCGCATTCAATTGCTTGGGGTGCAAATTTATTCAGATTATTTTATTGTCATGACTTATTATTTGACTCCCATAACAAATTCACAATTTTAATAACTGGGTATAATATTTATCCTTAGTTTTCAGACACAACTATGATGAGGTGAAATTTTGATTTATTAGAAGTCCCCAGCTATGTCGTATGGTAAAGTCTTATCTCTTTTTGAAAAAGGCTCTGTATCGAGCCGGACCAATTGCCCAAAATCTTTGTTAAGAAATTCCTCTACCCCCACTCCAAAAAAAAAAAATTAAAATGATTTATTATTCTTATTTTAATTTATGATGACTAACTTTGCTATTACATGTCTCAAGTCTAGGTAAATAAGGACATGAAACATTCGCAGTTCTCCTGTATGGATCAGACGAATCAACATAACCAACTTCATTTAATGGAATAAATACTTGTCCAGGATGAGTTTAATTTATGATGATTTAATCACTTTTGCATATTTACTCATATTTATTTGACCTGATTACAATGTACTTAGTTGTTGGGTTAGAAGAGGTGAAATTCGAGGCTGTTGGTCTGAACCAGCTTGTTAAGATCGATTCTGGGAATGCAAGCTACCCAAATGAGTTCATACAAGTAAGCTGCAATAGCTCAGGTTCTTGAAATGATTGCACCAAGAGATCAGGTCGAGTTTGGTTAACAAAACCATGAGGAAAAAGATCGATTCTGGGAGTGCAAGCTACCCAAATGAGTTCATAAAAGTAAGCTGCAATAGCTCAGGTTCTTCAAATGATTGCACCGAGAGATCAGATCGAATTTGGTTAACAAAGCCATGAAAAATATTACGCGTTTCGGTATATATTTGTATGTTTTAGGAATCTAGGCCCCAATGCATAAAAGTGGAGGAAATGAGTCAAAAATGATGAAAAAGGACCACACTGAGCGAACGTGTGGAAGCCAAGGAATAAAAGAAAAAAAGAAAAGAAAAGCAAGCTCGATCGATCGAGATTGTAGCTCGGTCAATCAAGCTGGCCAGAAAAAATTCTCGATCGATTGAGATTTCTGCTCGATCGATCGCCAGACATCGAAATTTTCGAGATTTTATTTCCATCTTAGTTATTTTAGTAAAAAAAATATAATGTATCTTTAAAATATTTTAGTAAAAAATTCATTAATTAATTATTAAATTAAGAAATATGAGAAAATTGGTTCGTCGTATTTAAAGATAAGCGACTAATTAATTTAAAAAGAAGGGTGTTGTTAGATTTATAAACTAAAGATAAATTTGATATATTTAAATATTTATTTAATTTGTGTACATCTTACTTTGTATTTTGAAGAATACTTTTACTAAAATATTTTAAAGATAAATTAGATTTTATTTTAAAAAAAATTGTTTTTAGTATCTAGAAGATAATGCATTAGCAAAAAAATTAAATTTCTTAAAATTACCATAAAAAATAAGAAGAAGTAGGATAAATATACAAAATAAAATGGGAACATCTCTTGATTTGAAAAAAATATTAAAAATAAAGCATAAATTAATATGAAATAAATTATGAAAATACTGTTAGTTTTCACAAATACCATTTTAAAAAGTTAGCATTTAAGTATTAAAATTGTCAATTTATAAATATTGCTTTGGCATCAATATTTTTTGATTTGGCATTATCACTGGCCTTTATTTATTTATTACCGTAATAACGTCAATTTGATATGGTGTGCCGATCTGACTTCCTATTATTGCTTAATTTCATTGATTTGTTGTATTTGCAATCTGATAGTATAAATATTAACATATTTTTTGTTTAGAAGCACAATTAGAAATACAATCAAAACAATGATTATATAATTAAAAACACGATTTTCATAAAATGCTATGTTGTGTGTGCGCATTTATCTAAATAATCTCAACCTATAAAACATTTCTAAACTTGATATTTTGGAAGCCTCACTCTATATTTCTCTATTTACAATTAAAAATTCTGCAATTTTATTTATTTATTTCTAAAAAACAATCGTAAGTCAATTAAAAAAAGCATCTAAAGGGATCATTTTGAATAACTGTATGAAACTTTTCAATCAGAAGAAAATTCAATTGTATACAGTTTTTTTTTAATACGAAGTAGTTTTTCTATATAAATTTTATATCAGTTTTATTACGAAATCATCAACTAATTTTTTTTTTAAATATTGATCTTAACAGCTTATTCAATGTTTTGATACATTTGAAAGTATGTGCAGGATTGACATATTATTATTATTATGATAATAATAATAATTATTTTTATTTTTATTAAAAGAATGAGGCTCGAATTTTGTCGAATGATTTAACCAAAGTTGTCAAATTAATTCATCTGTAAACATGATCTACTCGTAAATCACTACATAGACTTCCGATTTTCCTATATTTATGGCGCATAGCGCCCAAAATTATTATGCACCATTTGACAGTTGTCACATTGTAAAATAGTCGATAATTATTATGGACCATTTGATAGTTGTCACATTGTAAAATACATCTATTAAAAGAAATATTATATTAATTTAGGGGGTGTATTGGTTATAGACTTTTATTGACTTTTAATGACTTTTATGGAGTTTAAAAGTCTAGAGGTATTCAATCATGACTTTTATATACTCTACAAAAGTCTAATGGTATTCAAGACAGACTTTCGTAGAGTTTTAAAAAGTTAGGTGATATTCAAACATGAATTTTTAAAACTCCATAAAAATCTATAGGTATCCAAAATCTCATAGACTTTTAATGACTTCTGTTGAAATCTTTAGGTACAAACTTTGATGCCCCATGTACATCCCAAAAAAGTTAAAAATTCTCCACCACTCCTAGTAAAGATTTGGAATGACTTTTATTTCCTAATTACCACCATCTCTCTTTACTCTTTGCTATTTTCATTTCCGACACGACCATATCCCCATTGGCTTTCCTCCCCTGTTTTCTACATGTACCCTTTCGTTAATTCATAATGTGCGGCTCTTTCTTCAATTATTTTTTTTTTCACATCTTATTTTTTATCCAATATAATACTAATATTTATACAAGTATTTTGATAAAATAACAAGTTAATGTGCTCAATTTTATATTAGATGATATATTTTAAAACGATTGTATGGGTCTATATCTATAGACAATTATAATAAATATTTTTTCTAAAACAAAAGATATTTATAACGATATAAATTATCATGTTTAATATAAAAAGTAAGAATTTTTATAGTAGTCAGCTATCATCAAAAAATATTTTAAGTTTATAAAATGTTATTTAATAGAAAACTTTTGTTTTATTACACAAAATTATAGATTACAATTATATAGCAACATTAACTGAATCTTCAAAGTCGTCATCTTGAAGATGCAAAAAAGTTGTTCAATTTTTGCCATGCAAAAGAATTGAATATGTATTTTTCACATTTTTTACTGTTAAATAAGTAAAATATGTTTACATTAATAGTAAAAAAAAAAAATTATATGTTGAAGAAGTTATTTATGTTTCAATTGTTAGTTCAAAGAAATCAATTATAAGTTATAAAATCTATAGAGTCTATAAAATTCTTTTGATAATTCCATGTAATTCTATAAAAATTATTAGAAATCTATCAATTTCATAAAAGTTCATCATTTAAAAAAGTCATTAAAAGTCGATAAAGTCCATAGAAATCTATTAAAAAAGTCTACGAGACTCTATACAAATCTTTTTATAACTCCATGGAATTCTATAAAAGTCAATAGAAATCTATCAACTCCATAAAAGTCAATCATTTAAAAAAGTCATTAAAAGTCAATAAAAGTCTAGATTGAATACACCCCCCTTAGATAAAATGATGAGTAAGCTTGATTAGAGGTAGCTAGCCTCCAAAGTGAATCGAAGATCAGAGAAGAGTAAGGAAGAAGAACGAGAAGTACAGAGAGAAGGATGAAGTTTTTTTTTGTTAATTCTCAAAAATTGATACAACAATGAATGAATTACCAGCTTGTATACAATGCCATCTTGAGTAGCTAACTAGATACTTACTGTCACTAATAACAACATACTAACTCATTACATCAGTAACCACTAATTACAAAACTCTACTAATAGACTTCATAATCTTGGAACTTTCTTGGCTGACTTCGAACTCTACTGCTCCGCCTTTCGCAAATAAATGGCACCCTCTTTTATTCGTCGCAAACAAAAAGAAAAGAAAAAAACGAGCCTCGGATTGTTGGTGAGGGAACATTATGAAACTGCGCTAATTCATCCGCTAAGATATTCCCGAAAAGTCGAGCTCAGGTTATGAAAGAAGAAACCGTGAAATTAGGCAAATAAAACGAATTTCTCCTTCAATGAAATCGGAATAGTTCCCTTCGTTGTTTTTTCTTTGTTGAAATCCCCCTTTTTCATTTTACTATTCCTAATAGATTGACCTGGGCACATTTCAAGCAAAGCTATTAAGACATTAGCTTTAGACCTCTTATTGGCAAAAATGCCTCTAATTTTAAGTTAATTAATTATAGAGCATTCCTAAACCCTACTCACACCATTTTATATAGGTTTTTTTTGAAGCAATTGTAAAACATCTGCAATATGAAAATGGGATGAGGATAGGAGTTTACATTGTGGCCGTGTGATGTGAAAATTGGTTGATGAGGGGAATGTAAATTATGGCGTTCAGTTCACATGTACAGTGGAGGAAGGGGTGAGCCAAATATGAGTTTTCAGTCTGTTCATGCTCATTTATATAAATAGTTCAATGTACTGTCTGCATATCTTAGTGCAACTCTCCTAGCTCATTTTAGGGCCAAAGAATAAATTAGTGAATACAACATTTTCAACTTGGTTAGTAAAAGCCTCATTTTAATAAACTGTTTAAGGTCTACAAAACTTTTGAGCCGCCCCTGGCCATTCATGCCCGTGATCCACCTTCATATCAGTGCCTTGCACTCGATCCATCTTCGCATCATTAGAACCAAGCAAGAAAAAAAAGTTGCCTCAAGTATCAATGCTAATTGTATTTGTTATGTGTCTTCTATATGATTCTTCGGCTGTATCGAACTCTTCATACAACTTGCTAGCCATAACGACACCGTCTATATATTTTAAAATAATAAAATAAACTGTAAATGATGCAATATCAACCTGTTTTAATTATTTGTTATAGGTTTAGTAACTTAACATATAAACATGATATTATAAAAGATTTATAACCTAAAATGAAGAAATCCATATACTTGAGCCATAATCGTATATGAATTAAAGTAAGGAGCATAACCAAAAAAATTTATCTTGGTGGACTAAAATTTATTCTGAAACACAGTTATTAAATTACAACAAAAAATTCATAAACACATGCTGTAAAAGAATTTGTATTAAATCGTATCAATTAAAGACTTCTATTAATTTTACGGGTAATCTATTTTTTTTCAAAATATATGCATTTGTATGCAACTATTAATACTATTGTGATATCCCCGAAATCATTAATTGCAATTTGGGCATTAATTATGTTTATGTGATATTATGGTGATAATTAGATTATGTGTTGGGACTAATTATCTTGGTGAAATGCTTGTCACATGGTAGGCGTGACCCGGTAGAGCATTTCAGGGTGCATGTTATACATGTTGGAAAATTGGGTGTTATAATGGTTTAAATGTGTTGGTTTGTAATTTTTGGTAAAGCATGATTTTAATGGTGATTTTGGTGCATTGTGGTAAAATGCTTTTAAAATATCATGTTGGGGTATTTTATACATCATGCTTGTGTTTGATACACATTTAAATCTCATAACATGGCAAGGGAGTCACTTGCACACACCTTTATATCTCATCACTCCTCTCTATCAGCTTTATGTCCCTATGATAAGTGTATTGTATACACTTATATTTCCTCTTATTTTGCATGGTTTAGTGTTAGTTTTCGATCAGAATTACACTTTTGGTCTTGTTCTATGTTATTTTGTAGGAATCCAAGGAATGAAGCATTTTATTAATAAAAGATGATGAAAAGTGCATAATTATGACAAGGACCTAATTTGAGACTTAAAAGTTGGGTTTTTCGACCTACATGCAGCACCCCAGCGCCACTCACGTAAATTTTAGTGGGCTAATATATTATAATATATTAAAAAGTGGGTCGAGAGTTGAAGTGGAGATTTTAGTTGGGGAAGATTTTATTGGCAGAGGGGAAGTTCACGGACATAAATGGAGCAATAACTGAGGAGATTTGTTTATATATAATTACGGACGAAAAAATCTGGAGGAGAGGTGAGCAGATTGATGCACGAGGAAGGAAATAATTTAGGATATTTTAATATTCATAAGAAGGGATTTTCATTGGACAAAAGAGGTACAGAAAGAGGAAAAGACCACACCTACAGATTTTTGGAGAATCATATCACATATTAAATAAGGAAATTTACGTACAAGAGGGAAGAGAATCATATCACATATGGGAAAAATAGAATTCACGTACAGAAGGATTTTTGCAGAGGAAACATATTGACGGACGAAGTAGAGGGAGACGCAAGACGTGAATTTACGTGAGGAGATAAGGAGAGCAATTTACGTGAAAAGCAGGTGACGTGAGTGACCAAGAAGGAGGAGGAGATTGACGTACAGGGGATTTCACGTAATAAGAAAAGAAAGGAGAGCAGCAGCGGGAAAGAGGACGAGAACAGAGGAGACCAATTCACGTAAGCAAGAGAAGAAGCACACGACCGAGAGCTAAACCAAGAAGGGGAGGAGATCATTCGAGGCGGTGCGCTTACAACGAAGGGCATAGATTTTGACGACGGAGAAGACGACGGCGACTACCGGGGACGGAGGGCCATCATCCAATTCGTTTGAATATCTCTTCCCTTATGTTTATGATGATTATAGACATGTCTATGTGTTTATTTAATGTATTCATGAACTAATTTATTATTCTAGAGTAGACGGATCTTGACTTGAAGTTTATTTGGATTTCCGTATGGTTTATTTATGTTTTCCTGTTCTTAATGCTTTTAATCTACTGGCCATGGATTGAATGATTCCATATTCGTGATCTATCACTCGGGAGAGAGGGTTGTGAATAGGAAAGAAGAAATTCGTATCGTGGTAGTTATATTGTTCGGAAGGCCTATAACTCCATAGAAGTCGTCATAGGAATTACTGCGCTTTTACAATTGTTTGATAATTAATCTTAGATAGGGATATCAAGATTAATGTTAGATAATTACTTCTGCTTAACACCCGGGAGGGGGAGTAGAAACAAATAAGAATTCTCGGCTAGTAAACTAGGAAAACACGACATAGTGGATAGTTGAGTGAAGCCGAACCTCTAGAATCCGTTCTCATTGATTTTCTCCACTTAAATTACCATCTTGTTAATCTTCTATTTTATTTGGTAGATTAATATAATAATTATGCTATCGGTTATCTAAATAAAGTCGAGACTATTCTAATTACAGTACTTGGTGTAACTTAATTTTCAATCCCTGTGGGTTCGACATCCGTACTTTCAAATTCCTATACTAAAACTTGACACCGTACACTTGCGGTACGTTTCACACGCAACACCCTACAACCCCCTCCATTCATCAAAAAGCTTCCATTTTCGTTTCTGAAACAAGAGAGGAGGAGAAAACTTTGAAAAAGGGGTCTTTTTGGGAGTTCTTGCTAAAAACTTAAAGCTCAAGTGGTAAGCTTTCATTATGGTGAAGTCTTGTTGGGTTTTGGTTGAGTTTGTAGCTTGTTTTTGGGGTTAAAAGGGTGGATCTTGGTCCATCGTGTTGTTTATGTTTGGGGGATGTATTTTAAGGTTGTTTTGTGGTTATATGTTGAGCATGGTGGTTGTTATTGGTTGTATATGAGTTTAGGTGTTGTTGGAAGCTCATACTTGGAGGATTCTCGCTGGAACATGGCTGCTCGATCGATCGAAATTAGGGTCCGATCGATCGAGCAGGGCAGAGCCTGAACAAGGCGTGAAATGAGCTTACCGATCGATCGAAAATTTGTTCCGATCGATCGGTGTGATGTCTCGATCGATCGATAAAAAGTTTCGATCGATCGGTGGAGGCAGTACTTGGATGCCTATTTTTCTTCACTTAGCGATCGATCGGGGCTTAGGGACCGATCGATCGCAAGGCATGAAATGTGGGTTTTGGGATTTTGTTCTAAATGATGATGTTTTTGGTAATGATTCATTTATTGGCTTCTATTATGGATTCATGTGATTGTGTAGAACCATCCCAGGTAGCCACACATCAAAGGAGATAAAGTTCCACGATATCTCCACTTTTGGAACTAAGGTACGTAGTGAGACGTACGAGCATCAGACGGTAAAACATATTTATTACGCTTTGATTGGTTATGCATTATGGTTGCATACATGGTCTTAATTATGCATATGGTTGCATACATGATTGGATATGCATTATGGTTGCATATAGGGTTGGTTATGCATTATGGTTGCATACATGATTGGATATGCATTACGGTTGCATATATATATATTGTGAGTCGAGATTATATTGCAGTGATGATAGAATACTTGCCGCCGTTATGTCGAAGCGATGGTAGAATACTTGCCGCTGTCATATTTAGCGATGAAGAATATTTGCCGCAAATATGTCGAAGCGAAGGATAATGCCGCTGTCATATTGATGCGAGGGATATTATACCGCTAATATGTCGAAGCGAGGGGTATTAATGCCGCTGTCATATAAACGCGAGGGGTATTATGCCACTGATATAATAAGACTGGAAATTGGCCATTGATATACACGGAAAGGATACATGTCATGACATGCATATTGGCATTATAATCCTTTGATTATTATTGTGGTACAGGGACAACCAAGGGAGCTTTTAAATGTGTTAAATACAGGAAGTGAATTGCATTTACGGTTTATGCATTGAATTATGATCATATTATTGTGAATATGATTTATATACATGCTCATGATTTTGGGGTTGTTCCTGTAGGTACTTTTGGGCGGAAGGGGCTAAGGCGGGTTGATGCGGGGAGCTAGTGAGGAGTGCTCTTGGTAGCAAGCTTGATTCTTTTGTATAGTATCTACTCTAGGAGTAGTGTAAAGCTATATGATTAGCATTCATTGGTTGGAAATGTAACTAATTCCTTTTGGAACTTTATTTTGGCACTGTAATTTAATAGCTCAGGGCATCAACATAACCTTTATACTATGTTTATGCATGAAAATTTTTATTTATGCCTTTAATCCGCACTTAAGGAACTAGGGTCTTTACACCATAATATCATTTCTTTTCACAACATAAGGACAAATTTGATTAAATAATTTAAAGAATATAGGTACGCGCTTAAATGGAATTGAGTGGTCTGACCATATTTTCACAAATATTCTTGTACTTTTTTATTAAAAAATATTTTAAAAATCACATGTACTATATTAATATAACAATATATAAGGTATTTATATTATCACTTCTTATATATTAGATAACAAAGTACAATTTTTTACTAAAAGTAAAAATTCATAATCATCCCTCTCTAAATATAGAATATCGGGATGCAAAAATACAACCAAAAAACTCAAAAGAGGAAAACAAAGGCTGTAATTCATACTCGTAGCAGAATGAAACATTTAAATGACTGTAGTTCACACATGTATGTTGTAGCAGATGGTGTCATGGACTCACGGTGGGATGTGGGGTTAGGGTAGAGGCACACAATTTGTTTGATTATGTGTAGTATATATAATATTTTGGGGTTATTATGGGTTATAAATACGTATAATAGGGGTTATATATAATTAAAATTTGGGTAAGAGTCTGTTGGGTTAGAGTCCACTCTTGCCCTGTTATTGTCCGCCCCTGGTTAAAGCTATAAGATGATATTGTTCATATAAATAATAATAATAAAAAGGCTAAATCAACCAAATTTATTTCTATTTAACTATTCAAAAAGGGAAAAGAAACCCTTTATTTAGTAACATCATTGAGAATTAATACTGCTGATTGTTAATTTTTTTTATAAAAACTCTTAAAAATCGATTTGGTCTGCTATACCGGAATAAATAATTCCATGTATAAAATTTATCACAAGATATTTAGTCACACTGGAATTTCTAAGAGTATGCATGCAAATATTTTAATGCATTTTACGTATATACCATACAAAAACTCTGTCTATCTCTCCGTCTCTCTCTCCATGTTGAGTAGTCTTTACCTTGAAATACAATATGAACAATAATAATAATAATAATTTTTTTAATGCTCTCAATTTTTTTTTTTGAAAGGTACGCCACTTATTTTATTTATCGAAATAAACAATATAAGGAGGGTATTATGTCGTCACCCATTATATTGTGAAACATGAGACATTACAATATTGGGTGGAGATACTGCCAGAGCAGTTTTTGTTGCTTACAAAGCAACTTTTTATGTTTCCCAATTTTACCCCTGGACCCACACTCTTTATTTCTTGATTTCATAGATGGAAACTTATACTGCATTGGCATCCTTCCCTTCAAATGATGCTGCATGAATTCAAGCAAGTTTCCATAAGTCTAATTACCAATAGATTTTTTTTATTTTTAACAAGTTTTATGTCATATATTTAACAATAAATAGATATTAAATATAAATAAAACTCTAAAGATTAGAATACTAGAAATAATAATTATTTTTAAAATTATCAAAACTTAATTAAAGTTTTCGTCATAAAATGATTAAATATATTACAAAATAAAATAATAAATAATATAAATCAAATAAAAGTTTAAAAAAAAAACAAAAACAAAAAGTTGTTGGCCAGAAACAGTGCAGCTACAGTGATGCACCAGAAAACATCATTTCTGGCGTAGCATAAAACCCCACGCTATCCTCACGCAAATGATAGCTTGGGGTTGGAGTACGCCATTTTGGCGTGTAACTGGAGAAGCTTTAAACCACAAAAACATAACATTAATCATTTTTAACAACACACTATACATGTACCAAGAAACTACAACTTAATAATACGGTAAGCTCGATTGGTACCTTATTCAATCTGAAATGACATAGGAAACAATATAAAATAACTTAGAGAAAATCATAATCTTGTCTAATATAATTGTTTGGTCGAGGAACTATAGAATTCGGGGCACAAATATATTCGCTTGGACGTATAAATAATATAAAAATGATGTAAGTTTGTCAAATATGATTTATTAGGTATGTTTAACTTTATATTATCATTGTGCATATATATGTATAATTTTCTTTCTTAGCATATCCATTTGCACATTGACTAATTTTTTAATTCAAAATCAACTATTTAATCAGAACCACGATAATGTTTTTCTCGAAAAAAGGTTTTCTTATCCATAATTTGATTTACAGAACACAAGCAAATGTATAATGATAATAACCGAGGTATTAATTTATTATAGTAAAATGATTAAGAAATAGTATTCTTATATTAGTAGAGTTGTTTTTCATCGTGGGATTCAAATCTTTGCTCTCATTGATGGACAAGCTTGGTTCAACATGTTCTCGTTATTTTGGCATGTGATTGGAGAAGCTCTAGGCACAAAAATATAGCGTGGGGTTTTATGCTATGACAGAAGTAGCGCAGCACTGTAGCTACGTCATTTTAGGCCTGCAATTTTTTTAGTTTTATTCTTTTAACTTTTAAATTATTTGTTATATTATTTTATCGTTTTTAATATATTTAATCGTTTTTTGAAGAAAATTTTAATTAAATTTTGATAATTTTAAAAGTAATTATTATTTATAATATCCTAATCTTTAGAATTCATTATTTATAAAATTAAATTTATTGTTAATTATATGACATAAAATTTGTTAAAAATACGAAACTTATTGTTCAGCAAGTTTCCGTTCAGGCATGAATTCAAGAGATAAGTGTGGTCCTTGGGGCTAAAATTGGAAATTTCAAGAAGTTGCTCTGGAAGCAACAGAAACTGCTTTGGCAGTATCCTCACCCTACAATATTACATCAATGACTCCAAGGTGGTCCATTAGTAAACAGGACTACATTCTTTCCAAAACTAACAAAAACAAAAACGGTAACCAAATTTAATTATTACTTGCATGATCAGATCCTTAAGTTATGGGATCGAGTCCTTAAATTGTAAGTCTTGTGTTAGGTGGATATCCGTCTTGGCATCGCCATGTGTACATGCAAATCAAAGACCAATATAAATACACAATATGCAAATATAATAATAATCTTCAAAATGATATATAGTTCGGCTCAGATCTGCTGTTTTCCCAATTTACGTCACTTAGAGAAACCACAGTAAAGACCGGAAGGTGTTTACAACACCCCAACACCAAAGTCCCGCCGAAAGCACAAAGCACACGACAATAACACACGTTCAGCCCCTGGGACAGAATCACACGAACGCACCGAGCTACTCACACTTCCACTGAAGCACCAAGCACACAGCAAGGAGCACACGACCAGCAATCACCCTCAACGCACCAGAGCCAGAAACCCACCAAGACCCAAGCTACACCATGCGCACACAGCACACGTGCGGAAAACCCCAAGCACACACAGCACTCGGACAGGAAGCTCATAGCCAACACACGTCGCCTGAACCACTCACCAGTGCCAAACCATCGGAGCACAAAGCAACCGGACAAGACACCCTCACGCTTAACCCGTCGAACCCAAGCGCACAAAGCACTCTGACAAGAAACGAACAGGACACACAGTCCCAACTGGGAATCACCAAGAAAATATCAGACCAAAAATGAGCGAGTGAGAGTCTGGAAGTTCAAGACAAAAGGAGGCGTGCATATTGAGTGAGAGAATTGAAGAAGGCGTACACTTATTTAAGAATAATCAGATTAGGGAAATAAGGATTTAGCCCTAATAGGCTTAATTTATTGGGCCACAACACCCAACATCTTGGAATTTGATGCTGGTGGAACTCGTGCAATCATCTTTCCGTCATCCGCGTCCTCATATTGTGGAGTGTTTGATGTTGATTCTGGGAAAAATCTTGAAACCATCTCTACCTCATTCTCTTCTTCATATGTTTTCAATGTGATGAGGATATGCATTTTGGCCCTACAGGATGAACATTTTATGTATTTTGGCCATGGAGCAAGCACTTAGCTTTGTATTTGGATCTTGGGCCTGTATTACTTCCCTTTCTTTAATCGTTTTGCATTTACTTTGGACTTCCTATTGTTTCTGGGGACTTGGCCTCAGTCCCTGGCAATATGGATCTCGTTTCTTGAGAATTTGTTCAGCTGATATTGCTTTTATAAATGAATTTTCAGTATCTATCCCTCTTGTTTTCAATTAGATATTATTTTTAGTACACATATTAGAGGTATACAAGTATTTTTTTTTCTCTCGAAAATAATTTCTATAAATATTGTTACCTTCTACAATCTAATTTGTCAGTTGACTACATGTAATTTTGGGGATGAAAGCAAGAACTTTGCCAAATTCATTGTCTAAAACGAAGGAGATTCCTCGTAAACCAAGTAGGGAGGGAGGCAAGGGCGAAGTACAACAAAAATACATACACATATAGTGCGCCTCAAATTTTAGTCTTGCTTATTAGAAAGAAATAGATGATAAAATAATCAAAATTGACTGCTAACACTATTTTAAAAAGGAGGTAGATTAATGGTTGGAAAATAAGAAGAGTTTGATTTTAACTTGTGATCTTCTTCTTCTTTTTTTTATCGTCACGGTTGCATAGTTTGAGTCGATACATCACGATTAATCATGTCGTGACTTTATTTGATGAATGATGATTGTTCATATCAGGAGAACGATCGAAACGTGATGCTTGAGTTGATGTACGGTCCGTTATTATCAGTTATAAATTTTGTTAAAGCGACTATCGGTTGATCCTACGATACCATTGGTATCAGAGTCATTCACGTATTCCATTCTCGATGATTGCAAGTAGTGCAATTATTGAGAGTGAGATTGTTGGGAATCAATAATTGCGTCCCAGCTGGGATAGTGATGAAAATTTGAAGCTTGTACTATTATTATACCTTTAGGTAAATCGCAAACAATTGATGTTATAATTTTCATTTAAAAAATTATATAAAAAAAAGATTATCTTATAGCTGAAATATTTTAAATGTTTCAATCTATGAAAATTTTTATGTAGGGCTCCAACTTCCAAGTATTTCTGTTTTTTTTCCCACAAAATGTTATTGTCCTCATTGCCATAGGAAAGCTCGGTAGAGAGGAGACAATTCCTGGTTAGTGCCTAGCTACTTATAATAATTAAGTGCATTAATTGATTTAATTGTACGCTAATCTTCAGTTTCCATCTAAATACATGCATTGTCTTTATTATATATCTATAGTAAAATAGATGATTAATATAAAAAACTATGATGCTCATAATATAAACCGACAGTTTTATTTTCAAATTTTTAAAATTATTGGATGTTGATAGCATTAAAATATGATTGAATCTGACATAATCTAGACTAGTTATTAAACGTTGTTCCCATCAATCGATATTATTAACACAAAATAATATTTATATTAATAATTCCTTGTAAAGTAATTGAACCGTCGCTTCGTTAAGAAAACAACATTAAGATTTTTTAATGTTTTAATTAGCTTATATTGTAGAGTTAGCCCCTTACATATCATAGTTGCTAGAACATTATCCTGTTGAAGTTTGAACATGATCTAAGTTTGAATATACATCAAGAAAAATCCACCAAGTTTGAATTCAAAAATCATGCCAAGTTCGAAGCCTACAAGTTTGAAATCAAAATGATGACTAAACTCTTCATTTCACACCATGTTTACTATTGGTTACTGATGTGTGTGAAACGTACCGCAAGTGTACGGTGTCAAGTTTTAGTATAGAATTTTGAAATACGGATGTCGAACCCACAGGGATTGAAAATTAAGTTACACCAAGTACTGTAATTAGAATAGTCTCGACTTTATTTAGACAATCGATAGCATAATTATTATATTAATCTACTAAAATAAAGTAATAATTTAACAAGATGGAAATTTAAGTGGAGAAAATCAATGAGAACGGATTCTAGAGGTTCGACTTCACTAAACTATCCACTATGTCGTGTTCTTCTAATTTATTAACCACGAATCCTATGTTATCTATTACCTCTCCCGAGTGTTAAATAGAAATAATCATTCAACAATCATCTTGATGTGCCCACCTAAGATAAATTATTAAACAATTTCAATAGCGCTAGATTCGTTCTATGGCTTCGTTGGAGTTATATGTCTCCCGACTATATACACTTCCAACGATGTAAATTCCTACGGTCCTATTCAAAACCCCCTCTCCCGAGTGATAGATTCTAAATAAATATGACGAATCAACTAGTGATCAAGTAATTGAAACGCATTTAAATCAGGAATCACAAATAAACCAAACGAAAACCAAAATATATTCAATCAATAATCAACGACATAGTTTCAAATCAAGATCCGTCTAACTCTAGAATAATAAATTAGTTCATGAATACATTAAATAAACACATAGACATGTTCTTAATCATCATAAACATAAGGGAAGAGATAATAAAACGAATTGGATGATGGCCCTCCGTCCCCGGTAGTCGCCGTCGTCTTCTCCGTCGTCAAAATCTATGCCCTTCGGTGTAAGCACGCCGCCTCGATTGAACTCCTCCCCTTCTTGGTCACGCACGTCTACTGCTCTTCTACGTCAAATGTTTTCACGTTTAATGGTTTCTGTACGTGAATTGTGCTCTCTGTTCCTGTACGTAAATTGCTCTTCCTGTACGTGAATCTCCCCTTCGCCTTAATTCCTCCCTTCCGTCTAATATTATGCGTATCTCCTTCTTTAAAAGATTTCCCGAGAGTTCCTCTACTCTTCTTCTTTCCTTGTACGTGTATCCCATCTTCCTTTTATAATTTATTCCCAAATCTCATGTATATATATTATATTATATTATAATATAATATAATATAATATAATATAATCTTGCCATTTGACATGTCCCGGTACATGATTATTTCACCGTTGAGTCCCGTGCATCAAATAAGGAAAGTCTCCAAAATTACCAAAATTCCATTGGCGTAATTACGCCTCCGAAGTGGCGTAGTTACGCCTGTCGATGTGTCACAAAATCTGGCTTCCCGCGTGATAGGCGTAATTACGCCTCCAAAGTGGCGTAATTACGCTACTTAAATTCTCAAAAGCCGTGGGCTAGGCGTAGTTACGCCTCAAAGTAGGCGTAATTACGCCTGTATGAAATTCTTTAAAAACTCAAATGCCGTGAGTTAGGCGTAGTTACGCCTCAAAGTAGGCGTCTTTACGCCTGTTTCCATGATTGATAGTGTAGATTTTTGGCTTCAATTCATCCGTTCCTTCCGTCATTTGCACCCTTTTAGTCCACAAAACATGTAATTACCTGGATTCCTGCAAAACAACACAGAACAAGACCAAAAGTGTAATTCTGATCGAAAACTAACACTAAACCATGCAAAATAAGAGGAAATATAAGTGTATAAAATACACTTATCAAACCCCCTAAACTTAAACTTTTGCTAGTCCCGAGCAAAATAGAAATGGAAAAAGACTAAGAAATAAAAGAGAAAAAGAAAACACACTACTAACGCAAGTCATGAAATGTTATAATTGCAAATTGGCCTCGAAGATCAATTGTCTAAAAATTTTAAGTCAAGTATGCATATCAGTCTACTCAAGAGTTCTCAAGTGTGTGTGTCACCACTTCCATTTAACCATTAAAGCAATCTTTACTCACACAAATCAATAGGACTTTGCAAGGTGTATTGGTTCATTTGCATTGTTCATAAAACGGTGTATAACTTTGACCAACAGTGAACAATGCATCAAATCAAAGTAATGAGATGTGCGTGTGTGAATGTCAAAACCATATGAATTACAAGTGTTTCTCGAGAGTCCATAGGCTTACAATTCGTAACATTCTCCACTAGTATATTAGATGAATGTCGCTTGGTCAGTAGGTCTTAATAGGCTTGTAATGTAAGGCCTTGGCTCATGGCTACAATAAAAAGATAGAAATTTCAAAACAAGTGAGTAAGTCATATTAACCATGATGCGCACTCTCATCTCAATTTCGATTCCTTCTATTGATGATTCATCATCATTTTTTTTTCTTTTCAAATTTTGGATTCACCCTCCTTTCTCATCCGCCTCATCATTCACCTCATTATTTTCTCATTCTTTCCATCACTTATTTCTTCACCTCTTCAACAATCGTTTTATGCATTCATTCCCTTTTTTCTTTATTTCTCTCCTTCAAATATTTTTTTTTCCAATAAGAACATGAGAGATATTTGAAATTTTAAAGTGCAATAGGGGCTTACTCACTTGAGGGTAGGAAATAGTGTATAATCTTTAGCAAGGTGGTCGATGTGGGATTTTGAAATGATGCCGAATGGAGGTTATTATGTGCCTAAGCACATGCCATTCGATTTTCAATAAGCTCAAAAGGGTAACTACAGATGAAAATGATGTATTTTGGTGGCTTCAAAGGCTCAAACTAAGCAAAAATTGCCTAAATCCTTCCTAAGCCACATAACATCCGTATTTCGCCTCAAAGGATACTAAAGCAAGTTCTCGACTACTCTCAATTCACAAATAATTTATATGGTATGACCAATGTTGCTCAAATAGTATCTCAAAACCAAGGTGATATAAGAAAGAAATTTGAATGAGATTCTTAAACATAATGCAACAATTTAATCCTCATTCTTTTACGTTTAAGCTCAAAGGGGCTACTATGTCAAATTTATATCAATGAATAAAGGCCCAAAATATTATCAAAAATTGCCTATATCATATTTGTGTTCATTCAAATCAACTTTAATTGGTCAAATGGTCATGGTCTCTAGTGCATGAATATGTAAGAAACTCAAGAGCAAAGTGAACAAAAATTTTAAAATTTTCACAAATAAGCTCAATTCTTCATCATCGGCCTTCACAATTACTTCAAATCACGACTTAAGACACAAAAAGAAAAAGAAAATGACTAAAACACACATAGGAATCCAGGAAACAAAACATCTTCAGTGTTTAAACACCCCCCCAAACTTAAAATCGTGCATTGTCCTCAATGTACCATACAACGTATAAGATAAGGGACAACACACCTACCTGCGACGACGATCGTCAGTAATCGTCGTCCGTCTCATGCTCATGGGTATGGTGAGAAGATGATGATAGGGACCTCCGCATCAGTATAGACCCTGCAATGGGAAAAAATAATGATCAATCGGCTATGAATAAGACATGCTACTAAAATGCAATACTAAAATTAAAAACTGAAATAAAATAAAAAGGATACAAGGCTTGGGTTGCCTCCCAAGAAGCGCTTTGTTTAAAGTCGTCAGCCAGACTATGCGAAGCAACCATCAAATAGCGGCTTCCGCCCATAGTAAGTATCATATGACACTACATATGGGTCTTGGTTGTGTATGCCCTCTAGCTTGGCAAGATAGTGGCAGTTAACGCTCGTCGCTCCAACAACGTCCTTCGAAAATTGATAAGCATGGGAGGAAGATTCTAAACTTGGCTTCATCTCGTGGAGATCATAATATGGTGAAGTTGGCATCGATGGGAAGAACGGATCCACATATGGCATATAGGACATCACCATCGATGAGTGCTCCTCACTATTTTCAAAAAATATGCTCATCTTCCAACGTCACGCTAGGCTCATCTTGACATGGGAATTCATCAGATAACTCTTCCACAGTAGGTTCAACCACTTGAAAATGCTCATATTCCCTTGAATCTTCCGCATGAATAGGATCACTCTCCCAAACTTGGTTGGTTGAATGATCATCATCATGTGACCACACCTGGTTTGTCACCCCTTGATTATATCTCATCTCAACCTCTTTGCATCTCGCTACAAATGTCTCTATCAGCTGCTCAAGGCTACTTCTGGTGGCATTTTCGATCTTTGGTTCAAATGATGGCCAGAATTTGCGCAAAATATCCTCCAACTTAGAGACTTTATCAGAACTATACTCATCCTCTGCTTGATGCTTGAATGATTGGTGTGTAAAATGAGGGTAATGATGCCCTGGTGGATATTGGTGACTCCAACCCAGCATTGAAGGATCAAAGTGCCACTGATAGTCGAAATTCGCCATATGGTTAAACAGGTGCACCCTGTCATCATCTCTACAATATATGGGACTACCAGCTGCCAAAGCTCCATTAAATACCCATTCTTGTGTGTCTGCATCCAATCCACTGTTGAAAGATTGAAGAGGAGCGTAGTTTGAAAAGTCGTGGTTGAATCTGTCCCAAGCTGCATAGAATGGTTCATACGGTTGTTGGGCAAAGCTTGTGGAAACTTGCTGATGAAACATCTCCAAGTACCTCACAAGAAAAACATCAAAAAAAAAATAAAATTAAAACAAAAAAAAAAAATTCTAAATTAAAATCAAGACTACTTGGTAACAGTATCAGTAAACAAAATTATATCAATCCCCGGCAACGGCGCCAAAAACTTGATGCGTGTGAAACGTACCGCAAGTGTACGGTGTCAAGTTTTAGTATAGAATTTTAAAATACGGATGTCGAACCCACAGGGATTGAAAATTAAGTTACACCAAGTACTGTAATTAGAATAGTATCGACTTTATTTAGACAATCGATATCATAATTATTATATTAATCTACTAAAATAAAGTAATAATTTAACAAGATGGAAATTTAAGTGGAGAAAATCAATGAGAACGGATTCTAGAGGTTCGACTTCACTCAACTATCCACTATGTCGTGTTCTTCTAATTTATTAACCACGAATCCTATGTTATCTATTACCTCTCCCGAGTGTTAAATAGAAATAATCATTCAACAATCATCTTGATGTGCCCACCTAAGATAAATTATTAAACAATTTCAATAGCGCTAGATTCGTTCTATGGCTTCGTTGGAGTTATATGTCTTCCGACTATATAAACTTCCAACGATGTAAATTTCTACGGTCCTAAACCCCTCTCCCGAGTGATAGATTCTAAATAAATATGACGAATCAACTAGTGATCAAGTAATTGAAACGCATTTAAATCAGGAATCGCAAATAAACCAAACGAAAAACCAAAATATATTCAATCAATAATCAACGACATAGTTTCAAATCAAGATCCGTCTAACTCTAGAATAATAAATTAGTTCATGAATACATTAAATAAACACATAGACATGTTCTTAATCATCATAAACATAAGGGAAGAGATAATCAAACGAATTGGATGATGGCCCTCCGTCCCCGGTAGTCGCCGTCGTCTTCTCCGTCGTCAAAATCTATGCCCTTCGGTGTAAGCACGCCACCTCGATTGATCTCCTCCCCTTCTTGGTCACGCACGTCTACTGCTCTTCTACGTCAAATGTTTTTACGTCAATTCTGTTGCTCTCGTCTGTTCACGTTTAATGGTTTCTGTACGTGAATTGTGCTCTCTGTTCCTGTACGTAAATTGCTCTTCCTGTACGTGAATCTCCCCTTCGCCTTAATTCCTCCCTTCCATCTAATATTATGCGTATCTCCTTCTTTAAAAGATTTCCCGAGAGTTCCTCTACTCTTCTTCTTTCCTTGTACGTGTATCCCATCTTCCTTTTATAATTTATTCCCAAATCTCATGTATATATATTATATTATATTATAATATAATATAATATAATATAATCTTGCCATTTGACATGTCCCGGTACATGATTATTTCACCGTTGAGTCTCATGCATCAAATAAGGAAAGTCTCCAAAATTACCAAAATTCCATTGGCGTAATTACGCCTCCGAAGTGGCGTAGTTACGCCTGTCGATGTGTCACAAAATCTGGCTTTCCACGTGATAGGCGTAATTACGCCTCCAAAGTGGCGTAGTTACGCCACTTAAATTCTCAAAAGCCGTGGGCTAGGCGTAGTTACGCCTCAAAGTAGGCGTAATTACGCCTGTATGAAATTCTTTAAAAACTCAAATGCCGTGAGTTAGGTGTAGTTACGCCTCAAAGTAGGCGTCTTTACGCCTGTTGCCATGATTGATAGTGTAGATTTTTGGCTTCAATTCATCCGTTCCTTCCGTCATTTGCACCCTTTTAGTCCACAAAACATGTAATTACCTGGATTCCTGCAAAACAACACAGAACAAGACCAAAAGTGTAATTCTGATCGAAAACTAACACTAAACCATGCAAAATAAGAGGAAATATAAGTGTATAAAATACACTTATCAGTTACACATCAAGTTTTTTTGCTATAAAAATGCATGAATTGCTCATTTGTAAACACAACATAAATCAAAAGGTTAGTAAGCTTTGAGAGAGAGCAAATTGTGATTGAGAGAGTTTGAGTTGAGTTGAGCAAGTTTGCTCATTCTCCGAGAGTTGTGAGTTTGTACTCCTCTTGTAATCCCTTCATATTTGATATAGTGAAGTGTGTGTGCGCTCCGTGGACGTAGGCGAGTTTTGCCGAACCACGTAAATCTTTATGTCTTAATTTGTGTGTGTGTTGTTTTTCCTGTCCCTTATAGCTTCTGCAACTTCCGCAAGAACATGGCAATAGTCATTGTTCCCAACAACTGATATCATAGACATGGTCATTTTGTTGGGTAGAGCTTTGGTATGGCAAGTGAATACATATTGACTAAGGAGATTCTGTCTAGAAAAATCGGTATTTAAGTGGGACTAGTGTGACCATACCAATTTTCCTGGGGATCTTGAAGTTCTGTCTAGGAAAGATCGAGATTCCATCTTTCCTAGGAACTTACTTAGAAGACTGTTTCATGAATTTCACTCCCTGGAATCGTAGCGAAAAGCCCATGGGCATGAAACAAACAGGCGCCATATGCACCTGAAAGTATGCGCCGTACGCTCCTGTGAAGGCGCCCTAGGCACCTAAACGTATGCGCCCTAGACGACTGTGAAGGCACCATGGGTGCCTAAAAGTATGTGCCCTAGGCGCTGATGCGGAATTTTGGAACACTTTTCCCCTCCTAAAGGCGCCTTAGGCGCTGCTAAGTTGGCGCCCTAGCGCGACTCTTTCTGTCAAGAACTTAATTTTTCTTCACTTTGCGCCCTAGGCGCTGATTTCTCTAGGAGCCCAGGCACCTGCTGCTGTGCTCGAAGCTTCAAATCGTTTTGGATCCTTGTTAAATTTATGCAGTTTTCACCATCTTTTCATGATAAAACATAATGTTCCTTGAATTTCTATAAAACAAACATAAAAGTAGAAGAAAATATAAGTGCAAATAAGCAATTTATATAAAGGCTCTAAAACTTCACCATTTCATGAAGCGTTTGAATAGTCATATTCTCTGGAAGTTTTTGAAACGACTGAATTAAGAGATTTAATGGGAATAGCGATTAGGGCAGAAACAGACATCCAACGTCGAGCAGAGGAATTCAAATGCAAAAAACCTCTTCAATCGAGCATTCTAATAATGGTAAGAAGTTTAGACAACCAAATCTATTGGAAATTCAATCAAAGAGACCCTCATCCATTTTCTTCAACAAGGAAACTCCAGAATGCCCAGTGTACGGATTTATACACTTCGGTGAAAGCTGTATGAACAATGGAGCTTGCTTCAGATGTGGTAAAATTGGATAAATACTAAAGAATAAAGAAAATGTTCCAGTCAATGGCAACCCTCCAGCAAAGCCAAAAATGATCAACCCAATGCTAGGTCTTTGCCATAATCCAAGAAGAAGCAAATGAAGCAAATGATGTAGTTGTAGGTATCATTTTACTAAACAAATTACATGCTTATGTATTGTTTGATTGTGCTGCCACACATTCGTTTATATCAAACAGATTCGCAAAACAATTAGCATTGAAGCCATGTATGCTTAGTGAACCCTACAGAGTGGCAACCCCTGCCAATAAAACTTTAGAGACATGTAATTTGCATCGCGGCTGCAACATTGTTATCAATGAAAAAAGTATTCAGTGCCGATATGATACAACTGATGGAATTTGATGTTATTCTACGAATGGATTGGTTAGCCAACTATCACGCCCTAGTATATTGTCGTAATAAGAATGGCAAACTAAGAGCTTCAGATCAAGAAGAAATCTTATATCATGGCAAGGCCAAAGAGCATAAATCCTTCCTATCTGCTTCACGAACCTGGAAAGCCATGAATGATGATGAAGAAGTTTATCTAGTTATGATAGGCAAGATAAATGAAGGAGCAGAACTCAGGTTAGAGGATATCCATGTAGTACGAGAATTTTCGGATGTCTTTCCCAAACAACTACCAAGAATACTTTTATATCGTGAAATTGAATTTGACATCAACTTGGTAGCAGGTGCTGCACCAATTTCAAAGGCACCATACAAATTGGCTCCAGCTAAATTGAAAGAGCTTAAAGAACAACTTCAGGAGCTCATAGATAATAAGCAGATCAAACCAAGTGTATCACCGTGGGGTGATCCACACTATTTGTGAAGAAGAAAGATGGGAGCATGATATTGTGTATTAATTACAGAGAACTGAATATAATCAAAATCAAGAATAGATATCCTATTGCAAGGACATACGATCTTTTTTGATCAACTCAAATGAGCTACTGTCTTTTCCAAGCTCGATCTGAAATCAGACTATCATCAATTCAAGATTAAGGCGGAGGATATTCGAAAAACCGCTTTCAGGACTAGATATGGGCAATTTACCCCGCATATTTTAAAAATCTACCATTTCGCCACCTTCAATATAAACATACTATTTTGGCCTCTCAATCTCAAATATTGATTTGCCCTGATTTCAAATCATTTTCATGTTTTATGTGACTTGAGAGTTTCAAAATTCCACCGCACCAAATATGACAAGTGACAGTTTAAGCAACATATTCCATGAAGCAATTAGATCCGAGATTTATGGTCACGATATTCAGAATACGTCCATCTAATATATATGTGTAAATTTTATATATGAGTACTTTATATGAGCATATGACAAAACACATGTAATATAATTAAAATATTCTAGTTCTGTATGTGTCCTTTCTCTGATAATCAGAAATGATACCGAAACCAAATATTGTTTGCTATAGCACAAAAAATGTTTTTATTTCATTATACGAATATCCGTTGACGGTGGAGACCGAATTTTCTGTAAAATGTTACATAGGATAGATACACTTTAATTTGTTACTGATTAGTCAATTTTAAGTTTTAGTGCAACTTTGTTTTGTATTTTTAGTATTTGTTTTAATGATACCAAAATGGTGCTAAACATGTCCGATGTCATGCAAACATTATTGCTAGAAGGCCCAAAAGTGTAAAATAAACCAAATTATTACACTAAGATCTAACTTTAACTTATTAGAGGACCAAAGTTCAGTATATTTTTCAATCCAATACAACGTATATATCTCACATATATGATGTATGTGATGAACTAAGTGTTCGGTTATATTAATGGTTCAAGTTTATAACCCATGACACCAAATGCTATTCATAATTGTATGGAGGTGGATTTTATTCGAATAAATAGTTGCTTATCTGAGGCATAAATAATATAAATTTTGTATTCTTATGGAAGGGTAAATTACAATATGGTCCCACTAAATAATGTAATTTATATAGTTGTCCCAAACTGTTAGGACCGAACAAATATAATCACACCTAATTGTTTTAACAAAAGTAATCTCATACAAAATGTTTTAACAAATATAGGCTCACACAAATAGCCTCAATACCACTTTCCTATTTTAAAAAAATAGATTGGACATGTACATGAAACATGTCTGTTCAGGAACAAAGCTCCATATGCTAGCACATGTCTGTTCCGTTTGTTTCTTCTTTAGAAAAGTTGTCCCGATACTATTTTTTGTTAAAAAAAACAATTTATGTGATATTTATATAGTCGAGCTCAGATCCACCCCATATCGAATTCTTATTGCTACTATTGATACATCGAATTCGCCTTTTACATATGATTAACATCCAACACCAACCAGACGAAATTCAAATCAAGATATCATCATGCAATCACATAATCTTAGTTTGTGTTCAAAATTTCCATGCAATGTCCCATTACAATATATCAAGAGTCTAATTTCAGGACCCACGCACCCCTAAATAAAATTTCAAATAATCACAAAAATACAAAGATTCATTAGCTACATGAAATTACCAAAGTTAGTTAGAGTGGCCACGACCACCTCTATCTCATCAAAAATCTGCTCGTTTTCAGCTAATCATTTCGTCATTTTGAATTACTCATAGATACCTGTGTAAATTAATTATCTTCTCAGTTACTCAGATGTGGACTTGTCATCATTCTTCATTCATTACAACCTTATTTTGTTTCCTATGAACCCAAAATTAATCACTGTCTTAGAATACTAGGTCTTTGTCTTCTTGTTCTTGTTCTTCTTTTTCTAACGTAAGAAACAAGATATTGGATGTGGGCTAAAACAACACCTGGTTCGAATCCTCAAATTCTGTCGGCTGCAATGAACTCTTACAGTGATTCGTGGGAAGAACAGGCTTTTGCATTTGATGTAGCTGGAACACTTGGAGGGTGTGTCTGGCCACCAAGATCTTATTCTTGCAGCTTTTGCAGAAGAGAATTTAGGTCAGCTCAAGCTCTAGGAGGCCATATGAATGTTCACAGAAGAGAAAGGGCTAGATTGAAACAATCTCCAACTATATCTTCAAACACTGATCAAGTTACAGCTAATCACACATCTAAGATCTGTTCTTTCTTGTACAAAAACCCTAACCTTGAAATTTCTAATACTCTGGTTTCAGACCCAAGAAATATCAGTATTAGGGTTTCATCACCTCCTGCTACAAAAGATACATCAGCCCTTTGTTTCTTTTCCCCCATATTTCAGCAAAATTTGAAGAATACCAAAGTTTCATCTAGTCATCCCTCTTGGTCAAACTTTGTTACAGATAAAAAAGATTGTTTTTTAGATTCGATCAAGAACCAACAAAAGAAATCGAAGTTCGTAATTGAGCCGAATCCTACAGAAGATTATTCTACGGAGGATTTATCAGTGAGTTTGGATTTGGTAGTTTGTCGAACAGGTTATGGATCAAATGATGAAGATGCTGGTGGTTGTAAGAGGAGGAGAATGGAATCCAAGCCCTTGAGCTTCTTCCAACAATCGATTAAAACGGGTAGAGCTCAAACAGATGTCTTTAAACTGCGCTCGACTTCTGTAGAGGAAATAGATCTCGAGTTAAGGCTTGGTGATGCTCCAAAGGTGAAGTAATTAGCTGCAAATTGTTTTGTTTGTTTTTAACCAATGAATACATACCTTGTTTTAAATTGTATTTTCATTCCAGCAGAAATTAAGATGATAGATTTCCTCTAAACCCTTATTTTAGTTTATTATAAGGGGGATGCAGATGGCATCTTCATTCTGTTTAATATTCCTGCCGTATTTACGGTCATGAATCGATTGTGTTAAGTGTAATATTTTGTTGTAAAAGCAAGTGCAATAATTGCACCGTTTAAAGATTAGAGTTGCACCGTTATCATAATATGTAGCTTTGGTAAAGCGGCAAGCTTTTGATCATACATTTGGTATCGGAGTCAAAGTCACGTGTTCGATTCCTCTGAGTTGCAAGGTAGTGCAATTATTGAGAGGGTGACTGATGGAGTGCAATTGTCCCTACCTCGAGAGCGATGGCGTTTGGGCTGCTATACAATTTAAAAAATAGGGTTACACCGTTACCATCAGTTATAGCATTTGGTAAAACAAGTGTTTGATCCTGCAAATTTTATCATAATTTCTCCCTCGAATATATCACATTTACTCATGCAAATTCCTGGACACCGTCCGTGGCTGCAAGACGAGATAAATCATGAGCTTTAATTGATCCCTTTAATCAAAACACTGACGTATAGCTGAATTTGCATTCATTTTCCTTCCAAAGAAAATATGAGTATGCACTCTTTTTTCATAGGTATACTAATTATAGCATCGAGGATTTAATTTCATTAAATGTTTCATGCATTAGAAATACACAGAAATTGTCAGTGGGATGATGATCATATTTAATATGTAAAGAAGTTCTTACATGTACAAGATTAAAATTGCGTATAGGAAATCCGACAATTCATTCCAAGAGTCTTGGTTTGAATTTTAAAAGGGATACTAAGTGGAAGAAATTAAACATTAATGGAGATTAAAATTCCGAATGAATTACAGATCTTGGAAAAGCCATCTCAAGAAAAAAGTTACTATTTCATACTTTAAAGAAATGAATGTCATTTCAATTCTAAATTATATATTTGCATCTTATTGCATGACTACTCCAAGGAATTATTAAGGATTGGAACAAAGCGAAAAAGTATGGGACAGACTCTTGAAATTAGTCAATCGGACACTTGAATATATAGATTTTCATATATCTTACATATAATAGTGCATTGATTTAAGTGATCTGTGATCCCTTTAAGTTACCCCATCTACATGCTAAAATCAACTCAATAATATGAAATATAGACAGGTTGGTTTTTCAATATTGAAGTACAAATAAGTCAGATACAACACAACATGGATTCCCTTTTCCTTTGTACTATTATTACCAAATCTGTTTGTAATAAAGCATAAATCCATACACTTGTAGTCCCCTCTTTCACTTTTCTTCTTTATTTAATTTCTCAATAAATGGACGAACACGATGTACAAAGCTCCCGTAATGTGAGGCGTCCGACAGGGGCTGGGACCATTGGGTCTAATCCCCTACAATGCAAGAGGTTACTTCCGTGACTCGAACACATGACTTCTAGATAACAAGACATTAATTTTACCGTTGTGCCAATGCTTATCATTTTTCTTTAATTTCTCAATGCTTCCAAAAATTTGCCACCAACTAAGGAATCAATCCATTTAAATATTATAAACATACCCTTTTCAATTCATAAACAGAATATGGTTGCATCATTAAGTCTTAGGGGCTACTAGGCGTCTTCTGTTTCTCCGCGCATTATTTCATTTGCCCGAGTAAATAAATATTGTACTTAAAATGAATATTTATAGGGTACTTAAGAATTAATAAGGAATATTTAATAATAATTATTATTAAACTCTTGCCCTAGCTGTAGGATATGCTAAATCTATTGCGTGAGAAAGCTAATTCGAATATTTAGGTCGAATAATATAATCTCCTGTATTCTTTATTCATATGGGAATTTCTATACATAATTTTTTAGCTCTTTTTTATATTTTTATTTGGCAATATAATACCTGAATAGCCACCATGCCTCGATTAAGAACATAGAAACAGACATTTCTCTTTGATATTATCGAAGATCAGTACAAATAAGTGTAAGAAAATCTTTAAGGCAATTACTTATAGTTTGTCTTCTTTACGAATTTAATGAGAATTAACTATATTCTGATGAAATGCAGAAAGATTTAATTTAAGTGAAGTTGAGCTAAAGGACAGAGAAATGCACATGGGAGCTTCAGATTTGTCTGTATTGTAGTGAAAGCATGGTTCGTCGATATAGTCGTGGAAGCTGTTGTTCCACTTTTATTAAAATTTCGCGGCGGTAATTGTCGCGGAGTTTTTTAAATTTAAATAAAATTATTTAGATAATTTGGATAAATTTTTAATGAAAAAAAATCAAAAGAGTTGAATTCCGCAATGACTATGAAGGCCATGAAATCGTTGTTTCAAGTTGTGATGACCGCTAAATCATTGCATAGTTACACATCCGTTTTAACCTGAAATTTTGTCGTAGCAGTTGTCGTTCTCATTATGGAACGGCCTTCCGGTGCCGACATTGCGAACCCGGTGCCAATATTGCAAACCATAAGTGAAAAGCAAGTATATATATATATATATATATATATATATATATATATATATATATATATATATCCTAAGGGTTACTCTTTGTAGAGTCTTTGTTAGTCCCAAGAATGTCATTAAAATATGGAAAATCAAGAGGAATTATAATTAATACTGATTCCAGAATATAGCAGCTTGTGGTGAAGTAGTTTACTATTAAGTATTTTGAAAGCTATGTGTATATTTAATTTACATATTGATACGAGATCTTGGCTCCTGTTATCATTAGGTATTATTTATTGGCTTGAATAGACTAATCACACTATGGTACAGAAGAGTGTGACCAGTCGTTCAAGATTAAATAAAATATTACAACTGTAAATAATTCTTTTTATATATCTCGATTGGCATATTAAAAACATTGCATGACAATTAAGGAATAAATTTGACTTTGGTCTATAAGAACTTACTAGATTGATCATTCTCGAAATCTTACAGTGTATTATGAATTTTGGATTGAATCATTTGAAACCGTGAATTTCAAATTCGTGCTTACGAAACATTTTAATTGTTTGGCTAAATTTAATTAAGACAATTTCATTGTCACCTCATTTCAGTTTAAAAGTAATTACGAAGAATTTCACATACACCCAGTATTTATGTCTTTTGAAATCCATTTTTCAAATCATTTCTCAAAATCAAATCTTGCAAATTAAAACCAAGAAAAATCAATTGGGAACTAGGAAAAAGTTAGCTATACTTATTCTTATGAAATATTGAAATTATATAATAAAGAGTTTATATATACTTTCTAGAAAATATAAAAATATAACCACACCAATAATAGGAAAGCAATTAAATAATATAATATATGAAGGTTTTTTAGATTTGACAAATATATTAATAGAATATCGGGGATACTTTAACCCATTAGAAAATGTACAACAATCAAATTATAAATGAATAAACTCCTAGATAAACAAGTGGTTGAAGGAACCAGTTGCTGACCTAGTAATTTGTCATCAAAATTCTTTTTTCGTTGAACGATTGTCAGAGCTTAATCTTAATAATTTCAATTACCTTAGCCATAGCCAGATCCTAATCGTTGACCGGGAAGAAAATTTATAATTTTAATAATCGATATATAGAGGAAATATATAACTTAAACCTTAAAAAATTCGAGTGACAAATATTGTGAAACAATATTTCAGTCTTAGCTATTTACAATTAACGAAAGTGTATCCTTTTGTAGATAAATGGTTCAAGAATATGGCCCTAATCAGATATAGTCATACAAGAGTAAAGTCCAATAGGTATTTATAGGTTAACCAAAGCCCACGTATCTACCACTTTGACATGCATTTTTTTAAGGGAAAATTACGGGCCGGTACACTTTGGTGAAACATAATCTATCCTAGTCCAGCGAAAAAATATTAGTTGACATAAGTCCATTCTAGGTTGAAATGACCATAATAACCCTATGTGGTCCATGTGGTCCAAGCGGTCCACGCGGTCCAACCAATCTTTAATAAATTTGCATTCGTAGCCCTAGAAAATGTTTAAAGAACAAAATATGCCACAATATACTATTCATCATCGTTTTCATCCTAATAGTTATCAAACAGAAACATTATATGAACATGAGATCCTTCAGTTTCTGTCATCTCGAGATGAATCCCAAGAGCATACTTTTGCAAAGGACTCACGGTTCATATAACGTTCGTCTAATTATAATTCAACCCGATTTGAAGATCATGTTAAAAATAAATAAAAGGCCCAACATGCTTCCGTATTACAATAAAATTTTAGCAAACTAAAAAATACCATTTTGACCATAACGGCACCGGGTGAGGTGGGTCGCAACTTCCACCAGTCGAAAGCTTACTGCCTCCAGACTGTTTTACGAATGGCTCCTCACCATCCAACCTCAGCACACGGGCGAGGTTAGTCTGCCAGTTATCCGACTCCTTTAGAAACCGCACATCACAGCTCTAATTCGTTTCCTACCTTAGGGCGTAAGGTATATTCAAGATATAAAAAAGATTTAAAGAAATCTGGGAGATAGATGGGCAACGTTCTTATTTTTATTCTGGAATACTTATAACATCTATTACATTAAAACGTCTCCTTTTGGGAGGAGACGAACTTGTTTAGCCTCTCATATAGATGAGGCTTGACTCAAAATACATAAACTTAAAACCAACAGAACAATATTACAAATGATTACAAACGAAATAAAAGAAAGAAAGATTACCAAGCTACGAACGTTGAAATATTACAAAGCTTGGAGACTCTAAATTTATTTCTCAGAAAACTATGGAGAATTTTCGATATCCTTAGCTTCCTGAATGAGTGCCCTTATATAGGCATGAATCCGGACTTCAAATGCGGATTCCAAATCTTGATAATTGTTGAGTGCGCCTGTGAGTGCGCCTTAACTTTCACGTGGTCTGGCATCTTGTCCGGTTGTGCCAACTTTTCTCGTGAGTGGTCCATTATGTTTTGTCTGAGTGCGTTTGAACAGTATCCGCACTAACTTCTAATGGTCCACCTCTTTTTCTTTGTCGGGGAATCTTTACATTAGTGGTTTTTGTGGTCCCCGAGCTTTAGGAAAATGGGCTCTCTTGTCAGCAGGTCTTTTGTCTTTTCCTGCCTCTGATCTGTCGGGTTTGGATCGGAATCCTTTCCCGAACTCTGGTTCTTTCTGCTCCGGGCATGCTAGGCAGATATGATCAATCCATCGGCCAATGTGTGCCATGTTGCAGAATTTCCGGTAAGTCTCCTTTCCTGCCGGAATCTTGTTCTCCCAAAGAATTCTTCTCTTGGTTTCAAAGAGTTCTTCGGCAAATCTCGTGGAGGTTCCTGTCATGGAATTCAGCAAGAAAGTTCCATTGGCTGAATTCTGAAAGAACTTGAATGTGTATTTGACTGTCCATTTCAGTTAGACAAACCCAAAGACCCCATGCTCGTCTCGTTGAAACTTCATCATCTTTGATAGTTCCCGCTAAAATTGGAATTCCTTCTGGTAGCACCATTTTTATGTTTTTCAGGGCGTTTCCATCTGGTCTTCTCAGCTTGATAAAATGAAAAGCTTCAATGAAGCCTTTCTTTGCTGGTTCTGGAGCAGCACTGAAAAAATACTCCAAGATATCACCTCTGGCCAAATGTGGATTATTGGCCCAAGTCTCGTATACAGCTTCTCTGATCCATTTTGATAATTTTGAAATTTCAGAGAAGGCTGGTGCCACAGTATAAACCGAAGCCAGAGCTCCGAAATATACCATTCCTGAACATCATTTGGATGGCTGCCTGGTTTCATCCAAACTCTCGGATATTTTCCGGAGATATCAACTATTGATTTTTCGGGTTGATACCTCGCCTGGTAATTAGTTTCTCCCAAGTGCGCTGGTAATCCTGCATAGGTGAAGAAACTAAATCGTCATTAGTTTGAACCTTAGACTTGCCAGTCATTGGCCTAAGATTCAACTCTCCCTCTTTTACCCCAGAGGTGCTGGGTTGACTTGAAGTTTCAGATTGTGATGACACCTGACCTTCAACATTCACTTCAGCTTGTACATCCTCAAGGAATGCATCATCTGAAGCACTCGTGACAGGGGTACTTGAATCCCTTGCCTCCGGGTTAGATGAGCCACGTTCTCTAAACACTTCTTTTTGCACTGTTGAAGGTGCTGCCTGAAGTATAGGCCCTTTCAAGACTTCAAACAAACGTCCGTGGTCCCGAAAGCATGCTCGTATATGATCAGTAACAAGTTCATGATCTGCTCATTGAAGTCGTCCCGCGACCTCTGCATTGAGACAAAGAGTCCCAAAATCTCGTTCCAGGATCTCCAGATTTTCCCTGAGATTCCTAACTCGCTTGAGGGTATCGCTAGCAATGTGTCCCTCCATCTCGTGTTAAGAAATCTGCAAGAATATTTTTATCAGATTTCACAATGACAATATCATAATCATAATATTGGCATTCAGCTTGCCATCTTAAAAGTCTAGCCTTTTCTGGTTTTGATTCAATTTTATTTTTTAAAAAGGCTTTGACACTCGTATTATCTATTTTTAAGATAAATTTCTTAGCAAGTAGGAAAAGTGGCCATTTCTTAAAAGCCTTTCGAACAGCGAAGAACTCCTTCTCATTGATATGCCATCTGATAACTTCGTTGTTATCAAATAGCCCACTGCAATATCTGCATGGCACTTCTCCTTCTGGTGTAATTTTCATGAGAACTGCCGCCCACCAATGATCACTGGCATCTGTGTATAATACCAGTTCATCCTCGTCGTTTGGTAGTGCAAGCTTAGTAGCTGCCTGCAAACCTCCTTCAGCTGTCTGAGAGCTTGTCTATGATCGTCATTCCACTCAAATTTAACATTCTTTTTGAGTAGCGGACTGAACACCTTCCTGTGGTTTGCTAGATTGTTGATAAACATCCCAGCGAAATTAACAACTCCTAAAAAGCTTTGAAGTTGTTTTAAATCCTTGAGGTCATCCGGATATCCTTGTACTTTTTCAACAATATGATTTTGCAGGATGATTCCAGATTCATCGATCTCAATTCCAAGGAACTCGATCTGTCTTGTAGCAATTACTGCTTTCTTTTCGGAAAGCACCAATCCTTCCTTGTAACAAACGTCTGAAAAGATTTCCAGATGTTTAAGATGTTCTTTCATGTTTTTTGACGCTATGAGGATGTCGTCAATGTACACGAACATGAAGCTAAAGTAATCCTTGAAAAGATTATCCATCTTCCTCTGATATATCTGGGGAACATTTGCTAATCCCATTGGCATGACATTCCAGATATAATGTCCTTGTGGTGTGGAGAATGCCGTGAATTTTTTGCTTGCTTCCTCCATTTTAATCTGGTAGAACCCAGACTTGCAATCGAATTTAGAAAACACTTTGGCATTCTTGATACTATTTACCAAATGTTCTCTGCTTGGGATAAAATATCCGTCGAACTCCAAGATTTCGTTGATTCCTTTATAGTTGATCACACGCAAAACAAATACAAGATTTCGTGGAACTGAAGTTTGAGGTTCACTTGATGAAGCCTCTTCGCCATCATTTCCAATTTCTTGTAATGATTTATGTTTGGAGTGCATAAACCTGTTCCTCGTAATTGTTTCCACTTATGGTTGAAGCGTTGAGCTTCTGCCATATGCTTTTGATTTAGTTTTTCCAATTTCTGGAAATACCACCTGTAAGAATGACACTTCGAACAAACGTTCGGGTCCATATTTTTCTTGAATCGTCTCCTCCGTATAGGTTACAAATTAATATTCAAGATATTATCATAGTATTTCCAGAATAAACCTAGGCTCTGATACCATTTTGTGAAAAGGATCGCAAAAAAACGGGGACTTGTAAAAAGACGATGTTAAATGTTGCTTTTTATAAATATAAGGATATAAAAGATAATTAAATATTATATATAGACTTCTTTGTAATTTAAACAAAAGCCTAAAGGATAGAATGCAATATATCAAACTATTGAGGGGTAAAAGAGTCATCATAAAACACCCACTTGATTTGAAAATTTGAAAAGTGGACTTATTTCAACACAATTGTTTCCAATTTGGCTTTTTATGCACTAAGATTTTTTCTCAAGACTTAAGTAGATTTTGTGTCACCAAAGTGGACTTCCATGTAATTTCTCCTTTTTTAAATTTTTTTAACATAATATGATATAATAATAATAATATAGTATTTTATTTTTTTGAGCACATATAGTATTTTATTTGACTAACAAGGAGTTTAATGAAATAGTAATTAATATTTTGGAGATGTAAGAGGAAAGAAAATATATGTTTTCATTTTATTTTCTGGATATAGAAAATAGGCAGTAAATATTTTAGCAAGGCTCGGTTGATAGAATTATCTGTAATTTTCTAAAATATTTTGAGTTTTGTTCATCAATTAATTAATTTTTTTTAAATCATGTTTAAATACTTCGGATCGAGCCCTGAATAAGATTTTTTTAATTTTGTCTATCGATAGTTGTCCGGTCATACCCAAAAATTAAAATTGAATGTGCATATCTTTGTCAAAATTACTAGATCCAACTAAATATTTTGTTAAAAGAGGGAGGAAAAAGAAGAAGAAATCTTGGTCTTTTTCTTCAACAATATCCTAATTACAATATTTTTAAAAGTGATTGATCCTTATTGATATCCTATGAGAGAAAGATATTGGCTTATCATATTATGTATGGTTGACGTCCGGATCTTATGGGATCAGAATGCTAACATCAGCAATAAATATACGCCCGACCTAATGATGTAAAAGCACATGCCCTGACTCCAAGTATATGATCTCTTCACCTACCTCCCGACCTTGTGGATGCAAACCAATAGTCGTGGCCCTTAAAGTAGTCGACCTCCCGGGCTCCCGATCTCCTTACCATGTTATCTTCGGGATGGTCTTGCCTTCGAGGTCAGAAGACTCAATGCTCCGAGCTCCCGTCCTGCCAATCACCGAGGATGCTCAACAACCTTGACTATCTCAAACCTCACACACCTAAGAGTATGTTGACCAAGTCCCCGTTGAAACGACACGTCCCGAGATTTCAAGAAGTGGGGTGATTCGTGGTCTGGGTAGTCGGCCGACTTGTCTGAGGTTTCAGGAATCGTGTAGATTATGGCATTACTGGTCCAAGCTGCACACCCACGGGGTAACAACTATAAATAGGAGGCTCATTCAGGATTTTAAGGTATGCATTTTTTCTATACACACTTATATACAAGCTATTCCTTTACAGATTTCTCCATATCACCTGACTTGAGCATCAGAGAGGACCCGCCGAAAAAATCTTCCGACACCCTTCCAACATTTTATTTTAGATCTTAACAAGTCATTCCAGGATTTGTCCCTTGTTGTTTGGCTTAATGAAAAACATAAAAAAAAGATAATCTAGCCTTTTATTGATATTAGAGATTATCATTCTTTTGGGAGTATCACTTAGTCTCATAAAATTAAACTTTAATTTCCTCGAACGTACGAATGGAAAATAGGCTGCTGCCCAGTGCCCACTAGACATGCATGGTGAGGTCATGTAAGTGGGCAAAGCTGAGGTAGAAAGTAGACAAGTGTACACATTTTAAGTATATAATATTTTTTAAAAAAATAAAAAATAAAATAAAATACTAAATATTTAATTTTGTTAAATCACATTACCCTCTTTAAATACAATCAACTTTCAAAAAAATACAACAAACTGTAGCCTTAGATCCGAAAGAACACAACCAAATGCAAACGTAATCAAATGCAAACGTAATAAAGCAAGCCAAACAGTATTATAATTACTTTAACTATCTCAGCTTGTCATTATCATTAATTAAGTCGTAAATTACTTGTGTGATAATATTATATTTTTGACTTATGCCTTAAATAATAAAGATAATCATAAAATCGGCCAGCGTAACATCAAGTACTCAAAGGTCACATTCAGGACTGATTAAAGATTTAGTATTAGTACTTCAAATTAGATCATGGACGGCGAAATTTTATTTGTTTGGAAATTCTCCTGTTGCCCTACAAAAAAATTAAAAATAAATTATATATATATATTGATTTTATACGGAAACAATTATAAGTTTATGAATGTATTATGTAAGATCAAACATTTGCCGCTGAACCAAAAGCTATAGCTGATGGTAACAGTTCAACTCATTCTTTACCAGTACAACAGCTCAAAACCACATTTCAATGGCTCTTCTAGCAGGAGCAACTATTGCTCCACAATAATCTATCTTTCAATAATTACACTTCTCGTAATCTATCATAATCGAACACGTAATCTTGATTATGATATCAATTTTAGGATCAAGCTTGTTGTTGTACCAAAAACTATAGCTGGTGGTAATTATGTAATTCAAATATTTTAAACTGGGTAACATCGCAAGCACCACGTTTTGATCGATCTCCTTATATGAGCAATTGTATTCCCCAAACATATTAAATTACAAGTTTTTACAACAAATAATCCCTGCACGTTTGAGTTCATGCTCGTCAAAAAGTTGAAGCTCGGCAAATTCATGAGTCGCAAATTGATTCATACCCTTGCATTATAGAGCATGATATTGTTGGCATTAGGTAAAAAGAATTTAGAACAAAAAAAAAAAAACAACTCATACTTTATTTAATTATTTAAAATAATGAATACACTTTAACGTACAAAATATTTACTCTCATATGCAATGTACCAAGTTGAGAATTCAAAATAATTGTGTGTTAAAAAACACAACTAACGCTTCTTATCATTATTTTCTTAGAAAGTCACTGTGTTGTGCGAGGTTAGATGGATAAAAAGGACTAATAACTGATGATGTGTAGGGTCTTCCTACCTTAACTTCATATAGTACACATAAATTGGACAGAACATGCATTTATAACCTCTTAAGGGTTCCGATTGTAGCTTGAGCTAAGGAGATTACAGGCCAAAATAAAATTTCCAAAAGCTATTTAATTACATTCCCATTAATGAATGTTAAAGCTATATGTTTACACTACTCCTAGAGTAGAGACTATCAAAATCCTGCATTCTACATTCATCTTGCTTCCTTCAGCTCACTTCCTCAACCCGACCCTAGGCCCTTGGTCCAAAAGTGTACCTACATGGATAACACATCGTGAGCATATACAAATTTACTTAACATTATATCAAAAGCATACAATAATGCATAACATCCTAGTTAAGTAAAGGTTATTGGTCGTCCTTCGACTTCCTTTGTTATCCCTGACTCTTATTCATATATTAGGGCGTCTTACCCCATTGTATGGCATCTTACCATATCATAATCATCGTGTGGCATCTTACCACGTGGGCATCTTACCCAATCATATGGCGTCTTGCCATGTCATAAACATTGCGTGGTATCTTACCACGGGGCATCTTACCCAATCATATACTTTGGGTGGCATCTTACCACGCGGGCGTCTTACCCAATCATACACGTCGTATGACCTTATCATAAACTTCATCATCATAAACGTCATCATAAACATCATCATCATAGCATCATCATAAACGTCATCATCGTAACCATCATCATAAACATCTTTATCATAACGTCATCATAACATTATCATAAACATCATCATCGTAACCTCATCATAAATATCATCATAACCATCATCATCGTAAACATCATCATAAACATCTTCATCATAAACATCATCATAAGCATCATCATAAACATCATCATCGTAAACATCATCATAATATGTAAGGGTATGGTTTACCGTCCGATGCTCGTACGTCTCTTACGTACCTTAATTCCCAAAATGGAGAAGTTGGGGGACTTTATCTTCTTGAAGTCGTGGGCACTTGGGATGGTTCTACATAACCATACAAATTGATATTAGAAGCTAAACGTAGTCCAATATCCAAAAATCCCACATAAATATCAAAAATCCCCCTTTTTACAGCTCGCGATCGATCGCTGCCCAGGCGCGATCGATCGCGAGATCACACTGGACGAGGGGCAAAAATTCTCTTCTTGGCGATCGATCGCCACTTTTGGCGCGATCGATCGCCAGCCTCGCCGATCGATCGCCCAAGAGTGGCGATCGATCGCCAAATGCTACTGGCGGACACTGGAGGCTCGCGATCGATCGCCAAGAACGGGCGATCGATCGCCGAGTGCTGTACTCCAAAATTTCGCCATTAATGCTCATTTTTCAAGCTCCTCCTCATGCCACCCAAAACCAAACTTCCTCACAACTTCAATAACATCATAACCCACTAAAACCAACATAAAATACTTCAAAAATCATACCCCAACCATAAACAACACATACCCAAATCAAACCCACATAAAACATCAAAAACTTAACCCATTTCAACACCAAACATCATAAAACTTATAGGAATGGTTCCATACCTCTTGTAGGCTCCAAATCCTAGCAAAGATCACACAAACAAAGTTTTTGTGGAACTTTCCTTCTCCTCCTTTGGTGGAACTCGAAAATGGGTAGGGTTTGGGGTTGGAAGTGATTTTGGGGATTTTTAAAAGGTGAAAGGTAAAGTGGGGGTTAAAGTGATGGGTAGAGGATTTAAAAAGGGGTTGCTTTAACTAAATTAAAAATTGTACCCCAAACTTAACATGATGTATAAAATGCTCCAACATAGTATTTTAAAAGCATTTTACAAAAATGCTCCAAACTTCATCTAAAATCATATCCTCCTCATATTTAATAATTAACATAATTAAATCATGTTAACATCTTAATACCCAACACATAAATCCATCAACACATGATACATCATATAAACATAATTAATGCCTTACTTGCAATTAATTAATTTCGGGGCATCACATTACTCCCCTACTTACAAGATTTCGTCCTCGAAATCGCACGCACTTACCCAAAAGAAACTAAACATAAATCATACCAGAAAATAGTTCGGGGTAATGCTGCATCATATGCCGCTCCGTCTCCCACGTAGCCTCCTCGACACCCCGACGATCCCACTGAACTTTGACCATCGGTATAACTTTACTTCGTAGTCTACGATCCTCACGATCCAGAATCCTGACCGGTCGTTCAACGTAGGATACATCTGAGTCTAACTGCACTTCAGTAGGCTGTAAAACATGAGACGGGTCTGGCTCATACTTCCGTAGCATAGTAACATGGAAAACATCATGAATCCCAGATAATGACGGCGGTAGAGCCAATCGGTAAGACAAAGTGCCGATACGCTGTAATACCTCATACGGTCCAACATACCTCGGGGATAACTTCCCCTGCATCGAACAACACCCCTGAAGGGTGAGATTTTCAAGAAGACCTTGTCTCCTACTTGAAATTCTAGCGGCCGTCGCCGCTTATTTGCATAGGCTGCTTGCCTATCTTGGGCCGCTTTCATCTTTAAGCGTATCATCTTAATCTTTTCCTCCATGTCCCTAATCATATCCGGTCCTCCGACCGCTTTACTCGTCAAGTCCTCCCAATACAGCGGTGACCTACATCGTCGTCCGTAAAGAGCTTCAAAAGGGGCCATTTGAATGCTCGCCTGATAGCTGTTATTGTATGAGAACTCTACCAGTGGTATAGATTCTTGCCACGGAGTATCAAACTCCAAAACACATGCCCTCAGCATATCTTCGAGCGTCTGTATAGTACGCTCCGTTTGGCCATCTGTCTGAGGGTGATAAGTTGTACTCAGTCTCACCTCGGTGCCCAAAGCTGTCTGGAGACCTTCCCAGAAATGAGAAGTAAACCTTGGGTCTCTATCAGACACGATCGAGACTGGAATCCCATGCAACCTCACTACATCCCGTACATATAATTGGGCCATCTTTAGATACGTGAAAGTCATACTGTAAGGGATGAAATGAGCTACCTTCGTCAGCCTATCCACGATCACCCAGATCGCATCAAATCCAGAGGCCGACCTTGGCAAGTGGGTCACGAAGTCCATAGATATATGCTCACACTTCCACTTAGGTACCTCCAAGCTCTTCAGCTCGCCACCAGGCCTCTGCCTTTCTGCCTTTACTTGCTGGCAGATCAAACATCTCTTAACAAAACTGATCACATCACGCTTCATGCGTCTCCACCAGAATTGACCGCTCAGGTCCTTATACATCTTTCTTCCTCCGGGGTGGATACTGAACCGGCTACTATGAGCCCGTTCTAAAATTCCTTTACGCATTCCTGGCGCATTTGGGACCACCCATCGGTCGCCCAATCTTAAAGAATCATCTTCAGCCACTCTAAACTTTGTTGGCTGACCTCGAAGTGCTATAGATGACCATCTCTGCACTTCATCATCCGACCTCTGGGCTTTCCTGATAGCCTCAAATACGTCTGGCTCGGCCAATAAGGTCGACACTCGCACCGGCGACGTGTCCACATCAAAGTCATAGCCCAGGTGGCAGTAGGAAGTCATCAAAGCTGATAAACACATAACGTCCTCAGCAGTACTCTTCACCTTCCGACTTAAGGCGTCTGCTATCAAATTTGCTTTACCGGGATGGTACTCAATTTCACAGTCATAATCCTTGAGCAAATCCATCCATCTTCTTTGACGCATATTCAGTTCAGCCTGAGTGAATAGAAACTTTAGGCTCTTATGGTCCGTAAAAATGGTAAACGTAGTACCATAAAGATAATGACGCCAAATCTTCAAGGCAAAAATGATAGCCGCCAGTTCCAGATCATGGACTGGGTACCTGGTCTCATGAGGCTTCAACTGTCTCGAAGCATAGGCTACCACTTGTCTGTCTTGCATCAATACACAGCCCAAACCCTGCAATGATGCGTCCGTGTACAAGGCAAACCTCTTATCCTCAGACGGAATCACCAACACTGGCGCTGTCGTCAAACGGCGCTTCAATTCTTGGAAGCTTTCCTCACAAGCTTCGGACCAAAAGAATGGGACACCTTTCTGAGTCAGCTGTGTCAATGGCTTAGCGATCTTAGAAAATCCCTCGACAAAACGTCGGTAATAACCTGCTAAGCCAAGAAAACTCCGTATCTCGGGTACAGAAGTGGGTGCTGCCCACTCTATCACAGCTTCAATCTTCCTGGGATCCACAGATATCCCTTGGCTAGATATGACATGGCCTAGGAATACCAAGCTGTCTAACCAGAACTCGCACTTGCTAAGCTTTGCATACAACTGATGATCCCTAAGGATCTGAAGTACTGTCCTCAAGTGCCGTACATGATCTTCTTCGGTCCGGGAGTAGATGAGTATATCGTCAATGAAAACTATGACGAATTGATCCAAAAATGGCTGGAACACCTTGTTCATCAAACTCATGAAAACAGCCGGGGCATTTGTCACCCCAAAAGGCATGACTAGGAATTCTAGTGCCCATACCTAGTCCTGAAGGCTGTCTTCTGGACATCCTCTTCTCTTACTCGAATCTGATGGTACCCCGACCTCAGATCGATCTTACTGTAGAGCCTCGTACCCTGCAACTGATCGAACAAATCATCGATCCTCGGGAGTGGGTACTTATTCTTCACTGTAGCTTTGTTCAGTTGTCTGTAATCGATGCACAAACGCATCGAACCATCTTTCTTCTTCACAAATAAAACTGGCGCTCCCCAGGGTGATACGCTAGGGCGTATATAGCCTTTATCAAGGAGCTCTTGCAACTGAATCTTTAATTCCCTTAGCTCCGCTGGTGCCATCCTATAAGGGGCACGAGAAATGGCCGACGTCCCCCGGTAATAACTCAATCCCAAACTCGACCTCTCTCGTCGGTGGGAATCCGGGAATCTCCTCTGGAAAGACATCAGGAAACTCCGCCACAACGGGCACGTCCTCAACTTTTACTTCTTCTTTCTTTCCCGTAACATCAACGGCATATATGAGATATCCTGTATGGCCTCGTTCCAATAACTGTGCCATCTTGACAGCAGATATCAATGGAATCTTTGAGCGAGAACCATCCCCATAGAACGTCCATGGAATTCCCATATCGGATTTAAACCGTACAGTTCTCTGCCTGCAGTTCACAACTGCCTGATACCTGTTCAGAACGTCGATGCCCAGAATGCAGTCAAAATCTGACATTCCCAGAACAATCAAATCTGACCTTAGTTCTTTATCCTCAAAATAAATGAGGCCATTGTAGACGATCCGATCAGTAATCATACTTCTTCCAGCGGGGGTCGAGACTATAAGAGGCGTGGGCGACGGAGAAGTGCATATGTGGTGTCTTTCCACAAAACTTGTTGACACAAAAGAGTGTGACGCACCTGTGTCGATCAATATAAAAGCAGGGTGCGTAAATAAAAGACACGTACCCGCTATAACCTCCTCTGGAGCCGCTGAAGCCTGCTCCCTTGTCAGTGCATAGACTTGTCCTTGAGGTGGCCCCATGGGCTGACTTCCATACTGACGCGGCACAAATGGGGGTCTGTGCTGTGCTGTCCTATCCGCAGGCCTCCCCGCAGAACCCTGTTGACTTCCCCTGTTGGGACACTGTCTAGCAAAGTGGCCCTTGTCGCCACAAACATAGCACCCTACACAATCTTTCGTCGGATGTGGTTGCCCACAAAGAGTGCATTGGATCTTCCCGGATCTGTCTCCCTGAGACTGCCCCCTTCCAGATGGGGCATCACTCCTTCGGTTCCCCTTCCATCTATTGTCAGACCTCTTACCACTGGACCTTGACGTCGATGAGTTCCCCCTTGACTTGAACTGATCACTCCTTGGCTTCAAATTATCCGGAGTGGATTTCTGAGAGGGTGCCGACGGTGGTACAACCTCAGGGTATGCACCCACTCCTAGTTCGGCCAGCTCGGCCCGTGAGAGTGCATCGTCAAAACAAGTAGGGCCATAAGTGATCACCCTATCGTACAACTCCGGCCTCAAACCTTTCATGAAATTCCTCATCTTTGCTTGCGTGCTCGTGGCAATGTGAGGCACATATCTGAGCAAGGAGCAAAACTGAAGAGCATAATCTGACACTGACATATTACCTTGCTTGAGGTGAGTGAATTCATCTTCCTTAGCCTGTCGTGCTGCAGCCGAGAAATAACGGTTCAGAAAGCGAGTTCGAAACATTTTCCAGTTAACTTCATGACCTTGAGCCTCTTGCTCTACCACAGTGGTCTTCCACCACATTAGCGCCTTCTTGGCCAATTGGAACTCTTCTAACCGTATCCATGCTGTCTTCGCACATGGGGCTGCCACAAAGATCTGCTCTATTCTTTCTAACCATTCCTCAGCTCGTTCCCCAGTTTCGGTTCCTTCAAAGGTTGGGGGTCGGTAAGCAAGAAACTGAGTTAAGCTTAGCTCCCCTGGCAACAACTGTTGTTCGGCCGGTTCATCAGCTGGCGGGGGTAGGGGATTCGTACGCCCCGCACTTGCATTGACGCTCACTGCGTCACCTACCTCCACATTTGCTGCCATACTGCAACACAAGGGTTAACAACAAAATCCAAAAGCAATTCGTATAAGACTTCGTTAGATAAACAAAACATGTTAGCACAACATCATATACTTCATATGCAACTTATGCACAAAACATGTTCGAAAGTAAGCACCTAGCTAATTTTATTGCTAAGGCTACCCTTCACTCATCCCCGGGTTATCTAACCACTGCTCTGATACCACTAATGTAGGGTCTTCCTACCTTAACTTCATATAGTACACATAAATTGGACAGAACATGCATTTATAACCTCTTAAGGGTTCCGGTTTTAGCTTGAGCTAAGGAGATTACAGGCCAAAATAAAATTTCCAAAAGCTATTTAATTACATTCCCATTAATGAATGTTAAAGCTATAGGTTTACACTACTCCTAGAGTAGAGACTATCAAAATCCTGCATTCTACATTCATCTTGCTTCCTTCAGCTCACTTCCTCAACCCGACCCTAGGCCCTTGGTCCAAAAGTGTACCTACAGGGATAACACATCGTGAGCATATACAAATTTACTTAACATTATATCAAAAGCATACAATAATGCATAACATCCTAGTTAAGTAAAGGTTATTGGTCGTCCTTCGACTTCCTTTGTTATCCCTGACTCTTATTCATATATTAAGGCGTCTTACCCCATTGTACGACATCTTACCATATCATAATCATCGTGTGGCATCTTACCACGTGGGCATCTTACCCAATCATATGGCGTCTTGCCATGTCATAAACATTGCGTGGTATCTTACCACGGGGCATCTTACCCAATCATATACTTTGGGTGGCATCTTACCACGCGGGCGTCTTACCCAATCATACACGTCGTATGACCTTATCATAAACTTCATCATCATAAACGTCATCATAAACATCATCATCATAGCATCATCATAAACGTCATCATCGTACCATCATCATAAACATCTTTATCATAACGTCATCATAACATTATCATAAACATCATCATCGTAACCTCATCATAAATATCATCATAACCATCATCATCGTAAACATCATCATAAACATCTTCATCATAAACATCATCATAAGCATCATCATAAACATCATCATCGTAAACATCATCATAATATGTAAGGGTATGGTTTACCGTCCGATGCTCGTACGTCTCTTACGTACCTTAATTCCCAAAATGGAGAAGTCGGGGGACTTTATCTCCTTGAAGTCGTGGGCACCTGGGATGGTTCTACATAACCATACAAATTGATATTAGAAGCTAAACGTAGTCCAATATCCAAAAATCCCACATAAATATCAAAAATCCCCCTTTTTACAGCTCGCGATCGATCGCTGCCCAGGCGCGATCGATCGCGAGATCACACTGGACGAGGGGCAAAAATTCTCTTCTTGGCGATCGATCGCCACTTTTGGCGCGATCGATCGCCAGCCTCGCCGATCGATCGCCCAAGAGTGGCGATCGATCGCCAAATGCTACTGGCGGACACTGGAGGCTCGCGATCGATCGCCAAGAACGGGCGATCGATCGCCGAGTGCTGTACTCCGAAATTTCGCCATTAATGCTCATTTTTCAAGCTCCTCCTCATGCCACCCAAAACCAAACTTCCTCACAACTTCAATAACATCATAACCCACTAAAACCAACATAAAATACTTCAAAAATCATACCCCAACCATAAACAACACATACCCAAATCAAACCCACATAAAACATAAAAAACTTAACCCATTTCAACACCAAACATCATAAAACTTATAGGAATGGTTCCATACCTCTTGTAGGCTCCAAATCCTAGCAAAGATCACACAAACAAAGTTTTTGTGGAACTTTCCTTCTCCTCCTTTGGTGGAACTCGAAAATGGGTAGGGTTTGGGGTTGGAAGTGATTTTGGGGATTTTTAAAAGGTGAAAGGTAAAGTGGGGGTTAAAGTGATGGGTAGAGGATTTAAAAAGGGGTTGCTTTAACTAAATTAAAAATTGTACCCCAAACTTAACATGATGTATAAAATGCTCCAACATAGTATTTTAAAAGCATTTTACAAAAATGCTCCAAACTTCATCTAAAATCACATCCTCCTCATATTTAATAATTAACATAATTAAATCATGTTAACATCTTAATACCCAACACATAAATCCATCAACACATGATACATCATATAAACATAATTAATGCCTTACTTGCAATTAATTAATTTCGGGGCATCACATGATGGGTAAGATGGAACTGGTCTTGGAGGCGCCCCTTATTTGCTTTGAAAGAAGATTCTCTTCTAACTCTTCAATTGCAACTTGACATTCTCAAAGCCAAAGTTTAAGAGGAAGATCGCTGGATTTGGATCCATTCTGCTGATAATGTCTACTCCACTAAAACTGCATATATCTCTTGCTTTTCTCTTGTTTCAGATAATGCGGAGGCTATTTTCCAGTTTGTAAGGATTTCGTTCCGCTTTCGATCTCGATTGATAACCTGCAATCAAGAAACAAGAAACAATCACAGTATACAATTTCAACTAATAAAACTATAAACTGAAATGCAAAGCAAGAGTAAGGAAATAGGTCTCAGGTCGAGCTAGGTTTCCTTTCAACGTCGTCACCGGGGAACCAATGTATCGAATCCAAAAGGTGGAGACACACACACTGCCCGAAGACACTACCCGAAGACACTGCCCGAACCACTGGCCAAAGCACACAGCCCGAACACACGGCTCCACCAGAAAACTAACCACAAAGGTTAAGACCCACGACAGACACCACAACACAGCGCACTCAGCACACACAGTGCACACAACACCATTCACGGCCACACCAGTGCACACAGCACCACTCACGGTCACACCAGTGCACACAGCACCACACTCACGGCCACACACACAGTGCACCCACAGCACCACTCACGGCCACACACACAGTGCACGCACACAACGCACACACACACCAGCCAGCGCACACAGCACCACCCTAAGCTCACGGCCACACAGTGCACACAGCACCAAGGCTCGAGGCGCACACATCACCACCCTAAACTCACGGCCACAAGTCTGAACCACTCTGGAACAGGGACGAAAAAGGGGGACGAAATATGCACTAAGAATTTCGAATCAGAGTGTTAACTCTCATCATGGGAACATACCAGGATTAATAGCACCGAGGGAGACGAAGTGAATGAGAGCAAGTCCCAAGATTCAGTCAAAACCAGATGAAGAGGCGCACGCATAGAGGAAGAAGCTTCTGGACAAATTGAAGATGAAGGGTTGAAGAGGCAGACAAATGGGGGGGCCTCGGTTATGACATAAGAAAAGGGGCCAAACAAAAGCCCAATGGAATAAATAGGTAATGGGCCAAAAAAAAACCCAACAAATCTCCACCTTGGCACAATACCGGCTACACCTCAACGTAAAGAAAAACCCAATAGATGACTCATCATCGTCCAAAGGGTCCCCACAACACACACAATATTGTGTGGACCAAATTCCTGTCATAGCACACAGCACAGACAAAGGAAAAACAATAACAAGCACACAGCAAGTTAAAGTGGGAAAGTAACCAGGGTAACAGTTTTATAACGAGCACACAGCATGTTATAAAACACTAACCAAGTGACTAAACATGCATCAATCATCAGTATCAAATTTTAAAAAATTTAAACATGATTGAAATTTACTAAGGGACAAACACTTAGTACACATATCAGCAGGATTAAACACATAATCACTTAGATTATCACCTACAGATAACAACCATTGAACAACATTCCAATGCATCATGCTAGGATTAGACATAAACCTATTTAAGCAACTAATAGCACAAGCTATACCATGCCAAGTACTAACCATCAAATACATTAAGCAACTAATAGCACAAGCTATATCATGCCAAGTATTAACCATCAAATACATTAAGCAACTAATAGCACAAGCTATATCATGCCAAGTATTAACCATCAAATACATTAAGCAACTAATAGCATAAGCTATATCATGCAAATCTTCATGTTCATTAGCAACCAATTCATCATGCACAACATGTTCATGTTCAACGACACTAACATGATTTTCAGGCATTCCATGACTTTCAGGTTCATTAACAGGAAGTACACCAGTTAAATGCTCCACCTTGCAAGGAGTATCACTGGACTCAGACTCATCAACGTGCACAGAACTCATAGTCACATTAGGGGAAGGGAAATCCGGGAATTTCACTCTTTGTTGTTTGCCAAAAACACACGAATCACAGAAAGGCATGCAAGACAACTCGTCTTTACCAAAGCAACCTTTTTCATGCAAAATCTCTAGACCTTTAGAACTCATATGACCTAATCTCCTATGCCACAGATCAGTCAAGTCATCAGTCACAGAATTCACATTATCATATACAGATTCAGTTTTGCAAACATAAAGATGTCTTTTCTTTTTACCTTTGAAAACTACCAAAGAACCCTTTATGATTTTCATAACTCCATTTCCCCATCTACCCTCAAGATCACATGATTCTAATCCAGAACAAGACATCAAATTATTGCACAAAGCAGGAACATGTCTTACATCTTTTAGAGTCATAGAATAACCAGAATCAAATTTCAAATAAACATCACCAATGCCAGCAACTTTACAAAGTTTCTCATTAGCAATAGAAACAGAACCATTTTCAACTTCTTTATAATTAGAAAACAAATTTCTAAGAGGTGACATGTGATAAGAGCAACCAGAATCAATTAGCCATTCATTTTCACACACCGTGGATGAATGCACATAATTCACAGAATCACATAAGTCAGTCACCATAAAAACATCACCTGAGTTTTCACCAGATAAAGAAGCATTATTCACTTGTTCATAAGATTGGTTATTATCATTTTGATTCTGTTTTTTCTTTTCAGGACAATCTTTAATAAAATGATCAGGATCACCACAATTAAAGCACCTTCTGTTCTTAGGCCTAGACTTAGACCTTTTACCCTTGTTATACCTATGTTGAGATATACCTCTAACATGCATAACTTCACCTGAATCTTGTTTACCGCCGTTGTTCACTTTTAAATCTAATTCCTTGCTTTTCAAGCCGTTCATTACAGTATCCAATGTAATAGTCCCTACCGTACTTAATGGCGGATTTTACATCACTATAATTTTCAGGAATAGCATTTAAAAGAACAATAGGTGAATAGTCGTCAATGTTCTTATCTCCTGTCAATTTAATATCTTGAATTAACTTAGTAAACACATCCAAATTCTCATCTACGTCTTTGTTCAAGTCTAGCTTGAATCTGAAAAAATTTTCCAACAAGAAAAGTTTACTAGGCAAAGATTTTTCAGTAAACATTTCTTCTAATTTTTCCCAAAGTTCTCTAGCAGATGATAGTTTACCACACTTCCTGAGCACAAAGTCAGACAAGTTCAAGATAATAGAAGAATAAGCATATTCTTCATCTTCAAGTTTCTTAGCAGTAGTAATGTTCTCAGCCCAATTACCGTCAATAGCTTTAAATACTTTTTGTTGTATTAAAATTCCTTTCATCTTTTGTTGCCATATAGAAAAATCAGATTTTCCATTAAACGGTTCAAGGTTATATCCAGAAATTGAAGCCATCACAACTAAGCAGAGAGGCACACACAATTTCAACAACCAAACAGCAGAAGCAAAGACCACAAGGCACAAAACACAATGAAAGAATTAACCAAGCTAAGGGAAGGAAAAATCGCAATCACCCACAAGATCACAATACACTCAACGGTGTACGAGCATGGGGCTTCAGATTGAGATTTTCCTACGGGTAAGGGACACAATTACACCTAGAAACAAGATAGTAAAATGATTAAAGGTTTGAATAATCACTTCCTACCCAGAGACAAAGCTCTGGGGTGACGAAAACCACACTGCTCGAAGCACCAAAGTGCCTGCCCGGAATCTGCCCGAGATTCCAGTAGCTGCCCGAGCTCTCCAGCCGCTGCCCGAAGCCTACTGCTGCTGCCCGAAGCCCACTGCTACTGCCCGAAGCCCTACCAAGCACTGCCCGAGACCACCGAGTACACCAGTCGCTGCCCGAGGTCTGCCCGAGCACTCCTGCCGCTGCCCGAAGTCCACAGAGCACTGCCCGAGACCAAAAGAGCACAGCCCGAGGTCAACCGAGCACTCCACCAGGCACGGAACGCTCTGATACCACTGTAAGGATTTCGTTCCACTTTCGATCTCGATTGATAACCTGCAATCAAGAAACAAGAAACAATCACAGTATACAATTTCAACTAATAAAACTATAAACTGAAATGCAAAGCAAGAGTAAGGAAATAGGGCTCAGGTCGAGCTGTGTTTCCTTTCAACGTCGTCACCGGGGAACCAAGGTATCGAATCCAAAAGGTGGAGACACACACACTGCCCAAAGACATTACCCAAGGACACTGCCCGAACCACTGCCCAAAGCACACAGCCCGAACACACGGCTCCACCAGAAAACTAACCACAAAGGTTAAGACCCACGACAGACACCACAACACAGCGCACTCAGCACACACAGTGCACACAGCACCATTCACGGCCACACCAGTGCACACAGCACCACTCACGGCCACACCAGTGCACACAGCACCACACTCACGGACACACACACAGTGCACCCACAGCACCACTAACGGCCACACACACAGTGCACACACACAGCGCACACACACCAGCCAGCGCACACAGCACCACCCTAAGCTCACGGCCACACAGTGCACACAGCACCAAGGCTCGAGGCGCACACAGCACCACCCTAAACTCACGGCCACAAGTCTGAACCACTCTGGAACAGGGACGAAAAAGGGGGACGAAATATGCACTAAGAATTTCGAATCAGAGTGTTAACTCTCATCATGGGAACATACCAGGATTAATAGCACCGAGGGAGACGAAGTGAATGAGAGCAAGTCCCAAGATTCAGTCAAAACCAGATGAAGAGGCGCACGCATAGAGGAAGAAGCTTCTGGACAAATTGAAGATGAAGGGTTGAAGAGGCAGACAAATGGGGGGGGCTCGGTTATGACATAAGAAAAGGGGCCAAACAAAAGCCCAATGGAATAAATAGGTAATGGGCCAAAAAAAAACCCAACACAGTTAGCATCTGCCTGGGACAAACTCACTCCTTCAAATGTATCTTTCCTTGCTTGGAGATTATTGCAAAACAGATTAGCTATCAAGATTAACCTGAATAGGAGAGTCGCACTTAGTCATGATCTCTCTTTGATGTGCCACTTTGTAACGATCATGAGGATGATGTTTCCCATCTATTCTTTACCTGAAAGATCCCGTTCAATATTTGGATGGATTGCTTCAAGTGGCTTAGTATATGTTTGGCTATCCATCAAACTCTAGCTTCTGCCGTCGGAAATCGGGTCAGATTTTGGAATTACTTTGTGGGATTGTGTGGTTTGAAGTATTTGGAGTCTTAGGAACGCGGTGGTTTTCAAGAACGAGAGTCCATAAGCCTTCAACTTATTTGACAAAATAAGGATTCGTCTTTGGATTTGGCTAGTCGCAAACAAATCAGACTCCAGTTTGATCAGTGTTTCTGATTGGTTTCAATTCCCTTATCTGCTTGGATTTTGTTTTGTGATATTGTTTTCAGTTTACAGTTTCATCTGTAATATTTTGAGCACGTCATGTGTTCAATTTTAATATTTTGGTTTATCTAAAAAAAAAGATGAATCTCTATCCGTTTATTCAAAATAATAGGAATATATGAAGGAAAGATTAGACCAATAGTTTTCTAAGAAAGCAATTAGACCTATGCAAATTTTGCAATATGTGCGAGAGGAGGCGCAGAAAGTGGTTGGTTGCTTGCTAACACTAATGAAAATGTCCAAACCATTGGATGTGAACTTATCTACTCATCACACAGATTTCATTTCATCGACCCCTTTCCAATTTAACCCAAAAAAAAAAACTGCTCGAATTATTAGTCAAAATCAGATAAGACAAAACTAGTTATATACATAATATTCAAACAATAATAAACTTATGGTTTCATTTTATTGTATTGAGTAGGAATGATTCCTCTCCTCTATTGTGTTATTTAAATCGTTTCATCTAGACTATAAGTTGGATCGCGTTGATAATTGTTGAGAAATACTAAAAAAAGAAGTATATGGCCTCTTTTTCTTGGAGTAACACGTTTCTTTTGTTCTTCCCATTCTATTTGTCAACGCTTTTCATTTTCATCATTCATGGGATGGCAACTTCATGCAAATTAAATAAATTAATTATCTCAATTATGGAGGAGTTGATATTTCCTTCCTTCTACTATTAATCTAAAAATGATAATAAATAATAGCCAAGAGTTAATCCAGCAAGACAACCTTCTTCTCTTCAATGAAAAGACATAAACTTACCCTTAATGTCCAAGTTGGTTGAGTATGGTGAGTTCGAGATCATAATGTCATGAGTTCGATTCTCCGCCAACACTTTCTCGGTTTGAGCATGTCGCACATACCTGATTGGCATGGTTTGCAGGTTAATGCGTCTGCCCGGGGGTTTAAACAATGCGTATCCCAAAGATAATGGCGACGGGTTCCTTCCTCATCAAAAAAAAGAAGTTAAATTTCTATTTTAAATTTCTTAAACTATAAATGTTTAAAACATACACACATATTAAAAATAATAGATAAAATGGAGTTCTATTTATGATTAGGGGTAAAAAGAACATTCTCAAATATTTTAAAGCCGAGCTTGAACTCGAGCATTGATTCGAACCAAATTCAACCTACAAAAATTAAAATTTTTGAGTTTCGAATAGAACTCGAGCTCGAGGTCGAATTTATCTTAAAATTTTCTTGACATTGAATTCGAGTAGTTTACATGATACAAATGGGGCAGCTTTCGGGCGGGAAGTAGAGACAGGGCAATAATTGCCGGACATGCTAAAATGAATCGCTTTTAATATCATTATTCTTAAATAAAATAAATTTAACAAAATAATTGAATTAAGCATGCTCAATTGTGAAGTGCTATCATAGTCCAGACAGGAAAATTATTTTTAATTCTTCTGTTTTTTTCCCATTGTCCCCCATACAGGATTACTAATTAGTTAAGACCAGAAGAAACATAATTAAATTAAGAATCTAAATAAAAGTCGTCAAGCCTGCATTTCATTCACAAGAACTTATATTTTAAGAACAGAACATGTCATATAAATATATTACTATAGATATAAAAGATGATGGATCAAAAGAAAGTAATGGAGGACAAATTAATTTTCGTTTTTTGTAATAAACGAAACTCGACTCATTTCTTTCACAGATCAAATTTCTAAAATCCAAACTCAAAGTTAAATATTTTCCTAACAAAATATTTATAATCCCTCGTAAACTATTTTAAATATTCAACTTGTATTCATGTGGGACAAGGAGTACTACAATCACCATACCTTCAAAACACGACATCATCACAACCTAACTCATCGATCAATTACACTAGGAATATGGAGGTGACTCCTACAAGTTCAAGCGGTGGCTCCCGTGTATGTGGTTCTTTGCCCCGCATGTTCAAGAGGTGACTCTCATTTATGTAGCAATTATCCTTGTATGTTCAAAAGGTGATTTCCACACATGTAGTACTTTGTCCCACAGACTTAAGAGATTCCCACACACGTAGCACTTTACCTCGCTAGCACTTATCTCATGGTGTTCGTGTTTGTGACCGTCTCTGATACCTCTCATAACACTTGTACCAATATTTCTGGGTTTTTGGCACGACACCTTCTTTAATTTTTCAAATAAACTATTTATCTCATGTGATTTGAAATAGACAGCTTATCACCGTGGTTTGTAAATATATAGGTGCAAAACACCCCCTCTATGTATGATTTGTGTGAACTTTGTAATTACATGTTAAAATATTAATTGTAAAATATAGGACAAAATGCACCTAAAAATAATATCTCAGTAAAATGCTCCTAAAGAATGACTCGTTATAAGTTTTTTCGGCCTATTTAATTTGCACCTAAAATTAGAAAGCCAATGAAAGAGTTTTTCCCCGTGACACTTTACTCCCCTATGTGTTTTCGGTTAGATGTAACTTATTCCCGTGTTTTCGATCAGATAAAACTTACCTCCACGTGGTTTTGGAAATAGGCAACACATACCCTGGTTATTTGTAAGTAAGTGCAACACACCCCTCTTAAATAGAAGTATTTTAGTCACGACTGATCAAGTTTTTTTGAAATTACGGAGATGCAGTGAGCTATATTTGATTATATTTTATATAAAAAAATGTTATTATTTTTCACTATTTGATTGAATGCATTAATCTGAAAATGGGTAGGACTTCTACGTAGAATTAATATTGCCGATCAAATACATTTAATGAAAGCGATAGAGAGGAAAAATGTGGCCACCTTGCATAGACTTGACGATACATAACATTATTTAAGTTAATTAAATTAATTTTATAGCACGCTTCCAGTAGTTCTCCATAATAAATCTCAACCGACCATTTGACCACCTCTAAGTATCTCTTCTTTATTACCAATATAAAGTTTTACTAATATCTCTTCATATTTAGCAATGGATATTGATCCCTCAAGCTTCAAAAAATTTGGTCAAAGAATTATTCGGAGCGATCACGAATATTTTGCAAAATTGGGACACGACAAGACATATAAATGCACCTTCTGCAAACGAGGATTCTCTAATGCACAAGCCTTAGGTGGGCACATGAATATCCATAGAAAAGATAGAGCACGACTCAAGGAATTTTCGTGCGAAAATTTGCTTTCGTTGGAGATCAATAGGACTTCAGATTGTGGAGATAATTCCTCTCCGGAACTTGATTCTTCAACTAGCCATAAACCAAGTTTTTCAACTGAGATAGACACAAAAGAGTTGCATGTTTCTGACAAAGATGACGACTCTCGTGCCATGGAAGAAGATCCTATACGTGATTTGCCTTTGTTTTCTGAGGAGCCATCGGCGAGTGAAGATGGATATAAACCTGGACCTGAAAATTTTGAGAAGGGTCATGTGGAGAAGAAGGAAATAGGGTCGAGTCGAGCTGTATCACGTGTCGAAGTTGACCTGGAACTGCGGCTAGGGCCTGAGCCTGATCATGTTACATCTATGAAAAGGTAGTTCAGATTTTGATCTTGATCCAATCTTGCAAGAATTATTTGAAGATATCTTTCTTGTTTGAGGTATTCAATTTTTTACGTTGAATGTAATGAAGTCAGTTATATGAAAACAAAGTATCTTTAAGAATAAATGAGGATAGTTATCTTCATCTTCGTAAAAAATTTTGATTCGAATTTGTAATAACCTTTTCATATTGTTTGGTTTATATACAAAATATTGTTGGAATTTTAAGGCTTAACGAATTTAAATTAAGCAAGTTGGAGATTGAGGCTTAATGAACTGAGATTAAACAAAACTTAATGAACTAAGATTAAGCGAGAGATGATGAAAACTCGAAAACATGTAATAGATCGAAAAATGACGTCCCGGGCACTTGGGGAAGAGACGAGGAGCCCAAAATTGGCGCCATAGAGCCCAAAAGCTGCATGGGACATACCCAGGAAGATTGGGTAGCGCTAGGGAGGCAGCGCCCTGTTCTGCATGGGATGATTCCCGGGCAGAAAGGACAGCGCTATTGCTCACAGAAGGTGGCATCCCAATGCTGTGAAGGGTCATTTTCACCTTTCAAGTACCGGCACGCATTTTTGTGAAACAATACGATGAAAAAGCATATGTTGATCTTGTCTCATGTGTTCTATATGTATAACTCTCTCATTTGAATGAACTACGGCTTGATATTCAAATTAACAACACACAAAAGAGCGGAAAGAAAATCAAATTGCAATTGCATTCATATTCATATATTGTTCTAGAGAGTTGGTAAATTTTTGTTTTGTGAGGCTTGTAGTTTGTAATGCTGTTATTACAAGCAAATAATCGTTGTATCTTGGGAGAAGGTTGCAGTGGAATACAATTTTAATACAAATGTAAATTTTGATTAGTTATTTTGGTGTACGCTATGAATGATTAAATTGTGTTTCGACTGCAATATTATATGCAAAAATTATCCTGAAAGTTAGCCTAATAGACATTTGGCCTTTAATTAGTCAAAATGTGTTCTTAACCAAATAAATTGATTTTTTCACATATACTGAATTTTCACTCGTGAGAGTGTTGAGTGTTGACATGGTGTTGCACAATGATATGTCAACATTGCAATATAATCAAACTAAATGTGTAAAAAAAACAATTTACTGTAGATAGACCAAATTTTGACCAATTAGAAAATCATAATTCTGTATAATTTAACTTACACTATCAAGTTAGAAATTTGGCTATCAGGGACTGAGAATCCATATTTTCAGGAATGAGCACAATTACATGCATGAGTTACCGATTTGTATTGGTCTTTGATATGATTTGATAAGGAATAATAACGTCCTGCAGATATTTTAATATTTTTGTTCTTCTTTTTTGGCAATTGTAGTTACCAAAACAAACCGTTAGTGGACGGTTTATATTTATCGATTAGTTTGATGTTGTCACATATACTTCTAAGAACAGTGTACTTATATTGCATCGTCACCATTAATACGAAATATTTCATGTCAATTTTTCCAAATCAATAGGTGAGACTTAATGTTTTTTTTTTTAAAGAAAAACAAATAGCGGCAAACACTCCTTTCAGAATAGAAATGACAAATACATCTTCATGACAAAAAAAAAACAGAATTAAAATTAGAAAATAACAGAACAATATCAAAATTCATATTCTATCAGGTTAAAATATATGCTTAATTTCTGTTTGAATTATTAGGATTCCACATGTATAACTAAACAATCCTCTTGATGCTGCAAACAAAGTCACCAAGCTTTTACCATCGGCGGCGTCTAGGGTGTTACAAAAGTCTGGATATCGGGTCATCCTTGATCTGACTAGAAAAAATAAGTTGGTCTGTCGAAATATGCTGATGTGTCATCGTGACGTGTCAAGCGATTATTTTAAGGGTATCATATCTATAATTAACCCTTGAAAATGTGAGTTCAAAACAATCATTCACTCACATAAAGTGGTCAGAACAGAAATTCGGAATATATGTTCTTACCATTTAGTTTCAAAAGTTTGGAGCTAAAACATAGCTTATCTTGGGTTTCAGAATTTTAGAACTCCATACTCTTAAATTATACTCGCTAGTTAGTTCTAAATACTAATACGAAAAAGAAGAACAAGAAGAAAAAAAAGGGTAAACGAAACCATAAATTCACTTCCTGTTTTGTAGCTAAAACCTTCTCGCGATGATAGGACATGGAGGCGAGGTGAAAATGCTCAACTTTCATACTTCCACACTCGAAGGATCTTAGTTACAAGCTTATAACTGGGATTTCTGTAAGTTTAGTTATCTCTATATTAACTGTTATTATTTATCAAATTATGATTTTTCATTGCTGCGATGTTAGGGAGGTTGGGTTTGTGACAGGTTCTGTCTAATGGGCTTCATACTTATGGTAACATAATGAACGTAGAAAAACAAGAAAGTTGAAAATTTTAATATGATGTTGCAAACCAATTTTCTTATTTTCATACAATTTTTATTATTTAAATAATAGTACATCTATAATCCCATATTTCACATATGATTTATTTGCTTGTGTTATTGCCGTGGTGCAGATGTCCACAAAAGTACTGTCGGGCAGCATAAAAGAACCATACATTTAGTATATTAATTGTGTTTCAGTTTTTAATTAAATTAAATGGAGATTATAAAGTTATACAAATACTAAAAGCAACTTTCCGACCGGAGAATTTAAGAGAAAACAGTCAAGATTTATCTCAATGTATGGAAAACCAGCACCATTCTCCAAAACATTTCTATTTATTCGCATGATCCAAGCGTAAAATCGGTTTCAATAGTTGATAAATATTCAGAGATTCGAAAGGTTTCAATTCTTCTCTTCAGATTTTGCGAAACTCTTTCATATTTTTCAGGGGGGGAAATGATGCCTCCTTCTTCGGAAACCAAGTTTGGAGAATCTTTAAAACCCTGGAAAAATCTCATTGCTCCAACTCCAATTTCTTGATCAACCCAATTTTCATGAAAGACCTTTCTAGCAATCTGCTTCTTCACTGCATTTTGTTGGGAAAAAAATTGAGAATTTCGAATGTTTTGAGGAGTGAATCACACAGTCTTTGAGTGTAATATTAATTTGCTTATCAAAACATATCCCAGGATACAACAACAAATCCTTATCAAGAGCATCCTATGAAAATTATGAATCAAAATTGAAAAATCTCACAAATTTAAAGGTTTCGAAAAATCACTTTGAAAAGACATGTTTTTTGTTATTGAAAAGCCACAAATATGAAAAGACACCCTTAAATGTTAAAATTTAAAAAAAAAAAAACTTGTAAAATTCGAAAAAAAAAATCAACTGTTAATTTTTTTTTCAAATAAAAAACTTATAAAATTCGAAAAAGAAAATGAATGGCTCATTAGTTTTAAGTCAAGTGCTCATCTTCGATCAGTAAATATGGCTAGCCATTGGGCTCCCATTGGTTAATCTATGGGCTAACAACTTAAAATACACAATCTCAGGTTCAACCATATATTAAATGCTAGTTTGGCCTTCATTATTCCAATGTGGGATTTTTGATTTCTTGCATGAAAAAACTAATTCACATCCCCCAACTAGTTTGTTAATATAAGAAAATACTATTCACAATAAATATAATGCATACAAGTAGGTATTTTATTGATTAAATCTTCAGTTGGTGTATGTACTTTGGGATGCTAATGAAGTATATTGTGTCCTACTATTAAAACATGACTTCTCATCATTATAATCAAAAAATAATATACACATTGTATTTATTTTATATCCATATAATTTCCCATATGCTTATAGCAAAATTAATGACCATGTGTTAGCAATTCTTGTTCTATGAATATTTACTAGTGTAAATCCTTCAAAGGCACCACTTCATATTCATAAAAGTGGAGTAAATTGTCCTCAATTCAGATAATTTTTGCCATACTCCATTTAGAGTTAAACTCATCATCTTTTGTAATCTTAACACTAAGTACTTATTTTGTATGTGACTTTAAACAGTGTTTACACATATACTAATCAATAACTTGTTATTACCCGTTAAACTTTATTAATAATTGGTTTTAATTATTAGAATCTGGGTTACCATTATTTGTATATAAAGTATTGTATTTTAGTCTCATAATTAAAAATGGGCATCCATACTTTATCCTTGGTAAAGCTTTAGTAAGAAAATCAGCTAAATTTTCTTTAGACTTCACATAGATAATGGTAACAATACCATTAGATATTAATTCTCTAATATAATCACGACATATGCTTATATCTCTAGACTTTTTATTATAAGTATTACTAAAACCATTAGACATTGTAGCATCACTATCACAATCTACTGTGATTGGTGGCATAGATTGAGACCATAAACTAACTTCTAACATCATATTTCCACGCCACCAATCTTCTTTATCGGCTGCTGCCAAAGCTATAAACTCAGCCAATGTGCAAGGCAAGTTTGTTTCTTTGCCGACCAACTTATAGCACCACCCGCTAGTATAAATATGTATCCTGAAGTTAGATAATATTACCAATATTTGTTATCCAACTTGCATATGATAACACTCTAGTACAATAGAAACCTGTATGACATAATTTTAAATGTGCAGTTTCTCTTAAAATAACCAAGTATCCTGTCAATTACTTTCCAGTGAGTTGTTCTAGGATTACTTATAAATCTTGATAGTTTACTCCCGGTAAAAATAATATCTGGTCGCATACATCAAGCTTCCTATTAATTGGCTTCTTGTGTTCATTAATTTCTCATTACTCAAAATTGATTTTGAGGAATTAAATGTATTGATTTCATTTAGTTTATCCATTTTCTTTTCCATCGCATGCAACCGACTTAAATTAAAAGTGAAATAGCCAAACCAGGCTTTTTCAATACCAATTTCCAACAGCTGTATCAGTCAAGTTAAAAGGAGTTCAAATGAGGGCATATAGAGGCAAAAAATTAAAATAATATTAATTTTCATAAATGATCTTTAAATTTTGTAATAAAATATAATGTTTTTTTTTTTTGCCACCTGATTCTAAATTTCTCGTTACTTCGTTTTGCTATCAAGGGGAATTCAAAAAAAAATGTATACGATCGAAGTTCAAGACATTGAATCTCGATTTAAAAGGGTGGGACTTTTAATGAGTTTTTTAATTAATTATTTCGAAACTATATATATTTATCAAAATAATCTAATTTTATTTTATCAAAGTAACCGAAGTCGCCATCTCAGATGGCGACTTCAGTATAAAAATAATTATTTTATTGCAGTCGCCATCTCAGATGACGACTTTAATATAAAATTATTTTTTTTATTGAAAATATTGCGACTTCCATATATATATATATATATATATATATATGGAAGTTACAATCTCAGATGACAACTTCTATATATGACAGTTTCTAATATTAAGTAATTAAAGTAATTCCATATATGACAGCTTCCATGATTGTGCAACATGCGCCAACCAAAATCTCAATTTTGACCAAAACTTTGAATTTTCGAAAATTCAAAATTTTGACCCTTCAAATTTTTTAAATATTCAATTATCAAAGAGAAAATCATTCTCTCTCATTCAAATTGTGCCAATCACGATTCTTTCCCTAACCTAAATCTTCAAATTTACGTAAATGTCACTCCTTATCCAATCTTTCTTTTATTAACGTGGACTCGATTATTAAAATAGAAAGGAAGACAATGAATAAAATATTAAAAATATAAAAATAAACATACTTGATTCAATAAAATAATTACATATTTAATTTATAAAATAATAACAATTTTAATGTATACAAAAATTAAAAATGGCTTCTATTTAACAAAAAAAGGAATATAAATAACACTCGTCGATTATAAATTTATAGATAAATTTAGAACTGCTCATGAAGTTATAAACCATTCTATTTATTTCGAATCATGGATTATTTAAGTCAAAATTCCTTAACTAATCATTTAAATTAGAAATCAATATATAATAATTAGGTCAAATTTGAATGCAGTGACAATAATGTCTATGTTAGAATTTAAGTCCTTCCAAATAAGGAAACGATATTCATACCCAACACTGATTTGCCATTATATAAATGTAAAGATGAACATTATATTGAAGTCGATATCTAAAATTGCAACTTCCATATAATATATATATATATATATATATATTTATATATATATGAAAATCGACATCTCAGATGATGATTTCATATTAATTTTTTTATATAGATGTCGATTTCAATAAAAAAATTATTTTTGTACCGAAGTTGCCATTTGAGATGACGACTTCAATAAACAAAATATTTTTATGCTGAAGTCACCATCTAAGATGGCGACTTCGGTTACTTTGATAAAAAAAAAATTGGATTATTTTGATAAATATATGTTTTTTCGGGTTATTAATGAAAAAACCTAACTTCTGATGGTTTGTTCATGTCTGGACATAACATGTCTGAACATAACTTTAAAATGTATGTTATATTGGAACTTTAAAAATCCTGTGTTATTTTTGCTTATTCTTCAATTACAGCAACTATTTCAGCAGAAATTAATTTGTATTCAATTTAAATCAAAAATTCGAAAACACAGGTGTATATACAACTCAAAATCAATGAGTCAATTTTGAGCTCAAATTCGCTATCTTGTTGCGTCGTGTCTGAGTGTTGTTATTATTTATTTTTTTTATCATTAAATAATAAATTATGTACCAACCAAAATGTTCAATACAAAATAGCAAAGCTTAAAAAGCCAAAAAAGGCTTATACAAGCAAGTAATCCTAATACATTCTATTCCAGCAATAAAATGTTCAAGCAGCGAATGACATGTATCTGTACCCTCTGAATCATCGAGTCAATGGTGGTCATCTTCCCTTCAAAAAGTAGTAGGTTCCTAGCTTGTCATATCTGGTAGATTGTTGCACCCAGTGCCACGGTGCGAGTAGTTGCCCGACGGCCGTTCCATGTATACTGTTTCTTGTACCACTTGATAGCACTATGTATAATGGTCATCTGGCGTCGCTTCCCAAGCCAGTCATGAACTCTGTTCCAAAATGCCATTGTATAATCGCATTTGAAAAAGAGATGTTTTTAGTGGAGCAAGGTGGGAATGAAGCTGGTAGCTTGGGCATCCAATCCAATGGGCTTTACACATTCTTAATTTGTCATTTCAAGACGCAAAATCACACTAAAAAGAATCTTACAATGTGGCTCACCTACAATTTGTCCCTTGCATCTAAAGTTTGACTTTCGAACACTTAGTCCATCTCTGGCGTCCAAGGAAACATAGTAGGTGAAACACTCAACTTATCTTGTGTAATAGAATCCGGGTGATTCGATAAAATTTAGTAATCCTTTTTAAATTAAATTTGAATTTAAATACAATACATTTTTAACAAACAAAAAAAAAAATTCCACCTTTGTGTGGATGTTGGTTTGCCAGCGCCGACGCCCATGTCAGTGCAGATCCGATAGTTTTGTCCTTTTGGGATGGCTAGTTGTGCAAGTATTTTTGTAATTTTTTGTTGGGATCCTGGCTTGGTTTTCCTTTGGGGTGGTTTTCTAAGGGATTTAGGTAGCGATGGCAGGTTCAGTGGTGTTGCTGGAGGAGGGGTTGACCTTGGCGGTCGTCTATGTGGAGATGATGGCAGGGATGGTGGTCTCAATGTGTTTTTTTGGAACTGGGTGGTTTTGACAGAGGGTTTGGTCTGGGCACCAGGCTAGGCGTTGGCTCAAGAGGCGGGCTACTTGGAAGGGTTGGGGTTGCAGGGGATGTCGGGCTCGCGGGTAGTTCCGTCGGTTGTGACTCGACCTCGTGTTGGTGTTCGGATCTTTGGCCCATGTGACCGCCTTCTGATCGTTCCTGGGGAACTTTTCAGACTTGACGGTGGTTGCGTGGGAACTCCGCTGCTCATTATGAGGTCATTTGGTTGGTTTGCCTGGACTTTGGGAGCTTTCTAGGCGTTATTTTGTGTTCGACTGATAAGTCGTGCAAGTTCCCACTTTTTCCTAATATCTTAGCTGGTTATCTAGGTTCAATGTGTCTTAGTATCTCAGTTTATATATGTAGTTGTTGGTTGGTGTATGTTCCTTTTTGGCTTTGTACTACTGTTTTGTCCATTTGAAGGTGACGTTTTATCTTTGTGTCATTGCTGGATAAAAGTATGATTTTGCCAAGGGAGCTGGTCGGTTTCGTGCGTCATCCAGTGGTCCGGACCCTAGTAAGGATTTTGGATGCGAGAGATTGTGCTTTTGTGGACTATTTCTTAGTTTATGCTCTTCGTTTATCCCTATGTGTACATTCACTTGTTTTTAAGGCAGTTCGCTTGCTTGTCCGTACTCTGGGCTTTATGGTTTGGGGGACCATGTTTGGCTGCAGGGTTTTATGCCCTTTTCTGGACAAAATCTTATGATCTAGCATTGCTTCACTCTTCATTTCCATCTGATCTCCTTGTATTTTCTCATCGGAGTCGTTTAACGTTTACTGGCTTAATTGTATTTTATTTGAGTTCTCTTGTGAATCTGTTAGGTAATGGCTTTACATTTGCTGATGTAATTGTCATTATGGCATTAGCTTAGTTAATATATTATATGTTTATGTTCAAAAAAATTATTATTAACACAATATTAATTGTATAAACAAAATTATCCCGTGAATAAAATAAAATAAATTATTTATTGGCCTCTTTAAGCAATCCAATCAAATCATGTGCAATAAACCACAATGGTCTAATTTTTTATCAAATAGTATTATTATTCTACATTAAAAACGTAGTCCTAACACTACCATATTAAATTCTCACCCTACACTTAATTCACCCAGCTAAGAACAATTACTGGCCAACTTCAGACATTAAAATTTTGCAAGAAAAAAAAAAACTGATCTTTGAACGACTCTGCAATCTGCCATGGCCATTGCCTTCATTCTCCTCTTCTCTTTCACTTTATTCTCAATCCAATCTCAATCTCAGGTGGTTGAATTCACATACACTGGATTCAACGATCCAAAATCAAACATAAGCTTAAATGGAATTGCACTGATAGATGAAAATGGCATCCTTCATTTAACCAATGAGAGCTCCAGATTTAAAGGGCACGCCTTTTTCCCCACACAGCTCCAGCTCAAGAACTCAACCACCGGCACCGTGTTCTCTTTCTCCACATGTTTTGCTTTCTCCATTCACCCCGAGTACCCGAAACTCGGCGGCCATGGCATGGCTTTTACAATTTCAACTTCCAAAGAATTGAACTCGTCTCTCCCGAGCCAGTACCTTGGCCTGATGAATTCCAGCGATGTTGGGAACTCATCCAACCACATATTTGCGGTTGAATTCGACACGGTTCAAGATTTTGAGTTCGGGGACATTAATGATAACCATGTTGGGATCGATATCAACAGCTTGGTGTCCAATAAATCTGCTGCTGCGGCCTATTTTGGTGATGATTCGGAGAAAAATGATCTTAATCTCAAGGGCGGGGATCCTATTCTTGCGTGGATCGAGTATGATTCGATCACAAATTTTTTAAATGTAACTATTTCGCCATCTTCTGTAAAACCCCATATTCCTCTCTTGTCTATGCTAGTTGATCTTTCTCCAATTCTTGAAGAAAATATGTACGTGGGGTTCTCTGCTTCGACTGGCTTGCTTGCAAGTTCACATTATATCTTGGGTTGGAGCTTTTCCATTAATGGAGAAGCAAAATCATTGGATTTGGGCTCTCTCCCTTCACTTCCGGGACCCAAGAAAAAACCCATCCCCTTGATTGTAAGCATTTCTGTGGTGGGATCTGTGGTTTTAATATTGACTTCAATCTTCATTGCTATTTACTTGGTTAAAAAAATCAATAATGCTGAGGTTATAGAATCATGGGAGCTAGAAATTGGCCCACACAGGTACAAGTACCAAGAACTCAAGAAGGCCACAAGAGGTTTCAAGGACAGTGAGCTACTCGGTTCCGGAGGTTTCGGCCGAGTTTACAGAGGGACTCTGCATCATCCGAAAACCCAAGTTGCTGTAAAGCGCATCTCACATGAATCCAAACAAGGGCTGCGTGAGTTCGTGTCTGAAATTTCCAGTATCGGCAGGCTGCGCCATAGGAATTTGGTTCAGCTTCTGGGGTGGTGCAGATGCGGCGGTGATCTTCTTTTAGTCTATGATTTTATGCCGAATGGAAGCTTGGATAAGTGGTTGTTTGATGAGCCAAAACTTGTGCTTAGTTGGAATCAAAGATTCAAGATTGTCAAAGGTGTTGCTTCTGGTTTATTGTACTTGCACGAAGGATATGAACAGGTCGTGTTACGCAGGGATGTTAAGGCTAGTAATGTGTTACTTGACAGTGAGATGAATGGGAAACTCGGAGATTTCGGGCTGGCGAAATTGTATGATCATGGATCCAACCCGAGCACCACACGAGTGGTGGGCACATTGGGTTACCTTGCCCCAGAAATTTCAAGAACCGGGAAAGCTACCACAAGTTCTGATGTATATGCATTTGGGATTTTATTACTCGAAGTCGTTTGTGGACGTAGGCCTATTGAGTCGAAATCTGATCCAGAAGATTTAGTCTTGGTGGACTATGTTTGGAAGAAATGGAAAGAAGGGGGAGTTCTTGATGTGGTTGATCCAAAAATGAAGGGTGATTTCGATGAGAATGAGGTTTTGATGGTACTTAAGTTCGGCCTATTGTGTTCAAGTAACGAACAATCTGGACGACCCAGTATGAGACAGCTTCTGAGTTACATGGAACATGAGATTGAAATGCCAGAGATTGTGAAGGTACCGGGTGGTGGGAGTGACGTTGAGGGCGGATTTGAAAATTATTTACATTCGTATGCATCTTCTTCCTTTGACAAGACTACTAGTTCGATCCGAGGTTTGGCTAGTGGAGATGTGGATAAGAGTTCTACATCCATGGTTGCTTCTATTTCCACTTCACCTTTTCTATATGTCAATAGTTTAAGGGAAGCTAGATAGCCATATTGTTGCCTCAATTTGATGTGGTCCTTAAATTTTATTGTCTTTTGGATGGTAACAAAACCAAGATTCTTGTTGTCGTTTAAAAGGGAGCTAAAGACATTGAAAAAATCAGAATTTTATTCCTTGAATCAACGAGAAAGATACAATTACAATAGATCTATTCTACTGGTCTCCTATACATCGTTGTGTGATGCAGATTTCACTTTCTTTGGGCAAATCATAAAACCATCCAATGTAATTTGATATAGTTTAAAGAAAATTACTTCTATTCACCATGTCATCCATATGTTCCACATAATTTATGCATTCTGGTGTTCCAACTCGATCATTCAAATGAACTAATGTCTCTTATATTGATTACCTAAAAGATTTTATATGTTAGCAAGCAATCATTGAATGGAAGCCTGTGGATTCGGAATTGTCTAACCATTCACACATGGTGGGATAAAAGTGCATCATGGGATCCACGAAATTTGTTGCGCTTAAGGACAAAAAAATATTGAAGCTTCTGTTGAAAAAATGGACACTAGAGAGGGCTACGCATAAATTTTTCAAAGCAGTGGTTGAATAATGCCTAAAAGCAAAGTTGATGATCTTTTACTTCTTCAATCATCATAGCCAACAAAAAAAGATTATGGGACTCTCTTCGAATATAAATAAAAGATTTTAAGTCCAAACATGTGATGGTGGTCAACCAACTATCGACTACTGTTATCACAGTCTTCTCTAGTGGTGTCAAACGGGCCGTGCCGTGTCGTGCCGGCCCATTTCCACAATAGGCAGGGGCGGCACGACCCATTTCAAGTTTTTTTTTTTATTTTTTGGCTTACCGATCGATCGGCATAATAGTGTCGATCGATCGGCATAATAGTGTCGATCGATCAGTCAAGTAGCGATCGATCGGCACATAACTGCCGATCGATCGCTACACTAAAAAAAAAATTATACTATTCGTGCCGTGCCGGCCCACGAGATTCGTGCCGTGCCGTACCGGCCCACGGGCCAGCACCCTATGGCCCGGCACGGCCCATGCTACAGTGACGTGTCTGGCACGGCACGGCACTGTAGCAAAATGGGCCATGTCGTGCCACTCCGTAACGTGTCGTCCTCGTACCGTGCCTCGTGTCGTCCGCTCCGTTTGACATCTCTAATCTTCTCTCTTCTGAGATGCGGTATAAAATTTTGACAAATCAAGAAAGCAAATATAATGGGTTGACCACATACCACCTCAAAGTTGTAAGAATGTCATATGCAAACTAATAATGATTTTATAGTCTAAAGTTGAGCTCCATTAACATAGCCCATCTCAAACTACACATCTAAGTTAGGTAACACGCTAGACTGTGGGAAAATGCTTGCATGGATCTGACTCCACCTATTGACCAACTCAGATGTGTTAGTTTATTATTATTTTATTTAAACTGTGATTTGTTTTAATATTAAATTGGTGTATAAGTGGAACCTATGTTGGGTGTATACAAGCATTTTCCCGAGACTGTGGGATTAGTAAACATGATCACTAACCTTTATTTGAATTAAGATATCATACTCCAAAATCTTAAAATCATTTAGAAAATCTATATAAAGGTTGATCTTGACTCTAAATCTCCCCCTAACAAGTGTTAAGTCTTGTGACATAATAGAGAAATATAACAATATTATAACAGCATTCTGGTACACATTATTGAAGTTCACTGCTGGAAATCGACATGTCATAAATTTAGCCAATTCTTGGTGGACGACACACTTTTCCAGAGGAGTCCACGAAGATCCGGACCCGATCCGTTCGGTAATCCATCGTGATAAACGAATCGGATGGAACAACATGAATATGGATCCTTTCACCCATCTCTTCCTTGATCTTCCTCTCTGCTTCATCTGCTTTTAGTCCCACCACTTCATCCCATGATGTTTTCCCACGTAAATTACTTCCTCGTACTGATCATATTAACTCAAAGTCAAGACAAAATATATAGGGAAAAAAAAAAAGGAAACCCAATTCGTAAATTCAAATAGATATATAAAAGATTAAACACGGATCTTGAACAGGGCAACCAAGAAAATGGAATACCTGGTGGAAATGACGGGTCGAGGGATGGTTCGTCGGAGACATCTTCGGGTCGGGTTTCTTTATCAGCCATTGGTTAGGTCAAGGGATGAATGATTATTATGGAAATTATGGCTATTTTATACAGATTGCAAATAAATGCTGGGACCAAGAATGACTCGGGGACAAAATAAACACGTTATCTTTATTTCTCCATTACTTAAATCCAGCTCCTTGACATTTGGCATGGGTCCAGAAAAGAAGAATAATCCGATTCTTGGATCTACCGACTACCGAGATACCGATACTTGGCACGTAGTGGCAAACCAACTTGATGGGTTGGGGTTAACTGCCCTAAACAAATTTTTTTTTTAAAAAGGTTTGTATTTGCCCAAAGAAAATGGTATTTATCCTTCTAAAATAATATTTTGGACCCTTCGACAAAAAAAATTTACTCTCTATTTTTATGTTATTATTTTAACTTTCTAAATAAAATTTCTAAAATCGCCCCCAGTTGGCATGGACTTTGTTTTGTCTATGATGATTTGGTGGTGATATTCATAATATTTTTTTAAAAAAAAGTATTGGGAAATAAAGTGTATTATTTAATTGTTTCTAATATTATTATGGTGGTCAAGTTACGTGAATATAGTTAATTGTTAATATTATTTGGAAATTTGAAATTTTTAAAATGTATTTTATTGTTTTACAGTATAATATAATAATAATCAATTTTTTTTAATGGATGTATAAAAGGATAAAATATAATATTGAAGTTTTTTATTGCTTTAAAACATATTTTTTTTTACAAATACTTATTCTGAACTTCGTGGAAAAATTAATCTAACTAGAATTTGTGTTTCCTAAACATGTTTGAATGCCAAAAATTCATTCTTGATCATGTACGCACCATTTTTTAGCAATCTGAATAATGTATTCAACCAAAATACAAATGAGATAAATTAGTTGAAAAAAAAAACCTAATATTGGATAATTCTAAATTCGATCAAAATTAAGCGCCAACAATTTTTCTGGATTACTAGTTGAACAGAAGTGGGATAAAATTAACAAGATGAAGACTAAAGAATACTTGGTTGAGAACGATAAAATATAGTCAAATTAATTTAAATATAGATGATGATTTAGCATGGGATAGAGAACTATGACATAATAGGATCCATCTAGTTGACATCACTTAATGTGATAAATGTTCGATTATTGTTGTTGTACTACTTGTTATACAATTTAGTAGTCGATGTGAATGTATTGCTCATACAAAATACTAAGGTCAGATCATAATATTATGTGCGATATTTGAAAATTAAAATTGAGTAAAAAAATTATTGGCAGTAGATTTTATTTAAAACTCAATCAACCAAAAATTTAAAACTAAAAAAAAAAGAAAAAGGGAAGACGGCCATTTTCGATAAAGTCTGAAAGATCTCATTTATACCAAAGTAGATAAATCATAAACGGGTGTAGATGTGAGCAAACTCATCATTTTGATCTAATTTAAGATAAAATAATATATTTTTGAAAAAAAAAAAGATACATTTTTCTCGTCTCTTTTTAAAAATAAAATTGGACTTGAAGATAATTAAATTTATTGGGCCACAAATGACTCAAACTTATGGGCTTACATTTATATTGGGCAAAGTTTGTCTTAAGATGTAATCAGGATCCCTGATTTACCTGCACCCGTATTAAACTCGCCCCATCGAGACGGGTCTGGACCAACCCTAATTAATTTTTCAATCATAGTAGAGCATTAATTAATTTTATATCAAAACTCATGTTTTCATATTAAAAAAATTGGACATTTGAAGGGAATGAGAGTAAATTAATATAGATCGGGTAGTTTAAAGATAATTTTACAAGACTTATTTTAAATATTTACTAGAGAAAAACATGAAATTCAATCACGAAACTCAATTTTTGTCCTTTAAAACTGCTAATAAATTTTTTTTTAAAAAAGGGTCAAGCAGGGCGGTGGGGTGGTTCTGGGTCAAATTTTTGTAGCAGACATGTCCCAAGTTTGGTCAAACACGTCTCAAACTCACCTTGTTGTCATCCCTATCCCTGATCCATGTGTAGTAGACAATTGGCATTAGCGATTCACTTTATCGATGTCATAGGCTTAATATTGGGATTTTTTTTTTTTTTGTTAAAAACCAATTAATTTCAATTTTGTTTCTATATTTTCCAATTCAATAAAAATGAAAGTGTTTCTAGTATAAGTTTCTAAAAGACAATGCGGTGTTTTTTTAGTAGGGCTATTCAAATTAATGATTTTTTTTAAAAAACTTTATATTTATCTAACATTACAAAATTATTAAAAAAGAACAACTGAATTGTAAAATGTGGGGGTAGATCAATCAGTGAAGCGAGAAGCAGAAGGATTACACGATCTTTAAAAATTTACAACAGCAAAACGCAGCCACACGAAAGGCCAAAGGTCGGCCAGGTGAAAAGCCAACAGGCAACAATGCAGAGAAGATAACCACACGGAAGGCCACACACGGGTAGCGATTCGGAGACTAATTTTAATTCAAGATTGAATTTAAAAACATTGGCCTAGACCGGTAGAACGTTCGACGCATGCAGATAATGCTCGCACATGAGTCAAGGCTTTTTCAATAAAAATCGGGCACTTCATTTGCACTCACTGGCGGACACACACATGGGCAGGGGGCAAGTGCACCCCCTTGCCCCAAATTTTTTTTTTTTTTTTACCATATAAATTTTTCTTAAAAAAAACTTGCAAAATTACCTTTAAAAATTTGTAGTTTGCCCCTTAAAAAGTACATTTTACTTTCTCTTAAATTATATTTTGGCCCATAAGATTTTTTTGGCCTAATAAATTTTTTTGCCCCCTTCTTAAAATTTCTGCTTTCGCCACTGCTTGTATATGCTGGTGTACAGTGCGAAAGAGCTTCTTAACTAAGCTATTTTACACCTCCATGAAGTGTAATATCATATAAACTAAACCATTTTTTTTCCTATTCAATATGGACAATCCCACATACATCCACTTAATTTATTCACGTCATATTGAAAACCCAATTTCCATTCACATATGGAATGGAAAAGTCCAATTGTCGCAAAATCCAACAATTTATCCATTACTTTGGAAATTGTAAATCCAGTTCTTGGAATTTGGTATGGATCCAGAAAAAGAAAAGGGTTCCATGGTTTTAACATGATAAATATTTATCTAAAGTTTGTGCAAACTTAGCTGCAATCAAATTATTGGTTGAATAGAGTTAATTCATATGTTCAATTTGCTCAATTAAAAAAAACTGAATTTTCAAAGTGTCGAAATTTTTGTTAGGTGGGTTTGATTTCAGGAATCCAAATAGAGCAGATCAAATACTTCTCTATTGTTATTTTCAAAACAAAAAAATAAAAATAAAATAGTACTTCTACCTTGCCTTGCAAATAGGTTCCATTTCATCTAGCAACATCACACTTTATATTTTTTTAACTAGATAATAAATGTTCTCACTAGAAATTTTTAAAATTTGATGTTATCTATGTTATTTATATTGTAAATTTAGGCTAAGTGGATTGAAATTAAGCAACAAAGACATAAGGAAAAGTCAAACATGATGAAAGTGATGAAATGGTCCAAATATCATGCTCCCGAGGATGTTGGGAGGTGCGGAGGCGCCCAAAAGGGCGCAACAATGGTAGTATGAAAAGGTATTGAGGTGCCTCCCATGGGTGCCGCCCCCCTTTGTGGAGGGAGGCACTTGGGCGTCTTCCAAGAGGCGTCTCATCACTGCTTGCACGCTTTCTGAATGAGTTTATACCCTTTTGTGTTTGGATGTGACATTTCACGAAATAGTGCTTCCGAATAATTTCTTTTGATCATGCATCATGGACTTATATAAACAACTCCTCCATTTTAATTTAAGCATACATTTCATTATATTAGACAACACAAATAGAATGAAATCTGAGCATTACTGTAAACATGTGGTTTTTCTGATTTTTCAGCTTTTATTCATCATATTGTAACCACAGAAACTCAAGGACGAATTTAAAGATGGTCAAAATATATATATATATATATATATATATATATATATATAAACTTTTTTATATATAATATATTTTTACCTCAAAATTTAAAAAAATCTCATATTTTTGCCCCCTCAATAAAAAATCTGCCCCCCGTCAATATTTACCATATATTCGTCCACACGAAAACTCCTTGTTGATTAATGTAATATCGTTTACTTCTAAAAAAGAAAAAGAATGAAAAAAAAAAAAAGAAGAAGAAGTTCATGTGCAATTAATTTTTATCGTACACTCTTTGTTGATTAATGTAATATCATTTACTTCTAAAAAAGAAAAAGAAGAAGCTCATGTGCAATTAATTTTCATCGTACAATGACAACAGGTATGATATATCAAGCATAGAATCTTCATTCTTTAATCCTTTAGGAATTTATATTTCTATATAGAAATATAATTGATTAATTCAACAACGTGAACGTTATTTCATTGACTATTCGTCCCCCATTGTGTCGGCTAGCCAATTATCTATCTATCCTATTTCTCATGAAGAACAGAAGTGTCCTTGTATTAATTAATTAATTTCGGGTTGACGAGGGTATGTTATTGTCATGACATCGATATACTTTAGAAACTTTGTGAACCAAGTGTTTTTTTATCGTTAAAACCTGCATTTCTAGAATAAATCACAAACTAAATTTTGTTTATTTTATCTTATGCGGACTTTTAGTGAAACTTGGTCAATGTAAGAATGGCCATGTTTGTTTTTATTCATCTATGGATACCGTTATATAGGTGATATTTCTCCAATATATTTATCGTATGATAAAACTAAGAACAAAGCAATAAACAAAGTCATGGATTCTGGGTAAATTTTGTATTCTCGTATATCAATCAAATCAATTGGGATCCAAACTAATCCCACAAAACCAGTGATATACCTAACTTACCTAAACATAAAGATTTTATACAATTATTCTCCTATTATCTTGGGATATCAAAGACTCATGCCAACACCCCACCTCAAGTTGGTGCGTAGATGTCTTGAATGCCCAACTTGTCAAGGGAGTCATTGAAGTATTTGCTTGATACTGCCTTTGTTAGTATGTCCGCCAATTGATCTTTTGGTTTTACAAAAGGAAACCGGATAATCTTATCTTTCAGGTTCTGCTTAATGAAGTGTCTAACAACTTCTACATGTTTGGTTCGATCATGTTGAATAAGGTTTTGTGAGATGTCGATGACAGCTTTATTGTCACAAAATAGGTTCATCTCTTGTTTGGGACCATAACCAATATCTATTAGTAGTTTCTTGAGCCACAGTAGTTCACATAATCCCTTAGCCATTCCTCTAAATTCCGCCTCTGCACTGGATAAGGCTACTACGTTTTGTTTTTTACTAAGTTTCCTCCTACAAATTCGAAGTAGCATAAAGTAAATTTTCTATCTAGGATGTTGCCAGCCCAATCTTCATCCGTGTAATCCTCGATTCATATGTGATTATTCTTTGAAAACATTAATCCTTACCTGGATAGGATTTTAAATACCTAAGGATTCGAACCCTGCCTCCATATGTTCTTCACTAGGATTATGCATAAATTGACTTACAATGCTCACGGCATAGGCAATGTCAGGACGGGTATGAGAGAAGTAAATGAGCTTCCCTACCAGCCTTTGGTATCTCCCTTTGTTTGTAGGTGTTTGGTTTGTTGATTCTGTAAGCTTATGATTTTGAACAATAGAGGTGTCCGCGGGCTTGCGTTCGAGCAACGCTACTTCTGAAAGTAAGTCTAGTACATACTTTCTTTGAGATAGAAATATGCCTCGTTGTGACCTTGCACCTCAATTCCCAAGAAGTATGTGAGTCCTCCCAAAATTTTCATCTCAAAGTCAGCCGCTAGTTGCGTTTGTAATAGTGATATTTCTGCAGTGTCATTCCCGTAATTATCATGTCATCTACGTAAACAATTAGAGATGTTACCTTTTCTTGTTGGTGTTTCAAAAGAGTGTATGGTCCGCATTACTTTGCTTGAAAGCATGTCCTTTCATAGCCGAGCTAAATCTCCCAAACCACGCCCGAGGCAATTGTTTTAATCCATACAAAGCCTTCTCTAGGTTACACACCACCTCGAGTCCTGACGATGATGTGAAGCTTGGTGGTACATCCATGTATATTTCTTTTTCAAGATCCCCGTGAAGGAATGCATTATTTACATCGAGTTGTAATAATGGCCAATCCAAATTCACGGCTTGGGACAATAAGACTCTAACCGTGTTTAACTTTGCCAAGGGTGAGAAGGTTTCTACATAGTCTATGCCATAGGTTTGTGTGAAGCCCTTTGCTACAAGCCTAGCTTTGTATCGGTCGATAGAACCATAAGTATTGTATTTGATAGAGAACACCCATTTGCATCCTACTATCTTTTTCCCTTCGGGTCTCGGAATCAATTTCCATGTGTTATACTTTTGCAGGGCTTTAATCTCTTCTTGTATGTCATGTGCCCACTTAGGATTGGTCATAGCTTGTTCCACATTAGTTGGAGTATGATGGGATGACACTATCTCAGTGAAATTCTTGATGGTCTTTGGTAGGTGCTTGGTGGACACATAGTTTGCAATAGGATATTTGGATCTTCTCGCTTCATCTTCAGGTGAGTATCTATTCGGAGGTTTGCCACGATTTTGTCTGAAAGGTAACATGTATTCCAAGGAGCTTCATGAGTTTATAATATATGGAGGAATGATAGGAGAACTTACCTCATGGATGTTCTCAATTGAAGACACGGGCAAGGTAGGAAGAGGGGGTTCTTGGACTTGATCTCCTTAACTTGCAGACTCTTCATTGATCATTGTCTCTGTACTTATAGGTAATTCAGCATCCATGTTCTCTACTGTGGTCACTACTTCATGTTTAGCATCCATGTTCCCTACTGTGGTCACTTCTTCATGCGTGTTTGTCATTTACATTTGTTGGTTAGGATATGGAATTGGATCTCCTATTAGCCAACTTAGGTCATCAATTCTAGGCTCCCCGGGAGGAACTAAGTTGGATATGCTAGGTGAATAAAAGAGTTCGGTTTCAAGAAATGTTGCATCCATTGTGACGTAGGTTTTGCAGTTGATGGGGTCAAAACATTTGTATCCCTTTTGTCATACTCCATATCCCAGAAATACACAACGCATCACACATGGATCGAGTTTGGTACGTTGGTTTTTATAAATGCGAACAAACACTGTACCCAAATATCCTTCGTGGAATCATAAGTATAGTTGGTAAGATAACATGGGAAGATAGCACATGTAGAGGAGTTTGGAATTGTAAGACCTTGGATGGCATACGATTGAGAAGGTATACAGCAGCGGCCACTGCATCATCCCAATAGTGTTTTGGAACGTTAGAGCCAAGAGGAAGTGCTCTAGCTGTCTCTAATATATGTCTATTTTTGCATTCCGCTAGACCGTTTTGTTTTGGTGTTTGAGGGCATGAAGTTTCATGTAGGAGGCCATGTTGATGGAAGTATGTCAAAAATTGGTGATTGATAAATTCTCCACCACTATTGGACCTGAGGATTCGGATAGTGGCTAAATATTGGGTTCGAACCATTGTGTGAAAGGTTTGGAATATTGAAAGCACTTCACTCTTCCTTTTCATGGGGTAAAGCCAAGTCATGCAGGTGCATTCGTCAATGAAGGTCACAAAACAATGAGTACCAGAAAAAGTAGTATTAAAGAACGACCCCCAAACATCCGAGTGTATTAGTGCAAAAGGAATTGTGCTTTTATTCAAACTTACTGGGTAAACAGTCCAATGGATTTTAGACATAATACAAGTGTCACATTTGAACACAACATGTTGTACGGAAATAAATAAATTGGGAAATAGATGCATTAGGTAGCTAAATGAAGGATGCCGGAGGCGACGATGCCACAACCAGATTTCTTGTTCTTTGTCGCTAGATTGGTGTTGTGTATGATGTGTTGCCTTCGGAGAAATCATCTAAGTATTATAGTCCCCCACTATTAGTACCATGCCCAATGATCTTCTTGCTGAGAACATCCTGAAATAGGCAAAAGGTAGGATAGATCAGTACAATGCAATTTAATTCCCTGTTATTTGGCTTACGGACAGTAGCCTATTAGATAATGAAGGCACATGTACTGTATGGGATAATGAGAATGAGGGTGATAATGATATTGCCCCTGCTATTGTCCCTGCTCCTTAATAGGATATGCTACGCCATTTGCATTTGCAATACCAGTTCTTCGTGGTTGAGTAGAGGTAGAGAAATCACTTGGATCAAACGTCATATGATTGGTGGCTCCAGAGTCAATAATCCATCCACAAGTATTCTTTCTGTAATGTAGAGTAATGGAAAGCATGGCCCGATTTACCTTGATCAGTGGAAGTGGTCACTGCATTTGACGGGATGAGTGAGAGATATGGTTCGGATGTAGCAACAACAGCTATACCCGAGTCAACTTCAAGTTTTGTTGGGTCATTTTTCTTCTTTGATTGTAATTCATGCCACCATTCTGGGTACCCGTACAATTTATAGCATGTCTCACGGGTATGTTTGTTGCCTCCACAGTGTGCACATTTGATACCACTGGATAACCCTTTTTTGTTTGGAGACTTGGAATGGTTTTCATGTTGTCATCGTGAGTTGTTGCCCCGGATTTGATCCTTTGATGACCATCATTGCCCCGTTGGGTATTGAGTCCCCCCGCCCCTGAGCCATGACCGTTTGTCGTGTATCCTTTCTTCGAACGTGTGCATACGCCTGTTTTATAGTAGGAAAGGGTCTTAACTGGAGTACGTCACTCCGAATGTGATCGAGTCTATCATCCAATCCATCTAGGAAGGTATAGACTCTTTCTTCTTGAAGTAGGACATTGGATTTTTTTATGTCTGTTGGACATTGCATTGGATTTGGACACTTGAAATCAATCTCACGCCATAATCTCTGCAACTCATTGTAGTATTTCTCTATGGATCCACCTCTTTGCCGCATTCTTGCAATTCTGCGTTGAAGTTCATACACCTGTGATGTGTTCGTGCCATCAAAGTAGGTGAGTGCAATCGAGTCCCATTTTTGTTTTGCTGTTGGGAAGTGAATGAAATTCGGAACCAGTGATTGGTCCATATAATTGATTATCCATCCTTTCACAATGGCATTCTCCTTGCACCATTTGCGAAATTCCAGATCTATTTTGAGTGGTGCAGGAAGATCACCATTTATATATCCCAGTTTGTCCTTCCCTGAGATGTGCAACTCAGTTACCTGGGACCAGAGAGCATAGTTGGATCCATCCAACTTGATATTCAGCGGTATGATCGAAGATTCAGAGGTTTGGGTTATGGTTTGTACTTTGGTTAATGCTTCTGTCATTTTTGATGTAAGGTTGTCGAGTATGGTATTTGGATGGGTTATTTGATTCGTCGGAGTCAGCCATGATTTGTGCGTGTTCTTTGTTATGTTACAGAAAACTCACAATCATGCTCTGATACCATGATAAAACTAAGAACAAAGCAATGAACAAAGCCATGGATTCTGGTTAATGTTTTTATTCTCGTATATCAATCTCATGAATAGTTACAGATTTTATAGATACATAATCAAATCAATAGTGATCCAATCCAATCCCACAAAATCAGTGATATACCTAACTTACCTAAACAGAAAGATTTTATACAATTATTCTTCTATTATCTTGGGATATCAAATACTCATGCCAACATCGTAGACAGTGTGTCATGCCCTGGCCCAGGCTCACGCAAGCGCGGTTGCACAATGAGCTTATATAGCAACTACTTCGTATCTGTCCTCACTTTACGAAAATTGTTAACCTAAGTTGCTATAGTAGTTCATTGTCAGCCATTATAAACCATTTTAAACTATCATCCACAACAAATGTGGGACAAGAGACAAGGGTATTATAGTCACCCATCCTTCAGAACGCGATGTCAAACCCCAGGCCCACGCAAGCGCGACTGCACAATGGGCTATTATAACAACTACTTCGTATCCGTCATCGCTCTACGAAAATGGTTAACCCAAGTTGTTATAATAGTCCATTGTAAGCCTTTATAAACCACTTTAAATTTTCATCCACAACCAATGTGGGAGGGTATTACACGCGTCGCGGCCTAATCCATCGATCCACCAGCACCGAAAATCTAGAGATGACTCCTACAAGTTTAAGATGTGTCGCCCGTACATGTGGCACTTTGTCCGCAGGTTCAAGAGGTGACTCTCATGCACGTGACACTTTGCCTCGCAGGTTCTAAACGTGGCCCCCATCATGTACCACTTTGCCCCTTAGATTCAAAAGATGACTCCTACGCACGTTGCACGTTGCCCCGCATGGCAGTTATCTCCCGGTGTTTCTGCTGGTGACCAGGCCCGCGCAAGCGCAACTGCACATTGAGCTCCTATAGCAACTACTTTGTATCCGGCTTCGAGTTACGAAAATTGTTAACCTAAGTTACTATACTAGTCCATTGTAAGTCATTATAAACCATTTAAAACTTTCATCCACAACTAATGTAGGACAAGAGACAATGTATTACACATTGTCTTCTTTCATAATTTATTTTAAATAAACTTTTTGGGAGCAGGGTCATTAGATTATTGGTAATACTAAATAAGCTCTCATGTCCTTTTGCAATTTGCATGATATTAAAAGAATGAAGCTTCGTCTCAAATATTGCACATCCTTTTTATCATAATAAGAAATACAGTAAATAATTATGTAGGATACAATTGAAGAAATGAATCAAATAAATGCCATTTGTGGGTCCGCATATGTTTTACACTACGAGACTCGTGGTTTTGGCCATGTCCATTGTCCAAGACCGATGACTGCATGACACAGTAATATAAAATTGGTGGCCCTTTCAAGACAGCTGTCGAATGAAAACGATGCGTAGTTTGTGCAATTGTTCATGATAAAATACAACAAATCTTGCCAAGATTTTTACATTTAGCCATGACTAAGATGAAACTCGGAGCTCTGTTTCTGTTACCTCTAATGGCCTTAGCAGCTTCGGAGCCTTCTTCTTTCATCTGCAATGGATTCAAATCAACAAATTTGAGCGTGGATGGTTTAACCGAAATCATGCCTGATGGCCTGTTAAGGCTCTCAAATGTCACCAAACAGAAAACAGGTCACGCCTTTTACCCGAAGCCCTTCCATTTCAAGAACTCGTATAATAGTTCGGTTCTTTCTTTTTCCACCAACTTTGTGTTCGCTATAGTGCCCGAGTTCCAGCCTGTTGGCGGTCACGGCATGGCTTTCGTGATTGCCCCGACACTAGGCCTACCGGGATCTCTTCCCAGCACGTATCTCGGGCTTTTCAATGAATCAAACAACGGTGATCCTTCGAATCATGTTTTTGCAGTGGAGCTCGATACGCTCAAGAGTTCTGAGTTCAATGATATAGATGATAATCATGTTGGTATAGATATTAATTCATTAGTCTCTGTGATGGTGCATCCTGCAGGATATTATGAGGATCAAACCGGTTTGTTTAAGAATTTGACAATGAATGATGGCCACAAAATGCAAGTTTGGGTTGAATATGATGGCTTTTCTCAACAAGTTAATGTAACATTGGCTCCAGTAGACGTGAAAAAGCCAAGTAATCCTCTCCTGTCGTTGACGACCGATCTTTCTCATGTTATAAATCAGGTCATGTACGTTGGCTTTTCAGCAGCGCCTTTGCTCTCATCCCATTATGTGCTGGGATGGAGTTTCAGCATCAACACCCCCGCTCAGCCATTGGATCTCTCTCAACTCCCAGAGCTCCCGAGAGTCGGACCAAAGAAGAAACCAAAGATTTTGACAGTCGGGTTGCCTGGGATTTCTGCAGTTGTTTTGTTGTTCGGAATCTTGAGTGCAGCTTATTATGTTAAAAGGAAGCTGAAGTTCGCCGAAGTTCTTGAAGATTGGGAACTTGAGTACACACCCCAAAGATTCAGATACAAAGATTTGTACATGGCCACAAAAGGGTTCAAAGAGAAAGAGCTATTAGGAACTGGAGGATTCGGCAAAGTTTACCGGGGCTTGATGCCTAGATCAAGAATTGAAATTGCAGTGAAGAGGGTGTCTCATGACTCAAAACAAGGGATGAGAGAATTTCTAGCAGAACTTTCTAGTATAGGGCGTCTTCGCCACCGTAATCTAGTCCCTCTTTTGGGCTATTGCAGGCGTAAAGGCGAGTTACTACTGGTGTACGATTACATGCCTAATGGGAGTCTAGATAAGTTCCTTCATGACAAACCAACATTGACTATTGATTGGGATCAGAGGTTTCGAGTCATCAAAGGCGTGGCATCGGGGCTACTGTACCTACATGAAGAATGGGAGCAAGTAGTGATTCATAGAGATATAAAGGCTAGTAATGTCTTGTTAGATAACGAATTAAACGCTAGATTAGGCGATTTCGGGCTCGCAAGATTGTATGATCATGGAAAAGATCCACAGACAACTCATGTTGTGGGTACTCTTGGGTACTTGGCCCCTGAGCACACAAGAACAGGCAAGGCCACAGCAAGTACTGATGTGTATGCGTTCGGGGCCTTTCTGCTAGAGGTTGTGTGTGGTAGGAGGCCTGTGGAGTCACGAGCCTTGTCTGAGAACTTAGTTCTGGTGGAGTGGGTGCTCTCTCTGTGGAGCAGAGGTGAAATTCTCAAGGCAGTTGATCCAAATTTAGGTGGCGAGTATGCAAAAGAGGAAGTGGAACTTGTGTTGAATCTTGGCTTATTGTGCTCACATTCGAGGTCTGTGGTTCGGCCTAGTATGCGACAAGTGATGCAGTACTTGGAAGGGGGTGTAGCCTTGCCTAAGTTGAGTGTGTCTGGTGCGGGTTTCGACTTCGAATTATCCGAAGGATTTGATGATTTTCAAGGATCCCAAATGTTTTCGATGACTTCGAACTTTACTGCTTCTTCATCTGTAAGTAATTCACTTCTTTCTGGAGGCCGATAAGCGAATAACGATGTTAGCAATATCAATTAGTGGCGTATATTATGTAATGAGATGAAAATGTAGAAATAGTATTAGAAAATGGGCTCCGTAGCACTCAAATTTGGTAAGGAAAAATAAATAAATAAAATTATTTTTTACCCTTTTAAATTATTTGTTTTAGTTATTAATATTGATGAAATTATACTATGAAGGAAAATAATAATGATTTGTTTCATTTTGAAAGTATATTTAATGAAATAAATCTAATTAATCCCACATTAACTGAGAACTTTTTATTTCAAATTATTCTTGCCTACACCAGAGGGGTATTTTGTATAATCTAAAAAACAAATTACAAATTTAATAATATTTACATACAAAACACACCAAACACTACATATATCTCAATAATTGTTCATTTTTTTTCATTTCATATAAATATGATATTACATCACTCATTTGTCCATCACACTAACAAAAAAGAATTTTAGAGTCCAGTAATTTTATATAGGTTTGTAGTCCTAATTTTGGTTACGGATGAGAAAATAATTCCGTGAACTTACTTAAAATAACCTATTTTTCTTAATAAAATATTAATATTAAAAACAAAATTTAATTTTATCTCACCTTCTACTTGATAAAACTGCTGGATTTTGGAAACACGAATAATCTTTGTTTTGATGTTAAAAGAACTTGTTGTTGTGTTGTTAATAAATTTCATCAAGTGTGCAGATCATAGATGAATTTTAGATGTTGATAAATTGCAAGAAGCCAAATCGTTGAAACCTCGCTGAATCTATTAACAGAAAACATTAGAGCTAGAGCAGCTCTGGTATATTGGCACAATTTTCAGGTAGCTTATCGAAGTGAAGTGATTCTTGATTTTCTAGAAAGCTAAGAGAAAAGTGTTACAATTTCAAGATTCATCACTTGGCCCAGAAATCAACAAATCAAGAGCTATATTCAAGAGACTAAAGTTGTTGATAGCAGAGTAGACCACTGAAGGCTAACCGGCGAACTCAGATCAGTGAAGTAGAAGTTAATTCAGTCTGGTTCAACTAAGCTGACCAGTGAAGTGTCAAGAAACAGCCCAGCACGTGAATATGATTGTTGCAAGCTCAAAAATCTTGCAGAACCTTTTCCAACGATTATATTCATGCGACTAATGTTCAAATTATTGTTCAAGACTATAACTACAACTCCTTGAACTTCAAAGAAGGTGATTCAACCAAGAATCCAACCATCACAAAGGAGATTCAACAAAGGGAGCTACAGAAATCAAGCTTAAATGCGAGCAACCCCAAACCTTAGGCACCTCTCACCTTGTTGTATCATATGTATCCAGTGATTATTTGTGCATTTACAATGCATTTTCTTCTTTGTATAAATGAGCCTAATAAAAGAGTGATTGCTGTAACTATGAGATGTGTTGTCTACATAGGGTCTTTGCATATGAGACATTAAAGAATATGCCCACAGATGTAAACGTGACATTAGTTGGTGGAGTTGTGATACTAGGAATTTAGATCATAAGGTGACAGCGGTTTAAGTGAGATTGTACAAATGATTGTATAATTCAAAGTCCTCTAGTGAATCCATCCGTTCGGTGGAAGAACGTGAGATGTAGAATGATTAAGCCTTCGAACTTCCATAAACAAACCAGTGGGTATTTTACTTTATGCCTTTTAATGTTTTTTACTATGTTTTAAATATCTTAATAATTACAGAATATGTTAGTCTGAGTTATTTCCGCTTGGTTTCTTTGAACCAAACTCAATCTAATATCTCGGTGCAAACACTTCAAGAACAAGAGTTAGTGCAGCTCACTTAACTGGACTGAGCTGGGTTGACTGATCAATCCCAGTATCGATCCTAACAAATTGTATCAGAGCAGTCGACTCGACCTACTTGTATATATATATATCAATTGGTATCAGAAGAGGATGTTCTTGAAATAACATTTTAACTGATTTAGGCGGAAACCATTTGTAGAATTTTTAGACAATCCTTTTCAATTTTTTTCTTGAATTCATTGTATATTTTCAAAATTGGTGTAAAAACCTTCTTATCATGAAATAAGTCTTTAATGCATCATACACAAAAAAGTTCAAATCTTTTCAAAATTATTTTTGCATATTTAAACATCTTTTGATAGCTTGTAGCACCATTTAGGAAAGAAACGAATCTATATTCTATTATACCTCAGTCTATTCGCATTCTTCCTTGATCAGATTTATGCAGATTACCATCGGATTAGGACATACAAATTTATTGGTTAACGAATCAATAGTACTATCACTTAACAGAAGCAATGTATAGAGACTTCCTATAATAATCAAGGTTGGTGGACAAGTTACCAAAAGAAGAAAGTTATTTTATGTTGTTCGTTTTTAAATTTTAAATAGACTAACCATTCATCCTTCCATTTGCATACTTTTTCAAAGCTTTGAGAAATAAAGAGGGAGTTTTTATTTTATGGGGGAGAGTTAATCTCAAATCTTCAGGGGGAGAGTTCATTTTTTTTACTCTTGCTATCTCTATGTGTTTCTTCTACTTAAAGGAGAAATGTACAAAGAAATATGTTTTTTTTTTTTAAATGAGATTATAAAGAAATATGTTGTTTTATAATTGTTATTCTTTTTTACTAATAATTAACAAATGTCATATTACCATTTTGCCCTTGCTCTTGTTTTGTTTTAATTTTTCAGGAGCATCTAGACCATTCATTATGGAAGGCAAAGAAAAGGCTCGGATGAAAACTTACTTTGCTTCATAAAAGCAAGAGGCAGCCGATTAAAAGAACAAGGGGAGAAAGAGGCGAGCGGTTGAAAAACAGGGCAAGAGAGAAAAAGAAAGAGCGGTTTCTGTTTTTCTTTCTCCGAGAATTCTTCGAAGGTGCACCAAGAGGAAATGCATAAGCAATAGGAATCCAGATTGATGGTAAACACATTGTGATAAATCTTGTGGAATCTTCTCTTGTAAACATTGGCATAGAAGGAGAGATTGAGAAAGATTTGAAATGGGGTTGTAATTTGAATATTGCTTTTGTTTTGGTGCTAATGGAATCGCCTCCCTTCCCGTGGATGTAGGCCAGGTTGAAGGTCGAACCACGTAAATCTCAGTGTCAATTTTCTTCCCCGTAGTGCTTTATTTTGGTGTTGTGCATGCATAATATTTGATTCAAAAGTGAAGTTTTGCATTGTGAAATATAATTGTTGTGTATTCTTGTTGTCCACAAATAAGAACTGAAAGAGAGTTGAGGTGATGCATTCTTGATTTTACAGTAATCAGTAATTGGAATTTTGGCTTAAGTTCTTGGGGTCACGGTTTTCCAAATTATTGTTAGGAAGAATCAATTGGGTTTTTCATTCTCATGCGAGAAGTGATTCACACCAAATCTTTGATGTAGACATAATTCAATAAGAAAACGTTTTCCTTTTGGTTTTGTAATTTAATAACAAGAACAAGTTGATCTGTGATAGTCAAATGTTTAAACCATAATTCATCATTGACGTAGTACAGATTGATTGTGTAAAGAATTGATATATCGTGTAGATTTGTATGATTGGAGTCGGATTCATAACAATAATATTTTAAATACTATGTTTTAAATGGTTTTAAAATGTTAGTCATTGCGAGAATTATTTTGAATGAATATTATTAAGTTAAATAGACTAACACATCCCTCCATTTGCATACTTTTTGAAAGCTTTCAAAAATAATGAGGGAGTTTTGGGGGAAAGTTAATCTCAAATCTTAAGGGGGAGTTCATTTTTTACTCTTGCTATCTCTATGTTTTTCTTCTACATAAGGGAGAAATGTACAAAGAATTTTGTCGTTTTAAAATAAGATTATAAAGAAATATAAAATAAGATTATAAAGAAATATGTTGTTTTAAAATACTATGTTTTAATGATTTTAAAATGTTTTAAAAAATTGGCTTTATGTGTTACGCAACTGTGTACATTAATTCTTCAAGTTTTGTGAACATAATAATGGGGAAATTGTTGGGTTTTGGAAACCCGAATAATCATTGTTGTTATGTTAACGAAACTTGTTGTTGAGTTGCTAATAAATTTAATCAACTGTGCAAATCGTAGATGATAATTTAGAGCTTGATAAATTGCAAGAAAGCCACACCGCTGAAACTTCGTTGGACCTCGCTGAATCTATTAACAGAAACATCAGGGCTAGAGCAACTCTGGTACATTGGCAGCAATTTTCAACTTGTTTATCAAAGTGAGGTGATCTTGATTCTCTAGAAAGTATGATAAAAGTGCTACAACTTTTATATTCATCACTTGACCCAAAAATCAACAAATCAAGTGCTATATTTAAGATACTAATGTTGTAGAAACGAAGTTGCAAGGATCAACTAAATTGACTACCAGAGTAGACCACTGAAGGCTAACCAGAGAAGTAGAAGTCAATTCATCCTGGTTCAACTAAGCTGACCAACAAAGTGAGAAGAAACATCCCAGAACGCGAATATGATCATTGCAAGCTCGGAAATCATGCAGAACCTTTTCCAATGGCTACATTCCTGTGTCTATTTTAAATTTTGCTTTTAAAAAAAAAAATACCAATATTTTTTGTTCACGTATTAAAGTTAGATACACGCAAAGTTCCTATTAGGAACTTTTCATGAACAAGAAGTTGTCCATTTAATAGAGCCCGCAGGGGCATAGCCAAGTTGGTAAGGTCTGTGGTGACGTGGAGGACACCCCCGACGCCAGGTTCGATTCCCGCGTGGAGTACATCCCTGCTGAAATTTTTGGGGGGTGTGCTCTGGGGTCGTGTCTTGTAGGTCCTCTCCCACGGATGTCTGTCAGCTCCGGCACATCCCTCGATTTACCTGGTGGCGGTGTTGAGGGGTCGGTGCCGTCACCCAAGTATTAGTCAGGCGAAAGCGGGAAGCCTTGTAAACAAAAAAAAAAATAGAGTGCGAACACATAACTTTGGGATTGCTGGAAATTTTGACACTCCTGCAAGTATCTTATCGTGCCTCAGGACAAGGGAAGGAACTATACACAACTTGAGTACTAAGGATACAAGAATTGAGTTGAATGACCAGCACATGCTTTCGAACATTTAGGAAGGTAATAAGATCAAATAATTTAAATTTAAAAAAAAAACAAAAGAAAAAAGAATTTGTGGGTTCTTCATTGAATCATCTCTGTCAACACTTAGGAAGATCGGACGGTGGTGACGGTAGCTTTTGACTCGGTAGCGCTCCATCCAATACAATCCAGCCATCCTCAAACCCCAACTAGTGTGCACATCAAAGTGGCAATGCATGAACCACACTCCTGCTCATGATCCAAAACATTGCGTGAGAAAATAATGGTTGAGCTTGACCAAAGTGTTTCAGACTTTATAGCATAAGATTTCATTTAGTACACGAGCGTCTGTCGCTCTAGCTGTTGATAAAGAGGTAGGCACCACGAAATAATAGCTTCCTTTAGATGCTGTGTGTTTACCTATATAATAAGAGTCCATGATTTTACTATTCATTACTAATTCTAATGAATAGTAAAGCTAAGAACCGAATGGCAACCCATCCACCTATCGGAACACCTATTGTATTCCTTTCAACAGGATCCACCAAGTTAAACTTTGCAGGGTAGTTGTTTGGATCATAATTTCCGAACCCTTCACCGACAACAAAGAAATTATAACCGTGCAGGTGGAGAGGATGGTTCTCGAATCCTAAAATGCTTGTGTCCTGCAAAACTAGCTCCACGCTAGTATTAATGGCATAACAACTAGGTGAGTTCCATTGCTGACAAATGTGTTGTTGGGAGGGGTCCCCGTATAGTTAAATGGGTTCAGTGGATTGGCCGGAAAGTCAGTGGAATACACCCCGTTAGATTGCTTAAAGAAATAGGTTTGTAACAGAGCTGTTGTGGGAAGTGCAAACGAGATATTATTCACTGAAGCTGCAATTTTCGTGCCGTTAGGTCCCTGACAAGTAGTATTTTTCAGGCACGGGCTAGAACCAAGCCCTATGGTAAAGTAGAATCGTCTGTCAACTGTTTGTGGAACGTTGACTGTAAAATGCGGATTATTTAAGCTTCTGAATTTCTTGGTGAAATTGGCTACAAAACCGTTGGCGGTTATTTGTGGCAGAGTGGACATCCTACCCACATTTGTCTTGTTTACAGATTTATCTGATGGATGCTCGTACTCGAGAAAACCAGTGACAGTTGAGTTATCGAATGTGCCTTGTCCCGTAAAGTATGGTCTGGCGGCCATGATGAATGTGGCATTGGGGTAGTAAGGCTTCGTTTTAAGTAACAAATTAGTAGTTTGGCCTGAAGTTATGAATACCACATCGGTTTCAAATGGTTCGACATATACTGCATCGGCTTCAACTATGGTCTGTGGTTGGCGATGCTGAAAAAAAGCTCGTCGTTCATGGCAGCGTTGATCAATCGAAGCATGTAAGTTTTTTCTGGCTTCACCTTCAAACTGTATATATCTAAAACCATTACACAGAAGGTTAAGATATTATATATCTTCTTGAAATATGTAAAAGCCTGAGTGTTATGACTTAGGCAGCAGATGACTGCACATCCGTTCACGAGCGCGCATAAAAATTGTTGGGTACACGATACAGGACTAGTTTCGCAAATAATCCGTCATTTCGTATACTAATGTTTTTATAAATTGATCAAATATGTTACCCATGTACTCATAAATCATTGTTCACAGTACAAAAAAATTGGTAATGCATAATAGTTGGGTGACATAGGTTAAATTATTGGGTAAAATTTATGGCGAGGGAGAACATGCACATTCCGCTAACGTAGCTTCAAATGTTTCACGTCCCACGTTCCTAAAATTCATCAAACCTCCCTATATGTTCCAAATATATATTAATTTATATTTGGACTTCAATTTCCAAAGTTCAAACTTGGAGAGTCTTAATGCTTTATTAAAGTTCGTTTTCGATATTAGAGATATTTACAATTCAAGAACCATGATAAATTCACAATTTAAAACAAATTTGGTTCTTATTTTAAAAGAACTATTACAAAATATGTGTATAAATTCGGTTTTTGACGAGAAATTTTATCTTTATAATTAAAAATCATTTAAAGTACTGTGATAAATACTTTTAAATTATAGTTTTATAATATAATCAATGATGCGTTTTAAAATTTTGGATTGAACTACTATATTATATTACATGTAAATATAATACAATAATATATATTTGAAATTTGAAAAGTAGTGAAATTTCGGAAAAAAAAAAAATGAAAGCAGAGAATAAAACGAAACAGCTTGATTTGTTGCCATTGAAATACAAGAAATGTTCGTGTTTACTGGAAAATTTTACAAGAAAAAACAAACAAGAATATGGACGTACAAACCTAAGACATCCTTAAAACTACGAATTACAATTTACAACAACTAAATCAAAGAAGGAAACTAACAAAAAAAATGAAGCACCCATGCAAGCTAAGAAAACAAGAAACCTAAGCCCAAGCTTCTCTCCTCTGACTCTGAGCCGTGCTTCCGAAGAACATTTCGAGCTCCGGAGACTGGAAATATCCATTCTTCGGCTGCTGAGGCTTCTTGGGCCTCTCATTCCTCTTCTTCCTCGGCGGCGGAGGGCATACCAGTGCCGCCGGTATTCGACACTCCTGGTTCTTTGGGGTTGTGCAACCTTGCTCCACCTCCATTATTCAACAGTTCCTCACTCCCAAGAATAATCTGAAATTCCTCCTCCAATTAATAACTTTACAAAAAAAGCAAAATTTACTGAAGAATAATAAATAGAAGGGAATATGGAACAGTTACTAGGTTCGTTTATATAGAATTCTGTGTGATTTTGTGAGCACTTAAGTGGGGTTATTTTGGGTAATAATTGTGGGGTCGGTTAAGGTGATAGTTAAGAATGGGATGGCACCGACTTGTTTTGCGGAGGTGGTGGGGATGGCCCACCGCCTCGGTTCAAATAGGGCGGCTCCGGATTTTGGAAGGGAAGGAATTTTAGGAAGACTTTGAATTTGAATCTCCATTTTAGGTAACTCTGTTGGAGATTAATTAAATTTTATTTCAGTTTGTTTGATTAGTTTAATCTAACATACTCCAAAACGTTTCAAGCTCATTTAGCCATCGTATTTTTCAATTTTTTATATTTTGTTTAGCTATAATTTTTTTTAAAATATAAAGTAAGCAAAACCCATACTTAGGCACTCCGGAGGCAATTTCCATTTGACTCGGTCAGCACCTAATTGTTCGTCGCTTCGCGTAGTGGGTCAAATTTGGCAGCTTCAAGCTTTCAAGTCAAATTTTGATTGCATTTATTATTACATCATACGGCTTAAACGGTTCGTGTGGCTTTCATAAGTTAATATCATCATTAACACATGATTAAAAATTTAATTAATAACAAACTACTAATATCCCGCTGATTCGATCAGAAATGATGATAATAAAGAAGCTCCATAGCCATTGGAAGGTTAGGAAACAAAAATGTCTATAATCTCGCCAAATGGGCTCGTAACAAGAATTGGAAAGGCCTATTATATCACATCTCTCTTTTGTACTCATTTGTATTCGAATTGATTCATTTAACGCCTGTAATACTTTAACTATGTTTGTTCTTTAACCAATTAACCTCATTTCTGTCCCCCAAAAGAAAATTTGAGATGTATCAAACCATCATCAGATTGACATATTAGAACGTGAACATCCTTGATGAATCAGATATTATTGATATTATAGCTACCGACAATTAGATGTGTCAAAATGGGCCAGGCCGACGACCCGACAAATAGGTGGTTGGACCAGCAATTTTTAGGCCTGCCTCTATATAGGTTGGTCCAAACGAGCAGCAGGTTTTGGCAGATTGGCCCAAGGGCCATGCCTTTTTTAAACAAAATTGTTATTTCTTTTTTTAGCCTCAATTCATTGATATGAACTCAGTATCACATTGAAGAATCTGAACAACTATATATTTTCACTTGGTCGTACTTGAAATTTGCAGCATTTATTTCAAAATTGAGTAGAATAGTGATTTCATAGTTAAGTATTTTTAGTAGCAGTGTTAATGTCTGATAAAATCTGAAATAAGTTTCAATATTTTTTTAATATCAGTTACAAGCTCGATAAGTAAAGTTGAAATTCTTTTTCGAAGTTTATCTCCATGGAGTAATTCTCAACTATAGTCCTAAATTATAAATATAAAATCAAACTTTGCGTCAGAATTTACCTTCTAGAATTTCATTGTTCTTTACGCAGACCAATACCAACTTAGTAAGTATTCTTTGCTTTGACCAGCAGAAACGTTGAACCAAAAACCCCATTCAAATATTTTTTATCCAATGTTTTCAAAATCCAATTGGACATAAAAATGATATTCTTATTGGTTATATGTTCGTTCGGTTGAACAATTGGTTCAACCAGTGATGACGTCAGCATTATATAATATTTATTTTAATTTTTTTGTAAAATACACATATACTGTATTTGCTATTGTTCACAATAAAAAATATCATTACACCAGCAATACATGTCAAACTTAAAAAATCATATCAAACCAAATGTCAAACATAAAAGAAATCAATAAACATCTCAAAAACCACAAGCAATACCAAAAAAGAACAATATTCCAAAATCATAAGAAAAAATTTAAAAAATTATAAAATAATTCACATATTTTATATTTATGAGAAACTAAACATATTTATATATAATATATAAGACACCTTTATAAAATTATATGAATTTTTGATACATACATAAAATATAATTTCATAATTATTTCAATAACAATAAATTATATATTTTTTTTATTGTTCTAAAAAATTGATTTATAATTTTAATAAAAATAAAAAAATGAAAATTTTTAGAAAAGAAAGAAAAATGAAGAAACAACTGGTTCAACGTGGATCGGTTTACTGATTGAACCTATTTTTTACCGAATAATTCAATTTAACCATTTAAACATCACTACATCAAACCCAAACATTGAAATTTATCAAAAATTGCAGGACTCACTCAGCTAAAGCTTCTCGACTAGAAACAAATAAATCACAGTGTATAATGATTAAAATTATACCATTTTTACTTTAATCAGAAGCATATGGTGCCCACGGAAGAAAAAAAAGAAGAAGCAAAAGTTGAAAAAACTTCGGTCGGAAACTACCAAAAAACATTTGGCAAAATTTTTTGTCAATCATACGTTAAGACTTTTCGGAAATGACGCGTGAAGATATTCTATAAATAGAGTTGCAATTCATTCAGCAATATAACACCCAAATATTGTAGAAAGAAAAATACAATACAGAGTACAATAAGAGTAAAAATACTAGTGAGAGAAAATTGTTGTATAATTTTCTGAGTGTTTCAGATTGAATGTTGTCAGTGTTTATAAACACTTGTATATTTTTCTTCAATAAAAGATATGCAGCAGCCAGTGGACGTATGCTTATTTTTGCCAAACCACGTAAACCTTGTATATTTTTATTCCGCATTTATTTTTTGCTCCCACATATCTGACAAGCGAAAATACGATGTTATTTTCCCAACAATTGGTCTTAGAGCCAGATTTGTTAATTTTGTCAAATTTTTTTAGCGAGTTACTATTCATATGAATAGTGAATTTCGTGAATAGTGAATTTCGGTCAGCGACACCAAATTTGCCACAGCGGTGTTCTTAATAACACGATGATTCTAAAAAATTGTCAAACAACAATCCGGTGGAAGTCATGTTCGAGTGGGAGTAATGGCGGCAGATGAGTGAAAAATAATTATTGAAAAGTCCAATGGTTCAGACTTTGGCTTTTGAAAAATACAAATATAATAATATATGTACCAAAAAGGCTTTTGTCAATCTCTCTCAGGTGTGAAGCCAGAAGACATGAAAGATGGAGAATGGGCTTTTCTAGATAGAAAAACTCTCGGAATTATCCGTCTGACGTTCTCACGCAGTTACTTTCAACATAGCAAAAGAAAATAACATGTCGGTCTTTTGGCGGCTCTTTCAAGCATGCACGAGAAGCCATGGGCTTCAAATAATGTTCATTTGATAAGGCGGTTGTTCTATTTGCGGATTGTATAATTTTCTGAGTATTTTTCAGATTGAATGTTATCAGTGAAACACTTGTATATTTTTCTCAATAAAAGATCTACAGCTGTCCCGTGGACATAGGCTTATTTTTGCCAAACCACGTAAACCTTGTATGTTTTTATTCCGTATTTATTTTTTGCTCCCACATATCTGACGAAAGAAAATATTGCGTTATTTTCTCAACATTTTAAATATCCATGAATGAACTGGCTATATCAAAATTGAAACCTCAACGAAATATATATACCAAATGAAATTTAGCTCTTACCACAAGGATGCCCGATATGTAGTAGAATAAGATACGGTAGTGCATGAACTTGCTGATGCAGCTAACAAGTGCGGAGAGAGGGGGTGTGCAGGGGGTGCCGCAACCCTCAAGTTTTTTTATTTTTAAATAAATTTTAAATGATTTATTGTTGATGTGTATATTAATATTTATTTATTTATAATAAATGGTTTAAAATTTTAAATTTTGTTTAAAAATAATCAAAATAGTCATTGGAAAGAAAAAATAAAAGGTTAAAAATGACCTCACAAACCAAACCAAAACGAAAATCTAGTTTTCGTTTTGTTTAGTTTTTAATTCTGAATAGTTCGGTGTTGGTTTGATTTTAATAAATCAGAGGTGCAAAGGTTTTTTCGTAATCATCTCCACATTATTCTTTGTTGGGTTCAACAATTGTCTCTGATTTGTGATCAGTCGAACATGTGGCGCTTGTGCTAATATATGGTTGAAAAGAATGATGTTGCTCCATTACCTTTAACTATAGTTATTGATAAAGCGGTAAGCGCTCGATCCTACAATTGGTATTAGAGCCACTGTCGCGTGTTCGATTCTCATGAGTTGCAGATAGTGCAATTATTGGGGGGGGGGGATTGTTGGGGTTCAACAATTGCCTCTGCTTTGTGATCGATCGAACACGTGGCGCTTGTGCCAGTGTATGGTTGAAAATAATGATGTTGCGCCATTATCCTTAACTATAGTTATTGGTAAAGCGGTAAGCGCTCGATCCTACATTCTTTAACTATTCCAACTCAAATAATAAAATCAACATAGATAGAAATATAATTTTAAAATTTATTTTGTTTAAACTCACTTCATAATAATGTTGGGTATAAAAATGTTATCTCAGATATCCTTACATAAATTTGTTTTATTTCTATTATGGATAATGTGGTGGAAATTACAAAAAGGTCATATATAGAACAAAGATATTTCGAATGGAAGTCCCAATTTTTTAGTACTTAACAATTATAATCTCGAAAAAATTATTTTTAACAAAATCAGGTCACATACAATGTTTTAACAAATTTAGTATCAGAAATTTATTTTTTTAAACAAATATAATCTTAACATGGGACCAATTTTGTTAAAAAAAATAATTTAGGTTGGGACTATATTTGTAAAAACATATATGCGAGACTAATTTTGTTAAAAAGTAATTTCTTTGGTACTATATTAGTTTAATCCTAAAAGTTTAGGACTAGTATTATAAATGTTATTATTCTATAAGACCATTTTTAAAATTTACCCGGATAATGTGTGTTATCAAGAATATATTCGTACCAATATTGTTTCATTGACATTTTATTATCCCAAACATGTTTGTGTTTCAATTTATTGTTTTGGCAAAAATATGAATTAGGAAGTACTGAATTATTTTTAGACAATTCATTTGTTGTAGGATATTTAAGGGATTACTACCTATTTATGAAGTATTAGATGCTAAATTAACTGTTTTAATATGCCAAAAGTGTACTATTAAAACCAATAAGCACAGAATATAAGTGATACCCCTTAAATATGAAGACACCACCTGATGAGCCGACCTGATCCGACTTAAATTATTTGACCTTCCTCAAAAGACCTCGCCTCTTGAGCCGAGCTCTTTTTATGATCGACCTGTTTGGCCGACGTGTTTCGCCTCACCTGTTGGTCCTTCGCCAAATAGTCTGGCTACCTCTTTTGGAACCCGAGCTCATTGGCCGAGCTCTTCTCGTTCCCAGCTGGATACGTGTGCACGACAAGGAAACTGAATCCCCTAAACTAGGTAAGTCCTAGATATGCAGAGCAATATCAGAGATTTGATTGTATTCACAAGATCTTAACATATCTGGGTAAGATTTGGATAAACATGGAAAGAGTCATTGTTGCATGGTAATTCTCGGGTCTCTGCCTATAAATACCAGGTTTGGGGTATCAACTCATTCATTCACAATCCTATTACTTTACAAGTATATATTTTCTTGTATCCTCTCGCCTGACTTGAGCGTCGGAGGGGACCCGCCGAAAAAACTTCCAGCCCCCTTCTCACGGTTAATTCGTGCTTTCAGGTCATATCAGAGGCTACTTACTGCCACCATCGTCGTTATTTCGATTATTGGAGAAGAAAGAGAGGAGAACCCCGTCTCAATTGATAGCAGCAGGTCATCGCAAGTTTTGGCGATATCAATAAGAATTATAGTTAGTTTACTTTATCAAATAGTTCTTAACGTGACTCTATTCGTTTGTGTATACGTAAATAAAATAATTATTAATACATGAAATATGTTTTATCACATTAATCTAAATTAAAATATTATAATATAAAAAGTTGATTTTGTAAAATCTACTCCAAATTATTAAAAATGAGATATCACACATTTTAGTTGTATTATAATTACTCATCTCAGTTTAGCTATCATATTAGTAAAAACAACCTATTTCTCTTTGAAAACAGTAAATCATTCATAAGGAACGAAAATTGTTTGTAATCCATTCAAATAATCGAATTAATAATGCAATAAGTTGTTTGTAGTGTAATTATCATAAACTTGTCACAATTGGCCAAAATTCATTATTATTGTGTATACAAACCAAGAGAGTATCACAAGGCATGCATTCTAACTTTAGTCGCACTCCCAACTAGTGGCACAAAATGAATCAAATCGTATGATGCACGGATATGGGGACATGTGTATGAAGCGACACGTACATGAGGATATGGATTTTCAAAAATTACAGGACATGACACAACTAGGATACGACAATAATTTTTATTTTTTTATATATTTCTACATATACATTATCTTCTAATATACTACAATTCAAGAAACAATAATTATCAAATATTTGAATAATAAAATTGAAAATGAGTAAAAGTTATAGATACGTCATTCACTAATTAAAGTAGACAACAAATAACACTCAAACTACATAAGCATAAAAAAATTATAATTTTTTTAACATTTTTGCTTTTTATACTACACGAAATACCACTCAAACTACAATAAATAACACTCAAGCTACATAAGTTTTACTTTTTTTTAACATTTTTCTATATATAAAAATAAAATTATAATTATTTTGAAAAAAATTCTTTCAAATTTTTTTTTTATAAAAAACAAATTCAATTTTCCCTTGTCCATGACGTGTCCACCGTGTTTCCGAAACTTGTCGGATATATATTTTTAAAATAAATGCCAAACTCGCCATGTGGCATGTCAGACCGTGTCGCACATGTGTCCGTGTCCGTGTCCGTGTCCACGGAGTGTCCGACGCTACATGAGGTGATTTTTTGGAGTCTCGGTGCAACATACTTCAAATCGGTTTTTGGGTCGATCTTCTTGAGCTCGATTGTTTTCGAAATTGAGCTTTTGCATTCAAAAACTCATGAGTCAATTCATGAGCCATTATTATTATTGTTGTTGTGGTTTTTATTGTTTTTCAAGTGATTGGAGTTGAAATGTAAATTTTATAATCGACTCTTTAGAAAACCCTACTCTCGTTTGTTCAGAATTATAAAACCCTACTCTTAGTCGGGTCAGTTACGTTCTAGATCCCAGGCAAACAATTTCGATAATTTCATCTTCCACACGTGTGGGAACCCTGCCGTCATTTCCCACGTGTCAGATTCCCTGAAATGGGGTTTGACTCTTTTTCGAAATGACTTTTGCTTCATCTACTCTCAGACGGCTTAATTAGTAGGCGTAACGGCCAACCGTTCATTAAGTGCTGTATTTAATTTTGATCGCACAACCTAACATGAAAACCAAGCAAGCGTACCCTACGTTGGAGCGACCTCAAATAAGTCAACCATTTGTTTCTAATTTTCCAAAAAAATATAAATTGTACGAGTTTAATAATATAATATTCAATTGTTAATATAGTTACAATTTTATGAATGTTGGTATTTTATATGTGATGTATATCTTTGGGATAAACCAAGACAAAGTAACAGAATGGCTCAATGAATGTTTGTCGATGCGAGATTTGGAATCTTTGCTTCCGCTATGGTGCTAACGACATCAACGACAATTCGTATCACAAGATACAACGACTATGATTCGTGATAGAAGCACTTCAAATCTCGAATCATTAAACCACAAATATTTAAAGACACTTAAACAATAACATGTGATGAACAAGTTAAATGTGCAGAATTTTGCTCTCAAAACTTGAACTTGATCTTATAAAAGTATGTTTTTACTCAAAAGATGTTGTTCTATGTATGATTCTCCAGTGGATGTCACCAAAGGACATCATTTTGAAGCAATTGATCACGAAAAACGCAACTATATGTCAAAGGGTGCACAATATGTGGTGTGTTCACGCCACTATGCTGCCCAAAAGACCAAGTTTTTTCGATTTTTTCCTTTTGTTCGTTTTTTCAACTTTTCAATGTTTAATTTTTATTCATTAAGCATATTTTTCAACAATCCACCAAATGAATTAAATTAATACATGAATGCAAATGAGCGCCTTTAACGAATTGTTATAGCAGCTAGAGAGTTAGCTTGCGGCTTTGAAACTTTCGTAGTAGTATTCAATTGGATTTGCTTGAATTAATATTGAACTTATATTCTTGAACTATTTATTCATTGGTGTAAACCGAGACAATTGAACTCACACCATACCAATTCTAACATTCGTCTATCCTCCTACCCATTTTGCAGGTTACACCTCTTATCATAGGAATGGGTTGGAGATTAGTCTCCAAGGTGTTTCTCCAATCTTGTAATTTGCTTTTCTCTTTTGAACCTAGATCTTGGGATCTTCCGTCAACTAGGTTGGATATCCACTACAAGATTTTAATTTTGGGGTTTTAATCTCATTCCATTCGGTAGTATGCAAGATATTAAATAGTTTTATAATATACTGCTTAAAAATATGATTTGTTATACAAATGTACCATGCATGCTTTGTTTACTAGTGTATCATATCTACAATGGTTAGTTTGGCCCTATCCTTAGGGCATTACTAAGGGTAGATCAGATGGCCTGAAGTGATTTTGGGGCGCGGAGTCCATGCATCTAAAGTCAGGGCATTACACTGAATCTAGGGTGGAACTACCCATCTACAACTATTATAAAGTGAGACCATGAGACTGACAATTGGTCTTATGGTATGACCAATTTGCTAAATATCTAGAATGTCCTTTGTACTTTTGTTTGATTTTAATACTGTTGGAAATGAATTAAAAATTTGGAAAGAAAAAAAAATAAAGATCTCTATCGATCGAGCATTGCAGCTCGATCGATCGAGAAGGCCAGAAATTTTCGTCCCAATTGCTAGAGGAGCTCGATCGATCGAGCTTGTGTGAAATAGTATGTTCATTCATGTTTGGGTACGATTTTTCGCTATTCGGTGCCTCCAAATGGTATCCTTTTGGACATTTTTATTTGGTTCACTATATATATAACTTATCCCCACTTGTTTGAAAACAAGATTTTCTAAAATCAACATCATATAAAGAGATTAAATTGAGAGCAATTTGTTTGTTCTTCAAGTTATTTCTTTTGAGTGCTTTGAGCCTTTGTGGTTTGATGACTTGTGATTTGGAGTGCTCCTATCACAAGTCATAGTCTTTGTATCTTGGGAGACAAATTGACATAGCAAAGCGTTAGCACCATAGCGGGACACTATTGTCTTAAGGACAGATATTACAAATCTCGTCTTGACATAAAACTTGAAGCCTTTGTTATTTGTTACTAAATTCCTGAGATACACTTTGAGAGAAAAATACGAACAACAATCTTAAGACAATATACGACAACAAATGGCTTCTTCGAGTGCAACAACGACTCATGTTCATCATGGTGAAAGGCCTGAAAAGTTCAATGGGAACGATTTCAAGCGGTGGCAACAAAAGATGCTCTTTTACTTGACTACACTGAGTTTGGCAAGGTTCTTAACCGATGAGGCTCCTACGGTTGAAGAATGAGAGAATGACACCCAAAAGAGGGTGGTTCTTGATGCATGGAATCAAAGCAACTTCTTTTGCAAGAACTAAATCCTAAATGGGTTAGACAATAAATTATATAATGTTTATTATCTTGTGAAAACAGCAAAGAAACTTTGGACATCGCTGGAAAAGAAGTGCAAATCTGAGGATGCTTGCATTAAGAAATTCATAGTTGGACCGTTCCTGGATTTTAGATGGTTGATACCAAGCCTGTGATGGCGCAAGTGCAAGATCTACAAGTGATTTTGCATGACATTCATGTGGAGGAAATGAGTCTAAGTGATTCATTCCAAGTCACCGATATGATTGAGAAATTACCTCATATGTGGAAGGATTTCAAGAAATATCTGGAACACAAATGAAAGGAGATGAGTCTTGAAGACCTTGTGGTTCGACTACGAATCGAGGAGGACAACAAAGTTTCTGAGAGGAAGGCGGGCAGGTTTCAAATGGAACCACGGGCTAACCTAGTTGAACAAAGAACCGGATCAAAGCGTAAGTTTGACGGTAGGCCTCCAACAATGGCAAGTGAAAAAAGTTCAAAGGAAAATGCTATAAATGTGGAAATCCCAATCACATGGCAAAGGATTGTCGTAACAAAGAGACTCGTGGGAAAGCAAAAGATCAAGTCAATGTGACCGAACATGATCGGATCTCGGAAGACTTGAATGATCTAATGTTAACCGCAGTGATCTTTGAAGCTAATTTGGTGGACAATCCTATGGAATGGTTCTTCGATTAAGGTGCAACCCGACATGTATGATCGGACAAGGTCATGTTCTCCACATACAGTCCAATAAGTGAGCGCCAACTCTACATGGGAAACTCCACTACATCTCCGTAGTTGGACTGGGGAAGGTGGTTCTAAAGATGACTTCGGGAAAAGAATTGACTTTGATAGTTGTCCTACATGTTCCCGACATCCGAAAGAACCTGATATCCGGATCGGCTCTAGTCAAGACGGGTTTTAGACTAGTTTTAGAATCTGGAAAAATTGTACTCTCCAAAAATGGAGTTTTTGTAGGAAAAAGCTATATGGAGAAAAGCATATTCAAAATGAATGTAATGACGGTTAAACGTCAATTTGAAAGCAATAAAGTGAATGATTCGAAGAGTCTTGCAATTTATTGCATGATCGTATAGGTCATGTAAATTATGGTTCACTTAACAAATTAGTGAAGTTAAACTTATTGCCTTAAATGAATGTTAACTTGAAACATAATGTGAGACTTGTGTCGAGGCCAAGTTAACGAAACCGCTATTCCATTCAATTGAAAAAACTACGACACCTCTTGAATTAATTCATATGGATTTATGTGATCTAAAGTTTGTGGAAACTAGAGGTGGGAAAAAGTACTTCATTACTTTCATTGATGATTGTACGAGATATTATTATGTCTATTTGCTGAGAAGCAAAGACGAGGCCTTGAGAGTATTTAAAAAATACAAGAATGAAGTTGAAATCAACTTAGCAAAAAGATAAAGAATGTTCGAAGCGATAGAGTAGGAGAATATGGAGCACCGTTTGAAGAATTTTGCAATGAGTATTGTATTATTCACCAAACTACTGCCCCGTATTCACCACAATTAAATGGTATTGCCGAATGTAATGCTATGTTGATAAGTTCTGTATTACCACAAAACTTGTGGGGGAAGCAATCATGTCGGCCAACTACATTCTAAACAAAATACCACACAAAAGTAAGGATGAAACTCCTTATGAGTTATTGAAAGGACACAAGCCTTCCTACAAATACTTGAAAGTGTGGGGGTGATTGGCTAAGGTAGAAGTATCAATACCAAAGTAAGTGAAAATTGGGCCTAAAACAATAGATTGTGTATTTATTGATTATGCTAACAATAGTAGTGCATATCGATTTTTAGTATACAAATCTGAAATAAGTGATGTGCATGAAGGTACAATCATGGAATCAAGAAATGTGGTATTTTTGAAGAAATATTTCCCTACAATCTAACAAGGAAATGAGCCCTAAGAAAATGGTGTATGAAGACGCTAACCGTGACTCTATTGAAGAAGTAGAACCACGACGTAGCAAGAGAACCAAAGTGGCTAAAACTTATGGTCCTGACTTCATGACCTATATGTTGGACAATGAACCAAGATCGGTTAATGACGCATCTAGCCCTGATACTCCTATGTGGAAAGAGGCTATTAATGGCGAGATAAAATCCATAATGCAAAAATACACGTGGGAATTGGTAGACCTTCCAACTGGAAGTAAACCAATGGAATGCAAATGGATTCTTAAAAGGAAATATAAATCCGATGGTTCAGTTGATAAGTACAAGGTGAGACTCGTGGCAAAAGGATATAGACAAAGAATGCATTGATTACTTTGATACATATTCACCGGTCACGAGAATTACGTCCATTAGGGTGATCATTGATATCGCTGCTCTAAACAATTTAGAGATACATCAAATGGATGTAAAAACAGCATTCCTCAATGGGGAACTTGAGGAGAAAATTTATATGAAGCAACCCGAGGGGTGTGTTGTTCCCGGACAAGAGAAAAAGGTGTGTAGACTTGTTAAGTCATTGTATTGGCTTAAGCAAGAGCCAAAACAATACTATGGAAATTTTGGCAAACAATGTTGTCAAATGGTTTCAAATTTAATGAGTGTGACAAATGTGTATATATGAAAAACAAGCCTAAAGCATATGTAGTAATATGCTTGTACGTTGATGATATGCTCATAGTGGGAAGTAACTTAGAAATCATCAACGCGACAAGAAAATGTTAATAAAACATTTTGAAATGAAAGATATGGGTCAAGCTGATGTGATATTTGGAATTAAAATCTCTAAGATATCCAAAGGACTAGTATTGTCGCAGTCTCATTATGTTGAGAAAATACTCGAGAAATTTCTCGCGAATGATACGTCGTCTGTAAAAACACCCTATGACCCGAATCTACATTTGGTTAAAAACAAAGAAGACCCTGTCATGCAATTAGAATACTCAAGGATAATTGGCAGTCTCATGCATCTTATGAAATGTACACGCCCTGATATTGCATATGCGGTTGGCAAACTAAGTAGATTCACGAGCAATTCAAACAATGACCATTGGAAGGCATTGACGAGGGTACTTAAATATTTAAGATACACCCTAAACTATGGATTGTACTATACAAGATATCATGTTGTATTGGAAGGATACAGTGATGCAAATTAAATATCGGACACTCAAGACTCCAAGTCGACAAGTGGTTATGTGTTTACCATTGGAGGGGTTGCAGTGTCATGGAAATTTACCAAGCAAACTTGTATTGCTAGATCCACAATGGAATATGAATTCATAGCTTTGGATAAAGCGGGAGAAGAAGCCGAATGGCTTAGAAGTTTCTTGGAAGAAATTTCTTGTTGGGAAAAATTTGTGCCTGCAATTAAAATACATTGTGATAGCTAATATGCTATAGGAAGGGCACAGAGTAGTATTTATAATGGTAAGTCTAGACATATACGTCGTAGACACAATACTATTAAACAGTTGATCTCAAATGACATTATGTTCATTAACTAAGTGAAGTCAAAGGAAAATATTACGGATCTGCTCACGAAAGGCTTGCTTAGAGATCAAGTATATAGTTTATTGAGGGGAATGGGATTAAAACCCTATAATCAAAATCTTGTGGTGAATACCCAACCTATGTGACTGGAGATCCCAAGATCTAGGTTCAAAAGTGACAACCAAACTATGAGATTGTATAAACACCTTGGAGAATTAATCTCCGACCCATTCCTATGATAAGGGTGTAGCCTGCAAAAGGGTACGCGGATAGACAAAAGATTAATGATTCCTAAGGCATATTAAAATATGTTGGAGTATAGTTGAATACTCTTCTAGGAGATCACCTACGTAAGTGAGAAGTGTGGCCGCTTCAAAGAATGGAAAGCACTTATGAAACCAAACATGGTCCATGGCCGAAGCAGACACAGCCGTAAGAAACAAATACGAAGGTTATCATTATTATTGTGTGTATTCAATTGTCTTGGTTTACACCAAAAACTAAATAGTTCAAGACTATAAGTTCAGTATTAAGTCAAGTAAATCCGAGTGAATACTACTACGGAAGATTTAAAGCCGCAAGCTATCTCTCCAGATGCCATAATAGTTCGTCAAAGCACTCAATTGCATACATGCATTAATTTAATTCATGTAGGGGATTGTTGGAAATGAATTGAAAATTTGGAAAGTAAAAAAATAAAGATCTCGATCGATCGAGAATGCCAGGAATTTTTGTCCCAATTGCTACAGGAGCTCGATCGATCGAGCCCTATTTTCGTTGCGTGAAATGATATGTCCATTCACGTCCAGGTGCGATTTTTTGCGATGCAGTCCCTCCAAATGGTGTTCTTTTGAACTTGTTTTTGGTTCACTATATATACAACTTATCCCCACTTGTTTGAAAATAAGATTTTCGAAAATCAACATCATTTAAAGAGATTAAATTGAGAGCAATTTGTTTGTTCTTCAAGTTTCTTCTTTTGAGTGCTTTGAACCTTTGTGGTTTGAGAACTCGTGATTTAGAGTTCTCTTATCATAAGTCATAATCGTTGTACCTTGGGAGATAAATTGACATAGCAAACCGTTAGCACCATAGCGAGACAATATTGTCTTAAGGACGGAGATTACATATCTCGTCTCGACATAAAACTTGAAGCCTTTATTATTTGTTACTAAATTCCTGAGATACACTTTGAGAGAAAAATACGAACAACAAATATTACTCTCTTCTGTAATATAAATCAAATAAATTACATAAATTTAAATGTGCTAAATGATTATAATGTCATGATACTTTTGTTAATTAAAATATTACCTCTTTGATAATATAAATCAAAGAAATTACCAAAACATGATTAAATTTCTAATATAAATCAAACTAATTACAAAAAAATTGTAAATCAAATTAACTACAGAAAATTGATTAAATTCCAAAAAACAATTTAAATAAAAATGAACTCGTTGCAAAAAATTGTAAATCAAACTAGTTATAAAAAAAATGATAAACTCCAAAACCAATTTAAATAAAAAAAAAAAAAGTACAAGCATGCAACAATTAACAATTTAAATAGAAAAATATTGTTGAAGTTGGCGTATTTTGTGCAACAGTCCCTTGACTAATAAGTAATAATACTTTGTTGTAAAGAATTTCTGTATTGCCTTTTCAAATCCTGAGAAGAAAAAAATAAAGACATGTTGTTAGTCAGTGGGTGACACTTGACTTCTTTTCTTTGAACAGAGACACTTGACTTCTGGAATTAAATAAAAGAAGTCAATCTTGTTAATACGAACAAAAAATCTCAATTTCCACTTTTTCCCATAATTTCACCACTGTCGAGTTTGTGAAATATGTAAGCACGAAGATATTTGGTTACGAGTTTGAACCCTCTACCAACACTCCTTCGATCTAGTCTGTCACAAAGTTGACGCAATACACTCAAAAAGACCGTGTCTGCGGGTTCTCGGTCATTAAAAAAAATTCAATTTCAACTTTATTCCATAATTACTAGGGGCACACATAATTTTCACGTTATAAAACAAAATTGAATGCACCCGACACCTTATCTCTAAATCTATTCAGTCTAAGTACTATAGCAGCTCCATATATATCATATAAAGCTTATGCTATATATATATAATCTGAACTTGCATATGAAAAAGGCATTGTTATTATATGCAAAAGGCATAGTGTTACTTTAAAGCTCAAAATATTATTCTACAATGGATGGACTAATAAAATTAACAGAAGGGTCTGAAGATGAGCTAGTAAACGAACTTCTGGACAATGAGTCTCCATTCTTTTTGCTGTCTGCTGATGGTGACCGTGGAGTGGGAACGAGTCACAGCACATTGATGGATTCAGGTCTCGTGCAAACGGTGTATTCGGGTCCTACTGTAGAAGATGTAGAGTGTCCTTTATCGGACAAGAACTATGGAATCCATAGCAGGTTGGAATCTTTGTTTTTTTTTTTCATTTAATTTTGTCATGAGTACATATTACTTGATCATGCAAGCTGTTTATTTGATTTATCCGCAGAATTTCGGAACTTGGTGGTACAAGCAACGGTAGTTATAATGGAAAAAAGAAGTATAGTTTGAGAATCAAGAATCATGGAAATGCAATCGCTGATGATGGGTATAAATGGAGGAAATATGGCCAGAAATCCATCAAGAATAGCCCCAATCCCAGGTGGTTGATATAGTACATTACTATAAGAATTAAATGTAATATATTGTATTTAATTTTAAAAAAAAAACAAACGTAAAATCCACTACAAATGGGGTTATTATGCCTGATTTTTATAAACTTATCTTTAATTTTTACATATGGAGTGTTTTTCAAAAGTGTTGTAAATGTAATTCACCCAAATAATCTCTATATATGTTTATAGATGAACGGGGTTTCGTACACCGGATTTTTCGAATATGGCCAGGGACTCTAATAACATGCTAACAGATAATACGATGGGAACTATTTTTTTTCAAAAATTTGAGTATATAAGAGATTAGACTAATAATAGTATATACACTTTAACATAAATGAAATTATATGCAGAAGTTATTACCGGTGTGCGAAACCGAGATGCGACGCCAAAAAGAGAGTGGAGCGGTCCATGGAGGACCCGGATACCCTTCTCATCACCTATGAAGGCCTTCATGTCCACCTTGATTACCCATTTTCATTCCCAGCTACAAAGAACCGCAAAAGGCCCACATCTAAAGCCCAAAACCAGGCCCATTATGATGGGCCCAAAAATGTAAGTCCAGGCCCGACAACTGACCAACTTAAGAAGTTTGAAGTTGAAGAAGAATTGATAGGCCGACAAGGCCTGCTTGAAGATATTGTGCCATTTATTATTAGAAATCCCTTGATTGCTACATCTTCTAGTTCTTCATCTTGTGCTTCTAATTCCCTTTCTATGTCAATTGATTATTCATTTTTAGGTTTAAGATGAAATAATGTAATGTTTGTAATGTTATTAGAGGATCAATATTTAAGATAAGTCTATCATATCTCTCAAATATGACGTCAAACTTAGGAGTCCCACCAGCTATTATTCGTTATAACTTAATCGATTTTGATTTGAATTTTAAAAACAATGGTTTGTTTGTTCTTAATTTACATAATTCTCAAGATTTTAGTCATGATTATTTTAAAATTTTCTAATAGACAAGCAATGATGGAGTCATAAATTTTAAATTATGAGCAAACCAAAACTTAGAAAATTTTGGAAAGATGTAATCATAATTTTTTCATATAAATTTTATGAAAAAATATACAAAGTCGCCGAAATTACCTTGCTCCGCCTAGATGATTAAAATAACTTTTTAAAAGATTGTATCCGATAAGTTCTATACACACGTGCTAAATGCACTCGATATAACGCTAGTTATAAAGGTGGGCGACACCAATTATTGACATATTATTTTTAAAAAAGTAAGCCAACATCCAAATCTATGAACAAAAAATGACGTAGCCAATACGATAGGCCTCATCAGTATATGTATCTGATTTTTTGATTTGAAACGATGGTGATCCCTTGATCTCGTAACATGTTCGTATTAAAATTTTAATATTAATAAATGCATCACGGAATTTATACGAATTTTACGTTAGATTCACAAAAATTTATATGAATATCGCATGTGTATTTACTTATGTAGCAGATACTCGGTCTTCTATTTTTTTTTTATTATTAAATTAGTCATTGATTGTTTTACTTTTAATTGCCTACTACACAACCAAATGTGAAAAAAACTTCTATATTTATCTATAATTGTAATAATTATATATGTTCTTCAATTTGCAATCCGGAGATGCTCAATTGAAATGATACCCATACATCTATTGTGAATTAAATTTTTTTAAAAAAAAAACTATTTAAAAAAATGGCCTTATTTTTTTAAATTAGCCCACGAAATTTGTCGCAAAAGCAGCCCTTTTTGACACTTTTTTTGCACTGGCCCTACGTTGTTTAGATTTCAATTATTTTTTTAAAAACTTATTGGGTTGTAGATTAAGCAGCATGATTGCAATTAGTGGAACATTTATGATTTATCGATTCAAAAATTAAATATGGGGTGCCATTAATTTCTTGATTTCAGTAAATATTTTTTGAACTCATCAAGTCATATTAGGCTGACTTTTCTTCTTTCATTTATGAAAGTTGAGTTAATAAAAAGATAATTTTAAATTCCACATTTCTACTCCCACAAACATTTGTTCTATGTGCAAAAACCTTGGCTCCATGCAAGGTTTGGTGGCATTATTGGCCTTTTCATAATGTATAATTAGGCATTCCTCATCTTCTTTTTATTGTAAGGTCATGACTTGTGTTCCCAACCATCACAATCCCATTTGTTAAAGATAGGAAAAAAATTGCACCCAAGGAAGTGTCCGAGTTGTTGGAGCAGGGTGAGATCGGGAGCGTAAGGTTATAAGTTGGATTCTCCCTGTCAAAATTTTCTCGGTCTGAGCATGTCGCACCGGCCTTGCCTAATGCGAAGTTCGATGATCCTAGAACATTTCCCAGTATGCATCAAAATCCTAGAACATTTCCCAGTATGCATCAAAATCCTCGAACTGGGAAACTAGGTGTTCATAAATCTTATAAAGCACAAAATGAAGCATAGCCATAAAAACAAAGCTTCACATATATTACTACAATATAATAAGTGTCAAAGCACTTCAACAATAAATTGAGTCTGTGTTTTCCGCGGCTACTGTTTGCGAGGAACAGTAGCCTTCATCATTCATGTTTTTTCGTTGGGCCGCCTCTCCATATTTGTTTTGGGTATTGTTTTGGGTATTAGGCTGTTTCTGTTGGGCTCGCTTGTTTTTATGGCCCTTGGGTTTATGTTAAGCCTTGCAATTTTTGGCTATTTAACCAAGCCTACGGTTGTTGGGATTTTAGACTCTGACTTCAGGCGCTTGGTTATCCCGGGACGACCTTGGCTACACCACATGGCACCACCCCATGGGATAGATCCCACCACAATTCTGTTTATATGTTTCTTGTAGGTTATTGAGAAGACATAAGGGCTTGGAATGCATCTCTCGAAAGAATCTTTTGGTCTGACTAAATATAAATTAGAAGCTTTGGACAAGCAGGAAGCAGAGAGGAGAAGAACTGCTGAATTGAAAAATAACTTGGAATGATACATTTATTCTATTAAAGACGAGGTGATAACCCTGTTCTGTTGGATGATTCACAATCGATTTTTATCTTATTGTTTCTAATATTATTTTGATGTATGTTATTTTAGCACAACCCCTTTGATGATTTAAACTTTTTTTTTTCTCTTTTATCTATCTATGTGTAATTTATGTGATTGGTTCATGAGTTGGACCTATTCATGTTTATGCTGGTCCTACCATTTTCATTATCATAAAGTTTCTTTGCATGCACCTTCTCATTGATACCTTGGTGTGCTGAATAGATTAGGTGGCTTTCTCATTTCCATCACGCTGCTTGCTACTTTTACTTTCATAATCTGGCATATTTTTACACATTTGATGGTTGTTTTTCTCCCAATTAAAGTGTTAATATTATTATGCTGCACATTATTTTATGTTTGTCGTTTGTTTCAAGATTGCCTCTTATTTGTTATTTGAATACTTGATAAACTTGTGTTCCCTCAACTATTGGTATTATTAGTTTGAATCTGAGGAGTTTGTGACTATATTTTCCGATAAGAAAGATAGTCCTTATTGGAGAAACTAGCCGAGGTTTGTTATGTCATCATCTCTGTCTCTCCATACCTGCTTTCTCATGAATTTTGAAGCACATCTTTGAGTTAAGTACTGTTTTGAAATATTGATTGAAATGACCTACCATTCTAGGTGGAAGGTTGGTTGTACATGGATGGAGAAGATGCTTCTGCAAATGAATTTAAAGAACGCATAAGACATGTTGAAAGCTGTTGGCGAGACCCCATGTTTAAAGTACACCATAACTTTATTGTTCACGTGTTTTTGCGCTCTTTTACCTATACAGAATCATAAACGGTTATCCCTTTGCTCATTCTTTGAAGTGTCATTGTCCTTCAGCTGCTCTAACACGGCTACCACATTGTCCATATTTGGCCTCGACCTTGCATCCGCACTCAGGCATTCGAGTGCAAGATTAGCTGCCTTCATTGCTTGTCCCAGAGAGTACTGCCCTTTAAGATGGGTGTCGATAACACGAAATATCCTACGCTTGTTGGTGAGGTGAGGTTTCGCCCAGTCGACTAAATGTTGTTCCACTGATGGACGATTCTTGTCTATGGCTTTCTTACCGGATAATATTTCTAGAAGTACCACACCAAAGCTGTATACATCGCTCTTTGCAGTCAAATGACCTTAATAACAAGGAATTGGTTATGTCAGACAAAGGTATCAAACAAATATTTTCTAGATTAATGAAACGAGGAGCCTTGAGTCGGGATGCCATCTATACCTGTGGCAATATACTCTGGATCAGCATATCCATTAGTTCCCGATACTTGTGTAGTTACATGACTCTCATCTCCAGTTGGGCCGACTCTTGCCAACCCAAAATCATAAAGTTTGGCATTGTAGTTCTACACATTAAGAAACGGAAAACAAGAAGCATAACACAATAAGCAGTCTGTAGTCTCAAAATTTCTGTTGTGTTATCAAACATTGAACCAGTTCATAATTATATAAGAGAAACAAGACTTGCAAATGCATACTGAGTCAAGCAGGATATTAGAGGTCTTGAAGTCCCTATATACCACTTTCGTCTCAGCACCATGTAGAAAAACGAGCACTCTTGCAGCATCGAGTGCAATTTTCATTCTTATGCTCCAGGAAAGTGGACCTCCTAGTTTGAGATAATAACATTCTATCAATAGATTCTCAATTTGATAGTAATAATTTCACAAATAAACATTATTTTCCAATCACAACAAGCGAAATGTACAAGGATTATATCAGTATAATCCTATTAGAATATGCGAAACTCACTGTGGAATAAGTGTTTCTCCAAGCTACCCTTTGGCATGAACTCATACACCAAAAGCCTTTCTTCGTCTTCTAAGCAATAACCAATTAATTTTACAAGATTAGGATGACGGAGCTGCCCAAGATAGTTGATTTCTGCCTGTTAACCCAAAAGAACAATATCAATAAAATGTCAAAAAAATTGAATGCACCACAAAAAGTCACCTGTCTAGCTAAAAACATGTCAACTTGCATCCAAAAGTAAAGCTCGCTCATACAAAAATTATAGGAGTTCTTTAATTATAGGCATTGATGATAATAAGAAACAGTTGATCCTGTATGATAGAATCAAAGAACGTATTCTGGAATCAAATTAACGCAATTAAGATTACAATATATCTTTGCTATTATTTAGTTCTTAGAAAGATTTCATATTATCTCTATCCTAATGCATTTTCACTTGCATAAAGAGGTGAATAGTGATAATTGTAACCAGAACTAAGAAAGGTGAAAGAGTTTTAGCACTCTAGGCATTATGCTGTGAATGTAGGTCTTTACAGCCGAATCACACACTTCATATGTTGTTTTGTGTTTCTCTTCAGTATATTTATACTACTTCTTTCAAAAGATTAGTTACAGTCAAAAAACATTCAAAAACATTAACAAGAGACACTCATCACATACCAGCCATTCCTTGTGTCCCTGCCAACCTTCTTGGTTCATCCTCTTAACAGCTATCGCCATACCAGAGCCAGGCTTCGATGCCACAAGGGATTGTTTATCGATCCATCCCTTGAAAACTGAACCAAAACTCCCATCCCCTAATACGCTATCGGGCCTAAAATTTCTAGTTGCCGCCTTAAGATCACTGAATGTGAAGCTTTTCAAATTCGCACTGTCACTTCGAGGCGTAGGAGGTACTGACGCAGAGAAAGCTTTAGAGGTAGACCTATATTCTACAAACAATTAGCAAATGTGGATCAGCAAAACAGACAAATTCTGGACGGCATAAACAAATCTATGGAATAAATGTTTATTAAAATATTTAAGTTAAGACAAAAAAAATCTATGTAAGTCACCAAATATCAGAAAACAAACCCAAAATATCTACCAGGGGTGAGAATCCTCATATTTAATGGAATAAAAAAAACATCATCGGTTTAAGAAAAATACGAAGAATTTCAAAACTTAGGCCTCATTTCTCGGGATAATGCAGTACCCCATAGTTAAAGGATGTTTCGGTGCTGAAGTTTCCGAATCATTAAAATCTCTTTGATGAACTATTTGGCAAGGCTTTGGTTACTAGATGCTGAAGGTATTTTAACAGCAACTATTATAATAACTAGCATAGCATTCAGATCCTCCAAACATATTTGAAGATGAGAAATGATTGGTGGCTGATTCAATCATTGCCCAGTCATATTTAGCATCTTCACTAATTTCTGCTAGATAGTTTCATTTTTTATAAGCTCATCTTAAAAAAATGATGTCAAGTTTGGCGTTCATTACTAAATGAATCTTGTTGAGTTTTATATCCATTCAGGCTCAAGTTAAGGTACATTAATTAAAGAAATTCTCAGAAATTTAGATCAATTCCAAAGATAAGTTAGCAGACCATGGATAAGATGTTTTTTTTTTCATTTCATAGTATTTACCTGATATTGAGTTTTCGTTTCCCCGGGATGGTTTAACTTTGTTCAATAAGGCATCCCAAAATGAGACTTTTCGTCCTTTTCTTCTATATGAAAGATCATCATTATCAATTTGGTTGTTTGTTAGTTCTTTTGGTGGAGAAGTAGGAGTATGCGCATCTGTACTTATTGGAGCATCAATCATTATCTCCTTTGGCACCGAAGATTCTACTATATCCTGCTGCTCAAGGGAAAACTCAAGGTGTAGCACAACTTGAGCCATTGTTGGCCGTTTCTTTGGTTCATCATCCAAACATCTCTCCACAATCTCTACAAACGCTTTCAGGCTATTTGGTGAAATTTCTTTTTTCAGATTCGAAGCCACAATAAGTTCAACTTCTCCTTCTCTAATTTTGTCTCGGGCCCACTTAGTTAGAATTTGCTCAGCCTCAGGAACCCTATGATCAAGTGCCGGTCTCCCGCACAGTACTTCCAACAAAACCACACCAAAACTATATGTGTCACTTTTTCTAGTTAGTTTACCAGTGCTAAAATAAGTTGGGTCCAGGTACCCAAATGTGCCCTTCACTTTTGTGCTTACATGGCTTTGTAAGTTGGTTAAGTTTTCATGTTTTACCAAGCCAAAATCTGAAACCTTGGGCATGAAAATTTCATCCAACAGGATGTTTGAAACCTTGACATCACGATGTATGACTCCATGCCCTGTGTGAAGATAGTCTAGTCCCCGACCAGCCCCGATGCAGATGTTTAGACACTGCTTCCATGTAAGAGAAGCACAACTATTACCTTTCCTGGCAAGTTTATAAAGGTGATCCCCCAGTGTTCCACCAGCCATGTACTCATAGACCAGAATCATTTCCCTCTGCTCGTTGCAGTAACCAATCAAAGAGACTAGATTAATATGTCGCAGCTCGGAAAGTGTTTCAATCTCTGCCAAAAACTCGTGCGCTCCTTGGCTCGAAGATGCCTTTAGCCGCTTTATGGCGACAGCCTCTTTCCCGCGATCAATGAGGCCTTTATAGACTTTACCAAATCCACCTTTACCAATGATAAGATGATCATCAAAATTTCTGGTGGCTAATTGCATCTCAGCGAGTGAAAAACGACGACAGAAACGTTCGGCCCTGGAAGATGGTTTATGTTCGTCCTCCGTATAGCTAGCTTCCAAAATTTCTCGAACCTTGTGAACAATGATGTTTGCTAGTGCAATTACAGTTATTGAAATAGTTACAATGATATTTCTATGATCAAGAGCCGCGTGTAAAGTGTGGATACCACTGGATGGCAAATTCCGAGCAGGAGGCAACGGATTTGGACAGGCAAGACTGTTCTCAAGGTTGCTCAACTTGAGTATTTCAAATCCCGTGAAAGGACCATATCCGTCTATGAATTTACTGTATGACTGCAAAGAAACCAAAATATCACGTTTAACACCTTCTTTGCGCCCTTTCAACATCACTATGTAATCCTTGTACATGATGAATTTATTGGTATCTCTTTCACTAACCAAGTCTATATTATTGTAAGCAGTCACCTCGTTAACCAGGATTTCGAAATTCATGGAACGAGTCTCTTGCACGAAATTAAGTCCTAGATCTGAGAAATGAAACCTAATCAAGTACCTGAACCCCACATCCACGGGTATTTTCCATGTCATATTGTTGAACTGGTTTGCTTTTACTCTGGGAAGAGTTGCCCACATCGCAAACATATCACTACTATCATCACCATCCTGTTTGATATTCACTCGACGAACCATTTCAAGTGCGGTACTATTATCTATGTAGATCTGTTGAGCCTTACGTCCGACCACTTGGGCTCCAATATCTCCATCCTCGTGAAAGTAATAATGGCCTAAAGGTACTGTGATTATCTCAATACCATTTAAGAAAGCAAACGTATCCTCTGATTGACTACTTTCAGGAGTAAAAACTATATGAAGTGGTCGATTTTCTTCTACGTTTATACAGAATTCTTTGATAACAGAACTCAAGCCAAGAGCATCAGCAGTTAGTGAAGCACTGAAGTTACTAAGTAAGGTGAAAGGTCCAGTCTCAACAGTGAACAAGTCCTTCAACTTTTGAAAGCCTTTATATGGAGTGGGATTGAAATGAAGGCGGATAAGTTTTTCACCTGGGTTAACAAGAAATATGTAGGAGAATCCCGAACGAGATATTCTGGCAGTTTTGTAGGGAACTCTATCGGCAGAGACGGATCCCCGTGCGACACTTGAGATGGTTGACTTCCCCGTAATTTGTACAGAGGATGCAAATCTTGGGTGCGCATCTCCGAGCCATTGCCTGCCATTGTGTGCCGCAGAACTCCCAATTGAACCGCAATAAATTGAAACATCGCCAGTGAGGTAACTTGGATCATCAAAACAAACAGTAAAATTGATGGAATGGCATAGATATAATAGCATCAAAGATATTGAAGAAACTGGGAAGAAATGATTATCCATTTTGAATTGTAATTCAGAATGATGGAAATCTTGAAATAAAATACGAAACATGTATGATCATCTACGACTTTGTCAGTCCACTCAATTCTACTATTACGCGGTTCTTGACTGGAAGTGGAAGAACGTAATTTCCAATGGGTCTTTCATGATTGGCATTTTGTGATGGATAAAACGTTGATTAAATCTATCAATTATTTTTCGAAGTGATGAATATTTATATTTTAATGATTTTTTTTTCCTGAATGTATATTTTAATTATTATGTTCTCATATTCTAATTTGCGAAACATGGTCAAATAATAGTGTTGGAATCGAAGAGGGGGGTGAATTATGTTCCTTGGCTACTTTAGCGTTTTAAAATGAATTTGCAAAAATAAACAAGTTTGCGCTGCGGAAGACTTAAATCAATCGATAAATAAATAAAATGAAGAAGTAAATAAATGCGTAATTAAAATAAAACGGTAAATGACAAGAGTATTTGTTATAGAAGTTCGGTGATGAATCGCCTACGTCTCCTCTTCCCGGTTAGAAAACATTTAACCGATGTTCCACTAGAGCGAAAAAGATCTTGGCCTTAAGGGCTCCAAGTTAGTCACAACACACTTTCCCCGAGTACACAAAGCTCTTCACGAGCACCACACTCTTCACGAGTCTTCTTGGCCTTAAGGGCTCCAAGGATAGCCACACAAAACTCTTCCCGAGTTACCAACACTCTTCACGAATCTTCTTGGCCTTAAGGGCTCCAAGGATAGCCACAACACATGCACCAACTTTACTTGTTGATGACTTTTACAATTTCCAACTTGCGTCGATGTTGGAGGACTTTACAATAAATCAACAAACACCTTCACGGTATACCAACACGAAGAAAACAAGACTCTCTCAAAAGAAATGGATCACAAACTCCAATACAACACAAATGTATGGAGATTGCAATGCTAGATGAAATTTAAATAAGCAAAGCTTTGTTGAAGTTTGTAGGCTTGTTTCTAGTCTTCAAAATGCTACAAAGCATCCATATTTATAGTGTAGGAAGCCCCCAAGGCTCCTACTAGCCGTTACTACACTCAAGGCTTGAATCACTCCTCGATCACCTCGGACATCGCCTCGGGCGATCACCATCGCCGCGCCCCAACGGTCACCATAATACACGCATCGCCTCAGGCGATGTATGGATCGCCTCAGGCGATCAATTCCATAAATCAATGTCGTAGCCTCAGCAGCTCAAAATCTTCCATCGCCTCAGGCGAAGCATCGATCGCCTCAGGCGTTCGGTCCATCGCCTCAGGCGATCAGGCTATCGCCTCGGGCGAACTACCCCTGCACGCGATCCTCGGCGTCGCCTCTGTCGATGTGCGTGGCGATGCCCTTCCTGGCTGCCATCGCCTGAGGCGATGGTCACCATCGCCTGGGGCGATCCAGACCAGAATTTGCACACTTGATTTTCTTCAATCAATCCACTTTTCAACCATAAAACATGTACACTAAGTAGGCATATTAGTATAACAAACACAAGTTTTGTTGATCATCAAAACTCAAAAATAATCCGGGGATAAATTAAGCATTAAACTCAACCATGCGTTTAAGGCTCAACAATCTCCCCCTTTTTGATGATCACAAAACTTGAAAAACTTGAATATGTAATATGCATGAAATGTGAGTAAACATGACTCCCCCTTAACAATTGCATAGCACATACAAGATTACCAAGTAAAGCATAAAGCAAACAACTCTCCCCCTCAAACCTTGCATAACAATTATCCCCCTCAAACTATGCATGCATTAAACTTCAAGTATATCACAAAATTCTCCCCCTTTTTGTGATAATCAAAAAGTACAAAATTTAAATAATCATAGCATAAATATATGTTGACACATAGCCATATTTTAACAATTTACACATGTTCCTCACAAGCATGTAATAGCCATAACAAGCATAAGTTTGAATCATTGAGAGGAAAAAACAAGCATGCGTTTAAGGCATTCAACAATGAATTCTAAATGTGCATATGTTCTACCAAGAGTTCATGCACTTATGCCCAATAAACATTAAAATTCTCAAAGCATCATTTGATAAATTTATCATGAAACCATTATATCAAAGATAGAGCATCTAAACAATTATGGCATGCTTAATCACATAATTTCATATTTTCACATAGGATATTCAAATTTGAATTCAAGATACTTACTATAAAAGGATAAGCATACATCATGCAACAAAACAATTTATATGTGCATATGCTAAGGGGTAATTCATTTTACTACCGATGAATATTGAGCTTCATTATTTATTGGTCACAATTATTTGTGCCAATGAAATTTTGAATTGCTCTTTAAATGCATAAGATAAATTTACTTTTGATGACAAGAGTGCGTTCTTGTCATTGGTCATATACCTCGCGCTTTCTCTATAGTAGTGAGTGAGATAATCTCCTCCTTTGAATTGCTTGTGCCTTCATCCTCCATCCCATTGTTGTCCCTACAAAACAAATTTGCAATTGGAGGATCTTTGGTACCCATTTGATTTTTGGGTCCTTGAGGGTTAGCTTTCATTGACGCCTTTGGAATCCATTTCCACCTCTTTGTTAGGTTGGTATTGGATTTTAGCAAACCTACATTTATTCTTAGTATGACCATTTTTACAACAATAATTGCAAGTAGGAGAATTATGCTTAGCTTTAGCTAACAAGCTTGAAAATGTTTTAGATTTGCTTGAAAAGCCTAGCCCGGCTTTATCAAAGCTACAACGTTGCAAGCCAAGCAATTCATTCATCTTAGACTACTATCACTAAACTTGGCAAAAGATGCTTTGGAGCATTTTGAAGCTAAGGAACAAGCCTACAAACTTCCACAAAGTCTTGATAATTATTATTTGAATTTGCATTGCAATCTCCATACATTGTTGTTGTATTGGAGCTTGTAATTATTATCTTTCTTAGAGTCTTGTTTCTTCGTGTGAGTACACCGTGAATGTGCTTTTGGTTTGATATCTTGTAAAGGTCCTCCAACACCAAAACAAGTTGGAATATTGTAAAGTCATCAACAAGTCTAGTTGGTGCAAGTGTGTGGCTATCCTTGGAGCCCTTAAGGCCAAGAAGACTCGTGAAGAGTGTTGGTAGCTCGGGAAGAGCTTTGTATACTCGTGAAGGGTATTGTGCTCGGGAAGAGCATTGTGTGCTCGGGAAGAGCGTTGTGTACTCGGGAAGAGTAGTGTGCTCGGGAAGAGCGTTGTACTCGGGAAGAGTTGTTGTGTGGCTAACTTGGAGCCCTCAAGGCCAAGATCTTTTATTCTAGTGGAACCTCGGTTGGAGGTTATCTACCGGGAAGAGGAGACGTAGGCGATTCATCGCCGAACTTCTATAACAAATATCCTTGTCATTTACTGCTTTATTTCTTTACGTATTTATTTATTTGTTTACGTCTTATTTTATTTTATTTATCGATTGACTTAAGCCTTCCGCAAGCGCAAACTCTTTTAGTTTTGCAAACTCATTTTAAAACGCTAAAGTAGCCAAGGAATCTCATTCACCCCCCATTTTCGATTCCAACAAGTGGTATCAGAGCCATTTGATTTTTGTTTTTAAATCAAAATCTTTTTATGGCTAATCTAACAAATGAGTTTGCTCAAGGTCAATCGACGAATCGCCCTCCGCTTTTCACGGGTGATAACTACGGTTATTGGAAGAATAGAATTTCTCTATACATCTAATCCGTAGATTATGATCTATGGAAAATCATTGTGAAAGGTCCACATATTCCTTTAAAGGAAGTTGGGAGAATTAATGTTCCCAAAGAAATGGACGATTTCACTAGAGCGGGTATGATTTTAATATCACAAAATGCTAAAGCTATTAATATTTTGCATTGTGCCTTAGATATGAAGGAGTACAACCGGATCTCGATGTGCTCAACGGCTAAGGAGATATGGGACAAATTACAAATTTGTCATGAAGGAACCAACCAAGTAAAGGAGACAAAGATAGATCTCCTACAACTCAAATATGAGACATTTGAGATGGAGTCCGGAGAAGAAGTGGATTCAATGTTTAGGAGGCTCACCCTAATTATCAATGAGCTTGCCCAACTTGGAGAGAAGTACCCTCCAAAGCAAATATGGAGGAGAGCCCTAAGAGCCTTGCCTAAGGAATGGGATGCAAAAAGGACGGCCATCATCGAGTCCAACAAAGGGGAGAACTCATCTTATGATCTTGATGAGCTCCATGGCACATTGGTGACCCATGAGCTTGAAGTTGCCACAAGGAGAGAAGTAAAAGAGGATGATAGATCTAAAAGAAATGGGATCGCTTTGGTTGGAAGGAAAGACCACTCCGATGATGAAGAAGATGATGATGATGAGGAAATGGCATTGTTCACAAGAAAGTTCAAGAAGTTCTTCAACAAACATGGCAAGTCAAAGACCTCAAGTGCAACCAAACATGAATCCAAAAATGAGGTAACTTGCTATAATTGTCAAGAAAAAGGCCACTATGCTAACAAATGTCCTAGGAAGAAGAATGAGGACAAAGGCAAGAAGAAGGCGTTTATAGCTACATGGAGTGATAGCGACTCCGATGAAGAAGAAGCCACCAATCTTTGTTTAATGGCTCTTGGAGATGAAGGAGATGAAAGCGATGATGATGTACCTATGAACTTTTAGAATCTTATAATGATCTTATTGATGCTCTTGGCAAAACCAAGATGAGTAATAAACTACTCAAACTTGAGATTGCTAAGAAAGATGAAGAAAATAATTCATTGAAAAATGAATTAGATTCTTTAAAGATATCCTTTTGCAAATATAGTGAAAGTAGTCAAAAGATGAGTGAATTGCTTGGATTACAACGATGTAGCTTTGACAAAGCCGGGTTAGGCTTTTCAAGCAAATCAAAATCTTTTTCAAGCTTGTTGGCCAAAGCAAAGCACAATTCTCTTACTTGCACTTATTGTTGTAAAAATGGTCATAGCAAGAATAAATGTAGGTTTGCTAGAATCCAATACCAACCTAATAAGAGGTGGAAATGGATTCCAAAAGTGTCATTGAAAGCTAACCATCAAGGACCCAAAAATCAAATGGGTACCAAAGATCCTCCTATTATTAATTTGACTTGTAGGAACAAAAATGGAATGGGGGATGAAGGGCCAAGCAACTCAAAGGAGGAGTTTGTATTATTCACAACTATAGAAGAGGCTCGAGGCGTTGGACCAATGACAAGAACGAACTCTTGTCATCGAGGGTAAATTTTTTTTTTTTTTACATGTTAAAAGAGCAATTCAAAATTTAATTGGCACAAATTAATTGTGACCAATAAATATGAAGCTCAATATTCATTGGTAGTAAAATGGATAACCCCTTAGCATATGCACATATAAATTGTTCTATTGCATGATGTATGCTTATCCTTTTATAGTAAGTGCATTGAATTCAAATTTGAATAAGCTATTATGTAATTAAGCATGCTATAAGTGTTTAGATGCTATATCTTTGATATAATACTTTCATAATAATTTTATCAAATGTTGGTTTGTGAATTCTATTGTGTATTGGGCATGAGTGCATGAACTTTTGGTAGAGCCTATGCACACTTTGCAATTCATTGTTGCTCGCCTTAAACGCATGTTTGTATTCCTCTAAATGATTTAATCTTGCTTGTCATGGCTATTACATTCTTTATGAGGAACATGTATAAAATATGGCTGTGTGTCAACATATATTTGTGATTTGTCTATTTAATTTTTGTACTTTTTGATTATCACAAAAAGGGGGATAATTGTGTGATAATCTTGAACTTTGCTTCATGCATAGTTTAAGGGGGAGAGCTTGTGTATGCATGGTTTGAGGGGGAGAGTTGTTTACTTTATGCTTTAATTGATTATTTAGTATGTGCTATGCAAGGGGGAGTCATGTTTACTCACATTTAATTTCAAAAATGCATTTTGAAATCACCTTTTAAAAGTCACAAATTGTGAATTATTGTGCTTTTTAGATTATGTGATTTATTTTTTGTTGTTATATGATTTAATGTTAGATAGATTAATCAAAAATAATTTTTTGGTCCAAAAATTGACTCAAAATATGGCCAAACCATCGCCTCAGCATTCTGTGCGCAGCGCCTCGTCCGTGGCTCGCATCGCCTCAAACGATCGCAAGCATCGCCTCGGGCGTTCTCGATCGCCTCAGGCGATCTCGGTTTTTAAAGACTGAAAGCTACGGCTTTTGCTCATTTTTTCTGCAACATTTCGTGTTTTTCACCCATAATTCGAACTTTCTTCATAATTGTTATAATCGATCAATCCTAAGACTTTCCAAACCATCAATTTCACTTTCCAAACACCAATTCTTCCAATTGGATTTTTGCAACCCTAACCCCATTTCTCAAAAAAATCAAAAATTTACCTCAATTCTCTCAAATTTCTTGCAAAATGTCTCGAAGCAACCGAGAAGAAGGAGAATCAAGCCGAAGGAGACGCTCTAATCGATCCTCTAGGAATTATACGGGTCCTCCTCTTGATGGTAAGCCAATTGCGGAAAATTATCTTACTCGCAGATTTCCTTAGAACTTTCCAGCTCCCTATTCTTGATTGGATTCAATTCCAACAATGGGAAAATTTTTTCAAACCTCCTAGAAAGAACGATTTTTTGTATCCATCCATGATTTATTCTTTCTATGCCAATCTTGAATTGTTTGAGGGTGATGGTGAATTAACTATCAAAACCATCGTTTGCAATCGCCCAATTGAATTCAATAGTACTGAATTAGGACATATTCTTCGCATTCCTTCGGAGGGTCCAGCTAAATTTGCTCTAGCTACTTGGCCTAATGATGGGTATGCGATCCTGCCCAAGCCTTGTATCTCATATTTGGCGGAACTCCCCAATGTCCAAACCAATCTTTTCTTGTGAACTCTATTCCTACGAACTACCAAATCCTTCACAAGATAGTGATCACCTCGATGATCCCTCGGGATGGTGATCGTCTTAGGTTGAAATTCTCTGATGTATACTTGATGTATTACATCATTACCATGACCCCTTCAACCTACCAAGATTCATTGTCCAAATCTTTAGGAACACCGCCCATAATCCTAAAAAGGTTATTCTCCCATTCGGCCGTGTCTTAACAAAGATTTTTCTTCATTTCAACCTTCCTTTCGATGACAATGAGAAACTCCCTATCAAGTCCAAGGACACCTTCAATCTTAGGTGTTTTCTGTTTAACAAAATTTCTTGGAATCCTTTCACTTCCTGTTGGGTTAATGATCCGGGAAACTTACTTTCTGCTTTCAATCCTAAAGACCACCCCTCATTACCCATCGATAGGATGACTAGTGCCCAAAGGCTTCATTTTCCTTTCTTGATTGAACCAAATCTCGATGAGCCACCCATTCAGCATCAATCTCCCTCTACCTTTGATGACATGATGAATATTGGGGCGGATATTCCAGCTCCTGATAGTCATCAACCTTCTTCTTCTTTTGAATTCAATCAAGACGCCTTTGCTTTCTTTACTTCTCAATTTCAAAGCCTTCGTGAGGATATGAACTCTCAATTTCAATCCTTGAGAGTCGACATGAATTCTCAATTCCATTCACTTCGAGATGATGTTGCGTCTCTTCGGGCTTACCAAGACTCCTCGAGAGAAGATTTGTCGTATTTACGACATGAAGTGGACGCTCTTCGTTCTCAGTTTTCCAGTGCTCACATGGACGAGGATACTACTCACGGGAATGATGGTGATGGTGATGGTGGCATGGATTGAGTTGTCTTTGTTTTAGTGTCTTTTATATTTTATCCTTTTGTAATTATTTGTAAGGATACAATGGTTTAATTGATGTTGGAATTAGTTTATTGTGTATGTTGATGGATTTTAAGTTGTTGATTGGATTTTGAGTTTATTGTGTATTACTTGGATGGATTTATGGTTTATTCATTTTTAAAGGAAACTATGTCCAATTTTCTTAAAAATCCTTTACCTTTTTTATTCTCACAAAAAGGGGGAGAATGTATGTGTAAACTTGGTGTAAACTTGATTGATGAAATGCTATTTGCAACCTAATTGTTTTTACAACTTGTGACACATTTTGTAAAGGTGATAAAAATGCACATTGGAACATTGTTTATCATTGCATTCATTAAGGGGGAGTTTAAACTCTCTATGCATTGCATTGTTATAAGTTTTATTTTCTTTCAAGTTTACCGGGTTTTGTGATCATCAAAAAGGGGGAGATTGTTGCGCCTTAAAACGCTACAACTCTCATTCTTCTATTTTAAATAAAATTATCGATTTTTGTTTTGATGATTACAAAACCTATGCATTTTGTACTAATGATTTTTATTGAGTATGCAGCATAAGTTATCATCAATTTTGAAGATTGTCGAAGTTTTGAAATGCCAAAGAAAAATTGTCTTTTGGAAGACACGGATCACCCCAGGCGATGAGTGCCATCGCCCCAGGCGATGGGTGCCAGGCGAGGATCGCCACGCCCATCGACAGAGGCGATGGCCAGGCGAGCATGCGAGGAAGATCGCTCCAGGCGAGGAAGATGGCACTTCGCCCCGCACATCGACTGACGCGATGCCGAGGACCGCGCGCATGGACGGAACGCCTGAGGCGATGTCTGGAACGCCTGAGGCGACTGATCGATCGTTTGAGGCGATGGCTACTTCGCCTGAGGCGATGCAAGATTTGAAGGAGCTGAGGCTACGGCCTTGATTTTGGCATTGGATCGCCTGAGGCGATCGTCCCATCGCCTGAGGCGATCTGAGGATTTCTTGACCGTTGGAACGCGGCGATAGGTGATCGCCTGAGGCGATGTCCGAGGCGATCGATGAGTGATTTCAGCCTTATGTGTAGCAACGGCTAGTAGGAGCCTAGGGGGCCTCCTACACTATAAATATTGATGCTTTGGAGCATTTTGAAGCTAAGGAACAAGCCTACAAACTTCCACAAAGTCTTGATAATTATTATTTGAATTTGCATTGCAATCTCCATACATTGTTGTTGTATTGGAGCTTGTAATTATTATCTTTCTTAGAGTCTTGTTTCTTCGTGTGAGTACACCGTGAATGTGCTTTTGGTTTGATATCTTGTAAAGGTCCTCCAACACCAAAGCAAGTTCGAATATTGTAAAGTCATCAACAAGTCTAGTTGGTGCCAGTGTGTGGCTATCCTTGGAGCCCTTAAGGCCAAGAAGACTCGTGAAGAGTGTTGGTAGCTCGGGAAGAGCTTTGTATACTCGTGAAGGGTATTGTGCTCGGGAAGAGCATTGTGTACTCGGGAAGAGCGTTGTGTACTCGGGAAGAGCGTTGTGCTCGGGAAGAGCGTTGTACTCGGGAAGAGTTGTTGTGTGGCTAACTTGGAGCCCTCAAGGCCAAGATCTTTTATTCTAGTGGAACCTCGGTTGGAGGTTATCTAACCGGGAAGAGGAGACGTAGGCGATTCATCGCCGAACTTCTATAACAAATATCCTTGTCATTTACCGCTTTATTTCTTTACGTATTTATTTATTTGTTTACGTCTTATTTTATTTTATTTATCGATCGACTTAAGCCTTCCGCAAGCGCAAACTCTTTTAGTTTTGCAAACTCATTTTAAAACGCTAAAGTAGCCAAGGAATCTCATTCACCCCTTGTGATATGGATGGTTGAATAAATGTGATATTGGGGATGTTATGTGTTTATTTGCTATGTTGTAACTGAATTGATTATTCATCTGCATACACACGTGCATGCATAAAACATGAGCATATTTGATGTCTGGCATGCACGACATTATTTTGAGAAAAAGGAAATATTTTGTTGACCACTGCTATGGCACCGAGGTTTGCGATGCAGACTTATATGTTATGTTGAGTACAGCGGTGGGATACTCCTCAGAGGATTAAAAGGGTTGTTCGAGATGTGCCCTTGGTAATCATGAGGGGATGGACCACTTGCTGATATTCTTCTTTTGATTGATGCTGCGGGTGGGATACTTCTCGGGTGACCGCATAGGTTCACGGGAGGATGGGCCATTCGACTGTATCAATCCACTATATTGGCTGTGTGCCTATTGATAGCTCTGTTCCGGTGCATAGTAGGTGGGTCAAGGGGCCCAGGAAAAATATGAATTTGGATAAAATGTTATATATTTTCGAGTATGCATCTTGGTATATTGATGTCTCGTGTCATTTTCATAGCATGCATGATTTTTATTTACTGGGCATTAGCTCATGTAGTTCATGCATTGTAGGTGAGCATGATGATGCCTGATATCTGGATTTACTGAGCAGGGTGATGCGCTCCTACGGGTTTCTGAGATCTGTTGTACATGGATGACGGCCTGCTGGGCTATGGGGTTATCTTATTTGGTTTTTTTGAGTATGCAGATTTATCTTTTGAAAAACATGTGGGTTCTTGAGATATTTTGTTAACTTTCGGCTTTTTAAATCTGGACAACTATCTTTTGATAATTTTCTTTGAGAAAATAAATAGTGGTATGTATATAGTGTGATTGTGACTCATACATATATGATGGTGTTTCTGGTGATATGGATTTTGATTTTTGTCTCCGGATGTGATATAAACAGAGGAGATGCTGTTGAAATTTTTATATAGAGTATGTCTATAAACATAATAAATGGTATCTTTGCAAATTGGGGTGTGACAATTTATTAGCATAATGATCTTTATCTTAACAATTATAACAAGTTACCTCGTGTTTTGAATCATGTTTGGTGGTCTCAGAGGTCTTTGGTTTGTTGTGTTTGTTGAAGAACTTCTTGAACTTTTTAGTAAAACAAGATCATCTCATCATCATCACCATCATCATCTTCATCATCGGATTGATCTTTCCTCCCAACCAAGGCAATCCCCTTCCTTATGGATCTATCATCCTCCTTTATTCCCTTCCTTGTTGACACTTCAAGCTCATGGGTCACCAATGTGCCATGAAGTTCATCAAGGTCATAAGATGCACTTTCTCTTTTGTTTGATTTGATGATGGCCGTCCTCTTTGCATCACATTCCTTCGGCAAGGCTCTTAGAGCTCTTCTCCATATTTGCTTTGGAGGATACTTCTCTCCAAGTTGGGCAAGCTCGTTTATGATTTGAGTGAGCCTTCTAAACATCGAATCAACCTCTTCTCCGGACTCCATCTCAAATGTCTCATATTTGACTTGTAGTAGGTCTCTCTTTGTCTCATTCACTTGATTTGTGCCCTCATGACAAATTTGTAACTTGTCCCATATCTCCTTTGCGGTTGAGCACCTCGAGATCCGGTTGTACTCCTTCATATCTAAAGCACAATGCAAAATATTAATAGCTTTAGCATTTTGTGAAATTAATATCATATCCGCTCTTGTAAAATCGTCCATTTCTTTGGAAACACTTATTCACCCAACTTCCTTTAAAGGAATGTGTGAACATTTCACAATGATCTTCCATAAGTCATAATCTACGGATTGGATATATAGAGAAGTTATATTCTTCCAATATCCGTAGTTATCTCCCGTGAAGAGCGGCGGTCGATTGGTCGATTGGTCGATTGAGCAAACTCATTTGCTAGATTAGCCATAAAAATAATTTGATTTAAAACAAAAATCAAATGGCTCTGATACCACTTGTTGGAACCAAAGAGGTGGGTGAATTATGTTCCTTGGCTACTTTAGCGTTTTAAAATGAATTTGCAAAAATAAAAAAGTTCACGCTACGGAAGACTTAAATCAATCGATACATAAATAAAATGAAGAAGTAAATAAATGCGTAATTAAAATAAAGCGGTAAATGACAAAGAGTAATTGTTATAGAAGTTCGGCGATTAATCGCCTACGTCTCCTCTTCCCGGTTAGAAAACCTTTAACCGAGGTTCCACTAGAGCGAAAAAGATCTTGGCCTTAGGCTCCAAGTTAGCCACAACACACTCTTCCCGATTACACAAAGCTCTTCACGAGCACCACACTCTTCACGAGTTTTCTTGGCCTTAAGGGCTCCAAGGATAGCCACACAAAACTCTTCCCGAGTTACCAACACTCTTCACGAGCCTTCTTGACCTTAAGGGCTCCAAGGATAGCCACAACACATGCACCAACTTTACTTGTTGATGACTTTTACAATTTCCAACTTGCGTCGGTGTTGGAGGACCTTACAATAAATCAACAAACACATTCACGGTGTACCAACGAAGAAAACAAGACTCTCTCAAAAGAAATGGATCACAAACTCCAATACAACACAAATGTATGGAGATTGCAATGCTAGATGAAATTTAAATAAGCAAAGCTTTGTTGAAGTTTGTAGGCTTGTTTCTAGTCTTCAAAATGCTCCAAAGCATCCATATTTATAGTGTAGGAAGCCCCCAAGGCTCCTACTAGCCGTTGCTACACTCAAGGCTTGAATCACTCCTCGATCACCTCGGACATCGCCTCGGGCGATAACCATCGCCGCGCCCCAACGGTCACCATAATACACGCATCGCCTCAGGCGATCAATTCGATAAATCAATGCCGTAGCCTCAGCAGCTCAAAATCTTACATCGCCTCAGATAGCATCGATCGCCTCAGGCGTTCGGGCCATCGCCTCAGGCGATCAGGCTATCGCCGAGGGCGAACTCCCCCTGCACGCGAGCCTCGGCGTCGCCTCTGTCGATGTGCGTGGCAATGCCCTTCCTAGCTGCCATCGCCTAAGGCGATGGTCACCATCGCCTGGGGCGATCCAGACCAGAATTTGCACACTTGATTTTCTTCAATCAATCCACTTTTCAACCATAAAACATGTACACTAAGTAAACATATTAGTATAACAAACACAAGTTTTGTTGATAATCAAAACTCAAAAATAATCCGGGGATAAATTAAGCATTAAACTCAACCATGTGTTTAAGGCTCAACAAATAGTTAAGCAGAAATCCAAGGAAAAAAATGTTGGTTGGTGGCTAGAACTTCCATTGGCCAGAATGTTTAGGTGGCGGGTATGACATGTTAGCCTGCAGCTTAATCAAATAATAAATTTATAATAAAAGTTTAATAATTAATTGAATTATGATTTATTAATAATTTATTTATTAATTTTAATTCATTAAATTGAGAAAAGTTTTTTTTATTTTTGACATATTGGTCTGCCTAACCTGTAAGTCCCCTCCCATCGTCAGTCTAACTATGGCCCCGTCTACTAATACCTACCACGTTGCCTGAAAAAAAAAACCAATGAAAGAGTGAGCTTACACCCAATATATTCTCATCAAATTCAAACATAAATTATACAGATCGTAAACATCTCATCAAAATATCTCAACAGTTTATGAATAGTCATATATTATTCATTTACCTCGGAACTACTCCTATCAAACAAGACAACAATAATATAATATGCAATAAAAGTGATGTTCAATATCAAACCATATCATATCATCATCTACATGTGAAATGCATCGCAATGCATTCACCAACATAATACTAGATATGTCATCCAATAACCTACATCACGGACTCGTCAGTCTATATCAACCATATATGTGATATCTGGAACATAAATTTCATCCACTGACCCACTTCACTCTCTGGTTCATGCCAATTATAAAATAATCAAATTTTATCATATCTGCTCAAACATCAATCCATCAAATCGTTATTTCATCACATATTCTAAATTCTTGTTATTTGGTGTAAATCCACTAATATATTTACTCAAGGATAATTTACTGTTTTTATTCAAACAGAATGTATTTGAATGGTTGAATTAAAATGATTATGATATTCGACTCCCCATCTGACCCCTTCTGCATTATCAGATCACAACATAAATAAATACCGTATTTCCAAAATCAATAATCGGCTCATGAATCAACAATCGCTACTCTAATTCATTCAAACTTTACTTATTTAATTGTTAATCCATACATGTATTTATATTATTATTTGTAATAACAGAGTAATTTACATTAGTTAATTTGCTATTATATTGCCTTTTCTCATTCCAACCCATTCATACAATTCAATATATTACTCAATACACAATTATTTTTTATTCAATAGTCTAGTACCTAAACATGATTCATGGAATGGAGGCTGAGAATCTTCAAATTCTTATTTCAATTATTAAACCTAATTTCATTATAAATCAATCTTAAGAAAAGCGCAGAATCGGGACCCAATAATAGCTTTATTTATTGGTCAACAAATGAGCCTCAAATTCATTCATAGGCAGTAGAAAATTCATAACCAACAAAGTATATTGACATGCTTCCAACAGAAAGTCCAAGTAGTAAATTTCGTTTTCCATAATATCGATTCAACAAAACAATAACCAATTAATCAATTAAATTGAGTACCTACAATAAAATTTATCAAAATGGAAAGCCCTTAAATCTTTACCTCCTTATCACTTGAAATTTGTGTTCGAATAGATCGCAACGATTTCGGTTTCCTGGGAGAGCAATGAGAGGTCCTTAATTTTTGTTTTTCGTGTGTTCTGTTTTGATACACGTGGGTTTGAGAGATTAAATGAGTAATGACTCATCACTTGAGCTTAATCACTTAATATACTAACGGACGACGCACATGCATTGCGTGTGAATAAAAGTAGGGACTAAGATATTAGGAGTGGTGCAGACATGTCGTTCTTTCTACTATTCTAGTTACAAATAAAAGTATTAGTAAGAACTAAAATCAGGGCATGCATCCTACTTATCCCCTTAAGATCCTAAAATATGGAGGAATTTGAAAACTTATATCTAATAGACCCCATTTTAGGCATATGAACTACTACTAATTCCGAAAATGATTAAATTGAATGGTCATCATCATGTTTCATCCAGGTAATTAATGTATTCAGTACTCATGTTTTTCAACCAACAATGCTTATTGGTTTTATCCGGAAAAGAAGATCCAAAATACTCAAAAACCCCAAGAAACTCCCGTAAATGAAAGCAAAATTAGGTAAGCATTATCCCAACTTCTAATAGACAACGACTGAATGTGATGTGGTGAGTAACGGAAATATTTGAAGCTCATAAATACATACTAAAAAAACTTATTGAGAAACAATGCCTTAAATTTTTCAAGGCATAGTTAATAAAATACAAATGGCAAAATAAATTAACAAACAATCATATATCAAATCCTCTATAAATAAACCTGAACACAGATAAAACTAAATGAATGCGAAACGAGAAACAAAAAAGAAAGAGCAACAAAAATCTCATACCGAGCTTTAACTTCATAGGGCTCTCTAGATTGTTCTCAACCTTGTCCTTCCTCTGTTACCTGTCGAAAGAAATGAAATACATCACCTTTATGTTTCAATTAATATCCAGCACAACAGTTTGTATATCGAGCACCATAATCTTACACAACACTTATTTGATAAATGAGCATTATATGTTTACAAATCTTGGATGTATTACTTATTAAAACTGCTCGTACATAGAAAGTGTAAATAATGCATTCATGTCTTAGAAGAATATAGCTACAACCATTAGCCAAATGATTTTCCCGTTGACGCATTACGTCAAACACTTTGTGGAAGAATGGGTTTATTTCCAGAGCTTTATGAAGCCAAGTTTTGGTTGATAGTGGTTGATAGATAGAAGAGAAACAAACAATAACTTAATGAAATGAGACATCCACATGGATTTATAAGTTTGCATAAGTTATATCCTGTTAAATGCTGGTACAAGTAAGTGAACGACTTGATAAGACAAGACAGCTTTGACACGACGAGTAACCTCTGTACCTCCAAAAAAAAAATATTTAAAAAAAACACCAACCGAATCACAATATCAAAAAAATAAAAGCAGTGCCACAATCACTCAGATTAGCACACTATGCACTTCTAATCAGAGAAGAGCAAGCAAAAGGTTCCTTAAATTCAAAGATCAACAATTAATTCAAGCCTTGAAGCACATATGTAATGAGTTGTTTTTAAATCCCAAAATGGTGAGTAAAATAAAAAGCATTGCAAGGCCTTTCCTTTAATAGCAAATAGCAATTGAATCATGGTCCATAATCTGGGAGAACCGTATAATCTGGGAGAACCGTAAGACATTAATGGCAAAACGGTGTGCAAAGCATAAAAGAATGCAGTGCACCAATAATAAAATTCATAATGGAAGAAGCATTGCACAATCACCTTTCAACACGTCGATGCTCCAAGTCAAGGTCATTCTTCTTCCAATCCAAGCACTTCCCCTCGAGCAAAACTTCTCTGGTTTTCGCATCCTTAAAGGGATTCACCGTTGGTTTTTCCTACTCCCATGAAACACTACATATCCACCCTCAATCACAAATACTCATAGAAGCTAAAGCCAGTATCAGCATCAATCATTTCTGCATTAAAGAAAAAGCTTCCAGTTTGCATAAGTGAGTGGTACATACCTTGTCCTCTATTCTTTGGGTTCACCCTCTCGTGATGGCGTATCATCCGTTGTAAGAACTTCTGCTATTGCCCCCTACACAGAACCGCTCTGCAGTCTCCCAAGTTTATTGGTCCTTAACAAAGTGCTCAATTATGGACACTCTTAATATGTAATACATGTTAAACACAACAGAATTTGGTAGATGGAAAGTAGAAACATATTCGGTCTTTCGAGGTTCATTTTTTGTTTTTGTTTTCCATGCCTCAAATCAACGAATGATGGTAAGGACAACAACAGAATGAAAAATATTGATTAGATAAATCTTATTATCTTACATGAAAATCAAGAGACTTCGATACATGAATGGATACAATCTAACTAAGTTTACAGCTTATATGATTTTCGAAATTTCAACCCAATGCACCTAAACAGAACAAAACGAATTGAAAGAATGAATTCGAGAGGCTTTAATTAAAACTCACACTCAATCCATGCTAACAAATAAAGAAACAACCATCTGAAATATTTGCAGTTTCTTCAACCTAACAGAATGATCATCTTCTTATACAGGTTGATTAATGGGTAATGACGCATTAAATTAATAAAAAAAGGCTTAAAATTTAATAAATCCAAGAAAATACTTTACTCAACAAAACATCAGGAATTTTATATGATAGTATACATAAGGAATGCATATTGCTTTAATAGATAGAGTTTCGATTATATCATGCAATTTATCGAAATCCTATTTCAATTCCAAATAAATTTCAGTGAACCATAAATCAGAGCCATAATGTTTAATCCTTAGATTCGAACCGCAAGTCAGACTAATTGCTAGGACTCAATTCCTCAACCGAAAGAATCAAACAAAAAATAGAAGACCCATCAAAACTGTACCTTTGCAACACCTGTTCAGCAACCCACTCAATTCCATCCTACCCGAAATTGAGAACTTGGTGCACGGTTTGTGCAGTTCTAATTCTAGCTGAACAGTAAAAATGGCGAATTTATTGGGCAATTTGCCTTGAAAAGTAAGTTTTGTAGACGAAAGAAAAAGGTTCTCAGAAATATAGACTTCAAGATATGCGTGGAATCAAACAAACAGATCAGATTTGTAACCTCCGAAAACAACGTAGAATCATGACTTAATACACACGTCACCAAGATAAACAACCAAAAAACATCAAACCCAACAGAAAGCACAACAGGAGTCATGCATCGTGCATAGACAAACGCATCAAATATCCCGTAGTTTTATTGAAGTCACATAAAATACTTGAATACAAAAGCATTAAAATATTTTCCATGGTAGTGAATTTTATTAAATACTATGCAAAACTTTCAAGCGAATAGCCCTGTTCCCAGCCAAAAGGATATCAAACTAATAGAATCACATACATAAAGTAAGAGATTTAAATATTGAAGCATGTATTACTAATTTTAACTATACCCATTGCAGCACAAATTAGCATAAATGTTGAAAATATCATAAAAGAAAACAATTGTTGAAATATCTTAATGAAATCATACTTAGAAGTTTAATTAGTAAGTAGTAATGAATTATTATGGCTATGATTTGGATTAGCCATCGCAGGGTTTATTTATTCAACCGGACAACCTCTTGACCAGATGACCCTCTTCCAGAGAATATAGCCGGTGGAGAAAGCAAGGTCAGGCGACTCAGGCCGCCATCTTCCGCCGCTCAATGGTTCCCATGGAATTGTTCCACATTAGGATCTCCTGCAAGAAACCGTTTCTTAAACTTCTAGAATAAAACATGGACCAAGAAGAGATAAAAATTAAAGGATGGGGATTTTGTTGATACCACTTTCCAAGCATTTCTTTATCTCATTGTTCGCAATTCCTCTGTGTCGTCCACGTCATTTGAAAATGTGAAGAATATATAATTGAAATGGAAGTGTGAGAACGGTTAAAGGGGAAAACATGTAAGTTGCTCACGATCAGGAAATGAGCGAAGAAAGATCAAAGTTTTTGTTGAGATTAGAAGAAAGTCTGGCTACTGCAGAAGCCGGCGCCTTTTGGGATTGCGGGTTTTGCTTAGAGGAGTAGAATATGAGTTGTACAGAGAAGCCATCAGAGAAACGGCTGATGCGAAGAATAGAAAACCGTTGCTGGACAGGGAAAACCTCTGGTCACGATGAGAAATTGGGGAAACGGAAAACCGCTGCTCAAGATGAGAAATGGGGGGAAGTGTTGTTGAGGAAGTTAAAACTGGATGATGCCAAAGTAAAATTATGCTCCGAAAACACAAACGTCTGTATCATTAACGGGTGTTATATGTTGTTTCAAAATAATCCATATTTTGGCACCACCCGTGTGACATATTTGGCCAACATGTAGGATCTTGTTCAGACGGTTCAGTAAAATATTGATCCCAAGAACCATTTATGTGCTCGAAATGAGATTAATTTCGATGTTGCTCAACATCCCAGTATATGGAAGAACTAGGTTGATCATTGAAATTTATGTTGCTTAACCCCCTCATTTACATGTGGAATATACGATTTTGGTTCATCAAAATCAACATCATATGCTAATTGGCTCTGTTTCAACATACAATGCAACATTTGCATATTGCGGCATTCCATTATAAATTGTTAAGTATCGTCATCCGCAATATTGACTTGTACCTCGTTCAAAGAAGATTTCTCTATGAATGAATATTTTGTTGATTGAAAATTTCATTGAATCGATATTAACAAGTTGAACCAACTCCAACAACATAATAGATCGTGGAACACAAATCGATCTTACATGTGGAATACTATATTCGGTCGATATGTTGGGTGGCCAACGGCTTTATAGCAATAATAGCAAATAAATAATTTTAAAAAATAATAACAAATAAATAATTTTTTTAACTATCCGTTGATAGCTATTTTTTATTAAAAATTATTTTTTTAAAAAAAAAAAACAAAAATTTCCTCCTATAAACCCATCTCCTAACAATTTCATCCAACTTTCAAACATTCATACTCTCCCATTTTATCATTATCGCCTAATTTCATACAATTACTTTCTCGCAATTTATTTATCAGTTTCTTAATATTAAATTAATTTTAATATTATGATGTCATCTTCTTCTATTGGTGGTCGTAGTGGTCGTGCTCCTTCAATTCTACAAGGGAATTATGATTATTTTGCCTAGTTCGATGATGCTTTATGATGTTGAAAAGAAACAAGTTATAGAACATGCACGCACCCCAAAATCCGGTGTAAGGCAGGTCATCCACAACTACTATCGTTGTGAGTCGCCCAGGTAACCGTCCAAAAAAAACAAGGTTTTTGATCATTTCGATATGGTTATAAAACCATTGTCGTTTGTAAAATATGTAAAATGGCTTATAATTATAAAACTGACGGATCCGCCAAAGGTACCAGAACTTTTAAAAAACATCTAGTTAAGAAACATAATTTTGATGAGGTTACTCTACAACCTATAGGTAGGGAACCAACACAACTTCAAATTAATCCTCAAACTGACACTAATTTTATTTTAACATCTGCAATAAACCGTAATTCACTATTTCGTTTTATTATTAGATGTGAACTTGCTTTTTTGTTCTCTGAACAATATGGTTTTGTTGAATTTGCTTACACTATCCAACCTGATTTTAGACATATTTCTAGACACACGTTGAGATGAAATTGTATGAATGTTTTTGTTGAATATCATAAATCTTTAATTGATCATCTTTCGTCTATAAACTGCAGAGTTAGTTTAAATACTAATATTTGGACGAACATTAAACAACTTTCATCTATTGTTGTTACTTGTCATTGGATTGATGATAATTAGAGGTTGCATAAACGAATTTTAGCACTTGATGAAATACATTATCCGCATACTGGTATTGTGATTGCTAGATATATTGTTAATGTTTATAGGTTCTATGAAATTGCGGATACTTTTTCGATTACACTTGACAATGGATCAAATAATACGTCGGCAATACGTGATCTAAAAGTACAATTAAAATCAATACTTGTTGGTGTTTTTTCCATGTTATATGTGCATACCATATAATTAACTTAGCTGTAAAGTTGGTTAAGAATATTCCGATTGTAGTAGCATTGCAAAACTTAAAAACATATGTTATTGGATACGACAATCACGAATAAGCGTGATTAGAAACATACTTGTGTAAGTCAAGGTCTTATGTCTACTCTTTTCCCACCACCCATAGAAACTCGATGGAATTTTTTGCATCGCATGTTATAATCTACGTTACCTTATCAGGATGTTTTAACTTTTTCTACAATAATTTCAAATGTCTGAGAATGATGATAGTTATTATTGTGTCATTATGATTGGTCTTTTGTTACTCAATATACTGCTTTTGTTATCTACTTTTAAGCAACCGATCGTTTTTTCGATGTTTCTTATCATACTTCTCATTATTTTATTCCCCTTGTATTTAATATGCTTTGTAAATTTACTGAATTTAGAAATAATGATAATTTGGCACAATTTGTTTATCTTATGGAGGCTAAATTTAAAAATATAAGGAAAATATACCACATATGCACTGCATATGTACACTTTTAGATCCTGGTCAATGCATCGGCTCCTTTGATACATTTTTTGAATATTAATCTAATTTTTTTAAGAATGATGTTGAATATCAGAAGACGTCAATAAGACATTCTCTCAAAAATATGTTTGCTTTGTATCGTTCTGAACAGGTACAAGGATCATCATCATATAGAGGAGGGGAGAAAGAAGACACTACCCAGTCAAGAAGTGGAGGGATTAATCTGTTGAGGAATCTTAGCAGAAATAAGCTGAGAGGAAGCGGAATGACATCTACCACGTCCAACAAGTTACAATTATTATAGGGTCAAATGTTCATAACAGATGAAAATTTTGACGTACTTGAGTAGTGGAAGGCAAATGCTAGACAATATCCTATCTTAGCCAAAATGGTAAGACATTTTATGTGGTTCAAACATCCAGTGCCGCATCGGAGTCGACGTTCTCAACTTGTGGTCGAATGGAGACCATAGAACTTCACTTAATTCTTTGTGCATGCCTACACTGCTCAAAGATTGGTTCAATGTTGAGCGAAGAAATAGATTGTGATTTTTTCTTTTAATGTATGCATGCTTAAAAGAGCAATTCAATTTTTTTTTAGTTTTGGATATATTGAGTAAGCAACAATTACATATATAAAAATATGCATATTTTTTTTTAAAAAACATATATATAAACAAAAAATACGTTATATATAACCCATAAAATATATATGAATGTTTATGACATTTTCATAGAACTTGCATATAGTTTTAACGAGCTTAAATATCTATTTATATGTAAAATCGAGGGGGTTATGTGCAGGATTTAAAAAAATATATGGGTTTTTTTGTCTAGGTTGTTTAATACTGGTGTTTCGTGGAAGATTTTATGCAATTTATCCTAAAGAACATAAGGTTTTATGCAATTTACCCTAAAGAAAATAATAGTTCAATTTCGGATGTAGAGTTATTTAACTATTTTATTAAATAATTTTTAAAAATAGAGTTAGAAAGCAGCAACTGAACGATGAGAAAATTTTATTGTTTGATTGTGGTAAATAAATATCATTTTGAATAAAAAAATGTTATAATTACTATATGTTCTTGATAAATACTAAGTCATATTCATGTATAAGTTAATTCATCTCACTAAACAAAAGCACCTCTGTAGCTTTGACAAATTTATGTTTCTTTTCCAATGAAAATTTGGGAAAATCTTGGTGATTAATATATTTTAGTAAAAAAATATTTTTTAACGACAATAAAATAAAAATATTTTACATGTAATTCGAAATCGAAAGAACATTCATTTTCATTCCTAGCCAAACCCGCCACCTCATGTGCCAAATAAGTTTTACGATAAAAAATAATCATAAAAATGATAAATAAAAAATTTATTAAATATATCAATGAAGTTTTAAAAATATTTTCACGTTTTCCAAATAATTAAATATTAAAAAAAAAAACAGATATAACGTGATCACTTGCTACACTGAGTAGAAAGAGTTGTCTGAATACGTCTCCTCTTGTACCATGAAACCCGGACTAAATGTATTTATCTAATGTAAATAAAAAATATTTATTAATTTGTAGAAAAATTAAATAGCTTTTCCTATCACAAGTAAAATCCCATAATATAAAATTCTTGATAAATATTATTTTGAATTAAATACTATCCTGTTACTTGAAAAATTCTCTTACTAAAAACAATAAATCATTAAAACAAAATAACATATAATAGTAAATACCAAATGAAATCGAACAAGGGATGATTTTCTTGAGTAAAAAACACCCACATAAAGAAGAAAGAAACATGGAAGACTTAACAACAAAGAAAGGAGTTTCCATTAATTCAACCCAAGAACTCAACTTTCCTCTACAATAATAATTCGACAGGCTCCATCAAGCAGCAGAGATTATACGCACAACTATACATACAACAATACTATTACGCAAAAACAAGACAAGACACGAGCTCCCTTATTAATAAACATCATAATCATCAGAGCAGAGGATGATTCTGATTCAATACACATTCACCAACGCACCTTCGGTGAACACTTCAACTAGACTCGAAATTACCACATCTAATTAGTATTAGTATCCGTCTTCATTTTCATCTCTGCTCCAGAGCCCATCGGGTTTGGGCCAGGCCCAAATCACTTGCAAGTGCATGGATCGCAGGTGCAGTTGGCGCCGCACTTGCAGCCGTTCTCTGCCGCAGCCTCTGATCCCTCAAAATAACTGGATCACATAAAAGCGTATGAAAAAATTCAATTCACCAAATTTTTTCTTTGAAAATCAACAAAAAATAACAATATAAATAGATAAAACGATGAGATTAAATAGATCCGTACGTCTTCTGAGGGGCAACGCCGAGGACAAGGGTTTCGGTGTTGGCGGTGGTGGCCTCCGAGTAGCTCAAGTCTGGGTACATCTTGCAACTGAATAAATTCGATAGTCAGAAAAATACACAAATCGTAAACAAAACCGGCATGCAACAGAGATTCAAAAGAAAGAAAAAACCCAAAGGAGGAGAAGATATGAAATGGATATGATTACGCACCCTCCACAGCCATTGCCACACTTGCAGCCAGCGCCGCATCCACAGTTTCCTCCACAGCAAGACATTTTCTTCAGATTATTCTCGAGAAAATGAAATAATTTGATAAATTCCAAATTTCACGGCTTGTAAGTGACTAACAAGAATTGAGCGAGTTAAATGGGAGGACCAATGACCTTCATTTATAGTGCAATTTGGTGGATATCAGCCGTACACGTGGCATGATCTTGTAAAGCGGTGTATTATTAGGAAATTGTTTGGTGAATCCATGCATTAAATATACTTAAGCAATTTTTGACATACAATACATGCACATATAATTTTATGTACAATTTATGTACAATTTTATATTGTATAAAATGACAACATAAATATGTAATTAAAAATATTATATGATATGATAATATTATAATTGACAATATTATTAAAAACATTACAGATATTTTTTAAGGATATAGTATATTAAGATAAATTGAAATTATTAAAAATCTCAGGGATATTTCAGTCATTGTGCATGTTGACATATTATTTGTGATTAATAAAAGACTGTGTTGCACGGATACGGATACGTGGATACGCAGATACATGTATGATTGCACGAGATTTTCGAAATTTGTAGGATACTATACGTCGAATATGGCAAATTTTATTAATTGATTTATATATATAAATATATAATTAATAATATCTGTAAGAAATCAAGTTTCAAGCATATAATCAACATTAAACACATTAAAAATCAGAATAAAGTTGCAAACTCACCAACTTCACGACAAATGGTAAAATATTAATCTAGGACATCTAAAAATTTCAAGCATATAATCGACATTAAACACATTAAGGTGGTTAGAAAATAAGGATTAAGTTAAATAATTTAATTTTAATTACAGTTTCAACCCTATTTTTAAAAAAAAAATCTGAAAGTTCACGTATCTAACCCGTGTCGGATACGGTCAGCGGCGTATCTTGACCGTATCTGAAACAAATCCAAAATAAAAACTTAATTTTTGTCCCCAGATACGCCATGTGGCGTATCCGATACGTATCGATGTTGTATCCGCGCGTATCCGTATCCCAGAAGTATCCGATACTTGATCGTAAAATTTTTTGGAGTATCGATGCAACATAGATAAAAGATTTAGGTGTATTTTGGTAATTATATGGCCATAACAAGAGACCAAATAATTTTTTAAGCATACTCCTTCATTATAATATAAATAAATATAATAATAATAGAATAGTAATAGACATATATTGATCTATGGGTATATAGGATGCTACAAAGAATTTTGTGTACGGCAGTTATTTCAAGAAATACAGAAACTGCACGTCCTCCGTTCGATTAAGTCAGAAGAAGATATCACAGATTATCTTATAATTACTCTTCTTATATTATTATAAAGTTATATATTTTATTATATCATAATATATGTATATAGAACCGTAAACGTACACGATTTGTGTAGTCCAAAGCAATTTGAGAATAAATAAATAATTTTAAATTTTTAAATTTTCATTAATATAATAATTTTGATGTACCCTATGATTAAAATGTAGACAACGCATTATTTCATGTCAACCGCCTCTAATTTGAAAACTGATTTTTTATTTTTTTAAAATTCTCAACGTATTATAAACAATATTGATAAAAAAAACATCTTATAAATAAATTCACATGATGTAATATAATATACACTGGAAGGAGAGTGTAGAAGAAAAATATAGGGTGTATGTATCGAGGTCCACACTGGGTGCGTGCAATAATTTGCCGTGTGGAAACTTAGCATGAAATATTAGTAATTTAAAAATAAAGGGATTTTTGTCAAATTATTGACTTTAACATGCATAAAGGACAAATGTATCAATCCAAATATCTATATCAACATCAATGGGGTAACATAGTACTTAAATTAAGTCATATTCACCTTTAAATGTGACTGGAAATTACGTTTGGTCATTTTCAAATGTAAAAGGACACGAAATTTCTAAATAAAATCAATATAATTTTTATTTGTGATTTAAAAATATTATCTTTTAAAAGATTATTGATGTTAGGAATAGGGTTTCTTATCTTTTTGACTTTTTTTACGGGCAGCAAAGATGAAATATAAAAATTAAATTATATATTAAAAATTGTAATTTTGGTCATATAGATTTGCATCGTTATGATTTTGGTAATATATTGTCAAATTTAAGTCTTAGTCCAATGTCATTGATTTTTCCGCGACATAATGCTGACCTGATGTTAATGTGGTGCTCACATATACTAGTTTCACATTAGCACTTCTCATGAAAAATAAAAATTGCAAAAAAATGGAAGACCCAAGAATAACACTCAATGTTGACAATATAGAGGAACAAAATTAGCGACAAACATACAAAAAAGGAAATTACATTTTTTTAGATTTTACATAGATTTTAGATTTTACATAGATGATGAACCATTTTTCCACCTCAAACTTAATCCATTCTTTATTAAGACTTAAACCAAATGGAATCCATTTGCTTATCTTTCGAAAAAGGGTTTTTAATGGCATCAAAGTATCGTGTTTTTTCATATTTAAGACATTTTTTTAGCTCGTCTATTTTGATCAAACATTTGTCGTTTTATCAAACGTTAACATACATCAACCCAACCCCATTTTTTCTTGTTATTACAGTATGGACAATTTTTGCTTCCAAGCATATTCTTTGACAATTGTTGATAAAAAATTATAAAATAAAAATTAGTTCCAAGCACTTAAACCTAAAAAGTTTTTGATTATAAGTTTTCATTATTATTTGGTTAAAGTTTTTTATTCCTATGCGAAGAATGGGATCGTTCTTGTCTTCTATGCACATGGAGTGTTGGTATCTAAGACCTACAAACAATCTTTGTCTTTCCAATTTACAATTTAAAGTGACCCCTCCTTCATGCAAAGGACAAATCAACATATTAAAAAAGGAAATTTAATTATTAAATATATATAACTAAATGCGAGCAACGTCCCCCATTCCGCAGCAATGTTTGGTTTTTATTTTTATACTTCTTTTGAATAAATACAATACATATGTTTCAACTCAAAATCGATTGACAATGAGCGGAGTATCTCATATATCTTATATAAATCAAAGATATGGATTGATAATAAGGGTGACAGTGGTATATATTGATATGCTGTGAGGGTTAATATTTTAAAATTTTTGAACTGATTTAAAACATAATATAATAATAATGCATTTCTGGAAAAAAGTTCAAAAGGTTAAATAATTATGTTTCAGAAGTCCGAAAAGATATAAAATATATAAATATAAAAAATGATAATGTTTATTTTTTACTTTATGGAAAAAAATAAGTTTGAGAAATTAAAACCAACAAAACTGTTGATAATGGGGTGGGGTTGCCCGAATGGGGCATAAATGAACCTCCTCCATTCGCCGTGAATGGGAATCTCTTTTTGCCTAGCCATCCATTAATAAAATCAACTTTTTCAGTAACTATTTAGTTTAGCTCCACTTTTTTTTTTTTTTTTTGGGGATAAGAAAAAAAAAGAGTTTAGCTCCACTTAAAGTAAGTTTGTAATAAAGCATCCTCAAGCAGTGGTAGTTTGAAATTTGACTAAGATTCAGTTTTGATTGTAAGATTAGATTTGAGCAAAAATTTCAAGAGGAGTGTCATGATCGGATCTGGGGGTGACAAGTTCATCCAGCTCAACCAACTGAAATGTTATAGCTCGTATTCTTAAAAAGTTTGCTCTAAGATTTATCAAACAAGTTAAAATCATTTAAACAAATATGAAGTTGAAAAATAATGGGGAAAGTAAATACACACATATTTACTTCTGGAAGTTTGAAGGTGGTTTAATCATTCTAGGTCTATCATTCTCCCATTAGGTGAAAAGACAGACTAGAAGATTTTGATTTATATACTCAGCTGTACAAATACATCTAAGGTGAGGTCACATTTACACCTCATAGCACTAAACTCCATCCGTAGACAACATATCTCATAGTTACAATATCACTCATCTACATTAAGGTTATTGTTACAACAACTAGAGTTAGGGTGTACGTGGGCGTGTATACATTAAAAAATCACACATCCAATACATGCGAGTTACTAAATTGCTAAACTGCAACTACACAGTAAATATACAAAACTGCAAGGTGTAGATGTCAAACGGGTCGTACCAGGCACGACCCGTCCCATTTCTTATGAGGCCGGCACGGCTCATAGGCCCGTGACCTATGGGCCGTGCTGGCACGCCCCAAAACAAAAAAATTTACTTTTTTTTTTTACGTTTTAAATTATTTATTTGTTTAATTTAATTATTTAAATATAATAATAGTATAATAAAATATAGATTGTCACAAAATACTTGCAAAATTAAAATTTATTGACTACGAATTGAATAACTACAAATTACATTCAACAATAAAAAGTCAGAAATTGCAAAAGATTTAAAAAAAATATTCTAGTGTTCTTCATTTTCATCGGAAGAAACATCAAGTCCTCTCAAACATTGTAAGCGGTTATCAGCATCTAACCAATCCTTTAAAAGAATACACATCTCCACGTTGTTTGGTTTCATTCTACTTCTTTTTTCATCAATGACTCTTCCACCTGCACTAAAACAAGACTCCGATGGAACTGTAGATATCGAAGGAGTTAGTAGATCACGTGCCATGATAGAAAGTACTGGTCAAAGTCTAGCATTGTCTTTCCGCCATGCCAAAACATCAAAGTTTCTAATTCTTGTTCACTGAAATTTATGACTTGGTTTAGATATAACTGAAGCTCAGTAAATGAAGATGTATTAGAACTAGAACTAGAAGAAGCGGAAGTAGAGTCTTGTCTTCTTTTTAACATTATCCACACAGAACCCTTACTACTACCACCACTACTATCGCTTTCTCTTATTGGAATTTATCTAGAATTATGTAACGAATCATATAAAGAAAACAAAACAAAAAAATATTTATTAATGCGCTCTTTTTCTTACATAACAATAATATTATTACTAATATTATATTCATTATTAACTTACACAATGGCATTATAAATAACCCAACACGTATGGGGCCAATCAATTTTTGTGAAACCTAAATTCTTTTTATGTAACATCAAGTTATCGTCAATCCAATGTCATGTAACACATAGATATGATGCATTGCCAAGATAAGTTATCCAAATATCACTAGTTAGTACTACTTTAGAAGAAAGATTACCTAAATACGTAATTACATTTGTTTTATATTCATTAAAAATTGTGAATGCATCCGATTTAATAGTATTTCTTGAAAACCTTTTATGTTGAGGTTGCAAACCTAAATTAATATAATTAGTAAATTTTGCATCTGCCCCCATTGGAAAAGGTTTCTCCGCCCATACTATGTATTTAGCTAATTCTCTCCTATATATCAACATTATAAGTGAAAAAACCTAAACTCGGACTATTACCACCAGTACCAAATTGTGAAAGAATAGTTTGTTACCATCATTTTGTTCGCTTTCATGTTTAGCCATGTGTCTTAGTAAATGACATGTACCACCAGAAGAAGCATATGCAATTATGCCGATCGATCGGTAACGCACCATTTTTGGCAAGCATTGCTACGACATTTTAGAGATCGATCGGCACATAACTGCCGATCGAGTGCTAGACTTAAAAAAAAAACTACAGTGTCGTGCCCGTGCCGGCCCATGGGCCGGTACCCTATGACCCAGCACGGCCCGTAACTGGCACGACACGACACTGTAGCAAAATGGGTTGTGTCGTGCCGCTCCGTGATGTGTCGTGCCTTGTGCCTTCCGCTCCGTTTGACATCTCTACTGCAAGGTTCGGGTTGGTGAGGATGCAGATGGATGTAGGTAGGTACGGACGGTACTGGTCAAATAAAATAATTACAACTAGTGTAGTTTTACAAGTTCTTAAACTAAATTATTTATTGTCAATTATAGTAAAATAGAATTAAAATTAAATAAAATGATAGAGCAATATAAAACAATCAAAATCTAAAATCATGTGAACAAAAATATTATCGGGAAAATAATTATCAAATATTTTATAAGTGAAAGTCAAAAGATAGATAAAAGGATAGATCAACAATCATATCACTGTCGTCCTAAAAGTATATGACGTGATTCGATATTTTTCGTGTTCGGTAGAATTAGGAGCTGCGGAAAATAAATGAAGACACCACAATTTTTACGTGGAAAACCTCCAAATCGAAAGAAAAACCACGAGACCTAGTCCAGTATGAATATTCAATATAAATTTATTTTGATTTACAGGACTTAGACACAAAATAAGAACTTTAAAAAACAGCATAAGAATGAAAGATCGAACAGACTATGATATGCTATCTTCGGAGTCTTTTCTTGCATAGAAAGTTCAACACCTCAAAATGACTATCGGTGTGTATTATAGTGTTGATCCAGGTGGTTGGCACACGATAAATCCGGGACACGATCTCCTCTGATTGTGACATTATTGGATCAAAACTTGTCCGAGAAATCCGAGTTCCATTATTATATGTTTGTTTGCACCGGTTGATTTGTCAGTTACGTCTGGGTCTTCCGCTACTCTTTGACCAGTATGCCGAGCAGATATTGTTGTTCTTCGGGCAACTTGTGTTCGGGGCTTTTTGTTCGGGATACCTCTTGCTCGGCGGTTGCATGAAATTTTACCGAAGAAACTGACTTATCCTATGACATCAGAATATAAATCCAAATTATGTACTAAACTGAAAGTGAGAATGTACTCTCACAATATGAAACAAAAAACAAATAAATTAAAGTTATAAAATCTTACATCCTTCAAATTAGCATATCAATATATTTAAACATTTACATGTAGAAAAGAAAACGACAATTCATAAGTTCACAAAATAAAAACATTTCTTGCTACAACAAGATGAAGTTCCCAAAATTAAAAAAATATTTCTTGTTATTACAAGATGCATAATGAAAGTACTTGAAAAAACCATTATTTATCAATGAATCAACAATTTTTTAATTGGCAAAATAAATTGTATTAAAAATATGAGTACAAGTTATACTCTAAATAATATACAAGAAATTAGCTAACAGAAACATTGATGCGTTTAAAATTACAACCTTTAAATATTTATTTTATAATGTAAGACAATTTTTAATATATAAAGATGCATATGGATTGGGTAGATAGGCGGGTGGACATGCAACAATCAATATACGCCAACATAAATGCGGATTGCTCAATTTTTCAACCCCGACTCATTTTTTCGAATGTTAAAATCGGTGATATGGGTGGATGGATGCGGATTGGGCAGTGGGTTGGGTTATGCAGTTTTTTTGTACACCCCTAAGTACATGTAACATTGTCACAAATGATCACAGTAGTTGATCTGAAATAAGCTTGGTAAATGGTGCCTGAAATTTGGGGTTTCCTCTCAATTAAACAGAATATATATTTCAAATGATTGGATTATAACTTGAATCACCTTCTTTGGTCATCAAAGAGTTGTATTTCGACTCGATTTCTCCGTTAGATACAAAATATTTTCGTTGAAAAAGTCTTATACTTTCTATGACATCCTCCTACTATATATGTCTTTTCAACAATCTTATTCAATCATTGCCTTTGTGTAACTCAGCTGTTGATGACTCTACTGGTCTGTTTCAGTTTGGTTGAGTTGAACACTCAATTGGCCTAATTTGTTCAGCGATGTTGACTTAGCTGCTCTCCATGTGTATTACTTGAGTTGAATACTCAATTGATTTCTTATGTTCTGCATGCTGGTTAGATCAGTCTGCTTGAACACTCAGCGGGTTTGGTTATCCGGCTGGACTAATGACATCATCTTAGCAGTTCAATTTATTAGTCGTTGTCCTGGTCTTTGTTAAGCTATGCTGGTCACACAATGACATGTTCCTGCTCACCTGTGTAGTTTATCCAACTGGTCTATTCTATTGGTTCTCTTGATTGCCGTGTTCAACTGATTGTTCACCCAGCTGATCTGTCGGTTCTATTCTGCTGCTAACTCAGTTGATCTATTTTGTTGAGTGTAGAACCATCAGCTCCAATGCATTTCTTCTTTGATAGACATTATCAAACTACCAGAGGTGATTTGACTTCACTAGATTGAATCCTTCCTACTTTACTGGTATGCTCTGAAGCAAATTAACCTTGATACACACTTGATTCAAAATATCAGCAACAAAAATATAAGTTTTGTTAACTTCAAAATCAAGATTATTAGGATTTCTTAAAATCACAATTGTAAGAATATCAAATGATTCCATAAATTAATAATTTAACATCCATTTATTTGAATAAAAAAAAAACTAAAAATGAGAGCTGATGAAATCCATCTATATATTTAATAATCATCCAAACATATTGTGTGCAAATTGACTAAGGATATGAAATCTAAATTTATCGAATTGTTACATCCAAATGCACCCTAATGTTTGAGATGAATTTTATGTCGGAAATCGATTTTCAAAATGAGTAGTGAATTTGTTAAAATTAATATTAACTAAATGAAATTTATATTGTTTTGTTGTTGTTAACCAAGTTCTATTCGGTCCCCCTTTTTCTAGGTTAATGTGTATATTTGTCATGATCTCACATCACCTAATTGAGATATTTATTGATAGTATAAGTACATATTCATACCATCATAATCGCTTCTCTATAAGTTTCTTCTCAATAGGTGCAACCTCAACTTTCTTTTTAATGTTTTCATTTATTATCTTGCTCATCATCATTGATGATGTGTCCACACATAAACTTAACATCATGATCTCAACAACTCTCATCTTTTGCTCGTGCATTCGGTTCATAATTCAACATTCAGCTGCATATATTATAGCAGATCTAACTGCCATTTTCTAAGGAAAGGAAAAATTTCACAAAACAATAGTTAGACTTATTATGTTATATGTAGTTGAATGTTGGCCCATGAAACGAGTGCACGAGTAAAAAATGAGAGGCATCGAGATAGGATGTTAATTTGGATGTGCAAACATTCGAGGATAGATATATTTTTATTAAACTTATAGAGACACGATTAAGAAGATATAGACATGTAGGCGATCAATAAACACCCCAATAAAGCGACATGAGAATATGATAAAGACATATTAACCGGGGAAGAGGGAAACCAAAAGGGACTAGATTGTCAATGATAAAATATGATAAACTTTATTTAAATATAGATGAGAATTTAGTAGGAAAAGAGTACTTGATAAAACATCGTGATTTAAAATAAAAAACAAAATCAGTCGATAATAAAATTTATATAACATGTAATAGGGAGGATATATAGACCCGACCACGGTTCAGAACCGTCGGTTAGACGGTTCAGAACCGCCGGTTCGACGGTTCAAAAAACATCGACCCTTAACCTTAACCTTCCTTGACGGTTACGGTTACGGTTCCGGTTCCGGTTACGGTTAACCAACGGTTACGGTTACTGTTTGACCCTTATTTTTAAAAAAAATTTAAAAATAGTACTAAAATTTGAAATAAAGTGTAAAAGGTGTATGAATGTGTTTTCATCCATGGATTAAACATAAAATAACGTAAAATAAATTCAAGCCCAGATAATCAAAATGTGTAAGATATATTTGTTTGGTCAATATATATTGTAACACTATATTTAGATCAACAACGCTCTTATAGCATAGTGGTTGAAGCTAATTATTAAAGTTGGTGGTCATTTGTTCAAATATACACCATAATATATATTTTAAATTTAAAAATATAAAAAAAATTAAAATAAACCCTTGAACCGCCGGTTAACCGACGGTTCACGGGTTAGCAAAATCATGACCCTTAACCCGCCCTTCTATAGACGGGCCGGTTACGGTTCCGACCCTTCACCGTTGACCCGGTTAACCGGCCCGTTGACCACGGCCGGTTCAAGGTCGATGATGACCCTTGGTCGGGTCTAAGGATATACATCGAGACCTCTCGAAGAAAAAAATTGCACCGAATTTCTTAATGATAATGTCGAATATTTAAGAAACTCTTCTAAGTACCTGAAGTATGATAAATTGGAAGATCTAAATTTAATAGGGTAATTATGTAATTGGCAACGCATTTTTTTAGCAACTATTACCACTATTTGAAGGTGGGGACAGAGACTCGAACATTAGATATTCGGATCTGCGATCGATGTCAGATGGACTACATTATATCGAGTGTTAAATTGTATTCTTGGTGTTTAGCATTAAATATCAATTTATGTTGCATCTTGGACCCTCAGCTTAACTATTTTTTCCATCATGGAGGCAACCAATTATTAGGGCAATTTTGTCATTATATATATTTAATTCTCATGTGAAGCATCAATTACTTCATGCTATTTAAACAAATCAAAACAATTAAAATATGCACTTAAAAAGAACTCTTTGATGTAGCTTAACTGATAAGATCTAATATACACTTGGGAGAGACTCGAGTTCGAGTTCCATGGCATGCGAAAAAATATTTAGCTCATCTTCCTCTATATATATATATATATATATATATATATATATATATATATATATATATATATATATGAAAAGATAAAATTTATTTGAAGGATTAATATAAAACAAAGTGCTCGAGCTCGAATATTCAAAGCTAAGATACTAAAGTTCGAGATCAATTTAAACTGATGCTCAAGCTACATCGAGCTCGAATCAACTTTGATCGAGACATTCATGAACTTTTCGCAAGCATCTTGACTCATTTGCATCCCTAGTTCGGACTCGGAGTAATGGTATCGCTGGTATGACTGGTTAATGGATTGAAATGTCCCAAAATTTATTTGAAGGATTGATGTCCGAGTGTTGGGCTGCCATGAAAATGAAGCCATCAAATAGAAACTTTTAAATAAAAATATTTTCTCAATTTAATTTGTTCTCCTCCAATTAATGGACCAATAAGATGGGTTCAAGAAATTGGTTAAAGACTCGACCGGCCAATTGAAAGCAGGCCCAGGCCCGGTCACCCAAGCTTAAGACAGCAAGGCCCGCAAACCCATTCAAACTTGTAAATAATATAGCCATCGTATATTAATACTTGAGTTAAAACTAATTTTGATTAAATTGATATATAACAAGATAATTTTTTTCTTGAAAATCCTTATACAACTGTGATATCACCTAAATTTGCGATGACTTGCTGATATCAATAGAGAGGGGGTTCACCTCTCTTTCTCCTCCAACACTCAATATAACAGCCGGGGTATTAGCAAATATCCTCTGCAATGACCTGAAAATACGAAGCAAATGTGAGAAGGGGCCGGAAGTTATTCCGGCGGGTCCCCTCCGACGCTCAAGTCAGGCAAGAGAATATGAAGAGAATATATGCTGTAAGTGAAAGCAATTATAACATTGGGGTTAATCAATACTCCAAACCTGGTATTTATAGGCGGAAACCTAAGAGTAGTATGGCAACAAGGACTCTTTCCATGTTTATCCCAATCTTACCCAGATATGTTAAGATCCTGATAATACAATCAAATCCCTGATATTGCTCCGCATATCTAGGACCAGATATCTTGGGGAACTGGTTTCCTTGCTGAGAGCCGGTAGCAACAAGGGAAATGAGGAGAGCTCGGCCTATCAGCTCGGGCTCTCAAAAGAGGTCTCACATCGAGTTACGGGAGGGAAACAGGTAAGGCGAAACAGGTTGGCCAAACAGATCGGGTCTCGCAAAAGAGCTCGGATGGGTAGGCGAGGTCTCGCCGAAGAATGACGAGTAACATGCCTTGGAGCTAGGTCGGCTCGTCAGGTGGTATCTTCTAGCGGGTATCACAGTCCCCCCTCCCTGTCGAGCTGACGTTGTAGACCAGAAGCTCGTATGTGCTGAGTTATCCTGACGAGCCAATTCTTGAAAAAGGCAAACTTGATTTAGGCGGGAACTAACGGCTACAAAATTTGAATTTTAAATTGAAATTGTGACCGTTGGGCTCCCCTCCCGATTCCCGAGGCTAATCTAGACCGTACAGCGCATCAAGGATCAACGGCCAAGATTCGTTGAGGTCTCCCTATATATACCACTCCGGGTCCCTCATTATCCACTTTTGCCATTTTAGAAACAGATCGGATCCGACCTCTTTAGCTTGCCATTTTTATTTCTGAAAACTCCTAGATACGTTTTCTCAGCTGTTTTTGTTACAATGTCTTCACCTCAATTGTTTCCTTCCCCTCTTACTGACGAGGAGCTTAGAGCGGTAGATCAGTACGGCTCATTTATCCCGAAGGGATTGCCCTTCCTGAGGGAGTTGAGCCCCTTGAAGAAGTGGTGCGCACTGAGGCTCCCCAGGAAGCTGGGACCTCAGCCGAACCCGACCTTCAAGTGACTGAGGTCAGCCCTCCACTTAGATCAGAGTCGCCTCCAGGCAATTATCCTTGGTATGAACTTTATGTTCCTGTCTTGGATGAGTCAGATGAGGCCAAAATACGACAGGTCAGCCAAGCCCCATCTGATTATGAATTCATCTTCCATTCTTCTTCTCAACGACCCAACCAACCTCCTCAGGGTTTTTTTACCTTCTACCGCGGTCAGCTAGAAGGGGGTTTACGTTTTCCTCTTCCTGAATTCTTTCAAGAGTTCAGTAGTTTTTATCAATTAAACCTTGGCCAATTTTCTCCCAACTCCTTCCGAATTTTGTGTAGTCTCGTAGTTATCTTTAAGGCGTTAGGCTTACCTTATGACCACCCCACCCTCTCTTATTTTTTTCACATCAAGAGATCAGATGAGGGCCCCTGGTATGTCACCAGCCGACCTGGCTGTGCATTTGTTGGGGGTTATCCTAGCAAAATCAAAGACTGGAAAAATGAGTTCTTTTTTGTAAAGCCCTCCCAGCCCTGGGTCTGCTGCTCTGATTGGCTTGAACATCTCCCGGCTCTCCCCTCTCCTCCTAAAAATTTCAAAAAGAGCACCGCCTTCTTAGATGTGATGAACGCCATAGGAGGTCACTGTTTTAATTCATCTAAGCTGGTGGTGGAGGATCTGCTTTGTTTTGCTGGGCTGAGTCCAGCTGATCTGACCTTAAGGGGGAGAGCCGGTACTGGTTCTAACATGCTTTAACAATTATTTTATTCACGTGTATTTTGTTCGGTGTGACTGAACTATGTATCTGTTTATACAGAAGACAGAGTTATGAACTCATTAGTGCTGAAAGCTATTCAGAAGAGGAAGCAAAAACAGGGCCAACCCCCAGCAACCGAGGGAGTCACCATTGTGGATGTAGGAGGTGAGAGCCCCCCCGAAGATGTAGCCCAGCTATCCCGGAAAAGACCGGCAGCTCCTGGGGGTTCGTCAGGGTCTACTGCTGTTGAAGCTCATCCTCTGAGGCAAGTTCGGTCACGCCCAGATCCGTCCGACCTCCCTTCAACGGGTGAGAAAGGGGGTGCACCAGCTCGTGTGGAGAGATGTCGTGAGCGGGTGATGGAAGCTTACAGAGGTGGTGTACGACTAGTTGGGGAAGGCCCGAGCACCGTTGCCTTAGCTGTGGCTCGTGATCTTCCCAATACTGAGGATGCCCTTTATATGAGCCAACTGAGCTGGGGGGACCTGATGACCCGAACTGGGAGCCGTCTGACCGAGTCTATGCTCTTGATGGGTGAGTTTATGTCAAGGGCAAATATGATCCGAAGACAATCCTTGAAAGATGCCAAGGTCTTCGATAATATGCAAGACACCATTGCTGAGGCCAAATCTCTTCATGAGAAAGACATCTCGGAGCTGAAAACTCAGGTTGAGAAGGGGGCCGTCGCTGTGGCCGAGGCTCGTTCTTTGGTTGAGGTCCACAAACGTCAACATGAGGCTGAGCTCCGGGAGCTGCGTAATGAGTTAGCTTTAGCTAAAGGGCTAGCTACTTCTGCTGAGCAGGAACTAGCTAAATCTTTAAAGGAGGCGGCCGAGGAGAAACAAAAGTCTGAGGAGTTGGTAGGAGAGAAACTCCTTACTTTTATTGAGGCTGGTTTCCAGGGATGTCTTAGCCAGATCAAAGAACGTGGCTGTCTTGTGCCTGACGTCTCTTTAGATTTTCTAGACGTAGAGAAAGTAGCTGCCTCTCTCCCCCCTGATCTATAAATGTAATTTCCTCAGATTGTTCTCTTATTTAATGTTATTTCTGTTTTACCGTTCTTGTCATTTTTTTGTGGCGGACCAAGCATGTCGTAGCTCGGATTAGCTTAATAATTTACCACGTAATGGCAAAGACTAAACAGATAGGACCAAGTTAGATACAGATCGGCCTGGTTTAATAATGTACCAAATAATGTCAAACATTAAACAGCTGGGACCAAGGGCGATGCAGCTCGGCCTGGCGTAATAATTTACCCAATAATGTCAAACATTAAACAGCTGGGACCAAGAGCGACATAGCTCGGCTGGGTCTAATAATTTACCAATTATTGACAAACATAACACAGCTGGGACCAAGAGCGACATAGCTCGGCTGGGTCTAATAATTTACCAATTATTAACAAACATTACCCAGCTGGGACCAAGGGCGATGCAGCTCGGCCTGGCGTAATAATTTACCCAATAATGTCAAACATTAAACAGCTGGGACCAAGAGCGACATAGCTCGGCTGGGTCTAATAATTTACCAATTATTGACAAACATAACACAGCTGGGACCAAGAGCGACATAGCTCGGCTGGGTCTAATAATTTACCAATTATTAACAAACATTACCCAGCTGGGACCAAGGGCGATGAAGCTCGGCCTGGCGTAATAATTCACCGCATAATTGCAAACATTAAACAGCTGGGACCAAGAGCGACATAGCTCGGCTGGGTCTAATGATTTACCAATTATTAACACATTACCCAGCTGGGACCAAGGGCGATGCAGCTCGGCCTGGCGTAATAATTTACCAATGCTCCTGAGGCAGGTGGCACACCCATGCTCCTGGCGTGACCAGGGCTGAGCTCGTGCTCCTGAGGCAGATGGCACACCCATGCTCCTGGCGTGACCAGGGCTGAGCTCGTGCTTGCACACCCATGCTCCTGGCGTGACCAGGGCTGAGCTCGTGCTTCTGAGGTTGGTTGCACACCCATGCTCCTGGCGTGACCAGGGCTGAGCTCGTGCTTGCACACCCATGCTCCTGGCGTGACCAGGGCTGAGCTCGTGCTTGCACACCCATGCTCCTGGCTTGACCAGGGCTGAGCTCGTGCTTGCACACCCATGCTCCTGGCGTGACCAGGGCTGAGCTCGTGCTTGCACACCCATGCTCCTGGCTTGACCCAGGCTGAGCTCGTGCTTGCACACCCATGCTCCTGGCGTGACCAGGGCTGAGCTCGTGCTTCTGAGTTTGGTTGCACACCCATGCTCCTGGCGTGACCAGGGCTGAGCTCGTGCTTACACACCCATGCTCCTGGCGTGACCAGGGCTGAGCTCGTGCTTCTGAGGTTGGTTGCACACCCATGCTCCTGGTGTGACCAGGGCTGAGCTCGTGCTTGCACACCCATGCTCCTGGCGTGACCAGGGCTGAGCTCGTGCTTCTGAGGTTGGTTGCACACCCATGCTCCTGGCGTGACCAGGGCTGAGCTCGTGCTTGCACACCCATGCTCCTGGCGTGACCAGGGCTGAGCTCGTGCTCCTCAGGTAGGTTGAAAACCCTTTTCCTGGTTGTACAATATCTGGCAAAAATTATAAAACTTTGTATAATAAAAGAGTATATTGTCCAAAAACAAAAACAATCTTCGCTAAAATTTAAAGAGCTGAACTAAGAATAATATTTTCGGAGATGGTAAGCGTTCCATGGTCTTTTCAACATCTTCCCATCAGGACCTTCTAGGTAGTAAGCTCCTGAGCTTAGCTTTTCAACAATCTTGAAGGGACCCTCCCATTTAGGGTCAAGCTTGCCCACTTGAACCTCTTGCACCTTTCTTAGTACGAGATCACCGACCTGGAAAGTTTTCTGGATGACTCGTCTGTTGTACATCCGCGTCACACGATTGCGGTAGGCTTCCATTCTGATGGCCGCAGCCTCCCTTACTTCTTCAATCAGGTCCAGGTCATCAGCTCTTCTATCGCTGTTTTGTTCGTCATAGAAATGCACTCTTGATGATTCCGCTCCAATTTCAGCTGGGAGTACCGCTTCATTTCCGTAGACCATACTGAATGGGGTTTCACCTGTTCCCGTTCTTGGTGTAGTTCGATACGACCATAGAACATTAGGTAGTTCTTCAACCCAATTTCCCTTAGCTTTTCCCAACCTAGCTTTGATGCTTTGCACGAGAGACCTGTTGGTAACTTCTACCTGGCCATTGCTCTGAGGATATGCAACGGAAGTGAAAGCCTGATGGATTTTTAATTCTTCACACCATGCCCTGAGCAAAGCTCCTTGGAATTGCCTTCCATTATCCGAGATGATCTTCCGCGGGACACCAAATCGGCAAACAATATTTTTCCAGATGAAGTTGAAGACCTCTTTCTCAGTGATTCTGGCTAGTGGCTCTGCTTCCACCCATTTAGAGAAGTAATCAATGGCAACAATCAGAAATTTCTTCTGAGCTTTACCTGTTGGAAAAGGTCCTACTATATCAATGCCCCACTGATCAAATGGGCATGCCGCCACAATAGCTTTCATCATCATAGCTGGATGATGCTGGAGCCTGGAGTGTCTTTGACAACTATCACATGTTATAACCATAGCAGCCGAATCCTTCTGAATCGTAGGCCAGGAATATCCGGCTAGGAGCACCTTCTTAGCCAAGAAATACGATCCTAGGTGATTTCCGCAGCACCCCTCATGAATTTCCCTTAATACGTAGTCTGACTCTTTCGGACCCAAACAACGCAGAAGTGGTTGGGCAAAAGACCTCTTGTACAGGACGCCCTCAATGAGTATGAATCTCTTACTCCTTTTTTTGAGTCTATATGCTTTTTTGGTATCAGAAGGGAGCTTGGCATTGGTAAGATAGTCTAAGAGCTCTTGTCTCCAATCATTCTCTTCCACGGATTCAGATGGGACGTCCTGACTAGGAGTCAACTCAATTTGAAACACCACGTCTCTATCTTGCCAAGCGCGGAGAGCACTAGCCATTCTTGCCAAACTGTCGGCCTTTCTATTCTCCTCTCTTGGGATCTGTTTGAATGCTACCTCTAGAAATCCCTCCTTTATTTTTTCTATGGTACTTGCATAATGGATTAGCTTCTCGTTTCTAACCCCATAGGCGCCATCATTTGTTGGGCTACCAGCTGTGAGTCAGAGAAGACATGTATACGCTTAGCTCCAACATTTCGAGCAGCCCTTAATCCAGTCAATACTGCCTCATACTCTGCTTCATTGTTGGAAGCTCGGAAATCCAATCGAACTGCCAAACATACTTCTTCTCCGGTAGGAGAGATCAGCACAACCCAAATCCCACTTCCCTCGTTACAAGAAGAACCATCTACAAATGCTTTCCATAATTCTTCTTTTTCGGGATGTACAGTCTCCGCAATAAAATCTGCTAAGGCCTGAGCTTTGATAGCTGTGCGTGGCTCATACTGTATATCATACTCACCTAGTTCAGTTGTCCATTTAACAAGTCGTCCAGAGACATCCGCGCGACTGAGTATTTTTCCCAGGGAACTGTTTGTTAGCACTGTTATAGGATGGGATAGGAAGTAAGGCCTGAGTCTCCTAGCTGTGATGATCAACATTAGAGCCAACTTCTCGATCTCCTGATACCTCAGCTCCGCATCCTTCAAGGCATGAGATAAGTAATATATCGGCTGCTGTTCTGATTCCCTTTCTTTGACGAGAACCGAGCTGATTGCTTCCTCAGTCGCTGATAGGTAGACGTATAGCCTCTCTGCCTGCATAGGCTTGGCCAAAATTGGAAGTTCAGCTAAGTATTTTTTCAATTCTTCAAATGCTTCCCCACATTTTTCGTCCCAATCAAATTTCCCAGCCTTCCGGAGTATCTTAAAAAAGGGGAGACTTCTATGAGCTGATCTAGAAATAAATCGTGATAAAGAAACGATTTTTCCAGCCAAGCGTTGCACCTCTTGAAGGTTCTTCGGCGGAGACATCTCACAGATAGCTCTCACCTTTTCTGGATTAGCTTCAATCCCCCTTTCTGTCACTATATAGCCTAGAAATTTCCCGCTTTTTACCCCGAATACACATTTCTGAGGGTTTAAATTTAACCCGTAAGACCTAAGGGTGGAGAAAGTCTCAGTCAGATCGGCAATGAGATCGGTGCCACTTTTTGATTTTACAAGAATGTCGTCCACGTATACTTCCACATTGCGGCCTAGCTGTTTTGAAAACACCTTGTCCATCAAACGCTGGTAAGTAGCTCCTGCATTCTTGAGCCCGAAGGGCATAACAACATAGCAAAAAGTCCCATCTGACGTGACAAAACTGACTTTATCTTGATCTTCTCTTGCTAGAGGAATCTGATGATATCCCTGGTAGGCATCCATTAAGCACAAGTACTGATGTCCTGCTGTTGAATCAACCATCTGATCAATCCTTGGTAATGGGTAACAATCCTTCGGACATGCCTTATTAAGATCTCTGAAGTCTATACACATCCTCCACTTTCCAGAGCTCTTTGGTACTAAGACCACATTTGAGAGCCATGTTGGAAATTGTATTTCTCGAATTTGACCTGCCCGAAGGAGCTCCTCCACCTGCTCTCTTATGACCTTATCCTTTTCAGGTCCAAAATGTCTTTTCTTCTGTTTTACAGGTTGGACTCCCGAGAGCACATTCAAATGATGTTCTAGTACGTCTGGTCTAATTCCTCTTAGATCTCGAGCACTCCAGGCAAAGATATCCTCATTTTTAATTAAACATGAAATGAGATCGGCTCTAATGTTTATTTCCAAGTCCTTGGCTATTTTTACTTTTTGATCAGTAGAGACGAGCTCAATTATTTCAGGTTCTTCATCCAAGCTGTTGGGAATGCCTTTGTCTTTAGGAACACTATACCCAGCTCTTTCAATACAACCGATCTCCCGGCGAGCTCGGTTCACGTCTTCCTTTACTTCGTCCACGTAACATCTGCGGGCTGTTTTCTGGTCACCACAAAGAACCCCAACTTCTCTACCCACTGGGAATTTTAATTTCTGATGATAGGTAGAAGCTACCGCCTTGAAGTCCTTCATTGCAGGTCGGCCTAAGATTGCATTGTACGATGATGGTGCTTCTACCACAGTGAAATTAACCATCTTTGTTATGCGAGACATCCCATGACCCAGAGATAAGGGCAAGTTGATCTGTCCAAGCGGTTGAATTGCGTGCCCGGTGAACCCATACAGAGGAGTTGCAATGTGTTCATATTTTGACCCCTCTATCTGCATCTTTTCTAAAGTATCTTTAAATAAGACATTGACTGAGCTCCCAGTATCAATGAAGATCCTTGCTACGTCATAATTAGCTATGGTTACGGTCACGACTAGGGCATCATTGTATGGAGTTGCAACTCCTCTCAGATCATTAGGTCCGAAGCTTATGACAGGCTCATCCCTTTCAATTAACTCTTCTGATACTTCGAAATTTTCCATTCTTCTACCATGACTTTTCCGAGCTCTGCCCGAGTCTCCATCCGTGGGTCCCCCTGAGATCATATTAATAGTTCCTCGGGTAGGATTATTATCCACCTGTTCGACCCTTCTCCTTTCATTATCTGTTTCTTTAGGAGCGATACCCCTTTCACGGGACCTGGTTCGGCCCCTATATGGTGTCTTTTCTCTTCTTTTTCCTTGGTACCGGATTCTACCCTGTCCTTTCTGAGAAGGTTCCTGCTTCCTTGTTAGCAGAGTTTTTATTTCAGAGTCTCTTCTGATGATTCTTTCTACCTCATCTTCAAGCTTCTGGCACTCATTCGTTATATGACCGTACTCTCTATGGAATTCACAATACTTATCAGAAATAGGCGTACGGGACCCATTATCCAACTTCCTGGGTCTTTCCAGTTTCTTTCTATCATCACATATTTCCATAGCTCTTTCCAAGCTCATGGATAGAGGTATGCGTGATGCAAATTGACTTCTAGTTCGACCACTTTCATCAGCCCTGTCAACAGTTCTTTTCTTACTTAACTCTAACTTATCCTTCTTCTCTGATGGCCGCAGATCAACCCTTCTCTGTCTCTGAGCATCTTCTAGATTGATATACTTTTCAGCTCTTCCCAGAAGTTCGTCATAACTTCTAGGAGTTTTCTTTACCAGGGATTTAAAGAACTCTCCTGCCTTAAGCCCTTGTGTAAAGGCATTAATAAGGACATCCATCGTTGCAGTGGGGACCTCTAAGGCTACCCCGTTAAAGCGTTGTACGAACTCCCTCAAGGACTCCTGTTCATTCTGCTTGGTAGTGAACAGGCTCAAAGAAGTTTTTTGATACCTCTTACTGCTGGCATACTGGTTTAGAAAGGCAGAACTGAACTCCTCAAAGCAGCTTACAGTGTTTGGTTTAAGTAAATTAAACCACTGTTGCGCCGATCTAACCAGGGTGGTAAGAAAAACACGGCATTTGATCCCATCAGAATACCTATGCAACAGAGCAGCATTCTCAAATCTTCCAAGATGCTCTTCAGGGTCTGTGCTTCCATCATATTCTCCCACTGCAGGTTGTCTGAAATTTGGCGGGAGTTCCTCTCTTAGAATATTTAGGGAGAATGGACTTTCTCTCCTAGCCACTGGAGTTCGGCCACCAAGATGCTGGGCCAATCGCCTTATCTCTCCCCATACAGCCTCCATTGGATCTATTAGCGGAGGCTCTACTTGTGTATCTACCACAGCACTGGCTACCCTATTGTTTTCACGGACCTGTTCTGGCTGAACAGGCGAAGGCGCCTGATTTGTTTGAGAAGGCGGTGGAGGTTGATTAGATTCCGTTGGTGGCGGAACCTGGTGTTGGAAAAGAGTATTTTGCATGGTCTGACTGATGAATTGTGCCAGTTGCTCCATATCATATCTCCCACCTTCATAACAGATGGAGGTGCCTGATCTTCCTGCTGTGGAGGAACATCTTGATTTTCCACACTGGGATTTAATCTTTCTTCCTGATTCCTCCTGACTCCACGCCCACGTCCACGTCGTCCAGCCATATCAACGTCTTCAATTCAGTAAATAGTTCCCACAGACGGCGCCAATTGATATCACCTAAATTTGCGATGACTTGCTGATATCAATAGAGAGGGGTTCACCTCTCTTTCTCCTCCAACACTCAATATAACAGCCGGGGTATTAGCAAATATCCTCTGCAATGACCTGAAAATACGAAGCAAATGTGAGAAGGGGCCGGAAGTTATTCCGGCGGGTCCCCTCCGACGCTCAAGTCAGGCGAGAGAATATGAAGAGAATATATGCTGTAAGTGAAAGCAATTATAACATTGGGGTTAATCAATACTCCAAACCTGGTATTTATAGGCGGAAACCTAAGAGTAGTATGGCAACAAGGACTCTTTCCATGTTTATCCCAATCTTACCCAGATATGTTAAGATCCTGATAATACAATCAAATCCCTGATATTGCTCCGCATATCTAGGACCAGATATCTTGGGGAACTGGTTTCCTTGCTGAGAGCCGGTAGCAACAAGGGAAATGAGGAGAGCTCGGCCTATCAGCTCGGGCTCTCAAAAGAGGTCTCACATCGAGTTACGGGAGGGAAACAGGTAAGGCGAAACAGGTCGGCCAAACAGATCGGGTCTCGCAAAAGAGCTCGGATGGGTAGGCGAGGTCTCGCCGAAGAATGACGAGTAACATGCCTTGGAGCTAGGTCGGCTCGTCAGGTGGTATCTTCTAGCGGGTATCAAACTGTTTTTCTGAACATTACTAAAAAAAGTTAATCTTATTGGGGAAAATTACAAAAAATATCATGTAAATTGTGCTATTTTGGGTTTGGTATTTAATAAGTTAAAATTTCACTTCAGTCAAATAACTTGTTTTTTTTATAGTTTTTTTCAATTTTCATTGGAGCGCGAAAAAACGTCAATAATATTCGATGTTACGTTAACAATATACAACACCACATCTGTAATATCCAATATCATGCTAGAACTCCAGCGAAAAATGACAAAAAGTATATATAAAAATAATATTATTGTAATCAAAACTCAAAATAAAACCAACTAATAAAACGATTTTGCTAATTTCCCAATCATACTCGGTTTAATCTCATTTGTGTATGTTATGAAGATACATTGTTTCTTTCTCTTATTCATTATATATTTTTATTTAAAATTGTCTCGACCTCAAACCGTGAAACTCTGGACTCGATTCATAGGGCAGTATCAGATTGTCTCGACTCGTGCACCAACCAAGTCCGCGCATGAACGAGCTCAAACTTCCTCCGATATGTTTGCTCTCTCTTAAATCTAAATCAAAGAATGTGGAAAATAGCATCACTTATTGTTTGATAGTCTTTTTCTTTTCTAGTAAAGATCTGATTCATGTGAAAACGCTATGTACCAAAGTATTTTGTCGTTTCAATAGTAATAATATTGCAAAGCTAAAAAACCCTAGAAAGGTATTGACTTCACGATTTGGACTTAATGAGGAAGGAACTCATGAATAAGTTTTTGCCATTATAAATTTGTTGGTCCCATTATTACTTTAAACAACACGTCGGTCAATTCATTTAAAGGGCTGTCCAATTTATTTTTGGACCTAATCCCTTTTTTTTTTTAAATTAATGTATCTAAAACTAAGTATGTTTCATACATGAATACAATTAATTAATCTAGTATTAAAGCAGCCTATATGTTGTGCGCAATCTGGATTATCTTTCGAAGGTGCGGTCTTTTCAATAGGTATAATGATTGACATAAATAAAATCGAACTTGTGGCTATGGGTGAAAGGTAGATATCATATTAACTTTCCTTTCTATTAGTGATTGGTCTATAGATCTCATCATACGTCTTGAAGATGATATAGTACATTAAATCCCTACAGTTTGGGTCCATTTACGGTCCAGTCTTTAAAGTTTGTCAGTGACACAGTTTAATCCCTATAATTTTAAAAAAATTCCCGGTTCAATCCCCGACGTGAAGTCGGCCGAAGAAACCAAACAGAGACGGACTGATTCGAGAACATTTTTAAAACTTTAGGTAGTAAACCAGGTCTGGTTTGTTCCCCATTCGGTCCCTAAAGTTTTAAAAGTATTATCGATTCAATTCCTCTCTGTTTGTTCACTCAAGGCCAACTTAATGTCATTGAATAATTGAGAAATTTTCGAAAACTTTAGGGACTAAACTTTGGCACTGACAACTTTAGGAATTGAACCGAGATAACTACAGTGACGTTTTTATGTATTTATCCCTTAAAAGTTGCAAATGAATTATTGTTGGAAGTAGCTTGGTTGATGATCTCGTTTTGTATTGTCTAATTTGAGGTTGTGTTGAACATTCCTTGTGTTTGAAATGGTACTTCTTGTATTCATACCTAATAAATCTGTCTTATCAAAAAACAGATTCGTATATTTTCTTGTTTTTTTATTTACTTTTAATAGATATTTACGACATTCATATATATGCCAAATATCATGACTAATATATGGAAATATCAGCACTATAAAATCATGTACAACATGAAATCACATCAACTATATATGATTCTCATTTGACATATTCTCATCATAAATGCAAGCACTGTTATAAGTATCAACTGAATTTTTTGTATTCTATGGTTTTTTTAATGAAACAATTTTTGATGTTATTGAATCATGATATATATATATATATATATAGATATTGATTTTAATAAAACATTCAAAACCATGTTAAAAAGGTCCAAAATATGTAAAATAAATATAGATATAAGACAACTTTACAAAAAAAAAAAAAAAAACAACTAAGCATTTAATCCCAATGACTTGGGATATGCTACATGAATAATAGAGAAAATAAAGTCGAGTCGGACACATGTGTCAGTCTTCTCCAAACGCTTCTATCGGTCAACATATAATCTGTAATCCAATTTGCACTCCAAGCCTTTGCGTATAACTGCGATCGTCCTCTCGCTCTCGTGAACTTGGCGAAATTCATGGACTCTACTCGACGCATAGGTGCACTGCTGGGCCTACATCGAACATGACCAAACCAATGTAAGCGATTTTCTTGCATCTTCTCTTCTATACAAGCTACACATATTCCAGCTCAAATATCTTTGTTCCTTATTTTATCTCTTCTGGTCTTACCGCACATCCAACGAAGCATACACATCTCTGCCACACTCATCTTTTGGATATGATTAATCTTGGGTGTCCAACATTCCATCACATACAACATTGAGGGTCTAACGACGCTATAAAACTTTGCCTTCAATTTCAGCGGGATATTACGATCGCATAGAACTTCGGTGGCATTTCTCGATTTCAACCAGCAAGCCTTAATCATGTGGTTAACATCTTGTCAATCTCTCCATCCTTTTAGATAACTGAACCTGGGTATCGAAACTTGCTGCTCATCGATACCCCTTGACCACCGAGTGCTACAACACCGAAATCCCAAAAGGAACGACCATTAAATCTTCACTCCATATATTCCGTTTTAGACATACTTAATCTAAAACCCTTTGATTCCACGTCTCTCTCCATAACTCCAATTTGGCATTTACCCATGCCATTGTCTCGTCGATTAACACAACATCGTCAGCAAAAAGTATGTTTCAAGGTAATTTAGTATGTATGTCTTTTGTTATATCATCCATCACTAGGGCGAACAGGAAAAGACTCAGCGCAGACCCTTGATGCGTTGGCATTTTTGATGTGAACTTTTTTCTTCATCAAAGCCCACCATAATATCTCCCTTCGTACATTATCGCAGGCCTTCTCAAAGTATATAAAGATCATAAGCATATCTTTACTCCTCTTACGATAGCGCTCGACAAGTTGACTAAGTAAATGGATAGCTTCAGTAGTTCAACGTCCTAGAATGAACCCGAATTTGTTCTCCGATATCTTAACCTTCCTCCTTAAACGACATTCAATTATCATATCCCAAAGCTTCATTGTGTGACACATGAGTTTTATACCATGATAATTGGTGCAACTCTGAATGTCACCCTTGTCATATAGATAGGGATGTGAGCACTCTTTCTCCATTCATTTGGAATTTTGTTACTCATCCAGATCTTGTTAAATAGATCTGTTAGCCACTTTATTCCCGTCGGTTCTAAACCTCTCCATACTTCAATAGGGATTCCATCAGGACCAACTGCTCTTCGTGCTTTCATTTTGTTCAAAGCTTCTTTAACCTCAGATTCTCTAATTCTGCAAGTAAACACACAGTTTACATCATGTTGATGGATATTAAGATCACCTAAATCTTGGCTAGAGCCATATTTGAACAAGCTGTTAAAATATTCTTCCATCTTGTTTTGATGTCTTCATCTCTAACCAAGACTTTATGGTTCTCATCTTTTATGCATTTCACTGCACATAAGTCTCTTGTCTTCCTCTCCCTCGCTCTGGCAATCCTGTAGATATCTTTTTCTGCCTCATTGATATCCAATTTATCGTACACTTCTTCGTAGACTTTAGCTCTAGCATCTTGAACCGATGTCTTTGCTTCTTTTTTGGCAAGCTTATACCTTTCGAATGTTGTCCCATTGTTGTTGTTCTTCAGCTCTCTGTAAGGATCCCTCTTGATTCGGATAGCCTTCTTTACGTCTTCGTTCCACCATGAGCATCCTTACCCGGTGGAGCATATCCTCTTCACTCACCAAAGATTTCTTTAGCTGCCATTTTAATGTCATGAGCCATTTTGTTCCAGGTGGTATCACGATCATCTCTTGGCGTCCAATTAACTTTCTTGACTACATTTTCTACAAAAGCTCCAAAGTTACCTTCTTTTAACAACCACCACTTAATTCTAGGTTCTAATTATTCTTAATTCTAGTAGCCTTACTCTTAATCATAAGATCTAGAACTAAAAGTCGGTGTTGAGTAACTACACTCGCTCCTGGAATTACCTTACAGTCCAAGCATTTAACTCTATCTATCCTTCTAGCCAAAAAGAAATCTATTTGGGTTGCACTAGACCCACTTCTAAAAATAACTAGATGAGAGGACCTATCCTTGAACCAGGTATTCGCTAGGACTAAGTCATATGACATGGCAAATCCAAAAGTGAATTACCTACGGCGTTCCTGTCCCCAATGTCATAGCCTCCATGAACACTCTCATAATCATCCCGATCAGAACCTACGTGCCCATTGAAATCTCCCCCGATGAAGATTTTCTCATTAAGGGGTATTCCTTGCACCACGTCGTCTAGATCTTCCCAAAATTTCCATTTAATAGCCTACTCTAGACCAATTTGGGGTGCATATGCACTAATGATATTAAAAATATCATTGCCTAAAACTAGCTTAACTAATATTATCCTATCTCATTCCTCATAACTTCAACTACATACTCAAGCAGTTTATTTTCTACGATTACACCTACACCATTACGATTCTTATCCTTACCTATGTACCAAAGTTTATAGCCCCAAGGAGCTATAATTCTAGCTTTTTCACTTACCCATTTGGTCATATACATAATACTAATTTTTCTTCTACTCATATTCTCTACTAACTCTGCTAATCTATCATTAAGGGAACCTACATTCGAAGAGGCTAAACGAATCACATGGTCTTGGTTTCGAGCTAACTTCTTTACCCCCACTTGCTCGAGGTGAGGGAACCATTGCTCATTTGACACCACACCCAGGCGTCGATGTGGCGCGATGTTTCTGGGCGACGACCTAGCAGCCCTTGCCCACTTATCACTACACCGGGATCCAATGCAGCGCGTCGCTGTGTAGGGAAATCCCGAAAGCAATTCATCTTATAGTTCATGTCATTGAGATGTGACTAATTTATTTGGCTGGCTGTCACAGGCCTACCACCCCCTCCTTTTTTACACTGTCTTGAGACATGCAGTGATACATATCATAAGTGATCAACATCACAAGTTATGTATATCAATGGCGGAGTTATATAAGACAACTTTATGGGTAAAAAAAGGTAGGATGGATGTTTTACGTCATCGTGCATGGTGATGAACATATAAGGGAAAATTACCAAAGTGTTTCATTAAATATGGGTATTCACAATAGTAATCCCAAATTTTTAGTACAAAATAAATATAGTCTCATAGAAAGTGATGTTTTATCAAAAAGTGATCACAATATCTTTTTTCCATTAAAAAAAAAAAGAAACAAATACGTATCGTGCACATGACAACATATGTCGACATGAAAGCTTTGTTCTTATACGGTTACATATCCGTTTCATTTTTAATGAAAGGAAAACGTGATTTTCGCTAATGTGTCATCATTAGCACCAGAAAATTAAAGAACACGCCCGCTAATCAACTAACATTCAATATTGTGTAACTCGTATTCGTGGTTTTTTAATCAGCACTTGCATTCATTGAGGGGACAAGAAGATTAATAACGAGTCACGTTATAATATTAAACATTTTTTAACAATTAAATAAACATTAGAAGATTTAGAAAACAGCAAAATATTTCCACGTGAAAAACAAATTATTTTCATTTAAAGGACTTGATCACCTTTTTTTTCCTTTATCTATAAATAATTCGGTATGATCAATTGGAAAAAATAATTTATTATGCATGAAAAGACGACGACTGTGGGGTCCTCTTTACTTAATTCATTTTGTATCCATTAAACATACAATGTGAGTCTGAATTAAGTAATGTACCATGCACGGATTAAGAGTTCATACTAGTTAAGTTGTTTACAAGGTTATCAAAAACCTAACAAACTATACATAACATGTACATAAACAACCTAATCCAAAAGAACTCCTAGGCAGTGGTTCCCCTCGCAGCGGAAATCATGACTCACGTTCCCCACGTATATGAGTCCCTACAGAAACATTCACACAATGAGTATAGATAACAAATATCTCAGTGCAATATCAAACCACAATATCAATATCAATGATAAAGCACAAATAAATCATCAATACTGAATGTTCTGTATCATGCATCCCCAAATGCACTATGTCATGACATGTCTCAACAATTTCCCTATTATCACGAGCCCCATATGATATGCCTAATCAGCTCAATATGTCAGTGGAACCACATCACATCTGCATATTAGCAGCACATATCATAGTACCATGCTCATCGGTGATAATCACCAGAGTATATACCCACACCAGGCGTATATCTCTCAAGCCAAAGCATATGTAGTATATCTATCGTGGCAACGATCCCAGCCAAAGCATATACCACACCAGGCATATCTATCGAGGCATTGATCTCACCAAAGCATATACACATATCTATTAAGGCATCCATCCCAATCATATGAAATCCATGTATGAACATGCATATGAACTACCAATCATATGACACAAGATAACATAAATCATATGATATTACAACCATAACATCATCATCGCATCATATATATACTCCGTACGTCAACACGTACCTGTATTGCGACACAAACGATTTAAATTAGGCGTTCCTGTCTAATTGCCTCGTTGTCCCGTCCCTTGAGAGGATGCTACAACAATGCCAACAATATAACATGTTATCATAGGCATAAAAATCAAATTCTACAAAAATATAAAATTTTCAACATTCTGCCATCACCGATCGATCGCCTAAAATCTCGATCGATCGCCGAACTGTTCATGCTTCACCGATCGATCGCACAAAATCACCGATCGATCGCCACCTTGCACCGATCGATCGCCTCAAATCACCGATCGATCGCCTCATGCTCAAACCGCCTTAAACCTTCACTGGTCGCGGCGATCGATCGAGACCACAGCCGATCGATCGGCCCGATCAGAAAAATGAGCAAATGGCGATTTTCAAGCTTATCTCCATGGTTCTTCTCCTATACCTCAAAGTTTAACATGTAAACATAATTCATGCAATCCCTAGTATCATATAAACATGTTTCTAACACCCTAGAAACAAATTCTTGGCAAAGAAACAAGTTATGATTCTAAGCATACATATTTGATATTCCAAGACACATACTTCATTACCAACTACACAATTCAAGTGTAAAATCATGAAATCCTTACCAAGATGGTACAATTTCACTTCACACACCTTCCTAGCTCAATTCACAAGTGAATCCTAAGCTTAAATCACAAGAAAGGTGAAAGAGAGGGAGAGAAGCTTGGTAGAGATTTTTAGGTGAAAAGTGGTGTATTGTGAGTTTAAGCTCACTAAGCTCTTTCTTATAGCCACTTGTTATAAGCACATGAGAACTCACCTCAACATGTAAATCCAACCACAAATTCACATGCTAATGCAACCTTACATGAAATACAAAGGCATATGAAATTCAAATTCAAATGCAACTCCAATTGCAAGTAAATTCACATGCATATTCCAAAGGCCTACTAGATCATGACTTAATATGTTATTAAATCATTGTTCACCATGTTTCATTATGAGTTCCACCTGAACCCTCAATATCATACCGCCATTTGATATAATTACACCATAATCATATCATACGTATATAACATAAATCGAGGCATTACAACGACGTACTTCCAAAAAGAAACAACTTCCTTTATTTTTAACAATTTAGTTCACGCAAAACTACGAAAATGATCCAATAGAATATGAACATTTGTAATAGTAGTCTTAATATTTTCTAATTAATCAAATATAGTCTCAAAAATTATTTTTAACAGAAATTATTTTCTAAAAAAGTGGACCCTTAGCCCTTAACAAAATTTGGGACCATTTTTGTTTTGAGACTATATTTGATAAAAAAACATTTATGTGATGTTATTTTATTAATTTTTTTTTTTGAGATTATATTTGATTAGTTCTTATAGTTTGGACTACGAATGCAAGTACTCGTATTATATGAGACTATTTATGTAATTTACCAAATAAAAATTGTTAATCTACTTGTTTCCAAATTGCAAGAATATTGTTAACTTTTTTGTAAGATTTAATTGCAAGAACCCACACCCATTATTGTTTTAGAAAATTAGTCATATACAAGGGGCCAAAATAATTAACCAAATGACTTAAATTACTAACAAACTTAAGGAAGTACAGTAAATTTTAGAACTTGATCGATGAACCTCTCGGATTGCACAATAAAAAAGAAAAGAAATTAATCTTATATTTGGGAAAACATCATACATAAAATGTATGACTTTCTTTTTTTGTAGAGTGTGGACGACTTGTATAACTCTCCTTTAATGCTTGGTCAAGTTGCTCATTTTAGTGGAAATAATTAATCGTTAAGGAGACGCCTTTGGATAGAATTCGAAACATGGAGCCCTAGCTAGCTACAAGTTGCCCCTCTCTCTTTCTATGCAAAATCCTTTTCACCTTTTTTTCCCAAGCATTGCCTGCCTTTGGACTGTAATCAGACTACTGGCTACGATAATTCAGTCCATTGTCTAGAATTAATCAATATATTATTTATATTTACCACTAGGTACAAATTTAATGTCCACATAATAAAATCTTAAAGTAGGAGTGATCATGATATATATACACACACACATTCATGGATAGATAAAGACACATATATAACTATAGGAAAAAGTGTCAAATTCGTCATTTAAGTTGACATATTCTTTATTTTGGTCCTCTAGACAATCAAGATTTCTTTTTCATTCTATAAATTGGCTTTTTGTTTTTAATCATATTTCACTAGAATGCAATTTTGCATAGGGTATTGCTAATGTATCCGATGCCAAATCAGCATTACAAAATATCATGGATAGTGTTCACAAACATGACAATAATTTAGGGGTGATAGATCCGATCTGTTACAATAACTAATCAAGCTTGAAGGAAGGATAAAAATATTCATTCCCGCAATTTAAGTTTACAAAAATGAAAATATGAAAACTGAGCTATTAAACTAACTGCTAAGTATTTACACATTTGTCTAAAGTAATCGTATGAGAAAATAAATAGAAGAAACATGTCTCCTGCTATTATGTACAAATAGCAACTATAGCCACCAACACTCCCCTCAAGCTTAGTGTAAGTTGACAGCACCAAGCTTGCTTGATAAGAATACATGTTGGTTCTTACTTAAGCTTTTTGTAAAAAAGTTTGCCACTTGAAGTGTTAAAGAGACATATGTTGTCCGAATAAATCCTTCTTTGATTTGATCTCGAATCAAATGACAATCTATTTCTATGTGTTTCGTTGGTTCGTGGTATTTTGGATGTCTGCAATGTGTAGATCAGCTTTATTATAGCAATACATTAGTGCAGGATCTATGCATTCAATTCCTATATCTTTGATAAACCAGTGATCCATATAACTTCACAAGTTGTAGCAGACATGGCTCTATATTCTGCCTACGCCGAGGAACAGGAAAACAACCGACTGTTTCTTGGTTTTCCATGACACCAATACATCCCCCAACTTCACACAAAACCCAGTAAGAGATCTCACTGTCATAGGGCAACCTGCCCAATCAGAGTCACAGAAAGAAACAATGGACAGTGAGTTTGTTAATGGTAACAGAAGTCCTTGACCTGAAGCACCTTTAAGATATTTAACCATTCTAATTGCAGCCTCCAAATGGGATTGTTTAGGACAATGCATGAACTGACTTAACCTTAGCACAACATAACAAATATCGGGTCTGGTAATTGTGAGATAGATCAAAAGCCCACAAGTCTTTTATATTCGTCGGAATTTTGCAACAAAGAATCATCAACCTTGTTCATATGAGACCTCTAGGAAGTTTGATCAAGTTCATGACTTGTTAACTTCAACTTTTGTTCCATAGGAGTGTGAAAGGTTTAGCACCAATCAAGCCTGCATCCTCAATCAAATCCAAAGCATATGTACGTTGGTTCAAGTAAATACCATGCATAAAGCGTGCTACTTCAATCCCCAAGAAGTATTCCAATGAACCAAGATCCTTAATTTTAATATGAGAATGCAAAAAAGACTTCAAAGAAGCAATAGAAAATTCTCACAATTACCCGTGATCACAATATCATCAACATATACCAAAGGCAATATAAAGTCGTAGCATCATGCTTAGCAAACAATGAATAATCATGTTTCGAGTGAGTAAAATCACCCTGAATCAAAATTGTAGCAAGGTTATCATGCCATTGCCATGATGCTTGTTTAAGGCCATACAAGGACTTACGTAGACGACAAACTAGAGCAATCCTTACTCGTCCATCCTTACCTACAAGTGCTCCCCCTTAGGCTTATAACCGGGTGGAAGTTGCATATATACCTCCTCATCCAAAGCCCCTTGAAAAAAGGCATTGTTCACATCCATTTGATGAAGTGTCCAACCCTTGACTGCTGCTATATTCGATAAACAACATATAGTAACCTTTAGTTGTAGGAGAAAATGTGTCATGATAATCCACCCCCGGTTGTTGTGTATAACCGTTAGCGACAAGCCTATGTTCAAAGATGGAATTATGGAACATTGGTTAGCACTTTCAATGAGCTTCATTATTTGACATTAGATTGTAGTGTGACACACATGCCTGTCATTTTCATATGTGTAGCTTTTGTATAATTCTGGCAATGATACTTGGTGGTTCATAACTCAGCTACCTCAATACAAATTGTAACTTTTGGTGCTGAGCTGCATTGTTACTGTTAAAAAATATTAAATGCACACTTACTGGATGAATGTAATTGGTCTCCTGTCACATGTCTTTGATGTGTCCTTTATAGCATCTGATTAGATGCCTTCGTTCATTTCTTCTGTCATTATTGGCTTCTCCTGGACCAACTAAAGTCCTTGATTTTCATACAACCTGAAAGGTAATAAGTTGTTCAATCCCTTAAAATAGAATGCTCTACTTTGTTTACCTTCCCATTGTTTGGCCTCTGAGAGAAAATAGATTTGATTTGAACATTGAAATGCAGAAGCTTGCCATGCAGAATAATTCTGAGTTGTATAGACTTAATTGAGACCCTCTCATGATATCACATTTACTTTGGAGTCCAATCCAATGAAATAGAGTGAACTTATCAACCATACCATCAGAATTTCTCTTGATCGTATACACCCATTTGCAACCTATAGGTTTGGCATGAGCAGGATGTGCCACAATATTCCAAGTGTGGTTGGCTCTAATGCCTTTAGTTCCAAATCCATAGCTAAATTCCATCTAGGATCAATAATGGCTCATGGTAAAGGTTCTGATTCAGGAGAACTGGAAGCTATGAAACATTGATGAGTAGGGGGAACTTTGAATATGACAGAAAATTTGACATGGATAAGCACAGGAGGTTGAAATGTTTTGTGGCAGAGTTGAACAAGAGTAATCCTTGGTCCAGATTGGTGGTCTAATATGTCTGGAGGGCCTTCGATGTTGTGAAGTTTCATTATGCAATGAGTCTTCTAGAATGGGACTGGATACTTGAATATCATCATTGTAAGAAGGCAGTTGAATGAGGGAAAACAGGAGAAGGGGAAGATTCCATGACAAAATGAAACATTTCTTCATGGAATGTGACATCTCGAAAACAAAAAAATTCTAGATTTGAGATCTTGAACTCGATTGCCCTTTTATGTATTTGAAAAAGCCTAAGAAGATATATTGAAGGCTACGAGAAGAAAATTTATCTCCACTCGGGAGATTAGTAGCATAACACAAGCAACTAAATTGTTCTCAAGTGTTGACATGAAGGTGGTTTGTGAAATAAGACCTCAAAAGTTGTCATTCAACGAAGGAATAGGATTTCGATTTATTAGATAAATAACAGTCATCACACAATCTACCCAATAAGTGAGTGGGACAGAGGATTGGAATCTAAGTGCTCTTGCAATATTCAAGCTGTGTCTATTTTTGCGTTCGACGACTCCAATTTGTTGAGGGGTATAATCACAAGAACTTTGATGAATTATTCCAAGGGATAAAAATAGAAGATTGCATTCGGATTTAAAAAAATCTCATGCATTATCAGTTCGTATGGTTTTTGACTTTACATAAATTGGTTTTCTACTAGGAATAAAAGTACGAAGCATATGAAGCACATCAAGCTTGGATTTCAATAAGAATACCCATGTTCACCTTGAAAAATCATCTACTCTTGTTAAAAATTATATATCTCCATATATGTTGAGGCGTTAAAGGGGTCTGAAATATCCACATGTATTAGCTCAAAGAGTTGTGTGGACCTTAAGGTACTAGGCGATGGAAAAGGAAGCCTAGTGTGCTTGGATGCATGACTAACATGGCAATGTGGAAGGCATACATGCTTTGAATAAATGGTAGCAATTTCATTCGAAATAAGGACATGTGCCCCAATCTTTTGTGCCAAGTCAAATCATTCACAATGTTGCAAGAAACAATATCTTTATTGAAAAGTAAAGTATTACAAGAAGTTTCAAAATAAGAGCTAGTATTGACAGTGTTTACATTCGAGAGTAATGGAGTACATGAATCAATAGATGATAGTCACTTTTTTAAACAAAATGAATACCAGTAGTGATCGATTAACCCGCAAGTGCACGGTTGTCAAGTTTTAGTATAATTTTAAAAAGTAGGGATGTCGTACCCACATGGACTAGTAGTAAGTACCAAACTTAATCAGTTTAATTATATTTAGCATACGATTGCAATAGTACAAAATAACGAATATAAATCAAAACTTCCAATCAACAAGCTCAATGAGACAAAGAATTCAATAGAGAAGAATTATCAAGACATCGATTCACCTATGCAATCCCCTACAATTATCTCATTAGCATCGACTGAATTTCCATATGGTTCTAAGGTGACGAGTTCTCCTGGATTATCTAATATACTATCTCGAGCTATATTAAACCTAATACCAATTACAATAAGATGTTGTGCTCTTATTTATCAATTTGATATTGCATAAAACTTTGTGAAAAGTTCTAACTTTTGATTACTAGATATCTATTGCAATCACACACGTATTTGATCTCATCTCTCGATCTCAATCTGAAATCCGCGGCATAATTTACTAGGTCATATTATAACATCATATCTCGCTCTCAGTTATAACACCCAATTCAATTCAGTGGTGTTCAATCCATGAAAGCATTAAAATTATAAACTATGCACAAAGATCATATGATTTCAATCAAAAACTAACAATTAAATCATAGGTTCAAGCATATGATCCCCAGTCTTGATAAAATAAACCTAGCATATAATCATTTTCATAGAAAGACGAGTATATAATTTTCCTAAGCAAAACAACATCAAAACTATGAATTAAATAATCATAAAGTTTCAGAAATAGTAATGGATGCGATGAATTGACTCAGGGCGTTGTTCGTCTTTCGTCTCTTCAACGATTCTTGCTTGGCAACTTGGAGATGGTAAGGAGGTTGAGTTCTAGGTTGAAATATGAGCCAAAAATCCGAATGGGTCTGCCATAAAGTCTTATTTATAGTGGAGAGGAATTAATGAAGATTCATTGTGTGACTCAAACTCTAAAAAGTATTTGTTTTCAGACTTTCTCGGCTCCGATCGATCAGTATTTCTTCGAATTAAATCCTTTAGCTACGACCTTTGACCGATCGATCGGAGCATGTGTACCGATTGATTGTTACATTATCAATTTTACAGTTCAGCATACGCCACTCAGCGATCGATCCGTACAAGTCTTCCGATCGACGATGATTCATTTTCTTCAAAAGTCGAGCTTTCGTCGTTTCTTCGATTGGTGCTCTTTTTAATTCTTTTCATAATTTTAAACTCAATTCCTTCACTTTTGTATAATCCAACCTTGATTCCTGAAATACACAAAAAACAACTCGAAAGCGCATAATACCAAGAATCAACATAAACAGTAGTACAAATCCTAGAAATATAAGTGTAAAAATCACACTTATCAGTAGAGTCCATTCATTTCACTACCAATTGTAATACATTTGTCCCACATTGATTGGGAATGAAAGTTTAAAATTGTTAATAATGGCTTTAATGGACTACTATAGCAACTTGGGTTAACCATTTTTTAGAGCAAATACGGATACGAAGTAGTTCATACATGAGCCCATTGTGCAATTGCACTCACCCAGGATTGGGCCCGGGGCATAACAGAATGATATCAGAGCCAGTCACCAGTAGGAACACCTGGAGATAAGTGTTATGCATGGCAAAGTGAAATGTGCGTGTGAGTCACCTCTTGAACCTGGGGGGCACAGTGCTGCATGACGGAAGCCACCTCTTGAACCTGTAGGTGCAACGTCTAGATTCCTGGTGCTATTGGATAGATGAGTTAGGTTGCAACGAGGACGTCACATTCAGGGGTGATTGTAATACCCTTGTCCCACATTGATTGGGAATGCAAGTTTAAAATGATTTATAATGGCTTACAATAGACTATTATAGCAACTTGAGTTAACCATTTTTGTAGAGCGAGAAAGGATACGAAGTAATTGCTACATGAGCCAAGTGTGCAGTCATGCTCTCACGAGCCTGGTCCTGGGGCGTGACACAAATTCATTTATTTTCCCAGTTTTGAGGTACTAAAACAAACAAAAGTTTGAAAAGAAAGCACAGAACATTGATGAATTTTGGCTAACTTGGAGAAAGCAGTTGAACTTGAAACTAGGAATACACAAAACATTATGAAGGATGATGGAGTTGGTAATAGACATTAAACCTATGGCACTAAGGATTTTGTTACCATTTGACAAACTCACTGAACTAATAAACTTAGTTATGGAATTAGAGTCTATTAGCAAGAGAGGATTTCCAATAATGTGTTCATTTTCTCCAGTGTCTATTATCTACAGAGTAAACGGGCATGTTTTATGAGAGTTTTTATTCGAACCTGCTGTCACGCCCCGAGACCGGGGTCAATAACACCGGCTTTGATTTTCAATAACAAATTGAAATCAATAAGCCTCGTAATATCATACTCAACAAAAAACCAGTCTATTATTCCATAAAAAGAATCATTGTCTTTACAACTGAATTAAAATTGCGGAAATCAAATCTTAAATGGTCTTGAAACGAAATAACTTAATAAAATTCTAAATAAACCAAAATTGAAGTCTTTAATTCTTAGAAAAACGCAGCGGATCACCAACCCCAAAATTGGTGTTCTTCTTCGGCTTCAATATCTTCCTCGTCTTTATCTGGGGAGGTAGAGTAAGGGGTGAGTGTTTTGGAAAACACTCAGCAAGCGGGGGCCAATCGATATGCCAATATAATAGTTTTCATAATTTTCCAAAACATATATCTTAATCAACATATATTGATATGAATGCATCTTAACATGATTGCTCCATCGAGCCATAACATAACATATCATATCATTCATAATTTTCATATACGTTAAGCACAATAAATCATCTAGTTTCATCTTGGTATTGATATCAGTCTCTAGACTTATCCCTCCTAGAGATGAGGTCATGACATCGGCTTACCCACGAATAAAGAGTCTGGAAACTCCAGAAACAACGGATAACCACCGTATAAGGTCGTGTAAACGGTTAAAATCCACCGCATCAGGGCCATGAAGGAAATCCTTTTCCAATTAGATTTCGAAAACTTAAAGTGCTTACAAATTAATACTTGCATAATTTCAACATAATTCATATCGATTGAGATTTCAAAACATACTATGGTTTTCAAAAACGAAAGGAAATAATAGCAAAAACCCACTTACAGCGATTATAGATGTTTTTTGAATACTTAGGTTGCCGAAACGACGAATGTTTTACTTCGTTCTTACTGAAAGTGCTCGGCTTGTAATGTGTGAGATTGAATGAAAGTTTTCGAACACTATGTTGCTGAATGGAAGGAATTTAATGGCTAGAAATCATGGCAATTCACAAAGTCAATCCTTCGAAAATCTCATGCTGATTGGAGGAGATTTTAATTGTTGCAACTTTCGAAAATAAAGAAGTGGGAATCTTCAAAATTATGGAATAAAATTTGTGCAGATTTTAATTCTAAGATGGTGTAGATTTTGATGTAAATATGGTGAATAATTTTCGAAAATAAGGAGGTTGAGATTCTTGAAAATTATGGTCTAAAAATCTTTCCAAAACTCTTGATTCAATAATGGAATTTTCGATTTTTAGTTGTTAATAAAATAGGATGGAAATCCTCAAATTATTGACTTAGATCATCTTTAATTATGGATAACAAAATTGAGTAATTTGAGTTGGAAGGTAAAGATTCTAGGAGTATCTATCAACTTGTGGTTTAATTCTACAAGGACTTAATAATAGAGTTTTAGTCATGCTATATCATTTAATAATAATATAATAAATAAAGTTTTAACTTGAGCCAAAATACTTTAATTTGATGAATACCTCAAATTTTCGGGTCTTTACACCTGCCATGTTCACTACAACTTCTGACGAGGAATCAATGATATTCGCTCCCAAAAATTTCAAGCTTTCTGCATACTAAACTTTAGTGAAGATTGGGAACATGTCCACTCACCATCAACACTCTCAACACCTTCATTTTTACCAGCATTAGCTTCAGCAGCGATCTTCTTATTTGAAAACCTGCTCTATTTTGATTCGAAGAAAAAATTGTGGAAGGACTTTGACTTGAAGACATGGAACAATGTGATTCTTCTTGTGAGATTATTGAAAAAGCTTGCCCTACTGTTGGCGACGGGGTCGTGATTAAGATTTGGCTTCGTATATGTGTATAACTCTCATTTACTCACATTATAAACTGTAACAACCTTTGTTGTTGCTCATGCTCAAAATAGTTTCTTGCAGTAGCACATTCACATGAAGGTAAATTGACTAATGAATTGTACTCATCCACAGTTGCTTAAGTTTGATATAATACACAAAAATTGGGTTTTCTCCTTGCACTAAACGTCCAATATCTCTATGTAAAGCAAATATCATAGATCCCTTCACTATCAAATTGGACCAAACCTTTGTAGCATCAGTAGAATACACAATTCCTTCAAATATATCCTTTGATACAATGTTCTGATCCACGACAAACCAAAGCATTACATCTCTCCCAGTGAGGTAAGGTTCTATTATCAATCGAAGGACGATTGCATGTTCCATCGATAATTATTATTTTTTGCTCGGAGTGCGATTAACATCGCTATACTCCATACACAATAATTTTCCATACCTACCAAAGGATCGTTGACTAGAATCATACCTGGAGTGTTAGATGGATGAATGAATAGCTATGTTGCACCGATACTCCAAAAAATTTTACGGTCAAGTATCGGATACTTCTGGGATACGGATACGCGAGGATACGGCACCGATACATATCGGATACGCCACGTGGCGTATCCGATGATAAAAAAATAAGTTTTTATTTCGGATACGTTTCGGATACGGTCAAGATACGCCGTTGACCGTATCCGATACGGGTAGGATACGGGAATTTTCGAAATTTTTTAAAAAATAGGGTTGAAACTGTAATTAAAATTAAATTATTTAACTAAATCCCTATTTCCTAACCACTTTAATGTGTTTATGTCGATTATATGCTTGAAATTTTTAGATGTCATGGATTAATATTTTACCATTTGTCGTGAAGTTGGTGAGTTTGCAACTTTATTCTGATTTCTAATGTGTTTAATGTTGATTATATGATTGAAACTTGATTTATTACAAATATTATTAATTATATATTTATATATATATAAATAAATTAATAAAATTTACCGTATCCGGACGTATCGTATCCTACAAATTTTGAAAATCCCGTGCAGTCGTACCCGTATCTGCGTATCCACGTATCCGCGTATCCGTATCCATGCAACATAGATGAATACTGAATCATAAAATTCAAGGTAGTCATCATTTGGAGAAGCTCGCGAACAATTAACAACAACTGTGGAAAAGTTCAACAACGATTGATATCATTATGTTCTATAAATTCGCAGAAAAAATAAATCAGAGATTGATCAAGATTCTCCTCTCTGATACCATGTTAAGATAACTGATCAAGCTTGAAGGAAGAAGAAAATATTCATTCCTATAATTCGTGTTTACAAAAATGAAAATATGAAAACTGAGCTCTAACTACTAAGTATTTATACATTTGTCTAAAGTAATCGTGTGAGAAAATAAATAGAAGAAGCGTGTTTCTTGCTACTACATACAAAACTATAGCCACTAACACGATGATACATGAAGTTTCTATCATGGAAACTCATTCAAAACAATGCAACAACTCTAAGAATTTGATGTTGAGAGGTGTGGCTCTAAGTAGATCTTGCGGTGTGTTCTGTAACAATAAAGTGGAGGATCATAGGAACTTTGGTCGCGCTTATCGTGTACGTCCAAATTAACCCCACTCAATCCTCAAGATTGATAACAAAAATGTAGTACCGTGAGTAGGGATCGATACAACGAGGAGGTGATTTTTGTGTTAATGAAAATAAAAAATAAAACAATTAAAATAAAAGGATGGGGTTTTGAAGTTGAATTATACTAACTAAAATTAAAAGCTAAGATTAAACTAATGAAAGAGATCTTGGTATCGGTCGACTCTACCTTGGATATTATCATCTATTTCATCGATTAACGGAAGACTCAATTTTAATTGAATATTCATCAATTGAAAATCTAATTCCCCCCTCACCTTATTCCTAGTCAATTAGTCCAAGCGTCATAATTTAACTTTCATCAATCAATCAATCTATTTATGCGCAATCAAGGTTAAAATCATGACGCCATTCAAAACTGGCGAGTGATGAATCTAAATAACATAAACACAAGCGATTTATATAAATTTAGTCAATGATTTCCCTAAGAACTTAATAAATTCACAAGCGTAAAATTTTCAGTCTTAGTTGTTTCTTTAATTAGATTATTCAAACAACTTCTTATTTGATATCTAATTAGCAATATATTACATGCAAGTTATTAGGTTGTCAATCAAATAAACAAACACAAATCATATCATCAAAATCTGAAAAACATTGATATTCAATAAGATTGATAAACAAAAACGTAAGAATCTCCCCAAGATAAATAAAATCCAAGGATTCTTCTTCCTGAACCAAGAATTAAAAACTAGCTAGATATAATTAAAGCAAAACGATAAATAAAAGAAAGGAAAAGAAAACTAATCCAATATCCGCTCGTCGAGGTGTCAATCCCGCCTTCGCTACGATCTTCATAGCGTTCTTCTACAAAATTGAAAGAAAAATTATAAAAGTAGTTTAAACTATTCTACCCACTCTACCTAATTATCAAAAAGGTCTTTTTCATCCATATATGTATAGAGAGGCTGATGGGTAGGTTAGAATCCATGTAGGAAGGAAAGAAATCAAGAATCCAAACTTTCCAAAACTCTGCTGGTGATCGATCGCTAATGGCGAGCGATCAAGCACTAGCTTATTTTTTCCATTTTTCTCGGGCGAGCGATCGATCTGTAAGATGATAATTTTTTTGTTGAAACTTTCTGCCTCAAGGGGATCGATCTCTGCTTCCTGGGCGATGGATCGCCTGTCTTGATCAACTTTTATGCATTTTTCTTGATCTACTTTGATCTCTTGTCAACTTCAATACATTTATTGATCCTTATTTACCTTTAATAGTTCGATTTTTTCAATTCCACATACATATACACAAATATACGATTATATAGCATATGTATCAAATTAATCATCAAAACATACCAAATCGTAGACAATTAAGCGCAATAGATATGTCTATTTCTAGTCACATCAAACGTATTCAGCCAATGTGATTTATCCTATAAAATCTGGTCCGAGATTACAATTGGCTGTAGTTGGTGTTCGTAGGTCATGAGGAGCCGATACTACACCTTGAGCTCCATGTAGGTATGCGCCATTCAGGGGTTCCGTCTAATGTTTGGATGATGATGTGGGTGTGCGTTGTTTGGTGCATTTGTAACGAAAGAAACAGGCGTATTTTTTATGGTATGGCTGCTGATATGTTTATCGTGGTGGAACTAATCAAGCGACACATTTGGATGTGGATAAAAGCGTGAAATAAAGTGTCTTTTTTCCTACTCCCTTAATGATTTTGTTTTGAAACCAATAGTTTGCTTAATATATGTGTAATTAATACTTTTTTGGGAGTTAGTATGATGATGTTAGGAGTTTGGCTTCCTTTGTTTTAAGAGTACCCATTGTACTCCTTTATTTATTGATAACGAAATTTTACTTCATCCAAAAATTACATACAAACAACAAATATAGCCACTAACACGATCTATGAGTGAGTTGTTCGTCTAAATTAAAAAATTCTAACTATCAATAGCTATATCCTTAGAAACATGAGTTATGCCTTCAAACTAAAATATGTCATATAATTCTTCCACTTAAAATCGTGAGTCTTTAATTCACAATGCAAATTAGTTAAGAAACACGAGAAGGTGATTATGACTATAAGATTATTAACCATACATTTTCAGCAAAAAATATTTTTATACTTTTAAATAACATGAACTAGAGCTAAAACGAGTATCAGATTCTGGGGACATGTAACATGTTATATTGTGTGATTGATTTGAGGGTAACGTGAGGACGACAATGACCTACTTGGAATCTAATGACCTTTCCACTGCACATACTCATTATTTTTATTTAAATTATTTGGTACTTATTATGCTCTCTGTACGTAAATATATCGTTTTCAAGGTACAGGATATACAAGATAAAATAAACTAAAGCAAAAGCTGCCTTCTGTAACTATAGAGAAAAATAATCGTGCATGGTTTTTGGGTATTTTTCGAAACATATACATCGACAGAAACTGATGATATAATTAAGATACACAAGACCAAGATTGAATTTCTGGGCCAAACATTCAATGTTCTACTATTATTTCATAATAATATAACTAGGGTTTTTAATATTTTGTATACGTATGACTCCATACAGTTTGTGTTTATTCCTGTTCAATCCCTAAAGTTTTAAAATAATTTCCCGGTTCAGTCTCCGACTTTAAGTTTGCCATGAGAAGCAAACGGAGATGGATTGATTCATGAATATTTTTAAAACTTTAAGGACTAAACTAGGTCGGGTTTACTCCCAATTCAGTTCATAAAGTTTTAAACATGTTCCTTATTCGGTCCTCGATCTCTTTCTGCTTGCTTCTTATGATCGACTTACTGAATTGGAATTTGGAAACTAAAAACTTTAGGACTTAATCGAGAATAAACCAAAACTACATGGATATTTTAACATATTTCTCCCACACACTACGAGGAGGAGGAGGAGGAGGAGGGCTGGTTAAGGTGGGGGTATGTAGCTTTATTTTGAGAATAACAACTTTATTCGTTGTTGGTAAGCATAGCAATCGCTGCCTTGATTTTAACAAAAGTGAAATACTAAAGATTCCTGCTGGTCATGAAGATGAGGAATTCCACTGATTGTACTGAGCCCAGTACTTGTTAACTAAGGCTGCCCCACCCACACATTTTTACGTTAAATCTTGGTTCAACTTTGCGGTTTGGATTGGAAAAGAGGTTTATGAATTCATTTCGGTTTAATATGCAGATTGGAACCTTCAAACTCAAGTTGTGGTACTGATTTTTTCGTGTTCAATAATCGTGGTCCGATATACAAGCTAGTAGCAAATACTTGACTATCGGCTTTGAGTAAAATCACAACATGCCGCAGATAAATGGAATTTGTGTAAAATCAAGCTCTTGTAAAATGTGCACTGTGATAATTTCGGTTTTGGAACCTTCAAAGCTCAAGTTTCGGTTACAGGACCATTTACAATAGCAGTTCCAAACTAATTTAATATAATCTCAAACAAATTATTTTTAGCAGTAGTCCCACATAAATGTTTTTTTATCAAATACAATGTCACATAAATTATTTTTTAACAAAAGTAGTCCATAAACCCTTAGTCATGCCTCGGGCCCAGACCCGCGCAAACATGACTACACAATGAGTTTATATATCAACTACATCGTATCCCGTCATCGCTAAACGAAAATGGTTAACCCAAGTTTCATAAGAGTCCATTGTAACATTTTATAAACGATTTTAAACTTCCAATTTTTACCAATGTGGGACAAGAGTATTACAATCACCACTCCTTCAGAACGCGGCGTCCTCGTCGTGACATAATCCATCGATCCACCAGCGCCGGTAATCTAGAGGTGACTCCCACAGGTTCAAGAGGTGGCTCCTGTACATGCAGCACTTTGCCCCGCATGTTCAATATGTGGCTCACCCACACGTGACACTTAGCCCCGTAGGTTCAAAAGGTGCCCCCGTCATGTGACACTTTGCCCCTTAAGCTCAAGAGGCGCCTCCCACATACGTAGCACTTTGCCCCGCATAGCACTTATCTCCCGATATTTTTCTTGCTGGTGACCGGATCTGATATCATTCTGTCACGCCCCGAGCCCAGGCCCGTGCAAGCGCGACTGCACAATGGGCTCATATTTCGTATCTCTCATCACTCTAAAACAATGGTTAACCCAAGTTGCTATATGAGTCCATTGTAATTAAACTTCAAATTTTTACCCATGTGGGACAAGTGTATCACACCCTTAACAGAACTTGAGACTATTTTTGTTAAAATAATTTTCGTGGAACTATATTTAATAAAAAAATTATGTGAAATTAATTTTGTTAAGAAATAATTTGTTTTAGATTATTTTGATTAGTTATAAATTCCATGTGACCTTTTATAATTTACCCTACATATATCTACACACTAAAAACTTGGAGACGCATTTCTTTGATTCGTTTTTCGTCTTTTGTGTTCATAAATACCATGCCATCGTTACGTGATTAGTGGGGAACAAAAATCGAAAATTCTTTCTTTCCCTCCCATTTCTAACAAACATTGGTTTCTGGGATTTATTTCCGAAGACTTTTGGGTTTTGGGAATTGGAAGAAATGTTGATTTTTGAGTGGGACATCATGAGATTTGTGTCTTTTGAGAATCTTGTCAAATCTACGCAGACTGCTTTTTTTTTTTTTATAACGTAAAAAAATTCAAACTATATATCATTACAATCAACCAGACAAAATTCCCATTAGATATTCTTGTTACACATTATTGAGAAATCATTGTATAAATCAGGGCATACATATTATTATTGATTTTTTTCTTGGGAAAGTGACCTGCAACTAAAGTACGTAAGTCTAGGTAGATTTTCTGAACAATTTCAAGAATTGTGCAAAAGTGAATAGTTTGGATTTTATTGGCGATTGTTATGCCTGTACCTTCGTTAGGTAATTTTGGGAATTCAAAGTGGTTCATTGATTGCTATCCTATGATCACTTACGCTAGCATTTTGGTTCTGTAATTTAGGTCATTTTGAGATTTAGTCCTCTATCTAGTCAAAGAATGATCATGTTCCAGGTTAAAAATGGTTATTTACAGGTAGATGACTAACTTGCAGGTTCAAAATGGTTATTTCCCCCGATAATTAAAAAGATGATTATGAGTTCGAATGAGGAAAACCTCAATGGTTTGAGGTGGAACTATTATTATATATATGAAAAATTCTAAAATTAGTCTCATTTTTTGGTTTATATAGACATTTGATCTTCTAAGTTATCAACATTTTTTTATATTTAATCCGTTTTTCATAGAAATATTGACACGTCACTGTATATATCAGCAATCTTCGTGTCTAGTGCTATGTAATTATTCCAATGAAAATCGGAGTAAACATAGGTTAACTATGAATTATTCAATTTGCATTAGTATTTAAGTAATGTAGCACAAGAAAGAGTGAGAAGACGAGAAAAATAATCTAATTCGAGTTTGGCATGAAGGAGGATTTGCATGATGACTCCATAATGGTGAATATAGAGTGTGTTGCAATATTAACACATAAATATATTGGTAAATTACAAAAAAATAATCACATAGAATATAAATATTTGCAATAGTAATCCCAAAGTTTTAGAAGTAATCAAATGTAGTCATAATAAAATTATTTTTTTTAAAAGAAAAACAGTCGCACGCAAATATTTTTCTCAAGATAGTCCCACAAAAACGGTTTTTAACGAAAATGGTCACAAGTTTTGTTAAGGGTTTATGGACCATTATGCATCCTTGAACTAATCTTTACCCATTATTACCATTAACGTAACTAGACAGTCTAGTTTAGTTCCATAATTGTTATGATCAAATTAAATCAAGGTCCTAGTATCTTTTAACTATTTTATGAACAACAACTATTGATTAGGATGTATCGTACTACTAATTATAGTTATTATTGATAAACAATAGATTTTTTGCACTTTTTGGCAATATTAATGTGTATTACGATTTACGAACCATATTTCACATAGCTCATTCGATTTTTTGGTACAAAATTTTAAGACCCCTAAAAAAACATTTTGCAATATGATATGTATGAAAATTATAGAACATCGAGGCATGTTGATAACATAAATTACATGAATTTTGGTAATTAATTAGCGCTAAATAATCTAGCTACGAAGGCTTAAAAGTAATCAAAACTTATTAATATACCGTTGAATTTAACTGCTACGATCATCAGGTAGCTTGTATCTTGATTGCATGCACAAAAATGTTACACAATCTTAATTTCAAACATCAAATTTCTTGAAAAAAAACATTAGATTTCATCGATGTCTAGACATACAAAGCTACAAGAGATCACACACACAACACACAAAATAAGATAAAAATTAAAAGGAATTAACCTACCAATTCCATGGTTTTCCGTTCATCGATCTTTCGCTAGAAAATTTATATCAAATTTTGTTGAGCACTTCAATTTTCTTCCACCACATTGTCTGTTGAGCCAGATTGAAGCTTTAAACTGAAATATACTTAAAAAATTCACAAAGGAGTATTTGTGGAAGAAGAGCTGAAACTTGAAAGATCAGTCCATGCAGCAGCAGCACTGCTCCAATTATCATTATTTCCTTGTATAGATTCTCCCAATAATTGCCTTGATAAATTAAGCTCAGGGTTTCCTTCCACTTTCACAGATGTTGGAACTTGACTAATCATTGAACCAGAAATTTTGGGTCTCAACCGATCAATATGACTCGTTTCGCCGCCTACTAATCCTGACTCCCCACCTTGAAACTGGTACAACCCTGCCGGAGATGGGTCTAAACCACCGCCCAAGAAAGGAAACTGCTGCACTTGCTGCAGTCGCCATGGCTCGCTGGTGCCGCTGGAGAAAAGTGAAGCCACCCCACCACCACCAAGAAAGCTGCTAACCCCCGTAGGAAAGTTCATCTGATGATCAAATGTAGTACTAACCATTGGCGAAGATATTCCGCTATAATTTAACCCCATCTCGTTGCTAAAATTATCGGTGAATTGACTTATAGGAGATATGAATCGAAGCGGCGGAAGAATTTGAGGTGTGAGGCCTAGTAAATTACTTTGTCCCCCATTAATTGTGGAGATATTGCTCTCAGAACTGCCGATGGGTTGCCTATCGCCACTAGCGGGAGACTTTGAGCTGTTCGATTTGCTTCTTTTGTTCCTCCGACAACCGCCACCAACTGGAACACTTCTCAGCGCGCCTCCTCTGGTCCAGTACCTTCTGCAAGTCTTGCAAAAGTGGCGTGGCTGAGAGAGGCTGTAGTTGTTGAAATAACAAAACTTTGTGTTTGAAGACTCGCAACGAGGGCACTTGAGAGCTGTTTCTGGCATCGGTATGTTAGCGAGCCGAGCCCGTTCCGACATGGACCCGGGGCGGACTGAACCAGCTTCACCTCCTCCATGTGTCTGAATAGGTGGCAGAGGAGGAGCTACAGACGGTTGTTGTGGTTGTGGGATCAGAGAAGGGTTTGCACCGCTGCTGCTTCCAATTATCTGCTGACTACTTTGCTGCTGAAAACAAAGATCAACAAAAAGATGGTATATTCATCAAGAAATTAAAGAGACTACAACTATAAGATGAAAAAATACAGATCAACAAAAAGGGGTTGGAATATTTATCTTTTAAATTCGTTACTTTTACAAAATTAAAGCATATGAAAAATTAATAATACATCACACAGAAAAATAAAGATAAAAATTCTTTAAAAAACGCTCAATTAATAACCTACCTGCTGCCAGTTGGAAGGATCAAGATAAGCAGGAAGGGAAGAAAAATCCATTGTTCTTGAGCTTTAATTCTCTCTTTTGTAAAGGTTATTTGGTTTTTTGGAGAGGTAGTGGAGAATCACATCAACTAGAGGCCAGGCCAGAGGCAAAAATAAAAAAAGGAGAAAGAATATGAAAAGAAGAATGAGAATATAATAGGAGCTAAAATAAAGTAGAGGGCTTTATATATATATATATATATATATATATATATATATATATATATATATATATATATATATATAAACAACAATATGTCTAGCCAGTTTCGTTTTATTGCTTTTTAGGGTTTCGTGAGTACTGTGATGTTTTTTTTAGCTTTATTACTTAGTCTTTAAGCTTCTGTTCTGGTTGCATTGCATGAAAAAGTAGTGGTTTTTGTATCATTTTTTTGTTTATTCATATACACATCGTAAGCCAAATATATTAAATGAGCACTAGGGTATTGAAGCTGCCAAGATAATGGTACCGATGAAGCTCAAAAATAATTCAAGATTATTTTATTCAAATTAATTAGTTATAGCTAGTTGTAGTTAGTTGTAAAACTAGTTGTTAAGCTTTCTATTTACAAAATAGGGATATAAATACCCAACTCTTGTATATTGGTTCCTACTAGATTCATACTGATTGTATTTCTCTCTAAAAGATTTTTGATGAAATGAGTAATATTTCTTCTGGAGAAAGAAGCTAACATTGTATCAGTCGCTGAGGATTAATCGATCCAATCTTCAACCTTCCACATGAGAATTTTCCCCAATTCTCTGGTGCCCTAACATTCTTTGTCAATGGCGCAACCAACACCTCCCTCAATCTCGGATGAAGCTCCTACTTCAATGGTGAATCTGCTTAATGTGGAATACCCGAAATTTTGGTTAAACAAATTTTGTGATACCAAGATAATATTGAAAATTAAATAAAAATATGTTTGCATTATGTATGGATTGAATTGTATTATTCAATCTTGTGGACTTTAAATCATCATTTAAGCAAATAACTTAGTATTTACATTATTAAAGTTTGTGTATGAGATAATACCTAGGTTATGTGATTTTACCTTGTAAACTTTTAAATAATTCAAAGTTTATAGATAATTAAGAAATCATTGAAAATAATAATAATAATAATAATCAATCTTAAATATTGCAATGGATAGGTAAAAGTTATGAAATATAATTTATACATTAATCCTACATAAAAAGGCACCCAATGAGGCTCAATTTTCACCTACTAGAATATTGAAAGTGCATAATTAAATCATTCAATGCCTTGACCATCAACTTAATTACACCTCAACCACCATTAAGCCACTACTCAATCACAAGACAACATTTTGGGATTTTTCTTGACAAAAAATGGTAAGGTTGTCATCCAAAATCCCACACATTTGAATACACCACTTCCTGACAAACCATTTCATGACAAGTAATCCAACTCACCTCCAAGTTAAGTGTCACAATTCTTGCCCTCCAAAGTGCATTGACAACTCATACCTATCAACACATCAATTCACCATTAAAACCATTATAAATCAATCCACCAAAGATCAAGCCTTCAAATTGTTTTATTGGTGGATCTAGGTTGACCACACTCTTACAATTATACCACCAAATCACCATTAAACCACCCATTCAATTAGAAGACCTAAATCATAGATTATCCACCCAAGGTTAAGGAAATTTCACCACCCAAAAATCAAGTCAATTAAAGCCAAAAATATTGAATCTAAAATAAAAACTACCCCTCCATATTAAAACCCATACCATCTAATGCAAAAATGATCTTATGCTGCCACTCATCATTTTCAAAAATTGTACTCATACCACACACACCCATTTCGAAACTTGCAAGGAAGAGAGGAGGAGATTCACACCATTTTCTCAACCCTAATCTCATTTTAGTATGTTTCGGTTATTCAACATAGTAAGTGGGTTTTGCTACAATTACCATTTCGTTTCAAAACTATATATATGTTAATCTTTTGATTGAACATCAAATATGAAGAATATGTTTTAGATCTAACAAGTATGTGAAATGATTATGAACGAAAGGACTTTGCGGAGCAAAGTGCTACGTGAGTGGGAGCCACCTCTTGAATCCAATGATCAAAGTGCTACGTTATGGGGCCCACCTCTTAAGCCTTTGGGGCAAAGTGTCACGTATACGGGAGTCACCTCTTGAATCGGCGGAGCAAAGTGTTATGCACTCGGGAGCCACCTCTTTAATCCAATATGTCGTTATATGGATATGCGCAAGATATCTGTTTATGTGTAAGAAATGAGTTTATGTACCAACATCTATGTAATTTGATAAAGAAATGTTTATTTTTAAACCCGTCTCAGCAAGAGACGGTTTACTACAAATCCGTAAACACTTCCCGTTTTTCGGTAATTTCAAAATTATTTTTATTTGTTATAATAATCTGTTAAAAAATCCATTTTAATCGATACCCTATACCCTGAATAGAACGGAAACTGTTTCCTGACGCACATAGCCGGAAAAGCAATAGCCATCATCGCTACTTTAGTCGCGCGCGGTACGACGGCGCCTGGCAGAGAAATTGTACTCCACTGCCGTGCACCGCCTAGACGGGACACGAATCGCGCGAACCCCATGGATGGTCGAACAACAGCGTTTCCAAGTATTTTTAATTGTTGCAGTTGCAGAGGAAAATCGTGTGAGCACCATAGAGGGCGACGGGGCAGCGACGCAGGGCAAAGTTGTTGGCGCTGCGATCAAAAGTCGCACCTGTTGAAATCTTGTCGTAGCGGATAGGCGTGCGCAGGGTCGCCTTCGTCTACTCTGGCTCGCGTCTGGACGCTTTCGTCCGGACGGTGCTGCAATCATTGCAGCACCGCCGCCATGGATGCACGTTGGTTACCTGGAGGAGAAGAAGGAGGCGGCACTGTTGGTTGCTAATGGGCTAGGGTTCCTCCGGGTCAGGCCCACAAAATATTAAGCACAAAATGGGTCAGCCCAGGCTTTTAAAGTTAAAAGAAGTAGAAAGGTTTTTGGGCTTAGTTCTGTATTGGGCTTTCATTTTGAAAAATTACATTTTTATTTTGGATACAAACCAGCCCATAAATTATTTTTTGGAAAAATCAAATTTTTATCCGGATATTAATTTTTGAAATAATAAATAATATGTTAATTAATTAAAAATACGATTTTTAATTTATTAGAAGGTAAAATTGTGATTTTACCATTTGGAAAATAATTAATTAAAAATTAAATAAAATTGTTTATTTAATTTGCTAATCTTATTTTTAATTCATGATACGGTTAGTGAGAAACGAAATAATAAATTAATTATTTTGTTCTAATTGCATGTATTGTAATTAGTACAATTATGTAATTGTTTCGTTTAATGTTTAATTACATATGATGTGATTGCATGGTTGATGGTTATAGGTCTTGATCAATGTCTTTAGGTGAATGTTTAGGTATTTCATTATTTCATTGTTATTTTTGGTTATTGGGCCTGCGAGCCTACTCCCTCTATTTTCTGATGTATCACACCCCTGATTTATATCCATATTATCTTGTTTGCACAATTTAATTGTAAAATCAATAGAATTGTAGGGAGATCGATATGCAAGATGAAGCGCCAAATTAAGTGCTAAATTCCATAGGCTATTCAACATGTCTTTGGAGAAATGGGGGAGTGGATAGGGGTTAAATGGGTTTGGAATGGAGATGGAGAAGAAATTTCTTTGCATGAGAGCATGATATGTTCCATCAGTTGACAGTTTTAGTTCATGGATTCAAACCAGAAGCAATGACGTGGAATTGGGATAAAGATCAGGTATTCACTACTAAATCGGCATACTTGGCTCAACGAGATAATGTTGCACTTCACCCTTTCTGGTCTGAAGCTGAGAATATGATATGGAGTCATCCCCTGCCATCTAAAGTCGCTTTCTTTGTGTGGAGATTGATGTTAGACAGACTCCCAACTAGATCTAATTTGCTTCATCGTGTCATTCTTGGGGGATCGGACAACATTTCTTGTGTTTTATGCTACGACGGTATTGAATCAGCAGATCATCTTCTTTTCCAATGCACCATAGCTCATCGTGTGTGGATGGGTGTTTAGAACTGGCTGGGGCTTCAACTAGCATCACACTTTAACCCACGGATTCATTTTTGGCATCATTCTCAATGGCCCTTCAAAGGCAGTCAGAATGTAGGATGGTCAATTATTTGGCACTGTGTCTCTTGGAGTTTATGGAAAGAAACGAATGCAATCTTGTTTAAACGAAATGAGCTCAAGGTAGAAGACTTGATAGAGATCATTAAACTTAGATTTTTGGAATGACTACATGCTAATCATAGGAAATCTTTTCATTTTTCAGTGTCTTGATTGGTTTTAAAACCCAATTGATTGGTTTTAAAACCCAATTGAATGTTTGGTTTCCCTTTAAGTTTTTGTGTTTAGCTACTACAATGTAAATTTTCGTTTTTATCTATGTTGTAACTCTTTTTACACCTCTGGTGCCTATTTATATGTATTTGTTTTTCCAATAAAAAAATAAGTATGATAAACATTATTGTTACTATTTATCGTGAGTAAATAAAAAAAAAACCTATAGTTATTTTTTTCATATTTTTTTCGAAGACGAATTATTTTGGAAAAAAATCCCCCAACCCAAATATATATATATATATATATATATATTCTAGCTCCCTCCCTGAACTTGTGCTAGTTGAGTCATGATCATGTGTTGAAGTAGGCATGAGATGTTGGATTTACATTTTAGATATAATATGTGATTGCAACAAACAAAAATAAGAAAAAGGGATATAAATACCATTTATTAATTTAATGTGAATTTGCATACTGAGTAGATGAAGAGGTTATTTGATGGAGAAAAAGAATGAACTACTATGCACTAAAATAGATTGATAATTGGACGAACACCATTACTTGACAAGTGTTAAAGTTTTTCAGAATCCTCTGAAATTGGTGCTTCAATAAGTCAAAAAAAGGTGAATCTACGATTATTTTTTTTCAACAGCACCAAGGGGCTTAAATCCACCAATCAATAAGCACTAATAAAATGCCATTCCACTTTTCAATTAGAGAAAAATGACATTATTTGTGAGTATTTTTTCTAAAAAAAGTGAATGTCAGCCACAAAACAATGAATTATGCGATGTTATATCTGGAGTTCTTGATTCTATTCTCAAAATCATTTGATCGTGACACAAAAGTTTAGCCTAAATGAGTGTCACCCACGTGAGAGACTATGTTCGAGTCTCCCCTCCTCCTAAATTAGAAATTAAAAAAAAAAACATTTGATCGTGTGGACCCTCATATTTTAAGAGAGTTTCACTCATTATTTCGAGGATTAAATAATTATTCTTTTAACATGGGTGAATTTCATCCTCACATAGCCTATAAAAAAAAACTTAAAACCATCCATTGTTTCATTATTGTTGGAAGGATTTAAAAATCCCGTCAATGTACTTTAAACTATGTGATAAGTGTCGTTTTTACACTTATTTTGAGGTAATTTTCTAGTGATTTTCGTATTGATTCATGTACGATTTTATATTTTTTGGTATATACTTGTATGTTTCAGGAATCTAAGCCTAAGTGCATAAAAGTGGAGGAAACGAGCTAGAAATGATAAAAAAAGACCAAACCTAGTGAACGCGTCGAAGAAATGACGAAATCTCAAAAGTTGAAAAATCAAGACCTGCGATCGATCTTGGATTCACCGCCGATAGATCGCGCATTCACGTACATTAAGCAACAAATTTTACAATTCACTGATCGATCATGTAAGGAGTGGCGATCGATCGCCGAATGTCGTGCGTTGAAAAATAAAAACAGTTGGAGCTACCGATCGATCGGTCGCTCTTACGGATTGGTCGGTAGCTGAGAAACTTTGAAAAAAAAATCCTTTTAGAATTTGTGGTCAACAAGAAAGCTTCATGTTTTCCCCTCTTCTATAGATAGTGGATGCAAATTACACCAATGATTAGACTTTTCAACCTAGGAGCTAGCCTCCATCCATCTTCCATCTCATCAACATCCACCATCCACCATACTTTCATCCTCGGATTTTGGAACAACTTCAATAAGGCGATTAAAGAGACGATCGAAAAGGAAGCAAGAGAAGGAGCGATGATCTACAACCGGAGTCGACACTGGGAGTATTCTTATCTTTTGAATTTTAGTTTTGATTTATTTTGGATTATTCATGCTTGGGTTTGATTTTGCGATTTAAATATGATGAACTAAATTTATTTTTCGAGGCTAGACAATTCCTTGTTTTGAACCTATGATTTGATGATTATTTATTTGATTGAATCCTTATAATTCTTTGTGTATGTTTTATGATATGCTTTTGACGGATTAGCTACCCTATGAATGATGTTAGTATCGTAATTGATTGAGATTGATAGATGATTTTATGATATGGAACTAATAACTCATATCGTGAATTTCAAGACTGAGATCGAGAGATGATGTCAAATACATGTGTGATAGCTATAAATATCTAGTAATCTAGTAGATTTCACGGATCTTAATACAATATTGAGTTGTTAAAGTACACGAGGGTGACTTACTGCAATTTGATAATATGTTTAATATAGCTCGAGAGAGTATATTAGATAACTTTGGAGAACTCGTCACCTTAGAAATATTTGGATATTCAATCGAAAATTGTAGAGGATTGCATTTGTGAGCCGACGTCTTGATAATCTTTTCTGGCGGAATTTTTTGGTTTACTTTTATTGACTTTGTTGGATTACTAGTTAGTTTAGTTGCTTAGTATTTTATTAATCATTATCGTAGATTAAATATAGTTAAAAATGTCTTATTTGATACTTACAGTTAGTCCATGTGGGTTCAACACTTTTACTTCTTATTACTATACTAAAAGTTAAAACCGTGCACTTGCGGTTGAATTCGCATATTAAAAGTTTATTGGTAAATATTTTGTTTTAAAGAAAAGTGCGATAACTATATGATCTTTCTTTCGATCTTTTTGTCCTTTCATTTTTTAATTGATTTGAATATTACAATTAATGTTGTTCAATCAATAATTCACTTTGGTATGCTTTCTGATTTTGTTGGTGGACCAAGCTCCATCAACTTCTAACCAATACCATCAAACGATGTTCCTCATGTCATCAATCACTCGCTAGGCTAATTTAACACTCACAAAAAATTATTGCTCATAAAATAAAAATTCACAACAAATCCACTTTGGATATCATAAAGGGCGTGTTTGGAATCAAAAACTATATATTCTAAGAGCGAGTTTGAATTCGAAAAAGTATAGACATGGTATACAAATTCGTCGCATAATATTTGGTTACTTTGTTATTCTTTGACTTGATAAAATGATCATTGTAAAAGATACAGTTATCAATCTGCTAGCAACTATAGTTTTGGGCCTAATGATAGGCGTTTGATCCTATCATATTTCAACACGATACTTTTGCGTGCTGATTGTATAATTTGATTATATTAGCTCTCTAAATCTATTATTAATCTAAAATTACTCTTCTTAATTCAACATATATTGTTATTTACAAATGGTGTCATGTAACACATCAACATTTGAGTGAATTTAAGATTCCAAGTTTTTCTTTTGAATAATCATTAAACCAATTAAATTGTCCAACTTGTCTCACATAGTTTGTAACCAACACGCCAACTCATATAAGTACCGACCTTTTACTAAATGCCAAGCCAATAATTCTCTTCATAGGACCGAATAAATTATTGCATTTATGAAAGTCTCCTAACAAAATTACCCCTACTATTTTTATATTGCATATATTATTTCTTTTTTTCTAGGAGAGACATTTTATATTTGAATTATCTTGTGTATGAGTTAACATAATATTCATCAAATTGCAAATTTTATTTTAAGATAAGTAAATTATTTAATTAAATTTGAACCACTCCACCAACAAATTGCGAAAAGGCATGCCAAAAAAATCATCAAATCAACTTTTTCGAGTTGGGTTGATTAGTTGCTACTCCACGGATTCGCATCCGATAGTTGATTTAGCGTCCTTACAGCGACAAAACCCATAAAATGGAATGAAGTCAACTTTACTAAAAATGAATTCTTTGTATAGAGTCGAGTGAAATATAGTCTCACTTCTATACACCTGATCTTATATACCATAGGTTCTAACTATTGATACTAAGTGTTGGTATAGAGTCCAGTGGAATGATGTCAACTTTTAGGACTAATAAAAAACCCATAAAAAGTATTTTACCCACCGTAGTTTTGAAATAAACACGAATGCAAATTAAATAGGGGTATATTAGTAAATAACATAAAAAGTACGAGAAAATATAGTTATTACTTGACCACGACGACTAGTTATTACGAAATATAAGAGGGGGGCGAACGAACGAATAATATAGCATCAACAGGGAATTCTGCTTTTTTCCTCACTACCGTCACCGCGCCTATAAATCAGAGACCCATTCTTGCATACTGGTTTGCTATGTTTTCAACATACCAAAAGCTTCAGCGTTTTGCCTTTAGGATATCTGTCTCTCTCTTTTTCCACGTCTCTGTCGACAAAAATTCTTCAAAGGGTTGCCAAAAAATTCGAGTCTTTTTGTAGTGTTGAAGGGGTGATCTATATTATTATAGATTGAAATTGAATTTTGAAGATGAGGAGCACCGTTATTTCTTCGCAGTTCCCGAGTATGCGTGGGTTCCTGGTTGTGGAGGCTTACCCCAAAAGGTGTTCGTCCAAGATCCCCTCTGATTTGGTCCTTTTCTTAGGGCTCGGCTTCATTGATTGGTAATTTATCACGGTTTCTGAGTATATAGGATCGGTATTAAGTATTTTATGCTTAAGTTTTAATAGAGTAAGAAGAAAAAGGAAAAGATTATTGTGTCATCTCTCTTTCTGGAATTTTCAGGTGTAGACTAATGGATATGATTTGTTTGATGAAATGTCTTGAACATTTATGTGGAGGGTTCCAAGAGATTATGGGCTTAGTGTTGGATGTGGTCTTTATCTAGATTTTTCTGGTTTTTCTTAGTTTATTTGAAAGCTAAGATCTTAATTTTGGTGGTTTTTCGTGGGTTTTTTGTTTGGTTCTTGCTCTTGGATTATCATTAATTTTCTGTTTCTGTAAATTGGGGATGAATAAAATTATGATCTTGATGTCGGTGGGAGTTTTTAGCTGGGATTGAAATGGTTAAGGTGTTTGTGAAGATTTGATTTCTGTCCAAATTGTTGTTATTGGGGAGCATAAAAATTCCCCTAAAATAAAATGATGCCCGCTGAAAAAAGAATAGTTTGTGAGATAGGAGACGCTCTTTTGACAGCTTTGTCAATGGAGAATCACCACCCTTCAACCCTCTTGTCCATGGACTCAAGTAACTCATCCTCACACGACGAACTAGATCTCGAGATGAATCGCCAAGTTGCTTTAACCCTTCCACCTGATATAAATTTACCCCTTTCAGCTGAGACAAGCCCCGAACATTGTGATATTCTTGATGTTGGACTCGGAACTCAAATTTATGGGACCGATAGTGTTCACAAAGTTCTTGGCAAGAAATATGCAAAAAGAGTTGATAGCATCTGGGGTGCTTGGTTCTTCTTTAGCTTTTACTTTAAGCCAGTATTGATTGAGAAATCAAAGGCAAAAATCATACATGATTGTAACGGAGTTTCTGGCTTCAATAAATCTGATATCCAACTCGATGTATTCATGGTTCAACATGATATGGAGAATATGTACATGTGGGTTTTCAAAGAACGGCCTGAGAATGCTCTAGGGAAGATGCAGCTCCGGAGTTATATGAATGGGCACTCTCGCCAAGGAGAGCGTCTCTTTCCATTCAGCGTTGATAAAGGTTTCGTTCGGTCTCACAAAATGCAAAGGAAGCATTACAGGGGGCTCTCTAATCCTCAGTGTATTCATGGCATTGAGGTTGTTCCGTCCCTGAATATTGCAATTCTTGATGAAGATTATCGGAAAAGATGGATGGAACTTACTGGAAGGAACCTCAACTTAACAATCCCATCCGAAGCTAGCGATTATAGCATGTGGAGAAATCTCCCAAATACTGAACTTGATACACATTCTCATTCGAAGAAGTTGCTTAATGGATCTTTGCTAAATTTGTCGACTCAGCCCTCCAACCACAACCATGCGGATGTGATGGATCTATCACCGGTTAGTAACAAAAGGAAGAAAGGTTTGTTCTCTAATGGAAACAATGATGATTGTTATTTACCAGTGAATGCTCTTGGTCGCGTTCCTCATTTAGAGGTTCACCAAAATGAACCACGGTGGCTAAACGAATTTAGTGGGGTTTTGAGAAGTGTATATGGACCTGTTACGGCTGCGAAAACAATTTACGAAGACGAAGAAGGTTATTTGATTGTAATAAGCTTGCCATTTGTAGATCTTCAGAGGGTGAAAGTTTCTTGGAGGAACACTCTCACTCATGGGATTATCAAGATATCTTGTATAAGTACGTCTTGCACTCCATTTATCAAGAGACAAAACCGAACTTTCAAGCTTACAGATATATCGTCAGATCATTGCCCTCAAGGAGAATTTGTACGAGAAATTCCGCTCTCAACTCGAATTCCCGAAGATGCTAATATAGAAGCATACTACGATGGACCAGGCACGATTCTTGAAATATTGGTACCAAAACCTCGAGAAGGACCTGAAGAACATGAAGTTCGTGTCTGTGTTCGTCCGCACCATGGGGTTAATGGTCTTATATTGAACTGAAGCTCTCTCCCTTTTGAAGCTCAACGTCATTGTTCACTAGTTTCGTTTTCAAGTAATAAATGTTGTGTTGTTGGTAATATGTATCTATTGAGATATTGAAGTAATTGCTTTTGCTATTGAAATTATGAATAATTTCTGTCAAATCACCTTTGCCTTGTAATTTATGTGACACACATCCTTATGTTACTTGATATGATACTATTGGATCATGTAAATTCCACATAGTTCTCATAAAAAAATCCACAAGGGTCTCATGTTAGTATTGGATTATTTGGTATATATTTCATATTTTCGGATTTTTCGCTATATAAATGATACTTTCTGATTTTTGCATACATGTTTCATTCTATCTAACGTCAAAAGTCCCTTGTTTATATGCTACCTTTGTTAGTGATAGTCACTATTTCATTTCAAGGATGATACTTGGAATCTTTTATTTTAAATTTGCAATCATAGTTATTTTATTCTCAAGAAATGGCATGTTGGGGGCAATAATGCAATAAAAAATCCCATCTCTTGGATAAGTAGGTGGAGACCAGGGAAGTCAGAACTTGGGAAAATAAGCACTCACCCTTTGGCAACCACCTCCACAAACAATGGATAATAAAATATTTTATTGAATTATGTATAATAAATTGTCGGGAAGAGAAAACATCAATATTCAAGTTTCAGAAAATTATTAAAAAAAATCGATGTGTAAAAATTATTTTATAATTTCACACAAGCTTGTCCATCTCGAATTCTTCTTCAATTATTATTTTTTTTATAAAAAAAAACCAAAGATTGCGTGTGTTTATGAAATTTCTTCTCATTGGTTTAAAGAAAAGACATTTTTCATACGAACCCCACTGATATTTGTTAATATTTGGCATTTCTATGATAGAAACCATCAAATTTTGATGATATGTAAATCAAGGATTGAGAATTTGAAATAAAAAATGGTATGTGTTTGATCGTATGGGTGAGGAGACGTTGCCCATGGGGGGAATGGGGTCTACTTATCACGACAATTTCTTTAGGGCCAATGTTTTCATGACATTTGGTTAATAATTCAAGTTAGTTGGAGCAACTGTAAGAATAGGGTGGGAAAAATTTGTAAAAGCCTTAGAATTTCATAAAATAATTGTGGAGGCTGACTCAAATTTTCTTCTTCTTTTGTGGGATTTGTCCGCCTTTGTTAGTTGCAACTTTTGTGCTTCATTCAATGCTTTGTGATTTGACACATTAAATACTTGGGACATGGAAATGAGTTGACAAGTAAACTAATGACATATTCTTATAGCATCGATTCGATTGGCCACTAAGACCAAAAAAACAAGAAAATACAGAACCCAATATGATGTATTTGATTGAATTAAGCTGAAATATCAGAGATAAACTCTTTACAAGGAGATGATTTTTTCCCTAGCACTAGCTAGTAGCTACATGTAAAATGACAACATACTCGTATTCTCTTTCTCCCCTCGCTAGTGGCGTTTTGGGCTCTTGATTGAGTGAGACTAAATATGTATGGCCATGCTCGAATGTGTTGATATGTGATATCAAGATAATTTGTTAAATCTAGTCCACTAGGGAATCAAGAAATAAAAGGTTGAACTTTACGAGTGTGACACATTTCATGACTCGTGTTCAACCTAAATACCAAGGACAAAAGGATTAAATTATATGATAAATATTATCACATGACATAGGTAATGTCGAGTCAATGACATTCTTGTAGCTTGGGTAGCCTTGACGTGTTTCTAGATACCGCTTATTGCTTGTGACATAAAATAAGATTTTATGTCACTGATTATAAGATCCTAACTGGTCGCACAAAAGATTAAATCGATATATATAAGTATATGATGGGCCTAGGGTTTCGGACTGGCTAGAATACCAGCCGTCACAAACCCTAGGAGTTAAACCACCATAATACATCTATATATATAGACTAGTGGCCCTAATGGTTTTAGAGGCATATCAACAGTCACATAAACTCTAGCAGCCATGCTTCTTTTTGTTGAATTTTCGAGTCTAGCACCTTGAAATTCAAAAACCCTTCTGACGATTTGATCGTGTGGATACCGTAGAGGCAGAACGTGGATGTTTTGCTCGTGACTTGTTGACGTATCACATTCGGCAACCTGCTTCAAACACGCTTCAAATTTATAAACTCTTAACACCGATTAGTTTCACTTCATATAAAAAGCCACATATCGGATCATGTGATATAATATATTAGCTTTTTGAGTTTGATATACATGTTGTATGTGATATATAAATCCTGTTGATGAAAACAGATCTAAATATATGAGATATGTTTTAGATGATTAATAGACGACATATTAGATATGCATGTGAGATACAATTTTATAAACATATATGATATATGTGGTTGTTTCAAAAATACGTATAAGATACATATTTTGTGGCGAGTGGTGAATCTGCACATGTGTTATTACAAGTCCATAAGCAATCACGTTTGTGTTATAATTCTGGAATTTCATGATTCTGGAATAAATCCATCAAGCGTTGATGTTATTGTTTGTGATCTTGTGACTCTAATTTTTCAAAATCAAATAATATTATTATTTTTAAATCTAAATAACATTTTAATTTTTTATAAAACACCAACTGAGATTGCTAATCCAAATACAATTCTAATTCAAAATCTAATTTTTTATTCGACCAAACAGAAAATGATATAACGTTTTGATAGAATATTCAATGCTAACAGGATTTTCAAATCTTTTACCATCACAAACCATGATCCGTGTATTTCACTGAAACGTTAATCCATCCATCGATCTGTCCTTATCGACGGTCCACACAGAATAAAATAAAAAACACGGATCTCGTCTCCAGCCGTCGATCGAAGTCATATCCAACGCACGTCGCCCACTTCAGGACCTAAGACACTCTCTATTTAACCTCGTTCTCACCTCCCACGTCACTAAATCACAAAACTTTCTAGTCTGAAAAGTGAAGGTGCAAAATGTCAGGTCGTGGCAAAGGCGGCAAGGGTTTGGGAAAGGGCGGAGCGAAACGTCATCGAAAGGTGCTGAGAGATAACATCCAGGGCATCACCAAGCCGGCGATTCGCAGGTTGGCTCGCAGAGGCGGAGTGAAGCGCATCAGTGGTCTTATCTACGAGGAGACACGTGGAGTACTCAAGATCTTCTTGGAGAATGTCATTCGCGACGCTGTGACCTATACTGAGCACGCCCGCCGGAAGACGGTTACCGCCATGGATGTTGTCTATGCTTTGAAGAGGCAGGGCCGTACTTTGTATGGATTCGGTGGTTAAGAAGGTCATACGGTTAGGGGGTTTATGTGTAAATGCTATTTTTCGGTAGGGTTGAGCTTAACTAATGTTTGCAGAATGCAAATTGTCACCCATTGGAAATAGTGTTTCATTAATGCTGAATGTGTATTAAGATGTTCTCCGGTGTAGTTGAATGAAATTCTGAGTTTCTTTCTGTGGTTATACCTTGATTGGGTTCCAATTGACCTTAATCAGCTTTCATAGATGAGAAACTTAAAGTATTTTCGTTTGCTGTTTCCAACTCCTAGAGCATAATTAAGCAACTAATGACTTTATATTAATGGCGTTTGTTCTGAATTAATTACGATTTACTGTCATACCTAACATCAATCAACATTTGTTTCTGCTGTGATCATCTGCATTTATATAGTATTAACTTGAATTGAAGCTGTGATAGTCGGCAGGGAGAAGGGAGGTTTTTAGCTAGGGACCCCAAGGCTTCATATCAAAGTGACAAAAAGACACTTTCGGTACTATAGTTTCTTTGAGTTACCCTAATATTAATTTCATCTTCAGGGTTGCATTTTGTAATTTGTGCCTGAAGATAATTATTATAGTTTCAGTGAACTCCTCAATTGTTGTTGTCTTAGGATCATTGACTTTTGTCGAGAACACTGATTAATACGGGTAATGTTAATCACTATTCTGCATCCAGAGAGAAGTTTCTTTCAGGCACCATTCATTTTGGACCAAAAAAGTATATAAAGAAGTCCTATAAATCGTGATGCACCTCCTTAGAAGAGATATCTTGTATTTGATCAATACGGAGAATAATCCCATTCGTTATGGAGCCTGTTTGGTGCCAAAGCCTCCTACCTCTACGTGTAACAATAAAATCGAGTAAGAACCCATGCAAATTTTCCATCCTTAGAATCTGGGCGGGGGCAGTTTGGTTTCGTGCAACGCCCTTGCAGCAAGAAGAGGCAGTTGTCCATTATGAATGATGAACGTATAGAAGATCACTCATAAGATGAATATGGATGACGAAATTCGTGAAGAGACAGAAGAATTGAATGCTTTGCTCTATTCAGATAACGACACCGATTAGTTGAAGGATGATGAAGAAACGAGACCATGTCGTTCACCTAGTATAATGACCGACAATCGAATGGGTGAAGAAACTGGTGAAAGAGGCTGACAGTTATACTGGCCAACGTAAAGGCGGAAGCTTACTCTAGAAGAATTTGGTTCGTTGTCTTGCAACAAAAGGAAAGAAATAATACAGGAGACACTTGAGCATGCTGCAGAGCATATTCCCAAATGTAGACGGTAATGATCCAATCCCACCCTTAATTGATAAACAATTTACTATCTGAGATCATTGAAGGTTGAAAACAAGGCTTTAGGACTCGATTCTGGTTGAATTTCTTTATTCCTTGCCTCACCAAGAACAGGGGCGAAACATAGAATTGCAGCCCGGGCTAGTCCCTCCCCTTATAGGTAAGTATTTATTGCTTACTTTATTATTTAGATTGAACCCAGAACCTAAATATTGTGAAGCAGGCATAGGAAATGGGATATGATTGGAAGAGAAAAAATGGCTGTTGCTCTTTAATTTCAAGACCCCTAATTTTGAATAAGAATTTGTGGGGAGATGAATAAAGAGTTTGTAATAAGGGCTAAAAGATTTCTTTTAGAGTGATTTTTTAGCTTAAAAGGAGAAATCTACAAGGTCAAAACAGATGAGAAGAGAGCTGTCTGGAGGGGAAAGTAAATGCGACGGAGAGAAGGTATGATTAGAATTTGTAGCAATAAATTCATTAGCCACATCAGCATTATTAATGGATACAAGTGAATGATCCCATACAATTACAATTAAATTTATACATCTAATGTGAATATAGTTTCCCAATAAATGCCAAGATTGTTTTTTTCTAAATCTTCCCATTAGTTTCAGGCTTTCAGCCCATATAAAATAATGAATAAAAATTATTGCGGGAACTAAAACCAATTACTGCGGATTTTAGTCCTTATTTTTTAGCTTTTAACTTAATTTTTATTCTATCCCTTAATCTTTCAGACCATATGGAAACCAATTACTGCTGGTTTTAGCCCTTAATTTTTAGTTTTTAATTTAATTTTTATTTTCTCCCCTTAATCTTTCCAGCCGATATGGATAATTGTATGTTTTGTCTACTTTCTAGTTCAATTCGGGACTTTTAATTTTGATTAAATATTGGCTTTAAGTTCAATTTGGGCCTTTTAATTTTGATTAGATATTGGTTTTAGTCTTGTTATGGTGAATTGTTGGCTTTTTCCTCTTAAGATTTATGTAATTATGACTTATGGGAGTTTATGTTGTTATAATCTTCTTGGTTTTGTTTGTTTAATTATTTCACCAATCATATGTAATCTTATATCAAGTTTATTGACTAATCTGCTTAAACTGTTTGATAACTGCTCTAAATCCTTGCTGCAATATATTTGTTGGAGATTAATTTGTATGTTTGAATAAAATCTTATTTGATATATTAGAGAAACTGTGTATCTTGATGCCTTAAGTTTATATCAATGGTTTTTTTCTTCATATAATCCATATATGCTCCATATTTAATTTAACTCATGCCGGCCTAACTTCCTAGTTTCGCCCTGATCAAGAACAGTACTAATAAGCACATGAGTGTTTGACTTACCTGTAAACAGGTTTAATCTTTTAAATTATGTGGATTAGAAGCCTTGAGCCTTTCTGCAAGGATTGGCATGGAGCATGCATATTTTGTTTTCGAATGTATTTTTCCTGAACGTCACTATCCTACCTATAGAGAAGACTAGAAAAGTTTATTGGTGAGTAAAATGACATATGCCTTTTGGAACGTGAATGAGAAGACTTCTTCACTTGGTAGGACCTCTTGAAAGGGAGCATGCATACGCATTGCGGGCATGTAGGTCTGCAATGCCACATTCCGTGGCTTGAATTGGCTCGCCTGTCAAAGCTTCTGTGTCATTGCGTGGAGGATGTTTTGATGGTTGTCTATTCTTGTTTTTTAGCTTGCATGGTTTTAGATCATAGTAGTCCACAATTAGTCACATCTCTACTCACGTTTGCTGATTCTCCCAACCATGCGTCGAGATTCATGAGACGCCGCGATATGTATATCAGATGATTAAATGTAAAATTGAAATTGAGCTCTGCTGTAAATAAACACAAACGAATCTTGCAATTTAGGCATATTTTAAAATCATTAGCAAGTATATTATAGTTTGAACAAAATAATTAAAATCCAAAGTTGACTCGAAAATATATTAAAACATGTTTGAGATCGACTCAGATCGATAATTTTGAATTGAACAACATTCCAAACTGCTTTGATCTCTCTGAACAAATACCGAACCATATTCCCTTCTTACAGCTATATGTCTTTTGTTTCAGGTTTTATTCCAAATTTATATCTTCATTAACAATTGATGAAACCAAACCACAGGGAGCAGGAATTCCAGAGCATACTTAACATAGCAAGAATGGTAACTACAATAAACATGACAGCGAAATCCAGAACGCATACACACACATGAGAAGTCGAATTTATAGATTCTAAAATTGATGAAACAACTATTTCGAGCCAAGACGACTAGTCTCACCTTCTTAAAGTTCAAGAAAAATATTCTAATTCTTCATCAGAAGTCGGGTGAAAATTATGGATCTAACTTGTTTCCTTTGCAGCTGCATGGTACATGTCCAAATCGGCATCAAGATCTTGTGCAGATATTTTCGTACCAACTCCTCTGCCATTTCCACGACCCTTTCTCACACCACGATCACCACCCGGAATTTGTCCTCTAGCACCACCTCTTCCTCGAACTCGATCATTCCTGTCCCACAAAGTTCATAGGAAAAAGAATCCTCAGATTAAAAGAGTGATGCTGCTTTCAGAAAGGAACATAAAATCTAGAAGTCTTGTTAAACAAAGATGACAAGAAGCAAGCTCCTTTTTATGTGCATCTTTCAAGTGGAAAGAACAAAATCCATGAACAGACACAGCAAGTTTAGGGATCGCGATCAAGAAATTCTCTCTCAAAGCCCAAAGATAATTTTAGCAAATTAATAATTTATTCTTGCATCTGATGCAGTTCATTTATGCCACATGTATCTTTTAATCAGCGACATGTGTCACTTTTTCTACGAAGCAGAAGTCTAAATAAATGAGACCAATCACAGTGTTGAAACCTAGATAATGGTGGCAGTTTTAAGGAAACTGATCTGGATTCACTTCATTCAACATTTATCATATTTTGCACAATCACTAGAACAAACTAACTTTATTGGCATCTTGTGGATGCCGACTGAGGGAGACATAAAATAAAAAATGCCACAGACCTGAAAAAATATTCCTTTGAAAAGAAAAAAGAAAAAAACACAACACTAGGTGAGATTTGAATGAAGTCACATTATAAACTTTAATCAATCGGGTATAAAATGCTAAAAAAATGTTCCATGTGCTCATTTTTGTTAATTCATCAATTTAATCACTCATTTTGTTTCTTTAATAATTATTTCTTTTAATTGTTTCCGAAAGAGTCGATCCACGCTAAGGGAGCGAACCTTATGGGAGCACCATTGTTATTCCTAGAGCCACCAAAAGAAGTAAGAGGTATCCCAGAAGGTGGGACAATGTTCACCCCTACAATCTCGATTTTCATTGGCTTTCCGTCCAGTTGGACATGATTGTATCTTTTGATAGCCACCTCTGCATCTTTACGTCGAGAAAAGACTACTTCAGCAGTCCCCTACAAGAAAGATTCCACATTTTGTCAGCATTAGTTGGAAAAAGTTTCGGAATCAACAGATTCACAGCAGAAATACCTCTGATCGTCCAAATCTGTCATAGTGAACTGAACAACTTTTCAGCTCACCAACGTCGGAGAACAACTCCTGCATATTATGGCATATAGGGCGAGTCAAAATCTCCAACTTTCACAAGAAAAAAGTCGATGGGAATCTGCAAAAACTGGTTTATCTCAACTTTTCTAACAAAATATTCATGTAATACAAAAAGTTCAGATATTGTCAACAATCATGGAAAATGAAAGTTAATAAACGAGTGTCCTCCATTGATTATGTACACATTATATAAATGCAGTTTTTTTCATTACTTGGAAACTGAGCACAAAGAACTTTCCTTTAGGCTGTGTTTTGATGGAACAATTGGGGGATATATTTCAAATCCTTAATGCAAATCTACTCAAATTGATGGGTGATTTCCAAATCCATGGATTTCAAGTCCCTCAACTTTAACCAAAACAAGACATTTAAAATCTTCAATTATAAGAGTTATTTCAAATCTATTGTTTCAAATCCATTCCACAAATGAAATACATCAATACAAATACAATATTAATGTATTTCTAATCAAGAAATGATTTTCATTTATATGTAGACAAGAATAATGTCACAATCTATCAAACAGTTCCACTGTCAACAATTCATTTAAATTAGTCGGTACAAGTAAAATTTACTCAACGTCCCTAACTATATAGTAAACACATTTGTTATGTCCCACGTTGATTCTGTTATCAACTGCAGAGTTGTTAATAAGCTTGATAGAATTCTACTTTTTTTTAGGACTTTTTTCAAGGGCTAACATCCTTATATTAGTCCCCTTGTTTAAAATCGATGCAGAAGAGACAATCAATTTCGTTAATGTGCTCCATGTTCACACCTGATTAAAGGTACATGCATCAGTGTGAGTGAAAGACGTCTATAGTAAGCCACTATAGATTTCGGCTTTTTAAGGGGTGACCAATGTCATCCCACATCGGCTCCACAAGCTAGAGTCTCCTGAATCTAGAAGGTCCATATCTTGGATTTTAGATTTTCTTATTGAACTTATGGCCTAAGGCATCTCTATCGTGCAAGAACAGATTCAAATAATTTGTTCCAAACTTGTGATCACACCATGCAAAATAAATCTCAGCATGTCTTCCCACCAAGAATTCCGAATTCTGTGTCTAAAATATAGTATATTTAGCTTATTCATCTCGTTATCCATGTTTAACAACTTTAAATTATGTTCAAAGAAAATGGGAAAGATTTTCATAACTGGGAACGAAAAAATGGAATAAAACAAAATCAAGCATAAAAAATGGAAATATAACTCAAAAGAATTACAATAATGTCAAGGTCAGACACCCCGTGATCCAAATTGGAAATCAAGAGTTTAGTCCCCGTCTCAAGTACCAAATCCCTAGCTCCTCCTTGAATAGGGTAAAACGCCGCAGCAGCCCTCTCCTCCGCGAACATGCTGTCGCTCCACCGAGTCTCCGCTGCCCGCGCCTTACAAAAATCTCGAAATTCAGCTTCAAGATAAACACCGTAACAATCAGAAAAACAAAACAAACCAAAAACAGAATCTTACGTTGGTCAATGAATACGGAGCATCACGGCCAGCGGCACGGTTATTGAACCGTCTGGACGGCGCTGGCCCATAAGCCGGTGCTCTGTGGGACTTTTTGATAATATCGTCCAAACTGAAGTCCAGATTCGACATTTTCGAAACTCAACCCAACTAGGGTTCCTTAGGGTCGAAAGAAAGGGTAGAAGAATGGAGGGTGAAGGTTTCGAGGTTTAAGTAAAATATATTGAATATATATATTAAACCAAACAATCTCGCAAAGGTGTCGTGGTGTAGTTGGTTATCACGTCAGTCTAACACACTGAAGGTCTCCGGTTCGAGTCCGGGCGACGCCATTTTGGTTCTTAATTAATTAATTTCACTTCTTATTTATTTTAATCTGAACGGGTGCCTGTTTATTGTTTTATTATACAAAAAAGAACTACATTTTTAGATATCGAAATGAGTTTGTTTAGTGGAAAAAAGCATTTGGGGATGAAAATGTTCATAGCTATTAGTCGAATCATCCACTCCGAGTTAACTTGGATGCCATCGAATGTTCTTTCTCGATTATCAATGAATCGTCGAAATTGGTTATCATCCAACTATATTCCACTTATGGAAGACTTTGATTTGAAAATAGAAAATGAAAGAAGATGTCTATTGACAGTTACCCTCTCTAAAGTCTAAACCTGGTTCAACGGTTTAGAGAAATCTGTACAATGCCATCTACTTGAAGTTGGATCTAACCACGAGGCAGGCTATGTGAATTTTACCGCAGTTGGTATATTATGAAAACTGAAGTACAGATACTAGAACAACAGTAACAAATACAATTGCAGTCTAAAATTCAAAATTAAAAGAGTGAAAAGTCTTCACAGACGAACAAGCAAACCTATATAGTTTCTTGGGCATTTTCAATGAAAATGCCCACTATAGGAAATTTTACATTCATATACTATTTCCCTTCGCAGATGAGTTCTCTAGAGTCGAATCAAGAAGGGTAAAAATTTTGGAAACAATAATTGGGATTGAGATTTGCTAACGTCAAAGGAACCCTCCCTCGGTCCATTTGGCATCAGATTTCCCATTATAAGCCACTGTTTTCTTATCAGACGCACTTTGATAGAAACTATCAAATCCATCAGCCTTATCGTCATCCCAGCCTGCCCAGCTATCTCCATTCTGGGATTTTGTGCCCTTCGAAGGCTCTTCCTTCTTGCTGTCAGCTGTATCCCAATCATCCCATGAAACAGAGCTACCAGAGTTAAACTGCCCACCAGAAGAGGATTTTGCTCCGGTGGTAGAATTCCAACCTTTAGAATCTTGTCCAAACTCCTGATAATAGCCATTAGCCTGCCCTTCATTACGTTGCCAGCCATCATTTTTCAAGCCATGTCCTTCTTTAGTGTACTCCTCGACTTTCTGAGAAGCCAAGGCCATTACCCCTTTCATAAGTCCCCACGTCTTTTGTCCAATTTCTGATGTCTTTGCCGTTACAACATTAACAGTTTCATTCACCTTTTGATCATATCCCCCCTCTTTTACCTACAAAGGTGGGATTAATGAGCAATTTGTTTATATTATCTTTTTGTTAATGTTCAATTTAGGCAAAAAAAAGATCCTCAACACCGATCCAAAAAAAAGGATCCTGAACCTCATCACTCAATATCGTAAAAGATCTGATCTGTTTTCTACAGACGATTCTTTAAAATTACAGAGCATATAACTCATTTGCTGCAGGAGTATTGACAATAAAATTTAAATGCTTTGCAGACTAATGACTTGGCTTTTTAAGTCAATAATACATTCAGAATATTTGGTTTCATTCATAAAAATGCATGTTCTATGCAAAAAATGTGTACACCATATTTTTCATTTCCTTCTTCAGACGCACGAATTTGGGAATACAAGACCAAAAATTGAACTCGAATGTTCCGAAGCACATAATGAATCCACGGCACACAAAAAATGATAAAACTGGCAGACACTCATGCAACACTAATTGAGAATCGGATGTCCCAAATCGTAGTTCTGCCCGTAAATTTGAATAATTAGGATCCTAAAAACTTAAATGGGGGGGAATAATTCTCCAGTTTAAAAAAAACTTGAAATGTACCTAAAGTTTTATAGGCGCGACTTTTGAAAAAGAGTGAATGGTCAACTAGATGGTCCTTTCAATATCTCTCACAAGTCACAACCTCAATCATAAAAGTCAATTACAATAACTAAAAAATTCCTTTAGGCTAATATGCACAACATCGTGCAACTCCAAAAGTATAATTAAACACTCCAAAAAGAGTACAGAATACAATAACATAAACAACAATTACATCACGAGTAAGAAAACACTACCTTTGAAGTGAAGTCCTTAGTCCCAGCTTGAACAACCGTTGCAGCGGACTGGGCGGCGGATGCAGCGACCATAGATAACCTTCCAAATCCCTTCATACATAGCTCACCAAACATAAGCAATCACAAGTAAGCACATCCACTAGAGGTACATGATACAATAAAACATGCCCAAGAAAACGAACCTGGGTAACAGCGGAAAGAACATCCCCCTCACCATAATTATTCTTAGGCGCTGGAGCAGGACTTGATCCAAATCCAACATACTTCCCACCTTGCGATGGAAGGATTCCCTCTGGCCTGGACTGGTTTTCCGCCATCTTCTTCGAAAAAAAACTCTCCTTATTTGCAGCAGACGCCTCCAACTGATCCCGTGAATAAATATCTTGCGTGGATTTTGAACGGGAAGGCGCACCACCTCCACTCGCGGAACTCCTAAAATCTCCTACAGTATTGTTTCTCCTAATACTATTGGGAGAATTATTTCCTCCATCGTCAAAATTATCCCAGCTATCCCACCCCGAATTACTTCCAGAATTACCACTCCCACCCCCATTAGCCCTCAGCGGAGGCTTACTAGAAAAATTATTCCCACTCGTATCATTCGATTTCAGGATTTCTTTCACGACCGGAGGATCGCGCCAAGGTTTGCCCTCGGCAAGCGCCTGGATACGATCCCGATAAACGGCCGCCGCTTTGGTATTATACTTCGTCACAATATCCGTTTCTTTAGTGATCCCATACTGAGAAACAAAATTATTGAATTTCTCATTGCCCCCAAGCGACATTTTCTTGAGCTGGATCTCGGACCACGAGTCCATAGTCACAGATCGGACGAAGGAGATGTGAACGCCAAGCCCGCGGTGTTTCCCCGAGCACTCGAGGCACATGAACACGCCGTATGACACGGATGCCCATTGAGGGTTCTTCTGGGAGCAATCAACGCAGATCTTGTTTTCCACTTGCGATTGGAGCTCCCGAAGCCTACGCGATGCAGCCATACGGTGTCGGTTCGGTGGGATTTAGGGATAAAGGAATTGGATCTGCGAGAATCGAACAGGGGGAAGATTGAATCTTTAGTTACGATTATCTCTGATAAATTTCATTCTTTTAAAATAAAAAAATAAAAAAAAATCTGGTTAAGTTATCGGAGAATAAGAGGAGATGGCCGACACCGCGAAAAAATGTTTGAGAAAAATATAAACTGTACATGAGGGTATTTAATAATATTCTCTTCTTACCTTCTTTGTTTTTCAAATAACTACAATCATAGGATGATATCTTTTCAATTGGAAATATTTAGATTTCGTAAAAATTTAAAATAATCGATATTGATTTGTGATTTAGTGTTTACTCTATGAAAATGGATTTTGAGATGGGTTTTTGGCACGGAAGCTCATGTCGTTTTTAAAATAGCAGTTTTCTCATAGTTAAAAAATAAGTAATTTACCAAACTATGATTTGTGATAAATACAAAAAAACCTCGTCCCAAACTACATATGGTATATCCAACATATCCGATCAGTGTTGAAAAAAGATGCGATATGCAACACAAATTTGCAAAAATAAGCCAATCTTTCTCCACATACATATCAATTCATTTCACCACCACCAACACAATAAAGGTAAATATCACTTTAATTTCCCATAAAATATATCACAGCCATCAAATGTCTTAAACTGATAAACTCCACAGAATAACTCCAAACTTATTTTAAAAACAAATTAAAACTGAAACAAACCCATATTGATCCGTATAATTTTCCTTTCAACCTTCAGCAGTTTTGTTGTACACAACAATGGGCACGAACATATTCAAGAATCGAGATACGCAACATATGGACAAATAAAGAGAATTATAGCCTTTGTTGAGCTCATGAAACGCTGTGCGAAAACACTCTCTCCACCTTGATTGTAAGGAAAAGAAACGCTACTACCGATATAAACAGAGCAACGAGCATGATCACAATCATTGTTTGCAAGGAAATGGACGTGCTGATGAAGAAGACTACTGAAATCGACACACTTTGCCAGAGCTTAAGCTGTGCAAATGCTCCTTCCTACAACCATAACAAGGCATCAACACATAGAGTTGTAGCGAGTTTATGTATTGTACCAACAATTGCCCCCAAACCATCCTTTATATAGCTGCTTATGTGTTACAAAATCAAAATGGGCATTTTGGATAACGTCATATCCGTTAAAAACTATAGATTTAGTATTATTAGAACGAAGGTCACGAATTTGTTTCCCATTACTTGCAAGTTAATGCAATGATTGGTTGGGTAGAATAAATTCCATGCCTTGTTCTGTATTGCTTTACATGCGGTATAATGAAAAAAAAATTGCATTTGAGTTGATACAGTTTAAAATATTTGAATTGCATCGCTACTCATAATTATAGTTTTGGTATCGCAGGAAGTTTGCGATATTCTATTTTAACTTTTGCAACTTTGATGATCCAGAAATGTTTAAAGCACTGAAGGGTAGTGAAAGGCATTCAAAATTATTACCAAATCATGCTTAAATAGAATTCCGAGCAATGCACTGAGCTGTGTATTGAGTACTCCATCGCCGATACCCCACAAAGCCCCTATGAGAAGTGGGAGCAATGTAGCAAGTATGCCACCACCAGTCACGCTATAAAAAAAAAAATTAAGGAAACAAGAAGGGAACTCAACTGTCTTCAAATTAAATTTATCTCTTGAAATCAAGATAATAGAAGAGAAAGTCGACCTGTAGTTCAGCAGTAGCCATAACAGTACAATAACTTGAATTAAAGCTCCAACCAAGACTACTATTGTGATGGATGTGAGGCCAGAAGTCAGTCTGCCGGCTACGAGTGAACACTGAGAAAAGATTCAGACAGCAATAGGCGAGAATACCACCTTCAATATATTACGAGAAATGTTCCCAGAAACTATAGGAGTTAAAACATCGAGCTAGTGGCAATTTACCCCTTGTGGTATCGATAATAGTCACTTTACCCCATGTGGTTTGTAAATAGACATTTTACCCTCCCGTGGTATCCATAATAGGCATTTTAACCCACGTTGTTTATAAATAGACAGTTTACCCCCTTTGATTTGTAAATAGACAGTTTACCACATGTGGTTTGCAAAACATAGCATGCATGGAGGGGTGTTTTGCACCTATTCACAAACTACATGGGGTAAACTGCTCATTTTCATAAACCACAGGGGGGTAAACTACCTATTTTCAAACCACATAAGGGTAAAATGTCCTTTTCCAAATCACATGAGGTAAACTGCCTATTTTCAAACCAATGAGATGTAATCTACCTATTTAGAAAATCACAAAACCACAGCGGGTTCGTTACCAATAACCCTAAAACATCTATATTGCAAAACAGGGAAACCAAAAATGCATAAACAAAATAAATTTGTTAATATTACAAACGTTATCCGAGGAAAACAGTGCAGCAATCCATATTTGAACAAGAGAATTAATAAACAGGATTATGTCAGTACTTACTATTGCATCAAAAACTCCATAAACGGCCATTGCACCACCAACACCTTGTTCACCAAGCACAGGCTTGATAATTTCTTTGGTGTATTCAGCCCTGAATGGAAGGGGTAAAACAGTGTAATGGCAGGGTATGAATCTACTATTGGAGCAAGTTGACACTGTGCATGTATCTTAAATATTTAAATCAACATGTTTCAGGGTAAATACCACACAAATGCTTGTTGAAAGCCTGAATATGCCATAAGAGGAATGACCAAGAGGATTCTTTTATCGAGCAGCAGATTTAATAAAGACTTTAATGAAGACACGACCGTAGATGAAAAGGTCAGGGAAGAATCTTGCAGCTCTTTTTCTTTACCATTTCTTCTACTCAAGAAGCACATAAGAATCGTTCCTAAGGTCATGCTACATAGAAACAGAATGAAAAGTAGAGTTGTGCCACTGGTAACTCCTCCCTGCAATTAGTTTTCCCCTTTAATTATCTCAAGTAGAATAAATACAACTATGGTATATGCAAATTGTGGAAAACATAAACAAATTATCAAGTTCATATTTAAGTAGCCGGCTATTTAGTCATATGAGGGCAGCTAGAGAACTGATGAATTTCATGGTAATCATGTCAAGATCAAATGGTTGATTACAATATGTTATTACTAATCCAGCGCGTATTTTCCTCCACAAAAAATGATAATTTAGAGAGCCTAAGATCAATGAGATTCTTAACTCTTGAGTTCTAAGGTGAGTGATGGTTTTTACCTCCATGCATATTTTCTTACATTTTTGAACTAGTTTCCCCTCCTTTTCACAATATATTTTAATTAAAATGAATATACTTATCAGAGCGAAAAGTGATAACTAACACCAGGATCAACAATTGTACCTTTTCAACTGTTCCATTCAAAGTGAAACAGTATTAGAAATTTCATGGTGCTTGGATAGTACATAAATCGAATAGATGGTGGATAGTGACTTAATTATTAAAATCACTCTTTTCTGTCGATTACTGGAGCCGACTCAGACTTCTTGGAGAAAACCAGAAGGTGAAATGAATTTGAATTCTTCCCTCAAGGCTACTCTTTCTTTTACTTTAAATTGCATAGGCAAACAGATTTAAAAACTAATTTTGGTCTAAAACACTAGCTCCAACTGAGTCTACATACCGTTTCATCTCTCAGTACAGCAAGATTGGCCAGGTTACCAACAAGCTGCAGGTCAAAAGTGAAATTCATATATTATTAATATATATTTGAAAAATATGCAAATGTCAGAAAGTAAAAAAACTAACGTCTTAAATTTAACAAGATTAAAGCTGCTTTTGTTTAGCATTTGACATTTAACCAAGAGTTAGAAAGTCAAAACTAATAGCTCCAATTTTTTTCCCTAGGAGATAGTAAATACTGCACCTGGTGACTGGCAAACATCCCCCAAAATACTCCATTAAATTGTCCAATCACTGTTCTTTCAGGTAAATTGTTGTCATTTGCATGACAGTTTGCAGCAGAAGTCAGATAAGTCCCCTGGCCGAAGAACAAATGCGTAAAGGGAAGCATGCTAGGCTAATACAAAGATTTGATTCTGTGGGAATGATCCTACCTGCCCAACCCATATTATTGAAGCAGCAAATCCAAGGTATAAAGAAGATGGCACCATAGTGTACCTAAACCATCATCAGATGTATCTTAATTAGAAAACCCGAGGTATATCCTTTCTAAGGATAGATGATCAACCAATTAAAATCTCAAAAGGCAACTTAGACCAATCATCTATAAACGGCCTTGCTTTGGTTTCTCGGAACTCATATTATTTGAAGATACACAAGAAATATTATAAATTATGCACAATAACCCAACCTGGTAAACTACTACAAAATCAGAAACTCCCACGGTGTAAAGCAAAACAGAATTAGAGAAAAAATTATTGGTAAAAGCTAGATTTGGGTAATACCCTGTCCATCCCACATCCAATTGTGGGATGAGTGTGGAAAAGTTGATAAAAACATGTAATGGACTTCCGTAGCACCTATAATTAGTTATTTTTCAAGGTGAGCATGGATATAAAATAGTTGCTAGCATAGAGTCCAGGCAGATCGGCCGTGACAGAATGGTATAAGCTTATAAGAGGAGAAGGCCATCCGTACAACTACAGGGGAGCTAAATGCTATGCTGGGCAACGAATAAAATTCAACCAAATATTATTACGTAACACCAAGCTAAATGTATACCAAGAGGGAAGCAAATTTGCTGCTGTGAATAACCAATATCCAGATGTACCAAGAATTAAAGCATTCTTCGATCCCAGTTTCCGCACCACCAATGAAGCAATTATAGAAAAAAATGTAAATGACAAATACAATATCCCGAGTGATGTAGTACCCAAATCTCCTTCCTAAAAAAATAACAAAGAAAGGTGAAATCTTTATCAGACACAGTCAAGAATCCTAACCGAATATTAACCCATGAAATACAGTTCTCGAAATATTATAATATCGCAAAAGAAACTTTACTGTATTGATGGTGCTCTCCAAGTTCTGAATAGCACCATATGCCAAGAAAATCAGCAAGAAAGCCGATGACAAAATATAAAGATCTCTTTTATGGTTCAGTGGTTGAAATTGCGGGGAGTTTTCATCAACAAGTGGCGTTTCTTCATCAGTTTCCATTGAAGAAAGAACAAAACTTTCTGTAAAATCACTCACACAACAAGGGCGTATAAATACACAATTTTATTACAAATCAAAAGAGTTTAAAATGTTTGCCGGCGAGAGGGAAGAGAAGAGGACATGGGATAGAGTTCAATTAAAGGTATCGAAGATTCTGAATCTCGAGAAACAGACATGATCAGGCGGCCATATTCAATAGTTTGAGTGATAAATTGAGAGAGATGCTGGTTTGATTTTTATATAAATGTTTTCTAAATTATTATATCGATCAAATAAAGTAAATTTTTGGATAAACGATTTTTTTTTAGTATTTAATTCGTTAGTTTTGTTGCGAGCTTTTGTTTGATCTGCAGACAATAAGGTAATCCCAGGAACTAATGTCCTAAAGTTGATAATTTCGGAATAATGTGAAGACTTGCTACACCAAGTGTTGTTGGAGAGTTACTAATTGTTGGCAAATATTGTAGTAAGGAAACGAGACTTGTCTCAAACTCGGGTCTGTCCAAAATAAATATGAACTGTTAATCATCCCGCTGAGTAGGGAAGCTCTTCATTCTTTTAGATTTGTGTATTCAGTTTATATTACTTACTCATTAACTTTAAATACTAAAATATTAGCTTAAAGAATGATTTTCATCAAGAGAATTAGCTGTGTTTAGAATATTGAATTTTTTAAGACTTCTTACAAAAATATTAAAGCTAGAAAGTTAAAAGTTGAAACTTACTAATTTTAGTTTAATTAAAAAGCTTAAAAGCCGAATCAACATTTACATGGATTCAATTTGATTTATTTGACGAGCAAAATATACACATCAATTCAACAAAACAATAAAGTAGCAAACAAATATGCTGTCAATAAGACATCTTAGTCACATATGTCTTTCAATGTATTCCAGAATTTAAAAATGATCAAATACAAAACAAAACATAATTTTAAAGGACACCCAGTTCCAATTTTAGAGGAGAGTCATTTTTATAGAGAAAATTGTTCCATAAAGAAGTATATATTCCTGCTCAGGGCACACCTCCAAAAGTGCAGCGCCACCTCCCAAAATTTTCAAGAGTCTGCTGCATACTTACTGGACAACTATAATAAGATATAAACTCAACGTTCGCCACGAGTCCTTGAATTTGACCAAGTGGGCCTTGATGCACCGCCGCCAAGTGCTGGTCTGCGATCATCCCGCCACCGATCACCAGATTGAGGTGCTCGGTCATCCATTCTGCTGCCACTGGACCACTTATCTGTTTCAGGAGGTGGGGGGGTCTGGCCCCCACCCTCGGCAGATGCCTTTCTGAACTTGGGGACATATCTACCAGCTGACGGTGCTGCTGCAACTGGTGAAGCTGCTGCTGCAACTGGATGCGATATGGCAGAGGGCTCAGTTCTTGAGGGAGTGGGGGCTGGTCCCCTTAGGAGCTCTTCTCTCCGCAGCCTTTCTTTCTCCTCCAACTCCAACTCCCGCTGCCTCTGCTTTTCGGCAATTTCATCCAGCTTGGCTTTTCGCTCTGCATCCTCTTTCTTACGCCTCTCCATCTCTGCAGTGTACAGTGTTACAAAAAGCTAGAATTATATTATACCACAAGCCATAAATGGCAAGACGTACAACAAAATCAAGATTTGCAATTGTATTTTACGCATGTATATTATTTTTTATTGCTAAACAAGGCAAAATAGTACGCACGTAAACATACAAAGCTAGCCTACACATCATGTTAAGGCTGAGGGGAAAAACCAATGTCAGGATGACACGACTTGATTGCTTCCCTAAGCACGTCTCAAACAAGTTAAAATAATAAACAAGACATTTTCATAAACATATATATAAGTTCCGCAATAAGGGGTGGTTCGCTATTATGTGTGCCAGACCACAGAATATAAGTTTAATTCCTCAGTGCAAGTCTCAAAAGGTATTTTCTCGGAAAAATAAACAACAGCACTACTTTATAAAATTTGAAATGGGGGAAGTACCTTCAAGCTTCCGTGCTTCCTCCTCTGCAAGCAGTCTTTCCTGTTTCTCTTCCTCGAATCTTAGAAAATAGATCATTTTCCTCTTTGACTCCCTTTCGTGCTTCTGTGTCTGGATAATTTGGCGAATTCTCTCATCTCTCTCCTCCTTAAGCCTGTTGTACTCGGCTCTTCTACGGCTAAGCACTCTTTTTTGGAATATTTGCTGAATAAACATCAACACAGAATACGAGAAAGGGAATACATTTATCAGCTAATGAAACCAATGATTACAAATCCTTAAAAGAGTGAGCAAATAACCTCCCTGAGATAGATAAGCTTAGAAACAAGTGGTAGGTTCAGTTCAGTATGAGAAAAAGTATAAGAACTGGATGGTACATATGTTAAAGCGACACATCATAATCTTATATGAGCACATATAAACGAGATTACTGGATAGCTAATTTGAATTTGGAGTTTCCCTTCTTTCCATGAACTCAAGCCAACACCATACATGGACAAATGAACATAATGTTGGGATGAAAATGATAGGGTGGGATATTGGAAGCTCTATGCGACCAAATCATTTCTCGCGTTGCATGAGAAAAATTGATTTATTTTATTTTTCGGACAAAAATTATTAGTCCAAGCTCAAAAGCAAGGCATTTATGAGCTCTAAGCTTACAACAACAACAACAATAACAACATATGCATGTCAAGAAAACAGTTTCAGAATATAAGCTAACAAAGTTCCTCACGAGATTGAAGATATGATGAAACCACTGAAGAGTGCATGTCAAGAAATAACAGTTTCAGAATATAAGTTAAACAAAAGTTCCTCACGAGATTGAAGATATGATGAAACCACCTAGTCACTCTGGTTATCTTGAGTCAGGTCTACTCTCACTAAGATTAGTCATAGCCCAAAAAGTATCACCATAAACCCTAGGCCCCCTCAACCAGATCCCACCACATAATGATTTTTAACCCATAACCCATGAACTGCAAAATGAGTCTGGGAACTAGAAATATAATAACTATATAATGAAAAAGAGTTGATGACCTGGTTCACCAGCATTCGCCCCAGCCTCCTTTTTTCCTCCAAGTCTCCAGTATGTCTCTGTCTGCTCAAATCAACCTCTCTCTGCATCAAGATAACACATAGACTTTATAAATAAAATGGACCGTCGTAACGACCAAAAATAATCTGTCGTCAATTCTACACACTTTCAAGAACAGAACAGAATTTCAGATAAGTAAATGAAGCAATACAAGAGAAGATTCAGGTCTAAAACACAACTCATTCAGACCTGCTGCTCGAGTTTGTGTAAGGCCTCTTCTTCCACCAGACGCTGCTGGAATGCAGCATCAATAAGTGGTGCAGCCTCTTCCCTTTTTGCCCTCTCCAAGTGATCCATTGTCTTGGCAAGCTTCTGTAATTTTTTCTCCATTTCTTGCTTCTCCCTGAGTTGCTCACTAAGAGCCAGCTCCATCAAAGTCTGCTTAGTTATTTTTTCCTACATCCAATTAAACTGTTAGTCAATAAAATTACGTATAAGAACGAAGTAAAGAGCTAACTAGGGGAAAGGTTTAACCCACTCCATCTAGAACTTGTTTCTTCCCTTTCTTCTTACTGCGTTTTTCAGCTTCCAGTAGTAGAGCCTGGGCTTCCTCAAGCTCGCGCTCCTCTATTTCCCTGAGAATTCTTTGAGTTTTCATTTGCTCAAACTCAGTAGTAAGCCTTCTCTGTTCTGCGTCTTCAGTTATTTTTTGTAATTTTTGCCTCTTTGCCTCCTCTTCTCGTTCCTTAAGAATACACAAGCCGATGGCAATAACTTAGATATCTTCTAATCATATTTATGTTAAATTTATAATTCAAAGATCAATTATAAGACATCAGTATTGAAGTAAATGGGCGTACCATCTCCAAAAGGTGGCGCTCATGTTCTTCTTTTCGTTTTTCGATTATTGACTTGCGAGCGAGGAGTCTTTTGTGTTCTTTTTCAATCACTTCCACTAGATCTGGAAGTCTTTCCTCCAATTTTGAAGTTTTCTTCACAGGAGGGAAGATCATGACTCTTGCTTTGTTGAGGGATTCAGAAAATGTGGACAGGTGGTCTCGTAGGCCTTCTGATTCGAGACTCTGTAAATTATGGATGTGTTATATAAATTGGTGGATTGTGGAATGAATCAATCAAACAATTCCCCGATTACGAAAGGAAAACATTACAAAAAACAAAAAAAACTCAAAATTTTCAAAAAATCAAGGTCGGAACACGATATGAACACTGTGAAGTAGCCTGAAGGGAAATATCTAATCAAAACATGTTACCCAATATAATATATCATCATATCAAAAAATATGTCAAAGAAGAAAATGGTGGATTTACCTTACTACCAAAGAAAATGGCACTCTTCCGATAATCAACCTTCAGTTCTAGAAAATTAAACTTGACCGCGTCCACAGAAATCTTCTCAACAACAGAAAAATCAAAGAAAGGAATGATCATCGACAGGTTCTCAATATTCATTGTCTGATAAACCTTTGAGACCTGATACATAAAGGTAGAAAAGCAAAAGACCGAGTCATATTGCAAAAACATCAAGACCAAAGCATTGATCAGGGAGTAACACAATTGACAGACAAACGCACCTGCTGCAGAAGCCTCAGAGTTGCAAGCTTCTCTATGGAAGGAACATACTGAGACAGTTGTACTTCTGGAACAGAAGCAGCAGAAGCAATCCTGCCCCCAAGCTTTGAGATTTTTGTCAACAAGGGCTGCACTTTTAATGCCAGATCTAAAGGAAAAAACTCGTGTTCCAAAATATGAAAAAGATCCTTCACTTCTTGAGTTACACGTGTCATTACACCTTTTCTTACCTAACAAAGGCAACAAGGAAAAAAATAATAATGGAAATATAAAAGTGGAAACCAAATGTACCTAGGTTTAAGCAGTTTAAGAAGATACGACCAACTCTACTCATCAATATAGCGCATTCATGCAATAAAAGGAAAAGGTATTTAAGAGGTAAATGGGGATTGAACATCTCATCAAAACTTGATCAAATCATAGGACCAAATTATTTAAAAGCGTCTGAGATAATTACCAAATCCAAAAGAAGTGATGACCTGGAAAGCTGGAACCAAAAAAAAATCAGTTAACAAACTTGAGGAATTAATTGTAACAAGATGAAGCAGAGATCCAACTAAGATAATATTATTACCACTTCTTTACTATCAGGCTTGGTTTCAACATCAAATGCAATAAGGTTGGCCACTCTCAAACTCCGTTCTTTCTCATTTTCAAGCTCCATATGAGATGCACCATATGACCGATCATAAGGGGGCACCGATAGTGCAGCAAGAACAACTGATGAGGCTATCAGCTGTAAGTCCTTCTGGTTTAGGTTCTTATTAAAGTTTTTTTGAAGCAAGAAAAGCTTAAGCCAAGCATAAGCATGATAAAGATGGTTGGATGACATCCAAAAAATTTCGGAAAGCTTGAAATAGTAGATAACCATCAAGGATGGTTTAGGAGTCTTTTTGACCATGGACATCAATCCATGTATATCCTCAATAGAACGAAAAGCTTCCTGCAAGTAGTTAAAAGGAGGAAGGCCAAAATAATTAAAAATTCATCAAGTCTCTCATAAGGTACTAGTATGTAGTAACTTGAACATGCTCGCAAATGCAAGTATGAACAGAAAAGTGAACAAACCTGCCAAAGTTCAAGTTCAGTAGCAACTTTCAGCTGTTCAAATCTGGTATCGAGATATAACTGTAAGCTTTCTGGCGCAGTAAGATCAGGCCTATCTCTCTGGTCCCTATACTTGTTAAGGTTTGCTAGATGATTCCGAATGATTTCACATAGTCGCCGAAATTCTGTAGTTCGCTTGTATTGCTTACAGAATTGGAAGGCACGGTGTGCAGTCATCTGTACAATAAAATTCAGGAAAATCAGAAATAACCATTGCTGACTTCATGGCAAGACCATAATTTTACTCATGTTTCACAAAACCATCTGATCAGGAAGCTTTTAAAACTTTTAACTGGCAAATATCAACATCAAGACAGAGTGAAGTATCTAATTATTAGCAATCAATAAATGATAGTGGGGGCTATGACACTATAGCACCACAAATTCCAAAAGAGATTCATGATGGCCTTAAGGAAGATTCAGTTACACAAGATTATCAGCTTGGGACATCCATTAATGTTAACTTGCAGACCCTGTGATCACCAGATCTACACACACATTTTACCTGTGATCTTCAAAATAGATTTTATCCAATGGGGAGTGATTGCAAGCGCGGGGCACAGATATAGATAAAATAAAAACTAAGAAGAGAAGGGCAGAGCAGGAGGAGGAAGAGGAATATTGAGTGTGTTCTTTAAATAATTGTTCTGGAACCCCTGCTACCAATAATAAAGACCATACGGATTGGTAGCATGAGATCAAATCCCCTACAAAGAAAATACAGCCAAAAAACAATAACAAGTAATGATTTTACATATACAGTTCAAACTAAAGGAACGTTGAAATTTGAGTAAGTCCATTGTCCTTTAAAGTCGAATTGAACCATGGTACAACATTTTGGGAAATCCACAAAATCATTAGGGAGGTGCCAAGAGGATGCAAAAACTACCTCAGGCTTCACAACGCAAATCAAACTAGTTAAGATAAAAACAATATCTCCAATACAAACTACTAATCAAGGAATAACAGCAGGATTTCTGAATTAGGATGAGTATAAATATAGGGAAAAGCTCACTGAATACAAGGTCTCCAATCTTGAGTTGTTGCGCAAAATTTCCAACACTGTTCTGTATGTCTCCCACAGGAACTTAAACCATGGTGTGACAAGTTCGCGATCAGATCTCTCTTTTCCTTTCTCCCCACTGACATAGCTTAAAAGAAGATCTTCAGGCCGTTTATCAGCTTCTAAGTCATCAACATCCAGGGCCTCTTCCAACGCTTGCGCCTGATTACGTGCAAGCTCAGCTTTCTCTGTAGCCATCTGCATGAAATGCTTTATCACCTCCTCTAGTGAAGTAATATTAACTTGCTGGCAGATACCACGATACTGAATAAGACCATCCTTAGCATGTCTTCCCCTTCTCATGTCAACACATAGCTCCACATACTTCAACATTATCTTCTCATGGGTCCTTGTCCATGCTCTGTACCTCCTGGAGGTAATGAAACTGTGAAGAGTCTCAAGGGCTTCTTGCTTTTGTCCAACATTTATCAACTCTGCATATCAGTAACAAGTATAAAAAAAGTGAATGGAGGAATATAACTACTTTCAACCAATAGCATACAGCATGATGAACTTGGGAAGAAAAGTTGATATTTACACCAGTAGCCTTGAACAAAGCTACTCCCTCACCCACTCATCTAACCAACACACATGAAAAAGACAACCCAGAAATTATAGGGGACTCTCACTTCCTCGAAAGACAAGTTTGAAGGAAAAAATGTCATTTCTAAATTGCTGGCTGAATCAACCTTACTTCTAGAAGGTGGAAACACAACAGCAGTAGGAATCACATAGAATAGTAACAGAGCATATTCAGTGCTGGCAAATTTAGCGGTTATCTATCCCATAAATATTAAAATATGTTGTCAGAAATTAACTTTCACTGGAGAAGATTGTAATACTCGACCGCATAATGACTGATAAGAAACCTACCTTCAGCTCGCTTCAAAGCATTCTCTGGTCTGGCAAAAGTAGCCATCTCGCAATTCTAACGAAAATTCAGCTGTAGAAGAGCATACACAGGTCAATCTGTAATCTGACCATAGGAGTGTCAATAGGGCTATCAAAAAGATAGCAAAGATAAACATAACCCATTCCACAAATGGTAATAAATTACATCAATGAAAGAAATCTTGTGAAACTATTTTATCACGGTTTTTGTCACCCTCTGGCCTCTGTTTGGCAAATGATAGCCAGGATTTCCATAGGAGTTGAGGATATTTAGACTTTGAAATTTCATTATAACTGTTTAATAGGAAGAATTTAAGACTAATTTAGTATTTAAACAGATTTGATTATATTTTCCTTAACTAAATGAAATCCAACGCATTTTATGGGATTTAAATTATAAAGAACATACAGATGTTTTTAACTTTATTTTCCCAAAAGAACTGAATATTAGCAAAATCATCTGGAGATAACTAGAGCCCGAAAAGTTCAAATTTTTAGACATGAACTCAAGCCAGAGCCTATCGAACTCAAATTCCGTGACGAACCAGAGCCAAACGAGCTACAGAATCACGTGGAAGCCGAAGAAACAAATCAAGCCAAGAGAAGGAGATCAAAACCACCAAAATGAACAAAACAACATAAAACAGATCCAATAAAAAATCCACATAAAGGTCCAAATTTTAACATGCCCACCAATATCTGAAGTGTGAATATGAGGGGTAGAAGAGTGAAAGCAACAGGATGAGGCACGGTGGCTACGTCTGGGGAAACGGTCGGCGGGCTAAGGAACAGTCGACGGCGTCTCGATCTGTGTAAAATGGAGCACAAAAAGTCGGAAACAAACAAGGTAAAAATAGAGTGGCGAAGGACAGAAGCAGCGGGGGACAGAGGTGTTGAAGCGAGTGATGGCCGATGGTTTTTGATGAGAACGTTGAAGGGAAGGATTGAGATTTGTGAAATGAAAATTTTGCTGTTAGGGTTATATGAATAAGATTACCTTTATGGGTGCCAGAAAATAATAGTAAGGACTAGGTTTTTTTCTTCTTTTCTTTAATAGAAAACATAGGTTATATTAAGAGGATAATCAGTATATTCAGTCAATATTAGACACCTTAAATACAACAGTAAATACAAATGCTAAGAATAGACGCCGACAACAACACATAGATGAACAAAGCGTAAAGCACACGACTGTGACCATTAAGGAGCAGAGAGTGATTGAGTCAATCCAGGTCGCTTCAAATCATACAGACTAGAGCGGTTCAATCCGCCGGGTTCGAGTCAAGTTGATTACGTGAGGACCCAGATTTCTGACACAACAAGTCGCGCAAAGGATTATATGAGAGAGCACAATGGAGAATCTAGCCTAGAGGGTGAGGGAGACAATTTTAAGATTTTTATCAAGGGATCAAAAATATATTTTTACATTTTAGGGATAAAATACTATACATATAATTTTTTTAATATAATATATATATATGATGTGGTGGGGAAATTATATCACATCGGGTAAAATTTTTGCCGAACAGGAAAGTGTCCGAAGAGGATGATGTTATGCTCGGTTCCATGTGGTCAAGCAATGGTATAAGACTCGTTTATAGCGGTTGGTCAAACCGGATTTCCCGGGCATGCTTTAAATAGAATGTGCCATAAATAAAATGGGTAATTAGTCGCCAAATTAGTGGATATGATAGGAGAATTACTCGGAGCCATTTTCTCCATGTTTCCCTTGATTTGCATGATCATGGGACAAGATTTAGGAGAGAGGAGTCATGATCATGGGATGGATGCTAAAATCATGGAAGTCAATATAAAAAGAGGGATGGCATTTATTTAAAGGAGGGCTCGGCTCGTCGTTTAGGGGGATCCCATTTATTTTTAATCTTGCTCATATCTTGTAGAAGAAAGATTGTAATATCATTGTTTATAGTGAAGATTTTATACTGGACTAGGTCTCGTGGTTTTTCCTTTCGTTTTGGGGGGTTTTCCACGTAAAAAATCATGGTGTCTTTTATTTATTTTCTACTACACTTACTTTACCGAACATAGAAAATAACGGATCACATTATGTGATGTGGTGGGGAAATTATATCACATCGGGTAAAATCTTGCCGAACAGGAAAGTCCCCGAAGAGGATGACGATATGCTCGGTTCCACGTGGTCAAACAGTGGCATACGACTCGGTTATAGCGGTTGGTCAAACCGGATTTCCCGGGCATGCTTTAAATAGAATGTGCCATAAATGAAATGGGTAATTAGTGGCCAAATTAGTGGATATGATAGGAGAATTACTCGGAGCCAATTTCTCCATGTTTCCCTTGATTTGCATGATCATGGGACATGATTTAGGAGAGAGGAGTCATGATCATGGGATGGATGCTAAAATCTTGGAAGTTAATATACAAAGAAGGATGACATTTATTTAAAGGAGGGCTCGGCTCTTCGTTTAGGGGGATCCAATTTATTTTTAATCTTGCCCATATCTTGTAGAAGAAAGATTGTAATATCATTGTTTATAGTGAAGATTTTATACTGGACTAGGTCTCGTGGTTTTCCCTTCGTTTTGGGGGGTTTTTTACGTAAAAAATCATGGTGTCTTTTATTTATTTTCTACTACACTTACTTTACCGAACATAGAAAATAACGGATCACATCATTGGGCCGTCTGTGGGAACAATCGAGCTAAGGCGTCGAAGTAGAAAAAACAAAAAAATTTATGTCCGGATTCTGTCCATGGACCGATCTCATTCTGTCTATGGTACGATCGGACTGCAATTTGGAGGGAGGAGTCAAATTGGGAGATCGGGGGGACTGATCTGGGAACTGAGGAGAACGAGGAGAAGATAGATTCCAGCGCCTTCCTTGGGTGGTGATACTAGATCCACCCTCCTCCTGCTCGAACTCTCTCACCCACGCTGCATCGTGCATTCTCAAAAAAACTTTTGTTTCTTCCACATCAACTGCATCGCACTCCTCGTCGCCTGGCTTTTGAGGTAAGTGTTTCGGCTTCGGATTAGCCGCTTGTGATCGTGGCACGCGTTTTCCGACCACAAGGCGCTGGGTTCTCGGGTGGTAGCGACTATAGTGCTGATGGTGAAGGGTCGTATGATGATTTTAGCATTGCGTGAGGAAAATCTGACTCACTCAGTAATGACTTGAATTTTGGCAAGGAAATCCACTTTGAGGGTATGGGTTCTAGATGACAGCCCAAAACCGGAGGTGGGAAATCATCGGTCCCTTGTCGGCTAACAAAGGGCAGAACGAAGTTATGCAGCCGCCAATGTGCTAGATGGATAGGTGCAATGTAGATCGAGTGATGCTGAGATTTATTACTCAAGGCATGAAGTATGTGGTATACGAGAAAGCAATAAAAAATTATATGCGTTGTCAAGAGCGGGCACTTTCCTATCGTTCCTTGGACTTCACCACGTTAAAGGCGAAGCGTGTGTTCCAATGGACGATCACAAATATCACGGAGAGTGAAAATATGGCAATGATCAATCTTGTTGATTTCCTGAGGCGTATCATGATGGATAGCCACTTCAAAAGATAAGTCTACCTTACATTGTCAATATTACTCTTATTTATTATTTTGAGAAATATTTTACGGGTAGCAATACTTCTTTTTATGACAAGAACCCTCACTCTTGATTCCTGGGAATAACTTTGTTCGAAAAATCCAGATGTTTGACAAATATGGATTAAGATACATGCTAAATTATTTTACTTGCCAATTTGCTTGAAACCTGCGAGGTCATGCAATAATTCTGCAATATTATACCCAATGTTTAAATTATATTGCAATACATGTATTAGGCATATGACTAGATTGTCACCACCAGGTTTCAATAATGTTGATATATTAATAATGAATCTATTGTGTTTTTGTGATTTGAATTAAATGCCTCTATGCAATTATTGATTATGACTTCGTTTTGGGTGAATGGCAAATGGTTAGATCAATATTTATTAGTTGGGTAAATCTATTTAGAACATTCTAACATGGCAATGCTCTTGCATGAATAGATCTATGATGGTGTCATCCTGGACCCATGATGTGTCACCTAAGCCTAATCAAGATGACCCAATTCTTTTTTTGTGAAAATGCATGTATTTGTGAGGTGGCAACACAATAAATATTCAAAATATTAAAGGCAAGCTCGGCGTATTAGACCCACTCCAGCATCAATGCAATGCTTCAAGAACCAGATCTGATGTGTGTGAAGGATGCATGCATTTCCTTTCGTTTAATTTAACCAATTATTGACACTTTATTGAAACTGGCCATGAGAACTCTGCTCAAATTCAGCTTGTTGTGGGCTATTGCTTCTTAAAGATTTCTTACAATATTTACTCCAAGCCATTATAAGCAAAAATTTTGAATAAGTACAGGTGCTCAAGTGCGAGATGAAGCTATCATCAATCTTCTGTTTATTCTGATGCATTTATCATCTTATCTTTCATTTCAAAGAACTTTTAGAATTCCCAATTTCATTTTGATGAGGAACCAGTATGTCTCATTTTTGGGAAAATATTATCCTCTTGCGTAAGGATAATAAAGCTATTGGCAAGTCCTGCAAAAAACACCAATTATGAGAGTCTTGCAGTGCTCTTGTTGGAAGAACTTCTTCAACAGTGGGTGTTCTGAAGACAAATTATATTGACAGTCATACTATCACACTTTATACAGGTATGTTCTTCACCTAAATTTAAGAGATGATGTTTAATTATTTATTCCTTAAAAATGGTGGATACTGCTCCACAAGAAATATTTTGGCTTGCAAATTTTGGAGGCTTTTATTTTGTCACATAGCATACTAACTTACTCTGTTAGTTATTGTCTCCCACACTTGCTTGAAGTGTCTTCTTAGTAACAGAGGGTGGGAATGCTTGCAAGGAAGAGATTCATGGATTTTCCTTCTTTCCAATAATTGTATCTTTATCACTAAGGGCAGATAAGTTGCTTCTTTGCCATTTGGAAGTTGATTTGCTTATTTACATGAATATTGTGGTTAAAGTTATGTTGAAGATTCATGAAATTAATAATGTGGATATGTTGTCCCAATCTTTTTCCCCCTTTTAGACCTCTAAGGATAATAGGGGAGCAAATATATACAGCTTGAGCATGGGATTTACTTGAGAAAATCCATTTTCATATTTTAGTGTACTTCTGAGATGGTATTAGTTGTATTAACCATTTTATCAAAATTTGGTTAGTCTTGTGCTCCTCTACTAGAATCCTTGAGACGAGATGCACCATTCATCTCGTCCAAGTGTGTACGGTCAATGGCCAATTAGGAATTTTTATGGAATCGACATACTATGCCAGAGCCATTTGCATTGAGCTCATGACGTGTTGGCCAAATGCATCTCGTCTATAATCGACCTCGACTTTTGCGCTCACTCGACATGCCTTAATTTACGATTATTCCTATCCAATTAATATTTGAATTTCATAGACATATATTTCGTGTTGTGCTATCATATTATTATTTCAGGACAAGATCAACAGCTCGAGATGATATCGAGCTCGGGCATGTAATCTAGCAGTAAGACACATTATATCGAGCTTGGGCGTGCAATCTAGCAGTAAGGCCCTATCACATCAAGCTCGGGAGTGCAATCTAGCAGTAATGTCCTATCACATCAAGCTCGGGATGTTCGAGTACGTTTTATTATTGGTGCTCGGGATGTTCGAGTACGTTCTATTATGGGTGCTCGGGATGTTCGAGTACGTTTTATTATGGGTGCTCGGGATGTTCGAGTATGTTTTATTATTGGTGCTCGGGATGTTCGAGTATGTTCTATTATTGGTGCTCGGGATGTTCTAGTATGTTCTATTATTGGTATTCAGTATCACTCGCGTAACATATTTTTCCTCGAATGTACGAACGAAATTTACCCACGTTCTCGGGGTTTGATTTCTCCTTCATTGGTGATCTATGACTCTCCACCAATGATGAGCTGCATCTTCAAACTGATAGTGAAACTGGCATTTTGTTCATATGAATAGTTGAGAACAGTGAAAATTCTCTCAATTTTGAGCAACAATTCCTCTGCATGATGAGCATTCGGGGTTCCATGGAATTTAGGTGGATGAAACTTTAGAAATCGCTTCAGTGCTCGGTCTAAAGGTTCATCATTCCTCGTAACATTTTGTGGTGGATTTTGCTGACAGAATTGCATGAACTGTAGTAAAAGTTCCATTGCATTCCTGTTGGGTAGCTCTTGTCGAGAATGTTGTTCTTCTTGCTCGTCATTTCTTTTTGGTTCCGTACTTTCTCAGGAGAATTCCTTTCATTATTGTGATTTCTTGCGCTAGATTTATTATGTGAAGATGACATCCTATCACATAGTTATAATATATAAGTTACAGGACAACATAAGTAAAATGCTACTGAATATACACAAAATTGGATATTTTATATTCATCATACATATATATATATATATATATATATTTCTTTTTTTTCTTTTTTTTTTTACACTTTATTCTTTTAATATCAGATACTAGTTAGTACATCATCATTTATAAAAAGACAAAATAAATACAAAAAAATGATTATGTCAGCAAAATAATCGTCAGCCTATCCAAAAGGACGATTTAATCTACTTGATTCTTAACGATACGATATGGTGATAGACATTGATATCTTAATCCTCATCATCGGACATCATGACAACGTGGTGGTGTGAATGTGATCTCGCCCTCGGTGGTGCAGTGAAACGTAATTCTTCCTCAGACTCTGATGGCGTGCACTCGGATGGTTCTGATTTCTTTTCAACCTCTGTCAATATCTTGGCTGTCAAGGTCGATGGTAATACTGTAGTAGTGGTGGTCACTAGTACTGCTATGTCACCACTCAGTGCAGACTCTCCCAACTCCATCCCCGGGGCTAACTCAAACTCATCAGGAAGCATGTCATCAGTATATCCCATCAGTGGGTCAAAGGAATATACTGTATTAGGAAACAGGGGATCTGCGTACTGATTCCGTCTAAGCGGGTCCCTAGTATGGTCTCTTTTTAGGATGGACATACGTGCAGTGCGACGACAGACTGGAGCACTCAGCTCCCCTACCTCGAACATAGTAGTGGGTATGAATTTTTCCTGCGGAACCTGAAAGGCATCATCTAACATATATCGACCAGAAACTATGGTGTTATGTATCAAGTCCGCAGGTAACCCACTCAGCAAACTCCTCAGCCGACTATCATAGACTCCTGGATATCAATCAAGTGGAACCTTAGTTTATCCCTTTCCTCCAAAAGTCGTCCCAGCTCATGCTCTCCAGCCTTGTTTCTTTCAATTAATATCCATATTTCTTTGCGCACGTCAATTACTTCATTTTGTAAAAAGGTAATCTCATTTTCCAAATTCATTGCAGGTGGGTGATACGGGGCAGTCATCTGTGAAACAAGTAAACAAACAAGTTATAAAATATAAAAATGTATAAGATGTATTATTAGTGCCTAGAACCATGTAAACCTGACGCTCTGATACCACCTCTGTGGGACCCGACTCGGGACATATTAATTTATCTCTTATCTAGTACCACAATCTATTCATAAATATAAAGTTTTAGGATTTTTACTTTTATATAGTAAATATGTAATGATTACTTACTTAACAGTAACAGAAGCGTTAATTTAACAAAATACAATTCAAAACAACTCCTTAAAAAGGTTTGCCGCTCTAGCAAAATTCAAGTAATAAGTACTGGTAAGCCAACATGTACATTTTTTTCTCTTTAAAAAGGTTTGCCGCTCTAGCAAAATTCAAGTAATAAGTACTGGTAAGCCAACATGTACATTTTTTCCTCTCCTAATATTCCTCCGGTTCTGCCTTGTTTCTCTTGCATCTGGAACTCATAATAAATAACAAGGAAAAAATAGAGGTTAAGTCTTTAAGGACTTAGTGAGAGAATAACAATGGCTTACATTTTTTACTTATCAAATGATGCAATGTATCAATATGACATGTAATGTAATAAAGAAATATCACAACATTTAAGGAAAATATCAATGAACAATAACGATTTAAAACATTAGGATGAGTATTTGGGCTAAAGAGGTGGCTCCCACCCGACAGTTAGGTGTAACACTTTTCCCCAATTATTCAGATATGATGTGTACCTTCATTCATTTACGAGCCAAGGTGAACCATTCTCCAGACCGTAACACGGTGCGCGTTGTTCAGATGAACCATATACCCGGACTGTCATTCGTTTTTCATTGGACTCACTTTCTAGGCCGAAGCCACGTTGTCCAGTGGACTCAATATCCAGACATATGTCTGTTGTCCAGGGCTCCAATAGTCATTCACTCATTCGGAGAAATAGAATAGTGATGAACCCAGTAATAAGGCATGTAGACAATATGATCAATGAACTGTTGTGATGCACAATATGATTACATATATGAAAAATATGGTAATGAATAAACATATAATTTAAGTTCCAGGCCAAATGCCAAAATGACTATTTTGAAAGAAATAAGTAGTACACCTCACCTCACTAGCTTACGATATTTCAATAGATTGACTCGATTTTGAACCCAGTTGTCGATGAAATTTCTATAAATATAATATAATTAATTTATAGTGATTAGTGACCCAAATGCACGGTTGAGCATCCTTAAACATCATTTTTGTATAAAACTTGTCCGGGTAATTTTGAATAAGACTTAAAAAATTCTTAATAATTCAACAATTTGTCGAAAAATCATGAAACTTTCCAGAAATGCCTAACATTAGTGCAGAAACGGTCGGCAAATGAAAAAATCAAAATCGTGGAGGCGCGTGAATAACAAGCGTCGCCTTGACGGCGCGTGACCGACGCTCCGATGTCACGCATGGCTGAAATTTTTAGGTGGTCATCGTCTCGTCGAGATCTACAACTTTCGTTCAGACACTATTTTAAAATTCGCAGCCGATTTTGCCCAAATTCTGATTTTACATAATGATTAAGTAGGGTATTTTGGTAGTCGGAAACTTGTACGTCCGGCAACCTTATGGCAAATGACCGACCTGAATATATACTATAACATATTTTAATCAACTTTATGTTTGTACCTAAGACTGAAAACAGAAAATAACGTATGGAACAAGGGTATGAACATGCTACCTCAAAACAAGTTTCTGGGCAGATTTTTTTATCTTGTTCTTTACGTTTTATGAATTTCGGAGTGATTTTGCCAGATGATTTTGCTACACCATCCACATACGTTTGTTTATGGGTTGATAAGGTAGGTTGAGTAAAATTTTCAGAATTTTTGGAAAGGGTTTGGTTAATTTTATGAATTTTGACCTATTTTTTGCCTTAAATTCTAACATTTTCTTTTGGCATTTTTCTAAGGATTTTGGACGAATTTTCTGCTGAAAGTAATGGTTTTGGAGTGTATTTATAGGCAAAGTTTGATCAGATAAGTTACATGCAAGATGACATTTGTCATGGTCAAAAATTATATACCAACTCTTAATAGTAATGTTAACTTTATTAGCATTATCATTTTTTTAATTTATTATTATTATTTATATATTTAAAAAAAACAAGGGTGTTACAAGCACTCATAGAGGCAATAAGTCTTTACAATTTTTGTTGAAATTTGAGTACACGATTTTAGAGCTTGAATGCAATGAGAAAAAGTTAAAGATTGAATCCACATATATTTAAATTTCGAGGAAAAACAAACAATAGATTCTAATTTTACTAAATTATCCTAGTTATGTTTGCTATTTTAGTAATTATTAATTTATGATATTTACTAGGACTATAGATTCATGTAAGGGTTTTCCTAAAAATCATCATCTTATTACTTTATCAAAATTACTAATTTTTAAACTGACTCAAGTTGGGACCATGAAAAAATATTATTTTACAAAAGTTATTAATTTATCGGGTATTATTGTGAAGCCATTATCTTTAAAAGTAATCTGGTAAGGAGATTTAGAGATGGCGCATGATTATTATGATAAAAGTCAAAGTAATATGTTAAAAATGAAATAAATTCCATTAACTGTAATTTAATATTATGCTATCGAAGGTTGAATTTAAATATTAAACTCGAATAGGAAAATTGTAATAGCATGACACTTCGAGCTTGTAATTATAAACTTAATCATGTGCTTTTGTGTTAAATATGGTCATGGCGACCTTAAATTAATCATGGGTTAACAACGTGGTTTGGGGTTCCTTTGCCTCTGGTGGTGGTGTAAATGTTCTCAGGGGTACTATCATTGATATCAACAATAAAATAGACTTCCAAATTCTGAATCTAATGGATGGGATGTACATAGGGAGGATGCAGGGGTGGACAGACGGGAGGTGCAGGGGTGGCAGCCGCATCCCTCAAATTCTTTTAGTATTTTTTATATATTGAATGGATATAACAAACTATGTAAAGCCACTTCATGATTCTACATAAGCTGAATATGTATGATGGAGATGTGTTGAAGGTTGTGATGATGACCCAACAATGGTATGTCCAAACCAAAATAAATAGTGCACTTGACCTTAATTCACGGATATTCCAAAATTCACTTCTTACCTCATTGAAGATCATTCCAAGACTTTGGAATTAATTTCCAGAAAAAGCATATTTGATGCGTATTTTAATCTTTTATATATGAAAAATGTTATCGCCCAAGCAAATATCATAATATTTTATGTATACAAGTTTTTTTTTTAATTACATGCCTACACTCTGGTGATTTGGAGAGGTGGAGATCTCAAATTTAAGATCTCCTGACTCGCATAAGTAAATAGTATCAATTGGGCCAATAGCCTTCGACATTTATATATACATGTTTGAAATTAACGAATTATGGTCAAATAGTTAGTTACCATGATTGGACTAGTAATGAGATAAATATACTTGTGAGTGAAACAAAGTACACTCAGACACTACTCATATCAAGATATAGTATAGCAAATTATTCCTTACCGAAAGCATTTATATATTGGGATTTTTTTTACGTTACACATGTACTATTAGAGCTATCAAAATATATCAGGTCTGTGAGCCTAACACAACCCATCAAATAAGCGGGTTGAGCTAATATTTTTTAGCCCGCCGACAGACGTCCCTATATGAGCTGGCCCAAACCGACCGCGGATTTGGGCCGGCCCCATTTAAAAAAAAATTGTTATTCCCTTTTTTATGATAAATTAATAAATATGAACTCAATATTATATTGAAACATCAACTACTATATAATTTTCACTTAGTCTTGCTTTAAAGTTGCAATATGTATTTCAAAATTGAATAAAATATTGATTCCCTAGTCAAATATTTTTAGTAGAAAGGTTAATATCTAGATAAAACCTGAAGCAAGTTTCGACATTCTTCTAACATAAGTTTCAGGTTCCGCAAGTTCAATTGGAAAAAAATTTTAAAGTTCTTTTTTAAAAAAAATATTAAATTAAAAATAAAAATCTGGCTGGCCCCAACCAACCCGCGGTCTGCCACAGGTTGGGTTTACCCAAGTCCCAACCCACCTGAGTCGGGGCCAAACGGGATGACAACTGGATAGTGTCATTTGAGGGCACCCAAACATAAGCGGTATCCGCATATGAAGGTTTATAAGTTGACTTTCTATTAAACCCTATACCCCATTTTTCAATTTCCAGTTTTCTCCAGCTTGGATTCCAAATTCGAAACTTTGCATCGCAAATCATTCTCTACGATTTTTAAAAATCAAAATTCAAATGGCGTTCGCTGCTTTTCGGCGCATTTTGAGTGGATCTTCGGCGCCATCTCCTCTTCTTCGCTCGCACTTCGCTTCGATTCGACCCAATTCTACCCTTGTTACTCTCACCAGTCCTAAGCTCTTCATTAGCGGTACAGTAGCTAAATGTTTGGTTATTTGTTTAATGAAATTGTTTTTATAATTTTTATGCACTTCGTGTTTCATGGCATCTTGGCGTTTCTGTAAAATTTTGGTAAGCGTCATCGAATGGATGTTGAATGTGTATAAAAGCTCATCCTTTCCGGTTCTTTCACGATTTTATGTTAATTTTTGAATTTGTATTGCATCAGGTATTGTGCTCTGTTAATATTTGATAGGTTAATTTATATTCATGTTCTAGAATAAATCACTTTTATTTTGTCTTTTGCTTGCTTCCCCTTTTATATAGTTGTCCGGAACATGGTTTGCAAAATCTCTATAGGTACGGCCGTTCTGAAACCGGAACGAGGCCCACCGAGACGAAGTTCCAGATTGTGAAGGGGTTGCACTGTATGGCGTTCTAAGACAAGAAATCGCCGATAAATCGGTATTCAGGAGGTGAAACGGCGGTTTCACGGAGGTGGAACGGCTTCTGTTAAAAAAAAAAATTTAAAAGTATTTGGTATAAATAAGTTTTTTCAAAACATTAGAGTACGAAATGTGCATAATTTATATTTTGTTTTTAAATAATAAATTTTAAGAATAATTAAATTGTTTGTGAAATAATTCAATTTTTAAAAATAAATGATTAAAATTATTCTGAGATATGATGACATATTTATGTTTTAATAAAGTGTATATGAGATATAATAATTTTACAACTTAGTTGAAAATTTAACTAACTAGAAATTAAATGAATATATTTTATTGAGGATATTATTTTTAATTAATATTATGATTTGAAAGTAACATAATTTGGACGCGATTGTGAAAATTTTAGTATATATTGAGGATAAATTTATTTTTTAATAAAGTGTATATAAGATTTAAAAAACAAAATTATCTGAAGGGTCTTATGTAGTAAAGAGAACCTACATAAAGTAAAGGCCTTCCCCTGCTCCCCAGTTACTCGATCGAGGGCTTCTCTTTTTTTATTATTGACTATTAAAAGGAACTATGGTCGATCTTCGATCAATCGCTAATGTATAACCTTTGAAAGGCTTTCATTGGAACTTCCTTTTCCGGCCAAACACTTCGGCCTAACGGGAATGAGCAACGACGAAATGACAAGATGAGGTGCCTCGGGCACCCCCATTTTGTTATTTCTTAAAATAATCTTTTAAATATTATTTATGAATTATAGAACAGGAAAAATGTATTTTTTTCAAAATATTCAATTTTTTTGAATTTTTTAATATTATTTCGAAAATCAGCGCCGTGACCGTTCGTAAAATATCATTGGAACTGGAACGGTGACCTCCGTTCCAGGCACCGTTCCCGCTACGGTGAACCATGGTCTCGAATATGTCCCTGATTTGAAATGTAGAAGCTAAAAGTGTCCAGATTCTTTGATTGAATGACTGCTTTTTTCGCGTACAGCGTGTTAATGTTCTTGAGTAGCATGGAGAATTCTTCCGTTTGTGTGAAATTTTGCTAATGCTTGAGCCTTGCTGTTCATTTAGTTAAAATATAGTTACTTTGGATCTGTAGCTTTCATATTTATCTTCCCTAGATGTGACAAACGAAAAATGGCGTGGGGAAAAATATAGGAGACAAATTACTGTCATGCCTACCTCGTGATGGATTTGAACATTTCCGAATTGTTATTAAACCATCACTAGCCATTTCATCAGGATGATAAAGTGGGAGATGTAACATGGTCTTCAATATAGGCAAGGAATAAAAGTGAGTCAAAATCTAATCTCTTAGCTCATGGTATCATTATTTAGCGTGTATAAGAAGTTTGGCATAACTCTTGTATCTCTTTACGTTCATGATCATATATGTGGGTGCGTAATACTCGAAATTGATCGGTCTTATAATTCGAGAGTTGGAAAACCAATAGTTTGTAAGCATATGAATGCTCATGTTGATCCTATTTCCGGAGTTTCTTCTGCTGTAACCTTAATGAGGTTTTCAATTTAGGAGCAACACAATTCATCTTTGCACATCCCTGGCTCACTTACAGATTCACCAGTCCTTACAATCTATAGCTTATTGCTTCTATTTCTGTTTAAGCCTACTCAGAAAATGTCATCTTTCTTGCATCTTATCCATGTGAGAAATGTGTAGTATTTGAACTCCCTTCAATGCTCAGTCTAATCTACTTTTCACAACCCACTCTTATCCTTCTCACCCAAAGCTATATGAACATATGCAATCTAGATATTTAGGATGCAGTTGCTTTAGTGGGTTTACTAATGTCCTGAAGAAGAAAATAACCTGATCAAAAGCTACCTGTCTTGTGCTTTTACGATCTGGGAGATGCCTAGTGAGAAGCGATGACTATTTCTGATCTTGTTTGTTATTTTGCATGTCTTTAATGATCACGTTTTAAGATGGACCAACACTTGTCTTGATGTTGAGAAACAGGTCTTTCAAGAGCCACCACTGACGAAAATCTTTACAATGCCTTTGCTCCATTTGGCCAGCTTCGAGAGGGTAAGCATATATCTGCCAATATCCGGATGGTTTTTGGTGGGCTTTTTACCCAACCGCAAAAAAATTATGAAATATAAATTTCTTATTTTTTCTGAAATATTATTTGGATACAACTTTTGAAAGTTGATTTGATATGTGATAAATCTAAATTGTGTAATGAAGATTTAGAATTGTGAGTTATATTTTAGTATTTATGTTGAGTAGTTGATTTGGAATATGAGAGATGTATCTGATTGAAAATTTGAAAAACTTTATGGTTGGGTTCTTGAATGAATGTAAATTTTTTAATTGCATCGAATATTTATGTTGGGTAGTTGATTTGGAATATAAGAGATGTATCTGATTGAAAATTTGAAAAAAAAATTTGGTTGGGTTCTTGAATGAATGGAGATTTTTTAATTGAATCGAATAGAGATTGAGAACCCAAGCAAACAGGGCTGCTGCCACAGATCGATAGTTTCAATTTCTAAACTATTTTGTTGGTTATGTAGCGAAAGTGATAATTGACAGAGCGTCTGGAAGATCAAAGGGGTTTGGTTTTGTTAGTTACGAGATGGTAGAAGATGCTGAGAAGGCACGGGAGGGTATGAATGCCAAGTTCCTTGATGGGTGGGTGATTTTTGTTGACCCAGCTAGGCCGAGGGAAGCTCAGCCTCGCCAACCTCCTAGACAAGATATGCAGTCCAACTCACAGTCTACTGACTTGGGGTTCACAACAAACAAGACTATTGGATGGTGTGGGTGATGCTTTATGATGATGTATTGGTACTTTTGGTATGAAATTGTTGGGTTTCCTGAAAAATCTCATTGTATCAGATTGAGGGATATTTGCTTAATGGCTTCCATTGAAACAAATTAAACAATGCACCTTTAAATGAATTTGTGGACTCTTGATTCCGATAGAAATCACCCAAGCTTCTTATGATTTATTTTTTTCCACTAAATTGCACATCAAAGTAACCCATGTTATGATAGAATATTGACCAATGAACATGAAATCGCCGCTCAGCAATGACAAGGGATTAAATCTGTCTTGTTGAGTGAAATACAGCTAACAATCATTACATTTCGTTAAATCACGAGGTCATATATTTAACATTGGGTCAAATGATCACTGATTTATCCTACAAGCAGGGGTATAGCTAGGAATTTTGCGTATAGGGGGCTGGAGAAAAAGGCCCCTTGCGAGGGTTCGAGGGCAGAGCCCCCGAAAAGAATTTTGGAGATTCATTGTCCATAGTCTATTCGATCCCTTCATTTCCTACTGAGTGAAAATAAAAAAAACGGGTTCACTAAATGTTAAATATGTTCATTTCTGGACCACCTTGAAAGCAAATATATCCATTTTAACCAATCATAATCTTCTCGATGACCATAATTTTTTTAAAAGAAATAAACTTTACTAAAAATGATATATATCTACATATTTAAAAAAATTCACTTAAAAATGAAAAAATTGGACAAATAACTATGAAATTATTTATCAACATGCCTTTCAAAAACATATATTATTTGAACAAATAAATAAATCCAAAAGTACTATTAAATGAGAAATCAAATTTATATATATATAAATTGATGCCATTGAGTCTCGAACTCATCATACCCAATGCGCAAGCCAACAAATTGGCATATCCACCACCTGCGCGACACTCTATTTGCTATATATCTTAAACAAAAACATATATATACAATAATTCTGGACATGGCTGGGTGGGCTAAAGCCCACCATAGCCCATTCCTAAGATCCGCCCCTGCCTACAAGGAGTGTATCTCACCATGGGCTTATTTGATAATGCCATTAAAGGCCATCTTAACCTTGAAATGACATATTTAATTTGGGATATACAATTTCAACGATTGTTGTATCCAGATACTATTCTTGAGAAGCATCAAGTTTTCCTTGCCACCAATGGTAAGGGCTTTGACCCCAATTATTTTTGTCACCAAAATTCAAATTCCTTAACGTAATGGAATTTGCAAGGATGTAGCAAAAAATGGATTACATTGATGCTATTTTAAGGGTACCACCGCTCTTAGACACGGCATTTCGAAACACATGTCCATTTATATTTTTATTTTTACAAAAAAATGGACACGTTGCGTGAAATGATGTCCTAAGAGCGCTATCTTAAGGACGGATTCAAAAAGTCCCAAAGAATGTCCACTGTGTGTAAATAAATAGAACTAATTCTTTAGTCTTGCCAGATACTAGAGGTGCTATTCGATCCTAGGATAAAATTCTTCCTCACTGACGTAGAGATTTGTATGCACTTTTATCATGTCTTCCTCTCTCCCGAGTTCTTTACTGAGTTAATGGCTCTCGTTATTCACGTGTTTGCGTGATCTTTCCATAACTCTATCCTGTTGTTAGCGTATGATGTTTCACAATTTTTATAATTTTATTATTTATTCATAAATTAGTGGATTGTTTAATTACTTTAGACTTATTTTTAGAATTGTTTTCTTTTCTTAATAGTTGGGTTTTGAAGCTGTGATTTAGTGATGTCAAACGGGCCGTGCCGGCCCGGCACGGCCCGTAAATCCGTGCCGCCCGGCACTGTTCCGTGCCGGGCTGGCACGGCCCTTTAAGGAGCCCGTCTCCTTATTTGGGTGGCCCGGCACGGCCATAGGCCCGTGGCTTATGGGCCGTGCCACGGGCCGTGCCGTGCTGGCACGGCCCAAATCAATTTATTTTTTTTTTTCATTTTTTTTTATTTGTTTAATTTTATTTATTAATATTATATTTAAATATAGATTGGCACAATATACTTATAAAATCAAAATTTATTGACTACGAATTGAAAAACTACAAATTACATTGAACAAAAGAAAATAATAAATTACAAAAGAGTTTTAAAAATATGCTAATTTTCTTCATTTTCATCCGAAGAAACATCATGTCCTTCCAAACCTTGTAAGCGGCTATCAGCATCCAACCAATCCTTTAAAAGAATACACATCTCCACAGTGTTTGGTTTCATTCTACTTCTTTTTTCATCAATGACTCTTCCACCTTCACTAAAACAAGACTCCGATGGAACTGTGGATATCGGAGGAGTTAGTAGATCACGTGCCATTATGGAAAGTACTGGCCAAAGTCTAGCATTGTCTTTCCACCATGCCAAAACATCAAAAGTTTCTAATTCTTGTTCACTGAAATTTATGACTTGGTTTAGATATAACTGAAGCTCAGTAAATGAAGATGTATTAGAACTAGAAGAAGCGGAAGTAGTGTCTTGTTTTCTTCTTAACATTGTCCACACAGAACCCTTACCACTACTACCACCACTACTACCACTTTCTCTTACTGGAGTTGCTCTAGAATTATGTAACGAATCATATAAAGAAAACAAAGCAAACAAACATTTATTAATGCGCTCTTTCTCTTGATTAATATTAATATTCTCATAAGCCATGTTGGTGTAATAAGATTCTATTATAATTTCTACACTATATAATTTTAATCTAGGATCCAGAATTGATGCCAAGCAATTCAACATAGGAATAGTTTTCCAGTATTTTTTAAATTTATACTCCATTGGTTCGACAATACCTGTAAAAAACGGATCAGATCTATGTAATGCAAAACATTCACTAATTTCATAAATTTTATTCAAAAATATTGAAGAAGTTGGATAATAACAGCCCGAAAATAAATTGGTAGCATCGTAAAACGGTTCTAAAAAATTACAAATATTAGAAGCAATTTCCCAATCAGTTTCTTCAATATGAAAATGTTCGGCCATCCTTTCATTAAAAAATAAAGTGATCACATTTCTATAAGGTAAACATGCTTGCAACATTAAATATGTAGAATTCCACCTATTAGGAACATCATAAGGAAAATCTTTATAATTCATACCATGAGAAATACATAAACTTTTGAAGTCTTGTTTTCTAGCAACTGAACCATTAAGAAATTTAAGAGTAGTCTTTATTTTTTCTAAATGAAGCTCAAGTGGTTTCAATCCATCTTGCACACACAAATTTAAAATATGACATGCACAACGAATATGAAAAAGATCACCATTTAAAATTGGTTTCAAATAAGTTTTAATATAGTAATTGCAGCAGTATTATTAGTTGCATTATCAAATGAAATAGAGAAGATTTTATTACTAATATTATATTCATTAGTAACTTGCATAATGTCATTGGATATAACTCCACCCGTATGAGGCCAATCAATTTTTGTGAAACCTAAATTTTTTTTATGTAACACCCAGTTATCGTCAATCCAATGTCCTGTAACACAGAGATATGATGCATTGCCAAGATAAGTTGTCCAAATATCACTTGTTAGTCCTACTTTCGATGAAAGATTACCTAAATACGTAATTAAATTTGCTTTATATTCATTAAAAATTGTGAATGCATCCGATTTAATAGTATTCCTTGAAAATCGTTTATGTTGAGGTTGCAAACCTAAATGAATATAATTAGTGAATTTGGCGTCCGCCCCCATTGAAAAAGGTTTCTCCGCCCATACGATGTATTTAGCTAGTTCTCTCCTATCTCTTTCAACATTATAAGTGAAAATACCTAAACTTGAACTACTACTACCAGTACCGAATTGTGAAAGAATAGTTTGGTTACCATCAGTTGGTTCTTTTTCATGTTTAGCCATGTGTCTTAGTAAATGACCTGTACCACCAGAAGAAGCATATGCATAATCTTTTTTACATTTTTTTACAAACTGCCATTGATCCCTTTCCCTCAACAATTTCTACATCGAATAGTTGCCAGACATTGCTAGTTCTTTTTTTTTGAAGTTCTTCTACTTGATGATTGAATATTTGGTGTGCTTTCTTCATTTTCTTGGAATTGATCGATTTCATCATCAGAATTCACATTATAAGATGAATCGGCCATTATGTATATAGACTACAATTATGAATTATCTAATGCAACAAATATAAAAGTTACCAAATATTTGCTAGGAGGAGTGTTGGCTTTGTTGCTTGTGCTTGTCTTGGCAAATGTAAGACGAATTTCTTTCTTCTTGTGAACAAATTGAGAGTATAGCGTCTCAAGTATATAGAGCTTACAGATTAAGAGGATAAAATGTTTCATCAACACACACATATATATAACAACCAAAAAAATAAATTTTTTTTTTTTTAAAAAGCCGTTGAACGGCTATATTTTTGACCGTTGGTCATTGGCGATCGATCGCCATTTTTGTGGCGATCGATCGCCACCCCTGCATTTTGCTTACTGCCTCTAGGCGATCGATCGCCTTTTTTGTGGCGATCGATCGCCACCCTTGTATTTTGCTTACTGCCTATAGGCGATCGATCGCCATTTATGTGGCGATCGATCGCCTGGTAAAAAAAAAAAAAGGGAACAGTGTCGTGCCGTGCCAGCCCACGGGCTGGCATGGCTTGGCACGGCACGGCCCATACTCCGGGCCGTGCTTGGCACGGCACGGCACTGTAGCAAAACGTGCCGTGCCGTGCCGCTCCGCGTCGTGCCGTGCCCGTGCCGTGCCTCGTGCCGTCCGCTCCGTTTGACATCTCTACTGTGATTGCGTAGTATATAAATGCAAGTCATTTGCAAATTCATATAACAAAAATAAGAGTTTGGTTCATTAATTTATAGGTAACAATTGATATATTTTTTTCTTAGTGTGGTCGATTTTGTGTCTATTAGTATAAAATACACTTATTTTAAGTGTCAGATAAAATGATATAATTTTATTTGTTTCAAAAACTAATAAAAGGCATTAAGCATTCTGCTATGTTAAAATTTTTATTTGTATTGCTTTGAATTGTTTTTAATTCTTGAACTATTATGAAGTCTTAGCTCTGAGTATCTTGAATTCTATTAGTATCAATCGCGATCCAGGTTACAAAATCTACCCTTAGTGGAAGAGAAAAATTGAGAATTTTCCAATCAAAATGTTCTCTATCGACAGTTTTTTCCATAGGTGGGTCCTAGAAAATTATTGATAGAAATGTTCATCGGCATATCAAAAAGGGTGCCTTTATGTGTACTATAAGAAATCTATTGGTTCTTATTTCCTTGAAACGGAGATCTAGAAAAAAAGCATTCTGTTTGAGTTTCATAATCATAATTTGGATTATTTTGTTTATTTCTAATTAATCATGTATGTTGTTCTGAATCCAGATCTACGGATGAAATAACAAGAATACCTCGTACCATATAGTTGGGGCATTGCCCCCGCACCCAACCTAATCAGTGTCTCAGACTCCCAAAAGGAGAATGTTGTCGCTCTGTTCTATTCCATTGTGCTACATTTTGGCATCTGCCTACTTTCAATATATGAACATATGTCCACTTTCAATATATGAGTCATATATTTCAACATGTTGATATCGGAAAAGGCCAATTTTGTGCTGATCTGGCCACATGGTCACCATGCACTTTTTGACCAATGGGTATCATAGGTTATGTAGATGTTTAGAAGATTCTAAATTTGGGGGACAAATTTGAAAAGAATATGATGCTTCCTAGAAAAAAAAAAGAAAATATGATGAAGAAATCAGGATTGTAGCCTATTGATAATCACATCCTCCCTGTTCTCATTATAAAAGGCTCGAGTTCGAGTTCGTATCCCTCTTATATATATATATATATATATATATATATATATATATATATATATGATGATGATGATGATGATGAATATAAAGGTCATTAAGGTATGGACACGATAATGATGATGACAAATAAATGTATCTATTATGCATATCATGACTGAAGTTTGTGTTTAAAAAAATTCAAAATAATATTTGAGATATCAAAATTTCAAACAATTATATAATTTTGATTCCCAAAATATAAATATTTTTTTTAAAATTTACAACAGCTAATTTAAGTAGCTCTAAGTTTGAGGATGTAAGATAATGTAATACAATGATTAATTTTCGATAAAAACATAAACTCGAGTCACAGAAGTTTATGATATAACTATAATTTTTCAAAAATAATTATAAAATAAAATTTGGATCAAATCAGATGATAGTTGTAATTTTTCATTTTAGTTTTATTCAGCTCATGTATATATTATTTTAATATTATAACTACGACTATCATAAAATGCTCTAAATTGAGTGTTTTACGTTCCGACTATTCAAGTTTTCCATTAATTTTTGGTATAAAGTAAAATACAGTTTGTCCTATTCATTGAACAATTCATTTAATTATTAAAACTTGTTTTAAAAAAAAATTTATTAAAACAATTATATGAAAATAGTAAATTTTAATTTTAATTTAAGAAATACAGAACTCAACGACCGACGTCCCCCTCTCTCTCTCCCACACACGTTTCCCTCCTCATTTTCCTCATACATTAGATCCCTCTTCTCCTCTTTATTTTTTTTTCCAGCGATCTGGTAATTATTTTCATATTCTCTACAGATTTGGCTTTTTAAATGAAATTTCGAGTTTTGAATAGTGATTTTATTTGGTGGATCAAAATATGCCTTTAGTAGGTGGGATTGATTGGCTTTTTTGTTGCTAGGGTTTGTTTTGAGGAAATTAGTTTGGACAAACTGAAGCAAATCAGATGGCTGCTGCACCCGCCAGGGCTCGAGCTGATTATGATTATCTTATTAAGCTTCTATTGATTGGTGACAGCGGTGCGTGTTTTTTGCGCATTTTTATTTGGCGATGCTTTCTGCATTAGCGGTAAACTTGTGAATTTGATTATCTATTTGGTTTGGTGATAGCTCCTGTTGAAGAGAAATAGTTGCATTGCTTCGCGCGCATGTTATTTTAGTTTTTAGGCAGGGAATTTTCAATCATATCATTTCGTTAATTGGGTTGTATCTTTAATAGGAAATGTTCCCCTTTTTTTAGCTGCACTTGAAAACATTTGGCTGTTTGGGTTGAATTTGTTAGAAGCTACATTGCTTAGCAATATTATTTGGACAAATGCTTCATATAACGAAATAGTAAGTTCTTGGTGTCTGTTAGATTCATAATATTTACAGGGAACATATTCGTATGCTGACTTTAGTGTATTTAATTTTATGGCACATTATTATAGGCATTTTTCTAGGTGATCACGAGTTTCATTTGACAACTAGGGAGGCCCGTTTTGGAATATTGTAAAGTAATATGACTAGATTTAGAGTCCTGGAAAGGAAGTTAGGATGCACTGTAGTTTATTGGTTTAATTCATGAGACAGGGCTAGAGAATATATAATCTAGTCTACACCGATAGAAATGTGTTCATCTTGAAGATGTGAAAAGCCTGTCTGTTGAAGAGATCATTTCCCCAGTTTATATGCTTTGTTTATTGGTTTTAGATTGTCTTTTTTCTGAACTTACAGCTGGAGATTATACATGCCATCATAATTTTTCTTAAGAAAACTTTTCGCTAGGAAGGGTGGGATTTCTTTTTTTACTCAATAATTTTTTGTGAATTGTTTTAGAAATCTCATCTTTGTTTGATTCTGCATTTGGTAAATTAACTTGAATTTGTCATTTGGAGTAGTCACTTGCAATGGTTAGTATCGAAGTTCTAACTTATTGACGCCTTGTTAGGTGTGGGTAAGAGTTGCCTTCTTCTACGTTTTTCTGATGGTTCTTTCACCACCAGTTTCATCACCACCATTGGGTAGGATTCCTTCAAATTGAGATAAATTATAGTTGTGTTGCCTTTTAACATTCCTCTGCCTGTTGTGTATGATTTGATTCTGCTATATCATTCAGCATTGATTTCAAGATAAGGACTATCGATCTTGATGGGAAAAGAATCAAGCTGCAAATTTGGGATACTGCTGGACAGGAGCGATTTCGTACAATCACAACTGGTATGCATTTGAATGATATTGAAATGTGCTCTGCTCCCTTTCACTTTATCTTTATTTGGACATGTCTAGCAATTTCAATCGGAACTTGTCTTGTTTCCTACCATTCACGCAATTGCTGTTGCACTTTAGAAAGCAAGGTGCCATTTGGCTGGCCGTGAAGAAACCTAATAATCAAAAAATTTGTACACAATGAGCTAGACTCTGGAGGATATTCAGTAGAAAAGTTAAAAATTCTGGCCCAACTCAAAATGGTACTTTTAAAAATAGTATTCTTTACTAAACATTTTTAATAATAGCTTTGAGTGTTTTGAAAAGCCTAAATTGCCCCTTTTAACCCTTTTTCTCATCTCAATTATTTTTTTTTAAATTCAAGTAAACTTCTAACAAGTCACAAAAGAAGGATTCTTGCCAATCAATAGGAAGAATACAGACTTTTCTTTACTTAATTCTCTTTATCAATTGTGATAGTGCAACGCCGGTGCATATGCAAGAGTAAACGATCAAGGAAGTCAAAAAATTCATGGGGTTAGACATCAAGGTGGTTTTCTATTATCCAAATCCTCCATCACATCAATATCCTTTTGTGTCGTTATCTTTTGTACATATCCGATGCCAAGGCAAGGGATGAACTTGCAGATTGTCTCATTCCCTCTTTTGTTATAGTAGCTCACCAATCCCGTCCCTTGACAACCACGACACTTCCAGTCCATTCATAAACCATTGGCTTGCAATCGTGTATTTCAGGGTCACATTTAAGCCTCTCTTCAACGTCCTCTTCAGCTCCGCTGATACCGGCAAAGAATTCGGATAAGTCATAGGAAGAGGAAGCACATCGTCATTGTCAGTCAAGTAGCTCTCCTGGTCGCGCGACCCCTTGTCCTTCGCATTAATCTTAGTGTTCTTGCCTACGGACACGGACACGGACACGGACACGGAAACAACGACACGGATTTTCAAAATTTTCAGGATACGACACTGGAGTGACACGCATGTATATTTTTATATGTATTATACATGTATTATATTACAAATATTAAAATTCACATTTTTTTTAAATTCTAAAACCATCTAAAAGCACCAAAAATATTCTTACCAAATTCAAGAAGCATATAAATAAATGCGTATAGCTGGAATCATCATAGTATCAATCATACTAACACCAAATACATATTACTTCAATTAACATAAAGTTTAACAAACAATTCTAAATAAAAGAAACACCCAAAATATTCTTAACAAATTCAAAAGGCATATAAATTAATGTATGTCACTGAAATCATCATAGTATCACTCATACTAACACTAAATGTATAATACTTCAATTAAAATAATGTTTAACTAACACGTCCAAATTTAATTTTAGCCAAAAAAAATTTAAATTGTACACTTAGCCCCAACAGTGTCATTTTTGTATCGGACACGTCCATCTGCCATGTTCGACACCGGTGTCCAATTTTGAGAGGAGTGTCCGACAAGGGTGTCCGGTTTTATTTTTAAAAAATATTATGGACACGCTACGTGGCGTGTCCGACACATATTCGAGGAGTGTCCGACACTGCACCGAGTGATTTTTAGGCGTGTCCGTGCATCATATGTTCTTGCTATTACTATTGCGTGGAGTCAATAATCTCCGATAAATCCTGGCCAATCCTTTCAATGACCGCATCGGCATTAGGTGCAGATGTGAAGTTGAACCACCACCGCGACGCTGTGTTTGGAACGGCAGCGGAAGGCGGCGGTAGTCGGTGGGAGAGGAGAAGAGAGCGATGGGAATGGGATGAGTTGTGTTCTGGGGGAAGGGAAATTGAATTGGTATTTAAGGGCAACATTCCATAAAAAATCATTAAAGGATTGAAAAAAGTGCTTAAAGGATATATCTGTAACTTAACACAATTAAAAGGCTAATTTGATTAAAAAAAGTTAAAGATAAGGCCAAAGTTGTTATAGCAATTTTGGTGGGGGCCATTTAAGAAAATGCCTCTATTCAATATTAATGTGAAAAAAAATCTATCATTAAAATAAGTATTCTAGGATGAAATTGCTCCTTTCTTTAGAAAATTTTTGTTAAGGGTTCACTATATAATTGGGTAAACACTTTCACAGCCTGTATTTCACATTTTTTATGGTTTGAAAGGACTGTTTTGTGAAATAATCTTTACCAGTTTTTCACTTTCTTGGTAACAATTTTTTGTAAGAACTGTTTGATTTGAGGTTTGTTTGGGATTTGGGTTGCTTCATTGCTTATGAGGACTCTATGATTTTGATGTTGTGGAGCGGTGGCAAATGGTGGGGATGATGTGAAATGTAATGAAGGATGGCAGTAGGGAAATGTGGCTTGGGGATTATGGTAGTAGGAATGATAGTGGCTTTACAATAAGAAAGGTGTGTGGCTGCTGGCTCCGCTAGAGAAGCAATGAAGTGTGGTTCTGTGGTGCTATGGTGATTTTTGGTTGGATGTAGCCCACAGAGATAAAATGGTTATAAAGGAAAATCAAAGCATGGTCTGATGTGTCAATTTCTTTTGATCAAAATCTGATGGGCTTATAAACACTGTACCACTTCCTCAGCTCCAACCCTTTTCCAGCCATATTGCATGTTAATTTTTTATTTGATTTCCCAATCTGCGAGCAACCATTAGATTCTTCAAAGATCCATTTCATTTCTTGAACTGTACTGGGCATTTTGCCTTAATGATCACTTCTTTTGCAGCTTACTACCGTGGAGCAATGGGTATACTGTTGGTGTATGATGTGACTGATGAGTCATCTTTCAACAGTAATTACTCTTCATTCTCCCTTACCCTTATTAATGTTTTCCATACTTTCCAATTAACTTTCAAGTTTATTATTTTTTCATGGTGTGCTGTGCTGTATCTTGTCAAAATTAACTTCCTCCTGTTTTAGACATTAGGAATTGGATCAGAAACATTGAACAGCATGCCTCCGACAATGTCAACAAGATATTAGTGGGAAACAAGGCTGATATGGATGAAAGCAAAAGGGTCTGCCTTCTTTGTTTCTATTTCTCTCCCTTTCTACATGTGTATCGAATTAACTGTTTATGCATAATTTTATGTTCTCTATTAAGCGCAGTTCTCCCATGGTTTAGATCTAGAACTCAATAATCTTGAAGTTTAACGTGCTTTCAGGGTGATCGAACTTTAACCGTTGAAGTAAAATTTGAAATTTCTAACAATTTAACAGTAACGAAAATCAATATTCATTAGTCTCCAGTCATTACCTAAAGATATAGACTTTCTATCTCTGCCCCCTTTAATGTGCACGCATCTTTCTATTGTAATCTATGTTTTCTTTGTATCCAAAATAATCCGACACAACTTAACATTTACAGGCCGTTCCTACGTCCAAGGGTCAAGCACTTGCTGATGAATACGGAATCAAATTCTTTGAGACTGTAAGTCGCACATATTGCTTAAGTTTGAATATCTTGTTTTCCCACTGATTCAGTTTAAATACCTTCATGTCAAACAGAGTGCTAAAACAAACATGAATGTGGAGGAAGTTTTCTTCTCAATAGCCAGGGACATAAAGCAAAGACTTGCTGAAACTGACTCAAAGGCTGAGGTGGATAGTGCCATATTTTACATGATCGCTTGTATATGTTTTTCTATCAATACCAAAGAATGACCTATGTAATTTTTGCATGAATGCAGCCTCAAACTATAAGAATTACCCAACCAGACCAGACAGCAGGGGCAGCCCAAGCCGCCCAAAGATCAGCTTGCTGTGGTTCTTGAACAATCGGGTTCCATCAGAGACAAGGTGATCAATTACACACTATTATTTGACCATTTTGACAAAGAAACAACCCTTTGTTATGAAAGATATCAGTGCTGCTGCTTGTATTGTTATCCCCTCTCATTATTTTAGAAATACAGAATTATCTTTATTGATGGAAGTAGTGAGTATATCAATACTTATAACGAACTTCTTTGTTTTGAAATTTGAATCTCAGGATATTGGATTTGCTTTTTGTTTGTTCAAAAAAATATCTTTTACATGTTTCTATCGTTGGTTTATAAATAAAGCACCGACACCAGTCAAATTGGGAAAGAAAAGAAATCATTAGATCTTGGTCCAGCTATTTTGAAGTGTCGAGATATCAGTTATTTTATGTTTTTAATTTCGTAAAACATTAAAATATTTCTTGTATGCTACGATTAAAAAATAAGGTTAAGCCCTTGGATTTTGCTGAATCTGGTCAAAATGCTAATAAAACCAGACCTTTTTTGGTCTACTTATGAATAAACACATTTGCCACGATAAGATTTCGAACTTAAGAGTACTATAAATAGTTTTAGCTTTATAGGAGAGCTGGACTTTAGATGTTTTCCTTCAATTGTGAATTATCAACTTTGTCCTTTTTATTCTATATTCTTCTATAGAAATAAAAACATAAATAGGGATATAAATGTAACAAGATATCAAACACGGGTTTAAAAGAAAAAAATATATGAATATAATTGAGAGAGTATAGTTATAGTCATTACCTTCAATACTTAATTTTTGTCTTTTTGTTATTGAACAATCAATTGTGTCTATCCATTATCCTCTCATAATAATATTTCAGTTATAAGATAATGATGGTGCCATCAAATAGTAATTAATTATGAACTAAAAAGAATATCAAGAGCTTTGTTTTCATCTTCAACACTATTAATTGCATAATATGCGCACTACTATGAATATGAAATAATAAAATTATATAATGATAGTAACCATTTGAGAATTTTATAATTCATCATTATATTCATAATTTATTTATGATGATGATTTATTTCAATGATTATGAGGACTATTAAATAAATTATAAAAACTTTATTTTGATAATAATATAGGAGTTTATTTGATTTTAATAACTGGCTTTGTAAGTTTACTTAATTATTTCTTTAGGAAAATTTATATTGACAGATGTAGTCTTTTATATTATTAAATCATTATTAAAAATATTTAAGAAACTCTAATAAAAGAGTTAAATGATAAATAATTAAGAAGGAGCTCGATAGTTTAATATTTCCATTATTATTTATTATGAATTTTATGTGAATATTTATATTTGAAATATTAGCAATGAGAAGAATACATGGAAATTTATTGTTAACTGATTATTTAAATTTATTTGATTATTATTGTGGGGCTAATTTAATAAGAAATAAATAGTTGTTGATATTATTTTACAAAAGTACATCTTTAATATAAAAATAACTTTCAAGGAATTTTATTGAAGATAATTCAATGAGTAATAACAGGCTTTTATTTCTGAGTCGTTGGTGCAATCATCAATAGTTATTGGCCTTTATTTCGTTGTGTCGGGTAAAAAGAAAGACGCAGAACAAGAGTCATTACCGATAACACGATAAATTTGAATGAACATAGCGATGGGTGTTCAAATTTGGAAGTTGTCACGACCGATCTGTCTGGAGAAGCAGTCATTCCACGACACAAACAAGAAAATAACATGATATAAATTAATGGTTTTTTTTTTTTTGGTAACGATTCTTGGAAATATTGGGAACACTTGAAAACTAAAATTATTTTCAACTTAAAACGCAATTTTTAATGGGCTAATAATATCAACGAACTGAACAATGAGTTCAAACTCTATTACAAAAAATCCAGCTTGAGTGCGCATTCATGAGCTTGGCTCGCGAGCTCGTTCACATGCAAAAAAGTTCACTCTTACCGAAATATACAAACGAGAATTGAATCTCTTATAGCCTTCTCCATTACGACGGTGAGAAGGTATCAATTCTTCCGATGGTTTGTTGGCCTCCAAGGTATTTCTCATAACCTTGATTAATCAGGCCATAATTCAAATATGGTGTTGTTCAACCATAATTATTCCCTTTCTTTTTGTAATCTGTTGGCCGATATTACTACCAAGGGAGAATCCCAAGGACCGAGTATGGCTGACAAGCCCCGGATACGTAAGTCCGGTGTAGAATCAAAAACTTTGAACATGGCAATTTGGTAACAGCAGAAGTAAAAGAAAAAAAATGTCATTGCAAAATGAACTGGACGAACGCTGTTAGATTCAACAGTAAACTTTATCATACATTAACTTTAGGATCAAGATTCTTGACTTCGAAGTTCTACAGTAAAATTGGTTAAAAAGGTATCTTAAAGAGCACATGAAACAAACTAAAAGCAATGCTTTTCTCAACTAAAACCATAACATTTGTTCTCTTTATCGTCGAATCAACAAAAAATGGAGTATAACCACAAAGCCATACAGGCATACATTACATATGGTCCACAATCAATTTACGGTGCCATTTAATAACCGAACGAAGAACCAGAAATACTTGCTTCATCATCTAAGAGTAAGACCAGATGACAAAAGCCTAGTTAAACATGAAGGATTGCAAACTTATAAGGGAGCTGAACCATAAAAGACTACTTCGGCAGGGCCAGTCATGTAGACGTGGTTGTCATCTTCTCGCCACTCAATATCCAATGGTCCTCCAGGCAAATCAACCCTACAACTCTGTTTAGTTGAAAACAAAAATGTGGAAAATGAGAAAGACATGTTGCAAGTGGAAACAACACTAAACATCGTCGATATCGAGTGTTCGTTCTTAAAGGAACTGAGACTAAATCTCTGATGCGTAAGTTTGCATGCCGAAAATTATTTCATGATAAACCAAAAGTTTAGATCGTGGAAAATTGCAGTTTCAAACTTACTCTCCCAGCACGACCCTCGAGAACTGCAGCAACAACTACAGCACAAGCTCCGGTCCCACAGGCCAGAGTTGCGCCTGCAAAAAAAAAAAAACCAACTTCACAATGTAAGGATAAAAGGGGACTAGCATGTCGGAAGACTGATATGGGAAGTCGATGATTCTAAATTTGTAATTGAAAAGATTGAAATAGTGCCTGAATATATATAAGCAGTTATGATCACAAGTTTAATTATAAAGGTACAAAGAAAAAATGAACCTGCTCCACGTTCCCAAACTCGCATTTTAAGGTGATTTGGTGAGAAGACTTGAACAAATTCTGTAATTCAACAGGGCAAAGTATTACAATGTAGTGACAGATGCATGTAACAGTTTTAAAAATCATGGACAACAAGGACATATGAGACCGGCTTGTTTTATTTCTCCAAATATAGAAGAAATAGCCAGCCAAATACAACCATAACAGGGATTCATGCGATCTACTATGTTAAATTGAGAAAGTATATGGGGTAATGACAGGGAAATACAACAGGAAAATAAATCTCTGCTAGTAGTGGCAGACTCAATTCATTGTACCTGTGTTTGTTCGGGAAGGGAACACCTCGTTTCGTTCGAATTTTGGACCGATTTGTGCTAAATTGAGTTCATCAACTGGTAAATCCTGTTTCATTAAAAGCAATCAGGGAGAGGGAGCAAGAAATGGAACATAACTTCACTGACCATATGAGCAGGTTAGAAGAGAAGGTAATAGATAAATACCTTAATCGCTTCTGTACCAAAAGTGACACAATGAGGATTTCCCATGCTAACACAAGTAACATTCCAGCTTACCCCATCTACATCTAATTTTGCTTTCACAACAGACTGATTTTTATTCGGAGGTAATTTGGTAGGAACCTCTGATGCCTTCAGAATTGGCTCCCCCATATCAACTCGGACCTGAATTTTTTTCATAAATGATGAATAAATTAGTTAAAGTAATGATGCCACAATCTATTCATAGATCAATAAAGCCGTAAGGTTTTGCAAATAAAAAGATAACTTTTCTATACCATTTACAACCCACAAAAATTCAAATATCAGAATGGGAGGTAACAATTCAGAAAGTACCTTTCCATCTTCTTGAACTTCAGGAACAATTAAACCAGCACCAGTATGCACAGTGAAGCTACAAGGCCAAACAAATAAATTCATTTACCTTTTCCTTCCAAATCCAAGGGCACGAGGTTTTGGTTAGAAAGTGGATATATACTGCATAGAATTTATTGATCCACAAAAACCAGCGATGTAATGCTCAAGGTCAACTTAAATTTCATAGATATCATATGACACCAGGATAACAATTTGAGGCAATAAATTAGAAGGAAAGGAAGTTTATTGGAAAATGTAAAAAATAAAGTGTTTTTCAAACCTCTGCTTCCCATGTAGATTTTCAAGCTCTGCTATAAATCTGGCAAAACATCGAACTCCATTACCACACATCTGACAATAAAACAAAAGGTTGCCTAATAAGCATTTTCTTTAACAAAGATATGGATGGCAAGTTATAAGAAAAGATGAAACATAATGACTTTCTACGAGCGCAATTTTCCTTAATGAACAAATGGAAGCAGATGTCTATCATACTTGCTTCAAGTAAAGTAGCTAAGAAGGAACATTAAACTAATGGAGTCTTGTTTGATATTCCTCTGTCTTCAAGTGTTAGGTGACAAAAAGTCCTCCATTTGCCTTCCATTTTTAGCTGGAGAGTTTTGAAGGTTGTAATTTCATAACCACTTCAGATGCGCTTAATTAGGAAACACTTACATATTGTTTCTAAAGCAGATGTAAAGCAAAACAATTTTCTTGAATGCCATTTGATCCAATGCTTAGAGAAATAAATAACACCAGCATGATTCCGTATACAATCAAAAGGTTGCAGCAATAGACAAGTTATTTTAAGTCAAAGAATGATTACCTCTGGTTCACTACCGTCAGAATTAAAGATCCTCATGGTATAATCAGTTCCATTGATACCGGGCATTACAAATATCACACCATCAGCTCCGACGCCAAAGTTTCTGTCACACAATTTCACTGCTTGCTCAGGAGTGATTTTGGGATCTATGGTGTCCCGATTATCTACCTATTGGATCGGCTCTCACGGATATTAACGATTAGAAACGTTACCAACAACTCCTAGAACTACACCCAATATCAAATGCGCATACTGTGCATGTGTGCAAAATAATAAATTAAAAGTAACGTTAAGGCATATAATAACTTGCAAGAACTGCATGCATTATTGGCTTTATGTGTAGCTCAAAAGGCCTCTTGGCGGCTTAGATCATTAAAACATTTTTAATTTAATAACACAAAAAGACTGAAAGAAAGCCTCGGATCATTTTTTATGTCAGTCACTACATAAAATTATTTCCGCATTCATCTTTGGGTCAAGTCCAATTGAGGTCCTCTATTTGAAGGTAGTTGATAGGGATTTATCGTGACCATATCCAGTGCAAATGAAGAAAGATCAATTGAAAGAGAATGATGAAAATTACATATCAACAATATGATAATCCAAAGAAAGTGAAGCCTTGAACAAATAAATTACAGAAAGACCACCACTGCAGCGCGGATAAGACATTGCCTCTCATATTGATGAGTTTGAGCCTATCCTTATGCATTTACGAATTTGGGGTTGAGATAGAGAAAAAAAACTTCGAAACAAAGATAAAAATTTCCCGGTACATTCACTACCATCTCTATATAGACATTTCAGAAAATTCATCTTATGAAGCAAGGGTATAATTCCCATCAAAGTACATCAAACATTCGATGAAAATCAAAGAAAGATAAATCATGATATCACCAGGTAGTCTATCAAGTCAAGAGATGGTCAATATGTGAGAGGAAGACCAATACGGGATGATCTAGCATTGCCGAAAATTTTGATCGTTGATCCTAAGATATATAAGCACCTCAGCAACAAATTAACATAATAAAATTTAGATCCAAATCTGTACCAGTAAAAATCTTCAAACTTTCTATTCAATTTATTGCAGACATTCACATCGAAACTTACATGGGATTAAAAAAACAGTTCGCATTTCGCATAAATGTTGTATAACTTACCAATATGAAATCATTGCCGAGTCCATGATACTTGACGAAATGAAGGATTCCACTTTCTTTATGATCGAGAAAAGATGTAGGAGAGTCCTTCTCGGGAGCCTCAGGGCTCATAGCAGAGAAAATGCGGGAATTAAGTTTGTTTGGGACAGAAGAAATGATGTTTGAGCTCAGAATGTTAGGTTTCTGAATCGACGAAGACAAACGTAAGAAGTTGAAAGAAAGGTCGGAAGAGTACGATAGCGAGCGGTGGTTGACGGTGGCAAACGGCAGCGTTGAGGCGGCGGCAATTGCCATTGGCGGCGGCGAGAAAAGGCTTACGAGTCAAAAAGGAAATTGAGTATGCAGTGAAAAATTATTTTAACTTGGTTCGTTAATGTTGTTCTTTTAGGTATTCCGGTAATAATATTGTTGGATCATTTCAATTCAACATAATTATTATAAAATTATTGGTACGTTAGTTTCTATAATTTATGTTTAAATGATGTTCTGATTTAATATTGAGTTGATAAATAAATAAACTTAAAAGATTAAAAGATGTACTACATAAATAAAACATATACTACTAGATATAACAAATAAATTACCCACCAAAAACATAAATCTAACATAAAATTACATTAGACTTGTGTATTTAAGACAGCGTTTGATTTGAATAAGTATTACACTAAGCCTAAAATTTGTTATTTAATGTCATATACTGTATATTGTTATATGCAACAAAAATCATGGTTTTGATATAGATTTTGGATTGATTCTTGGGTGGGAGATTGGTGTATTTCTGAGATATTTAATAGGCTTTACAATATAGATAGGGAGGGGGAGTGCTTTATTTTCTGAGAGGGGTGAGTGGATAGAGGGAATTGGGCGTGGCATTGGACATGGAGGAAATCTTTATTTGAGTGGGAAGATACTTTACTTTGTAACTATGTTAATGATCTTGACATGTATGATCGGAACCATGGAGTTGATGACAGTTGCAGACTTGACAAAAGTGGCCAGGATATTACAAAATCAGCTTATCTAGCAGCTAAAAGGAGAGATGGAGTGGAGACAATTTCCGAGGAGAAAGAGTTAAAGATGGTTTGGAATAAGATGATCCCTAAGAAAGTTTCATGGATTGTGTGAAAACTACTTCATAATAAAATCCAACCAAATCAAATCTTTTAAAAAGATGTATTAGCTTGTATCATAAGTCGTTATGTGCTCTATGTGGTGATGTTGTGGAGGATACCATTCACTTATTTTTCACATGTAATTTTGCTCACCTAGTCTGGAAAGATTGTTACAATTGATTTCATTTAGAATCTGTATTTCACGAGGATCCTTTTTCAAATTTGAGGCAACATCATGGTTATTTTTATGGTAAAAAAGAAATAGGGGAATTGCTGGCTATTTGGAAGTGTGGTTTGAAGCTTTTGACAATCTTGTAACAAGAAAGTCTTTGATAATTTGGAAACCTCTAGATAATCATTAGTGGAGTTGGTGAAGTTTAGATCGTGGCATTGAATTACAGCGAAAAATCTCGACATTCATCATTATTCGGCTATAGATTGGTTGCGTAAACATCTATTTGGTTAAGATTAATCTGATTGTGATTGATCTTTGATATTTTTTAGGTGTTTGTTGTTTTTTATTTTTTATTTTTTATTATTGTAATCTTGCATTTTTTTTTAATTTGAACACCTCTAGTGCTCATTTAATGTGATTTTTGCCTAAGAATTTTTTTTTTTGTAAAATTCGAACCAATCAAACCAATTTTGTTGAAGAGAGTCAAATTAGTATTTTTCATATTCAATCATCATTATCCCTTCTAAAAAGAAAGATAAATAAACATAGATCAACACTAAAAAAATAATAATAACTTTGGCCCAATTCGAAGTAAATATTAGATGGTTTGATTAATAAGCTTATCCTATTCAGCTAACTTCGAAAGTAAACATAACCTTTAGCCAAACACTTGATCATCATTGAAGAAGTAATCCTAAAACATAAGCAATAATTCTTAAAAGTAATCGAATGTCCAACACATGAGGAGTTACATTATCTGATTCTCCAACGTCTAAAAGGAAACAATATATGGTTCTGCATTAAATTCAGAGAATTCTAAGTGTCCAATCCTTCGAACAAACAAAAACAAACAAATTGGGCGAGAGAGATTGTTTAGATAATCCCAATTTTGTTGGCGACATCCAAAGCATCGTAGTCAGGAGTCAATCTAACATATGCCTTCTTGGTTCCATCTGGCCTGAAACAAAAGAAAAAATAATCATGAGACGTACAAGACAAGCAGGCAGGCGATTGCTCGTCAACACAAGCCAAGGGATAAGTACCGGCAGTATAAAAGATAAGGCTCAATGAGAATCACCAGGCAGGTAATAATTGTAACAAAAACCAAAACATGACACAAAGTCAAGCAGAAGTAATCAGATTAGATAGTTCAGAATTTGGAAACAAAATATTAACACAGATGCAAACATTTAAAAGGTGCGGTCTGCAATCGATAAATCACATACTCTACTTCTAAGCTATAACCGTCAGATCATGACAAATAAAGGACCTTCGTAATTTTTATCATCCAAGGATTATCTATACAGAAAATAAATTTGATAATCAATGTAGCAATCGTGAACCATCATTCCCTTGAAGCATTCAAAAGATGAAATCATGAAAAATAGGACCCCATAATTCTTATCATCCAAGGATTGTGTATCCACAAAATAGACTAGATCATTAATGTAGCAATCATGAACTAGTATTCCCTTAAAGCATTCAAAAGACAATTTTGAAACCAAAATCCATATTCTCAGGGATTGTACAGATTGGGTAAATTTAATCATAAGAAAAAATTTCCCATGGGTTGGTTTTGGTGTATCATCTTAGTCTGCTTATTTTGAAAACTTCATAGTAAGAATTATGTCAGTATTGAACAAACTACGAAAAATTCACGGCAATGGCAGGAAACCACGAGGGCTGCAGCTTCAGATCCATTGAAAATATCAGTGTACTAGGATATGATGAGAACAAGTAAAAGAACACTGATTATTGAATTAGCAGTTGCATGAAAAACTACATAAAATGAAGCTAACAGCAAAAAGAATCAAATGATTAAATACCTGATAAGTGTGTTAATTTTCTTGGTCTGAATGTCATACATTTTCTTCACTGCATCCTTAATCTTTTTCTTGTCAGCACGAATGTCGACAATGAAAACAAGAGTGTTGTTGTCTTCAATTTTCTTCATTGCAGACTCAGTGGTGAGTGGATATTTTAGAATCTGGTAATGGTCAAGCTTGTTGCGAGGAGGGGCACTAATACGAGGATATTTGGGATTTCTGTCCTTCTTCAATGTTCTTGGTCGATGAAATGTAACTTTTGTGCGTATCTTTTTGGACTTCTTCTTAAAAGCTGTTGAACCTGATTTTACAGCCTTTGATGTCTTCAAGGCCTGAACCTTTGGGTCAGGCTTTTTTGCTGGATCAGCTGCAAAAGAATGCAAAAGGTAAAACAATTAACAAAGAAACATGCATCCTGAGCATTCTATAAAATTAACATCACAGCGCCTAATGCCAGGATTAAAAATAAGAGACATAACATCCAAATTAATACATAACAATTGATCTTAAATATGAAAACCACAACCAGTATATGTTACCTATAACCACTGGCATCAAACTGATGCGGCGAATATTTTTCATTGCTATATGAACATAGAAGGAGTCCAAAATTAGTCTCAGGACCCAATTAAGGTCGAAGCCCTAGGTCGAAGCCCTAGGTCGAAGCCCTCACAGGTTAATGCACAATTTCCAGTTAGAAGTTTCGAAATAGATTAGCAGATAAACAAACAATCAACGCTAAATACCATCTCTTAGTTCCTAGAAATCCAGTGTCATGGGGTTCCTCAACCAAATGTTAATATTCTCAATAATCACCGCAACTTGGACAACTACAAATTATAGCATGACCAAGGCATGTGCCACACATCTGAAACGAGCATTTCAAAAATATACTAGCTGTGCAATGTTTTCAAAAACATTAGAATGCAGTCGACGTTATTCAATACAAATACCAACCAATTTAAATGAATCTCAAATGCAGAAAAACATTAGTGCTATCCTGGTAATTGCGGAAAGCTATTACCAAGTTTCAGTAAATATGGCGGACAAGAACTGAAACTTACAATGAACAATTTATGCTCTTACAGAAACACTCATTCATGAAATCTGAATACACACGTACCTTTGGCGGGAGCCATTGAAAACAGAAGCAAAGCTTAAACAGTGGCGACGCCTTACCTGCAAAATCAATCAATGATTAACCTAGAATTCGTAAATCAGCATAAAATCGAAGGCGTAACCCATAAAAATCCGAAAGAAATGTGCAAAACTAAAGGACTGTACCTGCACGAGAGGACTGCGGTATTAGGGTTTCTGGTGGTGAAGTTGTATTGAGGGTTTTATACCAATGAGGCGCACGAGCTATCCACGTGAGCAGCTTCCCTATGTGATTATTTTATTTTCTACAATTCCCCAGTCGTAAAATAAACGGTATATTTTTCGGTTCATCTTTTATTTTAATGGGTAAAAAGCGGACATCTCTTTACCCACTAATCTTTCAAAACTTACATTTAACCCCCTGAAAAGACAAGTATATCATCGACTGTGGCATGTTTAACGCACGTGAGGGAATTTGCAGCCATAATATTTGGGAATAATACACTGCTTAAAATTATTCATGGGATTAAATACACTGCTTAAAATTATTCATGTGGTAAGTGCACATTTTGAAAGGCTAGGGGTGCAGTGCTAAAGGAGATAACGTTAGCACGTGGTAAAAAGGCAATTGGATGTATGTATGTCTTTAAGGTAAAGTTAAAATCTGATGGCACTAATAAGCACAAAGCACGTCTTGTTGCTAAAGGATACACACAGATAAAAGGTCTGGACTACAATGAAACATTTAGTCCTGTGGCCAAAATCTCTAATGTCAGACTCTTATTGGCTATGTCATCAATTCATGGATGTCATCTCCATCAGTTGGACATTCACAATTTCTCCATGGGAATTTAAATGAGGAAATTTACATGACACTTCCTCGTGGATTCCAGCCAAAGGGCGAGTGTCAAACTAAATATTCATCACTCAATTCAACACTTGTATGCAGGTTGCATAAGTCTCTTTAGGGCTTGAAATAAGCCTCAAGACAATGGAATTCTAAGTACTACATCTCTCATATCCCTTGGTTTTCAACAGTCCAAATCGGACTATTCCTTATTTAGCAGGAAATATGAAGCGGGATTTGTAATCCTACTAGTGTATGTTGATGATATTTTAATTGCTTGTGACAACATGGACCTCATTGATTCAGTGAAGAACTTTTTACATGGTCAATTCAAGGTTAGAGATTTGGGGTGTTTAAAGTATCGGACTGGAAATTGCCAGATCAGCCAAGGGATTCATATATGTCAGAGAAAATATACTCTAGAAATTCTTGAAGACGCTGGTTTGCTTGGTTGCAAGGCTGCCATGGCTTCTATAGAACAAAATCATAAATTATCGAGTCAGTCAAATGATTACTTAATGGATGATTCTTGTTACAGATGATTAGTTGGAAGAATAATTTATCTTTATATCACAAGACCCGACATCACAATGATGTCAACGTGTTGAGTCAATTCATGAGCAAACCAGGAAGTGAACATCTTTCTGCAGCTTATAGGGTTTTAAGACATTTAAAGGGTACCATTGGTCAGGGACTACTATACTCAAGTGATTCAACTCTGGAGCTTAAAGGCTTTAGTGACTCAGATTGGGTAGCTTACCCGGATACAAGAAGATCTATTACATGATTTTGTATATTCCTTGTGTTGAGCCTTAAACGCATGGTAAAGTTTAATGCTTAATTTATCCCCGGATTATTTTTGAGTTTTGATGATCAACAAAACTTGTGTTTGTTATACTAATGTGTCTATTTAGTCCACAGGTTTATTGATTGAAAAGTGGATTGAATGAAGAAAATCAAGTGTGCAAAATCTGTCTGGATCACCCCAGGCGATGGTGACCATCGCCCCAGGCGATGGTAGCCAGGGGACTTCGCCACGGCCATCGATAGAGGAGACGCCGAGGCTCGCGCGCAGGGGGAGTTCGCCCAAGGCGATGACCTGATCGCCTGAGGCGATGCACTGAACGCCTGAGGCGATGTGGGCTTCACCTGAGGCGATGGAAGATTTTGAGCAACCGAGGCTACGGCATTGATTTGTGGGATTGATCGCTTGAGGCGATCCATACATCGCCTGAGGCGATGCGTGCATTATGGTGACCGTTGGGGCGCGGCGATGGGATCGCCCGAGGCGATGTCCGAGGCGATCGTGACGTGATTTCAGTCTTATGTGTAGCAACGGCTAGTAGGAGCCTTGTGGGCCTTCTACACTATAAATATGGATGCTTTGGAGTATTTTGAAGATAAGAAACAAGCTTACAAACTTCAAGAAAGCTTTGATTATCCAAATTTCATCTAGCATTGCAATCTCCATACATTTGTGCTGTATTGGAGTTTGCGATCATTTCTTTTGAGAGAGTCTTGTGTTCTTCGTGTTGTTACACCGTGAAGGTGTTGTTGATTTATTTGTAAGGTCCTCCAATACCGACGCAAGTTGAAAATTGTAAAGTCATCAACAAGTAAAGTTGGTGCATGTGTTGTGGCTATCCTTGGAGCCCTTAAGGCCAAGAAGACTCTTGAAGAACTTTTTGTACTCGGGAAGAGTGTGTTGTGGCTAACTTGGAGCCCTTAAGGCCAAGATCTCTTTCGTTCTAGTGGAACCTCGGTTAAAGGTTTTCTAACCGGGAAGAGGAGACGTAGGCGATTCATCGCCGAACTTCTATAACAAATTCTCTTGCCTTTTATCGCTTTATTTTATTATGCATTTATTTACTTCTTTATTTTATTTATTTATCGATTGACTTAAGTCTTCCGCAGCGCAAACTTATTATTTTTGCAAACTCATTTTTAAAAGCTAAAGTAGCCAAGGAACCTCATTCACCCCTCCCCCCTCTTCGGTTCCAACACCTTGTGAACTCCCTGATTAGTGGGAAATCTAAGAAACAAACCAGCATCTCGAGATCCTCTGTTGAGGCAGAATACAGGGCCTTAGCCCACACGACTTCTGAGATTGTATGGTTACAAAAATTGATGATAGACTTTGGATTACAAATCAAACAACCAGTTCAATTTTTCTGTGACAATAAGTCAGCTATACATTTGACAAGAAATCCAATATTCCATGAACATACAAGACATATAGAGTTGGATTGTCATTTTGTTAGAGAAAGAGTCTTGGCTGGAATGATCAAAACAACCTACGTTCCTTCGAAGCATCAGTTGGCAGACATCTTCACCAAAGCTTTGGGAAGTCCAACATTCACATAATTGTTATCCAAGATGAGTATATTAAATATATACACTCAGCTTGAGGGGGGTGTCAAAATATTGGAAAGAATGAGCAAACATAGCTATGCTCCCAAATTCTAGTGCAAGATCCTTGGATGATATTAAAGGAAAGAACGAGCAAACATAGATATGCACCCAAATTCTATTTGCATGATCCTTGGATGATTAGTGATGGATCTAATAAAGCCTTACCATATAAGTGTTAACCTTAATTATAGTGCTTTAGATTAGGCTATAATAATGTACCTACTGTAAATTCTTCTTCTAGATCCTTGTATTTAAATAAGTGTACCGTTGTAACATTGTAATTAGATTTTTCTATCATTATTTTGGAATATACATAAAATTCCCAAGCCCTTCTTCTTTCTTATGTTCATCGACATTCATTTTTTATTCATATACATTTTTACACGATGGGCAAAGTAAATAGAGATGATATAGCTCTGGTTCTTGGTTCAGAGTGGAACTGAGCATCGAGAGATTATATCGAATTTGATTTTCAATCCGAGCGAAAGACGTTCGAAATTACCTGCTCTAAAATGGATTAACTGTTTTGAAAATCATCTAAAATGTATATAAGTTGAACATGTAAAAGCAGTTAAGTTCAAACATTTTATCAAACAATTTGCAAGTATTATTTTGGTATTTTATTAAACACATAAGATGCTTCAACAATGCATCACAAAACAACAACAATAAGTAAATGCAGATATTTGTTTATATGTCTCTTCTTCTTCCATTTCTGGAATCTACAAGAAGATTTGATTTATTCAACTCACTTGTGTAAACCATTATAGCTATTAGGGTCTAAACTTCTAGAATGACTACAGATGCCTCCATCTCCACCAACTCACTACAATTGGGACGATAAGTCTTGCAGTCAACTCAACTTGCATATTATTTATTGTCTATATGCAAAGAATCTCAGAATCGATAGTGATAAATCACCAACTTGTACAATTATATTAACTCTCAATCAAGCTCACAAATACAATAAATAGAGTGAATAAATTGGCACAAAAAGATCCTAGAAATGAGTTGATTTAACTTGATGTGAGGTGGCTATTTCTGAAGCTTGTTCTCATTTCAACTGCTTAATCTTTTGTAGGATCAAGCGCTTGCCACTTTATCAAAAGCTATAGCTTATGGTAATGGTACAACTCAAATATTTTAAATTGTACAGCAGCACTAGCACCATGTTTCGATCGATCACACAGCATGTAGAATTATTGCACTCCAACAATCTCTCTCCCAATAATTGCACTACCTTGTACTAATGGGAATCGAACTAATGACATTGGCTCTGATACCAATTGTAGGATCAAGTGCTTGTCGCTTTACCAAAAGCTATAGATTATGGTTACGGTGCAACTCAAATCTTTTAAACCGTACAACAGCACAAATATTACATTGTAAGGACCCCAAGCCCTTAACCCTTGATTAGTGTATTAATCATTATGTGTGGCACATGCTTCCAATAAAATCAATCGGGAAACACAGATGATACTTTACCATTGAATGACAATTACAAAATTTCTTTAATATTCAACATTAAGATCATCTCTACCAACAAATAGACTCATAGATTCCGCCCATTTCCATCCCCATTACACCACTTTTTACATGGTGGATTTTTATAAAAATTTGGGCAGAGTCTCCCCATAAATAGAGCCATCCCGAAATAAAAGCACATCACAATATATAGTTCCCGGCCAGGGAAGACACATACTCAACAGAATACAGCAACGCTAAGTAAATTCCCAGCCAGGGAAGACACCACACATAAGACAACATAAATGGGGTTCAACACCCACATAATACACCCATGACTCTCATATCATTAGCAATTCTACCCTTAATTGCATGCAACATAGAATGAAAGAGAGAAAGGCTCATGCCTTTATATACAACCCATATACAAGCATAACCGTGCTCACATGCGAGCATCATAAATATGTATATAACCTTCGGGTGTATATAAGTACTCTATACGATACCGTGCTCCATCAAGCCCTGGTACCACGATCCTGGGAGTTCATCCAATCAACAGCTCGAGCTCAGCTCCACAGCCATCGATGTACCTGTTCACCTGCCCCAACAGAGACAGCCCCCAACGGGGTGAGCATACCAATACACAAAATCCCATAATCATAATAATGAAATTCATAATTTACAACAAAAGTAAATACTGATGAATTTTAAATGATACTCCCTGGATGGCAACGTCCTCATCCGGGATTCCGTGTACTGTCCCTGTTCTCACAATCATCAAACTCATCAAATCTTAAAAATCAGTAAATCAACACATTGATTTAACTCATAGCATGCCTGATTCTCAAGTATCAATAATTAATGATTCCAAATTCATTATACATACAAATATAGATATCTCGATATCTAATACTGATTTTCAACTTTGCTACCAATCACAGATAGCTCAAATGCCTAGCATTTATTTTACCAATTCTCCATTATACTTAGACATCTCACATGTCTTATAATGAATACATGATTCCACGATCATTCTCAGGCATCTCAAATGCCCTACAATAGTCATATAAACCCAGTGCCCCATATCTCTTATAATGTCATACTACTCTAGTATCACGCACGCTTGTGGCGGCGATGTCAAGGTTGGCCGAACCCGACCCGGACCCCCCCGCTATACTCTTTTATTTTTATTTTTAAAAAATATGATATTTATTATACATTTTACTTCTTTGATTGAACAATAAAGTGTTATTATTTAATTTTACATCAAAATTCATGTGTTCATGTTAAAAAAATTGGACATTTTGAAGGACATAAGAGCAAATTAATAAATATTTAGTAGTTCAAAGATAGTTTTACAATGTTTATTATAAATATTTACTAGAGAAAACATGAAATTTAATCAAAAAACTCAACTTTTGTATTTCAAAATTGATTTCTAGCTAAATTTTTTTTTTAAAAAAAAAAAAACTGGAACCGGGGCTGGGCGGGTAAACCCGCCGGGTTCGCGGGTCTAAGCGGGGCGGGGCGGGTCCGGGTTTTATGTGTAGCGGGGCGGGTCGTGGGATTGGCCAAACCCGTCCCATACCCGACCCATTGCCATTCTTAGTGCCAATGGTCATATTTGAGTTACTGGTCTTGGAGCTGATAGGTTCTGTTTTTCCAACTATTCAGTTGTTCTAGTAGTTCCAGTTTTCTGTTGTCATGTATGCTCAGTTATAACTCTTGATTCTTTGAATTATGGACAAAGTAATGAACATAAAAGTTGTAGCTATTTATCTTAGCTTTCCACGGAATTAAGAATCGCTTGATTTTGACATTGTAAGAGAGAGATATGCTAGAAATATGAGACTATATGCCTGTTGAAACAGTTCTTCATTCTATTGCCGAACCAACTGATTGCACTCGATTTTCAATATTTTTGGAACCGATTCAGACTTCGACTTCTTAAGATGATTTGTAGATTTTCGTCACATACTGCACCACTCTATTTTGATAATCGAGCTGGAAGATATGAGTATATGACAAAAATATCAGAATTGCTCTACTGTAGTATCCTACTGAAACAACTAGCCTCAATTGAAGCTTGCATATGTTTTTTCTTCTTGTAAATATTCGAATCAGCTGAGCGAGTCTGAGATATGATTTTTAGCATTTTATGTTGGATGTTCAACCATGGAATCACAATATTTTGATAATCGAGTGATGAGATAAGCTCAAAACAGTCTGCCGCGCCAGAGCTAATCGACTTCTTCAAAACTGATTAGGCACTTCAAACCTAGTCTTGCATTTCCAAAACTGATCTGCTTCATTTTCTTTAACAATATGCAAAATAATCTCAAGTGAAGTTTCAAGCAATTATTTAGCAAATCATCAAGCTCAAAATCATTATATATGAACGGCATATTTGATGAAATTGTTAACAATATAATAATAAGTCTTGTTATCATCAAAATCAAGTCTGGTGTTAGAAAAATATTTATTGTCAAGTTGCAAAGAAACCATGATTATTCACTGACCACTTTATTATTTCCTTACCTTAGGTCGTGATCATTTACTTGTATAAATTGTTACAAAATTATTAATGATTAATGATATAATTATTAAATTTAAGAAAGTGTCGATATAATATTTCCACCTTAGAGAAAGATAGAATAATAATCACATTATTAAAAAGCAATATATTTACATATATCACAATATATAGATAATTTTATACTTTGTTACATATACAATTATTACTGAATAGAATAAGATTGATAATTGAAATCCGGCATATAGTAACATAGTGGTACCAATTCAATTTGGCTAAAAAAAAAACAAAGAAAGCTGTGGTAAAGTCAAATAAAATAGTCTTATTCAAAAAAGATCTACCTAATATATGATATGACTAGAAATGCGGTACAAGGGATTCCCGGAAGCTCGTAGAAAAAGAGTATAAACAAGTAAATAAAAGGTTTTTCAGAATTTCCGTTTTTTTTTGTAAATATTCTTCTAACTTAATATAAATTTAAAAAACTTTTTTAAAATAAGTCCATTCGTTAAACTATAATCTAATTAGTTCATTTTCATGACTAAATTCACTTCTCATTTCAATGCATAAGTTCTCGTTCTCTGGATCGGTGGCCATGCTCCCAGCCATTGTCACTCTCATGGTGGATTTTTTGACCACCAAGAAACGGAGGCTAAGGGTGGTGGTGCCGGAGAGTGCGTCGTAATTTCGTCATCCTTCAAATTCCAAGAGAGAGAATTGGTCCATGTCTATGTGTTCTGTTAATTCTTGGGAGTCGGTGTTTATAATCATCTGTTTGATAAAGCAAATGAAAATCTCAAAGAAAGTGTATGTGCAAAAATCTTGAATTATTTTCCTTCGTCCAATCTACCGAACTTACAGAACCTCAACAAAACAGACATTTCTTCCCAAATAGTTGTGAGCTAACAGACAAAGATGAGTTCAATTATGAGAAATTTTTCATTAAATATTTCTTTTGTCTGTTGTTTACACCATTTTTCTTTGTCTCTTTGTGCCTCATCTTCGAGGCAAAGCCCCAGATGAAATATGGAGCGGAGGAAAGCTCAATATCTAACTATCCAGATATTGAACCAAAATGCTTAAATCAAGAAATAGTTTTCGATCATATAAAGAAAAAAATCAAGGAATTTCCCAGCGTAAGACGATAATAAAATTACCAGCACTGAAATAATCGACCTGGTTTGTGACACTAACCAAAGTACAATGTTTAATGAGAGGGTCGTGTAACATATGGAGAAGGTAAAGAAGTCGGAGATTGTATAGATGAATGAAATAGACATGGTATTTTAGTGTATCATTTGTATCTAGCGGTGCATGTAAATTACATGCACCGCCAGACTCATGCAATGCAGGCGACTCATATGATGCATGTAAATACAATATACACGCACCACTTGTGTCTCACCGGTGCTTGTAAATTACATATAACTTTAGACTCATGTTGTGCATGTAAATATAATATACATGCACTGCATGAGTCTGATGATGCACGTAGAGGCAGGATGAGAGGGTGAGGAAATAGGAGGTGGTGGTGTAACGTAGGAGGCTCATGATGTGATTTCCAACATGAAATATATAAAGTGAAAATTTCAGACATCATGCCACAACGTTCTTGTTTAAGATTGCTAATTCTTCAACTTTGATTTGGAAGATAAGATGTTGTTACCTCCCAATATTATATATCAGGAATTACCTAGCGGTGTATGTAATTTACATGCACCGTCTGAGTTTATCGGTGCATGTAAATTGTATGCATCGATTGACTCAGATATTGTCTTTAACCAAAATCATAGTCTATCGATGCATTTAATTACATACACATATAGACTCGGAAGGTGCATGTATATTACATTTATCTTTTTAGTCTATAAGTACATGTATATGGTTACAAGAAAATACGTAATACTGTTCATAAGAAATGTTTTATGGCGCAGTGCATATTGACCATAATCAGTAAGATTTACTTTAATAATATGGTAAGATTTACTTTAATAATATGGTAACTATTATCATTCTCTGGAAAAGATAAAAAATATTATATAGTTTTCATTAGGAAAAAAATATTTGGCTGCATTTGCTTCAATTTTTTTGATTTATCTGACATATGCCACAAGCACAGAAGAAACAAATGAATATCTGTCGTCTTCCTTAATTTCTTTATTCCGAGATTTCAATAGCTTTCAAAGTACTGTGCCCTAATTATTCGAAATTCATCTATTTAACTCTTCATTCTTGTTCCAATAATCTATTGCAAGATTTCTGGAATTGAGAAGAAACACTAGAGAATTTGGTATCGAGAAATTATATCAATTACGAGAGATGATGAAAAACAAATTGAATTTGTTTGCCGAACCGAGAAGAAACCTAGAGAAATTGATTGGAATGGAACGTGAATAGTCTGAGAGATTTGAATTGAGCACTAATAGACGTGCACCGAAGATGGTATAAGCCGATTCTGGTCATTACTACAGAAAATAGACCTAGTTGAAAGCAATTATTTTTGGTGGATTTGGCGAATTTTTTTTCCAATTCCTGAATTTTCCCTAAATAAAATAACTTAAGTGTAGTATTTTAAAAATTATTTTTAATGGCAACAAAACTCTGGCGAACATAAAAAGGGCAAAATAATTATTTTCATATAAACAAGAAAAAAATATATGATTAATTTTTAAATTATACTAAAACCACTAACAAAAACCTTTTTGTTATTGAATTTGTTATTTTAACTCGCTATTGACAAATTTTTTGAGGTAAAATTACTTTTAACCATCTATAGATTGTATTATATTGAAATTACAATATTCAAATTGAAAACAAAAAATATTGAATATGTATGGACACAAGATTTGGTTATCATGGAATAATAAATGCTATTGCCACAGGCCACTAATACAAATGATATAAGTCATATAATCCTCTTACCCTTTTTTAGCACTGGTACTTCATTCACGATCTGACGTATAGGATGCGCGCATGCGCCGCTTTAACACGAATTAAGTTTTTCTATTTCACGCACTAAGATTTTTAAATTTGCACATTAATATTTACTAAGTCGCGCACTAAAATTTACTAAGCCATATTAAACCTTCTTAATTCTCAGAATTTATTATTATTATTATTATTATATAAAACAATTATCCTATGTCGCATAATCCTTCTATCCTCATCTATGCGTTAGTGCTTCGGTCACAATCTCACGCTCCGATCTTGCATGCGGCGTTTTAAGACGAACTAAGTTTTATTAAATCACAATTTAAAGTTTATAAAGTCCCAACTTATTGTTAATTGAGATATATCATGTGTACTAAATATAACGTCCAGACTTAACGAGTAATACCATGTGTTACCCCTCCTTTTGGTTCGCGTTGGTAACAAATGAATTTATGTATGGGAAAGTATGTGTTGTTTTGCGGAGTCGCAATTGGGGCCGGAATCCGGAGGATCCTCTCGTTTTTCTTCCTGGATCTCCGATGATTGGATCCCTTCTTAGAGGAAGGCTCTCTCCCTTTTATAGGGGGGGGGGGATGCCAAGGGTTCTGGTCTGCCGGGGATTCTGGAGACAATATCTGAAACCGAGGGGGGACCACAGATGGGGGACCATCTACATCTGTTGCCTACTTCGTACGATCCTTTTGCTCTGCTGATTCTCTGTGTCCGCGAATATGCTTTTCGTATCTGCAGTGCTTGGCCGCCCTTTGATTGGTTAGCAGGTCCAGCTTTTGCTTTAATAGGTGTCCGATTCCTGCAACCCTAGTCCCGGTACACAGGACCACCCTAGGTGGTCCCAGCTAGCCTATCATGTCCAATGACTGCCCGTCCCGACCTATTGAGGAAACCGCGCCTCAGCCCGGCTGCCTTGCTAAAGATAGGCCGTCCTGCTTTGATGAGGGGCCGCGCCTCAGCTTGGGCGGCATGCTCCATGGCGGACCTCCCCGGCCTCTTGGTGTACTTCCTCGCCACCCCGGCTCGGAAACGATAGTGGCTGCTGGACAGAGGTGATCGCGCCGCAATAAGCTTGGTAGGGCCGGGTCGGGCGGAGAGCTCGACAAGGATAACCCGGGATGGGCAGTGAACTTTCTTTGTTGACTAAATGGGCCCCCCACTGATGGCCCAAATAAAGTTCGGACCCTCAAGACCTACTGGGCCTCCAGAACCAGGGATATCATCAGTATCCCCCTCTAGTCGAGCTAGTGCAGCGCTGCCTCGACTAATGGGCTTGTGGCGAACTTTATTGGTTCTTGACCCCCGGTCCTTTGACTAGACAACTTCTGGCCTCGGGGTGACAGCTATCCCGTACCAAACCCTAGTAAGCCGTCAGGCCACGTGCCCGTATCTGGTGCTCCGACCGTTCATCTCCCTTCATCTGCATCGTTGGTTTGGGCCAGGCTTTCCTCGGCCCACGAGCCACATCTTCTATAAATTGAGGCTCTCGAGTCATTTTCCCCCATTTGCGCTCTAGGTCGGATCAATTGCCTCTCCCAAAAACCCTGTAAGTCAGCTCTGCCTTCCTTTGTGTTAATGTCGCACTCTACTTCTTCCACTTCCGGTGCCCTCTTTCGAGGGGGGGACGAGGAGGCCGAGGGGTCTGATCTACCCAGTCCCTCGGGTCGGAGGTCAGATGCTCCTGAGGGGGACATTCCCGAGGTGGTGCCCCTCCGACAAGTCCCTCCTAGGGTATTTGACCCTAGTCTCCCCACCTTCGAGGTTCTCGACCCGAGGAGCCTGGCCCAGGCCGGACTTCCTTGGTACGAGATCCTCGACTCGTGTGTTTCCCCTGAGGCCGAGCACCTTCTCCGCACGTGGTTTATCCCCCCAGATCACGACGTACGGGTCCCTAGGGCTGGTGAGCGTCCGCACCTCCCCCGCCCGAGTACTTTCCCTTCTTCCTCGAGCAGCTTAAAAGCGGACTCCGCTTTCCTATCCCCCTTCCCTTCCAGGAGTTCTCCCACTATCACTGCGTCTCTCTGAGCCAGCTCACCCCCAATTCCTACCAGAGCCTAGTATCTGTCATTGCCCTCTTCCGATCCTTGGGTCTGCCTTTCTCCCCTACCCTTCTTAATTATTTTTTCCAAGTTAAGAAAACCCCCTCTCCCGGGGCGTTTTACTTTGGTGCCCGGACCTTTTACAAATTTCTAAACAACATCCCGAGCTCCCGTAAGGGATGGAAACAGAGCTTCTTTTTCGTCAAACCACCACGACGCTGGGCTTGTCCAATGGCCTGGCGAGATACCCTACCTACCCCTCGACCTCTGCCCAAAAAATACAAAGATGACGTGTTCTTCCAAACGGTTATCTCAACCCTTGGGGGTCGGCGTTTTGATTCAGCTGCCCTAATCAGGGAGGACGTACTCAGGCGTTTTGGGCTGAGCTCCTATCCAGACGTCCCTGGTGGTACGTTCTTCCTCCCCGGCCCCGCTTATGATATTTAAATATATACATTTATAGTTATTATTTTTTATTTTTGTCTGAGCTGAATCTTTTGTCTTGTAGATAACATGTCTCTCCAACAGCTACTGTCCACCATGGCGTCTCAGAAAAAGGCCGGGAAAGGTGCGGCCGGGGCGGGCCCTTCGAGCCAACCCCCCAGTGCGCCCGATGCTCCCCCAAACCACCCGTTTCCAGTGGCCAGCCCTCCTCGCGCCGAGGAGGTTGGGTTGGAGACAGGCCTGAGGAAAAGAAAAAGGGACGGAGGTGCAGCTAGGGTCCGGACGCGGGAAGAGGTGGCTACCTCCCCGGTTATTCATGAGATCGACACCCCACCTGCTTCCCCCCCCAGTCATCTATCAGTCGCTCCTGCCGACCCGGGTTCACCAGGGGTACCAGTGGGCTATACCCGAGATGTCAGCCTTATCAACTCTGCCCCTTCAGGTCTGTCCGCCCGGATTGTCGAGTGTCTGACCTCCTCCGCTGATCAGCAAGTCTTGTCCGAGCTGAGGTGGAAACCCCTAGCAGAGGAAGGTGTATCCCGGGCCCTATCAGTAAGTTTTTTTTTTTTTTTTTTTTTTTTTTTTTTTTTTGCTGAGTCCCTCTCCCCCTTTTCTCTGCAGGGCCTAGTGATGATGTGCGAGAGCCTTCACCGGGGTGCAAACTACGGCCAATCAGCAAGAGACGCAAAGAAAACAGCTCGGGAGGCAAAGTCAGAAGCTGAGAATGCTAGAGCTAAATCCGAGGCGGACGCTGCCGAACTGGAGTCTTATAGGGCCTCGATGACCCGACTTCGAGCGGAGGCAGAACAGCTCCGTGTTGCTCTGGCCGGGAAGGAGCGAGAACTTTCCCATGTCGGGGCTGAGTTTGAAAAGGTTAGGTCCGAGTTGGAGTCCTATGTAGCAGGTGAATCAGACCGACGCGAAGCCTTTATTAAGTCGGAGGAATTTACGAGCATGCTGGCCTCCAAGGCTTTTAAGTTTCTGGACCTCGGCTTCGAGGGGTGCAAGGGCCAGTTCAAAGCCCAGGGCTTCCCGCCCAGTGACCAGGACCCTGACGACTTCCTGGACCTTAATGCCATCATTGCCAGCATCCCCCCCGACTTCATCAAGTAGTCTGAACTGCTTTTGACTTAACCGTTGTATCTCATTTTTTTTTTTTTTTTTTTTTTTTTTTTAATGTGCCTCGGAGGCACCCCTTTGTACTGAAGTCATTTTGAATTTTGATTGCCTTGACTTGTTAGGAATTGGTTTCTCGCAATTTTACGAGCGTCCCGACCCCTTATATCAGCCGAGCCAACCCGTGATTTCACATTGGGATTGATCCAAACAATACAACTTAAACATAATTCCCCGGGCAGAACTGGATGCCGCATAGCGCCTTCGTGTAACCGCGACTAACATAATTCTAACAAAATTAAATCTTAAAACAGTGCTAACCTGTTAATCCACATACTCCAAGATGCACAAAGGATCAATCCGACCCGACCTCAGGGAATAATTATTTCCAAGCAGATGATGTCCTCCTGACCCGCGCTCCTACACCCGAGCTTTATGAGGCAAAGAGGACCTGCACTTTAAATTGGTGCCAGGGCCTCATACACCTGGGCTTTAGCATGCAGGGCGGACCTGTGCTTTAAATTGGTGCCAGGGCCTCATACACCTGGGCTTTAGTGACAGGGATGACCTGCACTTTTAATTTGTGCCAGGGCCTCATACACCTGGGCTTTAGTGACAGGGATGACCTGCACTTTTAATTTGTGCCAGGGCCTCATACACCTGGGCTTTAGCATGCAGGGCGGACCTGTGCTTTTAATTGTTGCCAGGGCCTCATACACCTGGGCTTTAGTGACAGGGATGACCTGCACTTTTAATTTGTGCCAGGGCCTCATACACCTGGGCTTTAGCATGCAGGGCGGACCTGTGCTTTTAATTGTTGCCAGGGCCTCATACACCTGGGCTTTAGCATGCAGGGCGGACCTGTGCTTTTAATTGTGCCAGGGCCTCATACACCTGGGCTTTAGTGACAGGGATGACCTGCACTTTTAATTTGTGCCAGGGCCTCATACACCTGGGCTTTAGTGACAGGGATGACCTGCACTTTTAATTTGTGCCAGGGCCTCATACACCTGGGCTTTAGTGACAGGGATGACCTGCACTTTTAATTTGTGCCAGGGCCTCATACACCTGGGCTTTAGCATGCAGGGCGGACCTGTGCTTTTAATTGTTGCCAGGGCCTCATACACCTGGGCTTTAGTGACAGGGATGACCTGCACTTTTAATTTGTGCCAGGGCCTCATACACCTGGGCTTTAGCATGCAGGGCGGACCTGTGCTTTTAATTGTTGCCAGGGCCTCATACACCTGGGCTTTAGCATGCAGGGCGGACCTGTGCTTTTAATTGTGCCAGGGCCTCATACACCTGGGCTTTAGTGACAGGGATGACCTGCACTTTTAATTTGTGCCAGGGCCTCATACACCTGGGCTTTAGTGACAGGGATGACCTGCACTTTTAATTTGTGCCAGGGCCTCATACACCTGGGCTTTAGCATGCAGGGCGGACCTGTGCTTTTAATTGTTGCCAGGGCCTCATTCACCTGGGCTTTAGCATGCAGGGCGGACCTGTGCTTTTAATTGTTGCCAGGGCCTCATACACCTGGGCTTTAGTGACAGGGATGACCTGCACTTTTAATTGTTGCCAGGGCCTCATTCACCTGGGCTTTAGCATGCAGGGCGGACCTGCATTTTTAATTTCGGACAAGAGGTTTAAAGGAAAAATTCATTAAATAACAGCGTTCGTACATTGAATTGAAATAACAACAAAATGCCTAGGAATAATATTTTCTGAGGTGATATGCATTCCAAGGTCTCTTTAGGCGTCGGCCTCCGTCCTCCTCCAAGTAGTACGACCCGGAACTCAGCTTCTGGACTACTTTGTATGGTCCCTCCCATCGGGGGTCAAGCTTTCTTACCTCCCCTGCTGGGTTGACCTTTTTGAGGACGAGGTCCCCTACCTGAAAATTTCGGGGTACCACCCTTTTGTTGTAGGCCCTGATTATCTTGCTGCGGTAAGCCTCCATCCTTATAGCCGCCCTTTCCTGTTTCTCATAGATCAGATCCAGGTCCAGAGCCCGGCTTCCCTCATTGTCGTCATCATATGCCTGGACCCTGGCAGAGGTCTTTCCAACCTCAGCTGGTAGCACGGCCTCCGTTCCATATACCATGCTGAAAGGCGTTTCTCCAGTTGGGACGCGAGCTGTCGTTCTGTAAGCCCACAACACACTTGGTAACTCGTCCACCCAGTCTTTGCCAACCCCGTACAGTCTGGCCTTCAAAGCTTGCACAATTGATCGGTTGGTGACCTCTGTCTGCCCGTTGCTCTGTGGATAACCTACTGATGTAAAGGCTTGTTCGATCTTCATTTCCTTGCACCAAGCCATTAACCTCTGCCCCTGGAACTGCCTCCCATTGTCTGAGATTAATTTCCTGGGTACTCCAAAGCGGCAAACTATATTCTTCCACAGAAAGTCCAGCACATTCTCCTCGGCGATCTTGGCTAAAGGCTCGGCCTCGACCCATTTCGAGAAATAATCTACAGCCACCAACAGAAATTTCTTTTGCTTCGGGGCCACCGGGAAAGGTCCCACGATATCCAGGCCCCATTTATCGAAAGGACAGGCCGACGTTACCGCTTTCATGAGGTTTGCTGGCCTTGACTGGAACTTACTGTTCCTCTGACAACCCTCACAAGTGACTACAGTCCTGATCGCGTCATTCCTCAGGGTAGGCCAGAAATACCCAGCAAGGAGAGTCTTTCTGGCCAGAGCCAACCCCCCGAGATGGTCCCCGCAGCATCCCTCGTGAATTTCTCTGAGCACATATTCTGCTTCTTCCGAGTTGAGACATCGGAGGAGGGGTCCGGCAAATGACCTCTTATATAACACATCCTCTATCAGAACAAAACGGAATGCGTGCCTCTTTAACCGTCGGGCTTGGTTCTTATCAGCGGGTACTTCCAGCTTTTTCAAGTAGTTCAAAATCGGGGCCATCCAACCCAACACCTCGGGGGCCTCGGTGACGGGCCGAGCTGCCGGAATCAACTCTGTCTGAAATATGTACTCCCTCTGCGACAAAGGAACCAGGGATGTTGACCACTTGGAGAGCTCATCGGCCTCCTGATTATCCTCCCTAGGGATCTGCACTATGCTCCATTCCACGAAACTTTCTGACATCTCCTGTATAGCCTTCAAGTATTCTATCATCTTCTCGCTTTTGGCTTCGTAATTCCCTTTCACCTGCTGAGTGGCCAGCTGGGAGTCCGAGTGAAGGATCACTCGGCTGGCACCGACCTCTTTTGCCAACCTCAGCCCGATCAGTATAGCCTCGTACTCTGCTTCATTATTAGAAGCCCGGAAGTCTAATCTGATAATGACCTTCATTTTCTCACCCGCGGGGGATATCAGAACAATCCCCACTCCACTGCCTTCACTGTTAGCTGCTCCATCCACGTACACCTTCCAGGGCTCCTCAGCTTCAACCTCTATCATTTCCGCGATGAAATCTGATAAAGCCTGGGCTTTGATGGATGACCGAGGTTGGTAGGTTACGTCGTACTCGCCGAGCTCGATTGTCCATTTCACCAATCTACCCGATACATCAGGCTGGGTCATTATCCTCCCCATGGGGCTGTTGGTTAGCACTGAGATGGGGTGTGACAAAAAGTAGGGTCTCAGCCTCCTTGCGGTTAGGACCAAAGCTAATGCCAATTTTTCGACCTCTGGGTATCTGAGTTCCGCCCCTTTCAGTGCATGGCTGACATAGTACACCGGCCTCTGGTCCGTACCGTCTTGTTTTATCAGTACCGAGCTAACAGCGCTTTCTGTAGCAGACAAGTAGATCCATAACCTCTCGCCGGGCTCCGGCTTTACCAGGACTGGTAGCTCAGCTAAGTGCTTCTTCAGGTCAGAGAAAGCTTCCTCGCACTCGTCGTCCCAAGCGAACTTTTTCGCCTTTCTTAGCACTCGGAAGAAAGGGTAACTCCTATGAGCTGACCTAGAAATAAAACGAGCTAAGGACGCAATCCTCCCTGTCAGTTTTTGCACCTCTTTTATGCTGCGAGGTGAGGTCATTTCTTGAATTGCTCTAACTTTTTCCGGGTTGACCTCGATTCCCCTCTCTGTTACCATGAAACCCAAGAATTTACCGCTCTTCACACCAAATACGCACTTAGCTGGATTTAATTTCAGACCAAACCTGCTTAGTGTGGCAAAAGTTTCCTCTAAGTCGGGCAGTAGGTCTGCCTGGCCTTTAGATTTTACCAAGATGTCATCCACATAAACCTCAATGTTCCTTCCCGCCTGGTTTTCGAACACTTTGTCCATCAACCTCTGGTATGTGGCCCCGGCGTTCTTGAGGCCAAAGGGCATGACCACATAGCAGAATGTTCCATCCGACGTGATAAAACTGACCTTATCTTGGTCCTCTTTCGCCAAGGGTATTTGGTGATATCCTTGGTACGCGTCCATGAAACTTAACAGCTCATACCCCGAGGTGGAGTCCACCAGCTGATCGATCCGAGGTAGGGGATAACAGTCCTTGGGACAGGCTTTGTTCAAATTACGAAAGTCGATGCACATCCTCCATTTTCCCGCCGACTTGGGAACCAAAACCACGTTTGACAACCAAGTGGGGAATTGTACCTCCCTTATCTGTCCGGCCCTCAGCAAGGTCTTAACCTCGGCTCGGATAATTCTGTCTTTATCTGGTCCAAAATGCCTCTTCTTTTGCCGGGTTACTTTTACTTCTGGATTGACATTTAACCGGTGCTGGGCTACAGAGGGCAACACCCCTGTCAGCTCGGTCGGGGACCAGGCGAATATTCCGGCATGCTTGGACAGGCAATTCGACAAGTCGTGTTTCAGGACGCTGTCTAGGTCAGCCGCTACTCTTGTGGTTTTATCGGGCTGTCCTGGGACTAATATAATTTCCTCTTCTCCGTCCCTCATCGCCTGCACCTCCTGCACCATCTGCACCCCCCTATCCTCCCGTCCTTCATCACCGCCCCTTCGGGATCTTTTCACCTCTAACTTCACAGTTTCCGCGTAGCATTTCTTGGATGAGGGCTGGTCTCCCCTAACTTCCCCCACTCTTTTTCCTACAGGGAACTTGATCTTTTGGTGGAAGGTGGAGGCCACAGCCCTGAATTCGTTCATAGCTGGCCTCCCCAGAATGATGTTGTATGAAGATGAGGCCGCCACAATGGTGAATGTGACCAGCCTGGTTTTCCGATCTTCTTTACCTCCCAGGGAAAGGGGCAGGGAAATCTGACCGAGGGGGTACACGGTGTGCCCAGCGAAGCCAAATAGTGGGGTGTTGATTGGCTCGAGTTGATACCCTCCTAAGTCCATCTGCCGAAAAGCTTCATCAAACAACACGTTCACGGAACTACCTGTGTCTACAAACACCCTCCCAACCTCATAATTGGCAACAGTGGCCCGTATGACCAGGGCATCGTTATGGGGTGTGCAAATGTTCTCCAGATCATGCGGCCCAAAACTGACAACCACCTCCTCCTCGGCTCCACAAATCCCTCCTACACTCAGGGTCTCTCTCCTGCTGACAGCCTTCCTAGCCCTGTTGGAATCCCCATCCGTTGTCCCGCCCGAGATCATGTTTATGACTCCCCGCTTTGGGGAGTCAGCGCGGGTAGGGTTGACGTCATTTAAGCTCCTTGGGGGTCCTCGAGCACGTCCTCTACCACGGAACGGAGGACGGAAGTTGGTCCGTCCCCCTCTCCCTCTCGTCCATGACGGTCCTCGACCCCTTCCCCGAGGAAGATTATCCCCTGGTGGGACGGGTCGGGACAACAACTGCTTGAACTGGGAACTGTTCTGTATTGCCTTCTCGAGCTCCTCATCCAAACGATGGCAATCTTGTGTGGTGTGCCCAGTCGCTTGGTGGAAGATGCAGTATTTCTCCGGGGCCTCCTTGCTCGGCTCCACACTAGCTGGTGCCGGCTTTTGCAACACCTGTTTGTCTTCACATATGCGGACGGCCTCCTCCTTGGAGACCTTCAGCGGCGTATAATGGGAAAATCGACCGAGCTGTGCCCCTTCCACTGGCCTCTTCTCGCCCTGGTTGATCCGTTTTTCCCCAGTCCTCCGCACTTCCTTCCTCCTCAGTTGCTGGGCCTCCTCCACGTTGATGTACTTCTCCGCTCGGGTGAGCAGATCATCATAGGTAACAGGAGGCTTCTTTACCAATGATCGGAAGAAGTCTCCTCCTCTCAGGCCTTGGGTGAAGGCGCTGATCAGGATTTCCGCCGGGCAGGCCGGTATTTCGAGTATCACAGTATTGAAGTTTTTGATATACTCCCGCAACGACTCATCCTCGGCCTGCCTCATCTCGAACAAGCTCAGAGAGGTCTTCTTATACCGCTTGCTGCTGGCATACTGATGCAAGAACGCGGAGCTAAATCCGGCGAAGGAAGTAATGGAGCCCGGCTCCAACTGATTGAACCACTTCTGGGCCGACCTCACCAAAGTGGTTAGGAACACCTTGCACTTAAGGCGATCCGAGTAACAATGTAGCATGGCAGCATTTTCGAACCTGCCCAGGTGTTCCTCTGGGTCCGTGCTCCCGTCATATTCCCCCGCATTGGGGGGTCGGAAGTTATTTGGGAGTTCCTCGTTGACTATTTCACCCGAGAAAGGGGTTCCCCTCCTGACAGAGGTACCCCCCATCCCTCTCTTCATCCTCTGGACCTCGTCCTTCAGCTCTTCCACCTGGCCCTCCAGATCCGGAACAGCAGTCACTTTAGGCCGGGAAGTTGCTCCTTGTTCGGGATCCTTCATCTGCTGGGAGCTTTCCCCGTGCACGCCCTCGGACGGACCTTCCTTTTTCCTCATGGTTTGCTCCACCGTAACTGCAATCAGTCTTGTGAGCTGCTCCAGTGTCAAAGCTCCCACTGTCATGTTTACCCCGGGCAGTGGCTGCTCCTCGCCATTGGTGGAGGCGTGGTGCTCTCGATTTTCCTCTGCTTCCGTTCTCCTTGTTCTTACCATCGCATCAACGTCTCTTGCTCAAATTTTCCCACAGACGGCGCCAATTTGTTACCCCTCCTTTTGGTTCGCGTTGGTAACAAATGAATTTATGTATGGGAAAGTATGTGTTGTTTTGCGGAGTCGCAATTGGGGCCGGAATCCGGAGGATCCTCTCGTTTTTCTTCCTGGATCTCCGATGATTGGATCCCTTCTTAGAGGAAGGCTCTCTCCCTTTTATAGGGGGGGGGGGGGGGATGCCAAGGGTTCTGGTCTGCCGGGGATTCTGGAGACAATATCTGAAACCGAGGGGGGACCACAGATGGGGGACCATCTACATCTGTTGCCTACTTCGTACGATCCTTTTGCTCTGCTGATTCTCTGTGTCCGCGAATATGCTTTTCGTATCTGCAGTGCTTGGCCGCCCTTTGATTGGTTAGCAGGTCCAGCTTTTGCTTTAATAGGTGTCCGATTCCTGCAACCCTAGTCCCGGTACACAGGACCACCCTAGGTGGTCCCAGCTAGCCTATCATGTCCAATGACTGCCCGTCCCGACCTATTGAGGAAACCGCGCCTCAGCCCGGCTGCCTTGCTAAAGATAGGCCGTCCTGCTTTGATGAGGGGCCGCGCCTCAGCTTGGGCGGCATGCTCCATGGCGGACCTCCCCGGCCTCTTGGTGTACTTCCTCGCCACCCCGGCTCGGAAACGATAGTGGCTGCTGGACAGAGGTGATCGCGCCGCAATAAGCTTGGTAGGGCCGGGTCGGGCGGAGAGCTCGACAAGGATAACCCGGGATGGGCAGTGAACTTTCTTTGTTGACTAAATGGGCCCCCCACTGATGGCCCAAATAAAGTTCGGACCCTCAAGACCTACTGGGCCTCCAGAACCAGGGATATCACCATGTATCCTAAAATTGAAATATATCTAAGTTTAATATATGGTGCTGCAATAGGTACTTCTCAGTGTACACTTCATTAAACGTACTTTGCATAATCTTCTTCATCTGCATACCTAATTTTCTCACATTCAAATCACTGATTGACATCTTTTAATCAAAGATAGCGCTAACAACTCTCAAGCGATAGTCCCTATGAAAAGCTTTTTTTGTTGCTTTTGTTTTGTAGTGGGCAGAGGCGTAACGAGAAAATTTAAATCTCAGAGGCCAAATTTGCTTTGAAGCATATTTGTGGGATCATTTTAATTATTTGCTATTTTGTCATTCTGCAAGAAAAAAAAACTTTCAAATTGTTATTATATTCTGCCTCTAAGCAAAATAAAATATATATTATTTGTCATTACCAAATAAAAAATATATATTATTTTTTCATTACCAAATAGAATTCCGTCAAATTAAACCAATAATTCACATATCAATTGCAATATTTAGATTACATTACTCAAATTCATAATAAAAAATACGCCGTCAATTGCCCAGTTTTGTCCCAACTTTCTTCCGCCCCCGGTGGTAGGGATTTTCTTATAATTTTTTATTTTAAATAATTTAATTTTTGATATAACTTCATACAATAAGCATATTGATAGACCGATCAATGATCATAAATGACTCTGAAAGTCATTAGGGCCAGCATCCCTTCATATCAAATATTACATGTCGAATATTTCAATATAAATGGAATGGTTGGATTGCTCCAAAACAAGAAACTTTGTTATTGCCTTTAAGGGCGCTGCCTTCAGGAGCAACATCTATCATCCAAATAAAATATTTTTTTTTCTTTTAAAAAAAAAGATTCCAAATAAATAATGATGATGACCCTAAGAGTATTATCCTTAAGAACATCATCAAACAAACCTCCAAAACACAACTATGAGACAGCATAAAAAAAATCCTAAGATAGTATGCCGATCAAAATTTGAACGGCCCAGAAGTGATGAGCATAGCCATCACGTCGATTCAACATCCCACTTTGGATTTTATAACGCATATAGCTAACCAACCTCGATTTGGAAAATAAAGGATCCAATAGGGGATTTACAAATGGTCAAAATGGCCCACCAGCCACGTGAAGTTGAGTGGCTGTGGGCTGGGGTGCTTTCTACTAAAATCTACCCTAATCTCCTCTCAGCCAATCAGCTATCACCTCCCACGTGGGACTACTGAACCCCCACCACATTCATGACATCACCTGATCACTACCCTATTGTTTTAACTTTTTTATTACAATATACTATTTTGATTAAAATGCGGTTTCCCCAAATTTTTGAATATATTTCAATGAATTTTTTTTTTATATCATGTGTTTTTTTCTTTTTTAGTATCGGGGGCGCTGATTGTCACACACAAATCTCAAATCGAGATGCTATTCGCCGCTCAATTAAGAGCATAAGATGTCATTAGATCGATAGGCTTGTGGTGTCTATCAAATCTCAAATTCGAGGTGCCACTCGTCACTCAATTAATAGCGTAAGATGTCACTAGATCGATAGGCTTGTTGTGTCTATCATGTGTTCTTAATTATTTATATATATATATATATGAATTATGATCATTTCTAAAAAAATATATATGTATATGATGCTTGCCATGGTTATGGCTTCACCGATATGTTTTGATAGACTATGCTCGTAGAGTGAGTACTACTTGCTAATTTATGATTTTAGTCCTTTATATTGTTATGTATCTTTCGTTTTTTGCCCTCCGCAATTTTATTTTATTTTCTTGAAAGTGCTGATATGTTGTATGTACCAAATTTTAATACACATATGTACAATATATGTATTTATCATAATATTATAGTTAGCATAAATTAAAAGAGGGGTTTCAAAACAAAATGCCAAATAGTTTCTATTAATTCATTTTTTCTGTGAAAGTGTTGATGACGGTAAACATCAATGCCATCAGGAAAAAAAAAAGACTATAATTATATAAAAAAATTAATAATGGATTTAAACTAAAATTTGATAACATAAAGAATCAAAATTAACCTATACTTTTCTCAAAATCAATGGCAATAAATTCCAAATTTATGTAATACGATTCTCCATCTACCCCCGATTTATTCGATGTTACTCTTAGATACTGTCCTAAAGAAAGCATCCAAAGATCATATGCATTTCATATATGAGATCCATTATTATTTTTTTTAAAAAAACCCCACTTAAGCAATTAATAATACTCTATCATCGAATTATCCCCTAACCCCCTCTTATAATATATGACTAACTTATTTTTAATAAATAGCTGGGTCCCCATACCGACAATGTTTAATTACAAATATCACACATAAGTAAATTCTAAATCCACATAACACAATATAAGAAAATGGATAATTAAGCTTTTTTGGTTTTTTTTTTTCCCGAAAAAATTTAGAAATATTATATATATATATATATATATATATATATATATATATATATATATATATGGAACAATAAAGTCAACATCATTGTTCCTTGTCTTAATATTCCAACGTTTTCAACAAGTAGGGGTTCCATTAATGCAGGTATATGGAGCTATTTCTGCAACCCCATCACTCCCATATTTCTAATTTTCTCCAGCTACCTAACTTCCCCTCCGTCTCTCAATATTTTCATGATTAAATTTCTTGATCAAGAAAAAAAATCTGATTAATTTTGTGCAAGAACACGATCAATGGCATCAGACTCTTCTGCTCAATACATCCACACGGTAAACTACTCGCCATCTTTAATTAATTACTAGCTTTCTTTTCTTTGTATGTGATGGGATGGGATGATCCACTTCAAAGAAAAAAATATTCAAATTTTAAATATAATTCCTTTTCTTTTCAAATTTAAATTTAATTTCTCCATCTTATAGTATATTAAGAATATATGGTTTTCATCTCTCAAAATCAATCATAATAATGAGTGGATACTGAATATATCTTATAAAGAGCTAACATGACCTATAACTCTCAGCACACCCACGTGTGACGTTATATAAATCAAGCATGTGGATTGACGATGAGCATGCTGTGGAATAGTCAATCATATGAAAAGTATGAAATGCTCTGATGCCACTTTCAAAACATATAGGATTTCAACTCAAAATCAATATGAATGGAGTATCTCATATATCTTATAAATAGCTCTCACGTACAACTTCCAAAGTTGTGGAGCGGTACTTATTTGTCATGTGGTCTTTGATACTATATCTTCATTCTGATGATAATGATGAAATATTATTTGTGCTTTCACCTAATTAACTCGGAACGCAGTTAAAAGCATCCTATTTTAAAAAAAATTACTAATTCTTGAGATATAAATCATTTAATATTAATGGCAAACAAATAGTACTGAATATTTTAATGCTAATATTTATTGCAAATAATAGTTTTGTGGAGATAATTGATTGGGGAACAGGTACAACACTTGATCGAGAAGTGCATAATGTTCAACATGAGCAAAGAGGAATGCATGGAAGCACTCTCCAAACATGCAAATATCCAGCCAGTTATTACTTCCACAGGTTAATAATTTAGTGTTATGCTTTATTTTTCAAATTTTTATTATTTAAAAGACACACGGTGCCAAGTCGTGAGAGAAGATTATATGGGCCCAAGCTGTAAGATTGAGTTTTGGTTTGAAAATAGACAGTTTAATCTATCTAATTTGAAAATAGACAGTTTACATTCCGTGATTTTCAAAATAGTCAGTTACCCATGTAGTTAGCAAATAGTAAGTTTACTCTATATAGTTTGTCAATAAATGCAAAACAACCCCTCCGTATGAGCGGATAGTGTGTCATATTTTACAAACCATGAGAGAGTAAAACACATATTTACAAACCACGATAAGTAAAGTGTTATATAACAAGGGTAAAATACATATTTACGAATCAAATGGGAGTAAAATATATATTAGCTATACCACAAGGGATAAATTGTCACTTAAATGATCCACATAACACCTAATTCAAGTCGCTAGAGAAATACAGTATAAAATCTTATAAGTTTATATACTTTACAAGTAAAACAATATATGTAGAAGATCTGAATGGTATACATCAAATGACCATGTTGTTGAGGCAATAATTGAACAAATAAATAAATATATACGTATAATTCTATATTTTTTGTGGGTGTATTTTGAAATATTGTAGTGTGGAAGGAGCTAGAGAAAGAGAATACAGAGTTCTTTGAAGCATACACCAAGAGAAGAGAGGAAAAAGCATCTGAATTAACGGAGACAACTCAACGACTCGACAAAATACTACTGGATTCTTCCGAGATACATACAAAAGATGGTGAATGAGTAGAGCACATTAGTACAACGTTGTCTCATTAATATATTAAGGTGGATTTTACTTTGGACTGTAGGCTATGTTTTTTACATGGACATATGCTAGCTAGCTAGCTAGATAATATCCTATTCGACCAAAATCTTGGTTTTAATTTTTAAATGTATAAAAATAAAAACCCAACTTTTATTGAAAACGAGAGATCAAAGTTCTTAATTTATGATTGATTTCCTTGATTTAGGTGATTATTATCATATGTAAAGTTATTTGATTTTTTAATTTCCTATCATATTATTAATGGATGAAAGTTCAGTGTGATATACATGCCAGCTTAAATGAAAAAAAGATTCATGTTTTTAATATAATTTAAAATATTTAAAATATATACTGTTACTGAATCTTGATATGAAACTTTGTCGTATTTTCAAAATATCTACTGTTACTGAATCTTGATATGAAACTTTGTCGTATTTTCAATCCGTTTTGACTTGTAATTTTGGAGGTATAAGAAGTATTTTGTGGTAGAATGGAATTGGAAATACTTCTATAGACTCGGTTTGGATCCTATTTGTTAGGTGGATATTCGCCTTGACATCGTCATGTGTACCTGCAAAACAAATACAAATACACAATATGCAAATATAATAGTAATCTCAAAAGGATATAGAGTTCGGCTCAGATCTGCTGTTTTCACAATCAACGTCGCCGAGAATCCAAGGCACAGACCGGAAGATGTTGACAACACCCCAACACCTAAATTCTACCGGAAGCACAAAGCAACACAGGCAAGAACACACGACCAAAACTCTCCGGACAGAATCACCAAAGCACCAAGCTACTCACACTGCCACCGAAGCACCAAGCACACAGCAAGGAGCATACGGCCAGTGAACACCTGGACAGAACAACCGGCCAGAATCACCCGCAACGCAGAGCCAGAAACCCCCCAAGACCCAAGATACACCATGCACATACAGCACACGTACAGAAAACCCCAAGCGCACACATCACACGGTAGAAGCTCACAGCCAACATGCCTCGCCTGAACCACTAACTAACGCCAAACCACCGGAGCACAAAGCAACCGGACAAGACATCCTCACGCTCAACCGTTGAACCACAAAGGAAGTGACAGGAATCACACAAAAAAGAGCAAGAGAGTTCGGAAGAGAGAAGGCGCAGAACCCGTTCAAGGAGAGATCACGTTCTGGTTCAAAAATAGGGGAGAGGCGCCGAACTTCTGAGATCAAAAGTGGGGGCGAGAGTTTAGGTAATAATAGTGGGGAAATGGGCCAATTGAAATGAGCCTCGATAATTGGGCCAAAATCCCAACAAATCTCCACCTTGGCCCAATACCGATTTCTCTTCAGACGTAGGGAAAACATACAAGCAGACATCATCTTCGTCTTATGGTCCCCACAATATACAAAGTAATTGTGTGGACCAAGTTCCTGTAAAAAACACAAAGTAAAGACAAGAAAAACAATAACAAGCAGATATCAAGTTAAAGTGGGAAAGTAACCAGGGTAACCGTTTTGTAGCGAGCACAAAGCAGGTTATAAAACACTAACCAAAGGACTAACCATGCATTAATCACCAGTATCAAATTTTAAAATTTTAAAACATGATTGAAACTTACTAAGGAACAAACACTTAGTACCCATATCAGCAGGATTACACAAATAACTTTGTGTTTAACACATACAAAACACTTAGAAAAACTCAAGCCATAATGCATAGAGTGATTCAAGTATCTCAACAACCATTTAACAGCATTCCAATGCACCATGTCAGGGTTAGACATATACATACTTAAGCAACTAACAACATAAGCTATAACATGCATAGTACTAACCAACAAATACATAAAAGATCTTATTGCATTTGAATAAGGCAAATTGTTAAAGTCAAAATCAGATTTAGGACATTGATCTTTACTCAACACAAAATGAGCAGCTAATGGCACATTAACAGGCTTAGCATTAGTGAAATCTACACCTTCTTTTTCAGTAAAACCTTTAGCTACAAGTCTACTTTGAACATAACAGAATCATTTTCATTTGCAATCAACAACAGAGCAATTAACAGGTTTAGAACAAGAATCCAAGTATGATTCACAATCAAAGAATGCATTTATTCTTTCATAGCACACAACCAGTCATTAGCATTTTCTTATTTCAAAGCTTCATTGTAGGTTTTACGTTCACAGTTATTAATTGATTCAAACACATTGAACACATAAGAAGCAAGGTCAAACCACTTAGCTTAGCAGGTTGTCTTATGTTTCTCCTAGCACTATCTCCAGTCAATTTATAATCATGCAAATCTTCTTGTTCATCAGCAACCAATTCATCATGCACAACATGTTAATGTTCAACAACAATATCATGATTTTCAGGCAAAAGGCACATTTTTAGCATTAACAGGAAGCACATGCAAATGCTCCACCTTGCTAGGAGTAGCACTGGACTCAGACTCATCAACAGGCACAGAATGAAGCAAGCAAGGCATTTCAGACTCATTGAAAATTATATCCCTACTTATAATGCTTTTAAAACCAGGTTCACTTCTTAGCCATATTATATATCCCTTAACTCCATCGGGATAACCTAGAAAGACACACTTAGCTGATGGGTATAAGGAACAGTCTTGTACATTTGAATCCCAGATTCATGCACAAATTGTCAAACAAGAATTACAGAAGTCCAAGCCATTATCAGTCCTAAGTTTCTTAATCTTTTTACCAGTTTGGTTCTCAATTAAAATATTCCAATTTTGAAACTTTTCAAAAGCATCTGATTTTTTTTCATTAGAAAAACCCTTACTTTTCTAGATGACTAAGTCATCAATCACAGATAGGAAGTAACTATTACCACCTTGTGTAGGAACATTAGAGGGACCCCACACATCAGCATGCAAGTACTCAAGAATCACAGAACTCTTAGTCACATCAGGGGAAGGGAAAATCGAGAATTTAACTATTTGTTGTTTGCCATAAACACAAGAATCACAGAAAGGCATGCAAGATAACTTGTCTTTACCAAAGCAACCATTTTTATTCAAAATCTATAGACCTTTAACACTCATATGACCTAATCTTCTATGCCACAGATCAGTCAAGTCATCAGTCACAGAATTCACATTATCATACACATATTCAGTTTTACAAACATAAAGGTTTTTTTTTTTTCAGCGTTGAAAACTACCAAAGAACCCTTTAAGATTTTCATTATTTCATTTCCCATTTACCATCAAGACCACCAGATTCTAAAGCAGCACAAGACATCAAATTATTGCACAAAGCAGGAACATGTCTCACATCTTTTAGAGTCAAAGATAACCAGAGCCAAATTTCAAGCAATGGGCTCATATAGCAACTACTTCGTATCCGTCTTCGCTCTACGAAAATGGTTAACCCAAGTTGCTATAATAGTCCATTGTAAGCCTTTATAAACCACTTTAAATTTTCATCCACAACCATTGTGGGTCAAGGGTATTACAATCACCCATCCTTTAGAATACGACGTCCTCGTCGTGACCTAACTCATCGATCCATCGGCACCAGGAATCTAGAGGTGGCTCCTACAGGTTCAAGAGGTGGCTCCCGTCATGTAGCATTTTGCCGCACAGGTTCAAGAGATGGCTCCCACGCACTTGGCACACTGCCCGCAGGTTCAAGTGGTGACCCCTGTAATGTAGCACTTTGCCCATTAGGCTCAAGAGGTGGCTCCCACGCACGTAGCACTTTGCCCCGTACAACACATATCTCCCTGGTGTTTGCTGCCAGTGATCGGCTCTGATCCCATTCTGTCACGCCCCAGGCCCAGGCATGCGCAAGCGTGACTGCACAATGAGCTCCTATAGCAACTACTTCGTATCCGTCCTCGCTCTACAAAAATGGTTAACCTAAGTTGCTATAATAGTACATTGTAAGCCTTTATAAACCACTTTAAATTTTCATCCACAACCAATGTGGGACAAGGGTATTACACATTTTCAACTTCTTTATAATTAGAAAACAAATTTCTAAAGTGTTGATATGTGATAAGAGCAACCAGAATCAATTAGCCATTCATTTTCACACACAGTAGATGAATGGACAGAATTCACAGAATCACATAAATCAGTCACCATAAAGAAATCACCCGAGTTTTCACCAGATGAAGAAGCATGATTCACTTGTTCATAAAATTGGTTGTTATTATGATGTTTCTGGTTTTTCTTTTTAGGTCAGTCTTAATAAAGTGATTAGGATCACCACAGTTAAAGCACCTTTTGTTTTTAGCCCTAGACTTAGACCTAGTCTTGTTTCCCCCCTTGTTCGTACCATCATTCTGATTTTGATTATGATCAGATTTATGAATGTTGTTATAACTGTTGATAACTACCTCTAACATGCATAACTTCACCTGAAATTTGCTTACTACATTTGTTTACTTTTAAATCTAATTCTTTACTCTTAAGACCATTAATATCAGTGTCAATCGTAATTGAATATCAACCATACTTAATAGCAGATTTGACATCACTATAGGTCTCAGGAATAACATTTAAAAGCACAATAGGAGTATACTAATCAATATTCCTATCTCCAGTTAACTTAATATCTTCAATCAATATGGTAAACACATCAAGATTCTCATCAACATCTTTGTTCAAGTCAAACTTGAATCTGAAAAAAATTTCAAGTAAAAACAATTTACTAGCCAAAGAGCTTTCCGTATAAATCTAATTTTTCCCAAAGAAGTTTAGCATAATTAAGTTTACCACATTTTCTAAGCACGGAGTCAGATAGATTCAAGATTATGGAAGAGTAAGCAAATTCATCATCTTCAGCTTTCTTAGCAGTGGTTACATCATCAACATAATTACCACCTATAGCCTTAAACTCTTTCTGTTGAATCAAAATTCCTTTCATTTTCTGTTGCCAAATAGAAAAATTCGATTTCCATTAAAAGGTTCCATATTATAGCCATAAATAGAAGCCATCGCACACGAGCAAAATAAGGCACACTAAGTCACAGGCTAACAAATTACACAAAGTAAGCAGCAGAAGCAAGACCACACAAAATAGGCACAGATAATGAAAAAACCGAAAGTTTTAGACAATTTTAAAATTTCAGTGACCCACACTAAAAAACACTGAAAAACACAGAAAACACAGAATCACCCGAATTCCTAGTTTTCTATAGCAAGCAAGCCTCAGAACCTATGAAACGCTCAACAAAGCAGTAAAAGTTTTAGGGTTCAAGCCAATCACTTACAACCCAGATGCCAAAGCTCTGGGTTTTTCCACCAAAAAGCCAAACCGGTGTAAAAATCGTCGAACTGCCGCTGCCCGAGCGCCGCTGTCCACCCACCAGGTGCATATAGCCGCTCCGATACCACTGTTAGGTGGATATCCGCTTGGAATCGCCATGTGTACCTGCAAAACAAATACAAATACACAATATGCAAATATAATAGTAATCTCAAAAGGATATAGAGTTCGGCTCAGATATGCTGTTTTGTCATCTACGTCACCGAGAATCCAAGGTACAGACCGAAAGGTGTTGACAACACCCCAACACCTAAATTCTGAGGGAAGCACAAAGCAACACGAGCAAGAACACACGATCAAAACGCTCCGGACAGAACCACCGAAGCACCGAGCTACTCGCACTGTCACTGAAGCACCAAGCACACAGCAAGGAGCACACAACCGGTGAACACCCGAACAGAACCACCGGACAGAATCACCCGCAACGCACCAGAGCAAGAAACCCCCCCAAGACCCAAGTTACACCATGCACACACAACACGTACAGAACACCCCAAGCGCACACAACACTCGGAAGAAGCTCACAGGCAACACGTCTCGCCTGAACCACCACCAACTCCAAACCACCGGAGCACAAAGCAACCGGACAAGACATCCTCACGCTCAACCCGCTGAACCACAAAGGAAGTGACGGGAATCACATAGAAAAAGAGCAAGAGAGTTTGGAAGATAGGAGGTGCAGAACTCGTTCAAGGAGAGAATGAGGCGCAAGTTCTAGTTCAAGAAATAAGGAGAGAGGTGCTGAACTTCTGAGATCAAAAGTGGGGGGCGAGAGTTTAGGTAATAATAGTGGGGAAATGAGCCAATTGAAATAGGCCTCAATAATTGGGCCAAAATCCCAACACTATATCTGATCAAATCCAATATGATTGATATCTTAGTTTATTATATTTTAAATTGTGTTAATGTTGGTGTATAAATGAGGCCCATACTGAATATATATGTGTATTTTCCAGAGAAAAGAGCGGGCGGGAGAAGTATGAAAGTATCGTGTTAAATGTTTGTGGACTTGCACATTAATTGAGTTGGTGAAGCACGTGTGTGTTTGGACTTTCTTTGCGGCATTTAACTGACAACCAGGACAATTGTTTATTGGTTACTTATCTGGATTTCTGTAATGACTCGAGTTTGAGTCTCCACACCCAATAGTTAGAATTGTTAATAAAAAAATGGGCCAGATATTTTTTCTTAATCGGATACAGTACGTTCAAAAGTATTAGATAAATAAAATTTTATATAAAATGTTATTATATTAAGATAACTTTTTTCACACCTATATTTGAGGTTTACATATGTCGATCTCTTTTGGTATATGATCGTATAGAGTTATTGCATCAAGTTACACAGAAGGCTGCCAACAAAAAACTCCATATAAATTTTGTGTCAATCACTAATTACAACAATTTTTTTTCTATTTTAATGTGTCATTTTATAGTTTTTAAATATCATCCATGTAAAATTATTCAAAACATTAAATTTGTATTATATTTAAGATATATAAAAGATGAATTATATGATACCCGCCTCTACCCAAATCCTGAATAATAGTGGTAGACTCGGTTGAGTTAGTGACAATTTACCCATGCGATACGTTAATAAGCACTTTATCCCATGTTGTTTGTAATTAGGTAGTTTACAACCTATTATTTTCAAAATAGTCAGTTTACTCTACGCAAAACATATCACACTACCCATTTTACATGAATGTCGTGTTTTGTACATATTCACAAATCACATGGGTAAACTGTCTATTTTCAAAACAAATAGATAAACTGTATTTAAAAAAAAAATCACATGATGATTCGTTGCCAAAAACCCGACTCCGCCCCCATGATATGCAAATATCACAAGGCTCGTACTTCTTATTATTAATCTCACCACGTAATGGTCTCTTCCGGGGTATACAACTTAATGAAAACCTACCAATATTTAGCATTGCCCCCACCAGAAATAGCATTGTTACTCGTGGTTGTTTCATTCGACTTAACCTTCGTTTCGCTTTAAAGGGATCCATTTCTCCACCGAAAATGTCGTAGATTCACCGAGCATTGTTTGCCGTCGAGGTCTTTTGGGAACTGGAGCAGTGAATGATCATAACGCCATATTTTGATGAAATATCCATTGAACTGGAATAGTAGCATCTCTGTGGAAATTAGCATCGGTGACAATATCCATAACTGAGATTATGACTAAATGATAAGTATAATTTTGTCCTTGACTATAATAAATAATATCTCGATTGAAATTATAATATATGAATAATACTTTTTTAATCCTACCCACAATCTATTCTCCCAATTTTTTATTTTTATTTATATTATGCCTGAAAAAATGGAAATTAATATAATTTGAGTGATATTTAACTTAAAAAAATTGCTAGACTCGTATGTAATTTAATGCCACGGATAGATTTACAACTTTTTCTGCGTAACACATTTAAAAGGTGCTAGATTTCATTTGAAAACACGAGGGCATTTTTTAACAATGTACAAATCATGACAAATATCACACGTGTGAGAAGTGATAAATTATCAAGCAAACTATGAAGTATAATCGTTAATATTTCGATTTTATCATAAATTGCATAAGAAATATATATTTTTAGTAACACATCAAACGACACCAATATGTGTATACGTACGGTTGTGTTTAGATAAATGCATTTCACTGTGAGAATGAATTTGAAACTTAGATTTGAAATAATATTTATCTTAGCTTAATTTAAAATTCATCACAATTACTATTATATTACATAAATTAGTAAAGAAGTGGATTTGAAATAAACATAATATAAATTCATCCAAAACGATTAAATAAATTTGAATCAAGGAATTGAAATTCATGGCTTCAAATCCCTCAATCCAAATACATCATAAGGATTTCCGATAGGAGGCTTAGGGCCGTTGATCTTAGGACTTGGCCCAGAAGAAGGTATACCACCCCTTGGTAGCTTATGAAATATAACTGAATGTGGCGGCGCGCCTCCATACGAAGGCGGAGGGTCGATGGCGGACAAGACGACAGCGCGAGTTTCAAACGCGATGCCTGAAAGCACAAGTGCAAAAGAGAAAGAGACTAAGGGAAGTTTTTGGCAGCCAGCCATTTATTTATGTTTATCAGTAGGTAGTTCTTGATTTGTCCCACATTTACCCTATTTATACTGGGAAGAGTAAATATTCAGATATAAGTATTCAAAATTTAAATGTGATTTTGAAAATTGTATCGTTTGAAATGTAATTAAATAATTTGAAATATATTTACTTGATTTCCAACACCAAAAACAAATGATTTGACCATGATGCAGTCATGCAGGATATACATTTAATCTAACCAATGACACTGATTGATCTCTATCATATTATTAAGATCTTTATATACAATATTAACAGCCATAATTATCTAAGAAATAATTATTACGGCGTAAATAGGAAATCAAAACTCACATAAAACAGTCAAATTTATGGGGGGATTAATATGAGCTTTAATATTTGTAATTTTAGACCATTCGAGGATATCGTTCGAAGCTTACAACATTCTTTGCAAAATTAGTCAGACTTATTTCTAGTTAAGACAAACAATTTTCGGCCAGGACAGTCAGTAAAAAAAGGAAATTTCTTCTACGCACCCAGTCCTACCATGCACCAACACACAAGAATATGAATATATGTAAATGTATGTATATATATGCATGTGTGCATGACAAAACCGAGTGCATATAGAAAAACCCGTGAAAAAAGAACTCGGTTTTTTTAGCAGTTCCACACCCCAATCACATTCATGTACGTAATTTCAAGATACTTTTGCGAGCTATAATTAGCAAGTGGATTTTTGGTTTCTCCTATTGATTCTGGATAAAAGTATGGCCTTGTCAAGACCTAGCCCTAGCGAGACTTGCCCTGACAAGACCTGGCCATAGCAAGGTGACCAGCTGAGGCGGAAACCCGAGCCCACAAACGGACCTAGGGATCTACTGGGGACGAACTAGAGCTATGCGTGGATGAGCTGGAGCTCAAGGTCCCGACCTGGACTAGGTCTAAAGATTCGACCCTAATACCAATCAAATCAGGGGCTGATCATGCGAGGAATGATCTGACAAAGCTGTTCCCCACGTGACCAAAGTTAGGTCAAGGGAGTTGATGTGATGTGGACATTGTTTTAAGGGATGAGCGATCGCGTAAAAGAAACTGAAATAAAATAGTGGCGTGAAGAGATAATGATCACTGTTATACTTGTCCATATTGCAGGCTTCAACACACATGCATGATGACACGTCTCTCACACAATCTCTAAAGAAGACACACTTTCCAAAGAAAACAAAGCTCTAAATTATTTTACAATGTGGCAATGTAGAGATGACTTTGATACAACCATGATCACATCTCTCTCTCTCTCGGGAGAAAAGAGAGGACCATAACAAATCTCTCGGTTCTTCTCAATATTGCAGCAATGAATGTTATTATATTAGCTTCCAGAGAAGTTTGGTTCCTTGAAACTCCACCTCAACTTGGGATCCATCTTGAGAATTTTGTCATTAGATTCATTTAGTGTTTTAGTTAATACTTTTGTTCTCCTGGTTCAAGTCACCACAGCTTGTACAACTTGCACCCCTTCACACCAGCGTCAAGTAGAGATGTCAAACGGAGCGGACGGCATGAGGCACGGCACGACGTGGAGCGGCACGACACGATCCATTTTGCTACAGTGTCGTGCCATGCCAGGCACGACCCGGAACATGGGCCGTGCCGGGCGGGCTGGCACGACACGGCACTTTTATTATTATTATTATTATATTTTTAAAATTTAATCAGCGATCGATCGCCAATTATACGACGATCGATCGCCAAGAGGCAATACACGGGTTTGGCGATCGATCGCCACAATTATGGCGATCAATCGCCAATGGCCAATGGTAAAAAAATGCCGTTCAACGGTTTTTTAAAAAAAAAAAACTTTTTTGTTGTTGTTATATATAGGTGTGTGTTGAGGAAACATTTTATCCTTTCAATCTCTAAGCTCTATATACTTGAAACGCTATACTCTCAATTTGTTCACACGAAGAAAGAAGTTCGTCTTACGTTTGCCAATACAAGCACAAGCAACAAAGTCAATACTCATCAAAGCAAATATTTGGTAACTTTTATATTTGTTGCATTAGATAATTGTAGTCTATATACATAATGGCCGATTCATCTTATAATATGAATTATGATGATGAATCGATCAATTCAAGAAAATGAAGAAATCACACCAAATATTCAATCATCAAGTAGAAGAACTTCAAACAAAAGAACTAGTAATGTATGACAACTATTCGATGTAGAAAATGTTGAGGGAAAATGATCATGGACAGTTTGTAAAAAATGTAAAAAGATTATGCATATGCTTCTTCTGGTGGTACATGTCATTTACTAAGACACATGGCCGAACATTTTCATATTGAAGAAACTGACTGGGAAATTGCTTCTAATATTTGTAATTTTTTAGAACCTTTTTATGATGTTTCGGGCTGTTATTATCCAACTTCTTCAATATTTTTGAATAAAATTTATAAAATTAGTGAATGTTTTGCATTACATAGATCTGATCCGTTTTTTACAGATATTGTTAAACCAATGGAGTATAAATTTAAAAAAATATTGAAAAACTATTCCTATGTTGAATTGATTGTCATCAATTCTGGATCCTAGATCAAAATTATATAGTGTAGAAATTATATCTTATTACACCAACATGGCTTATGAAAATGTTAATATTAATCAAGAGAAATAGCACATTAATAAATGTTTGTTTGCTTTGTTTTCTTTATATGATTCGTTACATAATTCTATATCAATTTCATTAAGAGAAAGTGGTAGTAGTGGTGCTAGTAGTAGTAAGAGTTCTGTGTGGACAATGTTAAGAAGAAGACAAGACACTACTTCCGCTTCTTCTAGTTCTAGCTCTAATACATCTTTATTTCCTGTGCTTCAATTATATCTAAACCAAGTCATAAATTTCAGCGAACAAGAATTAGAAAATTTTGATATTTTGGCATGGTGGAAAGACAATGCTAGGCCAGTACTTTCCATAATGACATGTGATCTACTAACTCCTCCAATATCCATAGTTCCATCGGAGTCTTGTTTTAGTGCAGGTGGAAGAGTCATTGATGAAAAAAAAAGTAGAATGAAACCAAACACTGTGGAGATGTGTATTCTTTTAAAAGATTGGTTGGATGCTGATAGCCGCTTTACAAGGTTTGGGAGGACATGATGTTTTTCAGATGAAAATGAAGAAAACTAGCATATTTTTTTAAACTCTTTTGTAATTTATTATTTTGTTTTGTTGAATGTAATTTGTAGTTTTTCAATTCGTAGTCAATAAATTTTTATTTTACAAGTATATTGTGCCCAATTTATATTTTTATAATATTATTATATTTATATAATTTAAATTAAACAAAAAAATAAAAAAAATATGATTCCGGTCGTGCCAGCACGGCACGGCCCGAGGCACGACCCATAGTCAGAGTGTTCACGGGCCGGATCGGACCATATTCGGACCGGTCCCGGGCTCCATTTGGGTGGAACCGGACCAATCCGATTCCGGTTCCATGGTCCATGCCATGGAACCGATCCGGTTCGGAACCCCAGACCCGAATTATCGTATTGGTCGGGGGTAAATCGGTTCCAACCGGAACCGATTTGGCGATCGATCGCCGAATCGACTCTGTTTTTTTTAAGCTTACGGTTCTTGGCGATTGATCGCCAAGCCAATTTTTTTTAATTTTTTAATTTTTTTTTCAGATTTCGTGTTCAACCCAAATCGTAAAGGAAAAAAACATCATTTGAAATTTATAATAAAAATACATTATTCATCATAATTTATAAGTATAGTCTTGGCCAATTCTTCTTCTTCTTCGGAACTTTCATTGTCGAACTCGTCGATTCCTCCTTCTCTCTTATTTCTTCTCTCAGCATCGAACCAATCTCTTAGCAGCGTAAGCATGCACAATGATTCTGCTTTTAGAGAAACTCTAAAGCCAATGAGTCGAGCACAAGTTGAAAATGCCGACTCTGATGTGACACTGGATGTTTGGACTGCAAATACATCTCTAGCCATTTTGGCTAAGACTTGATATTATCTTGCGTTTTGCTTTCCACCACTCTAGTACGTCAAAGTTTTCATCTGTAACGAGCATTTGACCCAGGAAGAACTGCAACACATTTGAAGCGGTAGATGACACTCCGCTTCCTCTCTGCTTCTTTCTTCCAAGGCTCCTCAACAGATTAATCCCTCCGCTTCATGACTGACTAGCATCTTCTTCTTCTCCTCCTACTACACGTGCCGATGAGCTCTGTCCCTGTTCACTATAGTACAATCCAAACATATTTTGGAGAGAATGCATGATTGACGTCTTTTGATCGTCAACATCCTTATCCAAAAGCGTACTGTAATATTCAAAGAAAGTATCGAAAGATCCTATACCCTGACTTGGGTCTAACAATGTAGATATACAGTGCACGTGTGGAATTTGTTTCCAATATTTTTTAAACTTCTCCTCCATACGATAAACGAACGATGTCAACTCAATATCATCTCTAAATTCAATAAATTTACATATGTTGCATCTTTAAAAGTTGATAACAAAGCTGTTAAATTATTAACAAAAAACCAATCCTTATCAGACAATAAATAACATTCATCACTTTCAGGCATTTGATAAGAGTTATAAAAAGAAGTTAAAGCATCTTGATAAGGTAACATCGATTCTAACATTTTGTGCAAAGAATTCCATCGACTTACAATGGGCGGTGGAAAAAGAGTAAACCGAAGGTTCTGACTTGCACACGTATGTTTCCAATCACGCTTAATGCGTGACTGTCGTATCCATTGACAACAGTTTTTAAGTTTGTCTATGCTACTACATTCAGCATCTTCATAACCATCTTTTACTGCTAAATTAATTATATGACATGCACATCTAACATGGAAAAAAACACCATTAAGCATTGGTCGGAAATATATTTTAAGTTCACGCATTGCCGCCGTATTATTTGAAGCGTTGTCAAGTGTAATCGAACAAATTTTATCTACAATTCCATAAAATCTACAAACATTAACAATAAATTTAGCAATTTGGGAACCAGTATGTACAGATTTTAATTCATCAAGTGACAAAATTCTTTTTTGCAAACACCAGTTATCATCAATCCAATGACAAGTAATAACAAGAAAAGAAAGTAGTGCGGTATTCGTCCAAATATCAGTAGTGAAACTTAATTTGCAGTTAATAGCAGAAAGATGATCAACTAAAGTCTTACGGTAATCAAGAAACACATCCACAATATTTCTTTTCAAAGTATGCCTAGAAATATGTCTAAAACATGGTTGGATACCAGAAGAAACTTCAATAAAGCCATCTTTTTCAAAAAACAAAAAGGGAAGTTCACATCTTACAATAAAATGAACGAATAATCTTTTGTTTTTTTTCCGGTGTTAAGATAAAATTAGTGCCAGACTGAGGATTAATTTGAAGTTGGGTTGGTTCTCAACCTAATGGTTGTAAAGTAAGATCATCAAAATTATGTTTTTTAACTAGATGTTTCTTAAAAGTTCTGGTACCGCCAGCGGAACCACCTGTTTTATAATTATATGTGGTTCTGCATATTTTACAAATAACAACAGATTCGTTTGTACATGGTTTTGTCTCGACGTCAAAATGATCCCAAACCTTGCTTCGTTTGGGACGGTTACTCGTGCGACTCGAAGCGGCAGTACTAGCGGATGACCCATCGGGGGCCGAATTTTGGGGAGCCGCAGGTTCTGCAACGTGCTCCGCTTCTTCAACATCATAAGTATTATCACGGCAAAAATATCATAATTTTCTTGGAATAAAGGTGGATTTGAGGAACCACCACGACCAGTAGAAGAGGATGCCATCGTATTAGTGAAAATATGGAAAAATGAGATAATTGAATAAAAGATTAGGATTGTAAGAGTAAGAGAGTTGGAGATGAAAAATTGGAGAGGAAAAATGAGGTATATATAGAAGCAAATTTTTTTTTTTTTTAAAAAAAAATTTAGTGTTTCCATTGCCCAACGGCCAACGGCTACAATGCCGTTGGCCAAACATCATTTTTTATTTTTTTTTAAATTCTTTTTCACCGGTTTCGGTTCCGGTTCTGGTTCCGGTTCCGATTCCGGAACCGGTGGAACCGGAACCGTCGGATTGGTGGTTCCGAATCACGGGAACCGGTCCGATCCGGGTAAAACCCAGATCGGTTTCCGGTTTGTAACCGGACCAACCGGTTCCGATTTGGAATCGGAACCGACCTGTCCGGTTCCGGACCGGTTTCGGTTGGTCCGGCCCAATAAGCACCCTGAACCCATAGGCCACGTGCCTATGATCCATGCCGGGCCTGGCGAAAACGAGGCGGCCCGTTAACATGCATCTAGCCCTCTCTAGAAGTGTTTTATTCATCCTCTCAGCTTGGTCATTCTGTTGAGGGGTGTTTGGCACGGCTTTATGTCTGGTAATGCCGGATTTCCTACAAAACTCATTAAATTGCTCGAAAAGAAATTACAGTCAATCGTCTGTCCTAAAGTGCTTAAGCTTAGTCTCATATTAGTCTCGGTCATTGTATTCCGTTCCCTAAATCTTTCAAATGCCTCAGATTCGTTTTCCAATACAAAAACCAAGGCCCTTCTTGAACAATCATCCAAAATGGACATGAAATACCTCCCACCACCATTAGTTTGAGTTCGAGCAGGTCCCAAAACATTTGCGTATACATAGTCAAAAGGTCTACTTGTTTTTTTTTAATGCCAACGTTAAATTTAACCTTTTTGAGTTTATCTAACACGCATTATTCACAGAATTCTAGATTTTCAATTTTGCCACCACATAAAGATTATGTTTAGACAATTCTACAAGACCTATCTCACACACATGTCCTAATCTCACGTGCCAAAGATTGGCTTTACCAAAATCAGACTTATTTACGGTGGCAGAGTGACCCATTACTATGTTTCCTATCAGTGAGTACAATACATTTTTCCCAACTCCTTTTATGACAACTAGGGATCTCTTTAACATCTTCAATGACCTATTTCAGCCTTAAAGGTGTACCCATTTGTGATGCCCCGGAATTAATGGTGTAAATCCAACTGTGCTAATAATCCTTAATGGATTTTAAGTGTGGCAATTAGAAAATAATTGCGGTGTTGGGACTCCCGAGGATTTTAAATCCAGTATTTGGGGTCATTGGATCCGAGGGTTGAGATTGTATTCCCCTCGTGGTGTTCGACGTAGGCCCAGCAGTGCACCTGTGAGTCGAGTGGAGTCTATGGATTTCGGCCAGTTCACGAGAGCGAGAGGACGATCGAAGGAAACATGGTTCGAAGTTATACGCAAAGACTTGGAGTGCAAGGGGATTACAGAAGATATGTTGATTGATAGAAGCGTTTGGAGAAGACTGAAGCATGTGCCCGACCCGACTTGATTATCTCTATTGTTCATGTAGCCTACCTCAATTCATTGTGATTAGTTGTTGTTGTTGTTGTTGTATGATTGGCTGGGGAAGTCGTGTCTATGATGCTCGTACAATAACAGATAAAATGCTGCAATCTGCTGCTGATTGGTATGGAATATCATATTTACGACTTAACGAATAAATACGCATGAGATTTAAAACATTTTTTTCTATTTGAAAAGGGGTTAGATCACCTGCCCTCTAACCAATGCTCTAATGCAGGAGAGAGTTCAATGTTATTGTATTTGTTTTCAGAAAAGTGCATTGTCGATGATAAAATAGCTACATTTCACTAATTTGTCTTGTTCTCTTCCTTACATTTTTTTCAACTTTGATACTTACATAGCAGATGGAGATATTCAAAATGGTATCATTTATCCTTCTATTGATGCGGTAATGTCTCGAAGTTCGTAGATTTTGTTCCTTTTTTAGTCATCTTATGCACGTTTTTTTATATTCTATCATTGATTCCGAAGTCTGATTAATATTTCAAAGGCATTTGACAAAATTATGTGTTAATTTGTGAATATGTTAAAAGCATGAAATTAGTCTCCCAAATTTGACGACTTTTAAAAGTAAGAGATGAGTACTCTGGTTCGTCTCATCTGATATCCATTCTTAAAATTGATATCAGGTGATTAATTGCATGTCTTTCGATTTTTTTGCCCCTATTGGTGAGAGATATTAATCCATGATGTAAACGGATGGACCAGTATATAATTTAAATTTTTATGGGGGATGATTTAATGCATTTGCGATTGCAAATCATAACTTTTTGTGAGAATTTACTCATGATCCATGGGATATGTACTGACAGACAGAAAGAACACAAGAACTTTGATGATAGTTGACTTATCATTTTGGAAGGAAAGTTATCTATGGAAAAAAATACAAATGAAATTTGAATTTGGATCATATTAACATAATTAATACTCATTTTGGTCTTCTACATTTTATATATTTTGTTGTGGTCAGTATTTGGGATATAATGCAAAGATTGGAGCTATTGTCTCAGAGAAGCCATTGCCGAAGAAGTTGCTGAAGGGCATGGTGATGTTGGGCCCAAAGAACTGTCACACATTTCAAAGGTATAGTTCGTATATTTCGAAAAATAACATCCAACCCAGAAAATTTTAACTTTATTAAAGATGCTTTTACACAGCCTGAGAAGCAAGCCAATATGAAGAGCAGGTGTAAGATTTCTCCATCCGAAGGTAAAATTTCTCCATCATATGCTTCTTTAGTAAAAGCAAGCCTTTCTTTTATATGAATCTGGAAATTTTACATTCATAATAAATAATATTTTAGTTTGGGTCAAAATATATTATCATTTCTCATACTTCATTAGTAAAAGCAAGCCAATTCAAATGTATATATGTCATCTATACTATATTCATATAATAACTACATATAGTCTCTCATGCCAGGGGCGAATGTATGTATAAAAGGTTAATATATAATATTTTACCAAGCAAATTCATAGGAGTCCGATGGACTGGTGGTAAGGTCCTTGCGATATAAATCCAGTGGCATCCTGAGTTTGAATCCGTATAACAATATTTTTCCTTCTAATTCCATTACTTTGTTTTTCCTCTTTCTAAATAAACCAAATGATTTTTCAATATAAAAAAAATAGATATTTTCTTCAATTACTTTCCTTTTCCTCATTCTAAATATAGATATTATTTTCAATATAAAAACATAGATACTTTAATCCATTACTTTATTTTTGCTTTTTCTAAAAATATAAATATTCTGTAAATCAAATGATTTTTCAATATAAAAAAAATAGATATTCTTTATGCATATGATTTCTCAATATGAAAAATCTGAAATAGCACTTAGCAATAATAAGCAAATATAAAATATCAACAAATTAACAAAAATATTTTTCCAGAAAATACTCACATCCACAAAACACTCACGTCCACCGGTTCTCTTATAACTATCTCCGAGAAAAGAATAGATCTTATATCTAAAGAACATACTCTAGCATTTCTTGAAATCGAGCAAGTCTCTTCCTTGAATATCAATGAGTTATTACAATTAAATTCGGTAAGTACATTACTTTTTTAAAATCAAACAAGTCTCTTTTGTGAAATAACTGCATTGTGTAATTAATGGTTTTTTTGCTACAGTTTTAAAACTCGGATGTTTACCATGAACTTTTGGTTTAATTTTTATGTACTTAACTTTTGCCCCCCTCGATAAAATTCCTGGATTCGTCCCTGTCTCATGCCATACTAAATTTTCTTTCTTTTTGGCTGTTATTTTGTGATTTATAGTGTACTCGTTTCTTCGACAATATTGTAAATTCTACGATGATGATGTATTGCCTTTCAAAATTATTGATTATTATTTTTTTACCAGATGTTACCCACTAAAATATGAAAAATTTCTCGCATGAAAAAAGTGAAGCAATTATTTTTGATTGAGCGCTTCATATAGCTTGTTTCAATCTATGTTCATATCAGTAACACTGGTACATTGTTTGTGTAACAGATCACTAAAGAACTGTTTCATTGTAGTGAACGTGGGATCTGTGGGTGAAGAGCTACATAAATAATGTAGTTATTTTCAAATTTAGTTTTCCTATTTGGTAAATATCTTTGATGTTGCAATCATCTCTCCCAGAATTGGTGCCAGATGAGTAAAGTTGTTCTGCAAATAGATCATGAGCATTATATTTATAATGATGATTCGTACATGTTATAGTTTTCTCATTGAATAAAATATGATATAAAGACACTGGACGAGGATAAGTTCACAAAAAAACAGCGTATTAAATTGGATTTTCAAAAAGTTCAAATAAATAAATGCGTAAATTTTATGAGATTGAGTTGTACGAGGCAACAGATTAACTATGCTCTTAATCATGAAAAAAATGTATTTTTGGTCCCTTATGTTTTATTAGTCAGTATTTTTAATTCCCATGATTTCAAATATGCAATTTTTGTCCTCTACGTTTCTTGTTTCAGCGATTTCGGTCCTTTATCTTTTGCCACTGTAATTTTAATCATTTAATTATCAGAATCCATAATTTTAGTCTTTTATGTTTTAAATCTGCAATTTTAGTCCTTGATATTTAAGTTTTAAAAATTAAAATAAGTTACATTCTTCATATTGTGTTTTGAATTGATTCAAATTAAGTTTTTACGATAAAAAAATTTAATTCAATTATCTAATAAATGTTTATTAAAAATGGATAAAATTTGATTTTTCTTTTTATAGAAAATCATATATTAAGATATTTTGGGATATATTATGACACAATAAAAAAGGTATTTATGCAAAAAATTAAATTAGAAATATTTTATTGCTAGGAAGTAGGATATATAAACAAATTATTTTTTTAAAAAAAATTAAATATTAATATATATTTTATACGTTCAAAAGATTAAAACAAATTGAGAAATGAAATTCAAACCAAGTCTTAGCATCCATCTAACCGTGTAGCAGTTAGACAAATAATGTTTGTCTGATAATTGCATTAAATTGTTGTTCAAAAAAGGTTAGATTTGTCTAACTAATCACTTATTTAATTAAAAATTAGATATTATATTTGCATTGCTTTCACATTCTTAATTTTTTTTTAAAGTTTCATGTTAGATTAAATTTATTTCAAATGAAAGATTATAAAAATTTCACTTATACAAATATAATTTTATTTTTCTAAAATTTGAATTAACTTTCTATATTGATGCAAAAAAAAAAATTGAAATTAACTTAATTGAACCAAAGAAAAAGAAAACCCAACACGATTTTCTCTTTGCTCATGACACAAAATTTTCTCAATTTCATATATGCCAGTATAATCGTTAGTTTATGATTGAACTTTTAAAAATTTCCCAAATTACTACATTATTATAATATATATTTAATTTAAAAAAATTGTAAAAAATATTTACCCCTTTCAAACATAATTTAATTTTTACGAGAATAATTATTTGTTTTTCATTTCTTAATTTTTTAAAATCAAGTTATATTATTTTTATTTTTTAAAAAAAATTACAAATCATAAAAGGATCATACTTTCAACTTATAAAACATAAATGACTAAAATTGCACCCTAATAAAACATAAAGGACTTCACGGATTCTGATGATTAAAGGACTAAAATTAAAGTGATAAAAGATAAAGGATCGAAATTACTGACACAATAAACATAAAGGACCAAAATCGCTGATTTGAAACTATGAGGATAAAAAATGCTGGCTAACAAAACATAAAGAACCAACAATGCATTTTACCCCTCTTAATCATATGAAGCACATATTTTGTTGGAACCGAAGAGGGGGTGAATGAGGTTCATTGGATACTTTAGCATTTTAAAATGAATTTGCAAAAATGTCGAGTTTGCGCTGCGGAATACTTTAAGTCAATCGAACAATAAATAAAGAAGAAGAAATAAATAAATGCGTAATTTAAATAAAGATAAAGAACACGAGAATTTGTTATAGAAGTTCGGCGATGAATCGTCTACGTCTCCTCTTCCCGGTTAGAAAACGTTTAACCGAGGTTCCACTAGAACGAAAAAGATCTTGCCCTTAAGGGCTCCAAGTTAGCCACAATACACTCTTCACCTTCTTGGCCTTAAGGGCTCCAAGGATAGCCACACAAAAACTCTTCACGAGTCACCTACATTCTTCACGATTCTTCTTGGCCTTAAAGGCTCCAAGGATATCCACAACTTTGCACCAACTTCACTTGTTGATGTCTTATACAATTTCCAACTTGCGTCGGTGTTGGAGGACCTTACAATAAATCAAATAACACATTCACGGTGTACCAACACAAAGAATCAAAAACTCTCACACAAGAAATAAATTACAAACTCCAATACAACACAAATGTATGAAGTTTGCAATGCTAGAATGATTTCAATTGGGCAAAGCTTTCTTGTAGTTAATAGTCTTGTTTCTTGTCTTCAAAATGCTCCAAAACATCCATATTTATAGTGTAGGAGGCCCCCAAGGCTCCTACTAGCCGTTGCTACACTTAAGGCTTGAATCACTCCAAGATCGCCTCGGACATCGCCTCGGACGATCACCATCGCCGCGCCCCAACGGTCACAATCTTGCACACATCGCCTCGGGCGAAGTACAGATCGCCTCAGACGATCTATGCCAAAAATCAATGCCATAGCTTCAGTTGGTCAAAAATCTTCATTGCCTCAAACGATGAACACATCGCCTCAGGCGTTCAAGACATCGCCTCAGGCGATCAGGCCATCGCCTCGGGCGTTTGTGCCATGCGCGCGGGCCTCGGTGTCGCTCCAGTCGATGTGCGTGGCGATCCCCCTCCTGGCTGCCATCGCCTGGGGCGATGATCACCATCGCCTGGCGATCCAGCCCAGACTTTGCACATTTGATTTTATCCAATCAATCCACTTTTCAACCAATAAACCTGTACACTAAGTATACACATTAATATAACAAACAAAAGTTTTGTTGATCATCAAAACTCATAAATGATCCGGAGATAAATTAAGCATTAAACACAACCATGCGTTTAAGGCTCAACAATCTCCCCCTTTTTGATGATCACGAAACTTGATAAACTTGAATATGTAATATGCATGAAATGTGAGTAAACATGTCTCCCCCTTAACAATTGCATAGCACATACAAGATTACCAAGTAAAGCATAAAAAGCTCTCCCCCTTAAATCATGCATAACTCTTCCCCTCAAACTATGCATGTATTAAAATTCTAGTTTATCACAAAATTCTCCCACTTTTTGTGATAATAAAAAACACAAAATTCAAATAATCATAGCATAAGTATATGTTGACACATAGCCATATTTTAACAATTTACACATGTTCCTCATCAAGCATGTAATAGCCATAACAAGCATATGATTAAATCATTGAGAGGAAAAAAAAACATGCTTTTAAGGAAATCAACAATGAATTCTAAATATTGCAAGGTGTGCATATGTTCATGCACTCATGCCCAATAGACATTAAGTTTCTCGATGTATCATTATAAGCATTTGATAAGATATAATCATTGAGGCCATAGAAACCATACATGAAATTCTTAGGCCATATTTCTATGATCCAAGATAGAGCATTTAAACAAATATAGCATGCTTAATCACATTTATTTGCACATTTTCACGTTGCGTATTCAAATTTGAACTCAAGGCATATCAAGAAACTTACTATAAAGAGATAAGCATAAATCATGCATCAAAACAATTTATATGTGCATATGCTAAGGGGAAATGCATTTTACTACCAATGAATATTGAGCTTTATTATTTATTGGTCACAATTAATTTGTGCCAATGAAATTTTGAATTGCTCTTGTTAAATGCACAAAATAAATTTACCTTTGATGACAAGAGTACGTTCATGTCATTGGTCCTATACCTCGCGCTTCTTCTATTGTGGTGCATACTATGATTTCCTCCTTGAGGTGCTTGTGCCTTCATCCTCCACCCCTTTGTTGTCCCTACAAAACAAATTTTTTATTTGGGATTCTTTGGTACCCATTTGATTTTTGGGTCCTTGTGAGTTAGCTTTCATTGATGCCTTTGGAATCCATTTCCCCATCTTGTTAGGTTGGTATTGCATTTTAGCAAACCTACATTTATTCTTTGTATGACCATCTTTACAACAATAAGTGCAAGTAGGAGAATTATTCTTAGCTTTAGCCAACAAGCTTGAAAATGTTTTAGATTTGCTTGAAAAGCCTAGTCCGACTTTATCAAAGCTACAATGTTGCAAACCAATCAATTCATTCATCTTTAAACTACTATCACTAAATTTGCAAAAATATTTCTTCAAAGAATTGTTTTCTTTATCTTTCTTGGCTACCTCAAGTTTGAGTAATTTGTTACTCATCTTGGTTTTGTCAAGAACATCAATAAACTCATAAGAATCTAGTAATTCATCAAAAGATGGTACCTCATCATCGCTTTCATATTCTTCGTCATTTGCGTCATCTTTGGCCATGAGACAAAGGTTTGTTGCTTCTTTATCGGAGTCACTATCACTCCATGTGGCTATAAGATATTTCTTCTTCCCTTTGTCCTCATTCTTCTTCTTGATGACATTTATTAGCATAATGACCTTTATCTTGACAATTATAGCAAGTTACCTCTTGTTTTGAATCATGTTTGGTAGCACCGGAGGCCTTTGGCTTGTTGTGTTTGTTGAAGAATTTCTTGAACTTTCTAGTGAACATGAACATCTCATCATCATCATCATCATCTTCATCATCGGAATGATCTTTCCTCCCGACCAAGGCGATCCATTTTCTTATGGATCTATCATCCTCCTTTATTCCCTTCCTTGTTGACACTTCAAGCTCATGGGTCACCAAGGTACCATGAAGTTCATCAATGTCATATGATGCACTTTCTCCTTTGTTGGATTCGATGATGGCTGTCCTCTTTGCATCTCATTCCTTTGGCGAGGCTCTTAGTGCTCTTCTCCATATTTGCTTTGGATGGTATTTCTCACCAAGTCGTGCAAGCTCATTTATGATATGGGTGAGCTTTCTAAACATTGAGTCAACGTCTTCTCCGAATTCCATCTCAAATGTCTCATACTTGAGTTGTAGTAGATCTATCTTTGTCTCCTTCACTTGATTTGTGCCCTCATGACAAATTTGCAATTTGTCCCATATTTCCTTTGCGGTTGAGCACATCGAGATTTTGTACTCCTTCATATCTAAAGCACAATGTAAAATATTAATAGCTTTAGCATTTTGCGAAATTAAAATCATATCCGCTCTTGTAAAATCGTCCATTTCTTTGGGAATACTTATTCCCCCAACTTCCTTTAAAGGAATATGTGGACCTTTCACAATAATCTTCCATAGGTCATAATCTACGGATTGGATGTATAGAGAAATTCTATTCTTCCAATAACCGTAATTATCACCCGTGAAGAACGGAGGGCAATTTGTCGATTGACCTTGAGCAAATTCATTTGCTAGATTAGCCATAAAAATTTTTGATTTAAAATAAAAAATCAAATGGCTCTGATACCACTTGTTGGAACCGAAGATGGGGGGTGAATGAGGTTCCTTGGCTACTTTAACGTTTTAAAATGAATTTGCAAAAATGTCGAGTTTGCTCTGCGGAAGACTTTAAGTCAATCGAACAATAAATAAAAAGAAGAAATAAATAAATACGTAATTTAATAAAGATAAAGAACACGAGAAATTGTTGTAGAAGTTCGGCGATGAATCGTCTACGTCTCCTCTTCCCGGTTAGAAAACGTTTAACCGAGGTTCCACTAGAACGAAAAAGATCTTGGCCTTAAGGGCTCCAAGTTAGCCACAACACACTCTTCACGAGTCACACTCTTCATGAGCCTTCTTGGCCTTAAGGGCACCAAGGATAGCCACACAAAAACTCTTCACGAGTCTCTTGGCCTTAAGGGCTCCAAGGATAGCCACAACTTTGCACCAACTTCACTTGTTGATGTCTTATACAATTTCCAACTTGCGTCGGTGTTGGGGGACCTTACAATAAATCAAATAACACCTTCACGGTGTACCAACACAAAGAATCAAATACTCTCACACAAGAAATAAATTACAAACTCCAATACAACACAAATGTATGAAGTTTGCAATGCTAGAATGATTTCAATTGGGCAAAGCTTTCTTGTAGTTTATAGTCTTGTTTCTTGTCTTCAAAATGCTCCAAAACATCCATATTTATAGTGTAGGAGGCCCCCAAGGCTCTTACTAGCCGTTGCTATACTTAAGGCTTGAATCACTCCAAGATCGCCTCGGACATCGCCTCGGGCAATCTCCATCGCCGCGCCCCAACGGTCACAATCTTCCACACATCGCCTCGGGCGAAGTCCAGATCGCCTCAGGCGATCCATGCCAAAAATCAATGCCGTAGCTTCAGTTGGTCAAAAATCTTCATCGCCTCAAACGATGCACACATCGCCTCGTGCGTTCAAGACATCGCCTCAGGCGACTAGGCCATCGCCTCGGGCATTCGTGCCATGCGCGCGGGCCTCGGTGCCGCTCCAGTCAATGTGCGTGGCGATCCCCTCCTGGCTGCCATCGCCTGGGGCGATCCAGCCCAGACTTTGCACATTTGATTTTCTCAAATCAATCCATTTTTCAACCAATAAACATGTACACTAAGTATACACATTAGTATAGCAAACACAAGTTTTGTTGATCATCAAAACTCATAAATAATCCGGAGATAAATTAAGCATTAAACTCAACCATGCGTTTAAGGCTCAACATATATTTTTAACCAAGTAATATATTAAAATTGCATCACAGTTTCGAGTTTTGGTCACTTAGAGATAATTGTTGTCTCAAAACTCTTCTTAGAACTTTGTTTGTGGCATTTGAAGAGACTCATGATTAGAGAACATAAGCTCAGCTAGCATGGTCACTGGCACCGTATGTTGCACGGTGCCAACATTAACTAGTAAGTTACATGGTAACAATTTAATCAAAATCTCGATGTTATGCTAATATCTATATCGTGATCACATAATAATCAATTAATATAGATATATTGTTTTTTTCTAAATGAAAAGAAAAATAATTTGAACATTTTTTTGCAAAAAAATAGTATACATGTTATTATAATGCACGATAATAAATTATTGCTAAAATAAAAATAAAAATAAAAATAAAAATAAAAACTCAACTTTAGACGTTGATGGTAAAAAAATTATTAGGTTATCCACTTATCTCAGACTTCGCATTTATATGTCAATTGATCCAACCAAAAAAGATATGACAAATTCCAACATAATATGGTTACTTATGTACATAAATAAATATTTGGTGTATAAATATATGATCAACTAAGGGTAACGATTAATCGGTTGGAATTTACTTGTTTGATACCTTTCTTAAAAGTTGCATACTTGGGATGACATAATGTAATTTCTTGTTTTTTTTTAAAAAATTGAATACATATCACTTGATGATGTCCAAAAAAAATAACATAAAGCTGCAAAACAAAACTTAATGTTATTAGAAAAATGATACTAATAATATATATGATATCATCATGCACGAAAATAAATTACTGATAAAATAAAAATAAAAATAAAACTCAACTTTAGACATTGACAGTAAAATTTTTATTAGGTTATCCACTTATCTCAGACTTAGCATTTATACGCCAATTGATCCAACCAAAAAAGACATGACAAAACAAATTCTCTCCCCCATTGTAGTCGTAAAAGTTGATAAAAAAAAATGACAAATTCCAACATAAAATGGTTACTTATGTACCTAATATTATTATGGCATAGAAATATATGATCAGTTAAGGTTATGTATGGATTGAAGGATTTGAATGAATTTCAAATTCTCCATCCAAATTTATCGTTTATGTTTGGGTAAAAATTTAAATATTGGATTCCAAATTACCTACTCAAATCCATCGTTTATGTTTGGGTAAAAATTTAAGTGGATATTTCAAATGTCTAATTCTTTTTCAATACATATTCCTTAGCATTTTGGAAGAATTTAAAATGACAATATACTAAGCCCCTCCTCCGTTTTAGAGATTCTTGCACATTGCTCCCTAACCCTCTGGCAGTCATTTGAAATATATGAATGTTAAATGATTAGTTTCCAAATCCTTCCATCCAAATCATCCTTCCATCGAAATACAACCTAAGGGAAAATGATCAATTGGAATCTTATTGTTTGATGTCGCCTTGGTGCAGCTTAATTTTTATTTTTTATTTTTACAAAAATTGAACATGTATCCCAAAAATATCATCTTTATGGATGACATCAAACACAAAGCTGCAAAACAAAATCTAATGTTTTTAAAATAAGATGATATTTTTCACATGAGACATGATATATATTAGAATAACATCAAATTACAACAGAAATCCAGCCTAAACCACCAGAAATAATACATCCAAGCAAACAACTGTAAATACATAAGCCCGCAGTGGACAATGACTACAATAACATGAGGCACAACATCAGTAGACAAGCTGGACCATGAGACGACGTAGACTACCGGATCCAATCCAGGTCGCCTCAAACCATACAGCCGATCAAGTAGGACAAGGGGACTGCCTTCCAAAACTGAAGGTACAAAGAAAGAAATACAGGAGACGAAAACTGATAAAAGGCAACAAATGTGCATGCTCCCGAATCCAAATCCGACACCAGAAACCAGCGTCCGAAAAACACCACTCAATCACGAAACCAAGAGGTCCAATAGGCATGGCCAAAAGTGCTACAGATGGTTTGATGAGAGGAATGAAACGTCACCACAGCAGTGAAACAAAAAACTAAATATCCACCCAAAAGAGGCAACAGAGTATTGACACGAACAGAACACCACCACACATTATAGACAACAACGGGAAAAAGGTGATAGTATATGCAGGTGGCTAAAACCAAACCATCACGCAAAACAACGTAGCAACTAAGAGGCCTTAAGAAAACACCAAAACAACAATGACCGATACAACTATAAACATAGAGATAGAAAAGAGCACAAAAGTTGGTGGCAGCTCACGAATAAACATCCGTAAGCAACTAAATGCTCGGGGTTCCCCCCAATTCCCGTGTATTCTACCCCAGTATAGTCATAACGAGCGGCAGGGTTGCCATGCCACCACCGCTAGGGAAGGGAAGAAGGACACCAAAGAGGCGTGAACTAGCATCGGGAAGAGGATGGATACAGAGAACTCCATCGCCCCCAAATGTCGTCAGTGCACCTAGAACTGGAGAGATACGTCACTGGTATCCCCACACTGTGTCCAACCAGGATCGCAAGCACATTTAGAACAAAAGCGCGATTATATGAATCAGCGCAAGTACCCTTCCCGAACAGATTACTTTCTTGACACAATACCCTGCAATTGCAGATGCACTAGAGAACCCGAGATCCAGGGAAGATGTATTTACCAGAGCAGTGTGGAGAGAAGCAACTATGGTCTTCTGCTGGATTTGGGCAGGCCGCTTTCCCTTCTGCCTATGGACATTTGTTTTCCCATTTGACATTTTCTACTTCTATGGGTTCTGCCGTTGGACCGGACATATTTTTTTTTGAAGGCGGTGGTTGCGCTACAACCCCGCCGCCTGTCATGAGTTGCTTTTGGTGGAATGCTCGGCATTTGAGAGACTACCGAGCATACTATTGCCCACGAATCTGGTTTCGTGCGCTTTCTCCCCTGTTAATTATAATCTATCATATCTACTTTTATTGTATGTTTTAATGTATTGTATTTTGGTGTATTATATCTGGAGATGTCGGCTTTCATGCCTTTTTGTTTCGAACTTACGTTGTTTGGCTTTATCATGGTTTGAGCTCTAGTTTGTGCGCTTGGGGGGGACACAAATTTTGGCTTTTTGACGATGGTTCTCTTGAGTACTACTGTTGGTGTTCACTCTTTGGATATACTCTATGGGCCTTTTGATGGTGGCTTAGCTGTGTTCGTGCTTTACAGTCGTTGGAGTTTGGATAGGTTTTGACTACTGGAGTTATGGGTTTTGTGCCATCTGCAGTGTTTTTTCTTTGGTCGGTTAATGATGAATGTGGAGTTCGGATACGGGAGCTTGTGCGTTTTGTGTCTGTCGTCATTTTGTATCTCCCGCTTCTCCTCTTGTATCCTTTCTGACATCATGGAAGACAAATCTCTTATTCAACCTTATCGTTACCTGCTTTGGTTGAGGGGACCCGACTGGCTCGGGTGGTCCCTGATTTCTCTTGACTGCGGTCTAACGTCTATGTTGCTTTGGAACTACACTACAAGGTCTTTTCCTATTAATTTTCTGGTGTTTGTAATAGAAAAGCTTGGCCCTTCTATCGCTCGTCAATTTACATTTTGTTGCATTTTGATTTTTGGTTTTAGTCGGACCTCCCTTATAAACGTTATTATCTCACTTACTATATATTTTGATTTTGCCAAAAAAATAAAAAGGACTGAAAGGGTTCAAAACCAAGAAAAAAAAATGGGTATAATATTCAAAGTATGACGCTAAATAAGTAAGTATGAAACTTCTCAAAATAAAGGAATTTATCCTTCGATCTACCTCCTTGTTTTTGACGATCCAGATTTTAGGGGCATAATCGGAATAAAATTCATTTTTTACGCAATATTCAACTTCTTCCTCCCAACGTTGCCGCTCTCCTCTGTCTCCACCTAACCGAAATGACGAAAATACCCTTCCTCCTCCTCGGACTTTTCCTTATTGTCCTCCTTCCGCCCATTGCCGCCGAGATCAAAACCCTAAAAATTTCCTCCGATTCTCGTCCCATGATTCTCTTCGAGCGATTCGGATTCACCCACACCGGTCAAGCCAACATCTCCGTGCACTCGGTCTCCGTTGATTCCCCCAGCGCGTCCGCCGATCCTTCCCACCTCGGATTCTTCCTCCTTTCTGAAGAATCACTTATTCAAGTCCTCATTGAACTACAACAAACCCCTTCTTTCTGCGTCCTTGAATCGAAATACATTACCAACCTCTTCACTTTTCGAGATCTGTCTCCGCCGCCGCGTTCCTCGTTCGAGCACTCCTATCCGATCACTTCCCCAAATGAGTATTCGCTCTTCTTCGCAAATTGTGCTCCTGATTCTACGGTGTCGATGGAGGTGCGCACGGAGCTTTATAATCTCGATGGCCACGTAAATGATTATTTATCGGCTGGATTAACTCAGCTGCCCTCGTTATATTTTTGTTTCTCAGTTGTTTATTTTGCGTTTTCTGGGTTCTGGATTTTTGTATGCCTGAAAAATAAGAAGGTTGTTCATCGGATTCATGCCTTGATGGGGGTATTGGTGATTATCAAGGCGTTGAATTTGTTGGCTGCGGCGGAGAATAAGCATTATGTGAAGGTTACTGGAACGCCACACGGGTGGGATGTGTTGTTCTACATTTTTCAGTTTATTAGGGTCATTTTGTTGTTTACAGTGATAATTTTGATTGGTACTGGGTGGTCGTTCTTGAAGCCTTTCTTGCAGGAGAGGGAGAAGAAGGTGTTGATGATTGTGATCCCATTGCAAGTTTTGGCAAATGTGGCTTCTGTTGTGATCGGGGAAACAGGCCCTTTTATTAAGGATTGGGCTACTTGGAATCAGATTTTTTTGTTGGTGGATATCATTTGTTGCTGTGCAATTATTTTTCCAATACTATGGTCGATTAGGTCATTGAGGGAGACATCTAAGACTGATGGGAAGGCTGCAAGGAATCTGGCAAAATTGACACTTTTTAGGCAGTTTTATATTGTAGTTATCGGGTACCTTTACTTCACGAGGATTGTGGTGTTTGCACTTCGGACTATTGCTGCTTACAAGTATCAGTGGGTGGCCAATGCAGCTGAGGAAATCGCCAGTCTTGCATTTTATGCTGTGATCTTTTACATGTTTAGGCCAGTAGAAAAAAATGAGTATTTTGTACTTGATGAAGAGGATGAAGAAGCAGCTGAGTTGGCTCTCCGGGATGAAGAATTCGAGCTTTGAATTGGAGATTCAAATGGTACTCTTTTTTGTGTTTACACCAGCGTCACATTTTGAGTTTGTTTAGCCAATCTATAGATGTTAATGTCTTGAAGTTACGATGTGTACCTGTTTCTCTCTCACTTAAATTCTCCAAGACAAACTCTTACTTTGATCTTATAGTTAACTTTTGGATTGTTGAAATGTTTTGTTGGTCCATTATTGGACGTTGCCCTTCACATCTTTGCTTTATTTAGAGTCTTTATCTACATGGCTTCTTGATGATAACTTCTTGATGTAATTTCTTTGTTAAAAGAACTAGAATATAGTTGGTAGATATCAAGATTGCACCGACACTTCCAAAAATGGCTTGGGACACTGTTTGTCTCTTTTCTGTAGAAATCTTGTCTTTTATCTGGTTGTAATATTTACCATCGGAAACAGATGTTTTATGTCGTCATAACCACTGTTTTTTTTTTGTTCATAGCGTTTTTTGTTCATAACGTTTTTGTTCATTCTCTTTGTTCGCTTTTTTTATTTAATTATTCCCATCTATTTGGTTTGGAAGATCATAAAGTCATATTAGTATTGTTTTCCCAACTGAATTTATTGCAGGAGAATGTACTGAATACGGCATAATGGCTATGCACGTGTAAAAATGAACAAGTACTGAATACGGCATATTGGCTGTGCCTGATTCATAGTTTCTTCCTCTGTCCTGAAAATCTTCCTAATACCTATTGATGAGCACTTGGGATATAGTGACTAACACGAGGCTATGAATATTGTCCTTTTTCATAGAAGAGTGGTTGATGGCTACGCTATGTTGAGCCTGCTGTGTGCAGCTGGTACATCAAATGTAAAGAGGTAGAAGGATGAAAATAGCAGCTGGTGAGTGGAAACATTATGAGAATTTAGAAGTGATAGCACATCATTGTGTTAGGGTTTCTAGTGTTCTGAGCTCGAATTCTTTCTTGTCCCCTCCACCCTTCGCTAGACAATGGTTTGGGCCTGAAATGAATTGCCCATTCTAGCCTTAAATATTGCCATAGGTCTTGGAAAATTTATGAGTTATGTCTTGGAAAATTTACGAGTTATGACCGAAAAATAGAAATTTAAAGTAAAATTGAAGAGTAAAATCTCTGAAGTTAAAAAACACATGTAACTTTTGTGCTATTTTTAACTGCCTTTTTCATGTCGTATTATCTGTTAAAATTGCCTTGTTGCGCTGTTTCTTTGTCGCAAGTCATGTCCATGTGTAAAAGGTAGTTGCATCGTGTAATTGATCCTCCTTGTCTTATCCCAGAGTAACAGTCAATGCCGCGGTTTGAAATTCATTTCATTTCATTTTCATTGTCAAGTACCTTTGTCATCTGAATTTCTATTTATCGAGTCGATGACTGCTACTTTGATTCAGAATAAAATTTGACCTTTTTTGAGCTATTCCTTTATTCGCTATCATAGCTTGAACAGTGAAGATATTCTTCCATGACAAACAATGTAAAATATGTTTTGCTGCCTCATTTCTGAGGAGTTGGTGCAGAAAAAAATCCCTATGCAGCATATTGTCTCCAAAATATGGGCAGTAATTTTTTTTGTTATTTTCTCTCATAAGCCAGTGTAAAACATTGCAAAAATCTCATGTATGGAACATGAGGGTCCATATAGCCGACCCCACTTAGTGGGATAAATGCTGGATTGGTTGATTGATTGAATTTCTTTCCTGAGCCAAAGTCTAATGATAGCTCCTCTTGGCTGCTGCCTTTTGTGTATGTGTGTGTGCGCGTATGTGTATATATTACCATGCCTTTCCTATTCTAAGCTCATATTTGTTTCTTTGGTAGTTTTTAAAACCTGAAATTGTGCTTTAGGTCGGAAATGTTGGATTGCCATGTTATTTTTTTTCATTTGCTAGAAAAACTGATACCAATGGGTTTTTGGCATATGAATTCAGTCATCCACCTCAGAATGTAACTGTGTTTTTTTATGCATTTGCCGTTAAATCTTGGTGATTTTGATATGTGCTTATTTCACATTACGTGAGCATGGCTTTTGGTTATCCTTGTTAATGATTGAACAGCTAGATGTACGTCAAATGACACCACGATCCTAAAAGTACGAGTAGAGAAACAATCTTGTCAAGTGTAGGACTGATGCATAGTAATGCTATTAACTTTACCTTTAGTTCATCAAGCCTTTGTGACATGCTTTGTTACAAAAAATGCTCTTGTCGTGCCTTTAAATTTTAAAATTTAAGATGTCACTGGTAGGCTTAGTCGTGTTTGCTTAAGGTTGCAAGAAATATGTGTGCAGGTGAGGAAGGTAGATATTCTACTCATAGGCCATTATGGTTTTGAATTCTTTTTCGAAGGATTTTGGTTGCTTTACCTTGTCTACTTGGTTACGAAGTTAACAACTTTAAGCCTAGGTTGACAGTTTGAGATGAGTGCCATACTGTCATTCATTTCATTAACTTTACGCCCATCTGCTGCATGTTTTTCTGCACTTGCTCGGGACGATTTCGTTCTTTACACATCGTTTGGTGAATGTATAAGTTAGGCTTCTTCACTCCTACAAAGAACAGAAAATGCTTGAAGAAATCTGGATATTGGTCTTGTTATGAGTCTTGAGAGCAAAGAATACAATACGGTTTGGGGGATGGCATTCATTTCGAGCTCGACTTTAAGAAAATTCAGTATCCTAGTTCGATAGTATCGAATAAAATATCAATAGAACACACATCACAAATTATTTTTTTGGTTCTGAGAAAATACATCGACAAATTTGATTCTCGAGGTGTGAGTTTTTGACAGTTTATAGATATAAATTTATCTTTTTTCATAAGTAGTTAAATAATATAATTTTTTTAGGAAAAATAAAGATAAATAATTGTTCAAATAAAATTATAATTCGAGAATGAGCACTTTACAAGCACTCGAGCACTAGGGGTGTAACGAATTGAAATGAGTAGAATATGAAGTAAATTTTAAGGCTCGAATTCGGCTCGAAATAAGTATATTCGAGCTCGAGCTCGATTTGAAGTTCGAATAGTTTAAATTTTTTGGTTTGAGTTCGGCTTGAATTAAAGTTCCAGCTCAAGTTCGGCTCGAATTAAAGCTCCAGCTCAAGTTCGGCTCGAAAAATTCGAACATGCTCGCATATTATTAGAACTATTGCTCGAAAATAAATACTCGAAAGGCTTGAAATGTATTTATTTAATATAAAATTATATAGATTATTAAAATATTAAAGCTCGTGAGCGGCTCGCGAATTATCGAATAAATAATTTGGGTTCTAGTTCGGCTTGAAAAAAGTTCGAAATGTTCGAGTTCGGCTCTAATTCGATAATTTCAAATACGAATCAAATATGTTTCTAGCCGGTTCGACCGGTTCGACAAGTTCACGAACCGACTCGATTCGTTTACACCCATATCGAGCACAAGTATGTAATATTCTTTTCTTTTCTTGTACATACATTCTTTTCTTTTCTTTTCTTTTTTTCAGCATAAAAAGAAATTATATTAAGTGACAACTTGTACAAGAAAAGTCATCCAAAGCCAGAAACCAAATTACAACAAAATACAAATTGTACTCGAAGTTGTATTGAAAACATAGTATTCGAATCCAACTCGTTATTGTACTCGAACAACTCGACTCGAACTCGTTCAACATTGAGCTCAAATTGAGGATGTTGAGCTTATTCTCACCCTAGTTTTGAGAACGATATTGTCAACTTGGCAAGTCTATCTGTCTATGAAAATAGATTTAAGATATTCATCTACTAGATCATAAAATAATGTGCATGCTATAACATTTGAAATAGAAGGTCTACAGCTATATGTAAAAGAATTAGAGCAGTGGCCCCAAATATGTGATGCAATTAGTGAAGTTAGATATGGCTTTTGGTAGGGGTTTGATTTCATACAAAGTTTGGAGAGTAGCTACTTGCAAGACTGGTCCATGGGAGGGTATATCACTTGGATTCTTTGAACATAAAATAATAAATTACAGATTAAAAAAAATTGTAAAAATTAAAAAAAAATGCCATCGCAATATTAGTCAAGAGCAACATTATAACGAGTGGACTTGGGATTTTTGGATAATAGATTAATGATTTCAGTAAAGATAATATGTAGATCACAAACATTTCATTTGTAAAATATGAGTACTGCTTCCACCACCACTTGGTTGCAGTGACATGATTCTCTCCCCTAGTGTGAGAAGTCTGTGTTCTAGTCCACGATAACACAATTCTCTCACCCATTTGTAGTTGCACTATATATATATATATATATATATATATATATATATATATATATTTCCACCATCACTTAGTTGCAATAACATGATTCTCTCCCCTAGTTGAGAATGCGTTCTAGTCAACGATTACACAATTCCCTCACCCATTTGTAGTTATATATATATATATATATATATATATATATATATATATATATATATATATATATATATATATTAGGTTTATTCTATAGACTACAATCGCTAATCGATTCAATGATATTTAAACATCAAATAGTACGTTATAATCAATGCTATTAAACATCAAATAGTATGTTATAATCCCGCTTTTAATCGAAGAGGTGGGGACCCGACGAGTGAGGTTGTACAAGAAGTTCCACTAGCAATTATTTCATACTGGTTCTTGTTGGGTTTTGGACAAATCTCACTTATGAATTTTGATGAAAATAAAATATGTTCTATGTATTACGTTGTTTTTCGCTAAAGTGTCAACATGGTTATTAAAGTCAAACCAGAGTAGTCAAACTAGCAAATTGATCGACAACACTGATCAAAAATTTAAACCATTCCATAATAGCGAAGTTGCTCACCAAACTCAGACAAAAATACTACTCCACCAACAGTGGTGTTGAACAAACTTATCTCGCTAAATATAAATAGACCACCCAAGTAACATATAGAGCAAAAAAGTAGAGATCAACTAAGTGATGATAGCAAGGTACTGGCTAAATTAAACAGTCAAGCTGCAGAAAGCCAACAAATCAATATGATCGTTGGAGAGTCATAAGAAAGTACAACAGAAGTTAGAATTATACATGAACTCTTACAACATGCATATTAGTATATCTAATGGATAATCAATGTCAAAGGCTATATATACACTTGAATATTGAAATTAAGGAGAGAGATGCCGATCTCACATCTCACACAACTCATTGTAAATATATTGTGAGAAATCGATCCAATGGAAAACTTAGAAGACATAAGCTCAATTGAGAGCATACCAATATATACGCGCCATCATTGAATAGAAGATTAGATTATGTATAGGATCATATGTGCATTACAACACTCGTTTCATTGTATCCGGTGAGCTTAAATTGATGAGTGATTTGTATAACTGTCAAACATGTTGTCCGCACAGCTTAAATGCTTAATGATTTGAAGGAACAACAAGGCTACTAGGAGTTTCAGTGTAGCAGTGCTAGCTGAAATGAGATTGTGCAAATGTTTTATATAATCCAAAGTATTCTAGTGGATCATTCATTCGGTGAAAGAATATGAGACGTAGATGGATCATATCACCTTCGAACTTTAAGAAACTCTATGGTAAGAATTTCCTATACAAGTATTGGAACCAGTAGACGAGAGGCCAATTGAGACACCAAAAAAATCATGTGTCATATATATTTTATAATCGAATACTAACTAATATATCCCGTCGATTATCAAATAAAATATGTCTATTCCAATAGCGAGACCAATTCACCACTTAAATGGCTAAGCCTACATTTGTAGTAATTTTTAACCATGGCATTCATTTTTTGGGAAAAACTTGGAATTCACTTTAAGGGTGCATAAATACCTCAAAAAATAATAAAGGACATCATCTCTGATAGTTAATATGGCAGCATATGTGAATAAGAACATAGCTGACTACATGCTTTATTTCCAACAGTATAACTTAAAATAACAACAAAGTCTGACAATTCATTACAAATCTGAACAGTACTAAACACTGACACTATTATTTCAGCAGTTTAATTTTCACCCTGCAGATGAAGATGCAAATTAACCAATGTGAATATCACAAAATAAACATAAGCATTAAATTTGTGCGGGGATGTAGGCACAAGAAGTTACCAAAAAACGTTTTTTGATATATGCCAGGAGTCTTTCGGGGTTGCACTTTGTTGGCTTGTAAGCATCAATCTTGTTTATTGCCTGGAAGAACATTTGCAAATAATAGCACGGACAAATGAAGGCATGAGCCAATCAACTATCAAATATGCGAATGGTTCAGGTGAAATTCCTCGAGAATTTGTATAGTAGTTTCTATGATCCAAAGGTGTACATGGGATTCCTTTGGTTGTGTAGCATAAAATCAAATATAAGAGCATTCATCCACAAGAAAATCAAAAATGGCTGAATCAACTCTTGGAGTAACTTAAATGTAAACAAAGACGAGATAGCAATACAGCTAGCTTCAATTAGAGAAGAGAAAGACATGGGACACGCTGACTGTACACCACCAAAAGGCCCGTAACCATTAATGTAATTTAATGCAATATAACTAGCTTCCATAATCTGTTTTTATATAAATATGCCATAATCTAAGATCCGAGGACATTGCATCCCTTCATGATAAGAGCACTGAGGCATTGCAAATATGGCTTGCATCACCCAACACAACCTACACACCAACACACACACCATAATTGTTTAATTGATACAAATTGTCCGCGTAGGCAATTCACAGAATCTGTCTCTATAACCTATTATAGGAGCAGGTACAGGATGTGGAGGAACGAGGAAATTTAAAATCACTGGAGAGGTTAATATTTCTACAGATTTTCTTCAATTAGGCAAAAAACCGTGGACAAGACAGCATATTGGCAAGGTTTGAGCATTTTTCACAATTGCATCAAAGCAAAAGCCAAAGCATTGGGTGCTAAATATTGAAATAACAAGATCGTTTGCTGTAGAAATAAAACTCCAACAGCAATAGGCGTTGTAATCTTTACGCACTAAGTGACATTTACCCCTCCAATAAGTGAAACTGAAGAAGACTCCAACTACACAACATATAAGAAGACGGTCACTCTTTTGCTATTCGGAATCAACTGCTCAAAGTGCAAGCAACTGTCTCCATAACTACTAAAACACCTCAAGGCATAAACAGGTTCGAGAGAACAATGCATGTTTTAGCACTAAGCCTTTTCATTGTCAATAAATAATGACTGGATCAAATACCTCAATCCATGCGGCTAGTTTTGGCCTGCCTGACGCAATATCGTGTTTAAATATTTCTTGGAAAACGATGTGAAACCTCTCCACAAATGGAGCATACACAACATCTGCCTGTACATAGATTGACTTAATTAGACCAAATACCAAGCTAAAGATCTGCTCCTGTGGCATATAAACTACTGGGTCACATATTTTACATGCGGAAAAAATACTAGGTCACCCAAAGGGAGGTTTAACGGCCATCTTTTTTTGTTTGTTTTTTTATGTGCGTTTTTTACACCCAATAGTTGCTTTAATATTTCAAAGAACACATCCTATTCATCCTTTATCATGAAAAATAGTTCCACATTTTAGGAAAATGCATGTCATTTTAAATATAAAAAACCTTTTTATGAAATTTTGATCACCCTTTTGTCACACTACCTTTTCTAACAATCATTACACATCATCAAACATTAAAAATCACATTTATTTTCAAAAAACCATTATCCAAAACCAACTCAAAATTATCAAAACAACTCTCCCAAAGTTCTTAAGAATTTTCTAAGCTGTTCTTTTTGGTTCAATTCATTACATTCATGGGTGAACAATTGTCAGTAGGCGAATCTTGGGATGAAAAATCAATTACCTGACTGAACTGACCAAGGAAGAAAGGTCCATCATCAAATTTATGAAGGCCAGTTTCAAGGTAATCAAATTCAGCAGCTGTGTAGCAAAAATATTCGTACAATTTTAAACCAATCAATATCATGACGCCACAGACTTTTGAAGTAAAAAAATTAGGCAGGATACAAACATACCAGCTTTTTTGACAGCGTCTCCTTTGAGTGATGAATACAAATTTGCTATTAAAGTATCACTATAGGCTATCAAATCCTCAGCAAATTTCTGTTTGGCGGGATCCTGTAGTGCTCTCACATTAACATTTATCTATACGAAAAAAAACAGCAGAAGGGAAGGACTACATTCAGAAAAGGAGAACTCAAAATAATATCTTACATCAGGTAGCAGAGCGGGTCCTTCGAAATTGCTATCGATGTACTTAACCAAAACCAGGCTCTCTCCGATGATTTGGCCATTGTGTTCTAATGCTGGAACCTACAGAAGAGAAATGAGATAAGTAAGCGCCATGGAGCATCCAGTGCCTTGACTAACTAATAAGGTCATTACCATCTGATAGTGGTTCATATCCTTTTATTCAACATTTATCATGCCAACCATGAGAAAAGTCGGCAAATAATAATAATACTCACAGCTATTTATCATGGATTTTGAAGAGAAAGCTTTCAAGAATTTACATTAAACTATCACAATGGGGAACCAACCATATCATTGCCATAGCTTGAAATTCTTTTCCCTTCCTTTCCTTTTTGACGGAAAAGGGGGGATTCTAAATTTCAAAAGAATCAGTTTAGGCGACATAGAAAGAGTGTATTTCATGTAGTCGAATATTGAAATGCAAGAATCAAAAAATAAACTCAGATATGAGTAAAAACATGAACACCAGCACCAGCAAGAACGGATACCTTATTTTCTGGGTAGACTTTCTCCTTATACCAAGCAGGCCTGCTCTGAAGGTCAATCGGAACCAACTTCACTTTATCATGTAAACCCTGCGTTATATAATTTGGGGGGGCATAAGAACACAACAAATTCAATTAGCAATAGATCAAATCCAAAATTCAATCAGATATTATCATAAGGCTTCAGCGCACACAGTTCAAATCTGAAATACTTCCAGTAGTATTATCTGACAGAATTTTGTTGCACTATTAGTATATGTCGATGATATTATACTCGCGGGTCCACTTCTCAAGTTATAGAATCTGTAGAAACTTGTTCTTAGCCCAGTAATTCAAAATCAAGGATTTGGGAGTTTTGAAGTATTTTCTAGGCTTGGAAATTGCCCACTCATCTACCGGTATTGTCTTGCCTCAAAGCAATTATACACTGAATCATGGAAGACACTGGAGATTTGTTTACCAAACCTTTCAATGTTCCTATGGACCCTAAGATTGATTTTAAATCTGTGGATGGTGATGCTCTGGCTGATTCCTCGCATTATCGAAGTATCATTGGTCGTTTATTGTATCTTACTATCTCGCGCCCTGATATCAATTTTTCTGTACATAAACTCAGTCAATTTGTAGCTCATCCATGTTCTCCACATCTTCAAGCAGTACATTGTCTTCTTCGCTATCTTAAGCGTCCGCTAGTCCAAGACATTGTTCTTCCCTGATTCGTCCCCCTCACTTCAACTCAAGGCGCTCTCTGGACGTGCACTGATTCAAAGAAAACTACTACTGGATTTTGTACATTTCTTGGTGATTCCTTGGTTTCTTGGAAAGCTAAGAAACAAAACACAGTTTCTCGCTCGTCTGCAGAATCTGAGTGTTGGGCTATGGCGACGACTACCGGTGAACTAGTATGGTTGCAACAGCTCTTATTGGATATGTCTATCAATCTTACATCGCCAACACTATTGTTTTGTGACAACCATGCCCCATTACATATAGCTTCTAATCCAATGTTTCACGAAAGAACCAAGCATATCGACATCTAGTTAGTAAGACGATATTCAAAGCTCTTATGTTAAATTATTTATCATGTATTCATTAGAGACACTCAAGCGTATGTATACTGCATCTCTCTTATTTTTTTTAGTACTCAATACACACACACAAGATATTTTTCTTCATTCTCTCTCGATTATGATTTTAATATATAAATCTACCAAAATACCCTAGTCCAACAATTTATTTTCCAGTCAACCAAAAAGCAAAATAACGCACATAAAAACAAACAAGTCAATACTAATGCATTGATTTAAGCTTAATTTAACCATCAAACATACAATACAAACACAATTTGCTATTTTGCATTTCATGAAACAAGATGCAATGACAACAAAAACTGGCAAAAATTAAAAGGGCACACCTTATAATTCCTGACAATCCACGCACGCTGAGCATACGGGCACATGTCATTGATATACAACCTTGAGACAACAAAAAAAAATTCAAATTATTCGACGGATAAATGATTTTCCTGAAAAAAATCATGACACAAACATTAGTGATCATGCAATAAAACCCAATTCACGCATGAAATACCTAGTTGTTCCATCAAAGAGAGGCGGCGGTTTAGAAGTCGAATTCAAAGCCGGAGGAAGAACCTCATGCACGAAGCTGCAAATAACAAACAAAATTTACTTTATCACCTCAAACGAGTAAAATAATTCATAACCACATCAAAATTATACAAAATTCAGAACAGTCCGTCCAGCAAACACTGACAAAAAAATCCGCACAAAAATTGGAAGCCAGAAAAGCAAGCTGATTTTTCAGAATTCGAGGAAACCAACACAAGATCAAACAAAAACTTAAAAAAAAAAAAAGGAACTTACGGAGCAGCCATTAATGCTTTTTTCTTCGAGTTCAAAGGTACTGATGATCCCTATTGGAGCAGTGCCACATTTATATTCAACAGAATCGGGTCCACGGTAGGTAACAAACTCCGTTTGGTCGTATTAAAAACGTAAATGGCTCTGATTCCGTCACTGCTTACGAGAATCAAGTAGAGATTTTGACTGGCCCGGATTTTTAAAGAAATGCGTGAAAGAAAAAGTAAAATATTCGTGTTGTTGAAAAATATTGATGAATGTAGACGGGTATTCAGTCCAATTCAATATGATATACAATTAAATCTCATTGGCTGACATTTTTGACTATGAATGTAGAAAATACAATGCCATTTAGTATTTGATATATTATTATTTAGTTCATAAATTATATAATTGTTTTTTTTTATTAAGAAAGAGGAATTTTGTTTGTAAAGATTCGAATTTAAGTGATAAAGATGACAACTATCTCGTCTAAGTAAGTGATATCTTGTTTTAATTGTTTTTTTATGGATAATCGAGTGTGATTCGGATTCAATGTTCGGTTTGATTATGATTTAAATTGGTCTTAACTACAATTTTTTTAAAAAAAATTGAATGACCAAAAACAGTATTATTAAAGACCATATTGTAATCAAGCTAATGAATTTTAATTATTCAACTATTATATTTAAAAAATCATGAAATTTTGATTTTTATTAAAAATATAAATGAAAAACAATTTTGAAATTTAGTTTATATAAATAAGATGGTTTAAAGTACAAATTAGTTGTCTTAAGCATATCCTACAATGCTAAAAAACCTTAAACTTATATTATCTACAGTTTCGGTTATGGCTCTATGCAGTTTTGATTAAGATTTCTTGCTTATCAGATGTGAAAGCCAAAATATAATCAGAACTACTTACTTCTAGTTTTACAATAAAAACAAAAAATAATGGTGATTCCAACTTTTAAAAGAGTTTCAATTTCAATTCACACTTCTTAACTGTTTGTTTGTAAATGTTTATTCGACTTTTTATATTGATTTTTCTTAAAGTTGAGAAAAAAATTTTCTGAGAAAAAATATTTGATGTTTGATGTTAAAATAAAAAAAAAACAATTTAATGAACTTCAACTTTATTAAAGAATTGTCAGCGTTCAACTTAAAGTAATCATAAGTATTTAATCTACTTCATTGCTTCTCGTGGTTAACTTTTTTTTTTTAGAGAAACAAATAATAAAAACAAGAAAATCAAATATCCAAATATATTTTTTTACTCTGAAAAAAATATTTAAAAACATATTTTTTGATTTCATATTTATAGCATTTTTAAAAGTCAAAGTCTTGCTCAAACAATATTGTATGCATTAAAATATATAATATATTTTAATACAGCTTTTCCATCTAAACACAGGTGATGTCTTGGCTACCCAATGGGGCGGTGCCCCATGGGATACATCTGACCACACATTGGGAATATTCCCAATGTGTGGTCAGATGTACCCCATGGGGCACCGCCCCATGGGGTAGCAAAGAATTATTCCTAAACACATTGACCTCTAAAACTGCGGTAGGTTTTGTCAACTATATTGACTGAAATTGTCAAAATGGAGCCAAACTTCTAGGTCCGGTCAGATTATATATATATATATATATATATATATATATATATATATATATATATATATATAATCTGACCGGACCATATATATATATATATATATATATATATATATATATATATATATATATATTTGGAATATATATTTAAATTATTTCATATGATAGTTGAGAATTTAAAATCCTTTGCAAAATTAGTTTATCCAAAACATGCTCTAACAGTTTCCCTGCAAAAAAATTTGTTGTGTAAACACTTGCAACTCATTTAGTTTGCACAATACTACACTATATTATTATATTAACCGATTAAACATGTGTATAATTCTGTGTTGCACAAACATGGATACATGTATATGGGTACGACACGACACGGATACAGAGATACGGGTACGACACGATACGGACCCGGATACACTGATTTTCGAAAATTACAGGGCACGACACTTGTACGATACGACAATAATATTTTTTTATACATATTCTACATATCTATTATGTTCTGATATACTAAAATTCAAGAAAAACTTTAATTATCAAAATATTTGAATAATAAAATTGAAAATGATATCAAGTTGTAGGCATTTCATTCACTAATTAAAACATACAAAAAAAAAAGATAATTTTGTTAACATTTTTGTAAAAAAAAAAATGTAAAAAAATATTTTTAAAATTTTCTTCCTGGTGTCCATGCCATGTCAGAAACGTGTCGGAATATTTTTTTTTAAAAAAGATCCAGACACGCCACATGGCGTGTCCGACACCGTGTCCTGCCCTGTCCGCGTCCGAGGAATGTCGGTGCAACACATGTGCAATTTCATCATGTTATGAATAAAACTTATAGATGACTCGACCAGTTCAATAAATTCGGCTTTAACGGGTTCAAATCTTAGATTTCTATTGATTTTTAAAGAATTATACAGAATCATAAAAAAAAATTATAGCCTTTATTCTAGACATAAATTTTATGTTTAAAACGAATGGAAGGAAATTTTCAGATCTAAGTAACATTCATGAATCTAAATAAATACCAAATTTAGAATTCTTTCATATTAAATCCTTCTATCAACCTATGTTGGATCACCCTGTGTTAACACGGCCACGACAAAGTAGATAAAACCCTCTAGCCAGGAGTCAATATTGACTTGAATGAGGTTATCGTAGAAGTTCAATAAATTGCAATAACAAATTACGATTATTTTTTATGTGTGTCCTTGGGGACCGCATTGTGTGACACATGACATATAAAAAGTGTTACCTCGGATTTTGGTAGGATGTCTTCCTCGGTGAATAATAGTTCTTCCCTCTCCGAAGATGAGCTGTCCTGAAAAAAAAATGGTTAGAAGGGAGCTGAAGAAGGTTCTCCGACGGGCTCCCTCAACGATCAAGTTAATATATGATAGAGAATAAGAGCTTTAGGCAAGAAAAAGAGAAGTTATCCCTTTGTAAACCTGATGCCCCACACACACACACACACACACACACACACACACACACATATATATATATATATATATATATATATATATATATATATATATATATATATACTAGGATGGTGAGAGAAAACCAACATGAAACGGCCTGCAGGAGCCTTGGAGGACCATCGTGAGCACTCAACTGAGATTCATTGATATAATTTTTCGCTCGGGTCAGTAACTCATCATAAGTGATGGGGTCTCTTAATCAAGGACCGAAAAAACTCCCATCCTCTCAGCCCTTGAGTGAAAGCACTGATCAAGATTTCTGCCGGGCATGTGGGTACCTCCAAGGTCGTGACATTGAAACGTCTGATATACTCCCGCAGGGGTTCATTCTCAGCCTGTCTCATCTCAAACAGGCTCAACGAGGTTTTCATGTATCGTTTGCTACTGGTGAATTGATGAAGGAAAGCGGAGCTAAATTTTTTGAAAGAAGTTTTGGAGCCAGGCTCGAGCTGGCTAAACCACTGCTGGGCCGATTTCACCAAAGTGGTAAGAAAAACCTTACACTTCAAATGGTCCGAGTAACAGTGTAGTATGGCCGCATTTTCAAATATGCACAGGTGTTCTTCCGGGTCCTTACTCCCGTCATATTCCCCGGCACTTGGAGGTCGAAAGTTGTTGTGTTTTCTTTACAATGAAGGATGGATTTTAGTGGTTATGATGATGTTGATAGAAATTCAAATCCTATTGTTGGGGGTGAGGATGATTTTGGTTCGGATGATAGTGGAAGTCAAAATCCTAATGTTGGCGGTGGGGATGATAGTGATTTTGATGATAGGGAGGAAGATGAGGATGCATTCATTGATGAGGATGAATTCCATGATAGTGACAATGACTTTGAAGAAGATGACAGGCTAATTGATGATTTTGTTGATCATGATGTTGAATTTTCACAGGGATAAATAGTTGTGGATGAAATTCGTAGTGATGTCTTATCTAAGATACATAATGAAAGGTGATGATGGTTGTGTTGACAATGGTGATATGTGTAGTCCCCTGGATTCATATGAAGACGACTGCAGAAGATATCCATTGTTTGATCCCTTTAAGAATTCAAAGAACCCTGAGTTGGAGGTTGGAATGATTTTCAACACAAAATGGAGGCAAAGTTTGCCATTGAAAGTCATTGTTTTAGAAGAGGAATGACGGTGCGATTTGTGAACAACGATAAATTGAGGCTTAACGGTAAATGCAAAAATAAGGGTTGTGGGTGGTTGATTAATGTGTCAACCATGAGTATAGACAGTTGTTGGCAGATTTAAACCATTTCAATCCGAATACAACAACTGTTATTGGAACTATAAGAACAAAACTGTCAATGCAACATGGTTGGGTTGTGTAAGGACCCTATGTCCTAAACCCATCATCAGTGTATTTATCATCTATATTAGTGCATACATTCTAGCTTTAGGGAATTCTCATTACATGCTTCAATAAACAATAGCATGAATCTATAAAATTTTGACATAAATCATTGTAACATACAATTCCTAACACAACTCAACTAGTATAGGTATACACTTCACAGTGCACTAACAAGTCCTCAAATCATTATGCAATTTTCTTAAATAATTGCATGCAACTCATAAATGAAAAGAGAATTCTCACGACCCTTATACAATTCATATACACATATCAAAATGGCTCAAAGAAGAGCATTGAATAAGTAGATGCGTATCTAACTATATAAGCACATTACCCTATACCAATACTGGTACATCTGTCCTGGGAGTATTCCTATTCAACTGGTGGAACTCATCTCCAGAGCCAGTGATGTACATGTTCTACATGTTTCAACATAAACAGCCACCACTTGGATGATCATACTAATAGCACATTCTCAGTATCATCAATCTCGCAATTCATAATTTACAGAATATAAAGCTGCAAATAGATGTTCATGTTCTCACAATAATCAAAATCATCAAACTCCAAAATCAGTTAATCATTATTCACTATACTCACGTTCAAACCGCCAATTCCATAATCAATAATAATACCAAAAGCGAAACAAAACTCTTCATTTCATTTGGCAGATGATTCTGATTTTGATTTACGACATATCATCTTGATTCCTCAATTCAATAGTAAACATATTCGGATTCTAGGGAAAGTGTGACATATTATCTTGTATAGCATATAATTTGAATTAATATATATATATATATATATATATATATATATATATATATATATATATATAGATATATATACATTATAAGATAGAATTCGAATTGGATTCCAACAAGGTGGTGTACTTCTGCGTGAAAAGCTATGGACAGTGGGTCACTTGCTGATTCTGTCTTTTTTTATTGCTTTGGGTAAAGATTCTTCGCGATTATTTCCTTCAATCTCATTTTGTGCTTTTTAATATTTAGACCCCTATTATTATTGTCTGAGATCTATCGTTTATTGTATATGGTGTTAATCATATTTCACTAGTTAGAAAATTTCCGGCAAGAAGATTTGATTTTTGGAGCCGGTGTCACATGCTCGGTTTTGAGGCGTGACATGGCGACACGTACACTGTCACAAATTTTCAAAATTTTCAATATACGACACGACTGAAACATACATATACACATATATATATATATATATATATATATATAGATATTTGTACTAAAATTCACAATTTTTATAGTTCTAAAAAACATGTAAAATCAACAAAAATATTCTTAACAAATTCGAAGAAACGTACAAATAAATGCATATCACTGGAATCATCATATTATTACGCATACTGCATATTACTTCAATTAGCATAAAGTTTAAACATTAAATATATTCTTACCAAATTCAAGAAACATATTAATAAATGCATGTCACTAAAATCTTCATATTATCACACATACTAGCATCAAATGTATATTACTTCAATTAACATAAAGTTTAACAAACTCGACCAAATTTTATTTTAGTCAAAAAGTTTTTATAGTGTACAATTAACCCCCAAAAGTGTCATTTTCGTGTAGGACGCGTCCCTTGGCCATGTCCGACACCGGTGTACGATTTTATTTTTATTTTTAGATTAAGACGCACAATATGGCATGTCCGATACGTGTTCGAGCCATGTCCAAGGGTGTGTATCCTAAAAGTGTCGTACATCATCTGTCAAAAGTAAAGGAGTAGCCTGCCCAACATGTTTGAATCCTGTTAGAAATCAAGTTTAAAATCAAATCAAGGCAAAGTTAGTCCTATTTGAACATGGGGTGCTGAAGAAGTTATGTCATAAAATTGTTAATCGATGCAATGAATGAGGTACTTTAGGGCAGTATGATGCATCCAAAAACCCTGTTTGAAGTATCAATCTAATCATATTTCGTGTAATAACGAATTGTTGCGGTGTTTGAATATTGTTACAAGCTAAACGATGATTAGAAAAGTTCTAAAACCTCAGTAGTGGCTTGATGCTTGTTATTGACATGTGAAGGAGGTGTTAGTTTCATATTTGACTCGCAAGCTAAAATTAGAATGTATGAGATCCTCAAGGTAAAATTAACACATATGAGATCCGTTGTGACAAGCAACAAGTATAGTTTATGTGTGTGATCCGATTTAATTCTTTCTTTAGTCTTTGTAATTTACCAATTCCATAATGATTAAAACTGAATAAAAACATGTGTTTCCATGCACTTTTTTCAAAGCCAAGAGTATGAAGTCTTTGATTCAAACGAGCGAAAATATGTCACGTACAAAAAATTGCTAATATCATGTTGATCTGTTAGGATCGGTCCGGAGTGTTTAGAGGGGGGGTGAATGAACACTCCTTCTAAAATTTAATCCCTTGTGATTTCTTTCGGATTAGTGAAAGAAATCTGTTTCTTAATCAACTCTTTTATAGAACAGACCACTGAATGTATAAGTGCGGAACGGTCTGTTTATATATTTGTAAGAACGGCTCGATGGCTTGAATGAAAGAACGAGTGCAGAAAGATAAGAACACAGAATATGTTTCTGGAAGTTCGAAGGTGGAGTAATCCTTCTACGTCTCACCTTCTTCCAATTAAGGAAGGTTTCTACTAGAAGACTTTGATTTATACAATCATGTTGTACAAACCCGATTCAGGCTGGATTTACCCCACTACCTGTCTGAAACTCCTAGTCACTCGATCTGTTCAGACACTCTCTGTCTGACAGTTACAATTTGTTTCTTACTTCTGTTTTTCAATACAGAATACACAAGATGCGCACAGTGATCCTAAATGATCAAATATTACAATGTAATCGTGCTAAGAATAATTTCAGCTCGAGAGCTTCTGAGCTTGAAAGCTTGTGCTGTTTTTCGATTGATCAGCAAGAGTCTTGTTTCGTTGTGTCACTCGTGTCGTCATTTCTGTATTGTTGTTGCATCATTTTATAGTTGCATGTACCAACGACATTATTTCCTTTAATGTGCAACTCTTGACTCTGCTTAATCTCTGAGTAAGCTACAGTCTTCTTCTTCAGGATACTTGTCGTTCTGGTTCATGCTTTCGACGACTGTCAGGTAAGCTCTTATTTGTCTTCTTACCTTTTATGACAATCTTCAGTCTTTGGTCCTTTGTAGCATTTTACAACATTAAATGCTACAATAAATAGCCGTTAATGATTCGGACTGAAGAACCAATCTTTATACATCCTTGACTGCTCTGATCTGATAAAGATTGAGATCGATCTGAAGCTTCGATCTATTCAGTCTGATATCTATCGATCCGGTCTGATATGTGATATGCCTTATTAGCTTGTTCTGTTTTGAGCTATCGATCTGGTCAGTCTGATTATCTTCGATCCGGTCTGATATGTTTTGTCATCTTATCAGCTTGATCTGTTTTGGGCGATCGATCTGGTCAGTCTGATTTCTCTTGATCCGGTCTGATATGCTTTGTCATCTTTAAAATCTCATCGATTAAGTTCGGAACTAACATGATCTTTATATGTTCATGTGAATATTCATATAATTTGAGCACAATATTTTTTATAACAACAAATTTTTGTCTAAGAATTTAGGGGTGCTTATCGGGGTGAACCGGTCCGGTCCGGAATGCCGGTTCCGGGCCCGTTATGGGTGGAATCGGTCCGGTTCGTTAAGGAACCGGATCGAACCGGTTCCGGTTCCAACTGGTTCCGGTTCGGTCCGGTTCCTTCACGGTTTTCCGATTTTTTTTTTTATGTTGTAAATGTTTCCTCAATGATGTTCATCACAAATTCAATATATTTCTTCTTCATTTCATAATATAGATGCATACAAATAATTGTAAAGACATGACAATTGAAAATCTAAATAAAAAAATATTACAATTTAGTACTTAGCAGTCTTCATAATTGATAAGTATTGTTTTGGCGTTCTCTTCTTCTTGCTCGTCATAATGATTTACGAATTCGTCAACCGTCCCATCTCTTCTATTTTTGCATTCTGCTTCAAACCAATCTTTAAGTAACGTGAGCATGTATAACGAATCAGCTGATAGACTACTTCTGTAATCTCCAATAGTTTTTTATTTTATTAAAAATTTTTTTTTTAAAAATAATTTGTTAACATTGGCAACGGCTAAGAGCCGTTGCCAATGTTAACATTTAACGTTGAAGGCAACGGCTATCTAGCCGTTGCCTTCTTCCTATTTTTTTTTTATTTTTTTTAAAAAAACTACCGGTTCCAGTTCCAGAACCGGAACCAAATCGATAGCACTAGAACCGACGATGCTACCGGTTTGGTTCTTAGGAACCGCCCCGGACTGATTTCTAACCGGTTCCGGGGCGGACCGGCACCGTTAAGTCCGGTTCCGATTTCGGACCGGACTTAACGGTCCGAATTCGGGCCGGGTCCGATTTGACCCGGCCCGGTAAGCACCCATCTATAAGATGTTGGAATTTAAATTTAAATTTAAATTTTTAATTAATTTTTCTTATAATTAATGATGATATAGGTAGGGTTTTTAATAATTTAACCTTTATTTTTATTATAGTTATTAAAATAACCGGAGTTTTTTTTTTTATAAAAATAACCTAAGTCGCCATCTGAGATGGCGACAATAATAAAAATTTATTAATGTCGCCATCTCAGATGGCGACAACAATATCATAAATATTTTTTTAAAATGTCGCCTTCTCAGATGGCGACATCAAAGAAATTTTTTTTTTTTAAACTTATGTCGCCATCTCAGATGGCGACATCAACACAAAATAAGAAACCCTACTCTTCATTTTATACATCGGCCGCCGCTTCTGTTTTCTCTTCAAGCTTTCCACGCTCACTTTCCATTTTTTTTTTGTTCTTCTCGTAACATCTTCTCGTAACCACAGTGTAAAAATCAATTTCTCATCTAACTTATTTAAGGTATGTTTTTTTTTTTGTTATGCTTTGATTTTAGATAAATCATGATATTTTATTTAGAATCTTTTGTTTGATTTTTGTTATTGTTTAATTTTAGATTAAATATGATTTTGATATGTAAATTGGGAGTATATGTGTTGTTGGTTAATATTTTGACGATATTGATGTTGAAATAATGGTTCCGGTGGGCGGGGTGAAAAAATGAATCTGCCCAGCGGTGGCGCCGGCGCGGTGGCGGCCCGGCGGCTGTGGCGGCCCGGCGGGGGTGGCGGTTGTTGATGATCGTTGTGTGACGATCGTAAGTAGTCGGCGGATATTGTTTGTAATGTTGAGATTAATGTTTTTAATTTTTTGTGTTATATTTCAGGATGGATCAAATGAGGCAACCAGGCCCGATCGACACCCATCTTTTGTCATTGCAGTCTTCACATCGATCCGAGGATGTGTGCAGGTGATATGGATAGCATACTGCGTGGGAGAAACCCACATAGTTATTTTTGGGAGCATACAAATAAAAAATTTCGTAACGTACAATAATTTCAGAATAACGTAAATCTATTTACACAATAAACATACAATCAATTACACGCCAAAAATTTATTGATTTCTAGAACTTGAAGCCATTTTTCGTCTTGCTCGGGCTTCTGGCCAATCCATCTCATTTTGGATACGTGTAGTGCGATCACGACCTACCCGCTTGGACGTGCGCAGAGTGGAGTTGTGGAATAACTCGAAGCACGGGGTGTCCCAATACTGCTCTGCCCACAGTGGATTGAATTGCCCTTGATATGTGTTCCAGTACTCAGACATATTATAATACTGGATGACTAATTTTTTCGCATTTAAACCATAATGTCGACACACTTGTATCGCATGTGAACATGGTATGCCAAACTGTTTTCATTTTCCGCAAGAGCATTCCCTTGCTTTGAGGTTGACCACGTGTGTATTGCCGCCACATCCTGCTTGCTCTCTAGTGATTACAGAAGCGGTTAATTGTCTTCGATCGAACATCCGAACATCATGGTGAATGGAATTATGATCAGCACGAGCATATTTTTCAAATACATAATCCGGCCAATCTTGATTATTCTGGATCATTCGTTCCGCTTTCTTAAGTCGTTCAAGAAAATAGAGCACACATCGATCAAAAGTTAATTGCACAATAGCGGTGATTGGAAGGCGACGAGCACCCTTCATAACTCCGTTAATGCACTCGGACATATTTGTCGTAAGAATACCACACCGCCATCCACCATCATGTGCAAGAGTCCATTTTGACTTGTCAATCCGATTCAAATAATCAAATGCTATTGGTTCAATACTTTTTATTTCTTCCATTGTAGAATCGAACTTTCTGAGCTGATTTTCTGAACCAGCTTTCCAGCATAAGTCTTTCAAATGAACATTTTTGAACCGACTATTAAAGTTCGAGCACACATGTCTCAAACAAAATCGATGCACTCCATGCGAGGAATTGAAGTCGGCAACACATTCAGCGGCTGCAATAAGGCCCGGATGCCTATCAGATATCAAGCACACACCATCAGATCCTTTAACAATGTGCTTGCTAATCAACTCCAAAAACCATTTCCACGACAAAAACTTTCCACGTCAACGATTGCAAAGGCCAAAGGTAAGACTTGATTGTTAGCATCCATGGCAACGGCAATCAACATCTTATGTTGATATTTTGTATAGAAATGTGTTCCATCTACACTTATAACTTTTCGACAATGTCGGAATCCATCTGCACATGGTTGGAATGCCCAAAACACGTAATTCAAAGTCATCTCTGTTGGTCTAGCATTCGGTAGGTGGTCCCATTCGACGACTGTGCATGAGTTCCATTTTTGCAAAGCTCCCATGTAATAAGGCAATTTTCTTACAGAGCTCTCCCATGTTCCATAAACATTTTCAACAGCACGTCTCAAACTATACCAGCCTTTTGCATATGAGATCTCAAAACCATACTTATCTTTAACAGTTTGAATAACATACTTTACCTCATAGGATGGATCACGTCGAACGATTCCCACTAGCAAACTAGCAATCATATTTTTGTCCAGATTTGCATGATCGATCGATAAATCACTCAAAAGACACGTGTGAGAACCCCCATATTTTGTTATTTTGAACATTCCATTTTTTTCCCCAATGAGGCGCGTAGAAACCATCTGCAAGGCATATCTGGTGTACTATGTTTGCACACCACTTTCCATAAAGTTTTTGTACTTTTGACAACAAGATACTCACGTTTTACAATCCGTACGGAGTAATCCTTCACAGCTGCCTGAAGATGACCTTTATCTTTAAATACCATATTCAGATGGATATCTCCTTTCGAATAATCGTAATAACTCCCCCACTTACCAGTTGGAAGGTCGATCGAATCACCAAATACGTCTGCATGTGTCGTGGAGAAAAATGGAATTGTTTGATAAAGCTCAGGTTCATTTGATGTGGTTGTGTCTGCTACAGTAACTGGCACCTCTGCAATATCAACCCCATCGTCAGCAGACTCATCCTCAGATGGAATCCCCTCCGGTTCAGACCGAATATCATCTCCAAAATCCACAAAACTGTCTGCTAGTGGCTCGGGAACAACATTGTCAGCAACTATCGGAGCATCATCTTGAATCATAGAGGTAGTTGGTCTTTCTGTAACTACTACAGATAGACCACTACCAGTTGTTGGCATTTCTGTAATAAAATCATAAGCACAGAGTTCTGTTTGTATATACATCTCCAAAAAAGTATGATTTTGTTCAATATCCAATAGCCATGCTAGATTGTAATCGCTGTCGACGGGAAAAATTGTTTGTTTCATCCCCGAAAAATCACTGAATATATATTTACAAGATATTTTCAGAATGAACTGGTGACGATCGATGCCAGTAATATCATATACATCGCTCAATAACTGTAAATAATTAATATTGCGAGATATTGTCATTCCTTTTGTCGGACCACGATCATATCTAACAGATTCTGAATCTTGTAATATTTGGCCTCCCCAATACAACAAAACTTTAATTGACATAATTTAAAAAATAAAGATAAAATTCATAAATTAATACATGATATATAATGCTGTTAAATATGATTATTTATATAACAACGTACCTAAAATATGCTGATCGGAGCAAATAACTGGAGGATATGAAATGAGTTATATGAAATGAGCTGAATATATGAAATGAGTTATATGAAATGAGCTGATTTCGTTCGAATAAATAGATGAAAAAATTGATTAATGTCGCCATCTCAAATGGCGACATAAAATAAAAAATGATTTTTTTTTTTATTGTCGCCATCTGAGATGGCGACAATGTTATAATTTTTTATATTTTTACGTCGTTTTCTGCCGACAACACGTAAAAAATATTTTATAATGGTATTGATGTCGCCATCTAAGATGGCGACATCAATAAAAAAAAAAGTTTTTATTGATATCGCCATTCCGGATGGCGACATCAATAAATAAAAAAAAAATTTTATAATGTCGCCATCAAAAAAAAAAAGGTTTTTATTGATGTCGACATTTCAGATGACGACATAAATAAAAAAAAAATTTATTATGTAGCCATCTCAGATGGCGACAATAAAAGAATTTCGTAATTGTCGCCATCTGAGATGGCGATTTGGGTTACTTTTATAAAAAAAAAAAATTTCGATTATTTTTATAACTTTAATAAAAATTGTGGTTAAATTGTTAAAAAACCCGATATAGGTATACGGTCGCTTTTTCACATTCAAAAATCAAAGCAAAAATCAACCAAATCGAAATCCTGACAAAATCATCTGCTATTTCTCTCGACTCCGGGCGTCGTTTCGCATACCTCACCTTTCTAACATACACAGAAAACTCCGAATATACACCATAAATGGCGGCGGCGACTGCTATTAAAGTTGAAAACCCTAGAAAACTTTCGAATCTGGATTCGGCTCCGACGACCAAAGACGCCTCCTTGAACATTCCAGTGACGTCTTCCGAATCAGGCGCTGATAAATCGATGGGTAAGTTCGAGGAGGTAGCTGCGAAAACGAGCAACGTTAATGACAGCGCTGCGGGTACGGATATCCAGAAGAAGATGAAGCGGGCTGAGCGCTTCGGAATGTCTGTCAAGCTTACTGAAGAGGAGAAGCGAAATACTCGAGCAGAGAGGTTTAGTTAGCTGTTCTCTCTCTCGTTAACTTCTCTTTTCAGTGTGTTTAGTATTTTGTGCCAGGATTAAGCTTAGGGTTTGTTATTAGGAGCTTCAAGATTGGATCTTTTAGAATTTTGAAATTAGAAATTACGTTATCAATCTTCTCTATTCAGTGCAGCTTTTCTTCCCTGCTTTATTTGTTCATTTCATGATGATTAGGCTTTGTTTTTCAGCTTCTAAGTTTTTTTCAGTAGGAATCGCTGTTATTTTGTTGTTCGCAGAAATTTATTTCATCTGAGTTGAATTGGTTTTCAGGAGAGTTGCTTATGCTATTATCCCTTTATAGTAGCCTCTTCAGAGTATAATTGCAAATACAATTACTTATTTTGTGAAACAACTCGCATCATTCAAATGTAGGTTTGGAACTGGTACCGCTGTCAGTGGATCAGATTCTTCCAAGAAATCAGAGGAGCTGAAGAGGAAGGCTAGAGCTGAGAGGTTTGTCTTTTCCTATTTGATGTTCTATGATTCTGTTTTTTGGGTCATTTTGTTAAAATCATATTTCGTGTTTCCCTAGATTTGGGGCTGTGCAAATTGCCCCCGCTGATGAGGAAGCAAAGAAGAAGGCTCGACTTGCTAGGTTTGGGTCCATTTCGCCGCCTGATTCGGTGGAGGAAGATAAAAAGAAATCTAGAACAATCAGGTTCTTATAATTCCACTCGTAGTACCTGTCTTGTATCAATAAGACAGAGTTTTGAATAATTATGTGATGGGTTAGTGACTAGTCTACCTCAATTCCGCAGGTTTTCGAAACAAGCTAGTTCATTGTCAAATGAAAAGGGTGAAAAGAACATTGAGGAGGTAAGATTCAAAAATTCCAGCATTTAGCAATTATTTGTCGACTTCTATTCTAAGTCTTGGTCTGTTCCCCCATTTGTTCGATTTGCAAATTTTAGGAGGCAATTATAACAGGCGAGGCTGGTGAAGGAACCTAAAGAAACTATTGTTTTTGAACAACTAGTAAGAGTGTAAGACATTACTTAAATATTTTCTTTGTTCAAATTTCTATTACCTCAAAGTGTTTCTATTCTCTCATCTGGAAAAATTCTGTCGCCTCAAAGTGTTTTATTCTAGTTTTCTTTCACTCACTTCTGTCTCTGATCATCATTCTTCTTTTCCATTATTTTCAGGGTGGCAAGTTAGAGTGCTAATGCCATGCTTTCAGATTTCTTTCTTTAGTAGCTAGTTATTTTACATTGCTATAATTTCATTACAGCTAGGACATCTTGATTCTGTAATTTTGAAGTTGGTAGTTCTGGTTTACCTGGTGACTTCTGGAACAACAAAAACCACCTCTGTTTGAGTTAATGTTTTTAAAACAGCCACCAACCTTATCAGAATTTTGAAATACATGGAAAACTTCTCACGAGCCATGCATTGCCAGCCTTGATCTTTCTTCTGTTGATTTTTTTCCTTCTTGTTTTTTTTCAATAAATTGTGTTGTTTTGTTCTTTCATGGTGTGCTAGTGTCGAATCTGTTAAATTTCGTGCTCTCTTAAACTCTTTTGGAAAATTTGCTCAGTAAAAGTTTTTTGAGTCGAACTCATTTTAGTTTCAGAAAGCTGTTTACTGTGAACTCATTACTCCTTTCTATCTCAGACTAATGAGAAAGAATGTCATAAGTACAAGATATAATCATGAACTTATTTTATGATATTCTATCGATGTGGTGTTAAGACTTTATAGGTCAGGTGTATTCTACAGGCTCATTAGACGGAGTAAAATCTTTTTCCTGCCATTTTGCATTTTCAATGTTAAAATGTTTTTTTCCTTTACGTATCTGGGAACTGTTTTCTCAAGCAAAAAGCAGGTACGTTTATGTTTTCCTGTAGTACGTTTTTTCTCTGTTTGAGGCATTATGATCCGAGCCGAAAATATGCTACAAATTTTCAAGAATCTTGCAGATTGGTTTGGTTTGTTTTTCTTCGGTGTCGTTTTTTCTGAATAGTGGACTTGCATGTTTTCTATGCCGCTCACGTGTTGACAGAATTAATGCAAGCGCTTGCATAGGTCTGGCGGTACTGCAAGATTATTGGGTTAAAAGACTCAATAGTCTATTGCCTAGTTTTATTAGTAGTTACTAGTTAAGAAGTCCCTTTCTGTAGGACACTCAAAATTTCTGATAAGGTTGGTGGTTGAGATACACTCCCTTTCGAGGCCTTTGTTGTTTTCTAAGTTCTTACCAGGTGAATCTGCTAGGATTTTTAATATGTTAAGAAATATGTTGACGTTTCTTCAACTGAATTATCTTAGTCTAGCTTATTTCTTCTGTTTTTGGTGATTCTTGTAATGACGAGGTTTACTGATCACGGATTCTTGTATTGATTCCACTTGTGTCCATTTTGTGCCTCGAATGCATTAATTCATATTTTGCTTTTTGTTCAACTGGAGAAACCGGCGTGAATTTGTGTGCTTGCTTAATTTTTATGCACACCCTTGTGTGGAAGTATCAAATAAACATTTCAGTGCGCATGTGGGGATGTTCATTTGTTACACCTCTGCACTTATTTGGGCAGAATGGTAGTGTTTAGTTGGTTCTTAAGCTTTGCTTCTCAACCATAAAACTTGTGTGAAAACAGGACGAAAATTTGTTCTTGGCACAATGCTGAATGTATTTTATGAAGTCCATTTTTTTATCAATCAATTATGAACGTTGTTTTGAATATGATGTTTCTATTATAAAAAATTAAGATATAGTTAAGTTGCTCAGTTCTTGAAACAAGTTTTATATGTGAAACGTGCTAGCTCGCCTCTGCCCATAAGACAAGCTCTATATTTAAAAAATAATCTATTTTAATGACACGGGTCACATTAAATTCGCTCAAATTTCATTCTGTTTGAGTTGTTACTGCAAAGGAAACCTCTGGGTTTTTCATTCTATTTGAGTTTATACTGCAAAAGAAACCTCTGGGTTACTGTAAGGGTATTCCATTCTTTTATGGCATATTAATACGTTATCATCATGTGCTAATACTACATTTATCTCTATTTGGATTGTTGTTGAAGAATTAAGGGATTGTGGTTTTTAAAAAAAAAGATGAGGTTGAAGAATTGAGAGATTATGTGTTTTTTAAAATTAAAAAAAAATAGGATTTTGCCATTAAACATACATTGAATGGGCTTCTCTTTTATTCTTGTTCTTTTCTGAGAGATTCTAAGGTTTGCTCCACTTCGATATATACTATTCTGGTTTTCAAATAACACCTCTTGAAGGCTCCCATGATTCTTTTTTGACTTCGTTACATCTACCAAATTTGTTAATGTATCTCGTGCATACCTAGAATGCAACCGTTTTTGGTTTTATAGTAAAAAAGGGGTTAGTCTATTTGACGGAGGATCTCTCACTCATTATTGTGTTTTTTGGCTTTAGTGCACAGAACAAAGTTTCATGAATTTCACCAGTTCGCTCTCCTGGGATACTCTTATTAAAACTATGCATGCTAAGTTATGAAGTACCACTTTATTTTAACCAACAGACCAATACTCTCATGCTATTTTTACCAAAGCTTGTCCAAGTGTTCACGACAAATATACATGTACTTCAAGTAAAACCCATACGAGGAAATCTAGGTAGAGAAGCTTCTTCCTGAATTTTTTTTTTTTAAATGATGTTTGGTTGTATTAGCTGTTCTAAGAAGTGCTTAAAATCACTTTTTAAGAAGCAAGAAGATATAATTTTTGTCTATTTGCTTAAAAAATGATTATTTTCCTCATCAGAATATTATGATTGCTCGTAGGGTGGGCATTTTAAATCGGGTTCAGGTGCTCGACTTATACATGTAAATATATATATAATTCATTCTTTTTAATATATATATTAGATTTCGAGTAATGGACAAGATGTATCTACTTTAAGGCACCGTTTGGGGTGCGGGATATGATTAGTAATCTTCGGATTATTAATCATATCCCATGTTTGTTTCATTTTTTTTAAAAAAGTATTCTACTATATTTATCTCATTCTAATCCCAAGTTACAACAAAATGACATAAATATCCTTACACTTTTTTTTACTATCTCAAAATTTGAAATTCCCGCCAAAAATTAAAACTTATTTCATACAACTTTATTTTTATATTGTATTATTTTATTTATTTCATTATTATTATTATTATTTTATTATTATTATATAATGATTATTATAATATAATATATTACTATTATTATTAAAAAATAATAATTTAATATTATTCATATATATATGTGTGCACATAAATATTATGATTATTATATATATTATTATGTAATAATAATTATTATTAATATATAATTATTATAATATGTTATTAATATAATAATTTTATATATATATATATTATTCGTATTATTATTATATATATATATACACACGCACGTATATATATATATATTATGTTTATTATTATATATTATGATTATATATATATATATATTATAATAATGTATATAAATTATATACATATATATATACTATGTTTATTATTATATATTATATATATATATATATCTATTATAATATATCTATATTATATATATATTCTTCTTATATATGCATATATATATATTATTACGTAATAATAATAATTATTATAATATGCTATTAATATAATAATTTATATATTATATTATATATATATATTTATTATGTATTATTATTATTATTTTACTATTATATCTATATATCTATATACACACGCACGCACATATATATATCTTATAATAACGTATATAAATTATATCTATATTACTATATTATTATATATGTATATATATATATTCAAATATATATATTTTTATTATTATTTATATTAGTATTATTAATTTTTATTTTATTTTATTAATATTATAATACTATTATTATTATATATACAGACACACATTATTATTATTATATTATTATTTATATTAGTATTATTAATTTTTATTTTATTTTATTAATATTATAAATAATAATAATTAATCTTATTATATTATAATATAATAATAATAATTATTATTATATAGTATATACTATTATTATTATATATACATACACACAATTATTATTATTATTATATATTATATTATGATTATTAGATATAAACTATTATTTTTATTATATTTTATTATTATAATGATAAGGGTATTTTAGACATTACACCATATAATAATCATTATCAACCATCTTATTCTCCAATCAAACAGCATATAACTTATCACATACTATTTTTACAATCATTTCACAACTTTTTAATCCTTACATTACTTATCATATCCATCACTTCAAACGGTACCTAAGAGATTATATCCATACTAAATTCCCTAAAGTATTAATCGCATTATGATGGTGGTCCGATTTTAAGATTTTAATAGGGGAAATGAACTTTAGCATTATGGTATGACTCTTTCTATCTTTTAAGGGTTCAAATTTGATTTGGATACGTGCGATTTAAGTAAAAAAGTAGACATTATATATTCGAATCAAATTTGGACAATTGGATCTAGCATTAGGATATTGCTCTTATGCTAGTTGAAATCGTCTGTTAAATTGGCCGTATGTTTGGGAGAATTATGTATGCTGCAGGCGTAACTTTAAGAACAACACTGAATCGTGAAAGCTTAGGATATACGAAAGGTGAATTTACGGATATTGTTTCAAACAGACAAAGAGTCGCTTATTTTTAACTGTAATCACATAAAGGGATGCGAATGCAACCATTAGCGTCAACAGCAAGAATCAAAGAGTACTTAAATTTAAGCTCTTTATACCCTTCAACTCCACTCTTCAGGCGCTAATCAATTTAGTATAATTGAGCGAAAAAAGCTTAATCTAGCCTACTGTAACCGTTTTGATATGTCGTCGTTTCTCCATTGAGCTTTGAATTTGTTCTTTAGCATGCCTTAGAGCATCGAGGACCTCTTTCACAGTAGCATCAAGAACTTCTGGATCAATGGTTTGACTCTTCTGTGGCGTATCGATTAGAATCAAGGCCATCGAATTATCAACATTGTCCTGTGAATCTTGATTCTCTTCTTGGTTAAGTCCCTCTTCAATCGACGATTCTGTACTGTATGGTAAAAATTTGCATCAGAAAACAATCAGCATTAGTGTCACTGCACCGAATATTACCAAACAGGTTCAATTTTTAGTGGCGCAAACACTAAGTTGTGCTTGGAGATGGATTTGAACTCCTCAGTATTATAAATCTCCAAATAATTAAAACAGATTTTAAATTCATGAGTATGAAATTCTTGATTTGAAGTGACAATGTCATAAAAAGACTAGTTTTTTAGATGAAATTTTATACCAACCTCTGTTTCTCCATGTTTGAGGAATTTTCTGCAGAATTTGGCACAAGATCTTCTGAAACTTTTGAAGAAATCGGAATCTGATTCAACCCCATTTCAGTTTCTTGCCCATTGAATCCATTTTTGCTCATATTTTCCGACCCTTTAGGGAATTTGAAATCCTCCACTGATTCTTTATTTTCACCCTTTTCTTGAATTTCTTTGGCGCTTGAAGAAGCTAATGACGAGACAGAGGAAATGTCACTTCTGTCCACTAAAATTGACTGCTCTGATTCATCGGAAACATATGATATGTTCTTGGATTCGAGCTTCTTGATCAAGAATCTCAGCTTCCTCTCGGCACTGTCTCTTGATTTTGCCTCTTGTTTTAGCATGGTTTCCAGTTGAATCAGCTGTGATTTTCAGACATTAATAAAGTTGTAAACTCGGTTGAACTGTAAAAACTTAGCTTCATCAAAAGATGCATAAAAATGTACAGAGAAGTACCTTGTTTCCTAATAGCTCAGCCTCCTCTTTAGCATTTCTTGAAGCCATTCTCTCTGCAAGCAATCTTCCCCTCAAAGAATCCACTGTTCTCACAATATCTCCTCCTTCCATCACTGTCTCCCTGGAAAATAAGATCCCATTTCAAATTAAGGAGGAATATTCATAATCATTAAAAAATAAAAACTGCAGTATAATTTTCTTAATCTTAACACAAAAAATCACCTCCATTTCGCATCACCATTATCTCCTCCTCCTGACATAATGTATTCTTGAACTTTGTGCCTCAAGATTTTTTGTGCATCAGGTGGAATCAATCTGTAGAAAACAAGGAAAACAAATTCGGATACTTTTTGTAATCTCCCATTTCAGGCTTAAGCAATTGGGGAAACAGTGAAGAAATTTATAGTAAGTTTATGGGGGAAAAATGAAATATTTTTTAATAAAACTTCTGCTTTGGTATTTGGGCTCTGGTTTTTGAAACAACAAAGGTGCTAAACTGCGAATGCTGTAATAATTAATAATACATAATAAAACAATTAATTTTTAGGTTGTGTCAGGGTGAAGCTTTGGACTTTTCCCTGCCCCGACCATGAATGGTTTTCAGGCAAAACCTTCTCTCTCAGTTACTTTACATTAAAGTAGTAACTGTTGTTTACTGGACTTCTTGTAACTGTTTCTTGGTAAATTCTTACATGGTACAAGCCAAATTTGTTGACCAACACACACAAATATCCAATCATAATTTATCAAACTATAGTCGACAAGAATTCATGTATATTGATTAATGGAACGAAGCCACGTACGAGAATTTCCCCTGTTTCGTTTATTGTACTTGCACCATTTGTGCCATTTGTTATTTTATTTCATTCTAAGTACAATCAATTCTATAAATATGTTATATATATTCAATTAAGATAGTACAAAATATTAAATTGCCCATAAGATTAACGGTTTTATAAGGGTATAATCTTTAAGGGCATGATGATGATACATATATGATTCTATAAATTTATATATAGGGTGAAGACACATCTAGGAAATGACGGTCCATGTCGACGTCCTATCTCTTAAGGGTCCTATATACTTAAGCATATTATCAAAAGACCAGACTAACGTTGTATCCATACAACATTCAAGTATGATTGGCAATGCCCTGATCAGGTATAAAGAATTAGCTTATGGGGTTTTTTTGTTGCTTATTCATAGAGCAATATTTCTCATATGCATATATTGTTCAATGCTCTTTGTTTTTTGTAGGACACATATTATTCATTGTACTGAATAGTATATGAATTTTAAATAAATGATATAGTATATTTTTTATTATATCTTGTAATTTATACTATATATAAAGTATTTATGACGGTATAATATAAACTATATCGTAATATATATATATATATATATATATATATCAGTTTGGAAAATGATATGAATTAACCAATATAATAAGAGGCAAACACTATGAATAGTGTTTTGAGTCATGTTTTCATAAAGTAATGAATAGTGATTTTTGGTTGACATTTCTTTTTGTTTTTTTATACGATATATCTCTTTCGTCCAATCAGCACCGTCCTCAAACGTCTCTTCGTCTTGCTTTCTCGTTTAACGAGGGGAGCCATTGTCGTTGTCTTTTCATCTTGCTTTTCCCCGATGTGGTGAAAAATCGCCGCAATTCCCTGTAGGCTTCTTTCAAAAATCGCCTCAAGTGTCCTTCGGGCTTGAAGCTGGTTCCAAATCGGAGCTTCTCTTGGCCATGAAATGTCTATGTAACGGAAGTCTTGAGGCCCTTTGGTATGCAATGGTTGAAACGTTAAAAGTACGTGTGATTTCACTTTTATATTGCTTGATTTTGGTTTTTAATTTCTCTTTGTGAAGGAAAACATGAATGGTTGGGTTTTAACCAGAAGAGGAGATTGTTGAAGTTGCTCCGGTGATGACCAGAGTGGTATCCATCTCCTACGCTTAGCCCTGTCCTGTAGAAAAATCACTGCCCAAGTCGTGTCTCCGAGCACCGACTCTATTATAGCCATGGCTTCATCCACCGAACAAGAATTCATTTCTGAATATAAAGCGAATCGGGGAAAAGATGGTCAGTGTAATAGTGATGTATAGTTTTTCCTACCAAATTTTTTGCGCGTGCGTTTATTTTGGACCATATCCTTTCGTGCTCCATGCTTATCGTACGTTAGTAGCCCACGTCAAATTCCCAATCCCCTAATTTCAGACTGGCAATTTCATCTTCCCAAGTCCCACCCCACACAAAATTTAGCCTCTAATTTTGAAGCTGCAAATGCAAGAAATATGTTGACTCCTCCTCCGATGGTGACCATGCTTTATCCAAACTCCACCAAAATCTACTTCAGCCATAACTTTGCTAAGCGCGGGCTTTGAACAACCAACACCTGCTCGAGACTTCATCATACCACACTCTGTCAAATGCACAATCTGAGTTTTGGTGGATATATAAGCAACTACCTTAAAAAATATTGTCTGCATCTTGCCTTTTAAACGTGTTTTTCTCATTAAATAGAGGAAACTTATGTTGAGTACAGTTAAAAAGCTCTTTTTTATTTTTCTAAAAGAATGTGAAGCAGAAGGCTTGAAATTCACATTCATCTTGATTTTGATATTTTAAACGCTATTAAAATTGTAAAACTTCTATATGTTTTTCCTTGTTGTTGAAAAAAACTTCTTCATCCGAATGTGACGAGAAATTTCCAGTATACCTGTACGAGCGTCTCACTACTACATCAACTGATCCAGTTGATGTTACCATGCGTGAGGTAAGTTCCTACGAAGTTATTGCCTTAATAATTCAATGTTGTTTAATGTTTGCCTCACATTTCGTGCATCAGTTCACTGATGCACGAAAATACAATACTGGTGCACTTACTTTGTGTAAATTTTCGTGCATCAGTAGCTGATTTTAATTTTCGTGCATCAGTTCACTGATGCACGAAAATACAACACTGATGCACTAACTTTGTGTAAATTTTCGTGCATCAGTAGCTGATTTTAATTTTCGTGCATCAGTTCACTGAGGCACGAAAATACAACACTGGTGCACTAACTTTTGTAAATTTTCGTGAATCAGTAGTTGATTTTAATTTTCGTGCATCAGTGATGCACGAAAATACAACACTGGTGCACTAACTCTGTGTAAATTTTCGTGAATCAGTAGCTGATTTTGATTTTCGTGCATCAGTGAACTGATGCACGAAAATACAACACTGGTGCACTAACTGTGTGTAAATTTTCGTGCATCAGTAGCTGATTTTGATTTTCGTGCATCAGTTCACTGATGCACGAAAATACAACACTGGTGCACTAACTTTGTGTAAATTTTCGTACATCAGTAGCTGATTTTAATTTTCGTGCATCAGCTCACTGATGCACGAAAATACAACACTGGTGCACTAACTTTGTGTAAATTTTCGTGCATCAGTAGCTGATTTTAATTTTCATGCATCAGTTACTGATTTTTCGTGCATCAATTACTGATTTTCAATCTTGTCGTGCACCAGTTACTTTAAAAATTTTAGTGCACCAGTTCAATTAATTTTTCGCAGGGTCATTTTTTTCGTTGCAAGTTTCAGACTGTAAATTCTGAAAATGTGCAAAGAAGCATAGACATCAATGCATAATAACTAAAAAACCATATATATATATATACACTCTTACACACATACACACAAACATACTGGAATTGAAAAAAAAAACTGAAACATAATGATGAAACGAAAAATCGAAGAGATGAAGAGAAAAAGCTGTAAGAAACCGTAATTGACGAGAGAGATTTACGAGGAGATTTGAATCGCAGTGGTGAAAGATCGAACGAAATGCTGAAAGTAAGAGATTGAATTTTTTTTTCAAATGTAACCGGTTCCGGTTCCGAAATCGGTTCCAAACCGGTAGCACCGGAAGCGGTGGTACTACCGGTTTGGATTTAAAAAAACCACCCCGGACCGGTTCGATACCGGTTCCGGGGCGCACCGGAATCGGTTAGTCCGGTTCCGGTTCCGGTTCCGGACCGGACTAACCGGTCCGGTTTCGGATCGGGTCCGGATCGACCCGGTCCGATAAGCACACCCTACTTGGTTTAGATTAAATAAAATAGGAGATATCTGTAAAACGTTAGTTGTTGGTTAATCTGTATATCTTTGCTGCTTCATTAGGATGATGATATTATGATTAGATGGCATTTTTATTTTATGGTTTTAGTTATGTTAGTGTTCATACTTGAGAATTGTTTGATGAAAGATGTCGTGGGTTTCTATGCATGAAATGATTGCTCTCGTGATAATTTAAATTATCTTTCCATTATTGTTTTGAATGTTTTCATTTTTGTTTCATTGTAATGTTTGAGTTGTTCTGTGTTAAGAAAATAGTTATTAAAATCCCATAATGATTGCGACTTGGTTCAAGTTTTGGCGAGTTGCAGCTCTTGTGCCTCATTACAAGCGAAGTTTGGTCTTCTTATTTAATTTAAATTCTCTACCCATCATGTTTAGATTATTGCATCTGAAGTTTGTAATAGTTTTTCAGGTCCTGGGAGGAATGAACAAGGGGCATCAGGTAAATTTTTTATTTCTTTGTGCTTGAAGTGTATCCCTTCAGTTAATACGCATGCGCACAGCATCAAATTAACAAAGAATCACGAATAATATGATATTTGAAGACTTTGTTAAGGCTACGACAACATTTTGTTTTTACTATTTGATTCCAGAAAGTGAATCAAATGTGATATGTTCTCTGTTCTTGGTTGGATATTTTTTATCTGAATGAAATGATTCCCAAAAAAAAAAAAACAAGTACAAATGGGGAATTTACATGGTCTTTGAGTACATGGACCATGATTGATTAGTCTTGTTGATCATCCTGGAATGAGTTTTTTAAGTGCCACAATTTAGGTGTGAATTTACATGGTCTTTAAGATAACATAGAGCGTCTAATATGCAAGTCTATTTAATTTAGTCTCAAATCAGGTGCTTCTGATGGAATTTGGAAAAGAAGAGTGACAATCAAAATAATGATTTTCATTTTGCTCTCCTCTTAGTGCTGCATGAGATAGCTTTTGATCGGGCTTCAATACTATCATGTAAATCAAGTGCTTCACCGTGATATCAAAGGTTCTATGCAAAATAAGTATTTAGATTAAATTCCATTCCCCATATACGGTGCTAAAATTAGGTGTCTCTTGGTAGACAATGAAGGAAACTTGAAGCTTGCAGATTTTGGTCTAGCTCGGTCATTTTAAAGTGATCAAAATGCAAATCTTACGAATCGTGTCATTACACTATGGTATAGGTAAGCTTTGTGGATCTATACCTCCATGTATGACTCAAACTTGGTTAGTTTTTAAGTTGTCTTATCTTCTCAAGTTTTGTCTTGAAATTTCTTGTTCTTTTCTTTATTCTCACTTATCTATCTAGGGGTTTGGAGGATTTGTGGTTGTTCCCTACTTTTAACGGGTTGGTCACGTTTTGCCCAAGCTAGCTTTGAGTTCTTTCCTGTTTCTGATTTCATCAGGCGTATTTCGAAATTTGCAATGTTGTCATGTTGTACACTATGTTTCCTTTTTCGCCCTTGCTTCTTGTACTATTTGACTTTTTGGTGCAAGCTCCTTTATGATTGTTTCTTTTGTGCTTGATGCTACTGACAGCCTCGAGCTTATGGATGTTAGATTTCAAGAAAAATGAAACTCGAAAACAGCTTATCGATATTCTGATTACTGGCACCGTGTCTTACACGGTGCCAAGAAGAACTAGTGTGCCTATAAGAGACTAATATCAACTCCATACATTCCTACTACAAGAAAGTATCAGCCCGACCGGCGATCAATGCAATGTCGAAAGAGAGGTTATATCCTATAAATATTGAGCACATGGGCGCGTATATATTTTTTGTTATAAACGTATAATCAAAAGTTCCAAGGAATAACGAGGCCAATGTCGGAATGCCCTCCACATGAAAACCTTGATCTTATTTGGTAACTTTGCCTTCCAAATGATCATCCATTTCCCCTGCTCCAATTGCGTAGAGGTTGACCCATTAGAAGGGATTGTGGAAGTTTATATCTGCTAGTACATGTGTATTTCGTAGAACTGAAAACGAACCAATTCATCAACTAACAATACTGTAAGGATTTCGTTCCGCTTTCCAATCCCGATTGATGCCTGCAATCAAGAAACAAAAGCAATCACAGTATACAATTTCAACTAATAAAACTATAAACTGAAATACAAAGCAAGAGTAAGGAATTAGGGCTCAGGTCGAGCTGGGTATCCTTCCAACGTCGTCACCGGGGAACCAAGGTATCGTATCCAAAAGGGGAGACACACACACTGCCCGAAGACCCTGCCCGAACCCACTGCCCAAGCACACAGCCCGGACACACACACGGCAGACTAGTGCACACAGCACCACTCTCACGGCACACACACACAGCACCCCACTCAGCACAAGGAGCACACAACACCCCACTCAGCACAAGGAGCACACAGCACCCCACTCAGCACAAGGAGCACACAGCACCAGCAACGGACTCTCGGCTACACAGCACCAAGCCACTCACGGCACAAGCCAGCGCACACAGCACCAAGCCACTCACGGCCACACACACCACAGCGCACACATCACCAACCCAAGCACAAGGCGCACACAGCACCAGCCAAGCACAAGGCACACACAGCACCACCCTCGGCTACACAGAGCTCCACTCACAGCACTAGGCGCACACAGCACACACACACGGCCACCCACCGCACACACAGTAACGAAAAAAAGGGGGGACGAAAATTGCACTCTGGTTTTTGGGTTTCAGAGGTTGTTAACTCATCATGAACCAAGGCCAACATAAAGGCACCGAAGGGGAGATGAAGGGGATGGTGCAATTTCCAAGTGAATCGACCAGCCGAAGAGGCACACCAAGGAGAAGCTTCTGGACGCATGGGAGATGAACAGAAAGGCTGAGAATAGAAATGGGGGGGGGGGGGGGGCACGGTTTAGGGTAGTAGGGAGAAGGGCCAAAGCCCAATAGAATAATGAATAGGTATTGGGCCAACAAACCCAACAAATCTCCACCTTGGCACAATACCGGCTCCACCTCGACGTAAGGAAAACCCATAGATGACTCATCATCGCCCAAAGGGTCCCCACAAAGCATTGTGTGGACCAAGTTCTTGTCATAGCACACAGCACAGACAGAGAACGCAGACAATAACCAACACAAAGAGGTTAAAGTCAATAACCGGGGTAACAATCATATAACAAGCACACAGCAGTTATACTAATCAAAAATAGTTAACACCTAGTAATCAATCATCAGTATCAAATTTAAAAATTTTAAACATGATTGAAACTTAGTACACATATCAGCAGGATAAAACACATAATCACTTAGATTATCACCTACAGATAACAACCATTGAATAACATTCCAAAGCACAAAGCTAGGATTAGTCATATACCTACTAAAGCAACTAATAGCATAAGCTATACCATGCCAAGTACTAATCAGCAAATACATTAAGCAACTAATAGGATAAGCTATATCATGCAAAGTATTAACCATCAAATACATTAAGCAACTAATAGCACAAGCTATATCATGCAAATCTTCATGTTCATTTGCAACCAATTCATCATGCACAACATGTTCATGTTCAACAACACTACCATGATTTACAGGCATTCAATGAATTTCAGGTTCATTAACATGACGTACACCAGTTAAATGCTCCACCTTGCAAGGAGTATCACGAATCACAGAAAGGCATGCAAGACAACACGTCTTTACCAACGCAACCTTTTTCATGCAAATTCTCTAGACCTTTAGAACTTAAATGACCTAATCTCCTATGCCTCAGATTAGTCAAGTCATCAGTCACAGAATTCACATTATCATATACAGATTCAGTTTTGCAAACATAAAGATGTCTTTTCTTTTTACCTTTAAAAACAACCAAAGAACCCTTTACGATTTTCATAACACCATTTCCCCATCTACCCTCTAGACCACATGATTCTAAACCAGAACAAGACAACAAATTATTGCACAAAGCAGGAACATGTCTTACATCTTTTAGAGTCATAGAATAACCAGAATCAAATTTCAAATAAACATCACCAATGCCAGCAACTTTACAAAGTTTCTCATTAGCAATAGAAACAGAACCATTCTCAACTTCTTTATAATTAGAAAACAAATTTCTAAGAGGTGACATGTGATAAGAGCAACCAGAATCAATTAGCCATTCATTTTCACACACAGTAGATGAATGCACATAATTCACAGAATCACATAAGTCAGTCACCATAAAGACATCACCAGAGTCTTCACCAGATAAAGAAGCATGATTCACTTGTTCATTAGATTGGTTATTATTATTTTGATTCTTGTTTTTCTTTTCAGGACAGTCTTTAATAAAATGATCAGGATCACCACAATTAAAGCACCTCCTATTCTTAGGCCTAGACTTTGATCTTTTCTACTTGTTCTTATCATTATTCTGATTTTGGTTATTATCAGATCTATGATTGTTGTTATACCTATGTTGAGACCTACCTCTAACATGCATAACTTCACCAGAGTCTTGCTTACCGCCGTTGTTCACTTTTAAATCTAATTCCTTGCTTTTAAGGCCGTTAATTACAGTATCCAATGTAACAGAATCCCTACCGTATTTAATGGCGGATTTTACATCACTATAATTCTCAGGAATAGCATTTAAAAGAACAATAGGTGAATAGTCGTCAATGTTCTTATCTCCTGTCAATTTAATATCTTGAATTAATTTAGTAAACACATCCAAATTCTCATCTACATCTTTGTTCAAGTCTAGCTTGAATCTGAAAAATTTTTCTAACAAGAAAAGTTTACTCGGCAAAGATTTTTCAGTAAACATTTCTTCTAATTTTTCCCAAAGTTCTCTAGCAGATGATAGTTTAGTTTACCACACTTCCTGAGCACAGAGTCAGACAAGTTCAAGATAATAGAAGAATAAGCATATTCGTCATCTTCCAGTTTCTTAGCAGTTGTAACGTTCTCAGCCCAATTACCATCAATAGCTTTAAATACCTTTTGTTGTATTAAAATTCCTTTCATTTTTTGTTGCCATATAGAAAAATCAGATTTTTCATTAAACGGTTCAAGGTTATATCCAGAAATTGAAGCCATCGCACATAAGCAAGTAGGCACACACAATTTCAACAACCAATCAGCAGAAGCAAGGACCACAAGGCACAAAACACACAATGAAAGAATTTAACTAAGCTAAGGGAGGAAGAATCGCTATCACCCACAAGATCACAGTACACTCAACGGTGTACGAGCATGGGGCTTCCGATAGAGATTTTCCTACGGGTAAGGGACACAATTACACCTAGAAACACGATAGTAAAATGATTAAGGGTTAAATAATCACTTACTACCCAGAGACAAAGCTCTGGGGTGACGAAACCACACTGACCGAAACACCGAAGCGCCTGCCCGGAATCTGCCCGAGATTCCAGTAGCTGCCCGAGCTCTCCAGCCCGCTGCCCGAAGCCAACAGCTGCTGCCCGAGGTCTGCTGCTGCTGCCCGAGGCCCTGCCAAGCACTGCCCGAAACCACCGAGCACTCCAGTCGTTGCCCGAGGTCTGCCCGAAGCCTACTGCTCCTGCCCGACGTCCTCTGCACACTGCCCGAGGTCTGCCCGAAGCCTACTGCCCCTGCCCGAAGTCCTCTGCCGCTGCCCTAGGTCTGCCCGAACACTGCCCGAGTCCAAAAGAGCACTGCCCGAGACCAAAACAGCTCTGCCCGAGGTCAACCGAACACTCCACCAGGCACGGAACGCTCTGATACCACTGTAAGGATTTCGTTCCGCTTTCCAATCCCGATTGATGCCTGCAATCAAGAAACAAAAGCAATCACAGTATACAATTTCAACTAATAAAACTATAAACTGAAATACAAAGCAAGAGTAAGGAATTAGGGCTCAGGTCGAGCTGGGTATCCTTCCAACGTCGTCACCGGGGAACCAAGGTATCGTATCCAAAAGGGGAGACACACACACTGCCCGAAGACCCTGCCCGAACCCACTGCCCAAGCACACAGCCCGGACACACACACGGCAGACTAGTGCACACAGCACCACTCTCACGGCACACACACACAGCACCACACTCAGCACAAGGCACACACAGCACCCCACTCAGCACAAGGAGCACACAGCACCCCACTCAGCACAAGGAGCACACAGCACCAGCAACAGACTCTCGGCCACACAGCACCAAGCCACTCACGGCCACAAGCCAGCGCACACAGCACCAAGCCACTCACGGCCACACACACCACAGCGCACACAGCACCAACCCAAGCACAAGGCGCACACAGCACCAGCCAAGCACAAGGCACACACAGCACCACCCTCGGCTACACAGAGCTCCACTCACAGCACTAGGCGCACACAGCACCACACACACGGCCACCCACCGCACACACAGTAACGAAAAAAAGAGGGGACGAAAATTGCACTCTGGTTTTTGGGTTTCAGAGGTTGTTAACTCATCATGAACCAAGGCCAACATAAAGGCACCGAAGGGGAGATGAAGGGGATGGTGCAATTTCCAAGTGAATCGACCAGCCGAAGAGGCACACCAAGGAGAAGCTTCTGGACGCATGGGAGATGAAGAGAAAGGCTGAGAATAGAAATGGGGGGGGGCACGGTTTAGGGTAGTAGGGAGAAGGGTCAAAGCCCAATAGAATAATGAATAGGTATTGGGCCAACAAACCCAACAAATACAATGATTTCAACTTCTGATTTTTTACATTTTTCGGATTATATTATTCGCAATATTATAATGTCTGAAATTCCTCGTTGATTACTAATATATCGTGTTTTCTCAACGTTGCGAAGAATATATTTGTAAAATTTGATCTCAGTTATATTCTATATCACATATTCTATCAAAACCATTTAATGTTGCCAACTTTTTTGTACAAAACAGGTTAAAAATTATTATGTTTTACTATATATAAAAATTAGATTTGACTGCTCAACAACATAAATAATAATATACAGAAAAGTCCAAGTAACCGACAACGTGTGTTATTATTTATATTCGAATAAAATATGAAATTAGACATTGAGCATAAGATTTTTCTTCAAATTCTTAGAATATGACAATTTTATAATGGCCTACTTATTGTCCGATTATAAATTTTATGATATTTTTTCCTTAAAAAACGATGGAATTTGTACTTAATAGTAGTCACGGGATATCGTGCTGTGCAACTTTCACCGGCCCATGCCTCTCTTAGCACTCACATTTAACTTGCTGACTGTATCAATGAGCTACTCTCCCCCACAGGATATTGTTTTTTTTTATTTATATATATTCTTATTTTGTCTAAATCTATTAGATTTAATGTTTGAGATGTACTTATGTGAATGACGAATGTACTTGAAGGGATGGGAGATATATGTACCCTCAAAATTATATTTTTCTATTATACTAATTTTTTTATTAAAAAAAATTTACGTTTTAGACCAACAAATTATATTTTGACTCCTCTATTATAAAAAAAAGAATTTTTGTCATCGGTTTTTTATGTTCCTCTAAACAAAAATTCTACATTTGCCTTGCATATGAGGAGGGACAAGCTAACAAAAAAATTCGAAGTCTGATGCTTGAGCTGCTATGTTATCTATTGCAAATTTAATTTCCAAAGTGGGTTATCATCCTTAAGTTTGATTAGAATTAAAGACTCAATCAATTTTATAAATCGACAATGGGGCTTTTGGATGGACGTGACATCTATATGGGAGATAGATTATTGTTGATTATTTTTTTATATCTCGGAATAAGTAAATTCAAAATACTTAGGAAGTAATAGTCAAATTAAAGACGAATGAAATTGTATATTTCTAATGACAACACATCAAACACAAAATTGGAATATATTGGAGGTTGAACCGATAAAATCGTGAACCAGAAGAAGAGCTGGTTCGAGTGCTTTTCTTTGTTGAATGCATGTTTTATTAATGAATATTTATAATTGAGAATACTCAGATAATCTACTATTTAGAGAATTTAATGTGGCTTTATCTTGTACATGTACAATAAAATATTTGATTTTGTATTTGATAAGAATTGACTAACCGATTAATCGGTTGAATCAGTGACCCAATAGCCCGATACTTTGAATGAGTCAATGTATAGGTCTGGCTTAAAAACTATGAGCATGACAATTGTGACGACTCAAAGGACGAATCCAGAATGTTTCCCAGAAACTTAAGAATTGTTGTCACTTGAGTAACAACACATCCAAGAAGTGCGTCCCTCGTTTGGAAAGTGTGAAATAGTATATTCATAACATTATTCTCATATTATGATTACCCTTTTATCTTTCCTGAGAAGCTAAGTTTGGAGAAACCATTCTTGTACTAATTCCCATTATTGCATTTTCCAATGCCTTTTGGCCATGTAATTATCACCAATGACCACACTTCGATAATTAATTCTTCAAATTATTTTTGAAATAAAGGCATCTTACCGTCAAAAAATAAGGACCCGAATATAAAACAAAATGATAGGATCGAACGTCTACCATTAGACAAAAAATTATAGTTGTTAATAAAGACATAACTTTATTTCTGGCTGTGTAGAGCCTCATACTAAGCGATAGACGGATATGTGGAGCTGCATCACATGGTTTTTAATGAGTCAGGTTTTTTATACTTTAGATTGTACACTTCGTCCATAATTGCAGAAAAGAATAGTTGGGTACTCCCAACAATCCCTCAAAAATTGCTTTCTTGGTTGTTCGAACCCATTACCGCACCCTGATACCAATTGTTAGGATCAAACGGTTACCTCACTAGGTAAAAAGCTATAGCTATTAGCATATGCAAAATTTTATTTCCTTATGCTTTGGTAGCACAAAGTCCATATTAAGCAATATGCATGTGATAATGAATCAGATTTGTTATGTCTTATACGACACACCTGCATCTATGAATGCACACAAGAATTGATATGCACCACTCCCAACACAAAATATCGATAAAAGAAATCGAAATAATTTAAATCATTACTCGACTAATTTGATGAAATCGGTTTAAATATATTCGAAAAACAAATACAAATATTAATCAGCATTTAATTAATAATTTTCTTAACAAATGGACGTGGTGTACATTTAGCCAACAGGGGTTGTACCTTAGGCGTGGTGACCCACTCCTTCACTCATATCAATTTCCTCCATCTTTTTCCAATCAAAGCACTGTATCAATGAGCCCAGGCCCACACCAATAGCAGAAATCGCCAAATTTTCACCTGGGCAGGCCCGTCTTCCTGACCCAAAAGGAATTAACCTATAGCCCAAATCTTTCTTCCCCTCTAAGCCCGCACCGGATCCGCCCAAATTTTTGGATTGTGGTGAATTTCCCAGGAGTTGACTAGGAGTATTGTGTTCCCGCCGGAATTCGGTACGGGACCACCATCCACTCCACGAGGACCGGTGAGGCATAAGAATGGATACCGGAGGATGCAAGCGGAGCATTTCTAGGATGATGTGGCGGAGATATGGAAGCGCCGCCACGTCGGATTCGGTGATGAGGCGTTCGGTTCCGACGTATGTGTCGATTTCGGATTGCGCCTTTTTGAGAACGTGTGGATTGTCGAGTAATAAGGAAAATGCCCACTCTACTGCGATTGCTGATGTTGAAGAACCTCCTTGGAGCAGAACCTGAAATTATAAATTATGTAAGTGATTTTTTAAGTAATTTTATCTACCATGCTAAATTGAAAGTTAATCAAAAATTGGTGATTGTTGAATTAATTTCTGCAATAATTATATGATTAAATATGTGCAATCTACTAGTTTTTAACTGATTTTATTAATCGACTTTCACATTGATTTAAATTAGATAGATCCTTCACATCATTAAAAGAACAAAACTTAACTGTGGGACTTAAATTGCAAAAATAAATAAAGTCTCACTCAATCATTAGAGATATTTATGCCGCTCAATCTTGACATCGACTGGTCCAAATATTCTTGTTTTGTTGTTGTTCTATATATATATATATATATATATATATATATATATATATATATATATATATATATATATATATAAATGTGTGTGTGTGTATTGTAGATCTATTTCTGTGCTGGATGATGGTAACATTTTGGCATTTGTATCATGTAAAAAGTGTTGGAAATAAGTGTTGGAAATTCGGTGTGAATTATATTAAAACGTAACCAAAGAAAATTGAGTTTCGGATTTTCTGAGTGCCTCGATTGATTGGCGTGTGTCGCTCGATCGATCGAGATAGTGAAAAACGAAAAAACTTTTTTCTGCTATGGGCGATCGATCGCGCCTCAGTGGGCGATCGATCGTCTAAGACATAAATTTTAAAGAATAAGGCGCGATCGATCGTGCCTCTGAGCGCGATCGATTGCGCCCTGCATAAGGTGCGGACATTCACGTGTGGTTGCGTTTTTTCCTGATTGGACACATCTAGATGGTGTCTTTTGATGGCACTACATGGTATAGTATAAAAGGAACAACTACTGAACAAATTACAATGATTTTTTTCGAAAATAAAACACAAGATTGAAGCAAAAATCTTGCAAAATTTCTGCACAATCATCTTGTTCATCCTTCATTTTAGTTGATCACTTTTAAACCTTTGTGGTTTAAATTATTTGTGAATTGAAGTGCTTCTTTCACAAATCGTAAGTCGTTGTATCTTGGGAGACAAATTGCAATTGAAACGTTAACACCAAGACGGGGCAATATTGTCTTAAGGACGAAGATTACAAATATCTCATATTTTTCAATATTCTTGTTTAAAGTTTTGTTATTAGCATTTCGTATTCAAGTTCTGTAACAGATCAATTTTTATAGTGAAAAATTTATATTGGACAAGGCTCCGTGGTTTTCCTTTATTCTTGAGGGTTTTTCACATAAATATTATGGTACGTTTATTTTTTGTTACACTTACTTTACCGAATATAGAAAATAACGGAGCACATCAACTGATTTGTTTGTTTATGTATTTTTTTTTATTGAAAACGACATGTATTTTAATATTGAATTGTGCATACAAGAATTTCTAAAATTTCCATGTTCCAGGATTGTTGATCTTATCATAATTTAATTAAAAATAATAAATTTTAATAAATAATAATCAATATTATGAATTTAATTAAAATAATAAAATTTATAGTTAATCTTATCATAATTTCAATCATATCTTTTATTAATAATATTAAAAATAATATAATTTATAATAATAAAAAAATAATATCATTAACAAGGATCCATTGGCAAAACAATAATACATTATCTAATCATGTTTACCATCTCAATATTAGTCTTTCGAAATAAACATAACATTATTTATCCAACACTATTATGTTGGGTTTTGTGAATTTAATTAATCTTGATTTTGATATTAACAAAGTTTGTTATTGTGTTGCTAACATATTTCATCAAACGTGAAGTTTATAGATGATATTTTACAGTTTGATTAATTGTAAAAAAAGTTATTTTGCTGAAACAAGAATTCAACATCGGTTGACCCCGAGCGCAACCGATTGAATCAATCATATCTCATAGCTTGGATATTGAAACAACATGCTTTCAAAGGGGTTGAACAACCAACTCAATTTATTACCATTCGTATTTCAGAGCAGCAATCTGATTCGAAGGTTTACTTGATGAAAATGTGTCTGCAACACTCTGCTCTAGCAAAGCATAATAGCAAGCTGCTACAGCAGAGCAACTGTTATATATTGGCCATAACTCCCAGTTCGGCTATTGGAATGGATAGATTCAAGATGGGTTGAAAAGATAAGACGGCGATCTATAAGTTATATTTAGAAGTTGAAGCTTGAATCAAATCCTAAGAAGGAGAAAAAACATCTGCAGGTTTCGGGTTGTGCAGCTGAATGCAGCAAACTTGACATACCATTAGTGTTGGTAACATTTTGTTTTTACGCAATGCTAGAGATTATCCAAATGTTTTTTTTAACGTGCAGTATTTGTGCCACAAATTTTGTATGTAATAATTTTTTGTCTTTAAATAGTGAAATTTTGCTTTGGCTTATCAAATAGACTACTTGTGATGTGCATGCATATACAGTCATGGACAAGAGCGACTCTAGCCAAGACTTATTGCCCAAATTTTGCTTATATATATATAGCTTAAATTATAAATATTTATTGCACCCCACACTAAAAGTATTTATAGCCCACAATAATTTTTAATCCATTTTAAAAGTATTTTATTCGAAATAAATTTGATCGTACTAGGTTAAAATTTCTCTTTATGTCCCTGAAAATGCTGCATGTCATTTCCCAAAAAGTCACAAAATAAGCTCGACATGGTCAATATGTGATAAGTACTATTTTTACACTTATATTTATATGTTTTCTAGAATATGATGAAAAGGCATAAAATTACGATGAAAACATGGAAAGAAACTCAACCAATGAAGAACGTTGAAATGAAGAAAGAAAATTGATCCTGAATGAACTGACATCAGTGATCGATAGCTGGGAACACCTAGCGATCGATCGTCGAAGGCAGTAAAAAAATATTTCAGAGATCGATCGCCGGGTAAAGGTAGAGATCGATCGTTGAACGAGGTTTTGCCCATATTTAGTGCGGCAGCTAGGGTTTGGATGGGAAGGAAACTTATTATAGTTGGACTCCTTTAACTTGTTTAAAAGGGACTCTTGTCCACACACTTAAGTAGGGTGATAACATTCATTCACCACCATATTTCACAAACTTGGAACCATCCCAGCAAAGAGAATCGAAGAACACAATCGAGAAATAAGCAAGAGAAGAAACAATAATCAACGAACGAAGTCGATGTCGAGAGTTTATTCTTAATTCTAAACTTTAGTTTTGTAATATTTTGAATTAGTTATGTTGGAATGTTGAGAAACACTTTTAAACATCGTTCTTTGTCTATGATTATGAATTAAGTTTGCTTTATCAAGATGAGTGAATCATTTGCTTAAACCTATGATTTTTTGTTATTATTATTGATTAACACCAAAAATCTTCTAAGGCATGCTTTATTGTTCTTAATGTTTTTGAAGCTTAGCTACATTCAATTGATTTTATGTGTTATAACTGATATCGAGAGATGATATATTAATATGATAAAATAATTCATGCCATTGAGATCGAGAGATAAAATCAAATACACGTGTGATAGCTATAGATTACCAATCGAAGAAAGGAGAGTTACTTGTTGCAATTCGATATTAGGTTTGATATAACTCGAGAAGGTATATTGGATAATCTAGGAAAACTAGTCACCTTAGGAATACATGTAAATTCAATCAAAAGTAATAAAAGAATTGTAGGGATTGCAATATGTCAATTGAAATCTTTATAATTCTCTCAAATGGATTTTCTCGTGATCTTCAAATATTTCGGTTGGAATTTAGTATTTTATTTTGTTATTTAGTTAGTTTATTCATTATAATTTCATAGGTTACTTATAGTTTAAATAATATTATTTTGTACTTATTAGTTAGTCATTGGTTCGACAATCATGTTTTTAGCAATATATTAAATCTTATCACCGCACGCGCTTGCGGTTTAGATCGTATATAAATTGAATTGATAAAATTTTGTTAAAATAAAAGTACTCTAAATATGCACTTTTGATCGTGCCAATACCTTTCCGAATTTCCCCTTTTTCTTTTATTTTTTGATATTTTTCCAACTGTGTACCTCAGTACCTCGTATCTATGTGATATCCATATATATGGAGATTATTTGACACGGCATATGATTAACTTCGAAATACCGTACGTTGTCGTTGAACATGTTTTACGGAAAGTTTCCATGACAACATTTGAATAGAGTAAAAGTTAGCGATGTTTTAGGAACTACATTTTTCAAATATGTGGTTGGATGGCCTTATCCTTGTTGGGACAAACTGTCTTTTCTTCTGTCTGAATCAAAGGTCTGCATTCGGGCATTATAGTCATATGGTGGTTAGTCTAGCACCAACCACCTGAAACAAGTGGACTTCTGTGTTCTTTGCTTATCTCCTACTCCAAGACTCATTCTGTCCGAGCCCACTTTGCATCAGCATGAACACTATCGGTTTAACGAGTTACAACCAAGGTTCTAAATTTAATTTGGATATATGGGGTCTATATTTTATGTGAATCTCACATATCCGAATTGAACTCTTGATCTAAGCATTAAGGTATTGTGTTTATGCTAGTAAAAACTCGCTAAGGCTTAAAATCTCTTCGGTCCACGTCGATCTCGTCGGACTTCTCCTACTTCTAAGCCAATTGGGAACTTCATTTTCTGATTGTAGGTCGAGGGCACAACCTAAAAGATGCTGATGGCCGGGAGTTTTGATAAAAATTCGAATAAAACCAAGTCTATCGGTTTTACTAAATTGCAGATCAAACCAAGACATCAATAATTAAAAGTCAAACCAAATCCAGCTCCTGGGTCTAGCACAGTTGGTAAGAGCACATCCCCACTTTGAAGAGATTTGATTTAGAGTCGCACAGTATTCGGAAAAATATTTAGCCCCCATCCTCTCTCAAAAAAAAAAGTCACAACCAAATTGGGATTTTCGCTTGGTTTAGTTTGGATGATCAGTTTAAAATTTTGATTTTTTTTCAAATGAAATATTTTAATTATTTTTAAACACATCAATTATAAATAAACAAATATCAATGTACACACGAACATTATAATATTTAACAATATATTGTATGACAATTACATTAAAAATTTAGCATAAAACTATAAAATCTCAAAATGAATTAATCGTCTATATTAACAAATATATCTTAAAAATAGTAAAAAAATAAATATATTTGAGAGATTAATAAAATCAACCAAAGACAAATTTATCGCTAAAAAAAATCGCACACTACTTACACTTAAAACAGGAGAGATATTCATCTTCTATGCTCATTAAAAAAATGTACTCTGTAAATTCTTTTAGGTTTCTGCTTTTCACCTAATTATCGTTAACGATACGAACATACTTTGAGGCCTGCTATATGGGTTAATTTCAATTTTTGATTTATCAAAACGAAATTCATTATCATATGAACTAAAAAAACATAGTAAAATAATTTTAATAAAGTTTACTATATAATTTTATATTTACAAAATTGGTTTGGTCTAGTTTGAATCTTTTTAATTAAACTTGGAATCAAGCCAATTTTCAATTTAATTAATTTTAAAACCAATCCAAATCACGATCGAATAAAATTCCAAATCAAGACTATGATTTAGTTTCGTCTTTGATTTGGTTCGGTTTTGCTCACCGCTAGGCTATGGGACTAATATTTTGTGTTTGTATCCTCAGGTCGTCTAGTTTATCAGTCGCGGAGTCGGTGGAGTCGGTGGAGTCGGTGGAGCAGGAGTAGAATTAGTTATGATAAAACAGGCGAAGGGGTATAACCTTATTTTTAAAAACACATAGGTTTAAAGTTTATGTTTTCAAAATACGGGGTTTGGATATTAGTTAATATAACACTAGCTTAGGCAATCTCCAACCACAAACTTCATTTTAGCGCAAGTTTTACACCAAAATAGTACAATTTCTACACCAAACACAAAGCGCATCTTGTGAGGGCACAATCCTAATTATGTGATTAATGATCACAAAATGATAATAACGTAAACAATGGAAAATTTGTTTAACATTTCTTAACATGTGGCCCTAAAAATTTCGGCATGACCTCATCATACGAGGAACACAACCTCAATATCAATAGAATATACTGAAAATATATAGACATATACCATCAGTTTATATCCATCAACAGAAATCAACATACACGTATCAAACTAGTAAACACATACCATACTGAGCTAAAATAAACTAAATATACAAAGACTTATCACACCCCAGTGATACTTCCCTGGTACAAAAACTGATGGGATAAACAGGAGTAAAGCCTCAAATGTGACTCCCACCGGACGGGCCTCTCTGGCATCCTGATCACATGTACTACCCATCATTACCCACACACGAAGACAACAACAGCCCCCCTTTGAGGTGAGCAAAAATTCAATATGGAACGAACAAAAGAAATATCACATATATATATAACATGATATATGAAATGAAATGCAGTGCAATGCATACCATGTCATGTCGGTATCATATCGTACACTCATCCACTGGGTATATCTGAATCAATAAACGAAAGTCCAATCATATCAGAATAGCTCGAGCCTCTGAAGCCTATATGGTATCCAGACGGATGGACGTCGGCAAAGCGCCACCAACCCCGAGTCCTGACATCACATAATCATATAGGGATATCCAGAAGGATGACATCAACAATGTGCCACTAATCCTCGTCTCAACAAAGCATATCAATCAAAGGGGACCGCGATCCCCTATGCTATCGGGCCATGTAATGCCGACAGTATCGCAGTACCAATCCCCAATGACCGATATCAGAATCTAAGAAATATCAGGGTATTCAAGGATTATAACTCAACATGTATGTCATGCATATATGTATGCATAAAAATGATGCGTGTTAATAAAATATTTATTTTTCATACATCGATATATCAATCACGTAGCCATGTATGCTTTTTTTTTTTTGGACAAGAACTTCAAGAATCCTAATAAACTTACCTTTAAATCCAACAGCTAGCAAATACACAAAGTAGGAATCTGCTGTGTTTTATTCTCACTCGTTCGAAAATCTCAAAGTTGAAAGGAAAGGCGAAAAATAAGGCAGACCTCATGTTCCCAGATGCTATGAATATTTTTAATCGGTCCAATGTTATTTTTATTTTTCATTCCAATTTTTCTTTTATTTATTTATAAATTGGCCAAAATGTCATTGGGTTTTATTTTGGTCAAATCAGAATAAGATTAGTAAACATTGTTACCTAACAATGTGATAAAAGCAAGAATACATGTTCCACAAAAAGACACGTTGCATTCTCTCAAATCACATGAAATTTTGTATTATTTTATTCTTCGTTTACTTAATTTATAGCAGATTATCAAATTAATTGCCACTAGAATATTTAGAAATGATAGAAAAAAAAATTCTGACTTTACAAACTACTTATAATACCTAATTAACCTTAATCAAATCGTAAGACCTTAATAGATTCACGATTTCAATTATGTTGAGTTTGTGGCCCATATAACCTAAGTCTATTAAACCCTTTATTAACCTACACTAATTCTGATTATGGTAAAAACCTTAAGTCTGATAAATATACTCGCTTCCTTCATTATTTCACTCACTCAAAATCGTGCGCCGCCCTATTCCTCTCAATCTGCACATGCGTCTCTTTTCTTTGAGAATTCCAGCTCTTCCTTTGTGGTTCAGTGTGTTGAGAGTGTTGGTTGTCTTGTCCGGTTGCTTTGTACTCCGGTGGATAGCGGCAGAGTGTTGGCCGAGTGATTTGTGCGCTGAGTGGTTCTGTTTTCTCGAGTGCTTTGTGTGTTGAGTTGTTCTGTTTCTCGAGTGCTTTGTGCGTTGAGTTGTTCTGTATTGTGGGAGGCAGATTCATGTTCCTTGTTCAGTGGTGTTTCTGGGTGGTGGTTCTGGCCGTGATCACCTTGCTGTGTGCTTTGTGTTCTCGGTTCTTTACTTTGTGCGTCGGTGGGTTTGACAGATTTTTGGGGTATTTTCCTTCCGGTCTTTACCGACGTTTCTCTCCGTGACGTAGACTGGAAAAACAGCAGATCTGAGCCTGACTCGATATCCTTTTGAGTTTAGTATTATATTTGCATATTGTGTATTTGCATTTGAATTTGTCTTTATTTTGCAGGTACACATGGTGATGTCAAGGCCGATACCCTCCTAACAGTGGTATCAGAGCTACTATCCACGCCTGGTGGGTGAACAACGATGCTTGGGCAACGGCTGTTCGGCGGCTCAGCTCCTGCGCCAGTTCGACTTTTCGGTGGAAAAACCCCAGAGCGTTGACCTCTGGGTTGTAAGTGATTGGCTTGAACCCTAAAACTTTTACTGCCTTTTTGAGCGTCTAGGTCATATGTTCTGAGGCTTGTTTGCTGTAGAAAACTAGGAATTTGTGTGATTCTGTGTTTTCTGTGATTTTCAGTGTGGCTCACTGAAATTTTTAAAATTGTCTAAAAACTTTCAGTTTTTTCATTATCTGTGCCTATTTTGTGTGGTTCTGCTTCTGCTGCTTACTTTGTGTATTTTGTTAGCCTGTGATTTAGTGTGCCTCATTTTTCTTGTGTGCGATGGCTTCTATTTCTGGCTATAATATGGAACTCTTTAATGGAAAATCAAATTTTTCTATTTGGCAACAGAAAATGAAAGGAATTTTAATTCGACAGAAAGTGTTTAAGGCTATAGGTGGAAATTATGCTGATGATGTAACCACTGTTAAGAAAGATGAAGATGATGAATTTGCTTACTCTTCCATAATCTTGAACTTATCTGACTCTGTGCTTAGAAAATGGGGAAACTTAATTCTGCTAAACTTCTTTGGGAAAAATTAGAAGAGCTTTATACGGAAACCTCTTTGCCTAGTAAATTGTTTTTACTTGAAAAAAAATTTCAGATTCAAGCTTGACTAGAACAAAGATGTTGATGAGAACCTTGATGTGTTAAATAAATTGATTCAAGATATAAGTTAGCTGGAGATAGGAATATTGATGATTATACTCCTATTGTGCTTTTAAATGCTATTCATGAGACCTATAGTGATGTCAAATCTGCTATTAAGTATGGTAGATACTCTATTACACTAGACACTGTGATTAATGGTCTTAAGAGTGAAGAACTAGATTTAAAAATGAACAAAGGTAGTACGCAAAATTCAGGTGAAGTTATGCATGTTAGAGGTAGGTCTCAACATAGGTATAACAACAATCATAAATCTGATAATAACCATGGTAAGACAAAGGGAAAAACAAGACTAGGTCTAAGTCTAAGCCTAAGAATAGAAAGTGCTTTAACTGTAATGATCCTAATCACTTTATTAAAGACTGTCCTAAATAAAAACCAGAAACATCATGATAACAACCAATCTTATGAACAAGTGAATCATGCTTCTTCACCGGGTGAAAACTCGGGTGATATCTTTATGATGACTGATTTGTGTGATTCTGTGAATTCTGTGCATTCATCTACTGTGTGTGAAAATGAATGGCTAAATGATTCTGGTTGCTCTTATCACATGTCACCACTTAGAAATTTGTTTTCTAATTATAAAGAAGTTGAAAATGGTTCTGTTTCTATGGCTAATGAGAAACTTTGTAAAGTTGCTGGCATTGGTGATATTTACTTGAAATTTGATTCTGGTTATTCTTTGACTCTAAAAGATGTAAGACATATTCCTGCTTTGTGCAATAATTTGATGTGTTGTGCTGCTTTAGAATCTGGTGGTCTTGAGGTAAATGGGAAAATGGAATAATGAGAATATTAAAGGGTTCTTTTGTAGTTTTCAAAGCTGAAAAGAAAAGAAACATTTATGTTTGCAAAACTGAATCTGTATATGATAATGTGAATTCTGTGACTGATGACTTGACTGATCTGTGGCATAGAAGATTAGGTCATATGAGTGCTAAAGGTCTAGAGATTTTGCATAAAAAATGTTGTTTTGGTAAAGACAAGTTGTCTTGCATGCCTTTCTGTGATTCTTGTGTTTATGGCAAACAACAAAGAGTTAAATTACCGGTTTCCCCTTCCCCTAATGTGACTAAGAGTTCTGTGATTCTAGAGTACGTGCATGCTGATGTGTGGGGTCCCTCTAGTGTTCCTACACAATGTGGTAATAGATGCGTCCTATCTGTGATTGATGACTTTTCTAGAAAAGTATGGGTTTTTCTAATGAAAAATAAATCAGATGCTTTTGAAAAGTTTCAAAATTGGAAGATTTTAATTGAGTACCAAACTGGTAAAAAGATTAAGAAATTTAGGATTGATACTGGCTTGGAGTTCTGTAATCCTTTGTTTGACAATTTGTGCAATGAACCTGGGATTCAAAGGCAGAAGACTGTGCCATATACCCCTCAGTAAAATGGTGTTGCTGAGAGGATGAATAGGACTCTCCTTGAGAAAGTTCGAAGTATGCTTGCATCTTCTGGCCTCTCAAAGAAGTTTTTGGGTGAAGCTGTTGTGACAGCTGCTTACTTGATCAATAGATCTCCCTCTGTGCCTTTTTAAATGGTTTGTGTCCTGAATCTGTTTTTCTTGGTAAAGAACTTGATTTTTCTAATCTTAAAGTGTGGTTGCTCTGCTTTTGTGCATAGGAAAGGTGATAAACTTGAACCTAGGTCTACTAAGTGTGTCTTCCTAGGTTATCCCGTGGGAGTTAAGGGATATAGACTATGGCTAAGAAGTGAACCTAAATGCCTTGCTTCCTTCCTTCTTTGTCTGTTGATGAGTCTGAGTCCAGTGCTACTCCTAGCAAGGTGGAGCAATTGTCTGGCGTGCTTCCTGTTAATGATAACAATGTGCATTTTGATGAAAATCATGTGAACTTGACTGTTAATGAACCTGAGATTCATGGAATGCCTGAAAATCATGATATTGTTGTTGAACATGAACATGTTGTGCATGATGAATTGGTTGCTAATGAACAAGAAGATTTGCATGATTATCAATTGACTAGAGATAGGGCTAGGAGAAACATAAGATAACCTGTTAAGCTAAGTGACTTTGACCTTGTTTCTTATGTGTTCAACGTGTTTGAATCAATTGATAACTGTGAACCTAAAACCTACAATGAAGCTTTGAAATCAAAAAAATGATAATGACTGGTTGTGTGCTATGAAAGAAGAGATGCATTCTTTGATTGTGAATCATACGTGGATTCTTGTTCCTAAACCTGTTAATTGCTCTGTTGTTGATTGCAAATGGTTGTTTAAGGTTAAGAATGAAAATGATTCTATTAGGTTCAAAGCTAGGCTTGTAGCTAAAGGTTTTACTCAAAAAGAAGGTGTAGACTTCACTGAAATTTTTGCTCATGTTGTTAAGTTCACTACTATGAGAATTATGCTTTCTCTTGTTGCTCAATTTGATTGAGAACTTATACAAATGGATGTAAAAACTGCTTTTTTGCATGGTAACCCTGATGAAAAGATTTATACGAAGCAACCTGAAGGTTTTATTGATGCTAAAAACCCTGAAAAAGTGTATTTGCTCAAGAAATCTTTGTATGGTCTAAAGCAATCCCATAGGCAATGGAATAAGAAGTTTGATGAGTGTATGCTTTCCTTAAAATTTAAAAGAACTTCTTATGATCATTGTTTGTATTTTAAGGATAAAGTATATGTGCCTATATTCCTGTTTATTTATATATATAACATCTTAATTGCTAGTCCCTGTTTGAAATCAATTGGACATGTTAAGAAATGTCTAAGTGAAAAATTTGACATGAAATTCTTAGGAGATGCTGGAAGAATATTAGGTATGGATATTGTGAGAGATAGGAAGATGTCGACTATCAACTTGAACCAAACTTCTAATGTTGAAAACATTTTGAAGAAATTTTCTATGTTTGATGCTAAGCCAGTTAATGTGTCATTAGCTGCTCACTTTGTGTTGAGTAAAGATCAATGTCCTAAATCTGATTTTGACTTTGATTCTATGAAGAATGTGCCTTATTAAAATGAAATAGGATTTGTTATGTATTTGATGGTTAGTACTAGGCCTGATATAACTTATGATGTTAGTTGCTTAAGTAGGTATATGTCTAACCCTGACATGGTGCATTGGAATGCTTAAATGGCTATTGAGATACTTGAAACACTCTGTGCATTATGGCTTGAGTTTTTCCAAGTGTTCTGAAGGTGTTAAACTAAAAGGTTATATGGATTCTAACTATGCTAATGCTAGGGATAATAGAAAATCTACTACATCTTATGTGCTCACTTTGTGTGGTGCTTGCATTGGTTGGAAATCCGAGTTATAACATATAGTTGCTTTATCTACAACCTAATCTGAGTGTGTTGCTTTAACTGACGCTTTAACAGAAACTATCTTGTTAACAGGATTTATTTCTGAAATTGGCTTGCTTAAAGGTGATGTAGTTGTGTTTTCTGATTCACAATCTGGAATACAATTGTGTAAGAATTCAGTCTTTCATGATAGAACTAAGCATATTGATGTTAGGTTTCATTACATTAGAGATGTTGTTGCCAAATGCTTAGTTTATCTTGAGAAAATACCTTCTGAGTTCAATCCTGCAATGGGTACTAACTGTTTGCCACTTAGTAAGTTTCAATCATGTTTAAAAATTTTATAATTTGATACTGGTGATTGATACATGTTTAGTCCATTGGTTAATGTTTTATAACATGTTGTGTGCTCGTAACAAAACTGTTACCCTGGTTACTTTCCAACTTTAACTTGTTGTGTGCTTGTTATTGTTTTTCCTTGTCTTTACTTTGTGTTTAGACATGAATTTGGTCCACACAATTATTTTGTGTATTGTGGGGACCATAAGGCAATGATGATGTCTGCTTGTGTGTTTTCCCTACGTCTGAAGAGAAATCGGTATTAGGCCAAGGTAGAGATTTGTTTGTGGCCCATATACTCGCGTCCCTAAATCTGATAAATATACTCGCGTCCTTCATTATTTCACTCACTCAAAATTGTCTGCCTCCCTACTCTTCTCAATCTGTACGTGCGTCTCCTTTCTTTGAGAATTCCAGCTCTTCCTTTGTGGTTCAATGTGTTGAGAGTGTTGGTTGTCTTGTCCGGTTGTGTTGAGCCTTAAACTGGCATGGTTGTGTTTAATGCTTTAATTTATCTCCGGTTTATTTTTGAGTTTTGATGATCAACAAAACTTTTGTTTGGTATACTAATGTGTGTACTTAGTGTGCAGATTAAGTGATTAAAAGTGGATTGAAATGAAGAAAATCATTTGTGCACAATCTGGCGTGGATTGCCCCAGGCGATGGTGACCATCGCCCCAGGCGATTGCAGCCATGGAGACTTCACCACGGCCATCAACAGAGGCGACGCCGAGCCATACGCGCAAGGGGATATCGCCCGAGGCGATGGCAATGATCGCCTGAGGCGATGGCCAGAACGCCTGAGGCGATGGATGGTTCGTTTGAGGCGATGAAGATTTTGGACATGCTGAGGCTACGGCCTTGATTTTTGCTTTGGATCGCCTGAGGCGATTGACCCATCGCCTGAGGCGATGCGTGTAATCTGCTGACCGTTGGGGCGCGGCGATGGTGATCGCCTGAGGCGATGTCCGAGGCGATGCAGAAATGATTTCAGCCTTATGTGTAGCAACGGCTAGTAGAAGTCTAGGGGGCCTCCAACACTATAAATTTTGATGCTTTGGAGCATTTTGAAGACAAGAAACAAGCCTACAAACTTCTACAAGCTTTGCATAATTCAAATTTATTATAGCATTGCAAACTCCATACATTGTTGTTGTATTGGAGCTTGTAATTGTTTTCTCTTGATAGAGTCTTGTTGTCTTCGTGTGAGTACACCGTGAAGGTGTTTGTTGGTTATTGTAAAGGTCCTCCAACACCAAAGCAAGTTGGTAAATTATAAAGTCATCAACAAGTATAGTTGCTGCAAGTGTGTGGCTATCAGCCCTTGGCTAACTTGGAGCCCTCAAGGCCAAGATCATTTATTCTAGTGGAACCTCGGTTAGAGGTTATCTAACCGGGAAGATGAGACGTAGGCGATTCATCGCCGAACTTCTATAACAAATCTCTTGTCTTTTATTGCTTTAATTTTCATTACGCATTTATTTATTTTGTTCTTTTCATTTATCGATTGACTTAAGGCTTCCGCAAGCGCAAAACTCTTTTATTTTTCAAACTCATTTTAAAACGCTAAAGTAGCCAAGGAATTTCATTCACCCACCCTCTTCGATTCCAACAAGTGGTATCAGAGCCATTTGATTTTTGTTTTTAAATCAAAATTTTTATATAGCTAATCTAACAAATGAGTTTGCTCAAGGTCAATCGACAAATAGACCTCCGCTCTTCACGGGTGATAATTACGGATATTGAAAAAATAGAATTTCTCTATATATCCAATCCGTAAATTATGACATATGGAAGATCATAGTGAAAGGTCCACATATTCCTTTAAAGGAAGTTGGGGGAATAAGTATTCCCAAAGCAATGGACGATTTTACTAGAGCGGACATGATTTTAATATCTCAAAATGCTAAAGCTATTAATATTTTGCATTGTGCTTTAGATATGAAGGAGTACAACCGGATCTCGATGTGCTCAACCGCGAAAGAGATATGGGACAAATTGCAAATTTGTCATGAAAGAACCAACTAAGTGAAGGAGACAAAGATAGACCTATTGCAACTCAAATATGAGACATTTGAGATGGAGTCCGGAGAAGAGGTGGATTCTATGTTTAGAAGGCTCACCCAAATTATCAACGAGCTTGCCCAACTTGAAGAGAAGTATCCTCCAAAGCAAATTTGGAGAAGAGCTTTAAGAGCATTGCCAAAGGATTGGGATGCAAAGAGAACCGCCATCATCAAGTCCAACAAAGGAGAGAACGCATCTTACGACCTTGATGAGCTTCATGGCACATTGGTGACCCATGAACTTGAAGTATCTACAAGGAAAGGAATAAAGGAGGATGATAGATCTATGAGAAAGGGGATCGCCTTGGTTGGAAGAAAGGATCAATCCGAGGATGAAGATGACGATGAGGATGAAGAGATGATCTTGTTCACAAGGAAGTTCAAGAAATTCTTCAACAAACATAACAAGCCAAAGGCCTCTAGTGCTACCAAACAAGATTCAAACATGAGGTAACTTGTTATAATTGTCAAGAAAAAGGTCATTATGCTAACAAATGTCCTAGGAAGAAAAATGAAGACAAAGGCAAGAAGAAGGTTCTAATAGCTACATGGAGTGATAGCGACTCCGATGAAGAAGAAACCAACCTTTATTTCATGGCCAAAGATGACACAAATGATGAAGGAAATGAAAACGACGATGAGGTACCTTCGTTTGATGAATTACTAGATTCTTATCATGAGCTTATAGATGTTCTTGGCAAAACCAAGATGAGTAACAAATTACTCAAACTTGAGGTTGCTAAGAAAGATGAAGAAAATAATTCATTGAAAAATGAATTAGATTCTTTAAAAATATCTTTTTGCAAATTTAGTGAAAGTAGTCTAAAGATGAATGAATTGCTTGGCTTGCAACGTTGTAGCTTTGATAAAGCCGGGTTAGGCTTCTCAAGCAAATCAAAAACATTTTCAAGCTTGTTGGCTAAAGCAAAGCATGATTCTCCTACTTGTAACTATTGTTGTAAAAGTGGTCACACTAAAAACAAGTGTAAGTTTGCTAGAATCCGATACCAACCTAACAAAAGGTGGAAATGGATTCCAAAGGTGCCAAAGGAAGCTAACCCTCAAGGACCCAAAAATCAAATGGGTACCAAAGATCCTCCTATTGTAAACTTGTTTTGTAGGGACAACAATGGGATGGAGGATGAAGGCACAAGCAACTCAAAGGAGGAGTTTATATTATTCACCATTATAGAAGAGGTGCGAGGGTTAGGACCAATGACAAGAACGCACTCTTGTCATCGGAGGTAAAATTTATTTTATACATTTTAAAAGAGCAATTCAAAATTTAATTGGCACAAATTAATTGTGACCAATAAATAATGAAGCTCAATATTCATTGAAGTAAAATGCATAACCCCTTAGCATATGCACATATAAATTGTTTAATGCATGATGTATTCTTATCTTTTTTATAGTAAGTATCTTGATATGCCTTGTATTCAAATTTGAATTTGCTATGTGAAAATGTTCAATTATATGTTTTGTTATCTAATAATGCTTTGATAATTTTAATGTTTATTGGGCATGAATGCATGAACATATGCACACTTTGCAACACTTAGAATTTATTGTTGATTGCCTTAAACACATGTTTGTGGTTCATTTCTATGATTCAATCTTAGGCTTGTTATGCTTAATACATGCTTGATGAGGAACATGTGTAAAGTATTAAAATATGGCTATGTGGCAACATATAATTGAACTGTGTTTATTTAAATTTTGTGCTTTTTGATTATCACAAAAAGGGGGAGAATTTTGTGATAAACTTGAAGCTTAACTTGAAACTTAACACATGCATAGTTTAAGGGGGAGAGCTTGTGTATGCATGGTTTGAGGGGGAGAGTTATTTGTTGTATGATTTACTTGGTTATCTTGTATATGCTATGCAATTGTTAAGGGGGAGTCATGTTTACTCACATTTCATGCATATTACATATTCAAGTTTATCAAGTTTTGTGATCATCAAAAAGGGGGAGATTGTTGAGCCTTAAACTGGCATGGTTGTGTTTAATGCTTTAATTTATCTCCGGTTTATTTTTGAGCCTTGATGATCAACAAAAATTGTGTTTGGTATACTAATGTGTGTACTTAGTGTGCAGATTAAGTGATTAAAAGTGGATTGAAATGAAGAAAATCTTTTGTGCACAATCTGGCGTGGATCGCCCCAGGCTATGGTGACCATCGCCCCAGGCGATGGCAGCCATGGAGACTTCGCCATAGCCATCGACAGAGGCGACGCCGAGCCATGCGCGCAGGGGGAGATCGCCCGAGGCGATGGCCTGAACGCCTGAGGCGATGGATGGTTCGTTTGAGGCGATGAAGATTTTGGACATGCTGAGGCTACGGCCTTGATTTTTGCTTTGGATCGCCTGAGGCGATGCGTGTAATCTGCTGACCGTTGGGGCGCGGCGATGGTGATCGCCTGAGGTGATGTCCGAGGCGACACAGGAGTGATTTCAGCCTTATGTGTAGCAACGGCTAGTAGGAGCCTAGAGTCCTCCTACACTATAAATATTGATGCTTTGGAGCATTTTGAAGACAAGAAACAAGCCTACAAACTTCTACAAGCTTTGCATAATTCAAATTTATTATAGCATTGCAAACTCCAAACATTGTTGTTGTATTGGAGCTTGTAATTGTTTTCTCTTGATAGAGTCTTGTTGTCTTCATGTGAGTTGTTGCGAAAAATCCCTTACCGCAAGCGCACGGTAGTCAAGTTTTAATATAGAAAGATGTCGAACCCACAGAGATTGATTAAATAGTTAAATCTAAGTACTGAATTAAAATAATCTTTGCTTTATTTAGAGAATCGAATAGTTGAGTGTTATGCGAATAATAAAAATTAATTAACTAACGATGATCAAATACTGAGTTGAAAAGAAATCAGTTGGAGACGAATCTAGGAGTACGATTTCACTTGTTCATCCACTACACTTATCATTCCTTGATTTCCATGTTATGGATTTCCTAGTTTACTAGCCGAGAATTCTTATTTGTTTCTACTCCCCCTCCCGGGTGTTAAGCAGAATTAATTATCTAACATTAATCTTGATATCCCTATCTAAGATTAATTATCAAACAATTGTAAAAGCGCAGTAATTCCTTTGACGACTTCTATGGAGTTATAGGCCTTCCGAACAATATAACTACCACGATACGAATTCATTCTTTCATATTCACAACCCCCTCTCCCGAGTGATAGATCGCGAATATGGAATCATTCAATCCATGGCCAGTAGATTAAAAGCATTAGGAACAGGAAAACATAAATAAACCATACGGAAATCCAAATAAACTTCAATCAATTCATAATAAGCGTAGTTTCAAAACAAGCTACATCGTCTCCTAGAAAATAAAATTAGCTCATGCTAGAAGTATTTAAACACATAGACATGTTTAAATAACCCATAAAAATTGCTAAAAGTTTAGAGATACAAAACGAATTGGACGCTATTCTTCGATCTCCGATGAACGCCGCCGTCTCGTGATGAATTCTCTCTTTTTTGCTCCGAGCCGTCGTCGTTATTCTTCTCCGTTCTTCAACCCTAGCCTCCTTCTCTCCAAGAATATGTCTAAGTCTGAATCTCTGAATAATAATCCCATCCCCTTCGAAAATCCTTTTTTTCCTTCCTTTAAACTCCCGTGTGCATCAGATAAGGAAGGTCTCCAAAATTACCAAAATTCCATAGGCGTAATTACGCCTCCGAAGTGGTGTAGTTACGCCTGTCGACGTGTCACAAAATCTGGCTTCCCGCGTGATAGGCGTGATTACGCCTCCAAAGTGGCGTAGTTACGCCACTTAAATTCTCAAAAGCCGTGGGGTAGGCGTAGTTACGCCTCAATGAGGCGTAATTACGCCTGTTGAAATTCTTTAAAAAAATCAAATGCCGTGAGTTAGGCGTAGTTACGCCTCAAATAGGCGTCTTTACGCCTGTTGCCATGATTGATAGTGTAGATTTTTGGCTTCAATTCATCCGTTCCTTCCGTCATTTGCACCATTTTAGTCCACAAAACATGTAATTACCTGGATTCCTGCAAAACAACACAGAACACACCCAAAAGTGTAATTCTGATCGAAAACTAACACTAAACCATGCAAAATAAGAGGAAATATAAGTGTATAAAATACACTTATCAAACCCCTAAACTTAAACTTTTGCTAGTCTCGAGCAAAATAGAAATGGAAAAAGATTAAGAAATAAAAGAGAAAAAGAAAACACACTACTAACGCAAGTAATGAAATGTTATAATTGCAAATTGGCCTCGAAGATCAATTGTCTAAAAATTTTAAGTCAAGTATGCATATCAGTCTACTCAAGAGTTCTCAAGTGTGTGTGTCACTACTTCCATTAACCATTAAAGCAATATTTACTCACACAAATCAATAGGACTTTGCAAGGTGTATTGGTTCATTTGCATTGTTCATAAAAAGGAGTATAACTTTGACAAACAGTGAACAATGCATCAAATCAAAGTAATGAGATGTGCGTGTGTGAATGTCAAAACCATATGCATTACAAGTGTTTCTCGAGAGTCCATAGGCTTACAATTCGTAACATTCTCCACTAGTATATTAGACGAATGTGGCTCGGTCAATAGGTCTTAATAGGCTTGTAACGTTAGGCTTTGGCTCATGGCTTCAATAAAAAGATCAGAATTTCAAAACAAGAGAGTAAGTTAAATATGACATTGTTGTGCACTCTCATCTCAATTTCGATTCCTTCTATTGATGATTCATCATTTTTTTTTTCAATTCACCCTCTTTTCTCATCCGCCTCATCATTCACCTCATTATTTTTTTATTCTTTCCATCACTATTTTCTTCACCTCTTCAACAAATTTTTTTTTTCTATGCATCCACGCCCTTTTTTCATTATTATCCCCCTTCTATTTTTTCAATTAGGAACATGGGGGGGATATTTGAAATTTTAAAGTGCAATATGGGTCTTACTCACTTGAGGGTAGGAAATAGTGTATAAGCTTTCAACAAGGTGGTCGATGTGGGATTTTGAAATGACGCCGAATGGAGGTTATTATGTGCCTAAGCACATGCCATTCGATTTTCAATAAGCTCGAAAGGGCAACTATGGATAAAAAGTGATGTCATTTGGTGGCTTCAAAGGCTCAAACGATAAAAAAAAATTGCCTAAATCATTCCTAAGCCACATATGTCTGTATTTCGCCTCAAAGGGTACTAAAGCAAGTTCTAGACTACTCTCAATTCACAAATAACTTATATGGTATGACCAATGTGCTCAAATAGTATCTCAAAACCAAGGTGATATAAGAAACAAATTTGAATGAGATTATAAAATATATTGCAACAATTTAATCCTCATTCTTTTACGTTTAAGCTCAAAGGGGCTACTATGACAAATTTATATCAATGAATAAAGGCCCAAAATATTATCAAGAATTGCCTATATCATATTTGTGTTCATTCAAATCAACTTTAATTGGTCAAATGGTCATGGTCTCTAATGCATGAATATGTAAGAAACTCAAGAGCAAAGCGAACAAAAATTTTAAAATTTTCACAAATAAGCTCAATTCTTCATCATCGGCCTTCACAATTACTTCAAATCACGACTTATGACACAAAAAGAAAAAAAAAAACGACTTAAAAAAAACACTAAACACAACACACATAGGAATCCAGGAAACAAAACATCTCAGTGTTTAAACACCCCCTAAACTTAAACTCGTGCATTGTCCTCAATGTACCATACAACGTATAAAATAAGGGACAACACACCAACCTGCGACGACGATCGTCAGTAATCGTTGCCCATCTCATGCTCATGGGTATGGTGAGAAGATGATGATAGGGACCTCCGCATCAGTATAGACCCTGCAATGGGAAAAATAATGATCAATCAGCTATGAATAAGACATGCTACTAAAATGCAATACTAAAATTAAAAACTGAAATAAAATAAAAAGGATACAAGGCTTGGGTTGCCTCCCAAGAAGCGCTTTGTTTAAAGTCGTCAGCCAGACTATGCGAAGCAACCATCAAATAGCGGCTTCCGCCCATAGTAAGTATCGTATGACACTACATGTGGGTCTTGGTTGTGTATGCCCTCAAGCTTGGCAAGATAGTGGCAGTTAACGCTCGTCGCTCCAACAACGTCCTTCGAAAATTGATAAGCATGGGAGAAAGATTCTAGACTTGGCTTCATCTCGTGGAGATCATAATATGGTGAAGTTGGCATCGATGGGAAGAACGGATCATGGCATATAGGACATCACCATCGATGAGTGCTCCTCACTATTTTAAAAAATATGCTCATCTTCCAACGTCACGCTAGGCTCATCTTGACACGGGAATTCATCAGATAACTCTTCCATAGTAGGCTCAACCACTTGAAAATGCTCATATTCCCTTGAATCTTCCGCATGAGTAGGATCACTCTCCCAAACTTGGTTGGTTGAATGATCATCATCATGTGACCACACCTGGTTTGTCACCCCTTGATTATATCTCATCTCAGCCTCTTTGCATCTCGCTACAAATGTCTCTATCAGCTGCTCAAGGCTACTTCTGGTGGCATTTTCGATCTTTGGTTCAAATGATGGCCAGAATTTGCGCAAAATATCCTCCAACTTAGAGACTTTATCAGAACTATACTCATCCTCTGCTTGATGCTTGAATGATTGGTGTGTAAAATGAGGGTAATGATGCCCTGGTGGATATTGGTGACTCCAACCCAGCATTGAAGGATCATATTGCCACTGATAGTCGAAATTCGCCATATGGTTATAAAGGTGCACCCTGTCATCATCTATACCATATATGGGACGACCAACTGCCAAAGCTCCATTAAATACCCATTCTCGTGTGTCTGCATCCAATCCAATATAGAAAGATTGAAGAGGAGCGTAGTTTGAAAAGTCGTGGTTGAATCTGTCCCAAGCTGCATAGAATGGTTCATACGGTTGTTGGGCAAAGCTTGTGGAAACTTGCTGATGAAACATCTCCAAGTACCTCACAAGAAAAACATCAAAAAAGAATAAAATTAAAACAAAAAATAAAATTCTAAATTAAAATCAAGACTACTTGGTAACAGTATCAGTAAACAAAATTATATCAATCCCCAGCAACGGCGCCAAAAACTTGTTGCGAAAAATCCCTTACCGCAAGCGCACGGTAGTCATGTTTTAGTATAGAAAGATGTCGAACCCACAGAGATTGATTAAATAGTTAAATCTAAGTACTGAATTAAAATAATCTTTGCTTTATTTAGAGAATCGAATAGTTGAGTGTTATGCGAATAATAAAAATTAATTAACTAACGATGATCAAATACTGAGTTGAAAAGAAATCAGTTGGAGACGAATCTAGGAGTACGATTTCACTTGTTCATCCACTACACTTATCATTCCTTGATTTCCATGTTATGGATTTCCTAGTTTACTAGCCGAGAATTCTTATTTGTTTCTACTCCCCCTCCCGGGTGTTAAGCAGAATTAATTATCTAACATTAATCTTGATATCCCTATCTAAGATTAATTATCAAACAATTGTAAAAGCGCAGTAATTCCTTTGACGACTTCTATGGAGTTATAGGCCTTCCGAACAATATAACTACCACGATACGAATTCCTTCTTTCCTATTCACAACCCCCTCTCCCGAGTGATAGATCACTAATATGGAATCATTCAATCCATGGCCAGTAGATTAAAAGCATTAGGAACAGGAAAACATAAATAAACCATACGGAAATCCAAATAAACTTCAATCAATTCATAATAAGCGTAGTTTCAAAACAAGCTACATCGTCTCCTAGAAAATAAAATTAGCTCATGCTAGAAGTATTTAAACACATAGACATGTTTAAATAACCCATAAAAATTGCTAAAAGTTTAGAGATACAAAACGAATTGGACGCTATTCTTCGATCTCCGATGAACGCCGCCGTCTCGTGATGAATTCTCTCTTTTTTGCTCCGAGCCGTCGTCGTTATTCTTCTCCGTTCTTCAACCCTAGCCTCCTTCTCTCCAAGAATATGTCTAAGTCTGAATCTCTGAATAATAATCCCATCCCCTTCGAAAATCCTTTTTTTCCTTCCTTTAAACTCCCATGTGCATCAGATAAGGAAGGTCTCCAAAATTACCAAAATTCCATAGGCGTAATTACGCCTCCGAAGTGGCGTAGTTACGCCTGTCGACGTGTCACAAAATCTGGCTTCCCGCGTGATAGGCGTAATTACGCCTCCAAAGTGGCGTAGTTACGCCACTTAAATTCTCAAAAGCCGTGGGCTAGGCGTAGTTACGCCTCAATGAGGCGTAATTACGCCTGTTGAAATTCTTTAAGAAAATCAAATGCCGTTAGTTAGGCGTAGTTACGCCTCAAAGTAGGCGTCTTTACGCCTGTTGCCATGATTGATATTGTATATTTTTGGCTTCAATTCATCCGTTCCTTCCGTCATTTGCACACTTTTAGTCCACAGAACATGTAATTACCTGGATTCCTGCAAAACAACACAGAACAAACCCAAAAGTGTAATTCTGATCGAAAACTAACACTAAACCATGCAAAATAAGAGGAAATATAAGTGTATAAAATACACTTATCATGAGTACACCGTGAAGGTGTTTGTTGGTTTATTGTAAAGGTCCTCCAACACCAAAGCAAGTTGGTAAATTGTAAAGTCATCAACAAGTATAGTTGGTGCAAGTGTGTGGCTATCCTTGGAGCCCTTAAGGCCAAGAAGACTCGTGAAGAGTGTGGGTAGCTCGTGAATGAGCTTTGTGTACTCGTGAAGAGTATTGTGCTCGGTAAGAGCTTTGTGTACTCGTGAAGAGTAGTGTGCTCGGGAAGAGCTTTGTAAACTCGGGAAGAGTTGGGTTGTGACAAACTTGGAGCCCTCAAGGCCAAGATCATTTATTCTAGTGGAACTTCGGTTGGAGGTTATATAACCGGGAAGAGGAGACGTAGGCGATTCATCGCCGAACTTCTATAACAAATCTCTTGTCTTTTATTGCTTTAATTTTCATTACGCATTTATTTATTTTGTTCTTTTCATTTATCGATTGACTTAAGGCTTCTGCAAGCGCAAAACTCTTTTATTTTTCAAACTCATTTTAAAACGCTAAAGTAGCCAATGAATCTCATTCACCCCCCTCTTCGATTCCAACAGGTTGCTTTGTGCTCCGGTGGATAGCGGCGGAGTGCTGGCCGAGTGATTTGTGCGCTTAGTGGTTCTGTTTTCTCGAGTGCTTTGTGCGCTGAGTGGTTCTGTTTCTCGAGTGCTTTGTGCGCTGAGTGGTTCTGTATTGTGGGAGGCATATTCATGTTCCTTGTTCGGTGATGTTTCTGGCCGTGATCACCTTGTTGTGTGCTTTGTGTTCTCGGTGCTTTACTTTGTGCATCTGGTGGGTTTGACAGATTATTGGGGTCTTTTCCTTCCGATCTTTACCGATGTCTCTCCGTGACGTAGATTGTGAAAACAGCAGATCTGAGCCTGACTCGATATCCTTTTGAGTTTAATATTATATTGTGTATTTGCAATTGCATTTGTCTTTGTTTTGCAGGTACACATGTCGATGTCAAAGCGGATACCCTCCCAACAAATTATGATTAATTTACAATTTAATTTCCCTAATTGATATTAATCAATAGAGGGGACATTACACATCTCCAACAAAATAGTGCAATTTCTGCACCAAACACAAAATGCATCTTCAACCCATCTATTTTAAAATTTACTCCAAAAGAAATATTTCTAACAATATTCCTTTAAATTCATTTATAATAATTATTTTAACAAAAAAATATAATTATTTAAAGATATCTATTATAAATCTCAAAAATAATTAATTAATATATTAAAATAATTATTTTACTAGTATTATTAATTATTTTAATTTTGTAAATAATTAAAAATTTTGCAAAAATAAAATCACGGTTGAGTTTTTAAAAAAATACATCAAAATTTAATTATCACATCCATAAATAATCAACATTCCAGATAAAACAAATCTTTAAATGTTAAAAAAATCAAAAAATAAAAATAAAAAACCTACCGCAAAAGCTATAGTGATGCGCTGCAGCGGATGACACCGAGATTCAACCGGCGCCAAAGATGGCGTCCAGATGGTCTTATGTTTTAACAAACATAGAGATTTAAACGTTAATCAAATTTACAGATGGCTTTTTCGCCAATTTGCATTTTCATAGGAGCCTACATCCCATTAACTCGGATTAGTTATGATAAAACAAAATGTTAGATGACATCATTTCCGTGGTTCAATATTCAAAGCGAATTTCTTTCAACCGTACTTGGTCTATGATATGATTGGTTTGTTACGACTTACGATTACCTTTCCGTCTAAGACAATATTTGACTGGAAATTTTACTAGAGCTTGTACAAAATGGGACCTGCAATTTATTATTGGAAAAAGCTATCTTTGAACAAAAAAATTGACTCAAATTCCTTTGGATATAAAGGGCAAATCTGCTGTACGCAACTCTCAGAATATGCGGGGTTCGAAAGAAGTCGGGCTTATTGTGCCTGATATATGAAGTCTTTCGCTGCAATACAAAAGGTTATTTCTGCGACTCGAAACCATGACCTGTAATATCCTTGTCCCATATTGGTTGTGGATGAAAATTTAAAGTGGTTTATAAAGGCTTACAATGGAATATTGTAGCAACTTGGGTTAACCATTTTCGTATAGCGAGGACGGATACGAAGTAGTTGCTATAAGAGCTCATTGTACAGTCGGGCTCTCGCGGGCCTGGGCCCGGGGCATGACATGACCTACATGTCACATAAATTCCTTTCGATATTTTGATAGTAAATTCAAATGTTTCAAGATTGATCTTAGTAAAATTATGCAATCACCCCAAGCCATGCCAAGGAACAAGGAGATTGGTTTTGAAAAATTTTCTATCACATAATTTTGCTCTTTTTTTCCAATTATGGAAGTTTTTTGTCTAATAATCTTAATTCTCTTTATGTTTTTGTTGATTTTGGTAAGAAAATTCTTGAATAGTTTGTAGGATCAATCGTTTTACCAAAGACTATATTTAGCAGAAACGATGCAACTCATAATTTTAAACCATATAGTAGTACAAGTGTCATGTTTAGATTGTTTTTTCTAATAGGGACAATTATTGATTATCAACCGAGTTCAATGAGCTATAAACTAAATGATAAACTATTATAAGGTTTATACACATGCATTTTAGGGGGAAAAATATTACCACTTAAAGACTAAATGCTTAAGAATGTATTGCTGTCCTCTCAATTGTCTTGAGATTTGTTGAGTCTTTCAGAGCTTATAGTGGTTTAGGTGATAAGACAAGATTTAGCTCTATTTCTAAAACAACCTTCAATATTTTAATTTATTTATTTGACTACATCTCTCTCACAAACTTGGTCAGTTTGATCTATATCTATTAGCTACTTATAGTTTTCATAGCTTCATGGCCATTTTCTTTGGAGAAATTCTTTTTTATAAAAAGATAATATTACAACGGAAGATGTAGAAGCTAAGAATTTCAAATGCTTGATATTCTTGTCAGGCTCCGACCCAGGCCTGTGTAAACGCGAATGCACAATGGGTCATATAACATCTATTTGGTATCCGTCATCGTTTTATGAAAATGACTAACCCAAGTTGTTATATTAATTTATTGTAATCCACTATAAACCATTTAAACTTTCAATTTTTACTCATGTAAGATATGAATGTCACACAAATGCTGGATGTTCAGGCTAGATATCTGAAGTGATACAAATTGCACTCTATTGAAAATAGTCTAGACTTCAGTCAAGACAATTAATTCGAATTTTTTTTAAGCTTTGGAGAGGCCAGTGATGAACGCAGAATTTTAGGAAAGGGGGAAAAATTTTAGGCCAAAATTTTTTTAAGGGTTACAATATAATTTAAGGGAGACAAAATTTTATTTTTAGGAGAAAATTACAATTTTTATGGGTAAAATTACAATTTCCCTCTCCTTGCCCCTTACTGTATCCGTTTATGGGGCAAATGTTTTTAATAAGACTTGAACTCGAGTCTATCTCAAATGGGAGAAGGTGACAATCAATCTAGATAGCACGGAGATGTCACAATTGATTCGAATTTGATTGCAAATTTTCCATATGCGATGGCTATGGTCGATATTGATTGATCAACGTCAGAACAAAGAATAGTCTACGCACGAGCCCCTAAAATTATTAAATTAGAAACATTACTTTGCTAATCCATTTACGTGTCTTCTTTTTTTTTTTATGTCAATTATATATTATAAGGAATTGACACATAATACAACTCTTGATTTTTGCCACTTGAGCTATTAATTTTTGTTAAACGTTGAAAAATTAATCAAAATGGGTTTGCGGATAATAAATTTGGATGGATGGGTCCAATAATTAAGTGGGAGTGACAATTCGGTTTTTGCAAATAAATTTATTTATAAAATTTTATAGGTTAAGAAAAAAATATTGACAGACTCTTTATCTCTATTTCGCTGGAAGGATTTGATAGATTTGGATTTCAAATCCTTAATACAAATCCATTTAAATTATATGACTAATTTTGAAACCAATTGGTTTCAATTCCACCATCTTTAATTTTAATTAATAATACCAATGAAGTGATCCGTGATTTTTCACATTCGGTAGAACTTAGTGTTTGCGAAAAATAGACAACAAACACCACAAATTTTTTACGTGAAAACCATCAAAAAGTGAAGGAAAAATCACGAGACCTTATCCGATATGAGTTCTTCACTATAAAAATGGATTTTGGTTACATGACTTTTACACAACGCACAAAAATCGAACTATTAAACAATAATCCCATAAAAAGTAAAAGAAATGACCGAACAGACAAAATATGGTCTCTTCGAAATCTTTTTCCGTGTCAAAAGTCCAACCTCTTACAATGAGACCCTAAGTGTGTATTTATAGGGCTAATCCCCGTGGTTAATTGGCGGGGATTCTGGAACATGATCTCCTCTGATCGTGGCGTTGTTGTGTCAATCGTTTCTGAGAAATCCGCACCCCATTATTGCACGTTTATTTTCGCCGATTAATTTGTTTGTTACGTCCGGATCTTCCGCTATTCTTTGACCAGTATTTTGAGCAGTGTTTAATAGTGTTCGGCTATTTTGTGCTCGGATGTTGCTGTTCGGCTATCTTATGCTCGGATGTTCTTGGTCGGTACTTGCAGGGGATTTTACCCGAGAAGGCTAATATGTCATATGACATCACCAAGGTATTTAAAATTCTTAATTATTGAAGTTATTTCAAATCGAAATGTTCGAATCCATTGTTGAAATAAAATCTTTCAATCCAAATGCAACTTTATGGTACATAATCGAACTAATGAATATATTGTTTAAATTTCGTTCAATTACATAAATTAAAGTTATTATATATACTACATGAACTTAAAAATTAAGAGTAATTTATTGATCTCAGTTATTATTTCATGCCGCGGAGATAATTTCTACAAATAATTTTGAAACATTTTTCGAGTATGACACTTATTTTAATTTTTTATTATTATAGTTGTCTAATACAATATAAGTTAACATATGAGACATTGGTTGGGGTGGACCCCACGTATTGTTCGCAGTAGTCAATATTTATATCCATGCCGAAAGTAACACTCCAGGTATAAGATAGAATTTCCCAGTAAGTAGGAGCTCGGAAATCAAGAGGTAAAGAGTCGGCAGTAAGAAATTAATTTAGAAATTTTAGAAATAAAATATCAAATTTTCAATAATTATTTTTGCTTCCAAATAAATTCTAACGAAATAAGGGCTTTGTGATCACAATGATCAGATTAATTTTTGTTTTGTTTCGGGATACCAAAATAGTGGTGTGTGTCACATTAATTTTTTTTAAGTAAATTATTGACCATGTTAGAAAAATCAAACTTCTCATATAACGGGACAATATTTTCTTCTTGCCACCTCTTCTAGAGCTGTGCTCTGGTTGAACACCACAGTCCTTTTATGTAATCGTCAAACAGTCCACAAACTCAACATCAAGGTTTATGGTGTTTGGTTATCTACATAGTTGTCTTACATTAAAAAATTAGAAGTTATGTTAGATTTTTATAAGATACATGGGTTACAAAACTCATTGGCAATGAGTTTTGAGTTGGAATCCATGTATTCTTAACAGAGCATAATTTTCATGTGATTGAATATTCCGATTATATGATCAATGTCATTCGTGTTATCAGTCCACGTGTTTGACTTATATAATGTCACACATGAGAGAATGTGTTGAGAGTTGTCCCACGTTGGGAAACTAGAAGTTATGTTATCTCTTTATAAGATACATGAGTTACCACTCATTGTCAATTGATTTTGGATTGAAACATCATGTATTCTTAACAATCGTTTGTTAATAATTTCAAATTAAATATTTTGTTAAAGATTTTCTTTTAACAAGAAATCAACTATGAAACGGTACCATGTTTGGCTATTCATTTATTTTAAATTTTGTTTATGAAGCTTATATTTACTGAAAACGATGTATCTATATTGAAATAATATTGACTTGAAAAATATGATGAGAGAAAAATTCAACTTGACAAATACACTATAGATGTAAGATACATAAGAAGAATGAATATTTATTTTTGTCATTTTTCGTGTTTAAATAATTAAAAGAGGTCTTTGAGATTATTTTTGTTAAAAAATAATTTATGTTAGACTGTATTTTTTTATTATTTTGAATTACTATTAGTGAGATCATTTTTATAAAATTACCCTTATAAACTTCATTTTTAGTTTTTAAACTATATATATATATATATATATATATATATAATATTAAAATTACTTCAAGCTCAACCATACAATGGTCGTTGCACAACATTATCACAGCCTATAAATATATGCTCCATACATGAACATTCTCAAACTAAACCCACTGATCATAAACCCTACAAACACCAGAAAATAATTAAAAATCAAAATGGGTTCCACCGCAGTTTCTGATAATATAACCTCTACAATGGAGGATTCCGACTTCTTGCTTGCAATGCAACTGGTCACTGCTTCAGTGTTCCCCTCTGTACTCAAGGCCGCTATTGAGATGGACCTCCTCGAACTCATCAAGAAACAAGGTCCCGACGCCTTTGTTTCTGCTGCGGAACTCGTTGCCCAGATTCATGCCACCAACCCGGAGGCGCGTGACATGCTGGACAGAGTCCTCAGCCTGCTGACCAGCTACTCTGTGCTGAAATGCCGCCAGAAAACGCTACCTGATGGCGGGGTGGAGTGGCTGTACTCTTTGGCGCCGGTGTGCGGATTCTTAACTAAGAATAAAGATGGAGTTTCTATGGCTCCTTCTTTGCTCATGACTCAGGACAAGGTTCTCATGGATATCTGGCAAGTGTTAATATTTTAACCACTTTTTTTCAAAATTAAAGTCCAGTTGACTAATTTAATTCCTTTAATTTAGAAATATTAAATTTTATATAAAACTACACATCAATTTTCTTGTTATACAACCAAAATTCATTAGGGTAAATTTAAGAAACGATTTAATTGAATAGGTGTCTTTGCAATACAGAATTTCAGCACTAATCAAATATATTCTCATGAAAATTGTTTTTAATAAAAAATAGTTCCAAACTTTTATTTTTAATCAATACTAGTCGCAAACTTAAGATACCACTTTTGTTATAAATTAATTTGTATGAGACTAAATTTGTTAAAAAATATTTATGTGAGACTATTTTTTTTACTAAAAATAATTTCTGTGTGACAATGCTTCATTAATTTTAAAAATTTGGGACTAGTACTGAAAAATGGGATAAGTTTTGAAATTTATTCAATTTATAATTAGGAATATAACTTATTCGTTTATTTATTAAAATAAATGTTAATTTTATTTGCATAATTGATTAGTTAATTATATATTTAATTAATTACATGATAGGTACCATCTAAAAGATGCAATTGTGGAGGGAGGAACCACGTTCAATAGAACACATAAAAAGAGTCTATATGAGTACCATGCCATAGATCCTAGATTTAACGTGATATTTCACGAGGCCATGTCCAATAACTCGACAATTTTCATGAAGAAATTTGTCGAGACATATGATGGCTTCGAAGGTTTGGGGTCTCTTGTTGACGTTGGAGGTGGAATCGGTGCTTCACTCAACATGATCATTTCCAAGCATCCAACAATTAAGGGAATAAATTTCGATTTGCCCCACACTATTCGGCACGCTCCATCTCATCCTGGTATACATATGACCTCTTGTTTGAACAATAATCGATAGACCACCACCTAGAAGAATAGTTGCGTTACGAATTTGAACCTTAGAGGATGAGAAAAAATTATAGTTTTTTATCATATGATTTGACGTAAAAATGCATTAATTTATATTAAACGTATGCAGGGGTGGAACACGTTGGTGGAGACATGTTTGTTAGCGTGCCCAAAGGAGATGCCATTTTGATGAAGGTGAGGTTAATCAAATAAAAGTTTGAGATTTTAATAATAAGAATGATTTAATAATAAGAAAAATTATTTTTTTTGCCCTTTAAAGTGTTTATTATCGATAGCATAAGAGGGTGAATACTTGCTTCTCTAATTTTCTTTGGCAGTTCGTTCTGCATAATTGGAGCGACTCGGAGTGCTTAAAAATCTTGAAAAACTGCCATGAAACACTGCCGGAGGATGGGAAAATGATAATCGTGGAACGTATTCTTCCGGAGACCCCGGATGACGATATAAGTTCTAAGCTGGTATTCAATGTGGATTTGGTAATGTTGGCCTATATTCCAGGTGCAAAAGAGAGGACAGCAAAGGAATTTCAAGCCCTGGCAAAACAAGCCGGCTTTAAGGGATTTCGTAAAGCTTGTTCGGTTTTTACTTATGGGATCATGGAATTTTGGAAATGAAGAAACTAATTAAACGTGCTGAAAATGTTGTCGTTTCTTGAGATTTTTGTTTTGAAGTGTACGGAATAAGAATCACCAAGTACTTGGGATGCCCTAGATATCACAACCCTTTTAAGATTCATTTTCATTTGTAACTTGTAACCTCAAACTTGTTGGGTTTTGTTTGTGTTCTCGTGTTAAGAGTTAGATACTCTTGTTTGATTTCTAGGTAGTTTTGTTTTAGTCTTTGTATGTTCGGTGATTACCACCCCTTCTCAGATAAAAAAAAACAAAAGTTACTTGTATGGTGAAATGATAATGATTAAATAAATGTTTTTTTTAAACTAAAACATTAAATTAAGTTAGATTAATCAAATCCTTGGTTACAATTGGTTCCAGAAAATAAATGTAGTTTTCATTTATTGATAACCCTACAATATCTTGTTAACAAGTACAATATCTTGTTAACAAGTCATATTGCAGTGTCCATATGTTATTATTTTGGATTAAACGGGTCAATGCCTACCTTTTTAGATGAAAGTTTTGTTCAAAGTCTAAATTTAATTCTATCAACCATGTTATAAGATTTCGGATTTGTTTACTTGAATATCATCGCATTTCTTAGATTTCAAATGTTCCAAACCACACATTTTTACATTGCGCACCAAATTTCATTTCCTATTTTAAATGGTAGAAGATTTGAGTGTTGAGAGAAGTGCATTTTTTGGTTCGAATATAATGTAAGTATATAATATATTTTTAATTGAAACATTCATATTATATATGCTTGTAAATTTATGAACTCTTAAATAATCTCAATATATATCTATATTTACTATATTATTCAGGTTGGGGCTTAGTGTTAAGATCAGAGTAGTGTTTAGAATGGGGGTTGAATAACACTAGACTCAATTTCGATTCTTCTTGATACAGCAGACTGTTAAGTACTGCAGTAGGTTCTAAATTGTTGGCAAGTCAGCAGACACTAGTAATAGTGCGGAAGACGTCTGCTGAACTTGTGAGTTAAAGTAACCGAATGAAAATATGCAGCAAGTAAATGACACATGATATGTTCTGGAACTTCGAAGCACAACGCTTCTACGTCTCCCCTTCTTTCTTTGCAGGAAGGTTACACTAGAAGACTTTGGCTTACACTTTACAATATACAACCTTCTTAGGCACTCACACAGCTTGGCCTAAACTCCTAGCAATACAACTCTCTTAGTTGATTACAATGTGTTTTACAACACTCACACAAAATATAAATCTCTTAAGCTTTGAGTTTCTTTGAGCAACAGACTTAGTGGGCTTTGATCTTCAAGATCACAATAGAGCTTCTTTGCTCTTTGCTGCTCTTGCAAAACTTCAGAATATCTCAGTAAAGCGTTGAATGTTTTGCTTGAGTTGAATGAAGTTGATTTGTGTCTTTTGAATTTTGATCGGATTGTTCAGCACCTTCTTCATTCTTCACTTTGACGTATCTATAGACACAGCGGTCTAACGATAACTTTTCTTTAATTGGAAAGATCTGCTTGAAATCAGCTTCCTGATTTTCTTCCAAATTCTTTTTGTCTTCTTTCCAATTTCGCTAATCAACGGCTCTTTCATTCTGACACTATTGGTGGAGCCGATATAGTAGTGTGGCGCTCTATTGTACCTTTGTCATAATGAGTTTGTACTTATTTTATCTTGTTGCTTTATACGTCTGCTGATTTCTATGTTGCTGTATATCTGCTGGATAGTTATTAGTTATTTAGTCTGATGAACTTAGGTCAACTAATAACCTTATAGACGTCTACTAACTTCTTGTTCCAGTGGACGTTCATTCTCTGCATTCGGTAGATGGTAACTCTTGATCTTTGGATCCGATAGATCTCCTTTTATCCTTTCACCCGATGGATAAGTCTTTATCCGGTAGATCTCCTTTTATCCTTTCACCCGGTGGATAGCTCTTATCCGGTGGATCTCTTTTTATCCTTTCACCCGGTAGGTAGCTCTTTATCCGGTAGATAGCTTTGTCTTTTAGTATCCGGTAGACCTTTGTAGAGTTAACCATTATTTCCTCTGTTAGTAGGCTTTAATGTAATGGATATTTATGATCACCAAAATTTAGAAATGTTTTCCCAAACACTTAGAATAACTAAATGGTCTATTTTTTACTAATTTTAAAGTACCAAAAATAATAACTCAAATTATAAAATTAATTCACTTTTATTTGATAAAAATATCATAAAAAATATATCAAATCGATATGTGAGTTAATGTATGCAACTAGATGGTCCCTAATGTAGGGGAAAATATATATAGAGAGAGAGAGAGAGAGAGATGTAAAAATAATAACTATTAATTATGGTAGCTCAAATAATAAACTCTAGTGATTAAGCCATGAAATAGATTAAATATAAATTACATCATCATAAAATCAATAATAAAATGAGGTTTTAAGGTACATGCTTGAAGCAAATTTCACCATACAAAGAAACGACGATTTAGTACAGCAATTTTAAGATCGGTCTAAATAACGACGGAAAAATTAAAACACTCGTTAATATTATGCATACCAAACAAGAAAAAATTCTTTAATTTTCAATTTATCTTACAGTTATTTGATAATACCCTTAGGTACCGCTTGGTACATGAGATGTGATAAGTGAATAATGTGTTACTAGATTGATATGAAAATATGAGATGTGATAAGTGAATAATGTGTTACTAGATTGATATGAAAATAAATGGTAGGGAAAAGTAATATAATATAATATATTATATGACGTTGAGACGATTTTAAAATGATGGATGAATTATATATGTATATTGTAACTATCAAAATAGCCCCATCATGTTTTAACAATTACTAAGGCAATTATAAAGATGAAATTAATAACATATTCTTAAAATAATTTGTTATTTACAAAGATATCTTATTAAATTTTAGATATATTAAGTTAAAAATTAAAAATATTGTATTAACCATTAAATAAAAATAAATTAGAGCATATAAACAATTTATTCTTGGTACAGAATGATTAATTAATAAAAATATATAAATTTATAAAAATTTAGAAGTGATAAAGTTGATCATAACTAACAATATTACGTACTCTAATCTCATGCATGAAAACTGGAACAATGAAACATAATGAAAAGGAGAATCTTTTACGACAACACCAGTAAATAAATAAATTTAACAAAAAATTAATAAAATGGTCGTGTAATCCAATCAACCTCTTATCCATTGGCACATAACACTGTCTTAAGGATATCATCAATATAATCTAATTGTGCGTGACTATTATATATCTTTTAATTTTTAGTAAGTTGAACGTGGGATGAAACATGTCCATTTGCTCATGTTTTTAATTCCTTGGGGGCATAAAGGCATGCTTACAAATGACAATGTATCTCAATTGTGACCACTTTCTCCTTCAGATTCAGAACCAAGGTATGCTAATCAGCTTATGTTGAACTTAATATGATCCCACTGCAAAACCGCAATATCAGTTTAACTGTGGTCACTGCTCCAATTAAGGCCTGGAACAAGAAATATTACCATATTTGATTATATATGATCAGTAAAATGTTTGAGAACATTCTATAATGCAGATTTTCCATTTCTTTCTCTAAATAAGTATATTACCATTACATTGAATGCTAAGCAGACTAAGAATCGCCTTCATCTTGGTCTGCAGAATCAAACCTCCACTCAATCTCATAATATGAGTTTGGCAATCCCAACCAAAACTTGAAAGCCTCTGCTGCTCTTTTCCTTTCCTTTCTTCTGTCTTGCCTAGCTCTCGAGGCATGCTTACTGGTAAACATCCTCGAGTGCATCTCTACGTAGATTCTCTTATACTTAGTTTTATTTGGATGTATCCCATTTTCCTCCATGCACGCAATAATCTCCAGGGCTTTCCTGAAGAAAGCTGCCCTAACACAAATGTCAGCCAAAGCATCTAAGAGTCCTTCATCTGGTTTCAATGGTGGGACAACAGATGTAGTGCTGGACTCTTCGCCTCTATTTTCAATCGCACACCTCTCCTTTATTTCATGCCATAGCAAAAGTGCTTCTCCTGGCTTTCTAGCCAATGCTATCCCATTTGCTAGACTTCCATAAGTAGCGACGCTTGGATACAACCCACTGTCTTTCATTCTCTGAATTACACTTTTAGCTTCGTCAACCTTTCCGAGTTTGCAATATCCTTCCACAAGCATGTTCCACGCAATTAAATCAACTTTCACCCGAGGGTCTATAAGCATCTCATCAAACACCTTGGCAGCTAATTTCGGCTGGCCAGATGAAGCAAAAGCTTTCATCAAAGTAGTATAGCTTACTTTCGTAGGAGCGATGCCTCTTTTCCGCATCTCATTAAAGTATGATAATGCACCTGCACTGTCATCAACCAATATACATCCATCAATTAATGTGTTATAAGAAACCACATCTGGTTCTATTTTTGCCTCATTAATCATCTCCCTATGGAGAATCTCTGCCTTATCAATCTGCAGTTGCTGACAATATCCCTTCAGAAGAATATTATAAGTGACGAGGTTAGCAGGCACACGTATTCTAGCCATCTCAGCAAGCACTTGTCGAGCTTTATCCATCGATCCAGCGTTTACAAAAGCAGAAATAACTGTTGTGTAAGTTACATGGTCTGGATGGCTAATACTATCTTTTTGGTGCCTCATGGCTTCCAGCATCCTCACCGTGTCAGCAACACGTCCTGCCTTCATATAACCTTTCATCAAGGTCGTGTAAATTCTTGAATCAGGTGCAAACACGGTTGGCAACTCCGGTGGCTCACTACTAAAATCCATCGTATTTGGAAGTAATATCTCAAATACATCACTCCCATTCCTCAGTTCATCATCCATATTCCGATCTTCGTAACATGATTCCCTCAAAATCCTACAAAGGTCTTTTCTTCCTTCTCTCATACCCTGAACCATTTTCTCTGCGGTCTCTAGATCACCGAAACCTACATAAGCAGCAACTAGGGACTGCAACGTTGTCACGCACAATGCTATCCCCTTTTCAATCAACCTCTCCAAAACAAACACAAGCAAGTCTTTCCTCCCTACTCTTGCGCAAAGCTTGATCATGATATTATAAGTCAACACATCCGGCTCACATCCGAACTCCGGAATTTCATCAAACAGTTGGTGAAATCTTTTTGTATCACCAAGATTGGCACAAGAATTGAGCACCGCATTGTAAGCACCCGTATCCGGCCTCGAGTCCTTAACTACCTCAGCATCCGTAAATCTTCTTATCCTTTTGGTCACCGAATTGAATAGTTTCACCGCTTCAAAAGGGCCATCATCTCCGGAAGCAGCGAGCCTACTTACCACAGCACTCCACGCCTTGACATGGGGAAGATAACCAGACTTGAGCATGGATTTGACAATAGATGTGGCATAAAGAGTGTGCCCGGATTTGGCTGCTGCCACGGCGAGTAGCCCAAGGGAATTGGCATCGAGGCGGTGGAGCTGGCCTTCGTCGCGGAGCCTCTGAATTATGGACTGGGCTCTGGTCAAGCCCTCCGATGTATTTTGATAGGATAATTGTGAAACAAGTCGGCTCAGGCATGTGGAATTTGGGAGATGGGCTTGTTGGTTATAAATCAACCAGGATTCTTCAGTTTTCCTTTGCTGAAGGAGAGTGAGTAGTGCTTGATCTAGGGAATTGGGACACTGTTTTTGAGTAGCAGGGGAAGAAGGAAATTTGTTCGAGGAATTGGTAGTTGTTCGAACAAGGAATGACGGAGGTTTGTGGTGTGTAGGCGGGGATGAAGAGCCGGCGGAAGGGAAGAGGGTGATGGAGGAAGAAGGCGGCGCGGCCCAATGTAGGATGAGCTTGTGGGTGGTGCTCATGACTGGCCCATTTGGTTTGGAAAAGTGTGGATTTTTATTTGAGAATCTAGGAGAACGGAGTTATAGTGATAAGATGGATATTTTTGCAAGGGTTAATGGTTTGATTTTGGGTGGAGAGGGAAAACTACTACGTCTTATTATATATTCTATTATTATATTTCAATAATTATATTTATATTAATAAAATTTATAGATAATATATTTAATGTGAATCAAATTAAAACAGCGCATCGTTGAAATTACAGTAACACCGCAACATGGTCCTGTCGCCATGTAATATTTCGATTGGGCAAAGGATGTGGGGGTGATTATGTCGGTTTGTTGGTTGCTATCTATACGAGCATTGCCATTATAAATAACAACCATTTGATGAGAATATTATCATCTATATTAAATATAAATATCTCATCCAAAGATTTGATATATCCTTAACGACATGTATCTTGTATATATTTGGCTCAAAATTAGAATAAAATATTTGAAATTCCTTTCGTTGGCAAATTACAATTTTTTGCTTGAATTTCGCAGCGACTTCCCAATCTAGTAATTTGAAATCGATGGATTTGAAGTACCATGATTTTAAATCTCTTACCAATTCCAAGTAACTTCATCCAAATACAACCTAAAAATATCGCGATAGAGTCTCCCCACCGTGTATGAAACAAGATATTCTGCAAATGAGCATGGATTATATCTGCAACATTATTGTTTAAATTAATAATTCTACTAGGGACATTTCAGATCATGCCCTTTGAGCAGGGACGAATTTATGTATTGAGATGCCCCCTCAGAAAAAAAGTTTTAAAAATTGCATTTTGTCTTTCAAAGATTATATTTTACCCTCCTAAAATTATATTTTGACTCCCTTAAAAAAAATTTATCCTCCATTGTTTTTTGTTATTATATTTTGCCCCCTCTAAACAAAAGCTCTAAATTTGACCCTTCTATCGAAGCATGTTTAACGATCACATCCTATGTGTGACCATACTTTTAGATTTGATATGATTTATGGACTCCATAAAAAACAAATAATTTCTTCTCTACATCAAGAATTATGCTTAAATCCCAAAAACAAGATTCCAACACCAATCAATCAAAAATTTTAGTAAACAAAAGAATGAGAAACTTGCTTCAAAAAGAAAAAAAAAAAAAGGGAAACCCAAAAGTTTTATTGATCAAAATGTACTGAGCTATCGTGCTGTCGGCTGGGTGATGGAGTCATCAACGGACAACAAGTAAGGCTGACTAACAGCAAAATCCAGTGAACCCATGTTGAGTGAAGAATTAACAGAATGCCTCACAGTTTCAGCTGAACTACCTTGTCTCACAGCTTCTGCTACTTTCTCAATAACAATTGCATCTTGGATTTCTTTAATTACTTCAGATATTGATGGTCTCATGCTCCCATGGGGCTTTACACACATCAAGGCTTTTTCAGCTATTTTCCACATCGACTGGATGTCATATTCGTTCAATCTAGGGTCGATAATACTGTTTATGTCACCACTTTCGATGTGTAACTTTGCCTGTAATGAAAATGATCATAAGCAACCAAAATATCCACTTCAAAGTTATAGATATGACACATGACCACATGTAATACATCAGATTGTAGAAGAGGTCGTGAATGTCTTTCTAAGAAAATTTTCCTAGTAATTTAAGTTGGTCATAATTGTAAAGCAAGAATGGATGTGAAGTAGTTGCTACCATAGTCTATCAAGTAGAGTCTCGCTTGACTACAAGCTTACCCATTGAGCTATATTTCTGCAATTTGCGCCGAAGTTTTCATTAGAAATTGCTTCTTGACCCGAGAGTAGCTCAAGGAGAATGACACCGAAACTATATACGTCGCTTTTGTCTGTCAACTGCTGTGAGATGTAATACCTGTACGATAATAGCAATGTTAAAGGTACAGATATGCTGCTACTTATCTTAATGCTTCAAATCACACATTATTTCAAATTGCACAAAACTGAGAGGCATATATCAAGAATTTATTTTGATGATTATCAATATGTGGATTTGTGTATCAAAAAGGACTCAATAGGCCGTTTCATCAAGAACAAGAAAATGTTGATGATCAAAGAAATGCAATCCCTCATTTTCGCAAATGAAGATGCATTAGTAGCTTAGAACAGATAAAGAAAGGCATACTCAGGATCTAGATAACCAACAGTTCCTCGAACCACGCTAGAGACGTGAGAAGCTCCATCTACTGCTAGTTTTGAAAGGCCAAAATCTGAAACCTTAGCTTTCATGTTCTTGTCAAGAAGAATATTGCTTGTCTTTAAATCACGATGGATGATTGACGGAACACAGCCAGTATGAAGGTACTCGATTCCTGAACAAGCACAACAAAAGTAATTTTCTTTTATTTCCCCTTCTCTATCAAATAAAATGAGTTAACTCAAACTGTAAACAGAAGAGAGTAAATCTAATCCTGATTAGCTGACCTTTTGCAGCTTCTTCAGCAATTTCTAGGCGCTTGATCCAATTAAGAACAGTCCCACGCGTTAAAGGACCTATTACAGTTAAGTATTTATTTGGTTGAACATTCATTATCGCTCTTGTTTAAAATGAAAATTCTTACCGTACAAATGTTCCTTCAGAGTTCCATTATGCATGTACTCATAAACAAGAATACTCATCCCATCTTCTTGGCAATATCCAAGAAACTGAACTAGTTGTCTGTGATGTATCCTTGAAAGAAGAGACACCTGGTTCATTAGCAAGAATCAGTTTGCAAACTAAGAAACAAAGTTAAAAGACAGTTCTATTATTTAATGGTTCAAGATAATCATTCGAAATTATTGGAGTCCGGAACACAGTGATAGTACCTCATTTGAAAATTCTCTTTTCCCTTGATAGGAATCATTAGTCAAAACTTTGACAGCAATTTCTTTTCCATCTTTCAGTCTCCCATAATATACAATCCCAAAGCCTCCTGATCCAATTTTTCTCTCGAAGTTATTTGTCGACTCTTTTACATCAGATAACTTGAAGCAATATGCAGAGTCTACTGCGGTGTCACCCAGGGAAGAGGCAAAATTTTGCGAAGACAAACCATGTTGAAAATTTTCTGAAAAACAGAATTGTCAATCCATGTAAACTTTTTGCTACATAAAGTGAACTTGATAACAATTACACATATCTAAGTATGCCTACCATTTGTCTTCTTTCCTTTGGGCAATAATATGCAGGAGATAATAGTAGCAATAAGCAGAGCAGCTCCTCCTACTGAAGACCCTATAATTATTTTCTTATTGTTCCATCCCTTTCCATAGGTATGAAGATCTGAGTTTCCAGTGAAGCTGATGCACAAATGTATAGGTAGAAACTTTTATGTTCTTTTTTCTTTTGAAAATAACTATTATGTTCTAGAGATAAATAAAACAATGGTACAAAAATATATTTGTGACATAATTGCATGCATGCACAAACACATAATTCTTAAAGAAAATACAACATACGATGTAATCAACTAATAGCCACTCAAGTATTCAAACTTGGTTACAATCTTATGAATTCAACTGATTATTTAAATATACGCACTTGAAAAACAGATCTTTATTTAGAAGGCTAGGTGGCACACGTCCTGACAACATGTTGTTTTGAACATACCTGCACGATCATCAAAAATTTTAAAAATTTTGATCAGAACGCAATGCTAAGGGCAACACAACATAACCCTCGGGAAATTTTTAATGACGTTCACTATAAGATGATATTTTGACTCTTCAACTTACAACTCTTTCAGATTTGGCAGATCTTTCAAGGAAGAAGGTAACTCGCCAGTCAATTGATTATTCTCAAGATGTCTGCCAGTGTTGGAAAATCATCAAACGTCAAAAGAAAATACGATAAGAAACTAAACATAATGAATGGTTTGCACTTCACATTGTTTTCAAGTTCGGACAACCGGAAAAATCAGGAATTGAACCACTCAGTGAGTTACTATCAAGCCATCTGCAATGAAAAGGCACCAGTTCATTGACTTTAGACCATGGAAAGTACTTCAGAAATCAATATAAGAAATGGTAGTGCTTGCAACTTGCAACTTACAACTCGACTAGGCCGCGCAACTTTGATAACTCTAGAGGAATCATTCCTGTCAAATTCTTCCCCGATAAGCGGCTGCCAAAGCACAAAAACTGGTGTGACTAAAAGTCCATGGAATTGGTTTTGTAGGTGCAGGTTGTTGACTATTATACTCAAGTAGAAACTCATAGAAGGATATATAATGCGTGGCACTGAAATTCAAATAAGCAGCAGCATGAAAACTTGTGGAACTAAAAAAATTTAGAAAGAATGACAGTTACATTGATGTTATTCTTGGTTGGGGATCTGAACTACAATGGACCCAAGACCATGGAACTGGGAGACATGGGTCGCCACCATCCTGTGCCCACTCGGTTGATGAATAAGCTGCAACTACAGGAGCAAGAAGTGGTCCTGCAACTCGTGTAAACTCTACAAGATTAGTAAGGTTTGGAGGAAAGCATGGAACTAAGTAAAATTCCTTAAATTTCCATTCGAATTAACGCAGGTACTCCTCAGCCTATCAAGAAAAATAAGAAATAGAAAACGGCTAGTGTTATAATTTGGCCAAACCAAGGGTGGTGCATCATCATAAGATAAAAATAACCTTGCATGGTTTGAGGTTTAAGATCACAGCCGGAATCAGGAAACCAAGGGAGGAAGGGTGTAAATTATTGGGGACAAAGTGAATATAATATAAACGTGGCATATCAAATTTCAAGTTTTTTTTCCAGTGAGGCCCTCTTCCCTCCTGCTGGATCCAATTCAGAGATTACAGGAGCCAAAACGGACTATTACATGACACTAAGATGGAAGAACCATGGTAAAAGGTCTTGAGTAATCCTTTGTTTTTCCCTCTAAGAAATTTCTATCAATTTCCACTATTAGATTCGACTGTTTAACCCGACGCAGAGTCAAGAGTGTATTTGTGTGAGTTATGTGTGTGAGGTTGTTACCAAAATTCACTCATTCTCACCATCTGTAGAGCCTTCACTCTTCTTCAGATACTTGTTAATCTCAAATGCATTGAGTAGAGGACCCAAAGTAGAATCAGAAGTCTTCCCAAATCCAAACGATAACACAAATGGGAAAGAGATGTTGTTAAATCCCGGCTCATATAGCCGATATTTTCCTTGGTTCTCCTGAATATTTACAATAGCGTCGCTAAGATTAGGTTCCCCTGGGATTATTAGCCTGAATTTTCGCGCATCGCGAGGGACCTAAATCTTCAATTTCAGCAAAATATGTGAATGCCCAACCAAAACCAGGAAAACCATCAAGATTTAAACGATAGGTCAGTGATCCATTTCTTCCTACTACGGCTGTCTGCATCACTTTCTGTGGTGGTCTTTCGCCACTACTGACATCAATGGGAAATCTGGTCGAGATTCTTTCAGTTCCTGGAGCAACATCAACAAGGTAGTTGGCCTTTTTCAAAGAGTCGGACTGCCATATTCTATCGAACGGGTCATCTGGATACCTTACTGGAGCATCAGAATCTGCACCAAAGTTTATTCTTGCTGACACACTAAGCAAAAATTGGTTCTCGAATTGATTTAGATAGATGGAACCGTTAAATTTCCTTAGCTCGATAGTAGATATAAACGGCTGTCCAGTTGGAGCATTGGACAAACAAACGCTGATTGTGGGATCTGTAGCTAGAAAAATCAACTCCTGAACTTCTATTGTATTGGCATCAGAAATGACAATTGTAGACCAATGAGTAGGCCCGAAAGAAATGTCAAACTTGGGATATACGTTATTGTTGTCAAAGTTACCATACAAGAATGTCACTCTTATAAGGTACCTTGTCCTACTAATGACATTAAGTGAGTAGCAATACTTCTGGTTGTCTGCTGGGAAGTACCTCAATGTTTTATACTGTTTTCTGGTCTCATTTGCCACGGATATGTTGGCTACTTGTCCATTTATAATCTGGCTATCGGTACTCCATTCGAGGCCTAGCTCGTCTGTGAAATTATCTGTACCACCACAGTCTAAACTTACGAAACCTGCATCATATAGTCCGACGTTAGAAGTATTGCAAAATATGTCATTAGCAGAGTAGTATCAATAAAATCCTGGGGTTATTAATTTTTCACAGATTCTTGAACAGGCCCATCATCTCTCGAGTTATATAAATTCGCTCCAACGTGCAACAGCTAAGAATTCGTATCAATTTCGACTACTTTTTTTAGGTTACCATTGTTCTACTAGCACATCGACCTTTAATCTCTTGCTTAGGTCTTGATTACTTTCAGTTTCCAAGTATCTTTTCAACATGGGCAGAACATTTTTTCGCCATATCTCATTTAGTTTCGGTTCCCTTAATCAAAGAAGCTTCACCATAAATTGTTCTTATCGTTGTTTCTTTAATCCCTTCAATGTCCCATATAAAGGTGCCAGATAAAAATCAAATTTCATAATTTTTTTCTATAACTTGCGAGTATAAAACTCTAAAATATATCAGAATCGCCCTAACAACGCAGCCCTCGTCAATAAATCTATCCTAACTAAGTTAAAATGAATCTACAGCTGCCAATTCTCCCAGCGACATCAAAGATACTACAAAGTACAAACACAAATTCCTTTTCGGAGAAAGTAAAATCAAGAAACTCTGAGGCATCCTCACGAGCAGAACAGTGCTTGATAACAAATAAGGTAATGTGATACAAAAAAAACAAAACAAAACAAAAACAAACAAGTAACAAATAAGCATTGAAAAATAGAGAAACCTGGCATCTGGGCTGTCGAGGAATCCGTTAAAAGAAGAGCATATAAAGAAAGAAAAGTGCAGATAACTGCAACACTCCCCATCTCTTCCATTTCTTGATTTCTTGATGTATGTATGAAAACCGACGCTCTAATAAGATGAGGCCATGGAAATGAAGAAACGAAGATTTGAAAGAAGATCAAGGACAGAAAGTAGTTGCAGAGCAAGATTCACTTTTTTCATATAACTAATTTTATTTAACTATATACTTATATACATGCAGAAATTATAATATTGAAGAGAATGAATGCTCTCTTTACTTGTACTAAAGTATTTCAAGATTTCTGGCACACAGATCATTCCACCAGCAATTGTCACACTTTTTTAATCTCTGGTTCTGTTGGAGTAAATGAACCGAGAGAAACTTTGAGGCTTTTGTTTAAAAATAATTCGAAAAAAAATTATTTATCAAAAAAAACTCGAAATAGAAGGTGTGCAATATATCACAAACCGACATCCGTGTTGGCGGGTAGAAGCTTCGTAATGGGCTGCTTGAGCGTATAACGGACCCTAATTGAGGGCGGCCGCTCATTTGTTTGGAGACGCCTGTCGGTACACCTTCGTCAACTAATATGCCCCTTCGCACTTCGTCTTATTGTACATCCATCCCTTCGCACTTCATCTTATTGTCCATTCGTGAACTTTCATTTATCATGTTATTTTCATACCAACGAAAATTAATCATATTATATCTAAAATATGTGTAAATATTGCACCCGTGTACTTTCACGAAAATAAGTATCTGAAATGTGTATAAGTAATATGAAGATAATATGTTTTCGACACCAAAATCCTTCAAACAAATTTTTCTCTTCAATTTTTTCGATGCTTCAAAATTGTGCGAATCAATATTTTCTTAGTTTGTTCAAAATGGATTCGATTTCTATGCTGCTATATTTTGGTGGTATATTATTGGTCGAATATAGCATTCCACCAGTTAGACCGATTAGAATTTCACGTTCTATTATTTTATTTTATTTGGTTCAACTAGCACATAGAAAGTTAACATCGACCCAACGATGTTTAATATCAAATTGTCAACCAAATATTCATTCATGGAGAAATCATCTTGGAATGAAATACCAATCAATATTGTAGATGATGATGTTCTACAGTTTATAATGGAATGTCCCACTATGCAGATGTTACATTTGTACGTGGAGATAAAGGCAAGTAACCATGATTTTGGTCTTGACGGGCCAGAATCAAATCTTTCATATGTCATTGAAGGATTGAGCAATATGATGGTCAATAATCAACCTTCTACTTCTAGCAGTCGAGATGTTGAGCAACAACGAAAATTATCCTTATTTTCGAGCATGGAAGTGGACCTTGGGATCAATATATAACCGACTCTTCTGAAGAAAATCCTATATATTGGCCAAACACAGCACAAGTTTGGGTATTACGAGAAGAAATTACACCAATTCATGATGTATTTGATCCTGATGTTGGTGGTTCGGAGTATACAATTATGTTGGCAGCAACTGATGTGTCAGCCACACATGACGGACTCAGAGATAGTCATCGAGATGTTTACAGGAGTGATAGTGAACCCGATAATTCATCGAGCGATTCTGGAGAACATGATAATGAGGCAGATGAGATGCATGATGAAGATGATGATAATGTCCATGCATTTCCCGGTGATGAGACAACATCCCTCGAACCACCTTATGGGGCGAGACATATGTAAGACGCACCATTTTTGCCAAGCACGAATGAAATGCCACCATTTTTTAATGCGGTCAACTGAAGAGCAGGTTCCTGATTCGGTTGATATACCTTATGGATCGCAAACCATATATATTACAACCCGGAGTTCGGAGTGCTGTCCGTGAACATGATTTTCAAGGATAAGAAAGATCTGAATGTATCTGTGAAAGATTACTCTATTAGAGTTGTCAGGCGTGAGTACTGTGTTGCAGACAGCACATGTACTCTGTGGAAATTACAGTGCAAAAATAGTTCTCCTACCGTAAGGTGTAAATGGGGTCTTCGAGCGTCTTTGAAGCCCAAAATGGGTTTTTGGAAATTAACAAAGTATGGTGGTCTCCACACATATATCTCGAGTAATGTTGGTATAGACAACCACAACTTGGACAGTAATATGGTGGCAAATACACTGCTGAGGATTGTACGATGTGATCCTTCGTACGAGATTAAGTATGTACGGTAGAATGTTAAAGATAAATATGTCTATGATATCTCGTACACGAATGCATGGCGAAGTTTGCAACGTGCAGTGGAAAATATTTATGGTACATGGGAGAGCTCTGTGTGTCTACTTCCAAAATACATGGGTGCGTTGTCAAAGTATAATACATGAACAATTGTGGAGTTGAGGCATTTAAGATCTAACAATCGGGCAGTGAATACATTGAATTATGTATTTTGGGCTTTCAAGCCATGCATAGATGGGTTTCGACACTGTCGCAGAATCATTAGTGTTGATGGTACTCATTTACACAAAGTATAAGCATAAACGTTGATCGTCGTCACTCTGGATGCCAACAGTCAGATATTACAGATAGCGTTCGGGATTGTTGATGAAAATCATACGACTCATGGAATTGGTTCTTGGTGAATATCGGCTGACATGTTATCTGTGGTGCAACCGGTGTATGTCTTATTTTAGATAGGCATAAGAGAATTGTGCGCGCAGTTGAGGATCTACCACTTTTTCAACCTCCTAATGGTGTGCACAGTTTCTGTCCAAGACACGTGTGCTCCAATTTTAATTCAAAGTTTAAAAATATCCATTTGAAAGATCTATGCTGGGAAGCAGGCACACAACATCAGAATTATAAGTTTGATGCCACAATGGAGGCAATCAAAAACCAAAAAATTGTGGCATATGGATATTTGGCAATAATTTCTAAGCAAAAATGAATTTTAGCCCACGATGGGGGTTGGCGTCGTGGGGTAATGACTACCAATATGTCAGAATGCTTAAATGATGTGTTGAAGGGTGCTCGAAGACTACCTATTTTCGCAATAGTACAATTGACCATTCAAATGTGCGTTCAATACTTTATTCAACGTGTCACCAAAACTCAACGTGTGAAATGCATGATTTACAACAATCAGCCGTGGCCCGATTATGCATATAAAAATATGAACAATGGTCAAGAAAATCCATTGAGCATCGTGTTACCCGATATGATGTACGTGATCAAACTGCTTCGGTTTCGACAAGTGGAAGACCATGTCGGGGGCAACATGTTCAAGTTGTCAGCATATCAACAAATGAGTATTCCTGTGGTAAATGGACGCTTTTTGGAATTCCATGTTCCCATGCTAAATGTACTGCCAAATATCATTCGTTGGATCCTACCACACTTATTCAACAATGGTATAACATGTCTCAATACTCAGCAACCTACATGGGAAAATTTAGTCATCTTACATACATTCGATACTGGGATCCACTCACATTTGAATTGAACCACAACCCTGTAGACGTGAAAGAAGAAGGGCCGGTAGAAATAGAACGAGTCGTTTGAGAAACGAGATGGATAGACTTGTTACTAGGGAGAGACAATTACAAAATGCAGAGAGGTAAAAATAATTATATTTTTATGTTATGCGAAAAATGTATTTGTGTAAATTATATATATATATATAATTATATATATACATATATATATATATATCCAATTTTAACAATTAAAAATAAAAATACTTTACATTTAATATACGATATAAAATATATTTTTATGTATATATATATATATATATATATGTATGTATGTATGTATGTATTTATTTATTTATTTATTTATTTATATATATATATATATATCCAACTTTAACAATTAAAAAATAGTTTTGTTGAGCCTTAAACGCATGGTTGTGTTTAATGCGCTAATTTATCTCCGATTTATTTTTGAGTTTTGATGATCAACAAAACTTGCATTTGTTGTACTAATATGTCTACTTAGTGTACAGGGTTAGATTGATAAATTGGTTGGGAAGACCAATGGAAGAGAACCCAAGTTATACAATAACATATGTGAGTTCATAGGACAAGTGGTATCAGAGCCATTTGATTTTTGTTTTTAAATCAAATCTTTTATATGGCTAATCTAGTAAATGAGTTTGCTCAAGGTCAATCGACAAATAGACCTCCGCTCTTCACGAGTGATAATTACGGATATTGGAAAAATAGAATTTCTCTATATATCCAATCCGTAGATTATGATCTATGAAAGATTATTGTGAAAGGTCCACATATTCCTTTAAAGGAAGTTGGGGAAATTAGTATCCCTAAAGAAATGGACGATTTCACTAGAGCGGACATGATTTTAATTTCATAAAATGCTAAAGCTATTAATATTTTGCATTGTGCTTTAGATATGAAGGAGTACAACCGGATCTCAATGTGCTCAACCGCTAAGGAGATATGGGACAAATTGCAAATTTTTCATGAAGGAACCAATCAAGTGAAGGAGATCAAGATTGACCTTCTACAACTCAAATATGAGACTTTTGAGATGGAGTCCGGAGAAGAGGTAGATTCCATGTTTATGAGGCTCACCCTTATCATAAATGAGCTTGCCCAACTTGGAGAGAAGTACCCTCCAAAGCAAATATGGAAGGAGAGCACTAAGAGCCTTACCAAAGGAATGAGATGCCAAGAGGACGGCCATCATCGAGTCCAACAAAGGGGAGAAAGCATCTTATGATCTTGATGAGCTCCATGGCACATTGGTGACTCATGAGCTAGAAGTTGCCACAGGGAGAGAAGTAAAGGAGGAGGATAGATCCAAAAGAAATGGGATCGCCTTGGTTGGAAGGAAAGACCATTCCGATGATGAAGAAGATGATGATGATGAAGAGATGATGTTGTTCACAAAGAAGTTCAAGAAGCTCTTCAACAAACATAGCAAGTCAAAGACCTCTAATGCTACCAAACAAGAATCCAAACATGAGGTAACTTGCTATAATTGTCAAGAAAAAGGCCATTATGCTAACAAATGCCCTAGGAAGAAGAATGAGGACAAAGGGAAGAAGAAGGCGTTCATAGCTACATAAAGTGATAGCGACTCCGATGAAGAAGAAACCAACCTTTGTCTCATGGCCAAAGATGACACAAATGATGAAGGAAATGAAAGCGATGATGAGGTACCATCTTTTGATGAACTTTTAGATTCCTATCATGAACTTATTGATGCTCTTGGCAAAACCAAGATAAGTAACAAATTACTCAAACTTGAGATTGCTAAGAAAGATGAAGAAAATAATTCATTGAAAAATGAATTAAATTCTTTAAAAATATCTTTTTGCAAATTTAATGAGAGTAGTTTAAAGATGAATGAGTTGCTTGGCTTGCAACGTTGTAGCTTTGATAAAGCCGGACTAGGCTTCTCAAGCAAATCTAAAACATTTTCAAGCTTGTTAGCTAAAGCCAAGCACAATTCTCCTACTTGAACTTATTGTTGCAAAGATGGCCATATTAAGACTAAATGTATGTTTGCTAGAATCCAATACCAACCTAATAAGAGGTGGAAATGGATTCCAAAAGTGCCATTGAAAGTTAACCCTCTAGGACCCAAAAATCAAATGGGTACCAAAGACCCCCTATTGTTAATTTGTTTTGTAGGGACAACCATGGATTGGAAGATGAAGGACCAAGCAACTCAAAGGAGGAGTTTATTCTATTCACCACCATCGAAGAGGCGAGAGGCGTTGGACCTATGACAAGAACAAACTCTTGTCATCGAGGGTAAAATTTACTTTTTACATGTCAAAAGAGCAATTCAAAATTTAATTGGCACAAAGTAATTGTGATCAATAAATACTGAAGCTCAATATTCATTGGAGTAAAATGCATAACCCCTTAGCATAATTGTTTAATGCATGATGTATGCTTATCTTTTTATAGTAAGTATCTTGATATGCCTTGCATTCAAATTTGAATATGCTATGTGAAAATGTGCAATTATATGATTTGTTATAATGCATTGATAATTTTATTGTTTATTGGGTATAAATGCATGAACATATGCACACATTGCAACATTTAGAATTTATTGTTGAGTGCCTTAAACGCATGTGTATTTCACTAATTGTTTTGATCTAATAGCTATTACATGCTTGGTGAGGACCATGTGTAAAGTTGTTAAAATATGGCTATGTGTCAACATATTTGAGCTATGTTTATTTAAATTTTTGCTTTTTGATTATCACAAAAAGGGGGAGAATTTTGTGATAAACTTGAACCTTAATACATGCATAGTTTAAAGGGGAGAGCTTGTGTATGCATGGTTTGAGGGGGAGAGTTATTTGTTTGATGCTTTACTTGTTTAACTTGTATGTGTTATGCAATTGTTAAGGGGGAGTCATTTTTTACTCACATTACAGGTATATTACTTATTCAAGTTTATCAAGTTTTGTGATCATCAAAAAGGGGGAGATTGTTGAGCCTTAAACGCATGGTTGTGTTTAATGCGCTAATTTATCTCCGATTTATTTTTGAGTTTTGATGATCAACAAAACTTGCATTTGTTGTACTAATATGTCTACTTAGTGTACAGGGTTAGATTGATAAATTGGTTGGGAAGACCAATGGAAGAGAACCCAAGTTATACAATAACATATGTGAGTTCATAGGACAAGTTTATATACCATATAAACAATTACAAATATTTAAGTAAATAATTCAAGACAAACATAATATCAGTATACAAAATCATACAACTACAATTGACCACCGGTTCCACAATCACGTTGCTTGCGATTTCGTTGCCCTCTACACGGACTAGTATTACTAGGATCATTTTGCTGTCTTGCAATCCTAGTTAGTTGGGACATATTTTCATCAGAGTAACTCGAAAACTAGATAGGTGTTGGAATGTTTCTCGATTGTTGCATCTCCTTAAAATATCTTTGGTATTCAAAACTCAATAGAGATGTATAATTATGAGCATGTGGGGATTGTGGTGTATAATAACATGCATTATCAAAAACAGCAGAGGGACCAGCAGCAATATCAAATCCACCGGAAGGCCAACAAATGATGCAAAACCACCAGAAGGCAAGTGATGCAAATCCATCAGCTGGCCCAGCAATTGAAGCAAATCCACTAAATTGGCCAGCAACAGTATCAAATCCACCGGATGAGCCAATAACATCAAAACCAACAGAAGCATCAAAATCACCAGATTGGCCAGCAGTGTCAAAACCACCGGATGACTCAGCAGGAGCAAATCCACCAGATGACCTCGCATGAATAAATCCACTAGATGACCCGACATGAGCAAATCCAACAGATGGGTAGAAAAAAATACACATATATGGTATTTGTGTTCAGTGTCATTATTGTAAAAGTGGTCTGGATATGTGTATTTTCATTTTGGTCCATATAAAGTTCTGGTGTTTTAATTATGGGGTACCAAAAAATGACTATGAAAATAGTAGGATGTAGTTTATGTAAAGAAAAGTGGTAATATACTTATTATAGGACTCTAAATAGACGTCAGGCAGACTGTTGCAGAGACGAGGCTCCAAATATCTTGTAGTTTTAATTTCATAATATTAAAATACAAATAAAATTATAAATTAACGTAATCCCAAAATACACCTATATAATGTGCCACCCTTGGGGAATAATACAAACCTTGGTATTTTAAAAGGCGTCAGGTAAATTGTTGCAGAAATGAGGGGGCCCAATATACGTAATCATATAATATAAACTTATGTCAGAGGTCTAACACAGACATGTACTATTGTGATGCCCGGGAATTAATGGTGTAAATCCAGGTGTGGTAATGATCCTTAATGGATTTTAATTGTGCCAATTATGAATTAATTGTGGTATTGGGACTCCCGAGGATTTAAATCTGGTATTTGGGGTCGTTGGATCCAAGGGTTGAGATTGTATTCTCATCGTGGTGAAAAACCTTGGAATTGGGTTTCTGGTGGGATCTGGGGTCCGGGGTGCTTTGAGTTGGGGCTGGTAATGAAAATTGAGATTGAGATATAATTATTGAACATAGATGATTTTTAATGAGTCATGATGTATTTGTGGAGGACTTGAAATTTTTGAGCCTTGGTGCTATATATACCAAGTGGACTCGATGTTCAGTCATTGCACGAACTTTTCCCTCTCTCTCTCTCCTCTCACTCACGCCATCCCCAACCCTTCCCCTTTTCTCCTTTGAGCAAAAATCGATGGAGGTTTGATTTCGAGGCCGGATTTCTCGAAGAAAAGTTGGTAATCTTCTTCCCCTCATCTTTAGCTTCGTATTGATTATGATTTTGTGGTATTTGGCTACGTGTAGAGTTGAGTTTGAGTTTTTGGTTTTTAAAGATTTTTGGGTTGTTGTGTTTGGGAAGGATTTATGATGCCTTTGTTGAGGATTTGAGATGTATGGGGTGTGGGGATGGTTACCTTTTAACTTAAAAACGCCATTTTTGGTTGAAAAATGTCGGAACGATCGATCACTAGGGTTGGGCGATCGATCGTCACCTCGTCTGTAAAATTTTGAGGAAGATGAACAGTGAGGCGATCGACCGCCTCAAATGAAGCCATCGATCGCCAAGGGGCAGTGGCCATTTTGAACAGTGAGGCGATCGACTGCCTCAAAGGAAGCGATCGATCACCAGGAGGCAGTATCAAATTTCATTGAGAGGCGATCGATCGCCTGGAATGAAGCGATCGATCGCCCATGCCTATTGTTGAGAGGCGATCGTTCGCTTGGGATGAAGCGATCGATCACCAGTGCCTGATTTGTGGGAATTATTTCGTGTTGAGTTTTCGATGCATGCTTCGCTCGGGGTCTTTTAAATGGTTAATCATCATGAATTGATGATATAATTGGAGGTCGTGAACGTGCTTAGGCACGTGATTGCATGCTTATAATTAATTTTGAGTTATTAATTGTGTTTAGCACGTACTTCACTGGGTCACGGGACTAAGACAATGTTTGATTCGAACTACGGAATTATAAGGTACGTAGAACGTACGAGCATAGCCTTTTATATTATTACGACTGTGAAATGTATGATATACTGTTATTGCCATAAATGGGTACGTATGGTGAACTATATGGTGCCGCTATGGAGCGTACATCGGTTATGATGCCGCCACTATTGGGCGTGCGAGGTAATGAGACTGTGAAATTAGTGGTTAGATATATGGAATATCTGTAATCATTGTTTAATGATTTGGTTTATTGATTTTGGTATTGTTATTGGGGAACGGATGAGTTAATCCTTGTAGTGATTAACTGGCCTTTGTGAAATTCATGGTTTTGGTTATTTTGAGAACATGAAAAGCATAGGGGATCCTGTATGAGGATGACACTATTCAGGGAGTGTGTTTTAAATTCACCGCTTTACATTCTGTAAATTATGTAATGTAATATTGCGATTATTGGATTGGTGGTATTGGTATACTCACCCCGTGTGGGGCTGTCTCTGTTGGGGAAGGTTAAACAGGTACAACTGCAGCTCCGGAGTTAAGAGCAAACTATAGATTGGAGGTGCTTCCAGGATCGAAGTACCAGTGATGGTATTGAGTAGAGTACCTTATGCATTAAATACACATTCATTCATTGGGTGCTCGCATGTGAGCATGTTTATATGTGTATATGGGTTGTATGAAGGGCATGGCTTTTCTCTTTTCATTTCATATGTGGCGTGTAATTAATGAGAAGAATTGCTAAATGAATTGAGAATATGCTAGTGTATTATAAGGGTGCATGCTATCCAAGTGGACTTGATTAGGGGAAATTGGACATTACATGGTCTAATGTAAGAAATTTTATTATTGGTATGTTATGCTACGGTAGCATGTGGTTCTTCCTCCCTACTTATATGATTGTATGCAATAAATACATCGGTTAATACACTAATAGTGGGTTAAGAGCACGGGGGTCCTTACATTAGTGGTATCAGAGCAGTGGTTTGCTCTTTGGGGCTGTTGAGGGCCTAGGAACATGTTGTTGGAAACGGGTAGCATATATATATGCATGATGGTAGTTAGTTTTGTGTGACACAACTATTTTACTTATGTATGTTTATTATATGTGTTCATAAATGGAATATGTTGTTGCTGACCATTGTGGTTGCAGGGTCATACGGGATATGAATGAGACTGTGTGGAATGGGGATCACCTCTTGAGTCCAATGGGCAAAGTGTACATGTACGGGGGTCACCTCTTGAGCCTACGGGGCAAAGTGGCACGTACATGGGAGTACCTCTTGAGCATGCGGAACAAAGTGATACATTCCTGATATTGCCGATGACATGTCGAAGCGATGATGCCGCTGTCGTGTCGAAGCGATGGTACATGCCGTTGTCACGTCGAAGCAATGATGTCGCTGTCATGTCGAAGCGATGATACTTGCTGATGTCATACCGTAGCGGTGAAAGAATATTTGCCGCTAATATGTAGAAGCGAAGAACACGCCGCTGTCATATTATAGCGAGGGATATTAATTGTCGCTGGTGTGTCGAAGCGATGAGTATTAATGCCGCTGTCATACCATCGCGATGAAGAATATTTACCGCTTATACCGATGGATATTATGCCGCTAATATGGCGAAGCGATGAGCTTTCCGCTGTCATATGATAGCGATGAAGAATATTTGTCGCTTAAGCGATGGATATTATGCCGCTGGTATGTCGAAGCGAGGGTAGCGAAGAGGGATATTTGCCGCTATATAGAGCTATGATATCATGAAGCTAGTTCTATGGCGATGGTTCATGCCGTCGGGTATATATAGCGATGGTTCATTCCGCTAGTTCTATTGCGATGGTTCATACCGTCGGGTATATATAACGATGGTTCATTCCGCTAGTTCTGTGGCGATGGTTCATGCCGCTGGGTATATATAGCGATGGTTCATTCCACTAGTTCTATGGCGATGGCTCATGCCACCGGTATATATAACGATTATCTATTCCGCTGATTCTATAGCGAGGGTTTACGCCGCTGATTCTATAGCGATGTTTTATGCCACTGATTCTATAATGAGGGATCATGCCGCTGATTTTTAGCGATGGGTTATGCCGCTATGTATGTAGCACAGGATTGTGCCGCCCTCGAGCGATGGTTGCTGAGCCCTATGTAAAATACACGCATAATAATATCACCTCCTCTAGTTTTGTAGTATATATATATAAAAAAATTATTTTTCTATTATTTGATATAAAAATATATTAGTAGGTGAGATAGATGTTATTTAAATTACAAATGTGTAATTTATATTGTTCAGATTAGACGAGTAACAAAAAAATCAATTTTATTCGTTCTTACGTAGTCTAGCGTCTTCCTTCTTTTAATAATTGAACTTTGTTACGACTTTATTTTAGCAAAAAAGTAAAGTTGCATAGTATATAAGATTCTCCATTAGCTTCTTTTTGCTTTTGGTGGTGGTTCTTCGACTTTTTTTAAGGGAATCCTAATGCCAACTTCGCGTGTGGTTCGAGGTGGTGATTATATAGTTGTATTATATATTTAATTAACATAACAATATATATTGACTTGTATGCATGTAGGAGGATTTCTTAAGCACCAAGTTTAAAGCATTGTCAAATGAACGTAGGGATGAGCTCTCCAGATTTACTGGGATGGATAAGAACTTATACTACTTTAGAAAGATTCAAGTCGAGTCGAGTCATGCTTGGCGCAAAAAAATTTATTTAACCCCTCCCCACTCGAGATAAATGAAAGTAGGGAGATATCTCAGCTACGATGCACGGACACTGACACAACAATACTGACACGGCGACGCGAATTTTCAAAATTTTCAAGATATGATTAGCTGAGACACGTCTGTATATATTTATTATTATATATATATATATATTATACATGTAAAATATTACAAAATACTAAAATTTACATTTTTTTTTACTTCAAAAACCATGTAAAAGCAACAAAAATATTCTTACCAAATTCAAGAAGCATATAAATAAATGCATGTCACTGAAATCATCGTAGTATAATTTATACCAACACCAAATACATATTACTTCAATTAACATAAAGTTTAACAATCTCGATCAAATAAAAAATAACACAAAAATATTCTTACTAAATTCAAAACGCATATAAAAAATGCATGTCACTAAAATCATCATAGTATCACTCATACTAACACCAAATGTATATTGTTTCAATTAACATAAAATTTAACTAACACGTTCAAATTTTATTTTAGGCAAAAAAATTAAATTGTACATTAAACCCCCAAATTTGTTCTTTTTGTGTGGACACGCCTATCGATCGAGTCCGACATGGGTGCCGATGTGAGGGGAGTGTCCGACAAGGGTGTCCGATTTTATTTTTAAAAAAAATTAAGGACACGCCACATGGCTTATCCGATACGTGTTCGAGGAGTGTCGTTTTCCTAGAAGTATCCACACTGCAGCAAGTGACTTTTAGGAGTGCACATGCAGTATATAAAGATATTTAGCCAAAAATAAGATTTAACAAATTTTATGAAAAATAAGATCAACAATATTAAAGAATTTAATATATGCGACAACCTACTCTTCTATACATGTTTGATGGTAAGTATTGCGTTACAGTTATGACAGCATAAGTATCAGATAGTTTATAATATTGACATTTGATAAATAGTTCAAATCACACATAATATGATCTGTAGAAACAATATAACTTTACATCGAACATAAATGGTTGTTTACGAAGCAAAAATTTCCATAACGAAGATCTGATCTAAACTTAGTACTTGGCTGATGTACCGTTTAAAATTTTGAGTTACATTATTACCGATAACTGTTTTAACTTCCATTTCATATGTTACGAGTGTTCCGATCAGATAGTGTAGCATTGGCCCCATCGTCCATTGCAAATAATTGTTTTAACTTTTCCATGAAAGAAGTAGCAGATGCCACGAGCAGGGTGTGAATAGGAGCATATTAAACGAAGGGCAGCCAAAGATCTCGAAAATCTTAGTTACGAATTTCTTAAAACTCTGAATTTCTTAAAAATTCATCTACTCACCTTACCCTGTCGCATCCTCCTTTCCTCAATCCTGGGTATGCTCCTGGGGTTGAAACTAGTTCAGCATGCAGTTGAATAGTGAGCTATATCTGTCCATGGACAAGGTCTTAGAATTCGCTTGATTGGTCTTCACTTACAATCTATGCACATTCTATATGTTAATGAATGTAAACACCAGTATATATTCGTTGCAAGTTCCGTACAGCTCTTATCTTTTATTTTACATGACGAGCCAATATTTGTTTCATGTTTCACCATAGAGCTACGCACCCTACAAGAGCCTTAACATATGAACCACCTCAATCGAGCCTTAACATATGAACCACATCAATAGAGCCGAACTCAATGAGACATGTTGCAGGTAGAAACTGATAGTGTCGATACAATAAAAGCAATAAGTTGTTCACAAAATTAACTTAAAAGAATTTCAATAGTTGATAAAAACTTGCGTATCACTCAGTCAGGAAAAAAAAAAAGATAATGACTAAGATCTAGGCTTCTCCTTCTTCTCCTTGAAGAGGGCAAGGAGTGATACACCAGACACCTTCACCACCTTGAATCTGACACCAGGAATATCTCCAACGGCATGACCCTTACGTCCGAAACCAGCAATCAACACTTCATCCTGTACAAATAACATATCAAGTTTAGACTCTAATCCTAAGGGCAATTAAGCAAATCAAAGCTGAGGAACTGATAATAGGAACTCACGTTTTCTTCTATATAGTTTAAACAACCATCATTCGGAACAAAAGCTGCAATCTTTTTGCCATTCTTAATAAGTTGAACCCTAGCACATTTACGAATGGCAGAGTTCGGCTGCTTAGCTTCAATGCCACTGCATATGTCAACAAATCCCAAGACAGGTTAAGCGTGTATGGAATGATAAGAAAAACTAGAAGGCCAGTGGGAATGAAAAATTTCACATTTTCTCAAGAACAATGCCCTTGGCATGAGATGACCCAGCAAATGGTTTCTTCCATTCATTCCCCAGGTGAGATTTCTTGTAGGCCTTGTCAGCCCACCTCTGCCTTCTGCGGTGGGACTTGAGCTTACGACCAGCTCCCATACCACGTGTCTTCCTATATGATAGATAGTAGACAAGATAATAAAGCCATTTAACAAGAGTAATACTACCCGTGAATGTTGTAAAACTAATTCATTATCAGGTGTCTACATGGAAATTCCATCTATGTCGAATCTTTCTTACCACAGAAAACTCAAATTGTGGATTAACAAAATAATTGACAACAAAAACCGCCTAATCTAAGAAATTATACTACAAGGTCAAAGCACGATCCGTGATTCAACATTCAACAATAACATGAAATTATGAATTCCATTTCCACAAATAAGTCTTCCATGCACCTTAGGTGCTATATCTCACATAAGAAAATACCAATTTACTCCATTAGGTACTATCCCAACATTGGATAAAAGTAAACAAAACCTCATTCGTCGTCAAATTCACCTCACGTGATTTGTAAAAATGACTTTCATACCATTAAATTACACGAAACAATAATATTCTTCCATTGATTAAAAAAATCAGCAATTGCACATAAACATTCGCCATCGCAACATCCAGTTCTTTTTATTTCTTTTCGGAACCAAATGCTTCATCACTTCAGAGCCAAAAAAACAAATGTCAAATTCTTCACTCTACAAACTGAATAACACAACACTCAATTTTTCCACTTTGACCAACAGTCCATTGATTCAGGAAACACAAAAAAAGACACGCATTCCGAAGATTATGTAATTACCCCATGATTGCAGAATCGAGAGACCAAAGCAAAGGAGGCTACGGAATCAGAGGATGAGAGTGGAACAGCGGCCGAATCCCAAGTGCAAAACCCTAATCAAATAAATAATTTAAAGTTTTAGGATATAGAAACTTGTCTGTAAGCTCATGGGCCTATGTTCGTTAGTAACGTTATCCTGTAAGCTCAGCCCAACTAGTGAAAGCCCAAAATAATAATTAGATAGACCCAAGGCCCACGTAGTTAAACCCAATTATTAGGTTTTAAAGCCCAAGACAACCATATGTTAGTATGTACTATGTATTATAATGTGAGGCCATCTTAAGTTTAGAAGCCTAATTACGTCTTCCATTTTGTTATTAGGAATTCCACTTGCGAGTGTGAACCTGAGGTTTCTGGGATTATAGAACTCTTGTGGATTTCTTTGTAGAGCGACAGCCTAAACCTATCCGTCAAATTAGTGGGTTTCAGCCCTAAACAGACCAACCCGTTTGGGTTGGCGGATTGAGCAATTAATTAATTTATAATCAATTTTGGATTAATTAATTAAATGTGATTTATTAGTAACTTATTTAATAATTTTAATTCATTAAATATAATAAAATAATATTTTATTTTTTAAATTTTTGGCAGGTTGGCACGCGACAAATTATCAATTGGGACATCTACTCGTCCCTTCGAGCTAAATGGATCCATCATATCTATTTGAGGAATGTGGATTTCTAATCTTTGTCTACTGGATTCTCCTCTCGCACCTCGTGATGAATTGATTCAACTTGCAGGTGATGCTTCTGCACGGATTATCTGTAAACCTGCATCCGTGTTCAAATTACAAATGTGGGTTTCATTGATTGCAGACCATTCCGAAGATTATGTAATTACCCCAGACAACAACCAAAAATGGGGTCTGTAAGCTCATGGGCCTATGTTCGTTAGTAACGTTATCCTGTAATTCAGCCCAACTTAATAATAAGGCCCATTTTATTAGAAAGCCCAAGAGCTATGTATTATAATGTGAGGCCATCTTAAGTTTAGAAGCCTAATTACGTCTTCCATTTTTTATTAGGAATTCCACTTGCGACTGGGATTATAGAACTCTTGTGGATTTCTTTGTAGAGCGACAGCCTAAACCTATCCGTCAAATATTTTTAAATTTTTGGCAGGTTGGCACGCCTGACACGGGACCTTCCTCGGGTTGGGCTTGTTTGGGCTGGCCAACCTATTTAGGTCAGACTTGCCCATTTTGACACATCTAATTTTTTGGTCTCCACAGCCACATGCAATCTTTTTTTGCAGGGAAGTTGAATTTATTTATACAGTTTTTCAAGGTGTGGAATGCTTTTGATTTTCCATCTTAGCAATATCTTTTGGCATCATTGCTAAAATTTACAACATATGTATTTTTGTTTGGTCCTCCTTATGTTTGCCAAAGGAGAATGGAGTTGATGTGCTTACGTGATCTCCAGAGTTTGAACAAATTATCTTCTTTCTAATTGGGACATCTACTCGAACAAGGAGTCCCTTCGAGCTAAATGGATCCATCATATCTATTTGAGGAATGTGGATTTCTAATCTTTGTCTACTGACACATTGATTCTCCTCTCGTTAAAAAGATTTTATCACCTCGTGATGAATTGATTCAACTTGCAGGTGATGCTTCAACTGCACGTCTTCTCCTCGATTCTTGGTTTTCTGATCGCTCTCTTGTTTTAGTTGTTACATCACATCAACTTCCAGTTATTGTATTAATGATAGACAAACTCAAGATCTAATTTAATGAAAGTGAGCTATAATTTTCTCAACCAATAACTGGTAATATCTATGCTACAGCGACCATTAATGGATGACTGTCACCCAATGCAGCTGTTGTCATTGGATTGAGTTGGGGCGCCACCTTGTTCTGGTGATTGGGGGTGAATTGCACACCTGTGTCTCCATCTCCACCAACAAGCATCTGATTCAGGCGGAGTTCTTTGATCTGAGAAGAGTAAGCAGACCATTTGTGTTATGCTACATTTGCCCCAGAAGAGTAATAGCAACTTCTGTTCTGTTCAAATGGGAGCGAAGTTGAGTTTGGGCAGTGTTTCTCTTCGTTTTCATTCTTGCTCTTGCTGGTAAATTTGAGATTATCTCAGTTAATAGTTTAGCTCTTTGCAGTTGTCGTTTTAAGTTGTTGCTGAATTACTGCATAAATTTGTTGTTCCAAGTAAACAGCAACTGCCATCCCATTAAGGAACCGCGGTTAAGATAGTTGAATCTTAAAGGTTTGTGGGTTTGAAAGGAACAATGATATATTATCCGAGGAAATTCTGTAGAATTAGACTTCATTCTAAATTTTTAATCTTTGACACTCATTTCATATTAGTTCATCAAGCAAATTGTTTGTCTTTCCGATGGTAGATACATAGCATATCACGAGACGGGAGTTCCAGCCAATGAAGCTAGATTTACCATTATAATCTCGCACGGTTTCCTTTCTTCTCGACTTGCAGGTACCAGGCTTCTGTAATTTATTGAATAAAAAGTGAAATATTATGGACTGGTTGAACAATGAAATGACAGGTATACCTGGCATTAAAGTGTCGTTGCTGGAAGAATTTGGTGTAAGGGTAATTAGCTATGATCATCCTGGTTTTGGAGAGAGCGATCCTCATGGTACCCGAAATCGTAGTTCATCAGCTCTGTTTATGTCACAATTGGCTGATTCGGTGGGAGTAAAAGGAAAATTCTGGGTTCTAGGATATTTGAGTGGCTTGTTGCACGTTTGGGCTGCTTTAAAATGTATTCCAGATAAAATTGCTGGTAAAGATCTTGGAGGATACTAATTCATATTGAAATGATCTTTCCTATTATAATTTGAAATGAAATTACTGTTTTGACTGCAGGTGCCGCCATGTTTGTGCCAATGGTGAATCCAAATGAGCGGGGCATGACCAAAGAAGAGATATCGAGAACATTGGGGAACTGGACACGCAGAAAAAGATTGTTGTACTATCTGGCTCGAAGGTTCCCAAAGTTCCTCAGTTACTTTTACCGACAAACATTTCTCTCAGGGAAGCGTGGTTGAATAGATAAATGGTTATCTGTATCACTTGGAAAGAAGGTAAGTTATATAGCCTCCTTGTCTGAAAAAAACATACATATTTTGAGGTTTGATTATCTATTGAGAAGGGAATGGGATAATAAATTAACTGAATTACTTGAAAACTCCGTGATCCAATGAATTTGCTACGTAAAGCGATGTTAAAAAACAATAATATACTCATCCATCACCTTATATTTTATAAAGAAGACTTTTTGTCGTGGATGTAGGCCTTAATGAATGAAACTCGTAAATATTACTCTTTCGTTGATCCAGGATAAAGATCTCGTTGACAAACTCGCCTTTGAAGAAATCTGGCACAGAAATGTCGAAGAATCAATCTGCCAAGGCAACAAAAGACCATTCGTGGAGGAAGCTATGCTGCAAGTTTCAAACTGGGGTTCTAGCCTCACGGAACTTCAGACGCAGCGAAAATGTCCAAGAAAAGGCATTCTCCCTTGGCTGCATTTCATGCATGGACTACCCGAATGTGAACTAACTGGATTTCTTGGCTCAATTCACGTATGGCAGGCCAGTATCTATTCATTGCATCTATTTCCCAGTACTTTTATATTCGAATTTAAGCATTATAACCTCAAAAGGCCTTTTTTTGCAGGAAATGGATGATATGATGGTTCCGCCATTAATGGCTGATTGCATTGCCCGTGTGCTACCGAATGCAAGTGTTCATTGGCTTCCAGAAGATGGTCAGTTCTCATATTTTGTCCTCTGCGATGGATGCCATCGGGAAATATTATCGACCCTTTTTGGTGTCCTGCAAGGTCCACTCGATGCTATAGATAAAACTCCAACCAAACAAGACGAAAAAGAAATTCGGGATGAGGCAGATACTGCTTCTGTATGAAACATTACTTCTCTTTGGCATATGACAACAAGGATCGATGTTCCGATTCTTAAAACGGAGCATGGAACCCCTCCCCCCACCTCCCATCCCTGTTCATCTGTTTTGGAGATGGTTTATATGCACAACAAGAGTCCATATGAAAGCAGTCTACTCTATTGTCTTCTTGCGCGTAGAAAACTTTTTCTGCCCAGTACATTCCATGACTTCCGTGCTAAACGTATGCTCCTTGTTAATTTTTATAAATAAAGAAAAGAATCTATTAGAAAAAACTTGCATTTGACATGAACTTCAGAACAGAGACAACAAAAATTTAAGCTATGCTGGCACCAAAGTAATTATCATATATTATAGTCCTCATTTCCAGGTTTGGTAGAAATTGATTCCCTTTGAGGCCTGTGTTTCCTCCATTTTTTCTTCTGTAGAGACGTTATCCAAGCCGGTACTTCGCACCCGGAAGCTGTCATGACATTAGCTACATTCCTCAAGAATGGAACATCAGCTTCAGTGTATAATGTTATCGCCTCTCCACGTCTCCCAGCCCTACCCGAACGACCTGTATGAATGGTCAGAAAACTTGGTAAAACACAAGGAATGGTTTTAAAAGTATACAAATAGGCTATAGTAGATAGATTTCAATGTAATGAATATGCCAGCACTGCGTCCTATACTTGTGTCTGCTGAGTAGAGAATAAATAATTTATGAAATTGAGGATTTACTGTTATACCAAAAAAATATAGCTGATAGTGACTACCAAACTTGTGAGGTATACCCCTTAATGAAAAAAACTTCAGGGGAGATTTCAATTAGCACGTATGTTCTGATTGGGATGGTTATGAGAGTGTTCGTTTGGATTTTGCCATGTCATATGACTTAGTCCTATCGAATACATGGTTGAAGAAGAGGTCCTCTCATCTTGTTACTTTTAGAAGTGGGTCTAGTGCAACTTAAATAGATTCCTTTTTGGCTAGAAGGATGGATAGAGTTAAATGCTTTGACTGTAAGGTAATTCCAGGAGAGAGTGTAGTTACCCAACACCGAGTTTTAGTTCTAGATGTTAGGATTAAGAATATGGCTACTAGAATTAAACATAGTTAGAACCTAGAATTAAGTGGTGGCAGTTAAAAGAATGTAACTTTGGAGCTTTTGTAGAGAAGGAAGTCGAGGAAGTTATTTGGACGCCAAGAGATGATCATGATACCACCTGAAACAAATGGCTCGTGGCATTAAGATGGTAGTTAAAGAGCTCATTGGTGAGTCAAGAGGATATGCTCCACCAGATAAGGACGCATCATGGTGGAATGAAGGCGTAAAGAAGGCTATTCGAATCAAGAGGAATTCTTACAGAGAGCTGAAGAAGAACAACAACAATGGGGCAACCTTCGAAAGGTATAAGCTTACCAAAAAAGAAGCGAAGCCAGCGGTTCAAGATGCTAGAGCTAAAGTCTACAAAGAAGCGTACGATAAATTGGATACCAAAAAAATCAGAAAAAGATATCTATAGGATTGCCAGAGCGAGGGAGAGGAAGACGAGACTTATGTGCAGTGAAATGCATAAAAGATGAAAACCATAAAATCTTGGCTAGAGATGAAGACATCAAAACAAGATGGAATAATTATTTTAACAGCTTGTTCAACGGTGGCTTTAGCCAAAATTTAGGTGATCTTAAACATCAATCAACATGATGCAAATCGTGAGTTTACTCGCAGAATTAGAGAAACTGAGGTTAAAGAAGCTTTGAACAAAATGAAAGCACGAAGAGCAGTTGGTCCTGATGGAACCCCTATTGAAGTATGGAGATGTTTAGGACCGACGGAGATAAAGTGGCTAACAGATCTATTTAACAAGATTTGGAGGAGTGACAAAATTCCAAATGAATGGAGAAAGAGTACTCTCATCCATATCTATAAGAACAAGGGTGAGGTGACATTCAGAGTTGTACCAACTATCGTGGTATACAACGCATGTGTCACACAATGAAGCTTTGGGAGAGGATAATTGAATGTCGTTTAAGGAGGGAGGTTAAGATATTGGAGAACCAATTTGGGTTCATGCCAGGACGGTCAACTACTGAAGCTATCCATTTACTTCGCCAACTTGTCGAGCGCTATCATGATAGGAGTAAAAATCTGCAACGATCTTTATAGACTTGGAGAATGCCTACGATAAAGTACTAAGGGAGATATTATGATGGACTTTGATGAAGAAAAAAGTTCACATCAAGTATGTCAGTATAATCAAAAACATGTACGACGAATTAGCATCCAATGTGAGAACGTGCAGTGGGGTGAGAAGTGAGTTCTCGATCACTATTGGATTGCATCAAGGGTCTGCATTGAGTCCTTTCATGTTCGCCCTAGTGATGGATGAGATAACAAAAGACATACAGACTGAATTACCTTGGAACATACTTTTTGCTGACGATGTTGTGTTAAACAACGAGATAATGGCAGGGGTAAAAGCCAAATTGGAGTTATGGAGAGACGTTGGAATCAAAGTGTTTTAGATTAAGTAGGTCTAAAACGGAATATATGGAGTGCAGATTTAGTGGTCGTTCCTTTCGGGATTCCGGTGTTGTAGCACTCGGTGGCCAAGAGGTATCGATGAGCAGCAAGTTGCGATACCTAGGTTCAGTTATCCAAAAGGATGGAGAGATTGACAATGACGTTAACCACATGATTCAGGCTGGTTGAAATGGAGAAATGCCACCGGAGTTCTATGCGATCGTAATATCCCGCTGAAATTGAAGGGAAAGTTTTATAGAACCGCCATTAGACGCCATTAGACCCGCAATATTATATGGGACGGAATGCTGGGGACTGAAGAGGAATCACATCCAAAAGATGAGTGTGCCAGAGATGCGTATGCTTCGTTGAATGTGCGGTAAAACCGGAAGAGATAAAATACGGAACGAAGATAATCGAGTTGAAGTAGGTGTAGTTTGTATAGAAGAGATGATGCAAGAAAGCCGCTTACGTTGGTTTGGTCATGTTCGACGTGGCCCAGCAGTGCACCTGTGCGTCGAGTGGAGTCCATGGATTTTGGCCAGTTCACGAGAGCGAGAGGACGGCCGAAGAAAACATGGCTCGAAGTTATACGCAAAGCCTTGGAGTGCAAGGGGATTACAGAAGATATGTTGACCGATAGAAGCGTTTGGAGAAGACTGACGCATGTATCCGACCCAACTTGATTCTCTCTATTGCTCATGTAGCCTACCCCAATTCATTGGGATTAAATGCTTAGTTATTGGGTGATTCTCTCTATTGCTCATGTAGCCTACCCCAATTCATTGGGATTAAAGGCTTAGTTGTTAGGATTAAAGGCTTGTTTTTTTTTTTTTTCCAGTGACCACAAAACTAAAATCTTTTAACGTGGGACCAACAGATACTACCAACAATCTCCTCCTACAAATGCACTTTGCAACTAACGTGAACGAGCACGTATCCGTAGCCCTGATACCATTTACATAATTGAACCACTACCACGATATCAAAACTATAACTGGTGACAGCGTTACTCAAAGTCTTCTAAACTGTATGACAATTGAAGCACTGACTGTTGTGCCACATATACAGGCATACTGGACAAGATGATTGGAACAATTTTTCAGCAAAAATGAGGACGCTAGATCAAGAATAAAAGAACCAGTGAGTTCAACATTTAACATACCAATCCTGTGAATGTATGCAGCAGCCGAATCTGGAAAATCATAGTTGATCACACAGTTGACGCCTTTAAAGTCCATTCCACGGGCAATAACATCAGTGGCAATCAAAACCCACGTTTTTCCTGATCGAAAGTTGTCAACTGCACTTTCTCTCTACATCGAGTTATTAGCGTTATGGAAATTCTGAAGCTAAAAAATTCAATCATCACAACCACTCATTCAACAATTTACCTGTATTTCAGAAAGATCAGCATGTATGACATCAGCTCGAACATCGTTATACTTCAGCTCGTCGTAAAGCTCCTTAGCTCGCTCTTTGTTTTGGACAAAAATTAACACAGGTGGGTTCAAACTCTGCAACAAATGTTTGGTCATCTCAAATGATTCTTTGTTAGTACTCTCCAATTACAGGAGGAAAACATGAGCATCCTTGTATATAAATAGGGCCAAGTACAGTAATATATCAAAAACAAACTTCTAGATTAACTTTTATATTGGTAAAATAAGGAACAGAGGAAATTGGCCAACTAGGATGTAATATTTATACCTCTGCAAAGCTTTGACGAAGAGCAAGAAGCTTGCCCTCCTCACTTCCTACGAAAATGAGCTTTTGCTTGATTGATTCAGAAGCAGAGTTTCTGTTCAAATATTTAAGGAGTAACAATTCAGCCCCAACAAAATTATTTTTCTATGAACAGGAAATGATAAATTTGACAAAGGTTTCTCCTTCTGTCCGCCAGCAGCTTAGGATAAATGCATAGATCCCATTAACAAAGGGATAAATTCAATTCTTGCTGTCTCTAAAGGGTAAATTCTTACTTTCTGCCAATGATAACTCGGACAGCATCATGCATAATCGTGCGTGCAAGCTCTTCAACAGTATCAGGTAAAGTAGCACTGAACAATGAGCGTACAATAGAAGGATTTGAGCATGCTTTGACCACTGCATCAACCTGCTCGACCAAGCCTAACTCAAAAAGCTTATCAGATTCATCCAAGACGAGAAATTCAACCCTGGACACAGCAAAAAGACAAAAGATCTAACAATCTTAAGGATATTTCTCAAAATCAGAGTTCAAACAGGAATTCCAGTTCTCACTGGTCCAAAACTTGAAATTTATATTCAGGCTCGGAACAAGAAGAAGCGGCTTAGTGCGCACACACTCGAGACTCAAGATTTCTAGTTTCCACTCGAGTAACAGATAAAAGAAATATTAGGCTTCAAGGAAATGCTAAGTACAAAATGTTTGGCAGCATAATAACACAAATTAGAAACTATCATTTTTTATTAGTTCTTAGTTTAAAGTGAGAGTGCTATTAATTTGGACAAAATCCATATTTCAATCACAAATTTTGGCAGTTTGGAGAAGCCTAGACATTAAGACCTGACAGAATCTTACTTGCTCAAATCAAGTTTCCTTTTGCGAATAGCAAACTGCACCCGAAAAGGTGTAGATATGAGAATATCACAGGGCAGCTTTGAAAAATCAGCACTTTTAGCAAGCTGTTTGGTCATTAATTTAATGTAAAATTTCTTTCCGTTGGTCAACTTCTTGCATTCTCTTGCTGTCTGAGCAGCTAATTCACGAGTAGGGCAAAGAATCACCGCCCGAACACCATCCTTCGAAGCATGCTGATGACAAGAGATTGCTAAGTAGAATTTTTCAAAAAAAAAAAATGTTACACATAAAGACCTCATGCGTTATTCATACCTGAAGTTTCATAAGTATTGGGCAGACAAATGCAAAAGTTTTTCCAGAACCAGTTGGAGCACATGCGAAACACTCTCTTCCCTGGAAAATTTTAGAAGCATAAAATCATTAAAACATAAAAATACTGCAATACACACAAACAGCAGGGCAACAAAATTTAGATAAGCATGGAAGCTCATAATTCCAAGGCGTGTGGCAGCCAGTGGGCCAAAAACGAAAACAAAACTAAACTACATGAGAAGCAACAGCACAAATGAAAGATCATACAGATAACATGACTGGAATAGCCTGCCTTTGGACGGGTGTTGGTTCTTCAAAACCCAGATCAACCAAATTGCGCAGTAGGTATGATTTGCAATTATACCTGCATAGAAGAAGTTTCCACTAAATCTATTTCAAAATAATTTGGTAAAAAAATACGGGTAAAACAATATGAAGCAATTGATAGCTGCACAAATTCCATTCTGACAATGTCTCAAATCATTTAAAAAGGATCACACAATATGATAATAGCATTCATCAAGGGAAAAAAAGACACATCTTAATACTCGGCAGACACCTCTCTGCAATTATCGTTTCGGTATAAACAATGAAATCAAGTTCTTTCATACATAATAAAACAACCAACTATGATTAACTTAATACATAATCACACTTCAAGTTTGATAATGTCCTTTACGTGGCATCGAAGTCTGGATTACTGTGTTGTTCCATTTGTTCATATCAGAGTGTTCTATGATTGTTTGGCAATAAGCAAAGTTTCATTTATTACGTACAACAAAATATACTCCTTTTTTATCAAAATGTCAGCTCACAATAGAATGATAGATAACGATCTTAATTGAAGTGTGTAACTGAAACAGCCAGATCTCACATTATTCTTCATTTTATTTTACTTTCCGACAACTGGTGAAAGATTATTTGATGATCGATTTAAGAGGAACCTGTGATTTTAAACCTGTGATTCACAGGCTCATTTCTGGACTTCCGTATCATACTATTTAGAGTGTTTTTGGACAGAGAAGCCACAACAAAAACGCACTTTTAGGGGGGGGGGAACTATGTTAGGACAGAAAACTTGATATAAAAGAATGCTTAAAAAGAAAGAATTCAAAAAATGTTGTTTTTAGAGCTTCAACTTCAAAGGATAAAAAAACTCTATTTTAATATTGAACATTAAACACAAACACATTTTCTTTTTCTAAAAAAAGTTTAAAAAATTATTTCTTAATAAAAACTCTTTTTAAGCCAAGTGCTTCTATATCCAACGTGCTCACAGTCAGACATTCTCACTTAGACGTATAGAGGATAGTTTAAAGAACTAGGAAATGGAACCAATATTGGATGGCAGAAATACAAAAATCTAAAAACCGAAACACAAGGAACATTCTAATGAGAAATAATAAATGATCATTTCTTACCGTGATCGCAACTCCGCGAAGCTCTTCTGAAGCGGCGACGGAATATTTTCCCCAGAAACATGAATATTATGCTTTTTCCGAAAAATAGCATCCCTCTAACAATAATGAATAAAAACACCACAAGTAAATTATTGTGTTAATTCACCTGCTTTAGCTTTTGCATATAGACCAAAATTCAAAAGTTTCTAGCAACAAAATACTATCATGATATCTCGTTCCCTATGCAACTGTGATATTCATATATGTATAAAAATATGATGAAATCGATAAATAAATAAGCGCGAATTATAAAGAACCTCCAATCGACGATGATACTCCTTCTTTCGGAGTAGAATTTCGACTTCATTCCCGTCACCTACTTCATCTACAGCTTTCAATTTGGAACGTTTAAACACATTGAAGCCTTCAACTGGATCTAAAAAAAACAATTAAACGGAAAAACAAAATTAGTTCATGACACCAAGCTCCACACCTTCACTTATCCAATCCCCAATCACAACAGCTCAAATACCCATAAAATTTCATTACAGCATTGGTTATATGCTTTTGCAATTTGCATTATAGTCCAGCTCACCTAATCAGTTACGACTAATACATTCCTCCTAAACAGTGAAACAATATCACCTCTCAAACAAAAAGACTTTCCAAATTAGTTTGTTTCATACATTAACACCCATAAAACAGGGGGATATAGAGGAAAAATACCTGAACCAGCTGCTTTTCTTTTCCTCTTCCTATCAGGACGTGCTACCGTGCCTTCCTCCGATTTAATATCCCCATTTTCAATCAAACTAGGTTTCTCCGCAATACCATCATCCTCTTTTTTCACCTGTTCGCAGTGGCATTAAAAAAACTAAATTCAAGAAAATTTAACACACTACAGAGCTACGGATTCAAGAAAACGTGCAGCGACATTCAATTCTAATATACAAAATGGCATGTTTACTTGATTCTGCACAATTAATTCTTACCTTGAATCTAGCAAAATCAGTGGAAAATTTCTTGCGATTGAACTTGATGCCAGAGAACAGAAATGAGCCGTCCTTTTCCATCAATGTTTGTAGAAAAATTAACACAATAATTTAAAAATATGCCGCAAAGGTCGTAATTTTTATTTTTATATTGTTTTCGAGGTATCAATTAGATAGCTACTCAGTATTTTTTGATGTATCGAAGGCTTGCTGGGAATTAGGGTTTTAGCTCGCACACTGCTCAATTTGGAGGGTTTTTTACCTTGCATATATATTGATACCATGCGAAAGAGAAATATATTATCCGACCTCCCGACTTAAAAAGGTCAAAGTGATCGTCTCATCACTAATAATATTCTCGATCTCCCGACCTAAGAAGGTCAGAATATAGATCATTCAACATTAATTCAGAAACACCAATGTACCGACCTCCTAACCTGATCACCATTTTGTCTTCGAGATTGTCATACCTTCAAGGTCAGAAGATCCACTGCTCCGAGATCCCATCTGACTAACCGGAAAGGATGCTCATCGACCTAGAGAGTTTCAGACTTCCTACCTCTAAGAATATGTTGACCAAGTCCACACTAATCGGGCACGTCCCGAGATTTCAGGGAGTGGGCATGAGTAATGGTTTTATCAGTTGGCAGGCATGTTCCTAAATTCCGGGGATCATGGGAATCGTGGTTTTACTGCTCTGAGATACACGTTCGTGAGGTAAACTCTATAAATAGTGAATCAATACAAGATTTCAGGTATGCATTTTTCCCTATACACACCTACATACAACAGCTATTCCCTTACAGATTTTTCTCATATCTCCCGTCACCTGACTTGAGCGTCGGAGGGACCCGCCGAAAAAATCTTCTGGGACCCTTCTAACATCTTGTTTCAAATCTTAGTAGGTATGTTCAAGATCTACCTTTGTTATTTAATTCCCTAAAGAAGATAATGAGAGCTAATCCAACTTCTCACTGATGCTTAGAGGTCATCATATATATATTCACACCGATGCATAAAAATAAAAACCTAATTTGGACACTGGAATTGGCCTTAAAAAAGAAATAAAAGGCACTGGAATTAACTTAAATAGGAAAAAGAACACACATATGATTTTATTTTTTTTTGAGAGAGTGAGGGGCTAAATATTTTTTCACACTGCGATATTCGAACTTAAGTCTCTCTAAAGTGCAATGGGTTCTTACCAGCTGGGCTAGGCTCAAGAGCTCAAAACACACTAGAATTAAGTATTAAGTATTAAGTATTAACGTGTCTCAAGTCTCGACCCAGTTATGGATTCGATGATTCTAAAAAATAACCACCGCCACTCGGCATGAAGATGTTATGGTAGAATGCACGGGTTTGGGGAGTGACACATGCATTCTTTTGTTTGGAATGGGTTAGTCGCGATAACTCCCCTGTTTTGCTTAGTGGATATTTTTCTTTAATTTCTAGTTATCTAATATATGTGTTTGGTAGATATTTTCTATGTGGTTGTTCTAGTGTGTATGTTTAAGAATCTCTACCTTTCTGGTCATGGTTGGGTGACCTACTTGACGACCATCGGGGTACTATTTGACACTGTCAAGTTTATTTGTTCTATGTACCTCTTTTGTTGTGTTGGTAGTGTCTCTTGATTTATGTATTACTGTTTGGGCCTCGCTTGCTTTTATTATTGGGCGTATCAGTTTCGCATGCCAACCAGTGGCGTTCAATGGTTGATGGTTTTTCTTTAGGGATGTGGATATGAGAGACTGCTCGTTTGGTGGAATTCTATCAGTTTTGTTCTCTTGTCTATCCGTTATTGTACCTTCTGATCTTTTCGAAGGCAGTTCCCATTTCAGACCTAGTGATGGACTGTTTGGTTTGTGGGGATCTGATGTAGCTTGGGTAGTCGTTGCTCCATACGGGTCAAGCTACTGCGCTTTTGCTGTGACTTTCAGTCTTCATTAACCTTTTTATGTTTAGTTGTCGTTCAGGCCTAGATTTCTGATGGAAGTTATATTTATTGTACTTTGGCTTGTTTTAATATAAATTATGCTTTTAAGTTACATAAAAAAAGGTTAATTTGATTAAAAAATTATATGTAAAAATTTAAATTACATTTATATAAAAATTATATTCTTTGTTTAATTTGCTACGATGGTTTTGGACATTACAGTATTTTATTTGATTTCATCTCATATTTTATTTTTGCTCTTTTAAAAATTTTATTAACTAGTGAACGTGAAGATGAATCGAACCTGAGATGAAAACTATTAAGCCATGACCAATTGACCATGTTTCTTATTAGTAGGCCTTCGTCAATCGAGCAAATACATTAAGTATGTCGGTGTTTTTTGCAGATTCTAGCCCAAATAAACCTTACCCTAGCCCACAATCTACTTTAAGTTCTTCATGCTTTTTGAGTTGATTTTTTTGTGGGCTTTTGAATTATTTGCGGTTAAATGTAGAGTCGAGATTTTGGGACACAAGGTGCTACTCTGGCTAGAGGCCTTGGTAATTACTCAATATTTGGTTCTGTCTCGGGAGTTCATATGTTAAATTATTATTATAGATGCCAAATTATCTCAAAGTAGAGGGGTAAGGGGTTTTGTTGTTGAGAACGAAAAAAGAATTTGATAGTTTGTAATTTGATAGTTTGTAGGGTTCGAATCCCTCCTCGCCCACAATCGGCCCAAAAGGGAAGTATGTCATTTTAGAAAATTATTTTAATTTTTAAAATAATATTTTTTGTGTTTTCTGATTCACACAAACAGGAATATAGTTATGTAAGCATCCTGTCTTTCATTATATAACTAAGCATATTGATGTTATATTTCATTACATTAGAGATGTTGTTGCCAAATGCTTAATTTATCTTGAGAAAATACTTTAGTTTAATCCTGCTGATATGTGTACTAAGTGTTTGCCCCTTAGTAAGTTTCAATCATGTTTAAAAATTTTAAAATTTGATACTGGTGTTGATGAATTGTTAGTCTTTTGGCTAGTGTTTTATAACATGCTTTGTGCTCGTTACAAAACTGTTACCCTGATTACTTTTCCTCTTTAACTTGCCGTGTGCTTATTATTATTTTTTCTTTGTCTTTACTGTGTGTTTTGACAGGAACTTGGTCCACACAATTATTTTGTGTATTGTGGAGACCATAAGGCGATGCTGATATCTGCTTGTGTGTTTTTCCTAAGTCTGAAGAGAAACCAGTATTGGGCCAATGTGGAGATTTGTTGGATTTGTGGCCCATCTAACCTAAGCTCATTAACCCCTTAATTAACCTACCCTAATCTGATTATTATAAACCCCCACTTATTCTTAAATTAGTGCACGCCTCCTTCAATTCTGAGAACCCAGTAAATGCACCCCTCTTCCCCTCTTTGAGTCAGATGTGCGCCTCCTTTTTCTCTTGAACTTTCAGACTCTCTCTCGCCCATTTTCGTCTGCTCTTTTTCTTGGTGATTCCCGGTTTGGACTTTGTGTCCTGTTCTTGCCGGTGGGGTTGATGGTGGTTCTGTGTGTGAGCTTTGTGCTATGGTGGTTCTGACTGTGGTGCTCGGTTTCTGGTGCTGTGCGTTTGAGTGCTTGGTGACTGAGTGGTGGTTCTGACCGTGTGTTTTCTTGCTCGTGTTGCTTTGTGCTTTCGGCAGAACTCTGGTGGTGGGGTGTTGTACCTTCAAGTCTTTACCATAGTTTCTCGGAGTGACGTAGATTGGGGAAAATAGCAGATTTGAGCTGAACTCTATATCATTTTCAAGATTAGTATTATATTTGTATATCTGTGTATGTGTATTGTTCTATGAATTTGCAGGTACACATTATGATACCAATGCGGATATCCTACTTGTTGGGTTTCCGTACCCCGGCGCCAGATCCAAACGCAGCGGAAATAATACAATAAACAGATCTGACCCGGGGACGGTCGATCGCGCCTGATTCATATATTAACAAGCATAAATCGAATAAATGCACGAAAAGGAATTACCGTTCACCGACGTGAATCTGATAGCGGTGACCCTCGAGTCCAACCAACCTGACCAGATCTACAAGCTCAGCACCAGTGCTAGTTTGGTATGAACTTTTAGAGAGCGTGAATTGATTGAGAGTGATTAGGTCTTTTTCCTTCTGATACAAATGTCATATTTATAGTTGTATAAGCTAATTGGGCCAGGGTTAATATAAAGCCCATTGGCCAACGATTGGCTTGTAGGTTATGCTAACAATCTCCCACTTGCCCAAAAGCCAAAACAAAACTACAAACTCATAATCCAAGTAACTCAATCCTATTGAATAACTTGATGTACTACTAATGTACATAATTATGAGACATTAATATATCAAACGTTTTAATTTAGAACTTTCTACAGATGAAACATTTTCAAATATAGAAACTCCACTAAAGTGAGGAGCTTTCAAAAATTAAATTCATCTCTTCTAAATCACTCAATTTGAGCACTTAACATTTAAGTCTCAATTCTCATCAATAGATCGGCGGGCGGTTGATTGTGACCAGCGAGGCTCAAGTGTATCATAGCAGTAGGATCACAACCTTTGTGATTTTAGAAGTCAAACAACTTCTTTGGGCTTACCCTGAATGCCTCATTGTCAATTAAACTCCTTTAATAGACAATGGCTGAAATATAATTCCAGCAACAACCTACCGATCGTGGGTAGCGCCTAGCATCTGCGCTTCACGAAGACCTAGATACAAATGACTAGCAACGTACGAGAACCTGTCAGCCATAGTTAGCGTGCAGTACATTCCTTTCACTCAATATGTCCCGATTGAATCAAGGGCATTGGTTGGTCGAGGCCCCTTATGATTTCAATAACTATGTATTTGTTTCACATTATATGATTCCTTGTGTGCGTATATGAAAAACCCATTTTTCACAAGCACTACCCACTCTGGCCAGAGATTCCTCGAATCATATATAGAAAAACACATAGGACATCCTGGTTCATCAAGACCAGTGGTGAATCCCCAACGACAATCATAGGCCTCTGACAGCATCACTGAATACCCAAAATAATGACTTTATGACCCACATGTGATCAGTCATTAAATCAAAGTACACAACTATATCAAGACCTCAATGACGCCTCGGGTCATGAGGAGTAATGGTGCACAACTATGACTAGAAATTCTATACTCGACAAATGGTAACCACTTATAGAATTCCGAGTAGGGTCGTTCAGTGAACTCATTCCTAATGAGCACCTATTCATGTGTGCTGAACTTCTCCAAGCCAACGCCGACGAAACGCGGCGCACTACACTAGACACATCATGAATACCAGTCTCTAACGAGCATATATCGATATCCCATTCTCGAAGGCTCATCGACCAGGAACTTTTAGAAATCGCAGTCGAGAATGTATTTCATGGTCACCATCATATGCGTAACCACATTCTATGGACTATAGCAACTTCAAGGACTTCATCAATACATCAAGATGCATGGGTAAACAGATGAAGAAGTGCCATATATATTAATATTCAAACAAAGATTTGTCATAATAAGATTACAGGTACAATCAATCAACTATTGATTTACTTAATCATGTATGACAACAATATCTTTCACTTTCTCAAAGCCAACTACTCATGTGTCTTAAGACCATCTTCCCAAGATGTCTAACAGACATCAATCATTGTAATGCTTTGTCAGTGGATTCACTATATTTTTCTGTTGAAGCGATTCTCTCGATAATAATGTCGCGTATACCATCTCTTTCATTAGATAGTATTTTCTCAATATATGTTTGGATCCTGATGAGATATTGGCTATTCATAATAGCTCAAATGTTGTCACAGTACACAGAGACTGTGTCAACTGCACTAAAAATTACACCCAACTCTTGGATGAAATGTCTTATCCAAACTGCCTCTTTGCTGCATCGTATGCTGCAATGTATTCAGCTTCATTGGTGGAATCCAAAGTGATGTCTTGCTTGGAACGTTTCCAAGAGACATCACCATCATTGAGCTTAAATACAAATCCGAACATCGATATGGTATCATCTACATCCAATTTAAAAACCAGCATCAGCTTAGCCTTCAACTTTTATTCTCCACTTACAGATCCAAAAACCATGAACATATCATAAGTTCTTCATAAGAACTTGAAGATTATTTTCACAGTTTTCCAGTGACCTTCACCGGGATCTGTCTGATGTCTGCTCATTATTCTAAGAACATACATCAGGCCAAGTACATACCATAGCATACAGTATGCTATTAAAAGTAGAAATATAAGGTACCAATGTCATCTTTTCTTTCTCCTCATCAATCTTAAAACCCATTGACCCGAGAGATGAATACTATGACATATTATGAAGTAACTCATTTTTCGACTATTCTATGCTAAACTCTTTTAGCACAGTGTTTATGTACGTAGATTGAGAGATCTCAAGCATCATTTAGATCTATCCCTATAGATCCTTATGCTAAGCACGTATGACGCTTCTCCCAATCTTACATGGAGAAATTAGTAGATAATCATGCTTTAATTGATTAATCCAATACCATTCACAATGAGCATGATATAATCGACTTAAAGCATCACAAATGTAACCGTGCTCCCACTAACCTTTTTGCACACACATGCCACTTCCGGATTTATAACAAAACCAAACAATTTGATGATGTTGTCAAAATGGAAGTTTAAACTTTGGGATGTCTTCTTAGGCCTATAAATGGACCTATGGAGTTTGCAAACATTTTGGTAACGCCCATAAGTTTTGAACACCTTTGGCTGCTACATTTCTACCTCAATGTCACCATTGAGAAATGTTGTATTCACATCCAACTATCATATCTCATATTCATAATATGCAGATATAACTAATAAAAATCCAAATAGACTATAGCATCACAACTGATTAAAAGTTTCTCACAGACAACTCTTTGCCTATGAGAATAATCTCTTTACATCAGTTAAGCTTTGAAGGTCGCAACCTTCCCATCCACTCCAAGCTTTCACTTGTAAATCTATGCAGCCAATGGGAACAATTCCCAAAGAGGATCTACTAAGGCCCATACCTTATTGGAGTACATGGAGTCTATTTCAAATTTTACGGCATCTCGCCAATATCCCAAAACGATGTTCAACATCGTCTCCTTGAAAGTTCTAGGATCACATCCATGGTCAAAATCATTTTGACTACTTTCTAGGAGTAAATTCAATTTATCAGGAGTTCTTGAAACATTTTCAAATCTCCTTCGTGCGTGTAAATCAAAGGTTATGATTGACTCAATTAATTTCACCGTTTTCACTTTTCTAGTGGTTTGTGGTTCTTGAACCCTTTCAAGTTATATTATTGTCATCCTTTCTAATAGAAACATTTTCTCTAGAAAGATTGCACTTGCGAAACAAACTATTTGCCTGCAATTGATAATATAAATTTCCACAACATAACATAAGATGGATCAACTATCCAACTCATCTCACACTGGCTGCTTCACATAAGCAGAACAATCTCAAAATAAAAATTTGGATTATTTTTCAGTCCATATCGTATATGGAGTTTTGGTCACTGCATTGGCATGAATTATATTCAACAAATATGTAACTTTAGAGAGTTACTCAGAGAGAATCACATTCTCTTTAAGATAACTCAACATCATCTTGCACTAACATTTAGTGCTCCACATACGTCCATATGAATCAAATTCAATGGACATTCAGCACATGCTAAATTTATGTTGGATTTAAGTTATCATTCTTTTTATATTCTTTGAATATAATCATACTAATCATTCATAAGTTCACCAGATTCAATAAAACATGCATTCTTAAAAATACTGCAAATCACATTCGCATATTTAAAAGAATATCATTCTCTATCAAAATAGGAACAATGTTCATGATTAAATCTAGAACAAATAAATAATTGCTTAAACCAGTTCCTAACCAGTTCAAGATTTTATATTAAATAAATGTTTCAAACAGCATTTGCAACAACTCTTGCTACAATGCTTAGCCTCAGGCAGGTTTCACCTTCCTAGGGCTCTCTACTTCTTCACATCACATGCAACTCTTTGCAAAAATGCGAGCACAACTGGCATCATAAACCAAAGAAGTAGAACCAATAGAAACATTTAATTTTAATATATAACATACCCTTTCTAGAACGCTTCTAGTCTAGGTATTCCTTACAATTTTGCGCCAGTGACCAGCAGTGAAAACATAGATGCCTCTCCTTTCTTAGTTGCTACTATATCCTTTTTCATCTTTTGAGGTTGGGAACCATTTCCCTTCCTCTTCTTTATCCTTGAACTCTTCCTACCATTGGTAGAAGATTCGACAAGAAGAACACGTTTCTCCTTTTGAATCAAGGGCTCATGAGTTTCCAACATTTTGACTATAAGATCAAATCTATAGCCAGTTAATGAGGATTTGTCACATTCAGATTTTCCAATTTCTCAACAAGAGATATTTTTCTTACACCATGCTCATAGACCGACCCATCTCACATGTGAAATGAAAATAGCTCTTTTGAAATCGCGAGTCTCAGTAATCGCGTCCGTTCACCAAACAACATTTGTAGGTGTTGGAAAATATCAGCAATGTGAACGAATTTCTCATATCTGTGTTGAAACTCATTGGTGACATTGATGCTATCATATAGCACATAGTCTAGAGATCATCGTCCCATCACTTCTCAAGTGTGGCAATCTCTTCATGAGACGAACCAGGAGACACTTCAACAGGAGGCTCCCACCAAGGGTATATAGCAATCTTTTAGAAGCAAGCACTATTTTTACATTAATAGTCAATCAGAATAATTTGGTGCGGTTACTTTGTTTATATCGAGAATTGATGCAATCGGATTCACGGCAATCACAAAACTGAGAATAAACAGAAAATACATGCAAACCGTTCAAAAACTATGGACTTTAGTTATTGAATGCTCCCACTAAATTTTTCGAATTCGTCACCCTCATGACAAATGAACGGAAAATCGTATTTTCTTAGTGGGCTTGGAGTCCAACTAGCTCATGATAGCCCCGAACGAGGGTCCAGCCGACCTCATGATACTAAAGGTAGCTCACAATTGCATCATATGCAACCCCCAAGATATTCGTCTCGTGATTGACATAACCCTACGGAGGCAGGCCAATTATGCCTTCTCACGTCAAACTAACCCATCCCACGGATGGTAATGTTCGCCAATAAGACTCCACGAGGGTGAGCAATCTTAAAGGTTAACAGAACCCTATCCATAATTAAGTGGCAGTTAAACACACAGCTTTCCCATGCCAGATGCCCCCCACGAGGGTGAGACAAGACACCTGACACAAGTAGCGTGTCATGGCTTAACTGTTGATGGAAGACAGGAAGCAACAAACTCCTTTGAGCTCCCTTTACAGTTTGATATTAAAAATTTTGAATCATATTCAAAAGAGGGATTTAATAATTTTCAAATCTCATCAAGTACTTGTTTGTTTGTTTGCCGGATTCATGCAACTATGTTTTATTCATGCAGTCATATGTACTAATAAAACATACAAACAAACATTTATCATACATCATATGCATAATAAAAAATAAATATGGACGATTACGGCCTTTTCCTAATTGATCCACGTGAGCCATACGTGGATCACAAGTCTGTCTAAGGTGATGCAGGTATGTAATGCAATCCTATTACATTTTTGCTTCCATTATACAAGTCTTGATCTTGGTGCTCCGTCTTCAATCTTGATCTCCCACTAATTCTAAAGATTTTACATTTAAATCGTGCAAATAAGAGAATAGGGATACAAATCCGGGGTGGGATACATCAGAAAATAGAGAGAGCAGGCTCGCAGGCCCGATAACCAAAATCACAATAATAATGAAACAATAAAAACCTAAACATTCACCTAAACACATTGGTCAAGGCCCATAATCATCCATCATGCAATTACAACTTATGTAATTAAACATTAAACTAAACAATTACATCATATGTAATTGTATTAATTACATCACATGTAATTAGAGCACAATAATTAATTTATTCTATCGTTTCCACTAATCGCATCATTAATTGAAAATAAAATTAACAAATTAAATAAAACCATTTTATTTAATTTCTAATTAATTAAATTTCAATTAATTGGTAAAATCTCTATTTTACCTTTAAATCATATTAATCGAAAATAAAATTATCAAACTAAATGAAACACTTTCATTTAATTTCTAATTAATTAAATTATTAATTAATTGGTAAAATCACTATTTTACCTCAAATCATAATATTAGTCAAAAATAAAATTAATAAATTAAATGAAACATTTTCATTCAATTTTCAATTAATTAAATTTTCAACTAATTGTAAATCTCCATTTTACACTTAATAAATTAAAAATCACATTTTTAATAAATTAAGTATTATGATTTATTATTTCAAAAATAATATTCGGATAAAACATCTAAAATGACCCAAAATAATTTTTATGGACTCCAAACAATTTGGATCCAAAAATTAAAAATGCAATTTCAACCCAAATTTCTCTTTATTTTTCGGATTTAATAAAACTAATTTTGTTTTTTTTTTTTTTTTTTAAATTTCCGAAAAAACTGTTCATCATCTTCCTTGAATTTGAAATCAGGGTTTCTCAAACCCTACCCAAATCCGCCGCCACCTCCTGTCACCATCGCAAGCCGCAGTGGTTCGATTCCAGGCGACGGACCCTCGTGCACGTCGAGTTTTGTCTGAGATAAATACCAGAAAACCCGGCACGAAGAGTTTCCGAACCATTGCGCAAGACGAGAGAACGATTCTCCGGCTTGCAGCGTGCGTGAGATCAGAAACCCCATTCGCGCAGCGTCCCTGTACACGCAGACGAGGAAACCTGCATCGTTCAGGCAGCAAGCTCGTGGGTCCGCGCGAGATGGCAGATGGTTTAACCGCCGCCACCCGCGCTGCCGCCCTCTGCGCCGCCGCGCGATCCGTGAACAGTACCGGAAACACTTTCCGATGTCGACTAATTTGGGTTGGATTTAAACTCATTTTATTCCAATTTTCTATATTTTTCCGGACTCCGTAATTTTTGAAAATCCATATAAGATTAGTATTACGTAGAAACGATCCAATAAATTAATTATCAATACATAAATCAAAACGCAACCTGGCTCTGATACCACTGTTGGTTTCCGTACCCCGGCGCCAGATCCAAACGCAGCGGAAATAATACAATAAACAGATCTGACCCGGGGACGGTCGATCGCGCCTGATTCATATATTAACAAGCATAAATCGAATAAATGCACGAAAGGAATTACCGTTCACCGACGTGAATCTGATAGCGGTGACCCTCGAGTCCAACCAACCTGACCAGATCTACAAGCTCAGCACCAGTGCTAGTTTGGTATGAACTTTTAGAGAGCGTGAATGATTGAGAGTGATTAGGTCTTTTTCCTTCTGATACAAATGTCATATTATAGTTGTATAAGCTAATTGGGCCAGGGTTAATATAAAGCCCATTGGGCCAACGATTGGCTTGTAGGGCATTTATGCTAACACTACTAACACATGTTTTACATACAATGGGTAACGATCTAAAAAAACATTGATTCTTGTTAAATATAGCCTTTTGCCAAATTCTTTTGCACTGCAGATAGCAGCAAGAGACAGGGTTGTCGCGCCATATTCCTTAACTATTTCCAATCACCTTTTTCCCATTTGATCTACCAATTTCTCAGCAATCTCTAAGTGTCCATATAAAATAAAATTTGGATTATTTTTCAGTCCATATGTGATATGAGAGTTTTGCTCACTGCATTGGGAATTATATTGAACAAGGTGTAACTTTAGAGAGTTACTCCAGAGAGAATCACATTCTCTTTAAGATAACTCAACATCGAGCTTGCACTAACATTTAGTGCTCCACATACGTCCATATGAATCAAATTCAATGACATTCAGCACATGCTAAATTTATGTTGGATTTAAGTTATCATTCTTTTTATATTCTTTGAATATAATCATACTAATCATTCATAAGTTCACCAGATTCAATAAAACATGCATTCTTAAAAATACTGCAAATCACATTCGCATATTTAAAAGAATATCATTCTCTATCAAAATAGGAACAATGTTCATGATTAATCTAGAACAAATAAATAATTGCTTAAACCAGTTCCTAACCAGTTCAAGATTTTATATTAAATAAATGTTTCAAACAGCATTTGCAACAACTCTTGCTACAATGCTTAGCCTCAGGCAGGTTTCACCTTCCTAGGGCTCTCTACTTCTTCACATCACATGCAACTCTTTGCAAAAATGCGAGCACAACTGGCATCATAAACCAAAGAAGTAGAACCAATAGAAACATTTAATTTTAATATAACATACCCTTTCTAGAACGCTTCTAGTCTAGGTATTCCTTACAATTTTGCGCCAGTGACCAGCAGTGAAAACATAGATGCCTCTCCTTTCTTAGTTGCTACTATATCCTTTTTCATCTTTTGAGGTTGGGAACCATTTCCCTTCCTCTTCTTTATCCTTGAACTCTTCCTACCATTGGTAGAAGATTCGACAAGAAGAACACGTTTCTCCTTTTGAATCAAGGGCTCATGAGTTTCCAACATTTTGACTATAAGATCAAATCTATAGCCAGTTAATGAGGATTTGTCACATTCAGATTTTCCAATTTCTCAACAAGAGATATTTTTCTTACACCATGCTCATAGACCGACCCATCTCACATGTGAAATGAAAATAGCTCTTTTGAAATCGCGAGTCTCAGTAATCGCGTCCGTTCACCAAACAACATTTGTAGGTGTTGGAAAATATCAGCAATGTGAACGAATTTCTCATATCTGTGTTGAAACTCATTGGTGACATTGATGCTATCATATAGCACATAGTCTAGAGATCATCGTCCCATCACTTCTCAAGTGTGGCAATCTCTTCATGAGACGAACCAGGAGACACTTCAACAGGAGGCTCCCACCAAGGGTATATAGCAATCTTTTAGAAGCAAGCACTATTTTTACATTAATAGTCAATCAGAATAATTTGGTGCGGTTACTTTGTTTATATCGAGAATTGATGCAATCGGATTCACGGCAATCACAAAACTGAGAATAACAGAAAATACATGCAAACCGTTCAAAAACTATGGACTTTAGTTATTGAATGCTCCCACTAAATTTTTCGAATTCGTCACCCTCATGACAAATGAACGGAAAATCGTATTTTCTTAGTGGGCTTGGAGTCCAACTAGCTCATGATAGCCCCGAACGAGGGTCCAGCCGACCTCATGATACTAAAGGTAGCTCACAATTGCATCATATGCAACCCCCAAGATATTCGTCTCGTGATTGACATAACCCTACGGAGGCAGGCCAATTATGCCTTCTCACGTCAAACTAACCCATCCCACGGATGGTAATGTTCGCCAATAAGACTCCACGAGGGTGAGCAATCTTAAAGGTTAACAGAACCCTATCCATAATTAAGTGGCAGTTAAACACACAGCTTTCCCATGCCAGATGCCCCCCACGAGGGTGAGACAAGACACCTGACACAAGTAGCGTGTCATGGCTTAACTGTTGATGGAAGACAGGAAGCAACAAACTCCTTTGAGCTCCCTTTACAGTTTGATATTAAAAATTTTGAATCATATTCAAAAGAGGGATTTAATAATTTTCAAATCTCATCAAGTACTTGTTTGTTTGTTTGCCGGATTCATGCAACTATGTTTTATTCATGCAGTCATATGTACTAATAAAACATACAAACAAACATTTATCATACATCATATGCATAATAAAAAATAAATATGGACGATTACGGCCTTTTCCTAATTGATCCACGTGAGCCATACGTGGATCACAAGTCTGTCTAAGGTGATGCAGGTTATGTAATGCAATCCTATTATACATTTTGTGCTTCCATTATACAAGTCTTGATCTTGGTGCTCCGTCTTCATCTTGATCTCCCACTAATTCTAAAGATTTTACATTTAAATCGTGCAAATAAGAGAATAGGGATACAAATCCGGGGTGTGGATACATCAGAAAATAGAGAGAGCAGGCTCGCAGGCCCCGATACCAAAATCACAATAATAATGAAACAATAAAACCTAAACATTCACCTAAACAACATTGGTCATAGGCCCATAATCATCATATGCAATTACAACTTATGTATTAAACATAACTAAACAATTACATTCATATGTAATTGTATTAATTACATCACATGTAATTAGAGCCACAAGAAAGTAAATTTATTCTACTCGTTTCCACTAATCGCATATCATTATATTGAAAGAAAAGTAACAAATTAAATAAAACCAATTTTATTAATTTCTAATTAATTAAATTTCATTAATGGTAAAATCTCTATTTACCTTTTAAATCATATTAATTCGAAAATAAATTATCAAACTAAATGAAACACTTTCATTTAATTTCTAATTAATTAAATTATTAATTAATTGGTACAATCACTATATTTACCTCAAAATCATAATATTAGTCAAAATAAAATTAATAAATTAAATGAACATTTTCATTCAATTTCAATTAATTAAATTTCAACTAAGTTGTAAATCTCGTCCATTTTACACTTAATAAATTAAAAAATCACATTTTTAATAAATTAAGTATATGATTTATTATTCAAAAATAATATTCGGATATAAACATCTAAATGACCAAAATAATTTTTAATGGACTCCAAACAATTTGGATCCAAAAATTAAAATGCAATTTTCAACCCAAATTTCTCTTTATTTTTCGGATTTAATAAAAACTAATTTTGGTTTTTTTTTTTTTTTTTTAATTTCCGAAAAAACTGTTCATCATCTTCCTTGAATTTGAAATCAGGGTTTCTCAAACCCTACCCAAATCCGCCGCCACCTCCTGTCACCATCGCAAGCCGCAGTGGTTCGATTCCAGGCGACGGACCCTCGTGCACGTCGAGTTTTGTCTGAGATAAATACCAGAAAACCCGGCACGAAGAGTTTCCGAACCATTGCGCAAGACGAGAGAACGATTCTCCGGCTTGCAGCGTGCGTGAGATCAGAAACCCCATTCGCGCAGCGTCCCTGTACACGCAGACGAGGAAACCTGCATCGTTCAGGCAGCAAGCTCGTGGGCCGCGCGAGATGGCAGATGGTTTAACCGCCGCCACCCCCGCTGCCGCCCTCTGCGCCGCCGCGCGATCCGTGAACAGTACCGGAAACACTTTCCGATGTCGACTAATTTGGGTTGGATTAAACTCATTTTATTCCAATTTTCTATATTTTTCCGGACTCCGTAATTTTTGAAAATCCATATAAGATTAGTATTACGTAGAAACGATCCAATAAAATTAATTATCAATACATAAATCAAAACGCAACCTGGCTCTGATACCACTGTTGGGTTTCCGTACCCCGGCGCCAGATCCAAACGCACCGCGGAAATAATACAATAAACAGATCTGACCCGGGGGACGGTCGATCGCGCCTGATTCATATATTAACAAGCATAAATCGAATAAATGCACGAAAAGGAATTACCGTTTCACCGACGTGAATCTGATAGCGGTGACCCTCGAGTCCAACCAACCTGACCAGATCTACAAGCTCAGCACCAGTGCTAGTTTGGTATGAACTTTTAGAGAGCGTGAATTGATTGAGAGTGATTAGGTCTTTTTCCTTCTGATACAAATGTCATATTTATAGTTGTATAAGCTAATTGGGCCAGGGTTAATATAAAGCCCCATTGGGCCAACGATTGGCTTGTAGGCATTTATGCTAACACTACTAACACATGTTTTACAATACAATGGGTAACGATCTAAAAAAACATTGATTCTTGTTAAATATAGCCTTTGCCAAATTCTTTTGCACTGCAGATAGCAGCAAGAGACAGGTTGTCGCGCCATATTCCTTAACATATTTCCAATCACCTTTTCCCATTTGATCTACCAATTTCTCAGCAATCTCTAAGTGTCCATATAAAAAATAGCAACATGCAAAGCCGTATGTTGATGTGATGAGACTCTTGCTCTCACCGCATTTGGATGCTGCTGAACGAGAGCTTGTATAGCTTTCCCGAGCCGGGTTTCCAACCCAAATATATTGGAACAAGGTGAACTTGTCAACCCGAGCCGGGTTCCAATCCAATAGTTTAATAATACCAAAGGACCGGTCTAAAACTAGACTATCTTTTCAACCAAACTCGAGCTCGAACCTAGATCTATTAAAGTTATGGAATATATGCAGATTAAATACTAACTCAACATGAAATCAACACATACAAAAGGAAATACTGATAAAAAAAAGAACCATAATCTAAAATAATAATTAAAAAGTGGACCACTGAAATTTTAAAACCTGTCATCGAGACTCATCCAATCAATGCCTCTCACAAATTGGGGACCCTTAATAATTTCCCATGAAAATGACTTTAGAGTCATTCTTAATACTTTGTGGGGAAATATTTGATTTCTTATTACACTAAATCTGTCACGATGTTTCTTGTTTCATAGATGTCATAACATGGAATCTAAGGTTTCAAGATTGAAACGAGTGTGACATATCAACGACTGAGCGACACATTTGTTATCTCTTGACAAGAAAGAAGTGATGGATTAAAGGATGAGCATTGTGGTCGGATTAGGAAGAATAAACAAAGTTATCTTTTTCCATGTATAATGTTTTTTGAAAATTTATGTTTTGTCCATTAGTGTCTTAGTTTACCACTCTTGAGTTTTGTGGTATAGGGTCACCCCGACTATCAGTTTATCAAAAATTATATTTTTTGGTAAAAATTATAATTGTGAGATTCGAACATGCTACATTTGTTACGTTACCATTGTAAATTGACTAATCATTTTTGCAAATTATTATTATTATTAACAAGAGTATGACCCAATTATTTTTTTCATCGTGGTCGTTAGCTCAAATATTACGTTTCAATCAACCAGTTTGTCGAACAATATTACTCTCAAATTATAATAGCTATATCATCCATAATTTTCAAAATTTTCGACTTAATCACAAGATAAAGTATAATTTGGAAAGCCTGCAAATTTTTCCAACACAGTAATCCATGGATCTTGAGAGAATCAAAATTGTTGGCCAGAAAGTACTAGATTTTTCGGCTTCTGGGATGTGTGGTTTCAAACTTAATTCCATATATATATATATATATGCATAAAGAAAGGGGGCCTAGAATCAATTCAGGGTTAGATTGATGAAGCTAGCGACTATGTACATTCAGAGAGTAAAGATTACATATACATAAAAAGTTATGTAAATGAAAATTTGATGCTACCCTTCACCGAGCTGACACCGCAAGCCACAAGGTCTCGAGTTCGAGACGCCCTTCCCCTCCTCCTCCCCAGAGTGTAATGTACTCGAAAAATAATGCATTCACCAGCAAGGGTGGACCTAGCTAGGAAAATGTGCACGCACATGCAGACATCAAAGTTGAGACAGATTGTTTTGAAAAAACATAGCATCGTACTCCAGAGCATATTGAATTTTTCTCATATGTCAGTTAAATTCACACGTCGACCTTATTCACCGACTATACATGTCATCCAAGCCCACGGGAAAATAACATCCCTAATTAAATCTTTAGTCCTCTCCCAGTATTGCATTAAATTTCCCAACCACAAATGGTCACAGAAGATTAATGAATGATGACGCCAATCTGATCATCACTCAGGAGTGAAAAGAATGCCCACTTTCACCCCTTATAAATTCCAAGAAATGAAAAATCTGTTATTACAAACTTACAAAAATTTGATAATAATAATAGTATTATTAGTTTTTCAGCCCATAAAGTGATGAAATGATGAATATGCATGGGAAAATTAATGATATTTACAATGAGGACAGACATAAAATGTTAGGTTATTGTGAAGTGAGGTCCAGCCAAAACGATGGTCTGGTGAATGGGATAATACACACATGGAATGTCCACAAATTGCCCATAAGGGAAATGGGTACACTCATCCTAGTCTCAATATTCTTACGAATATAGAATCTTATTTTTATGTTTTACAATAAGGGTAAGTTTATTTGGACACATTATTATTAAATATATATCAATATGACAACACTCGACTCCCCTCATGGTGACAGAGGATCGAGTCTCCCCTTCCTCCTTAAATTTTAGTTGTAATAGTGATCAAAAAACATATATAGATCAATACAAAGACAGTGCCAGCATTAACAAAACCCATAAAGAAGAAGAAGAAGAAGCCATTTTTCAAAGCATTGATTAGACCTTTCTCGTATGTACTAAATATATAAACAATTTCTCTAATCATATGATTCATTTGGAAATAATATATTACTGATCACATGAAAATATGCAAGTAATTCACTTGAAAAATTGAATACATTTAAGTAATACAGTAATTAATCACGATCTCATAAATAGAAATAATATTTGTTTTTTTTTATAAAAAAGATATAATATTTGATCAAATATGTAAGGTATTCGTTATTTTTCCTTTCTTTTCTCCATGCCTAAATACTCAATGATGAAAATGCAGACCTATCATTGAATGTTAATATTCTCATTCACGTTGGATGCTAATATTCTTAAATATTGATTTGTCTTAAAGACAGTGCCAGCATCAACCAAACCCATAAATGTCACCACCCAACACATCCCAATCATGTCCGTGCGATCTATTGCTGTGCAGATTGTAATGCTCTCACTTGCCAAATTCTCTCAAACATCACCCTGAATTCATTCATAATTCTCCTTCGCTAGCTCTTATATTCTCCATACATAAACTTATTTTCTTTCAGAAAAAAGCACCCAAAGCAAACAGAAAGGGAAGTTAATTCATTTCATCGATATCTTGGAAGAAATCCCATATGGAGCTTAAGGCCAGAATCCTCGGGACACTACTTCTCATTTTCCTCGTCATAGCACCGAGTTTCTCCTCAGGTTTTCTCTTCTTCTATATTCTTTTTATTGTGATGTATCCACAAGTTTTGTTTCATGTATGTATGAATGCATATATTAGGTACACTCGAATCGCAACCAGGCCATGATAAGCCAACGATGACATGAAATGAGATGATTCATGTGAAATAATGGTTGGTTTTATGCTACCATTATTGTCATTGTCTGCATCAAATCATTCGATGCGAATATTTACATCCATCCAATGGTTGCTATCGGTAGTGTTCATGGAGTAGCAAACAATAAACATGAAATAACCATGACTTTTATGTGTTTAGTTGTTTATAATGTAAATTTTAGTAATGTCAGCTTCATGGGTACTTTGAATTCATTGTCTTGATTTACTTGGATTTCTAAGGACATGAACGAAAGTTGTGTATGTTTCTACAGAAGAACTGAAAGTGAAAAATATTGAATCTGGTGTTTATGACATTGATTATCGAGGCCCAGAGACTCACACCTATCTCCCGCCACCAAATCGAGCTATAGATCAGCCCAATATCGATTCCAAAGCAAGCTTGGCCCGTAAGAGATCCAGAGTCAAAAAGGCCCAAAAACATGTAAAATCTCTTTAACGAAAATAAATATTTGTTATCTATTATCGTGTAAGAAAAACCAGCAAACAAATAAGGATAGGATGTAGTTTTAAAATGTTGCAAAATTGTTGGAGTTCAAATAATTATCCTTGCGTAGAGAGCGAATGGAACATGACATTTGAGCTGTTTTACGGTTTAAAAACTTTGAGTTGCAAATTTAGTACTTGATATAATTTTAGGTAAAACGGGTAAATATTTTCAAAACAGATTCTTAGAAGGAGCATTGCAAATGTAAAGAATATTTGGTTATGTTTTTAGAACGACATATTCCATATTATAGATGTCATGTGAACATGTTGAGATATTTACTTTTTTTTATTATTATGTCATTAATTTGAAGATTACAAAATGATGTATTGCAGCAATATTTTTTAAAAAAATAATAGAATTATTTTAGGGAGTGGTGATAAATACGAAAACGTGATAAAAACATATATTCGAGAAAGAATTTTAAAAAAAATATTAAAAGAAAAGGTTCAATAAAAGACAAATATTGTTTTTGTTTACTTATTGTTGATATGCATTATTTAATTGTTCTAATAAATCACGAAACCTTGTTTCAGGAGAACTTTCGAGGCTGAAGAAGGATATTTCAATGAGAATAAGGTTTGTTTATGATGAATTTTAAGGACATTATCGGGTTAATGAATGCAATACGTGTCGTATTATCTATACACCGTTGTAATTATTATCCGTAAAAGTTCTAAGAACAGTTTTCTTAAGCGTAATATCAAACAAATCATGTAACTTACAGCTAGAATTATGTTTATATTGTGATGTAATCAATTATCAATTGTTTTGGTTTCCATATTTCGTACTAAACAATGTAATAGTTGTTGCCACACACACACATATATAGATATATATATTATATATATATATATATATATATATTAATAAAAGATTCCAAATCATAATGAACATGATTTTAGATTAATCATATGATAATCCAATAAATTTTTTTTAATCAAAAATAGTCTCAAACTTTTGTTTTTTAATCGATATTAGTATCAAACGTTTGTTTTTAATCAAAAGTTATCCCAAAACCCTTCAATTATGTTACCACTTTGTTTAAAAGAATTTACGTGCAATTAAATTTTATTGTGGGATTATTTTTATTAAAAATATTTATTTGGGACTATATTTGATTAGTTTTAAAATTAAGATTAGTATTGAGAAAATTGACTAATTTTTAAATTTCTCTATTATTTTATTAGACAGAGAAATATATAGCTTCATTAACTGCTGTGAAATTCGTTTAATTATGGTGCCTTTTCATCTCAATTTGTTTTTTTTCTTTTCAATTTGAAATTTTTTTGAATTATTTATATATTTTGTATTATATTATTATATTATATATATATATATGCATATATATATATATACATATGTATTTGTTTTCAATATAATTTTTGTAAATACTTAAAATATATTCACTAAAATAAAAGAATCAATATTCTGTATTCTAATTAAAGTCGTATAAATAATTAATCTAAAAAAAGTAAATAGTGTTTTTTTAATAATAAAAATAGTGTTATTTTAAGATCACCCCAGACTTTTCAATTCCCCTAATGAAAACTACAAATTATTAAAAAAATAGATTATAAATAAATAAATAAACAATAGCAAGCAACCGCGTGGCGAGATAAGCATTTCGAGAAAGACCATTTCTTGATATCACCGCTTGATTTACCACAAATCACAACCCAGATTCCGTCAATTTCTGCATTTTTCGTTATTCTAATGACGAATTTCGAGGAATCCAACCCTTTGCTTCCGAAGCAAGACCAAGAATTAGAGGCTACAAAGGCTGAAAAGAAGACCACCGCCAAAAACGGTGGAGCTCCTCCTACTACGGCGGTGTCCGTAGGCTGGACCGCTGATGGGCTTCCAGTTGGTGAGGTCACGATGCAGAGGTCCCAATGGGATTCCGGCATCTTTACCTGTCTTGGGAGAACTGATGAGTTTTGTAGCAGTGATCTTGAAGTTTGTGAGTCATTTTTTGTCTATTGATATTTTCTGCAAAAATCAAGATGTATATTTTGATGTATTTGGTTTGTTGAATCCGAGTCACGGGTTTGGATGTTGTTCCCTTATGTTGATGGTTGACTACTTGGGGGAAAAGTCAAAAAATTTAGCTAAAATGAAATCAAATTGCTTATATTGGTTGATTGGCTCGGAAAATATTTGTGCTTTGATGTGTGACAGGTATAAAATGTAAGATCTGATCAAGAAAATGTGTCATCATTAAGGAAAGAAAAGGTGATATCTGAAAATCTAACATTATTTACGTGAACCTAGCTTGTATCATATGATCTTGTGTAGTCTTTGGGAGCCCTCAAAGGGTGCACCAATGATCTAGGATCATAGAGGCTCAGGGCATAACATGACCATGAAGCCAATGTCTTTGTGTGCTCTAAAGGCTTCATGCTCCTTTTAACTGTGTCTTAAATGAAGTGATAGTAAATCATAGATCAAATACTGGCTTATTAATCATTTGTTTTTATTTGTTGACTAAGGATTGTGTGTGTTACTATTATTTAATATTTTGTAAAGGATATATATTGGACTAATTCGATACAATTTTAAGATTATTGCATGGATCTTTTTAGGGCGAGTCACGTCAATAAAGCACGCTCTTTACCTTATGCCATGAACCTAGGATATGATACATATGTTGACCTTATTGCCCTGCGCTTCGAGTATCTACGAACCATACGTTTTTCACCATCTTTAATAATTTTAGCATGACTCTGTACATGTAAATTGCAGGTTATAGTTAATTAGAATACAAATATTACCCAGCACAGCGGTGGTTTTTTCTTCCGAATAAGTTGTGAAGCTTTTGTTTTTATTTCTTCTCTGTTTTCTTCATATGTTCTTGCTAACTGTTTTGATGGTGAAGAAATTGTATTTTTATGATGTGCTGATGTATTTAGTCCTGTCAAATTGTTAAATATCTGGTTTTTTCTCTGGATCATGTTCTTTCTGCAACATAATGTTTCTTGAAATTATTCATGTTTGCACAACTTTATCTTTCGTTTTCCGACTATTGTGTAATTGCATTGCTTCTGAATTTCATTAAGATTTCAAAAGCATATTGCGCTGTTTATACGTTATTTTTGAAAAATGTTCTTTCACAATTTTTTTTGTTTCTATTCTTCATGAATGTTTGATTATTCTGCATCGAGTAGGTTTTCTGGGGAGTATCGCCCCTTGCTTGCTCTATGGAAGCAATGTTGAGAGACTCGGATCCACTCCCGGTGGTTTTGCCAATCATTGCTTGCCTTACACTGCTTTGTACTTAATTGGTAATTCATTTTTCGGTGGGAACTGCCTTGCACCCTGGTTCTCTTATCCCACCCGTACTGCAATTCGACGGAAGTTTAACCTAGAGGTTGGTTGTGTTTTTAAAATTTTATGCTATGGTGTTGCAAAAGATATATATAATTGCTCTGCCAGTTGTACGGTTTGCATTGAGCTTTTAAGTGATCAAAAATTACTTTGTAGACTCTAAACGCTTTTTTTCTAGATCTATTTCCAACCAAATTTAGGATTGTTGCAATATGCTATCATACTTCTTTCCTTTACCATTCTTGCGTCACCAGTCAAGCAAAGACTTCCAAAATTCAATAGGCAACACAAGTCAGCGGTGATTTCCCCCACTGTTCTGTATGGTTGCATATATGACATTGCAATTGTAACTTTGCCCTTGCCCTCAAACTATTTTATAGTTTTAAATATTTGAGTTGCACTGTTATCATTAATATACCTTTTGTACAATAACCTTGCCTTGAATTGGTTATCTGGGCTATTAGGTGTTGTAAATTTCTTTCATGGTAGATTTCCATCTTATGAAACCTAATCATGTTACATATTTACTCGACACCGACAGGGAAGCTGTGAGGCACTTAGCAGATCATGTGGATGCTGCGGAAGCTATGTGGAAGATGAGGTTCATCGGGAGCAATGTGAAACGGCCTGCGATTTTGCTACTCACGTCTTTTGCCATCCATGCGCCCTTTGTCAAGAAGGTCGTGAGGTACGTCGTAGGCTTCATCATCCTGGATTCAATACTCAACCGGTCTTGGCCATGATTCCGCCAGGTGGTCAGGCCATGGGACGTGTGGGCTAAATTTGTATGGAGTATCTTATACGAGTCGAATATCAATAATGTTATGATACTTGGTAACTTTCTGTTGGATTGCTTATTCTGTCGTGTTTTTGTTTACTTAGTTTGTCTTGTGAGTTTGTTAAGATTGACAATGTCTTTTGTGGTTCAAATATATAGTTGGTACCTATTCAGTTAAAACTTCAAATATTTGATTTTAATCATTTCTGGAGATATTCTTTTTCTTGAAATGCATATTTGGAAATAATATTGATAAAATCAATATTATGTAAATTTGATATTTTTTTTGTAATTTTTTTAAACTTGATTATGATTTAATTTAAGAATAATTGGGACTGATGTGATGTTATATGATAAAGAACACGTTCCATGCATATAATTATGTGTCTTTAAAGATATATTGTTTTTTTATAAAATTCGAATTTAAATAGTTGAAATATGCATATGAGATAATATGTAAGTTTAAATTTAAATAAGTTGCGGTAATAATGAATTGAAGAGAGAAGGATTAGAATAGAAATTATTATTATCAGGTCAATTATTGTTTTTGTCAAAAAAAAAATTTATGATAACATTGATAATTGTTCAAACTATATCATAACACGATTAGAATTGGACGATATGGGATTTGTAATATGTATAAGTAAAATAATTTTAAATACTATCATAATTTTCACTAAAGAATTAAAAGTAGTTTAGATAGATAATAAAAGCTAATTTGAATAATATCGAATTTAAGTAACATCACATGAAATTGAGTTTAAAATTTGGAAATAAAATGGAAATGCGGTAGGTAAAAGAAAATGATATTTTCAGATGCGGCAGGAATAAATCAATTATATAATATTTAAAACTGCTATTGAGCAGGGCATTTGGTCTAGTGGTATGATTCTCGCTTAGGGTGCGAGAGGTCCCGAGTTCAATTCTCGGAATGCCCCTCCGTACTTTTGCTTTTTTCTGTTTTGGACTTCAATTACTTCGTCTGTAACGATCAGTCCAACTTGGGCTATACGAAAAGGTTACCAGGAAGACATATACATGGGCCTAACACTTTGGTGGGCAAGAGTAGGGCTGTGCTAATTGAACTAGCAAGTGAATGTTTTATATAGAGTTTGTTGTATTTCAAGAAAACTTGTTGAAATTTCGATTAATTCGGTTACTGACTACAAAAAAATGATTGACTTGAGTTACTCAAGAAAAAAATCAGTTTGATCGATATATCTGTTGGTGAATTAGCTGAATGCATATATCCAAGGCAAGGAACATTTGAATTGCCCCAATAAACTGTATATAGTCCTTGTTGACATGAAGACCTGAACAAATATAAAAATACAACAAATATACAACGAGAGTCGAGCTCTGGATATTATAATGAGCAAAAATTAAAGGTAGTGGTATCACCAAAATTTGCGATGACCTGCTGCTATCAAAGTAATTATGAATGAATGAGTTGATACCCCAAACATGGTATTTATAGGCAGAGACCCAAGAGTTACAATGCCGCAAGGACTCCTTCCATGTTTATCCAAATCTTACGCAGATATGTTAAGATCTCGTGAATACAATCAAATCCCAGATATTGCTCCGCAGATCTAGGACTTACCTAGTTTAGGGGACTCAATTTTCTTGTTGTGCACACGTATCAAGCAGGGAATGAGAAGAGCTCGGTCCCAAAAGAGGTCGCTAGGCAGTTTGGCGAAAGGTCAACAGGTGAGGTGAAACACGTCGACCAAACAGGTCGGTCCCTAACAAAGAGAGCGGAACAACATGCGAGGTCTTTTGAAGAAGGTCAAGTAATACACGGCGGAGTCAGGTCGACTCATCAAATGATGTCTTCATATTTAGGGGTATCAGGTAGCTTCTCCAATCTTCTGTGGAGGGGCTCTTCAAGTCTTTGAAGTTCCATTACTTATTAAATAAAGCGAGGCCATTTTTTTACTTCTCTTAATTTATCTATAGAAAATATACAGGTAAAATAAATATATAAATGGATGGACATCTTATGATCATATTTTATGAACGTGTATCTCTTTCATCATATTCTCAAAAATGTGTTTTTTTTTTTAAAATAAATATTTTTTCCACTCCAAATATTAGGTACATTTTATGGTTAAATTCATTTTTCAAAACTGCAACTTTTTTACGTGTGGCGGTATCTTTTTAAAAGAATAATCACATCCTCCAAATGTGAAACAAGATATCGGGAAAAGAGAGCAGCTTACGACTTATCAAAATATATTGCAATTAAGAAAAATGAGAACTCAAGTCGAAGAACAATCTGTGTTTTTGTCATTGAGAAAATGAAAGAAAAAAATATCTGAGTTCTGTTTACAAATGTATACAACTAAAGTTTTAAATATTTAGACTTGCTATGTACAGCTGGAGCACAATTGTACGTATAACTGGAACAACTAACTAAACTAAACAACACTTGAACTGACAAAAACAATGACAATAACAGATGATTAAAATATGTACAATCCCCCCTCAAGGTGGCATGTAAAGATCCTTAACGGCCATCTTGGACAGCAATAGAGATAACATGTTGAAAGGTAGAGCCTTAGTAAACACATCAGCACGTTGAAGATGCGTCTGTATGGAAGAAGTTTGACAGAATCATCACGACCTTTGTCACGAACAAAGTGACAGTCAATCTCGATATGTTTGGATGCGTTCGTCGGAAGATGGAATTGGTAGCAATATGAACAGCAGCCTGGTTATCACAGAGAAGTAAAGCTGGACCTAGTGAGTGCCACTCCGAAATCTTGAAGAAGTTTGAAGCCAAACTATCTCGCTCACAGTGACTGACTGCCATCACATATTTAAGGAATTATTGATCATGCTCATACATGAAAAAAACATGATTTTTTGTTCATTTTCCTCCTTGAAGTTGGCATCGTTTCTTTCCATTTTTTGTCTGTGCAAGCAGTCTTTATACGAGTGATTTGGAGTTTTACAAGTTTTGCATCTATCCCAACAATTTTTTGATTCATGACCCGCTTTTTGCAAATAAAGCAAGAAGGGTTAGAATTGATATTACCACCACCTCTTTGGGTGTTGTTGAATCGCTGGTCTTCCTCGTCCTGGTCTACAATATTGGTAATTTTTGTTTCTTACTTTTTGTTGAAATTGTTGGGATGTGCTTATTCTCCACCTTCAATTTCTTCTCCGCCATATTGAGTTTGGACTCAAATGATTGCTCAATAGAAGGACCAGCAAATTTACTCATCCTTTGTTTATGGACTTCTAAAGAACCCATCAGCTCCACCATTGTGAGTTTGGACAAATCTTTTGATTCTTCAATCGCAGCCACGATATGTTCAAATTTTTGTGGCAACCTCCTCAAGATTTTTTCAACAATCTTCTTTTCTTGGATGGTATCTCCATAACTCTTTATTTGATTAATTATGTCAACAACACGTGAAATAAAGGTTCAGGACATTTTCATTATCTTTCATGGCTAAATTGTCAAAATCTCGCCATAAAAATTGAAATTTAATGGAGATGTCTTTCTCGGACCCTTGAAATTCCATTTTTAGAATATCCCAGGCATCTTTGCAATTTTTGGCACCCATAATTCTAGGAAATATGGATCGATGTACGCCTTGTTGGATGAACAACTTTGGCATCTTTCCAAATATTTTTCCCGGTACTCCTTTTGCTTAGCTCGAGTCCATGATGCCAAAGTTTCGGCATCTTCTGGTTCCGGTATACCATTCTCTAATATTTCCCAAAGATCTTGAGAAATAAATAGTCTTCATTTGGACCCTCCAAAATTAACAACTTTCCCCATCAAATATTGGAATGGATGTTGTTACTGAATCTTTAGACATTTATCTGCGCAAAGTTTTGTAATATATATTACACGTGTCTCTGATCCCACTAATTTCGTTGCGTACCAAATAATTGTTAATGAATTAAAAAAACTTGAATGAAATTTTGGGAGAGTGATCATGAAGCTCACGGCAGAGAATAATGAAAAGAAAACAAGAGTATTTTTAATGTATCAAAGACTCATAATTCTTTATCATTTGCTTCAATTATATATACTACACAAATTCAAATACAAGACAAATGAGACAAGTCACATTAGTGTACATGTCACATTATTGCAGCCTTTAATTTTGACGAAAATGCTTTGCATTATTCTTACCATATTAAATGCAAAAAACAAAAAAACAATCAACTATTACGAATTATTATTTTACAAAATGTTGGTGTTGAATTGGGTGCTAACCAATTGAAAAACCGAGGAACAACTTGTAACGCATCAGATTTTTGACTGAGTATTTACACATAGGTCAAATGTGTGCAATCGTCAACAATGGTTAAAAAAATATCGAATTGTCCAAGGAAAAATGGTGTATTGAGAGGATTCCGGATGTCACAATGAATTAAATCAAAGGGTTTAGGGGCTAAGTGATTATGTGAAACAAAAGGTAGTTTTCGTTGTTACCCAACAGACAAATATAACAAGGAACATGAGAACGAGCACTTGAACTATCAAAGTTGAGTAATTGTTTCATAGTGACACTCATGTTATCAGAAAGATGGCCTACCCTAGTTTTCGTTGTTTAGCCAACACACAAATATAACAAGGAACACGAGGACGTGCACTTGAACTATCAAAGTTGAGTAATTGTTTCATAGTGACAAGCCTGTTATCATCAGAAAAAATGGCCTAGCCTATTGTGCCAAGTATGTACAGACACATTATTCGTAACAACAGAAATATTCCAATGAGACAAAGAAGGGCTTAAAATTTGACTCTGAAGGATGTACAAATCATCAATCAGGCTACCCTTGCAAATCATCTGCTGGGTTGGAAGATCTTTTATAAGGAAATGATGAGGATAGAAAAAGACAATTGCATTAGTGCTAGAAGTAAGTGCACTAACAGAAAGTAAATTAAATTTGAATGTAGGAACATATATCACATTAGTGAGGACCAAAGTAGGACTAAGAGGAACTACCCCATTGAAAGAAACAGATAGGCGAGAGTGACCTGGTAAGATAAATTGGGAATTACAGATAAGCTCTAGGGAAGTAAAAAATTCTAAGCGAGAACAAATGTTGCATGAAGCTCCTACATCAACCACCTAGAAACAAGGATTAGACATTAAGGAACGATGAGCAACGGAAAAGCAAGTACATGTATGATAGGTGCTAGGGGACGGGTCTGAAGGAGACGTAAGCTCAACTGTGGAAGAAGGTTGTTGAGAAATAATGTCCATCAACTGGTTACACTGATCAGGACTGAGAGTTTGGAAAAAGGTTCCAAGATTGCCAGTAGGTGATCCATCGGTATGAGTCGTTGGATAAGAACCTGGGACTTGATTCACAATGGTGGAAGCAGGGGCAGACGGAGCAGGCCTATGAGGTTGACGATACACATGGATCTTATAGCATTTATTGGTGTGACCATGATAACTACATGCTGTGCAGAAACGTCTATCACGCTTTGAGCCTCGAGAGAAAGGGGAAGAAGGAACAGCAGGCACTGGTTTGGGAGGGCGAGTAACCTTAGCAGTAAAAGCCACATTGGAATGTGATCGTGGGAGATGGAGTCAAAGAATGACCAATGTGATGATGACGTTCCTCCTGAGACAATAAGGCAAATACTTTGTTGATCGGTAGGAAGTGGTTCCAACAGCAAAACTTGACCCCGAACATTAGTGTAGGAATGTTGAGCCTCTTAAGAAAGGTGAGAACATATTCATATTGAAAATGATCATGGAGATCCTTAGAGCCTCAACAAGTACATTTGCCACAAGAGCAATGAGGGCGAAAATTGGACAGTTCGTCCCATAGCGTCTTTAGCTTGGTGAAATATGTGCTGATAGAATCCTGATCCTGGCGTAAAGATAGAAGATCGCGATGTAGTTGAAACACCCGGGGCCATTACATTTGTTTAAAACGATCCCGAAAATCACACCAAATCGTATAAGCAGAATCAGAGAAATGATGCCTGCATAGATTTCCAAATAGAATTAAGTATCCAAGAGATTACCACATTATTATTACGAGTCCAGTAACGACGGAAGAGCCAATGATTATCGGAATGATGTAAATAAGTATGGATCCAATGAATCATCAACAACAGAACGGCCATGCGAGGATGAGGAAGAATCTCAGCCATGCGAACAAAAAAATTGCTGAAGGTGAAGAGATGACATCAATGTAATTGGGAACAAATTACAAAAAAGACGCAGTAGCGTGATTTGTCAACTGATATCATATTGCAATTAAGAAAAATGAGAACTCGAGTCGAGGAACATGAAGAATAATCTGTATTCTTGTCATTGAGAAAATGAAGGAAAAAAAGATCTGAGTTCTGTTTACAAATGTATACAACTAAAGCTTTAAATACTAAGACTTGCTATGTAGAGCCGGAGCACAGCTGGAACAACTAACCAAACTAAACAACACGTGAACTAACAATAACAATCACAATAACAATAAAAGCATGCCATCGTTGAATGAAATGCACTTAGGCGACATCTGCTATCAAAAGTCCAATTCACAATGCCCATTTCCTCAAATTTGAGGAATATACATAATTGTACATTACATTTTTACAAAAAGGGAGATAAATTGATTATTGAACGGAAACACAATACATAAATTATTTGATCTTCATATTGTCATCCATAGCAGTCGCCTTGCAAATCGGACATAAATTCTTCATGGATAACCATTTTCGAATGCAGCCCACATGAAAATCATGGCCACATACTTTTATGGTCCCAACATCATCCATGTTTCTGTATTCATCCTGAAAAATTCAACAACACGAGAATCAAGGCCATACTTTCACGTCAACTCGACGACGAATCTAAAATTTTGAACCAACAGCAGGAAATTTGCGACGGACCCTTGAATGGGGCACAAAGATTTAGATAGGTGGGAACGGCCTACTCTGCTTTTAGGAAGTAAAACAAACCCAGTGAAGGTTTAGAGACCAAACATAAATTTTTTAATAGAAAAATTATAAATAAAATTTTGAAATTGCCTGCTCTCTCCTCCACCATTTTGAAAGTAAAGTAAATAAGCCAAACAATAAATAACAGTCAAGGGGATGATTGCAAGAATGTCTGGGTCTCTAACCAGACAAATAACACATGTTCCTTCATCTTGGAATAGGTCTGATGAACAATATATTGATTCAATGAGACATTTGGAGATCGATTCATCAGACAGGCCTGTGCTGACGCTTCCGATTCTCTCTCCCAATGCAAGTAGCTCCTGTTCATGCCAAATGCTTTTGTTTGACAATAATTAACGTATATAAATAAATGAACTTGCGACACAAAATGAAGAAAATGAAGAAGAAAGTGACCTCGTAGCTCATGTTTTCTGTGTCCAGTCTCATGTCCCTGTGATGATCAAACTGAGCTCTGGATCCATGAAATGGAAAACGACGGTCTGAAACCACGGGACCCTAAAATACACACATATTTAAGCAGAAAGAGGAAGTAATACTCATTTCTCTAAAACTTGATCAGCAATAAAAAAATAATAGTGCCTGAAACTAACTTCAGAGTACTGATATATCCATTCACTAATTCTTCTATCTCCTTCAATGTGTGTCTTCTTTTCTAGGCCCTTAAGTCATTTTTTCAGTTAATAGAAGAAGTTTGGATGTTATATCACTAACCAACTGTAACTAGAGGTCCTCTGTTGACTGGCTAGGAAAAAAAGAATAGCACCACTGGAGAAAAGAAAATAGTGCAGCGGTTTCATAAAAGTATTGCCTCCATAAAATAAAATACTTTGCCGAATCTTTTCTCTCGGAGAACAAACCTTCTCAAGAAAATAATGCCAAATTCATTAACAAAACTGTAAGTGGATACCTCCAATCGATTGTGGAAACTTGCTTCCTCATCAAATGATCTGTGTCTGTCACTTGATATCAAAGTCCTCCCATTCCTGTCAATGTTGTGCATCCTAATGGAGGGCAATGCTCGGTGATATCTTGGGGGGTAACTTTCTGCAGCAATTTGCAACCCTTCGTCTGAGGCTGTTATGTGACCGGGGTGAAAATTGCTTGAAGAAGCCCTGAAAGATGGGACAGATCTCTGACCATAGCCACTTCGGACTCCTCTGGTGGATTGGTTCAAGTTACTGTTTACGTTTTGAGGTAGGGGATTCATATTTGACGTAGTATGATTGTGGTAATCCCCAGTCTCAGTGGAAACATTAGGATGACTTGTAAGTGCATTCATGGGGATTGGATCATGACTAAAGAAACTGGAATCTGAAATTTCATCATTAGAAATACCTTAGGCCTTAGCAACACAACTGACCGAAGAAATGAAATAAACTGGTGCAAGTTACCTGATCCATAAATCACCCCATGACCAGGAGGTAACATAAAATTCTGGTTCCATTCCCTTGTGGAACCATTAGAACTCTGTCCCCAGGCATCCATGGGATTAGATTGATCAGAGGCCGTGTTGGAAAAGGAATTGTGCATAGAATTGCTTGGCAAATGGGTCCTGGACAATGTGATTTCCAGGTCTTCCTCAGCTCGGCTTCTCACATTTCTCAGAGTACCAGTGCTACCAATAGAGAGGTTATCTACTCTGGGAGGAGGATACTCCCAGGATGTATTGTAAGAGTCTGCATTCTGCTTTTCCTCCCATGGATCAGTGGGCAAGTGAACTCTGGATGAACTTCCAACATCATAATATCTGCTAGTAGATCCCCTGTCATTCAATGGAGGGTTGCCAGGGTATTTACGTTTGTATGGTCCTCTGCCACTGCCTATAGTCTGATAAGCAAAACTACCATCTGCTACAGGTATCATTTGCCCAGAAAGGTTGGAGGAAGACGATTGATGAGAATAATTATCTTGGGGCAAGGGGAAATTTTCAGTAGTAGATTGACGAAGAAAAGGATCATGAGAAGAACCAGGAGCCTGAGGTTGATAACATGGCAGTTCGCCATTAAGAATGGACGGAGAGTAGCCACTAGACCCAGGAGCAGGTGTCCAGTGCGAAGTAATGTGTCCACCTTGAACTGCCTCATTATCCACATGATTAACAATAGAGCTGTTGTCAGAAGCATTGACCCTTGCTTCAAAAACAAAAGAGAAGTAGGGACGTTAATCACTATTACTATGTATGATGAGATGTTACTTCTTTAAAAACCTTTTCAAATATAACTACTTGAGAGCACAAGACAATTGAGCATGACCACAACTTATTCTTTTCCTTCTCACAGCCTTAAGGTTCACGATAACAAGAAATGGCATCCAACAGTGTGGCCCCACTCCAAAGAAAAATCACTCCACGGTTTAGTTTTATCTAAACATTGAAAGAAAACAAAGAAATAATTCCACATTCAAGTCTGTGAACAGAGTAGCAAAACTTCAGGTAACAGACCAAATTTAACAAGACAAAAAGGTTCAGAATATTACAATGCCTAAGAAAGCTTCATATATAGCTTCTATGGTAAGCAAAATGGAACTGTAAGATATTTTTCTTTCCCCATTTCAATAGAGAGAGGAGTGACATTGAACGTACTTGCATGTGATGAACTCACACCCATAGGCATGTAAGGTTGCTCAGAGTGATTCCATCCTTGTTCGCTGTCGGTCTCAACAATCTGAGGTGTGTTAAACATGTACCTATGCCCCATAGTTGACAGGACTCTGCAAAAACCAATTTCTCCTTCAGACCAAAACCTGCATGGAATTATACAGTATCTGAGGTAACAGATCTCAAGACGGACAAATAGTTTTAAATAAATGGCAAAAAAGGTAGCTTGAACTTAAGATCACCATGACAGTGGTTCAAAGTGAGGTTTAAATAGATCGTATATGAACTTAGAATGCAACTTAAATAAATTTACCTGTTCCCTTCACTGCATAAATAAATAACTGAATGAAAAAAGTGTCATGGAAAAAGACACAAGCTAATACTCAATTTTTACAACATCCCAAACCAGTTGATGCTAACGTTTATACCTTCTCCCAGGAAAGATAACAGTTGTATGTATATATGTTGAAGTCGGTTTATATAATGCTATCCTCTCTCATGTACACAATCATAGCAATAAGAACCCTGGGGCAAACTACACTGATAAAAACAAAAACAGAAAAATTAATCTTAATATCCAATTATTCATACGCGATAAAATTTTAAATGACTGAGAAGTAAGAATCAAACAAGATGTGTGAAGCTTTTCACTTCTTATCTACTGCACAACTCCTGTTCTCGCTAGTTGCACAGTCAGAGCAGTCTGATCATCAAAGACCACCCACCCAGCAAAATGGTTTTATTTTATTAATAATTTTGAGGGGACAAATTTTTGGGAGTGAACTTTGGTTATAAACCCCACAAAATGCATTAACCTCCACATAAGATGCACCAGCCACAAAATACTTAGAAAAAGAATGCAGTTCTTGGATAAAAATTGCGGATTGGAATCGGAAATTAATCAAACTCTCCATTGTGATGTGATCATTATGCATTGGTTTCTCTGAACCTCAAGCTTTAACCAAGGTCCCAGAAAAGTTCCATATTCCTGTATATTCGACTGTTGAACTTAGCACGCTTAAGAACCATTTTTTACATGATAACAAGACCAAGAAAAACTAAAGGTTATTTTTAAATCATTCATTATAGTTGAGATTGTACTCCATTTCAAATGGGTAGTTAGAATAGTCTGAATAAAGTCCATATGAAACTCTATTACAATTCAAAAGAGTGCATGTTTGAGGACTTCAAAATGTCATTGGGCCCAAGTGGATAAATATGACCTACCCAATTGCTTAGCTTAAACGGGCTTCCTTGGTGGCATCTGTTTCAACAAAATGAAGGAACATTCCAAAAATATCATTGGCCATTGGGAGATAGATATATTCATCGTAAGCATTCAATTGCTTATATTGCTGCTCTAAAAAAAGAGTGATCAGAAAAAAGTGGCCATCAGAATACTAGCATACCACTGAGACAACTCCCCATCTAAGCATTCAATTGCTTATGTCGCTGCTCTAGAAAAGGAGTCCCAAGCCTAAAATTATTTTTTTAACAGCCGTGACATTGAGCTTGTACTTACTCTTAGCCAACAATGACAATCAACAACCAGTAACCATTGTTCAACTTAAACCACAACTTTAAGGAGTTGCTGCCAAATAGAAATATAGATAGATGAGTTTGTTGAAGAAAAATATCCAATTGTTTACATATGTATCTCCAGAGGCAAGGATAAGATGACAAGCAGCCAAACCAGCACTTTACTATAATTGCGGCCCTTTGTGCAAGGATAATTAGTCAGCACGTCCAGAATTGTAACCAAACTTAGCATTTCAATTATCTTCCCTGAATTACCATGGTGGAAAAAGAAGTTAAGGTAGCCTATAATAGTCATCAAAAAGCTCTTAGGGCATCAGTGTCCCACTGACACATGCCTGGCATCATCCATCGTCAAGCACACGCAAGAGAAAAGCTATAAACACCAATATTTATCCTTCGGAATCTTTATTCGGATCTTAGAATTTATTCAGAGTGATGTACAATAGAGCATCACTTTGTTGGAGAACAGTGATGGATTGATACATAAAAAATTCTGTAAGGCGAGCAATTTATATTTGCTTGTTTCTTGGTTAATTCAAAGGTAGAACCAGAGCAACAAGTCAATCTATTAAATCTTGAAGGGAACACCAGAAACCAAAATCTGCATCAGTGATCCAGATGGATCAAAAGAAGTGCCAGCAATAACATTCATGAGTCAGAATCTTCACATTAGAGAGGCTGAGAAGCCATCCACTAAAAATAGTTCCCGATCATTGATTAGGAGAACAGCGCTTATTATGAAGTTTTAACAATTTTGGCATCACTAAGCTACAAAAGATTCATAAAACCATGACCTGGATGTATTATCCATAATCTCCCTGTGCTAGGCCATCATCTTACAACTGAAAAATAAATGTCTTAGCAACTGACATTAATTGAACTGCTGGCCTTCAGGCTCATATCAAATGATGATACTTGTCTAAGAAAGAAATGGGGGCGAGAATGATAGAGCTGTGAATCAAGACATCTCACCTGTAATATTCTCTCATGGCGTGCTTCCAGAACTCAAAAGGCATTTAATATTGAACAAAAAGAAAGTCTCGCACTCCAAAACGCATAGTAAAGTAACTGTAGAAAACCTTAAAAGTTTGAACTATTGAGTTTGATATACAGATTCAAAAAAGATCAATGGTCAAATCTTCCATATGTAAAAGTCAACAGCAACCTGGCCTGCATAATAGATGACATCTAAGACTAATTGTTCGGGTGTAATCCAAAATCACGTTGACGCTAGCTATTTAAACTCATCATATGTAACATAAATATAATATACCAGAGGCCTCAAATTTAAGTATTTCTTGTATTGCAGAGAAATTTATAGACAATTTAATGGCAAATACCACCATAGGTTAATAACTAAATTCAGATGGCACCAAAATTAACACATATTAGTGATAATAAAAGAAGAACTTATAAAATACACCAGAAACAATTATGGGGAAAATGCAGCTTAATTTCGACCAATAAATACTAGTATGACTCAGATGATAGAAATAATACCGCCAAAATTGACATAAACCAAAATCCTGAGAATCATATACTCAGGATAGAATTAAATTCTATAGACTGCCATATTGTATTTTCTGGCTTATGCTTTTTGGGAAAGGATGCCCTTAATATTGGGTAGTGGTTGAAAAGGGAAACTCTAAAGGCTACAACAATGCACACAACTTACTGGAACTGTCTAACAAATCAACTCAAAGCACCAAATGTTACCGATTTCAGTAAACCCAGTTTATTGTTCAACAAATTTAACAGGAGATGGTAAAGAAACAGTATCTAGCTACAGATAGACCAATATTAGATCCTTAGAAATAATGCCAGAAATTACATTTATTAGCTAAATCATCGGCACCAGATTCACAATTCAAATAAATTACATGTGAAGAACTGGAAAAATAAAAAATAAAAAAAGGTACCAAAAGATAAACAGCAACACAACAAACTCCGAAAATCAAACCTGCACAAATTCACAACAAAAGCAAATAACTTAGTATACCACGATCGTACTAAAAACAGCATCGATTATAAAAAAAAAAATAATTACAAGAGGAAAAAAAACTAGTTAATCGGAAACAAAAATAATCCAAACCAATAAATAAGCAACGGATACAAATAACAACGTAGAAATTTTGGACGAAAATAAATAAACCGACGTGATATAATCGAATAGTAAATTCAGCTTTTAAAAAATAAAATAAAATAACACAAAACCTTCTTCAATCGATGATCACAAAACCTTCTTCAATCGATGATCGAACAGCTCAGATGAATGATCAACGCCGAGGTACGGATTCAGATAGCAAATCCAACAAGGAATTGCTAGAATCGAAGAGAGAAAAGACGATGGTAAATCGTGAGATGAAATGGTGAATAATTTATAGCTGTTGATCGTAAAGCGGTGGCTTATTCATATGGCATATACCGCTATTATTGTATAAAATTAAAAGATAAAACAATTTTGTCTCCACCGGTGAAATACAGATACGGTAATAATAGTACTAGTTAGCTTAAAAGTGGTCATTTACCAGGGTTTTTTATGCCGCCCGGAATACTGGTGCACTTGGGGTGTGGTATCCGGTGATGCGAATCCGTTTTTGAAAAAATAAAATAAAAGAACGTGTCATTTAATGTATGAATTTTGTTGAGGCGCACCCTACACAGTGACGTGTTGTACCGGCGACGGATGTAGTTGTAAGTGGGCAAGGGTTGCTAGATCGTCACCCAAAAACGGCGCGTCACATCGACACCTGGGTGTGGTGTCAAATGAGCAAGGGTTCATGTACCTTGAGCGAGTATGGGTAAAGAAATTAGCTTGAAACCAAGACCACATGATTTATTTAGCCTCTTGGAATGTAGGTTCTCTTAATGATAGATTAGTAGAGTTAATAGAGACTTCGAGTATAAGAAAAATTAGTATTATGTACGTGTAGAAGACTAAATTGGTAGGTGAGAAAACCATAATATAGCCCCTTGGGGCAATAAACTTTGGTACATATGTAATAATAAGAACCGTAATGTGGTAGGTGTAATTGTAGAAATAAACTACTCGAATATATAGTTGAAGTTAGGAGGAAGTGAAATATGATAATATTAGTTAAGCTAGTTTTATGCAATTAAATTTTTAACATCATTAGTGCATATGGCACCACAAATGGTCTAGATGAGGCTATTAAACAAAAAATTTGGGAAGATCTAGACGACGTGGTGTAAATAATACTTTTACTGAGAAAGTTTTCATTCGGGGGATTTCAATGGGCACGTAGGTTCTGATCGAGATGGTATGAGAGTGTCCATGGAGGTTATATCCTTGGGGAGAGTAACACCACATATAATTCACTTTTGGATTTCATATGACTTAATCCTATCGAATACCTGGTTTAAGAATAGGTCATCTCATCTAATTACCTTTAGAATTGGGTCTAGTACAACCCAAATAGATTTCGTTTTTACTAGAATGATAAATAGAGTTAATTACTTGGAAAATAAGGTAATTCCACGAGAGTGTAGTTACACAACACCGACTTTAGTTTTAGATGTAAGGATTAAGAATAGGATTGCTAGAACTAAACATAAGTTTGAACCTAAAATTAAGTGGTGGCAGTCAAAATAAGGTAACACTGGAGCTTTTGGATAGAGGATAGTCGAGGAAGTTAATTGGACGACAAGAGATGATCATGATACCACCTGGAACAAAATGGCTCGTGGCATTAAGATGGCAGCTAAAGAGCTGCTTGGTGAGTCAAGAGGATATGCTCCACGAATCATGGTGGAATGAAGACGTGAAGAAGGTTATTCAAATCAAGAGGGATGCTTACAGAGAGCTGAAGAAGAATAACAATTGGGCAACTTTCGAAAGGTATAAGCTTGTCAAAAAAGAAGCGAAGACAACGGTTCGAGATGCTAGAGTTAAAGTCTATAAAGAATGTATAATAAATTGGATACCAAGGTGGCAGAACAAGATATCTACATGATTGCTCGAGCGAGGTAGCGGAAGACAAGAGCTTATGTGCAGTGAAATGCATAAAAGATGAGAACCATAAAGTCTTGGTTAGAGATGAATACATTAAAACAAGATGGAATAACTATTTTAACAGCTTGTTCAATGGTGACTTTAGTAAAGATTTAGATGATCTCCGCATCCATCAACATGATGTAAACCGTGATTTTACTCGTAAAATTAGAGAATCTGAGGTTAAAGAAGCCTTGAACAAAATAAAAGCATGAAGAGCAGATTATCTTGATGGAATCCCTATTGAAGTATGTAGATGTTTAGGACTATTGGTGCTTATCAGGCCGGGTCAATCCTAACCCCGCCCATAACCAAACTTGTTAGCCCGGTTTGGAATCGGAACCGGGCTAACTGTTTCCGAACCGCTTCGAAATCGGTAAAAACAGGTCCGGGACAGTTCCGTGCCTTCAAATCGGTGGCACCACCGGTTCCGAAACCGGTAAGTTGCGAAAAAAATTAAAAATAAAAGCATTTCAGCAACCCATTGCCAAACGTTCAGATTTTCTTTTTAAAAGTTTTTTTTTAGAAAAAAACTATAAATATGTGTTTTGTGATTTGTAAATCCTCACAATTCATTCTTTCAAAGTTGTATACTTCAATATCATATTTTTCTCTCCAATGTGCTATCTGTATTTTACTTATATTATAATTGCATCTTCATCTAGCAGCGCTAGTCGTAGCTGGGGTCGCAGTCGGGGTCTCATCCCAGGTCGTCTATCACTTAGTTCATCTTCGACAATGAATTTGACTGTGTCAATTCATGAGTTAAAAGAAAGTTATGTTTTTTTGCTGACCTCAATGTTGGTGGTTCATCTATGAACGTCGAAACGCAACAACCCGAATAACCTGCCGAACAACCTGTTGCCCAAGCCCAAGAGAGACAACAAGTGGAGTCATCTGGAGCCACTACAGCAGTGAGTAGACAACCGACTCGTGCCTAAAAGAAGTAAGATATGTGATCACTTTGAACTCACTCAAAAAGAAGGTACTAATGAATCTATTGCAATATGTAAATTATGTCAGATGCAATATTCATATAAAGTTGGTGGTTCCAGTGGAGGCACCGGAACATTTAAAAATACTAAGTAAAAAAACATAATTTTGATTAGACAATATTACAACCATTAGGTAGATAAGCAACACAAGCACAAATTAATGTTCTCATTGGCACGAATTTTATTTTAACTGATGAAATTAATGGTATGTCACTTGTTAGATATGTGATTGATGTGAACTACCTTCTATACAAGCTGAACATGCTAGTTTTATTGAATTTGTTTCATCTATACAACACATGTTTAAACATATTTCTTGGCACACACTAAAAAGAAATTGTATAGACGTCTTTTTTGAATATAGAAATACATTGTTTGAACATCTTTCTAGTTTGCCTTGTAGGGTTAGCTTAACAACCAATATTTGGACAAATGTAAGGATTCATATCTTGTTGTCACTTGTCATTGGATTGATGATAATTGGTGTATGCAAAAACAGCTTTTGTCTTTAGATGAGTAAGATTGTGCACATACTGATTATGTAATTGCTAAATATATATTCAAAACTTATAGACATTATGGAATTCAGGATAAGATAGTTTCAATCAGATTAGACAACGCTATGAATAACAATGCTGCGATGCGTGATTTAAAGACATATCTGAAACTAATGCTCGATGGTGTTTTTTTCATGTTAGATGTGCATGTCATGTTATTAATTTGGCTGTTAAAGTTGGTTATGAGGACAATCACTCAACATGTATTGAGAAAATGAAATACAGTGCTAAATGATTATGCACGAGCTGTGTTAAGCGTGATTGGAAACAATTGTGTTTATCTAATAGTTTAAAACATCTTCTTTTTCCATCACCAACAGAAACTATGTGGAATTCCTTATACAATATGTTGAATGATATGTTACCTTACAAAGATATTTTAACTCAATTTTATAATTCATATCAAATGTCTGATACCGATGAAAGTATTTATTTGACTGATGAAGATTGAGAATTTGTTGAAAATTGTGTATCATTTTTAGGTACCTTCAAAGAAACGACGGAACGCTTCTCCAGTGTTATTTATCCAACTTTCGTTTATTTTCTTCCTTTAGTATTTAACATGTTTGATAAGTTTATAGAATTTAAAGATGACTATCATGCTTTTGTTAGTGCAATGGAAACTAAATTTATAAAGTATTGGGAATAAATCCACACGTGCACTTCATCACAACATTGCTAGATCATAGTCAATGTTTAGCTTCATTTGAGATATTTTTTGAATATTATGCTAAATTTTTGTGGAAGATTGTTGACGATCAAAAGACGTCTACAATGCAATCTCTCTAAAATATGTTTCAATTGTATTATAATCAACAGGTAAGTGAATCATCGCAACAAATGGTTGCTGAAGAACAACCCCAAGCTCAATCTAGAGGTGGGGGCATCAATTTGCTTAGGATGCTGGGCAGGAAAAACTTTAGGAAAAAGGACCTTCTACTAGCACGCCGATTGAGTTGCAAATTTATCTTAATTCTCAATTTCCAACGGAAGACAACTTCGACGTCTTATAATGGTGGAAGGCAATACAACACAATTCCCCATCTTAGCCAAAATTGCTAGAGACGTGTATGCGGTATAAGCTTCAAGCGTCGCTACTGAATCGTCATTCTAAACATATGACTGAATTATTGGAGAATAATAAGTAGTCTATCTGCTGATTCGTTATGTATGCTCACATTACTTAAAGCTTGGTTTGAAGTATAATGTATGAATAGAAGAGATGGATGATTGACGAATTCGTAAATCATTATGACGAGTAAGAAGAATATAACGCCAAAACAATACTTATCAATTATTAAGAGTGTTAAATAGTAATATTTTTTATTTAGATTTTCAATTGCCATCTCTTTACAATTATTTGTATGCATTTATATTATGAAATGAAGAAGAAATATATTGAATTTGTGATGAATATTGTGGAAACATTTACAACATCAAAAAATAAAAAAATTCAAAAAATTGAAAAAGTGTTCAAAAAAAAAAATTAACGAACTTGATCGATCCGATCCGGAAACGGTTGGAATCGGAACCAGATCCAATCCGGTTCCTTAACGAATCAGACCAATTTCGTGCTTTTTAAAGGATCCGGAACAGGCTGGTTTCGGACCGAACTGGACCGGTTCTATCCGTTAAGCACCATAATTAGGACCTGAGGATAAAGTGGCTAACAGATTTATTGAACAAGATTTGGAATAACAAAATTACAAATGAATAGAGAAAGAGTACTCACACCCCTATCAATAAGAACAAATGTGACATTCAAAGTTGCACCAACTATCGTGATATATAACTCATATGTCACATAATGAAGCTTCGGAGAGGATAACTAAATGCTGTTAAGGAGGAAGATTAAGATCTCGGAGAACCAATTCGGGTTCATGTCAGGACGGTCAACTACGGAAGCTATCCATTTACTTCTTCAACTTGTCGAACACTATCGCGATAAGAGTAAAGCTTTGAATATGGTCTTCATAGACTTGGAGAAGAATTACGATAAAACCCAAAGGGATATATTATGGTGGGCTTTGATGAAGAAAAGAGTTCACATCAAGTATGTCAATATAATCAAGGACATGTACGATGAAGTAGCCTCCAATGTGAGAACGTGCTGTGGGGTGACAAGTGAGTTCTCACAATTGAATTGTACCAAGGATTTGTATTGAGTCTGTCAGGATCGATTCCGAGGGTGGGTTGCCATTCCACACCCTAGTTCAACCAACTTGAGCTTCAATAGCTCGTGTTCTTGAAATACTTGCATCGAGAGATTATATCGAGTTCGGTTACAAAATCGAGCGAAAGACACTCGACATAACCCGCTCTATAACCGATTAAACATTTGAAAGACATTTTAAAGATATGCAATTAAAGTAAATAAACAAGCATTTGTTTATGGAAGTTCGAAGGTGGCGTAATCCTTCTACGTCTCCCCTTCTTCCACCTCATGGAAGGATTCCACTAGAAGACTTTGATTTATACAATCCCGTTGTACAAATTCGATCCAGTTGGGAATTTCCCATCCAACTAGAACTCCTAGCATCTCAACTATGCATGTTCTTTAATGTCTCACATACAAAGACCTCTCATAGGTTGTGATAAATCATCAACCGTTACAATGGTATTCACTCTTCTATTTTAGCTCACAAATACAATGAATAGAGTAAATACAAAGGCACAAATGATTCCATAATGAATCCGATACAGCAAGGTAAGAGGTGCCAAAGGTTTGAGGAGTGCTCTTCATTTAGAAGCTTTTGTCTTTTAAGTTCCTCAATTGAATCCCAAGTGGGTTTGCTTTGGAAGGCTTGGATTGATCTTCAATCAGCTGTTATTGAGCTTCCAAATCATGTATATATAGCCCCAAGTAATGATATATACGTTAGACACAAGATATGCCCATTAGAGAAGATTCTGCACCATTCCCGAGCTTGCAACGGTCATATTCTGGTTTCTGGGCTCTTTGTATTTCGGACCGGACTGGCCGGATCAGCTTGGGCAGATCAGTCTGGCTGGATCAGAATGGGAAGATCAGTCTGGCCAGATCAGCTTGGGAAGATCAGTCTGGTTTGGATCAGTCTGGGCAGATCAGTCTGGTCCGGATCAGTCTGGACAATCAGCTTGATACAAAACAGATTGATAAACTTGCTCTTCTGATCTGTTGTTTGTAGCTCTTGATTCTTTGATTTCTGGGCAAAGTGATCTACATGAAAGTTGTAGCCCTTTCTCTTAGCTTTCCATGGAGTCAAGAATCGCTCGATTTCGATTCGTATGAGAGAGTTATGCTCGAAATACGAGGCGATGCTCCTGCTGTCTGTTCGCTGGATGCAGCAGCACATGGCGTAACTTGCAGAAGCTTTTTGGCCATCTTAACGTCCGATTCAGTCTTTGACTTCCAAATATGACTTGTAGATCTTTGTCTTAGATTTCCAACCCATACTGAATCATCTCGTTCCGATAAGCGAGCTGAGAGTTATGGCCAACAGACTGACATTTGCTTGCTGAAACAGCTTGCTGTTTCTTCACGGTACATCTTGATCTTGCAGGCTTCTTTTCTCCTTGATAACATTCGAACTAGCCGATCTGTTGTGAAATATGACTTTTAGTATTTTGAGTTGGCTGTTCAATATCTTTGGAAGCACGCCATTTCGATATCCGAGCTATGAGATATGATCGAAACAATTCGCTCTGCCAGAATTTTAGTCTTGGTCCAGCTTGATATTTCAAGCTACTTTTTTGTAATTCATCAAGCTCTTAAGTTATGATCTATGAACTGCACACTTGATGAAATATGTTAGCAACACAATAACAGGTTTTGTTAACATCAAAACCAAGAGTATTCGGGTTTCCAAAACCCAACAGAGTCCTTTCCTATTCGCCCTAATGATGGATGAGATAACAGAAGACGTACAGACTGAATTATCATGGACCATAATTTTCATTGACAATGTCATGTTATTTGACGAGTCCAGGGCAGGGGTAAATACTAAGTTGAGTTATGGAAAGAGACATTGAAATCAAAGGATTTTAGATTAAGTATGTCTAAAATGGATATATGGAGTGCAAATTTAGTGGTCGTACCTTTTGGGATCCCGTTGTTGTAGCACTCGATGGTCAAGAGGTACCGATGAGCAATAAGTTTCGATTCCTAGGTTTTGTTATAAAAAAAGGTGGAGAGATTGACATTGATGTTAACCACATGATTCACGTGAGCTGGTTGAAATGGAGATACCACCAGACATCTGTGCGGACGTAATATCTCGCTGAAATTGAAGGTTGTGGCGCCCCAAACCTCGCCACATAAACAGACAACACAAGATGTCATTTGTATAAAAATTTGACAAAATCTCCCCGTAATCGGACTTCCGGGCAAATCACAACTCCAAAATCATAATGCATCTTCCCTAAGTAAACACTCCAATAATAACAAAATGCAAGAGGAAACCTTCGAGACATTTATACAGGCCATATACAGGCATGAAAAGGCTCACGTACGAGCCATGAATAAATGAATATAAATCCAAACATAGAAATAGCATCTGCATAAACTAATACTCGTACTATGCTTCTGAAAGCAATGCTATCCGATGAGATTCGAGTTTACTTCTGTTGGGATATGCCCTAAGACAACTCATTAAATGATTATTTATGACATACAATGTATTATGATTTTGTTAATGGAAATTCATTATTATATATTATTCGAGTATCTGTGTAATATGAATTAATGTATAAGTTAATGTCCTTAGAATAATATTGTATTATTCTTAAAGATTGTCCCTAGTCAAGTATTATCATGAATAATGATAATGATAATGTATTGAGACTAGTATGTTTTGATTGATGAATTGTTCATAGATATGAGATATCAAATCAACACATATGTGCATGTTAGATAACGATGTACTGGACAGACCCACCATGAGAATGCTGCATGGATAGTTATATGAACGTCATAAGCAATTCTCATAGTGATAATAATGTATGTAATCCTTACGACTTGAGATCATTAGAGATCCCAACATAAGGAGTCATGTATCTTGATATTGTCAAACGTTACCTGTAACAGGGTAAACTATAAAGACAATCATTGGATACACCACGAATTATGTAGAGGGATGTTGAGTGATCAAGAAAGGATTTGTCCCTCCTATATAACATGAGAAGTGTTTGGGCCCTTGATCAAGTAAGACTAAAATGCATGGCCGTGCTCGAATGAGTCGATATGTGATATCGAGCTTATTCGTTTATTCTAGTTCTACTTGGGGATCAAGAAATAAAAGATTGAATATATGAGTATGACTATTACATGACTCGTGTTCAATCTAAACACATTGGACAAAGGGATTAAGTTACATGGTTAATATTATCACATTCTGTAGGTTATGTCGAGTCAATGACATTCTTGTAATTTGGGTAGCCTTGATGTGTTGCTAGATACCGCTCATTGCTTGTGACATAAAATTAGATTTTATGTCGCTGCCAACAATGCAAGTTCCTATCGGGTCACACAAAAGATTAAATCGATAAAGGGAGATATAATTCATTGGATGAATTAATTAATTAAGAAGAGTCTTAATTATATATATTAGATGTATGTATTTAATTAATTATTGGTATGGGCCAATGAGGCTTTAAGAAAGCCTTTAATTAAATCTAACATATATATTATTTGATAACAAGGTTAATTGTGAATTAATCCTACACATCATAAAACCTAATAGCCACTCTCATACTCACTCTCGGCCGCCGCCTCTTGCACTCGACCTCACGGCCACCGCCGCCGTGAATAGTGCTTTTGAACGGTTGTCGATTGATCGGTTTTGAACCGTGAGTTTAGCTCCTGTTTAAGAACGAGTCTAGCAACTTGTTCTTGAATACCTTTTCGATTTGATCGTGTGGATACCGTAGAGACGAAGGTGCAAATCTTTGTTCGCGACTCGTGGACTTGCAACGAGGATTCTGCTACAAACACGCTACAAGGGTACGATTCTTAATAAATCTCGATATGATCACTTTTTATAGGTCCTTTGGTAGGAATCCAATTTAAAATTCCGCTGCATATTGTATGATGGATTCCTAACAACTTCCCTAAGATAACGTAGTACATGCTTTACCTGTTTCAACAGAACAACACCTTCACATGGTGAGCATATATCAACATGGTAATCGCAATCATATCAACAAGTAAAATCGTAACACAACAAAATAACACTACTGGAAATGATAAAGAGATACTCCCTGAGTACGTCTGAATCAATGTAAGCTTTCTCAAACTATTCCTGTTTCATAATCATTATCACCATGTTCAACATCGATAGTTATAATAAAATGCCAATCGGGGTAACTCACGCATTCAACAATACCTCGTTTCTCTCTCTTCGTTATCAACAACACCAAAGGCCAACATGCATATCAACCACAACAACCTTAACGGTTCCAAATGTCTACCATGTCATAGACATCAATCTCAACTCGCCCCTCCAGTTGTTCACATTTAACATATCATACACAATAACACATGTCTATATATAATTATTTAATATCATGCATACTCGTACGTTAATACGTATCTGAAAGTCGAGAGTCAGAGTTAAAGCGATTACTGTTGTCTGTGGCTCTCGAAGACTCTAACTATCTACACAATTAATGAATCTCAAAAGTCCATATTAGACTGAATCACATATATTCATAATGCATCTCCACATCCAATTCTTCACTGAATCAATAGGACTATGCCTTTATAACTATATTAAATCACAAACTTCGATAATTCCTAATCAAATCGACTTCAATAACAATATCAATTCCAATAAATATTGTATACCAGTGTATCAATGTTCTTCAATTTTCAATCCACCGCCAACTTCTTTGACAATTATCGATTTGAAATAGAAAATTCACAAATTCTATCCTCGGACGAATTCTTTATTAATCTTAATTATAATCGACACTTTTGAAACTCAATCATCTATTGATTTTCAATGTTCAATTGTGCAAATGATATAACTTGGTGCATCAAACAATTACATGCTTTCAATGAACATCTAAGTCGATTACTATTCATTCAAAATCCTCCAAAAATTAGTCGACAATTCCTAATTAATTCAGTTGTATTTCGTTGCTCCATTCATCCCAACTCATCTCAGGTTTCCAATACTTTCAATTAAGTGCCTAATTATCAACTTAACACAATCCTCAATTTTACCCAAAAATAGGGTTCGAATGAAGCATAATTATAGCAGTGCTTTTGGTTTAAGTACAAACCCAGTATATAATTCCTCATGGGAAATGATTTCATCCAATATCAAATTCATGTGTTGAAATGAATTTAATTTCCAGTTCACAATTTACCTGATTCTCAACTGAAATCGAAGCAACTATCACCAAGATTTGACTTTTACAGTGTCTTAAACTAATTATTTCGAGGCCCAAGTTAGGAGAAAAACAAGATAACTTTTCCTTCATCTTATCAAGGTTGAAGAAATGCACACACGTGTAAGCTATATACATACATATCCCATTTGCATGTAGTCTTTCTATCCACTTTATTTTGATTGTTAATGATTCTTAAATCCACATTGGCACACGTATACACACACATGCAACCACTGCTCAAATCAATATTTAGTGTTTTGGTAATATAATCGAGTTAACTATTCCTTCTCTAAATTATATATTCAGTTAATCTTATCAGCATGAAAGTTATAGCTCACTCTTTTATCTTCACACGACTTATTGAATCACCCAATTTCAACATCGTATTAAAAAATTATGCCCAAAATACTAAATCATATGACAATAAATAATTGATTCTAGGCACATAATTCATTGGCGAACTTTCGCCACTACTTAATTTGATAGAATGACGTGTTATCTATCAATTTCGTTTAATAATATTCAAGCCCAATCTCAATATCCAATCAGATTCATAATATTTTCGCCCCTGGTGCACCTTTCATATATATTTTTATTTCTTTTAATCACAATTGAACTTCAGGCTTACATCATAATTATCAATTATAATGTGTATGAGTTTCTCAGGGCATTACAAAGGGAAAGTTCGTAGACCCGTTATCAGACCTGCAATGTTGTACTGGACACCCAAGATGAATCACATCCAAAAAATGTGTTTAATAGAAATGCATATGCTTCGTTGGATGTGCGATAAGACCATAATAGTTAAAATAAGGAACGAAGATAATCGAGCTGAAGTAGATGTAGCTTGTATGGAAGATAAGATGCAAGAAAGCCGCTTACGTTGGTTTGATAACGTACGACGTAGACCCACCAATGTACATGTGAGTTGAGTGGAGTCCATGAATTTCGGCCATTTCACGAGAGCAAGAGGACGATCGAAGAAGACATGGCTCGAAGTTATACACAAAGACTTGGAGTTCAAGGGGATTAAAAATGATATTTTGGCCAATAGAAGCATTTGGAGAAAACTGACGCACGTGACCGACCCGACTTGATTCTCTCAATTGTTCATGTAGCCTGCTCCAATTCATTGAGATTAAAGACTTAATTTTTGTTTTGTGTCATTTAATGTCATCTTAAAGACGTCATCGTACTCAGTGGAATTTAAGTATACCAAACCCCTCACAAAGCAAGAGAGAATTGCATAAATACCAAACAATTCACTTTATATTTTATTTCCATAAACTTTGATAATAATTCTCAAAATATTACTTGGATATGATATAGCTAGTGAAAGTTGACGTAGATATAGTAGAAGAGTGAAAAGGTTGAAATAAAAAAGTAATTGTTTGAACTGAAGAGAGAGTAAATTTTTTGATTGAGTGAATTTTGTTGGAAATTATTGAATTAAAATGTGAAATAATGAATCATTTAAAATTTTCGAAAAGAAAAACTTCTAGTGGAGTATTAAGAACGTATGAATTATGATCGAGTTGAGTCAAGTGCAAAAGTTCAAGGGCTTATAGTATTATCATTGGAATTAAATATTTTAAATTTAAAAATTTGCAATTTATGTTTTGAATTTATAAACATTGTTCATCTAGGTTTGAAGAAAATTATGGTGTAGTCAGGGCAGGCATACGTGAAGGTAATTAAGGACAATGTATTATATTTTAAATTATATTTTGTCCACCCAAATTGCAGATTACCCATTTAAAGTTGTATTTTGCTCCCCGTAAAATAGTTAAACACATTTGTAATACTTTTATCCACTCAATCTAAATTTTAAATCCGTTCATGGGTGTAGAGGAGGTTGAACCAAACGTTGTGAATCAGTTTGTGTCTCAAACCAATCAAAGACTAAAAATTCGAGATGGAAAAATTAGTTTTGGAAGCATCCATATGTTTCCCAATCTCATACAATGTGTTATACTTTTGGTTCATTATTTTATCTTGATAAAAAAAACAAGTACTTCATAGCTTTGATGTAATAATATGTAGGTTGAAGTAGATCTTTTACCATTATTTTAAAAATTGTGGAGTCGATAACTTGCATCTCATCTAGCACCGGTCGTAATTATGACTCGAAAGTCTTGTGTTCGAGTTTCATCCCCACCCCCATGTAATTGCAATAGTTGCTAAAAGTAAAAATAAAAATCGTGGCACATACATGCTTTGGTATGCCAAGTTCTAATGATGACATTAATATTTTGAAAGCTCCTAAATATTTTTCTAATCTCACACATGGTATCACTTCTCTGATATATTATTTTATTAGAGAAAAAATTATATTACTAAGCCGATCAATTTCTCCGCAAACTTTTCATGATTTATGTGGTACGAAAAAGAAATATATTTGTAATAAAAATAGAAAGGCTTAAATTGTGCTACATAATGTGTTAATCACAACCACTTATGGAATTGATAGAGTAATTTCAATATTTATACGGTTGATATTTAACTTAAAGTCATGTTTTAAATTTTGTGAGCTTAATTAAAATGAATTGAATTAATTATATAGATTGTTATACCAAACATCATGTGTAAGTATCTTAATAAATTTATAATCAGATATTAGGTTGAATAAAATAATTGGTGTAAATGAAGTCATAAGAAATATTTTAAAATTACTCCTTTTTAGTTAAGATTAAAAAAAAATGAATTAGAGAAATTTTTGTTTGATATAAATATTATGTTACTTTAGCATAAATTCTACGATAAAATAAAGTCATGGGTAAATGAGTTTATTTGATGATGTTGTTCTTAAGGACATTTCAATCCTTGAATTAAAATGACATGTTTCATGTAGCATATTTCAATTTAATAGGATTAAAGATTTATCTGTTGTTGTCAGATAGAAAATACTTATTAATAGAATAAAACTAATAGTCAGTTTTTTTCAAGAAATATCGAATGAAATATACAGTGAAAATGAGAGGAAAAATTATCCATATCAAGTATTAATCTGATAAAAAGCAAAAAAAAAAAAAATTTATTTCAATAAATAAATAAAAACTTGAGTTATTTGTCTTCCATGATGGTAGGGTTTTCTTCCAATTTATTTTAATGGAGTTGCCCTCTTCGCTGAGTTTTATCTGCGCTTCATATTAGTTTATTTGGTTGCCTCCCCAAAACATCCTCTTGCCCTTGGTTTCATGACCTGCTTTTCTCATTTTCCCCTTGACTTTGGTATATGTGGCTCTGCGATGGAATCCCTAATAGGTAAAAGGGGATTATTTTGATATCTGACGAAGAAGAGATTGTGTCTATCACTCAAACTCTAGTGGAAAATGGTCGTCTATTAGCACCTCCTGAGCTTGTTGGGAAATTGTTGATTACCAAACACTTTAGTAAAAAGGTTTCCATGATACTATGGCTAAAATTTGGCGCATCACAAAAGTTATGGAGTTTAAAGTGTTATTTGAGAATACATGTTTATCTGTATTTGACGACAATCAAGATGAGGAACACATTTTTACTCTGGAACCCTGGACCTTCAACCGTTCTTTGCTGGTTCTGAAAGTTTCGATGGTTTCTACATGTGTGATATATGACATTTTACTACTACTCAATTCTGGATTAGGCCCTTTATATTAAGGCATGATATATGAGTTGGAATGATAATTGGAGATACTCTTGGTGTAGCTGCTTATGCTGAATCTGATGCCAAAGGCCGATGTTGTGGCCCTTTTATGCGTGTGCGCTTGATAATTGACATATCCAAGCCCCTACGCAGAATGACTCAACTCTCCTTGGGAGATCAATCCCATTTGTTTTGGGCTCTTATCCGATATGAACATCTACCCCGATTATTACTACAATTGTGGGATTATTGGATATGTGGCCCGAGATTGTACTGTCATTTCATTTTTGGAGGAGATTGATCATTTGGATCGTCCTTAAGGTCCATGGCTGCATGCTGAATCTGAGTTGCACTTCAGTCGTCTTGCTCCAACACTCATCCCTATCCCCATCACTCATGTTCCTTCTCGGGATGATACACCATATTTATTGGAAACCACCTGGGATACCTTGTTTGGGGGTATAAAGCGCCTTGGACGTCACACTTGTGGTCCCTTTGGGTCATGCATAGCATGTCTGTAAAACATTGTGCTTTTGGACAATCTAGTACGTCGTTGCCTTTGCACGAAGGCCAACCTTCCCATTATGATTCATCCACTTTATCAGCGGTGGTTGCTCAGCAACCACGCTGAGCCATGATATGCTTGTGTTGGATTGCGCGGGATTCGAGAGTATCTTGTGCATTTATTCTCGTCCGACTGTTTCGACGCTTGAGCTCTCCATTTTTGGTGGTTTTATATTATTCCTACGCTATATGTATATCTTGTATGAGTTGATTGGTAGATATATTTTTTTCGGCTTTTGTTTTAGTGTATATGCATCTATATATCTACCTTTTTGGCTATGGCTAAACAGTCTGAATGTTTGGAGCTTTGTGCCTTTGGTGGTCCGTCAGCTTTCTGCTTCTGCTGACGTTATTTTGCTGGTTAATTGGTGGGTTATCAGCTTAGCTTCTCCGGTTGGGCATCGGTTGGTCAACTGGCTCATTGGTTTCTTGCGCCATAGATGGAATTTTATTTGGGATTTGGATAAGAGAGCTTGTTGGTTTGTTGGATTTATCAGTTTTCGTCTCTCGATTATCCGTTTTTGTTCCTTCTGGTTAAAGAAGACAACTCCCTCTTTAGGATTCTTGTGGTCTTGGCATCCTTCCGGTCACGTTCTAGCGATTCTGCTTTGGTTGCCTCACTTTTATACTGTCTGTATACCGATATTTGGTGTTGTGGTCTCATTTTCACATCTTCTCGGTTGTATTTAATATTTAATATACCGAATCAACGTTTCTTGTTTCAAAAATAAAAAAATGAAAACTTATAATTTAAAAATAAGTAGTCGAAAATAAAAATATAAAAAATCCGAGCTATAAGGAAATACATGTTAAAAAGACATAAACCCGTTGCCAAAACCCTACAATCTCTTTGCCGCCGCCGCCGTTCCCCGTCTCGTCGGGATCAGGTTTTTCTCCTGTCAGGTTTTATTATCCTCTCCTCTCTCCGCCGCTTCATTTTGTACTTTTCTTTAATTGGTTATACTTCTTAGCTGCGTGTGTTCTGATTCTGTCGCAACCTTTTTCATAATTTCCTTTTTGTGTGGATATATCATTGACGCCATTGACGGACCGTTTTAGAGCACGGTCGGAGATCGAAGAGCGGTTGTTTGGTTTTGTGAGGTAATATTTTTTGCTCCTGATAGGGAAGTGGAGCAATGGAGTCGCAGGAGCTGACGCAGAAAGAACTTGACAATAAAAAGAAGAAAGAAGAAAAGGTGCAGGCAGCTATCTTTTGAAATTAATTCAATCGTTTCTGTCTTCATTTGTTAGTGAGGATTGTAAAGCCTTCTAGTTGGCGTTGCTGAGTGCTACTCACTTGAGTGATTGAAATTGTACGGTGTTAAATTTGTGTATGAATTTAAGTATTACTCATCAGGGTGACAGAAATTTTCTGCATTGCCACCAATTAAGCTCCAGTTTTTCCTCATATCTAACTGGGTTTAATTGGCATAAGTTGTCTGCACCCACACCCACACCTACACCCACAAATGCTGATTTAAAAAAAATTCTCACATACTTTTAGACCTATGTGTGTGCATTGAAGTTGTGAACTTCTGATTAGATGCTGCAGTGCATGTTGTGTTTTGATATGATCACGAGACTGGATGTCATTTTGATCATAGGCGACGTGTAGTTCGCTGCTTTGATTTGAGTTGATTTCTAAACTTGCATCTCCTTGTATTTGATTATCGGGTTTATTCCCTTGATGGGTTCTCTATGTAGGCTAGAGAGAAGGAGTTGAAAAAACTTAAGGCAGCACAAAAAGCAGAGGCAGCCAAACTTCAGGTATACTACAACAGTTTTTCTCTGCGTCTGTGGTTACACTTAATATTGGGGATGATTCCACACTTGAGATTAGGATGATGCCAAGCTTAAAATGATACTGATATTTCACCCAGTTTATGTAATGGCAGTGATGATGCTTTCCTCATGCCATTTATTCGAAAATCAGGCACAACAAACAGCTAATGACCCAAAGCCAGGGAAAAAAAAAATTTCTAGAAGAGAAGTGGAGGACGAAAACCCCGAGGAGTATAAGGACCCAGAAACAGCTTTGGGTGAGAAGAAAAACCTATCTCGTCGGATGGCAAAAACTTACAATCCCAGTGTGGTTGAGAGCACGTATGTTAGAATTATAAGTCTGTTTCTTGCAAATATTAACGCTCTATATGTTCTCTTGCTAATCCTTGTACTTTAATGCCCAATCTAGGTGGTATGAATGGTGGGAAAAGTCTAATTTTTTTGAGGCAGATGCAAAGAGCTCCAAAAAGCCTTTTGTCATTGTGAGTTTCTTGAGTCGTGCATAAATTTGGTTGCTAGCTAACAACTGGGAGATGGTAAAATTTAAACTGCTTCAACTTGATTTGGTGTGTCTGTGATCCATGTGTTCATACTATCTTTATGTTCAATCTAATTAGAACATACATGGATTCTGCTAAAATGTAACACATTCATGCACAGCTTAAATTAAGATTTCTGAGCGATAGATTAATAGTTGCAGATGTACCATACACAGTCCTATTTGATACGGAAATTACCAACTGAACCAATTTCATGATAAACCACATTTTTTGACAACCTTTTTTGTTGGCGTCGTTCTTAGAGTTATTCCATGGAATTAAACCCAGTGAATTCTTGAAATTGCTGATGTCCACTGTCTCCATATTCACACCCTTTTCATACAGGTTCTGCCTCCTCCTAATGTGACTGGGGCCCTACATATTGGTCATGCTCTTACTGCAGCAATTCAGGTCTTATAGCAGAATCTGTTTTTTTCTTTCTAAACTAGAATTTATCCCGACCTACATTTTTATCCTTGTTTTGTTGACATATATATTGCCTCCAGGATACAATTATTCGCTGGAGGCGGATGTCTGGATATAATACATTATGGGTACCTGGTATGGACCATGCTGGAATTGCCACGCAGGTTGAGTGATTGCCTTTCTTATGAATTTTTTTTATCTGCATTGCTTCATTTATGTGATTTTGTGTGTGAGGTGATTTCTCTAGCGAATGGTTGATTTTTCTCCTTTATGAAAGGGTTGATTCTGAATAAATGCTCATGATTATTGTGTTTTATGAAGTCCCAATATATGCATAAGGTATTTATCTTAAGAAATCCTTTTTGATAAAATTTGGGAATAATTAGCCATTAGATTGCACATTATGCGGAAATATATCATTAGAAAGCTTAAAAGTACATTTGGATTTTTTTTGTTAAGTCAAAGTTCTAGGATTGATTGATTTGATTTTGAAAGATTTGAAGTTTTTAATGGTGCTTGTGATGCCCGTTGCTACAATGGTGTTTGTTGTTGACTGCCAAACGAACTGCATTTTTCAGGTGGTTGTGGAGAAGAAAATTATGAGGGAAATGAAAATGACGAGGCATGATGTTGGTCGTGAAGCATTTGTCAATGAAGTGAGTTTGGTCATTTATATCCTTTTTTTATGTTATGGTCATCCCCTCTTGGGATATAATACAGTTTTATTGGCACTTGGAAGTTGGAACTCATGAAGACACATATAGCTATTAATGTGTGGTCTGTATTAGTTCTCCTGCCATGACTTTTGAACATTATTGAGGATACATTTTATCTGATTTAGGGCACTTGCTTGTAGGTTTGGAAATGGAAGAATGAGTATGGGGGCACCATACTGAAACAGCTTCGACGTTTGGGTGCATCTTTGGATTGGTCACGTGAGGTGATTATTTTTGTTATTTCCACCTCACATGTTTCTAAAATCACATACTTCAAGTACATTTTGTGTGGATAATCCATGAAAGTTTTTTGTTGTATCTTTTCTTTTGGTGCCATTTGGCCATGAAACTGTATGCACAATAGTGTTTTACCATGGATGAGAGGAGATCAATGGCTGTGACTGAGGCTTTTGTAAGACTTTACAAGGAAGGCCTTATATATAGGTATAATAATGCCGTGCAGTTGTTAATAATATTGTTTATGTATTGCAGCTTTTTGTTTTGGTTTTGTTCAGCCTTGCTCGGGGTTTGAGTATTTGTTTAGTATTTCATTCCGAACCTCACATACTAGGGTCTGAATCTACAGTTGTAATTGAACCAACTGGCCTGGTACCTGAAGATATAGTCTTGTTGTGCTGTTTGGCTTATACGAATTGAACATCTGTTTCAGTATGTCATTCTGAACGTCGCATACTAGGGTCAACTTTTACACTCGTAATTGAAGTAACTGGCCTGGTGCCTAAAGATATATACAGTGAGGTTTATACTACTTGTTAAAAGCTCAAATTCATGCTATCGTGTCAGTATTATCATGATTTTTCATCTGTTGTGATTCCTTAATTCAGAAATTTAAACACATGGCAATCTCTTCTTTGCTATGTGCCCCCTCCCCCCACACTTCTTAAAGTCTTTTCTATTTTTTAAGGTTTTGACTAAACGCTGGTTTACTAGAAGTAGGGTGTGCAGTTTGTAGTGCATTCTAAGATTTGTTCTTATTTTATTTATAGAGATCTGCGTCTAGTGAACTGGGATTGCGTCTTGAGAACAGCAATATCCGACATTGAGGTAAGATACAGCAGTTCTTCCTCACCATTATTTGAATAAGAACAAGCGAATTCTAAAATTCCTGAAGTTCCTTGACATTATCAGGTGGAATATATAGATATCAAAGAGAGAATGCCATTGCGTGTTCCTGGATACCAAAAGCCTGTGGAGTTTGGAGTGCTTATTTCATTTGCTTATCCTTTGGAAGGAGGCTTAGGTGAGATTGTCGTGGCAACTACAAGAGTGGAAACAATGTTGGGTGATACTGCAATTGCTATTCATCCAAATGACCCAAGATATAGCCATGTTCATGGGAAATTTGCTATCCATCCTTTCAATGGGAGGAAACTTCCCATAGTTTGTGACGCAGTACTTGTAGATATGAAGTTTGGTACTGGCGCTGTTAAGGTGAGCTTTGTTTATGTTACATTGAATGTGCATAATTGATTTTTCCAACTTTTCCAAGAGAAGCGACAGCTGTATTAATGCATGATTTATTTCGCAGATAACACCGGCCCATGATCCTAACGATTTTGAGGTTGGAAAGCGTCATAACCTTGAGTTTATCAATATTTTTACTGATGATGGTAAGATAAATAGCAATGGTGGTCCAGACTTTGTCGGGATTCCACGATTTGAAGCTCGTATGGCTCTGATAGAAGCATTAAAGGAAAAGGTATTTTATGGTTTACTTGTGTCAAAACGGCTAAGTTGGCCTTTTTAGATAGCCTGGATGATGTACCAGAGACCATTTCCAAATGGATTTCAATATGCTTTAGTTCTCATCAAAATGGATACACACCTCATATGTATATATAACATGTATTTCAACATGTCCTACAAAAACCGTCTGTATCTTTTTAGTCTATCGTACTTATTTTTGGGGACAGGGTGTCCTACTAAGTTCTTGTACCAGAAATTTTTTGCATTTTTTTGTTAAAAGACTCAATACAGTTTATCGACATTAAGTTCCATCACGTGCTAGCTTTTCCTTTGTTTAGGGACTCTATAGAGGTGATAAGAATAATGAGATGCGCCTTGGAATTTGTTCGAGAAGCAATGATGTGGTGGAGCCCCTCATCAAGCCCCAGTGGTATGTCAACTGCAAAAGCATGGCACAACAAGGTCTTGATGCCGTTATGGATGAAGTGAATCCGAAAATGGAGATTATCCCTAAACAATATGTGGCTGAATGGAAAAGGTAAGCCTTAACTTGATATTTTCATTTTTGGTTTTTACACAATATGATTTGTAAGCAAAATGAGATTTATCTAGGTTTTACACTATATGATTTGGAAGAAAATGAGATTTATTTCTGCTGATTTTTCTTACGTGATTGACCCACGTATGGATCACAATTGAATTGATCTGGATTCTGGTGAAAGTTTGTCGATAATATGATGTCATCAGGTCATATATATCATTTTTGTGAATTCAAAATTGACTAATAGATTCTGGACATTGCAGATGGCTTGAGAATATTCGTGATTGGTGCATCTCAAGGCAACTGTGGTGGGGTCATCGTGTTCCTGCATGGTACGTGATGTTGGATGGTGACGAATTGAAGGAACTTGGTGCATACAATGACCACTGGGTGGTTGCTAGGAATGAGGAAGAGGCTTATGAGGAGGCAAGCAGAATATATACCGGAAAGCACTTCCAGCTGTTCCATGATCCAGATGTTTTGGATACTTGGTTTTCTTCAGGTCTTTTTCCATTGTCTGTGTTAGGGTGGCCAGATGATACTGATGATCTCAAAGCATTTTATCCGACATCTGTCCTGGAGACTGGTCATGACATCCTCTTTTTTTGGGTTGCTCGTATGGTGATGTTGGGAAAGAAGCTTGGAGGTGATGTACCCTTTGGAAAGGTGAGCAAACATTTCTTATGCATTGCCTGAAAAATGTTTATATCATTCAAGTTTTAAATTTTGTTACTTGCTGATGCTCTGCTTGCCTCCCTATTGTTTGTTGATGTCATCCTAGACTTGAAGGCTTTCTTTTGTTTTAACTCATCCCCAAATGATACTTGTTTTTGGAATTTCTATTTCAAAGCTATGATTGCGGCTTTAAACGAGGTTCAGAAAGTTTTTTGTATGTTCTGGAATGGTTCCTTCTGAAACTGGCTTCATTTCACTGAACCCTTTTTGACTTAAAGCAGCTAATAGACATTTGCATGCAAACAATTAAGATCTACAGCCACATAAGGTTCTATACTTCTAACAATGGAATTGTTGCAAATGAAGATTCATTCTGTTTTGTGGGCAGGTTTATTTACATCCTATGATAAGGGATGCACATGGACGCAAAATGTCAAAGTCGTTAGGAAATGTCATTGATCCTCTAGAAGTGATTAATGGGGTAACCCTGAAAGATCTCCACAAAAGGCTGGAGGAGGGTAATTTGGATCCTAATGAATTGAAAACTGCTAAAGAAGGGCAAGTGAAGGACTTCCCTAATGGTATTCCTGAATGTGGTACAGATGCTCTGCGCTTTGCCCTTGTGTCATATACAGCTCAGGTTAATATATGTTTTTTGTTTCATTTCCAGAAATTTCCACAAGTTTCTTTTTTGTTTTAGAGGTTAGTTTCATATGTTCTCATTCAGTCAGGCAAAATAAATTTGGACATTCAAAGGGTGGTTGGATACCGGCAATGGTGTAACAAGCTCTGGAATGCTATAAGGTTTGCCATGAGTAAACTCGGGGACGATTATATTCCTCCAGCGGAGATTGTTCCTGCTGATATGCCTTTCAGCTGCAAGTGGATACTTTCTGTGTTGAACAAGGCCATATCAAAAACTGTTGTGTCTCTAGATTCCTATGAATTTTCTGATGCCGCAACAGATGTATACTCCTGGTGGCAATTTCAATTGTGTGATGTGTTTATTGAAGTAATTAAGCCATATTTTACTGATAATGATCCAGCATATGTGTCTGCAAGAAGATTTGCACAAGATACCTTGTGGCTGTGTTTGGATAATGGTCTACGGTTACTTCATCCTTTCATGCCATTTGTCACTGAAGAATTGTGGCAGCGTCTTCCCTCTAAGAAAGATTTTACAAGGAAAGAATCAATTATGATGTGTGAATATCCTTCAGTTGTGGAGGTAAATCTATAAAAGTTTTATAATGTGTAGCTAGAAACAGTGAGGTATGGCATTCCTTTATAGTTCAACCTAGGACATTGCATATTTATAGTATCCCTATCTGCTTATTTGTTGCAATTTGATGGCAGTTTTATGGAGTTCCATAGTCTGCTTATTCTGTTGATTTACTGTTTCTATACTGCAGTTATTCCTGTTTTATACATTTTAACTACATTATTAGTGTTGTATAGTCCTCATGCTGGATGTTTTTTGATGCATATTGAAATGATTATGGTTTTAAGGCCAGATGATTGTTTCATTGCACGTAATCAGTCTCCATCAAATCCTATTTCTTGCCTGTAGTGTTGGACTAATGAAGATGTAGAGTTGGCGATGGATATGGTCGAGTCTGTGGTGAAATCACTAAGGGCGCTTCGTTCACTGTTGCCAGCAAATGAGAGACATGAAAGGTAAAGAAAAATTTATTTGCTGCTATCTTGTGAAGAGAACAGACAATTACTAATTAATGCTTATTGGACTTAAGGAAATGATAACATATGAAAACCTGGTCATATTTTGTGTTTTCAGTGGGTTAAGCCTGTTTCTATGACCAGTTTTTCTTGTAAAAATATGAATAAGATGGATTCTTGTTGTAGTTTGAAGTATCGCTTGCATTCTTATTTCCATTATTTTTCAGTTGGTTGTTAAAAGTTATTATAGTCAGTAATTCCTAAATTAAAATAAATGACCAGTGCTGACGTATGAAGTAATCTTTTGGAGTTCTAGTTGCTTTGTTGAGTATATATGGCTATTTCCTACCGTGACTGATATGAAAAGTACTTCCATTTCCAGGCGAGCAGCTTTTATTCGTTGTCGAACAAACGATGCATGTGAAACCGTCAAGAGCCATGAACTGGAGATTGCAACTCTTGCCACATTATCATCTCTGGATGTATGTACATGGTTTTTTATGTCGGCTACATTTGGTTATTTCCTTTATGCATTCAGAATTTTTCCTCTTCTACCATCTCAAACAGTTTTCTCTGAATTTTAAAATGGTTCTTAGGTTTTAAGCGAGAGCGATGATGCTCCAATGGGTTGTAAAGTTGACGTGGTCAATGAAAATCTTTCAGTCTTCCTCAAGTTGCGAGGGAGCATTAATGTGGAGGCTGAACACGACAAGATGAAGAAGAAGATGGAGGATATACAAAAGTAAGAGATATCTCAAACTCATCTTCCTTACTATTATTTTTGTGTACTGTGAATGCATAATTTAATGAATATCCTTGGTATGCTCAAAATTCGTATCCAGTTATGACTAGTTGGAGTGGGTCAATTGAACCTGACGACTTCATTATTCTCCAACCCAATTCGAATCTAGTTGGGTTCAGTGATGTCTTGTCTCCATTTGTGCACAAACCGATCCTTAGTTAGTTAATTTGTTTGATTCAGTTACATGATGTCACATTTCTTTTGTTCTCAATCCTAACCATACTTCTGATCTGTGTAGTACTCGAATTGAGTTTGAAACTAATTTAGACTGACTATAGAATTTCTTGTTTCTGATGTGCTATGAGTTTTTGATACCAGCTTTTACTACAATTCTCAAGCCATGTTTAGGACGAGTGGTTAAAGTTCTCATCTCTCTTCCTTGTTGATTGTGAATTTCTTTTGCAGCCAATGTGATGGCTTGAGGAAGAAAACAAGTGCTCCTGGATACCAAGAAAAGGTCCCGGCCAATATTCGTGCGATCAACGAGGCTAAACTGGCAACATTACTGCAAGAGCTGTTGTCCTTAAAGGAAGCTAGTGAACATCTGGAACGAGAAAATGCAGCATCTCATGAATCCTGAAAAAGAACCTTCATTTTTTCAGGTTTTTGAGCAGTTTCGGCTTCTAAATTCCCTTTAATTTTATTTTAACTCGTGTTTCATCTCTTGTTTGATGTTTATAGATAAATGAAATGGGACAAATAAAAATTTTATTCGGACATTATTCATTTGAAAACATAACAAGAGATTGAAACATCATTTTGCAAAAAAAAATCAAACATGAATTTAGAGCCTTAAATTTACTGCTCCAATATTTATGAATAATTATTTATTTCGAGTCAGACAAGAAAAGTTGATTGTCGAGTATTAAGTCTTGGTTTTTCTAATGTATGTCTTGAGTATTAAGTTTTGGTGTATTATTGTATGTTCTTATTTTGTAGTATGTCTTCCTTATAACTGTTTCAACAAATATTGAAATCATATTTGTGGGAGTAAATTGTTTACCCTTAGGATTTCTTTGCCATTGCTCGGTTAGTTTCCTTCTCCTTCAACTCGGGTCAAGTTATTTTCATAAGACACTCGATCCACTTGCATCCTGATAAGTGATTATGCACAACTAAATAGTCAGTGGTGCTGCCTTTGGATGATAACTATTTGCGCATAAATTACACTTGGTCCCCCTTTGCTTGGAAATGAATCTTCACCTTTACTCGTGCATGATCGTATGATACTGTCTATCTTGTTTCAATCACTGGCCAACCAAAGCGGTGGGGATGACTCAAATGGAGTTTGGGAGTGTAGCAAAATCTCGGTTTTTAAGAAAAAATCTACACAAATTTTTAATTTGTCTAAATCAACTCCTGATTCTCCCATGGTATAAAAGTACTCAAGCATGAGGGGACGATCAGGGACGGACGAAGGAAAAAGGGTATGTTATTGGTGAAGTGGGTACAAAAAATCCTCCTATACAACGGATAATCAAAACATGATCCAGTTGTCCACCTTGACTCGATCCAATGCAACTAATTTATGAAGTTGGCTGAATTTTTCTGTAGTCTTCCTTCCCCCGTAATATGTTAATATTTGTTTCGTTTCCATTTGATTAGGTCCTCTTAAACAACATACACTAAATCCAGAGTTTGTTACAGAAATTCTAAAGTACATCGGGTGTTTCAAACACCATATCCCATAATTTACATATGTACATATTGATATGTGAGATGATGTTTGAAAACACCCGGTGTACTTCAGAATTTCCTGTTTGTTACGAATTATCAAAACAGCTCGCTCTTATGGAATTCCTTGTCAACCATTCGCGAAATACTCATCTGACTGCATGTCTTTTTCTTTTTCTTTTTTTTAAAAAAAGTTTTCCTATTAATTTTTTTTTTCAGTTTATTTTATAAATATTTTTTTTACATTAGAATATTATTCATTTTAACTCAAGTTGTCGACTGAGTTGCATCATCTATCATGTTAGGTTTGGAAAAGAAAGGTAACCAAGACTTGGAGGATACTTAATGGGGAAAAAAACAACTGAAATGAGACCATTTTTCATTATTTAATCAAATGGATTATTAAACAATTTTTAGGTCAGAGATGTTTGCGGAGGAATTTATAAAGTCTCGCTAGATTTATGCACACCTAGCCTAGCAGGGATGATATTGTTCACCTAACATTAATACTCTTTGGTATACAATACCGACAGCTCCAGGCCAATTCATAACCATGTTACTTCACAAAGTTGCTAATTTCAAGATTATTATTATTATTATTTTGTATTTATTAGATTATCTAAGATTTAAAATGTGATCTCGGAGAATATACAATATTTCCCAAACGTCTATAAAGAGCGGATCCTAATTGTTTAGTGTCTAGAATTGATTTCTCGTGTTATAATAATTGATAGGGTCTTATTGGTAATAGTATATATTATTAAAAAATCTACATTTGGCTCTTTAACATATTAATTATTTCCTAATTTTTAATTACCAAATATAATATAAATAATGGGTCCATCCCCCATATAATGAGTGGATATTTGTCCTTTGACTTCTACAATTACATTTCAGACCCGTTTACGACTTGGGCACTACAAAATTTTCCATTATTGGGTGATGATCAATCACTCTTTTAGTCTCCATCTCTAAATTTAATCATAGAACAACGTAAGATGGACATGAGAACTTGTATTTTTAATTATTTTTTTAAAACTTCAAAATCGGTAAAATTGGAAGTTTTTTAACAAATAAATTGAAAGAATACTGAAATATCAATATTAATAAAAACCTATTTTTTCCCACCTATCTATAGCTATGTGTCATAAGAATGTGCTAAATAAAAAACTTTGAGTATGTATGTTAAGAATTCATAGGATTCCAACTCATAATCAATTAGTTGTGACTTTGGTTGTGACTGGAGTTACCCAAAATCTTTTATAAATAGCAAATATAGTTTTCAAGTTCTCAGGACAGCAACTCTCAACAATGTGTTGGGATAAATAGAGATATTTCAAGATCATAATCTAAATTAATTATAATTTGTTGCTGTATGTATGACTATAAATATTTGGATTTTAAATTCATTCACACAACATCTTCAACTTGTAGTTTAGTCATTATAATGCATTTGAAATTCTCCCAAAACTGAAATCATTTGAAATCTATTTTTGAAGCCCTCTCGTCAAATCCATATCAATTGAATCAAACACAACCTTCGTGGTAAAAGAATTCTTATGTTTCGAGAAAAAAATTATATATTGATATGATTCGATATTTTCCGTGTTCGGTAGAATTAGGTGTAGCGAAAAATAAATGAAAGACACCACAATTTTTACGTGAAAAACCTTCAAATCGAAGGAAAAACCACGGGACCTAGTCCAATATAAATCGTCACTATAAATTTGTATGGATTTACAAGACTTAGACATAAAACAAGAACTTTCAAAAATAGTAGAAGAATGAAAGACCGAACCGACTACAATTCGCTCTCTTCGGAGTCTTTTCTTGCCTAGGAAGTTCAACCTCTTACAATGAGACTATCGTTGTGTATTTATATTGTTGATCCCGATGTAGGGGTGCTTACCGGGCCGGGTCAAACCGGACACGGCCCGGATTCGGACCGTTAAGTCCGGTCCGAAACCGGACTTAACGGTTCCGGTTCGCCCCGGAACCGGTTAGAAACCGGTCCGGGGTGGTCCCGTTCCGGTGCTACCGGTTTGGTTCCGGAACCGGAACCGGTAGATTTAAAAAAAATAAAAAAAGAAGAAGGCAACGTTAGTTAACATTTGTTAACGTTGGCAACGGCTCTTAGCCGTTGCCAACGTTAACTTTTTATTTTATTTTTTTTAAAATTTTTTTAATAAAAAAAAAAAACTATAAATAGGGGATGTTGTGTAATCAACAGGCAAGTGAATCATCGCAACAAAGGCCTGTTGAAGAACAACCCCAAGCTCAATCTAAAGGTGTGGACATCAATTTGCTTAGAATGCTGGGCAGGAAAAAACTTAAGGGAAAAGAACCTTCTACTAGCACGTCGACTGAGTTGCAAATTTATCTGAATTATCAATTTCTAACCGAAGACAACTTTGACGTCTTACAATGGTGGAAGTCCAATGCAGCACAATTCCATATCTTAGCCAAAATGGCTAGAGACGTGTATGATGTACAAGCTTCAAGCGTCGCTTCTGAATCGGCATTCTCAACATGCGGCCGTATTATTGGAGACTACAGAAGTAGTCTATCAGCTGATTCGTTATGCATGCTCACGTTACTTAAAGATTGGTTTGAAGCAGAATGCAAAAATAGAAGAGATGGGACGGTTGACGAATTCGTAAATCATTATGACGAGCAAGAAGAAGAGAACGACAAAACAATACTTATCAATTATGAAGACTACTAAGTACTAATTGTAATATTTTTTTATTTAGATTTTCAATTGTCATGTCTTTACAATTATTTGTATGCATCTATATTATGAAATGGAGAAGAAATATATTGATTTGTGATGAACATCATTGAAGAAACATTTACAACATTTTAAAAAAAAAAACAAAAACAAAAAACCGATAAGGATCCGAACCAAACCGGAACCGGTTCGATCCCGATCCTTAACGGACCGGACCGGTTCCGCCCATAACGGGTCCGGAACAGGCCGGTTCCGGTCCGGACCGGACCGGTTCCAACCGGTAAGCACCCTTATCCCGATGGTTGGCACACGATAAATCCGGAACATGATCTCCTCTGATCGTGGACATTATTAGATTAAAACATGTCCGAGAAATCCACGTCCGGTTCCAACCGGTAAGCACCCTTATCCCGATGGTTGGCACACGATAAATCCGGAACATGATCTCCTCTGATCGTGGCATTATTAGATTAAAACATGTCCGAGAAATCCACGTTCCATTATTACACGTTTATTTGCGTCGGTTGATTTGTTAGTTATGTACGGGTCTTTCACTACCATTTGACCAGTATGTCGAGCAGGTCTCGATGCTCTTCGGGCAATTTGTGTTTGGGGCTTTTTGCTTAGGATATCTCTTGCTCGGCGCTTACATGGGATTTTACCGAAGAAACTGCATTATCCTATGACATCAGCTCACCCCCTGAAGTAAAGTGAGACGAGAGTACTGAAGCCTCGGTTTATCGTCTCGAGGTAAATCCGCATTCTGACCTGCTCGAGGCTCGTCTATGACCGTTAATTCGATCTATTTTGGACGGTGCAGATCAAATGACTGTTCAACTGGTCCCTCTATAAATACTCCATCACCCCTATTCATCCTGCTTCATTCTGCTTCCGACCTAGCATCATACGAGCAAGCACTTCTTTCTTTCATAATTTCCAGCACTCGATTATTCAGTATGTCTTCCTCGTCAGACTCCTCCTCCTTAAGAGTAGTCAACGAATATGAAACTTTCATGGGGGGAAATCTTCCAACCTTCCTCCCTACCTACATCTTCGGATAGCGAGGAAACTTTGAGTTCTTCTACTTCTTCGGCCATTCGACGGGAGAACGAAGATGATGTAGCACAGGGCTTGGTTGCGGCCACAGTCCCTTGGTACGAAATCTTCGAGTCGATGATTCGTACCAATCAACAACTCTCCTACATCCGAGAAAATATGAGATCCCTGAAAGCACTTCCCATTTTACTCCCTCTTCGGGATCACACCCCCATTTACCCCTCGAGGTTTATTTTCCATTTTATCTAGACCAATTTTGAGGGGTCTTGCGTTTTCCCATTCCTGCATTCTTTCTTGTTGTTGCGAATTATTTTACTGTTTCGCTCAGACAACTGTTCCCCAACAACTATAGGCTTTTGGCTGGTTTTTTTTTATTTTTCTTTCTTATTGGCTTTCACCCCATTCCTGAATTATTTCACTGTTTCTTCCAATTAAATAAAAAGGAAGTTGCTCTTTTTTTATTTCTCTTCCCAAACGGGAGTTGGTTTCCTTAAAACTACCCCTCTTCAATAAAGGAGTGGGAGAAATTTTACATTTTTGCTCGTCCGTCTCAGCCTTGGGACTGTCTCATGCTTTGGAGGGAAAGTCTCCCGATGGTCAAATCCGTCAAGGGTCTCCTCGAGAAAGAACAGTATATGTCAGTTCGTCGGAAACTCGATGACCAGTGTTACGACTTGGCAGAGCTTATCGACAACGGGCTGCTGTACTTGTTCTTGCTTGCTGGGGTCATAAATTGCTTCACGACCTCCACTACGATTTTTGCAATAACCTCAGTCAATTCCTCCATTGTCATTCCCATAGTAGGAAATGCTTAGGGATTAGCTTGAGGAGCGTTTTGGGATGATCCCACATCATCTTCTTCTTCTTCACGTAACGGGGATGAATATAAAGGGGAATTTGGGATATACCCCTTGAACTTTGTCCACGACTTTTACTCCTGGCCATGTCTATCTTTCCTTAATCTATTCGAATTCTTCTTCTTCAACGTCTTAGCTGGATTCCTGTAGACGACGCCAATGATGTCATTCGATATTTTTCATGTTCGGTAGAATTAGATGCTGCGATAAATAAATGAAAGACACCACAATTTTACGTGAAAAACCTTCAAATCGAAGGAAAAACCACGGGACCTGGTCTCTTCACTATAAATTTGTATGGATTTACAGGATTTAGACACAAAACAAGAACGTTCGAAAACAACATAAGAATGAAAGACCGAATAGACTACGTTACGCTCTCTTCGGAGTCTTTTCTTTCTAGAAAATTCAACCCCTTGCAATGAGAGTGCGTATTTATAATGTTGATCCTGGTGTTTGGCATGCGATAAATTCGGAACATGATCTCCTCTGCTCGTGACATTATCGGATCAAAACGTGTCTGAGAAATCCGCGTTCCATTATTACACGTTGTTTGCGCGGGTTGATTTTTTAGTTATATCCGGGTTTTCCGCTATCCTTTGACCAGTATGTCGAGCAGGTTTCGATGTTCTTCGGGCAATTTGTGTTCGGGGTTTTTTGTTCGAGATATCTCTTGCTCGATGCTTATATGAGATTTTACCGAAGGAACTGACTTATCCTATGACAACATATATATATATATATATATATATATATATATATATATATATATATATAATGGTTTATTGCTCATCTGACATGGACCACGATTACGATCATTCGAATCTCCGTAGCATTGGATACTCTCTTTATTCATTTAATTTTCAATTCTCCTATAAATAGACAGCGGCATGTGTGGCTAGACCCAATACTAAGAAGGAACTATTTGGTACGGGGAAAAGCGTTATTTGTGTTTTTAGGATTTTTTTGTTGGTTGATTAATAAAAATCACAGTTATTTTGATTAGTTAACTTCAAAGAATGTGTTTACTGTTTATCTCCGTTTCTGGTGAAATAATAATTAATTAAAATGTCTCTATCTATTTCACTGTTTCCGAAGTCCACTTGTGCTGCAACTTGGAAATATATTCTTTATTGAAAACTTAATTCGAAATTAGACAATATATTTATTGACTTATTATTGGTTAAATGTGAACTATTTAAGTCCACTTGCATACTCCTATTTGACATATATTGACTTGAGATATGGGATTTAGAGCTACCTTGATCATGTTTTTTTGAATATTTAAACTAAATACTAGAATATGTTATCTTCCCGAGCTTTGCAGACTAATCAAATATAATCACATTAAAATTATTTTTAATCAAAAATAGTCTCAAATATTTATTTTTAATTAATATTTATACCAAACTTTGTTTTTAATATAAAGTTGTCTCAAAGCTCCTATTCAATAATGAGATCAATTTTGTTAAAAAATAATCTATATAAGATTAAATTTGTTAAAACATTTATGTGAGATCATTTTTGTTTAAAATAATTTACGTGGGACTATATTTGATTAGTTCTAAAAGTTTAAAATAATATTTTAATATCTATATTCTATGATATCATTTTTTAAATTTATACATCCTTTTAAAAGCATAGTAAGCCACAATTAGTCAATTATTGCTTATCATTTATCAATGAATGCCCAAATTGTCGGTCTACAAGATTTAATTTTTGTTGCTCTAATATCCAATAATAGAGTGATTAATTTTTTATGATAAAAATCTTAATCTTGAGATAGAATTATGAGAGATCTATAAAATTAATTAATTAATACGATATAATTTAGAGAATGACTTGTTGTAGGGGTTGACAAATTCTACCTAGGGTGTGGGGACATTGAAAATTCAACCCGAAACACGCTTTTTTTTTATATGAACAACGATTTTCAACCAATCAATAAAAAGATTTTAAACAAAAATTATATGTCGTGAAATCTCATTGGGAATCGCGGAGGGGAATCAATGGAAACGGTGTCGTATGTGTTTGGACAATACACCAATCTTATGTCCCCATCACGTGTCCCTACGTGTGCATGTGCATGCATGGTTTCTTGTTCTTCGAAAAGTAAAATACCTTTTGATATTCAAACTTACAATATGATTATAATAACTGGCCTATGGAATGTAGCCAAGGGCGGAGTCAGTATTTAAAATTATCTGGTACTGGTCAGAATGTAAATCAAAATATAAGTTTGAAAGAATAATATAGAGTTGTGCTATATTTATTAGCTCGTAAAATTTAATCGATTCTAGTTGGAGAATGATTGGGGAAAAACCAAGTTTGAGTATGTTAAAAGGAATATGTAAAAGTAGAAGTACAGAAGCAAATCATGATATATGTCTATCTGTTTTAAGTTGAACAATAATAATTTTATAATAAATTAAAGTCCGTGGCTCTAAAAACTTCATCGTATTTTCTTTTCGCAATAATATATAAATACAAGAGGGAGATGGAGATGGGCAAATGGTGGGATATATTATTTTACGTGAGATAGGTGCAAAGAAAGAATAATTCGTTTGTTAGAAACATCCAACTGCATAAAGCCAAAAGCAGTTAAAATAGAATACTGCCCAATTATTTGTTAACATACCTTATTATATATAAAAATAAATAATGGTCCTTTTTTTTATTTCTAAGTTACATAAATTAAACGAGAGATGGGGCGCCTTCAAGTTCAAATGGGATTATTAATATGTATAATAAAATAAAAAACAAGCATAATGTTGTGCCAAGATTATAAAAAAAAATTGAAAATGAAATTCAAGTTTTGATTTATAAAAAAATTAAAACATAGAACTTGTATTCGTACTTTCACCCTAATAAATTAGATATTTGGTTAAATTCCATGTCATAGGATTTAACGGTTTGCTTTGACGATGATGTCCCGAAAGAGCAGCAACAACCCATCTAAATTTAGGGTTCGTGCACTCTACTCATATTACTTACACAATCATCTCATTTTATTTGAATACTTCTTGGGTACCCCATGTGGTGATCAATGACCAAGATTTAATAATGGTCCCACATAAGAAAATGAGATATTGATAAATCTAGACCATTGATCCAACATTTGGGGTATTGCACCATAGATAGCCAATAACTATTCATTATACTTGAACTTTCTCACGATTTATTTTCATATATTTGTGTATGACAACTCTAAATTTAAAAAAATGAAATTTTATTATATATATTCCCAAAAAAAATCTTCAAACCTGATATAACTCGTAAATTTCTTATATGAATCAGGTCATATCATACAACAACTCACATATATTGGTGTATGGAAGATTCGATCACGAGAATTTTCTAAACACAATATAACACAATGCTGCACACATGTACAGTAGGGGTGTCACGGGTGGATTCATCCATCGGGAATGGCAAAACTGACAACTCTCTGCTTTCTATATTAATTTCTTTTTTCCAATTTAAATTTGAATTATATAATCTTATTATAAGGTTGATGGGTAAAAGTTCGAAACAAAAACGCAATGGCTGTTTCATAATTTGGAAGCATTTCCTTATTTACAAAAATAAAAAATACATATTACTATTTGTTTTTTTCTTCAAAAATATTTGTATCCACTGTTACACTTCCAACATAATTATTATTTTATTTAAATTATTTATTATTCTTCCAAAATATTTTATTGTTGTTAACCCAAAATATACTGTCATACAAAAAAATTAATAATATTCAATCATTTTTGTTACATAATTTGTTATCCATGTTAAGTAAATTACGCTCATGTATGACTCAATCTTTAGTCTAATCTAATTTATTTGGATTAAAAATTTAATTATTATTGTATGACTCAACCTTACAAGATTTATATTGTTATATCACCACTTTTTATCGCAAATTAAATAATATAAATGAGTATTAGCCCTTACGTTTCAAATAGTTTTTAATGGGTTACAACGGACTACTATAATAACTTGGATTACCAATTTTCGTAGAGCTAGAACAGATACGAGGTAGTTGCTATCTGAACCTATTGTATAGTCGCGTTTGCGCTGACGAGTCCGTGACGTGGTAGAATGGTACCAGAGCCGGTCACCGACAGGAAACACCGAGAGATAAATGTTATGCCGGGTAAACTGTTACATCGTGGGAGCCACCTCTTGAGCCTAAGAGGCAAAGTGCTACATGACGGGGGTCACCTCATGACACTGCATGGCGAGTGTGACGTGCATCGGAGCTACCTCTTGAATCAGCAGGGCAAAGTGCTATATGATGGGAGCCATCTCTTGAACTTCAAGGAGCCATCTCTATATTCTCGGTGCTGGTGAATTGATGAGTTAGCTCACAACAAGGACATCATGTTCTAAATATAGGGTGATTATAATACGATTGTCCCACGTTAAAAATATTTGTCTAGACCCTAGCTAGAGTCATCAAACACAATAGATAGTACGGGAATTTCAAGATTTAACACAGTTCTAATTTTGTTGTGATCATTTGATTTCTGATGGTACCAACAGTAAAGGTCATTTCACTTTTTACTCTATAATGTTTATATATATTCACAAACATATAAACAATACAAAGTATATATATATATATATATATATATATATATATATATATATATATATATATATATATATATATATGTCACACACAGTGTTATTAAAACCGGCCGGTCCGACCGGTTCAACCGGTGACCGATGCTGAGTCCGGGCCGGTTAACAGTATAAAATCGGAGGGGCAAAGAACCGGTGAGAACCGGTCAAAAACCGGTCGAACCGGTGAATCGGTCGACTGGTTGAACCGGTTCTCACCTTTTTTTTTTCTTTTTTTTTATTTTAGTTTTTCATTTTTTTTTGTTATCCCTTTTAAGTTTTATCATTCACACAACAATTCTTCTTCTACAGGCAATGTATGAACTTTCTAATAAAAAAAATCAATTCTTGCATTTTAATTGGTGGATTACATGACAATTGTATTGCCATGATTGAAGATTTTATGGAGTTTATTATATATATTAGATCTAATTTTGTATTGCATCAATTCCATGCAACTATGAGTTTTAACATTTACTCATTATATATTTTTGATATTTGTATCAGTCTTATATATAAATACAAAAAGTAATATATTGTATCAAAAAAGGCAAAAAATCTCTTAATTTTGATAATCAATAATAAAGTGTTTGTAATAATATAGTAGCCCATTATTGAATAATATAATACAAATTTGGTGTATGCATGACTAATTAGTACGTTTGTAATTAATCCTTTTATATATAAAGTTTATATAAAAAAAATAGTTATAAACTTAAATAAATGAAATTATTGAAAGATTGTGTAAAATATTGGTCTCCATGCTATGTTGCTACAATGATATTTTTTTTATTATGAACATTTGAAACTTTTACAAATACATGTTATATATTTTTCAAAAATTAAATATAGATATTACATCATGATGACGTCATACACCGGTTGAACCAGTGGTTTAACCGGTTAAACCGATCGAACCTGTAACCAGTAAGGACACCGATTTTATGTCCGGTCCGGTTATGAAAACACTGGTCACACACATCTTTTGATGCTATTTTCGAGTGTTTTTGGTATATCGAGACCATACATATGTATGTGTTTTGTGTATTATAACCTTCTCATATTGTTCTCGAGTGTTTTCAGTGCATCTATATCACACACATTTTTTATGCTAGTTTTAAGTATATCTATACCATATACATAATGTGTTATATATATATTTTTTATGCTAGTTTTAAGTATATCTATACCATATACATAATGTGTTATATATATATATATATATATATATATATATATATATATATATATATATATATATATATATATATATATATATATATATATATATCGAAACCAGAAAAGCTGGGAAATTCTAAAAGTATTAAATATTAAATCAGCAAACACACACAGCCCCACGCTTGTCAAAAGTTAAACTAGAAACTATTTGACCTTTTACCACAACTTTTCATGTTCTTGTTACTCCCAAAATCTGGTTCTCCTTTAACCATTCACAATAATATAATAATAATTATTAATAGTTAAAAAGTAACCCCTTGTACATTTTTTTTTAATTTAATGATAATCACTTGAGGCTTAAAAAGTTTCAAGTTAACCACTAAAACAAAAAAAATATATATATAATATTTCTATTTCGGATGATTCCAAGCCCTTATGGTTATTAGGATAGGACCAACAATATACAATACATGAATGTAAGTTTGATAATGGGTTAAGTTGGATGGCAGATATTAATTAAAATGTCCAATGATTCATGTAATTTAACATTTGAAACCTTAATTTATTCAAAAAATTGAATAGTAAGGAAATGGACAAATAATAAAATACAACATTCAATTTTACCAATTTTTTTTTTAATATCACATATTGTAACAAATATCGAACCAGTCAGTATTAGAATATATAGAATATGTTAATCATATAAAACATTTGAGGGTTTTTAACAATAGAATCCAACTATTTATCTATTTATGAGCTTAGTCCAACAACAATAACTAAGCGTTTTACATAAATAATAGAGAGAAATCAAGTAGAGTCGGACACGTAAACCAGTCTGCGCTTCTATCTGTCAAAATATTTATGAGGATAGTCCAACTTTTTAAAATATTTTAACCCTAATCTACTTCTATAGTAATATCAAGTGAAAATTTGTTGATTCGGTAGATTTTGAAGATGTTTTTTTTATTACAAGACTCATATAATAAAATATAATATCAACGACCTTTAGCGATTATATTTATATACTTATATATATATTATTAATTTATGAATTTCATTTAAATATAATCAATCATGATATTTAAGAATTCATTTTTTTATTAGTAATTTTTGTATATTGTTTGCATACAGCCAATTCATACGTGTAAATAAATGTATTTGATTGAGAGAGAGAACTAGAAAGAGATAGGGACTGAGGAGTGGCCCCATGCAAGCTAAATCAATGGCTGACCGACTTTGAAAAAACTAGAGATAATAAAGGGATAAAATCTTCCATTGAAGGTGAAAGACAGAAGAAATCCTATACCGAGAGAAACGAAATATTCTCTTTAATTCCTGATTTTTTCAAAATTGTTTTTGTTTTCGTGAATTCAAACAAACCCTTCACTATATCTATGCAACAGAGAATCCCAGCTTTAATCAAGGTTATTGTCTTGAATATTTTTTGTTCGCAAGGATCCAAGGTTTTGTGTTTTGGGGTTATTTGTTTCTTGTTCTTTTGGAAACAATATGATAGCTCAGGATTGGAATAAGAAATAATATATATATATGCACATATATATAAACAACAAAGATTTATCTGTTTGTATTTGTGGAAACTCTTTGTTTCTTTTGTTTTATAGTTCTTCCCACAATTTGTGTTTTTTTGCAAATTTTCTTCGTGCAAAGAAAGCTAAAAACTCAATATAATCCTCCCCAAATGATGTCTGGTGATGTGTTTTCTGTACCCATTTCTTCAACCAAAAGTTTCCCTGCGGAATTAGAACAAAACCCTAACTCAAGACCCAGCTCGAACCCTTCTGCTAAGAAGAAAAGAAACTTACCAGGAACACCTGGTGAGCTCTTATATATAATTTTCAGTATAATTCTATTCCCAGTCATGTATTATGCAATGGTATTGTTTTTGTTGTTTTTGAAGTTTCTGGTTTTGATTAATCAACAGATCCAGATGCAGAAGTCATCGCTCTCTCACCAAACACACTCATGACGAAGAACAGATTCATCTGCGAAATCTGCAATAAAGGTTTTCAAAGAGACCAAAACCTTCAACTCCATAGAAGAGGACACAATCTTCCATGGAAGCTGAAACAAAGAGCCAACAAAGATCAAATCAAGAAGAAAGTATATATTTGCCCAGAAAAAACTTGCGTGCACCATGACCCGGCTCGGGCCCTCGGAGATTTGACGGGAGTTAAGAAACATTATAGCAGAAAACATGGTGAGAAGAAGTGGAAATGTGAGAAATGTTCAAAGAAATATGCAGTCCAATCTGATTGGAAAGCTCACTCTAGAACTTGTGGTACTAGAGAGTACAAGTGTGACTGTGGCACATTGTTTTCCAGGTATTTAATTGAACTCCAGAACTTGTTTCTTGTTTTGGAGTATTAAATTTTTTTTTGTAGAATTTAATGTGACTTCATATGTTTCTGCAAACGTATAATCTTGTTTCAATTTATTGCACCCAAATGATTAGGTGATAGTTCTGCAATTATCTGTCACCATTTTACATTCTTCAATTAATTTACCAGACCAAAAAAAATAAAAAATAAAAGTATAATTACTGACTGGATACTCCTCTAATCTCTTGGAAAACACTAGTTGCCCACATTTCATTGCAGTGTGTTGAATGGGAGTTTTAATTTACTTTGTTTTTTGTTTCTGTTAATAAAAAACATTACAGGAGAGATAGTTTCATTACACACAGAGCTTTCTGTGATGCTTTAGCTGAGGAGAGTTCAAGAATTACAACATCTGCACCAAATCTGAACTTCGGTAACGATTCGAATTCTAATCTGATGAATTCACAGCTCAATAATTTGGCTGAAAGATTTTCAAATTCTGGAGGAATTCCTCATCTTAATCCAAGTTTTGTGGGCAATATTTCGGCTGGAAACTCACTTCTGGATCATCATCAACAAAAGCCAAGATTATCACTGTGGTTGGATCTTCAAACAAATTCTCAACTGATCAGCAATCCCATTGATCACAATTCAAATCTTTACATTCCTTCAAGTAATTCAACTTCATTTCCTGATCAAATGATGCAAATGGCATCCAATTTTGGTTCGAACTACGCGAATCTCTCCTTATCTCCATTGCCGCCACCACAAAGCCGGCTAAAAGAGGAGACGATTATGAACAAAGGGCGCTGCACAAATACATTAATGGCGGATTCTTTAGCATCCCTTTACAACTCGGATCAAAATCAAACCCATAATGCATCAAAATCTTCCAATTCATTTCCCATGTCTGCGACTGCACTGTTACAAAAAGCAGCTCAAATGGGTTCAACTAAAAGCAATCCAGTCCTCTTCGGCAACAGTACTACTGTTGGTTTGATGAATTCTTCTTCTTCTTCTTCGGCTTCTCCGTCTGCAAATACTCTATCTTTTAACAATCCCTTTACCCAGAATAGAAGCGAATTGCACCAGGTTTTCGGAAAGAACCGGGATCAGATTAACATCAATCCCACCATAAAAGAAGCTTCTGCAGACAAGATAATGAATTTCAGCTCTTCTACGAGTGCTTTAATGAATTTGGATTCTGGGTTGCGTGGAGTGGATCAGAATAGTTTAACAAGGGATTTTCTTGGTATGGGCGGAGGCGGCCCTATGTTTTCCCCGCAAGAGCTGGCAAATTTGGCTTCGATGAGTTCGGCCATGGTGCTGAGCCACTTCAGTAGCAATCATTAGCTCTCTTAATTATAATTGGTAATTTTATTTTCTTACAGTCCGTTTGTTCTATAAAACAATCAACAATTACGTATTATGAAATGCATGTCTAAATCATCGTTTGCCGAACCAAATAAATTTCTCTCTTATATGTGAGGGTATATATATATATCTATATATATATATACAGGTTATCCATGTCTTTTGATATATTATCCTCATATTATAAATCCTTAATTATCTCATCCATGAGCAAATCGGTGAACAGGAAAAGTTTCATCAAAAGTACGAAGCATATACATATGAATATATGAATGCGTATGGATGCATACAATGTTCACGTGTGCATCTCATATGTGGTGTATATAATTCAGAATCGTTTAGATAAACTGATCAAATTTATGATACATATGATAAAATATAAACAATATAGAAAAATTGCAAATCATCATGTAACTTTGCATGTTTTGATTTTTTGTCCTTTAAGTAATCTAAATTTAATTTTAGTCCATTAAGTTGGTCTTTTTTAAAAAAAAAAAAAATTAGTCATTTTGAGTACCGGTGTTGTATTGAATATTGCTTTGTGGCACTCAAAAATTGCTGACATGGTGCCGAATATTGCTGATATATCAAATACCACGTTAGCACTCAGGTGAAAATTATCGGACTGAAATCAAAGTTTGACTACTCATGAGATTAAAACCGAAACAAACCAAATTACATGACTATTTTTACAATTATCGCTACACAATATATATGTCAGGTGCATGGTTTATCAGGTAATATATATCTTTGATTATTATGTAATATATAAAGAGCCTTATGGTAGACAATCATGGATTGACCAATCTAGAGTCCCAACATTATCATTGGTAACGAGAATTATTACGAAGTCATGGATCTTGACTTCCAAATTTAATATTGCTCTAACTTTTCATAACCCTTGAAATTAGGGCAAGAATGTTAGGTAATGCAATAAAAGTTATAGGACCTAAAAAAGATTCTCGGAGACCTGAATGTTTGTCTTGTACTTTTGTCTGGAACCAAATTTAGTTTACATAGCCAAGACCTTAGTTTTTGTAACTTCAAATATTTTAATTTTCTATAATTAATAATAAATAAATTTATTTGTGCATGTGGGGTGGAGGAATGGGGACCCTTTTGCAGAAGGGTCACGAGAGGCCATTGAAATTCACTAGAAGAGAGATCACATGAAAATGCACAAAAGTGAGACCATTTCAATCTTTATAAAGGTCCCTTACTTTTTTTTTTGAATGAACCAACATTATATTAATTAACCATAAACGAATCACGATTTACAACATCTTGGATACATCTAGGAATGGCATCCACAATATCAATAGATTGATCCAACACTAAGCACAAATGTAGCCATACTATGAGCTGTATAATTAGCTATTCTATGACAGTGTCGGATAGTCACCCGAGGAAGAAGAATTTTGAGAGCACTGAATATGTTCAATCAGTGGGTATTCTGGAGCACGTGAAAAATGATGGGTCTTCAATAGCATTAACCACAGTTGGAAGCATCGGACTCAAATATCCACGCTTGAGCCGAGTAAGATTGAGCAACTAATATTACTTCCAAAGGGGCTTGTGTTTCGGCATGATGAGGACCAAATTGTCCAACAATAACATGACCAACTGCAAAAAGCACAACATCATGTTCATCTCTGCCAACCACAGCCAACACTAAATAAAGACCATTGAGATCGAACAACATCAGTCCACTATTAACCTTAATTGTACCACTAGGGGTGGCTGCAGCAGTGAGGCAGCAGAACTCGAGGAGACCTAGCAAGCTTTTGATTACATAGCACAAAATCTCCCCAAAAATGATTAGCAAAACTCAACACTGCTGTAGTATACCCTCAAACACCCATTTGTTTTTGGCTAATCAAATGCTCCACGAAACCATAGTCAATAACCCAACATCATCAAGGTTACCATGGTCAACAACCCATAGGAACAAATCAAAGAATGATCGACCTTTATATTGAGCTAATAAAGGCCAAAAAGATGTTAGTTTCCAAACTTTCTTTGTCATCTTGCAATGCCAATGTATATGAGTACAACTCTCTATATCAGTAAGACAACGAGTACACAAGGGATCAACAGGCATACCTCGTGAAGCAAGGTGTGCTCTTGCTGGAAGAGCATTGTATAACACCCTCCAAATATGAATCTTGACTTTGTTCGGTATGTTATAACGCCAAAGTGGTCGGAGGAAACGAGAATTTGGAACTCTACTACTCACGGCAACATCAAAATTCATAGCCACTTTGTAACCCGACCTGACATTTTACATCCTTTCCAACCATAGTGCCAAACCACAGTATCAACCGTCTCATTCAAAGCTAATGGAATGTTATGGATTGGAGCGTGATCGATAGTGCCATAAAGTATGCCGGATTAGAGACCAATCCCAAGTATGTCGGATTAGAGATCAATCCCAAGTTCCTTCAGGAGTTAATAAATCACCAACTCTCAAAATCACCATATTGGGGTTAGGGACAGTAATAGGAAGAAATGAATGAGGACGAGGCATCCATGAAAGACCATTTTCAGACTGCCCAAACGAATCCTCCATTTTACCCCCCGCTTCAGTAACTGGTGCCCCCATAAGAGGCTCCTCCACAAATAAGATGGATTATGCCCCGCCTGTTCATTTAGAAAATCTAATGAATGAAAGTATCTGGCCTTCAAAATTTGGGAGCTTAAATCATCAGGTCGAGTGAGAATGCGCCAACCTTATTTAGCTAAGAAGGCTTGGTTAAAACAAGCAAGGTCATGAAATCCCATACCACCTTCATGCTTCGGTCGACAAAGGTGTTGCCAACGTGTCCAGTGTATTTTGTGATTGTCAGTGCTACCACCCCACCAAAAATTAGTGATCATCGATTGGATTTTAGAGCATAACATAACATGCAGTTTGAGTTGCTTAGTGTAAATAGAAGTAGCCTGAGCAACAGCTTTAATTAGAATTTCACAGCCACCTGAAGAAAAAAGCTTGCTTTTTCCACATCTGTAACTTCTTCCACACTTTTTCCTTCCCTCCATCAAAGATCCAACTTTTACTACGTCCCACAAACGCTGTTAGACCAAGATATTGATTGTAGGCTTCAGTAGGCTGCATTCCCAAAATAGTAGAACTGATTGCTTCGTTGCTGAAGTAGAATTAGGACTAAAGGTAATTGATGACTTCTGCAAATTAATGACTTGTCCTGAGGCTTGAGCATAAGATGTGAGGACCTCTTTGATAATGGTAAAAGTATTAGCATCTGTAGTTCCAAAGAGAATAATGTCATTTGCAAAAATAAATGGCTAATTTGTGGAGCTCGTTGAGCGCATTTAAGGCCCTTGATGTTGCCCATTCTCATGTTAGTCCTTAATAATCCAGATAATCCTCCAGAACGCAATAAATAAAGATAAGGTGATAAAGGGCAACCTTGGCGAAGACCTCGAGCAGGGAAGAGAGGTAGAGAAGGGATTCCATTAATAAGAATCAAAAATGCTGATGACTTAGGATAATCCAGTATCCGTGAAGTCCATCTCTCTGAAAATCCCATTTTAGTCATAACCGCAATAAGAAAATTCCATTCAACCTTGTCATACGCTTTGCTCATATCTAGCTTTAAAGCCATCAATCCTTTACGGCCATGTTTCCGACAACGTAATGTATGCACAGATTCAAAAACAACTGTTATATTATCAGTAATTTGTCTACCAGGGACAAAAGCACTCTGTTCAGATGTGATAAGAGTAGATAATACAATCTTCAAACGGTTAGCAATAGTTTTAGAAATAATCTTAGAGACCACATTGCATATACTAAGATGTCGGAAATCAAACACGGACTGAAGAGCACGTATTTTAGGCACCAACACAACATGAACATAATTAAAAGGCTTAAAAGAAGAAATACCATTCAGCACAGCCAAACAATTTCAGTGGTAACCTCTCCCACTAAGTCCCAATTATCCTGGAAGAATCCCGCATGAAAACCATCTGGCCCCAGGGATTTTCAAAGGACTCATACCAAATAATGATGTAAGTACCTCATCTAATGTATATGGCAAATCGAGAAAATCTCGCATTGAAGTGGTAAGACTTGTATACACACCCGCTACTACATGATCAATGATCTGCACTGGAGGAGCAGAGGAGGAAAATAATGATCGTAATAAATAGTAATACTATTCTCAACCTGAGAAGGTTGGGTCTGCCACACTCCGCCATCCGAAAGAATACCAAGGATCATGTTTTTGTGACGTCGAGAATTGGCTTTTTATGGAAAAAGTTAGTATTACGATCCTCGGCAGACAACCATTCCACCCTGGATCGTTGTTTCCAATAATGCTCTTCCAAAGCCAAGTAATGATCAAGTTGATTTTCCAACTGATGCACAAGATCACGAGTTAAATTTGGATGAGGTACCTCATTAAGTCGGGCTAATTCTTGCTGAAGAGTATGGATCTTGTATGATAAATGTCCAAAAGTCCGAGATCCCCAAATTTTAAGAGTATGCTCACATTTAGCAAGGCCTCAAGGAAGACCCTTGTAGAATGCACCTGACCTGAAAACATCAAAGACCAGCAATCAGTAAGAATTTGCAGATTCGATGGATTTGATTCAATTACTTCCGATGATAATGGGTTTCTAGGCTTGAAAAACCGTCCTTCGAAAATAAATTGTTGGACAAGATTTTTTTACGTAAATGATGTAAACAATGTAATAGGGGTAATGCAGGTTATTCACTTTTAGATTTTGTCGTGTCATATGACTTAATCCTAGTGAATACCTGGTTTAAGAAGATGTCATCTCATCTAGTTACCATTTGAAGTGGGTCGAGTGCAACCCAAATATACTAGCATGATAGATAGAGCTAAAGTTGGATTGTAAGATAATTTAAGGAGAGAGTGTAGTTACCCAACACCGAGTTTTAGTTCTAGATGTTAGGGTTAAGAAAAGGGATATTGGAACTAAACATAAATTAGAACCTAAAATTAAGTGGTGGTGGTTAAAAGAAAGGGCAAGTTGGAGATTTTGTATAGAGGATAGTCGAAGAAGCAAATTTGACGCCAAAAGATGATCTCAATAACACCTGGAACAAAATGGCTTGTCGCATTAAGATGATAGCTAAGGAGCTGCTTGGTTAGTCAAGAGGATGCGCTCTATCAGGTAAAGACACATCATGATGAAATGAAGATGTGAAGAAGACTATTAAAATTAAGAGGGATGCTTATAGAGAGCTGAATAAGAGCAATAATGGAGCATCTTCGAAATATATAAGCTTGCCAAAAAAGAAGCAAAGACAGCGGTTCGGGATGCTAGAGCTAAAGTCTACAAAAGAAGTGTACGATAAATTGGATACCAAGGAAGTTAAACAAGATATCTACATGATTGCTCGAGCAGGGGAGATGAAGACAAGAAACTTATGTGCAGTGAAATGCATAAAAAGATGAGGACCAAAAGGTCTTGGTTATATATGAAGATATCAAAGCAAGATGAAATAATTATTTTAACAGCTTGTTCAACTGTGGTTTTAGTCAAGATTTAGGTGATGTTGACATCCAACAACATGATGTCAACCGTGAGTTTATTAGCAGAATTAGAGAATATGAAGTTAAAGAAGCTTTGAACAAAATAAAAGTACGAATAGCAGTTGGTCCCGATGAAATCCCTATTGAAGTATGGAGATGCTTAGGGTCAACAAGGATAAAGTGGCTAACAAATCTATTTAATAAGATTTGGAGGAGTAACAAAATCTCAAACGATTGGAGAAATAATACTCTTGTCCCTCTCTATAAGAACAAGGGCGACATTCAGAGCTGTTCCAACTATCGTGTTATAAAACTCATGTGTCACACGATGAAGCTTTGGAAGAGGGCAATTGACTGCCGGTTAATGAAGGAGACCGCAATCTCGAAAAACCAATTCGGATTTATATCAGGGCAATAAAAAAAGGAAGATATCCATTTACGTCGCCAACTTATAGAGCGCTATTGTGAGAGGAGTAAATATATGCATCTGGTCTTTATCGACTTGGATAGGCTTATGATAAAATGCCAAGAGAGATATTATGGTCGACTTTGATGAAGAAAAAAGTTCTCATCAAGTATGTCAATATAATATAGGATATGTACGACGAAGTAGCATCCAATGTTAGGACGTGAAGCGGGGTGACAAATGAGTTTTCGATCACTATTGGTTTGTACCAAGGGCCTACGTTTAGTCCTTTGTTGTTCGCCTTAGTGATTGATGAGATCACGAAAAACATACATACTGAATTACCTTGGACAATACTTTTTGCTGACGATGTTGTGCTAATCGACGAGACAATGGCAGGAGTTAATGCTTAAAGTTATGGAGAGACCTGGAATCAAAGGGTTTTTGATTAAGTAGGTCTAAAACAAAATATTCTGATGTTATAATACTCAATGGCCAAGAGGTATTGACAAGTAGCAAGTTTCGATACATATGTTCTGTTATCCAAAAGGATGGGGAGATTGATAGCGACGTTACCCACATAATACATGCGGGTTGGTTGAAATGGAGAAATGCCACCAAAGCTCTATGCGATCGTAATATCCTAAGATTGAAGGGCCAGTTTTATAGAACTGCTAATAGATCTGCAATGCTGTATGGAGCAGAATGCTGGGCATGGAAGAGGAATCACACCCAAAGGATGAGTGTGGGAGAGATGCATATGCTCCGTTGGATGTGGTATAAGACCAGTAGATAATATAAGGAATGAAAATATTCGAACCGAAGTATGTGTGACTTATAGAAGATAATATGCAAGAAAGTCATTTAAGCTGGTTTGGTCACGTACGATGTAGGCCCAGTAATGCACTTATTCATCGAGTAGAGTCCATGGATTTAAGCCTTTTCAGGAGAGCAAGAGGATGACCGAAGAAGACATGACTAGAAGTTATATACAAAGATTTGGAGTTCAAAGGAATCAACGAGGATATTATGATGGAAAGAAGCGATTGGAGAAGAGTGACGCATGTGCGCGACCCGACTTTATTTCTTCTATGTTTCATATATCATATCCTTCCATTGGGATTTAAGGCTTAGTAGTAATAGTTGTTGTTGAAATTAATCTATATTATGGTTCATGTTGCCTTAGTAAGTCGGATATTTGTTTTATCGCATGGCCCATCAAAACTAGTGTCGTCTAGCCAATAAAGTTCGTTACGATAAGATTGATTTTGTTACTATTTTTACCATCCATTTTGCATTTGTGTACTTAGAACTAATCTTTTCTAATCAACAATATAGTCCCTGTTGAATGTTGATGTGATTCTTTTCCTTTTATAAATTGATGGATAGTTGCCCGAGTATTTTCATCCTTCATTTGTCTCATCCATTCCATGCATCCAGCAGTTGAGTATTCGTAGATGCATGTTCATGTGCAATCATATCTACTTCATGCTAATCATGATGAGGTTTGAAATCTGGTCATATCAACTGAGAATACCTGTTGGATGATGTGCATTGGCAAATGAATTTTGAAATATTCATAATGAGTATATATTGATCCCACTGGTCTGTCATGTTTCTTATTTTTAAATCCTATGGTCAAAGGAAAGCCTTGTGAGTCCTTTTGTTCAAGAGTTTAACTGTATATTTGATGTGCAGATGGCAAACCTGGTGATGCTGCTGCTCTGTTTGAGAGAGTTTCACAGAGTATAAGAGTGAAGAAATATTGTGAAGCTCTTGTTGATCTTAATGCTGCTATATGAGCAGATCCTGCACTTTCAGAAGCTTATTGGCGTCGACCATCTGTTCTTCGTCAGTTGTGCAGTTTCTGTTTATGGTTTTCAATTTTATACTTTAATTAGCATCTCTGATTTGAGTCTTTGTGAAATAAAATTAAATGCGGTAATTGTTTCAGTTTGAAAAGACTTTAAGGGTGAAAGATGGGGCTTCCTGAGACCGAACCCTGAATTTGAGAAACTCACCTTCTTTAGATTTCTTTATGTTCTTTTCTTGTTTTCAAAAAGTCTGAGAAATAATAAATTAGCTATATATAATGGTTGACGATTGCAGCTCTTGTTGACCACTTTTCACTTCAAAAGTAAGTGCAACATCGAGGTTCTCACATATGAAAAACGAATTTTGAGTTCACATTTGGTGGTCATTTAGAATATTGTCTGGCAGATAAGTTTTGGATGGATCTCAGTCTCTCTCATATTTTAATACCTGGTTAAAATTCCATATGATTCGGAATATTACTTGGCTAATGCAGATATGAAGAATCAGATAAAAGCTACAAAAGGTTTCTGGAGGTGAAACCTGGGAATTCAGCAGCTAAAAAGGGGCTTTCTTAGTTATATCAGGCTCAGAATGCCTTTGATTCATCTAACAGTCTGTTTGAGACAGGTGAATTTTCTAAAGCGCTGGAATATATCGATAAAGTGGTAGTACTCATATTCTCTCTAGCATGCACCAAGGTATCTTCTTAATCTTTTCAACAACTGATTACCAGTTTTTATTTTGTATAGGAGGTCATGTACTCAACCACAGCTCAATGTTAGTGTCATATCTGACACTGTCTTTCAGGCCAAACTCCTTAAAGCTAGATTATTAATAGTATCCAAAGATTATTCAAGTGCCATCTGAGACTGGACACATTCTTAAAGAAGAGGAGGATAATTTAGAGGCCATACTCTTACATGGACGTGCCTACTGTTATTTAGCTGATCATGATGTAGCCACTAGGTGTGTTATGAATCATCATTTAAATGATTTTCATTTTCCCCACAACTCCATCCATGAGTTGTAAGGCATTGGAATTGGATTAGGATGGGATGATGGGTAGAAGCGGCTATCATATGCTGCTGTGCTTATTCGAAATTTTATCTAAACTTTTAATTTCACTTTTTTCTCTTAGACATTACCAGAAGGGTCTTCGTCTCGACCCTGAGCATGGTCAATTGAAGAAAGCATATTTGGATTGAAAAACCTGCTTAAAAAGACAAAGTGTGAGTGATTTATTCCATGTTGATAATGTGTGACATTTATTTGATATAATCTCTATATTTCTTTAAGCACCGCGCAGGCAGATGATAATGCAAGCAAGGATAAGCTTCGCCTGGTGGTGGAGGAATATAAAGCAGCTATTGCCTTAGATCCAAACCACAGTGCACATAATGTGAACCTTCATCTTGGTTTATGTGAGGTCTTGGTGAAGCTTGGTAGGGGGAAGGATGCTGTGACGAGTTGCACAGAAGTACTTGAAATTGATGGAGATTCAGTTGAAGCTCTAACACATGTATATGTCTTCTGTTCCTGCTAATGTTTCTGCGTTAAAAGTCTATAGCATGGACGCTTTTCGAACCTGTTCTGTTTCCTGAATTAAACTATATCTTTTAACTTCAATTTTTTTGTGAAATTTTCAACCAAATCTTCCACAGGGGTGAAGCTAAGCTTTTAACTGAAGATAGGGAGGGAGCTGTGGCTGATCTAAAATCAGCCTATGAAAAGTCACCCAGGTTGGTCATTTATGTTCTAATTTACAATACTATATTCAAGCTTTTGTGACTTGTGGCAGACTCTCATTTATTTACAATAAAATACTATATTCCACCTTTTTTGTTTGCTCCCCAACCTTTTGTCGCATTGTGAATAAGCAGCTTTGTGTGCATGTCATATTTTTATTGTGGGAGTATTGTTGTTTAATGTCATAATGATTAAACCTCTAAATGTTGAATAATATCTACTTGGAGTATTTCCTTTTTCTTCTACTTTGATGATGTATGGAGATAACCACTGGTGTCTAAACAAATTGTTGCAATCTACACGATAGTATTCTTGAGATCTTTTTACCTTGTTGAACATCAATGTTTGCAATAATTTAGAACCTGCATGGAATTTTGCATTGGATTCTTAAAGCCCGATGCTATGTCATGTAATTAGGAAAAAATCACATACTTATGTCAAACTAACCAGTTTCCTTCTCCTACAGACGAATCATAAATAGAACAAGAAACCTTCACCGGAGGGTGAAAGAAAGTGCCGTAAAATCGCATATTTGCTTATGAAAGCTTTTTCATGGAGTAAAGCAAGCCATATATTGGGCAGTTTTCGAGTACAACCAAAGTATTTTGGAGGAGAAATGTCACTTTGCACTAATTATTATTTCACAAACCAGTCAACAAACCAAAACGTTAGTATGTAGCAGATGCAATAGCTTAACAATGACCCTTCTGTTCAAGTTATTAGAGTATGGGAAGCGCAAGAAAGGGGCACAAAACCACGATAAAAAATAATACAAAAAAAAAAGGAAAAAACTTTACAGAACATGAAACTGCGGGAGCTGATTTTGTTCATTCATTGGTACCATTGCTAACCTTGATCTCTAGAAGCCGCTCAACTGGCTGCCGGCATATTGGACACCGGTTCGATTGGAACCTCAAAACTTTAGCACACTCCGTGCACATACACTACATCCACACAAAAAAATAATAAGATGACATCATTCTTAAGTTACAAACAGGCAGCTTTACACATCAAAAAAGTTTCACCAATACAAGAAATCAAGTGTTCAAGGAAGAGCAAAAATCCTGTTAAAGAATAAAACCATTGTTGGCCTCCGTCCCTTGAGCTCTAGCTTTTGGGAAAAATAACTTCCAATATAATTTCAAAATTTATGGTGTACACAATCCCATATATTTTCTTAAATTAAATTCGTTTTAGGTCCTTATTTCTACGTATTAATTGCCTAATACTGACCATAGTGAACATGTATCCCTTATGTATAAATTCCATGCATAAATTCTTCGGTCTCTGTCTTATATGTGAGGTAGAGTGTTAAGTAACTATTATTGCCCAACCCTGAAAGATCTTATTAACACCACATGCCATTATTGGCCCACTTTCCTTGAAAGATCTTCCAGATATATAAAGTATAAAGTTGGTGTGAAAGTGTAATGCTGGGGAGAGAGTAGGAGTACCATATGTCGACATGGAAGGACAGTGGTGTCTCGAGGTTCCGAAAGACATATAACACATTCTTTTCCTGGATCATTTGAATCAAGTTCATCCTCAACTGAATTTCCTATCCCATAAATCTCCTGTAGTTCATATCTCATCCCATTCACCCATAATATTTGCTTCACCACCCTAACCTGATATTCGCCTTTATCCTTTTCAAACACAGCCTGAGTTATCTGGGAGTTTGAGGATCCACTGTCAGGATTGCTACTGTTGTTATCTGAGCATGCCTCAGCCTTAACTGCCAAAGGGTACACGTCCAAGTCACTAAATTTTGACAATTCACCATCCTCGAACATTGAAAGGTCTATTCCAGTTCCAGATGGTTGTTTAAACTTTTGGGCTAAACCATGTTGAAAATGAACAGTGACTGGAGGATATAACCTTTCTTTCGTTGGAGTCAAGCAGCAATCTTCACCTTCCTTGGCAAAAAAAAGTAAAGTAATGCTGCATATAACAAGGAAACAAAGTTAAAGTCATACTTTATCAAGAGAAGCATACAAAATAAATGGAATAAAAATGCTATAAAACAAGGAAACTAAGTTAAATTCATACTTTATCGAGAGAAGCGTGCACAATAAATGGAACAAAAATGCTAGAAAACAACTCAATGTGAAGTTTGAGTTTTACATGATTCTTAGAAAAGGATGCCTATAAATCAGTTTGGTATTTGAAGGTCAGTCCCAAGTTCCAAGAGAAAAGGATATTGGGCGAGAGGACAAGTGCCATGCCATGAGCCTCAGACCCGCACATGTAATGGATTCCATTAGGTACTATTTCCAATTCATTGTCGGTTTACAAAAATGATTGTTCAAAGTTCCCAAAGAAATCTATTCCATGGTCTATAAACTTATTAAACTCTCTCCACTAACAGATGTAAAGTAGCGGTGACAAGTAAGATTTTGACATAAGTTCTCCAAAAAAATAAACATCCTAAAGAACAGCTTCCAAATATTTTACCAAATGAACTCCCGGGGAAATTTTTTTTACACAACCATCAAATCGATTCATTAAGAAGCATAATAGACGCTTTCACATATTAGAATAAAAAAGTTCCAACAGAAAGTCAGAAACCATGGGACCAATGAAGTACCCCACTCGCACTTGAATACACTTTCCATACAATCAGGCTCACTTGCTACCTAGAAACTCATAAAACATGTTCAAGCTTGGCCAATTTGTTCTTCAGCAATATATTTGTATCAATCCATAAAAAAAAGCTCGGAACCGAAGACAAATTCTTACACAAGCTTTGGAACGAGCCTAAGATTTGTATCAAGGTTTTATTAACTTGGTCCATAAAACTAAAATCATTCCCACTTCAGGATGAACGAGCAAAAAGGGCAAACCGGGTGCACGAAGCTCCTGCCATGCGTGGGGTCCGGGAAGAGGCCAACTTTGGGCATAATGTACAATGCCTTTCTCTTGCACTACAGATAGACTGTTTCCGCGACTCGAACCCATGACCTCCAGTTCCGCAACCTTACAGTTCACCTTAAGATAACTAATATTCAACAATAATTACTAACTTTAAGAAACCGATAGACAGACAAGTTGATACAATGAAAAGTCATACAGAGGAAGTTGAAGGCAAAAGACTAAGAGGACCTTGGAAATTAGCAGTTTGCGGGAAAAAAACATAAGGATTTTAGTTGGGTGGAAGTTAGGAAAAAAAAAAAGGAGGAAGAGAAGGGCCGAATAGGGATTGTAAATTTTGCTTCTTGTAAACTCTTGTTCTCTCAATAAAATTTCCTCCTAAAATTCTGTCATTTCTTCAATTCTTGATCTTTCTTCTTTAGGAGACAGGCTATCTCAAATTAGCTCCGCATAGTTCACACGTAGAAAAAAATTCCACAAAATCGGTCAAACGTTACATATTCCAAATAGAACCAAAATCGCAGTTTATCATTCAAATATCTTTATAAAACTCAACATCTCAAAGAAAAACTATACCTTCCAGTCACAGTGGCATCAAAAGTGAACGCAACGAGACACTTTCCAGGATTTGCCTCATCAGGCACGATTCTTAAAGTTTCCTTCTTCAAATTAACATCATTACGAATGGTGATCGCCTTCTGGTGCTCAACGTACGGCTGCGCCGGAGGTTGCATCATGGGTCCGTAGGGGTGCCTCCCGTTAACCCAATTAGCATGCGCGGCCGCGTGGTGGTGATCGTATGGTGCTGGAAGAGGCATCGGCATCGATGCATGCGGCGGTGGGTAGTAACCCGGGTACTGATAATAAGGTGGCGCGTTGGGATTAGGGTACTGCGCAGGAGGATACGGCGTCGCAGCTGCGAAAACATATCGGTTAGCCGTGATCTCGGGCTGCGGATCTTGCGGTGGAGGAGGGGGAGGGTGGCTCCGCCTACTGGAGCTACTTCTCCGCCCGTGCACGCCGCTGCTCCCAATATTACCCATTTTGCATACAAATCCGAAATAATTCAGGGAAAAACACCTTATTTCTCAAACAAAAACACGAAATTTAAGATTTCCGGCCGGAGAAACCCATCAAAAACTCATTGCTGCAGAAAAGACAATGATGGAATTCAAGAATATTGTTAGAAGAGAAGAGAATGTGGCTTTTGTTAATTGCGTGGACGTAATGAAAAGGAGGAAGAAAGTAGATACATTGCACAAGGAAAGAGCGAAGAATTACAAATTACAATAATAACATTGCTCAAGATTGGTGGGGATTGAAAAAAGAAAAAAGAAAAAAGAAAAAAGAAATGAAATGAAAGGAGTGGTGGGGTTGGGTTTTGTGGGGAAACTAGGAATGGCAACGGGGCGGGTATTAGATGAGTTTGGTCAATTCTTTGCCCCATCCAGCTACACATGAAACCCGGACCCGCCCTGTCATGTTTAGACCCGCGAACTCGGCGGGTTTACCAGCCAGGCTCCGGTTCCAGTTTTTTTTTTTTTACAAAAAAATATTTAGCTAGAAATCAATTTTGAAACACTAAAGTTGAGGTTTGTGATTAAATTTCATGTTTTCTCTAGTAAATATTTATAATAAGTATTGTAAAACTATCTTTAAGCTACTAAATATTTATTAATTTGCTCTTATTTCCTTCAAAATATCTAACTTCTTTAACATAAATACATGAATTTTGATATAAAATTAAATAATGACACTTTATTATTCAATCAAAGAAGTAAAATGTATAATCAATATCATTTTTTTGTGAAAAAAAATTTAATAATGTAGAGCGGGGCGTGTCCGGGCGGGTTCGGCCAATCCCAGGACCCGCCCCGCCCCGCTTCCAAACCCGGTTGAAGCGGGTCCAGACCCGCCCATGCGGGGCGGATTTAATGCGGGTCCGGATCTGAACTAGTCCCCTTGCCATCCCTAGGGGAAACAGGGGTAGTGTAAAGCTCCACCTGCAATAGTTAGTGTCAATTTGGGCCAAGTTCACCGGGTTGATCCAACCCAACTCAACCCATTAAATATATGGGTTGAGTCGGGATTTTGGGCAAGTCGGAAGGTAGGTCTATACAGGCCAACCTATTTGAGCCGCAGGTTTGACAGATTGGCCCACGAGTTGGTCCTTTTTTTAAATACAGTTATTCCTTTTTTAAAAAACTCAATTCATAAAAAAGAACTCAATATCACATTTTAAAAAATCTATCCATAATATATTTTTCACTTGGTCGTACTTGAAAGTTGCAACATGCATTTTAAAATTAAGTAAATACTAATTCCCTAGTCCAATATTTTTTAATAGCAGGATTAATGTCTAGATAAAGCATGAAGCAATTTCTGATATTCTCCTAGCATTAGCTACAGGTTCGGTAAGTTCAGTTGGAATTCTTTTCTGAAGTTTTTTTCTATTTTTTTAAATTCTTTTCTCATTTTCCGCCCCAAGCCGCGGCCCGCCTCGGGTTGGGGTCCCAAGCCGCCTGGAGGCTGGCCCAAACCGGCACGGGTTAGGGTGGGCCAGCCTGTTTGGGTCGGGATGACCATTTTTTACAGCTAAAATTAGCAAAACCAAAAAAAAAATTAAACATAGCAACGGTTCAATCCGGTCGGTTAGTTCGCCGATCGATCTGTTTTCGACCGGTTCAACTTTTTACAGCTAAAATTAGCAAAACCAAAAAAAAAAATTACATAGCAACGGTTCAATCCGGTCGGTTAGTTCGCCGATCGGTCTGTTTTCGACCGGTTCAACTTTTTACAGCTAAAATTAGCAAAACCAAAAAAAAAAAAAAATTACATAGCAACGGTTCAATCCGGTCGGTTAGTTCGCCGATCGGTCTGTTTTCGATCGGTTCAACCCAATTATCACCAGTTTTTTAGTGCACCGATTATATATAGTCAACCTGACCAGACATGTCACTTCACCGGTTGGACCGGTTGAACTAGTCGACCCGGCCCGATTTTGAAAACCTTGATTCTAACCTCTAATCGCAACAAAATGAAAGAAAAAAAAATATAACACTACATATGTGAGGTTTTAATAATATTCACCCGATATTGCATCACATGCTATTTACTTATCAAATAGTGGTACACACAGATTTGGTGATTGTACCAGCTTGTATTTGGCTGTAGTCAACTTCCTTACATTAATTCATTTAAGTCATTAACTTATTCAATTTAATTTACCATCTATATCTTATAATATTTATCAATATTTTAAATCAAATCCCAATAAATATATAATACTTTAACAGCCTGTTTGGTATACTTGATTAGATATTATTAAGATATGACTAATTTCTCAATCACATGTAGAGATATCAAACGGAACAGACGACACGAGCACGACACGCCACAGAGCGGCACGGCACGACCCGTTTGACACTTATAATCACATGTTTGCTTCATTTTAAGCAAACTTTCACGACATGACTCGCTTGACATCTATAGTCACGTGTTTGCTTCATTTTTTAAAGCAAATATGTAATGCCTCGATTTGCTTTATACACGTGTGATATGATTATATCGTTTTTCGATATGATAGGAATTTGGGTTCGGGTTGAACCGAGGATGAAGTAATACATGTATAAAATGATATCTGGCAAGAAATGAAACATGGTGTACAAAATATATTGCATAGAAATGATTTGAATTAAATCAAGTGTAGTGATATATCAAGTAACATGGACTAGTATGCACTTGAATTGAAATTCCTATGCCTTTAGTTTCATTTGAAATTCCATTAGCATGTGGATGTGAGTTGAATTTGCATTTGGAGAGTTGATAAATAAGTAAAAATCAGATATCAAACACATAATACACATCTTTTCACCTTCAAATCTCTACAAGGTGCTCTCCCAAAATCCTTACCTTCTTTGCTTGGTTCTAGCTTGGGAAGCATATGGAACTGATTCAAACTGAAGTATGTGGTAAGAAGAACTTACATGCCCTACTTTATGTAGTGAGTGGATGTATTAACTTAGGATGGTGGTTGTTATGCAATTTAAGAAGCATGTAATTGTTTGAAGGAAGATGGAATTCATATGTTGTTGAATTCAATGAATTGAGTTGTAATCTTATAGAAACATGTTTATATGATACTAAAGATTTCATGGAACAATGTGTAATGGTAGGAAGTAAGGTGTGGGAGAAACACCTAGGAAGTATACCTGAAATCGCCATGTTTTTCAAGAAAACAGAGTAGGCGATCGATCGCGACGTATGAGGCAATCGATCGCCTGTGGCTAAACATGAGTGTGGCGGTGCATTGAGCGATCGATCGCTTCATGTGGCAATCGATCGCCTTGAGGCAGTATGTTTTCCAAAGGGGAGGCGACAGATCGCGTGAAATTAAGAGATCGATCGCTTAGGACCAAAACTTTAGGCGATCGATCGCCTCAAAACATGAGATCGATCGCCAGGGTCCAGAATTGGAAAAATGTTATATTTTTGTAGAATTTGATTTTATTGCCTATGATAACATGATATATTATTGGCATTGTTGTAGCACCATCATAGGGGACAGGACAACGAGGCAATTAGCCAGTGACGACTGATTTATCTCGTTTGTGTCGCTTTACAGGTACGTGTTGACGTACGGAGTATAGATATTATGTGATGATGTTATGCGATTGATATCATATGAATTGTGTTGTGTTGATGTCATATGATTGGTAGTATCATATGCATGTACATTCATGGATATCATGTGTTTGAGATGGATGAGGTAGATACGTTAGCATTAGAGGTATACGCCTGATTTGGGTATATGCTCGGGTATGCTACGTTAGCTTTAGAGATATACGTCTGGTTTGGGTATATGCTCGGGTATGCTACATATACTTGGTATGAGAGATATACGCCGGTTTTTGGGTATATGCTCTGGCTGTTATCATGTGAGGACGGTATAATGATATGTGTTGCTAATATGAAGATGTGAGATGATTTCACTGACATATTGAGCGGAAATAGACATATCATCTTAGTCTCGTGATAATAAGATGTGTGATGAGACATGTCATGACATAGTTGCATTTATTGATGCATGAGACAGAGCATTCACATTGGATATGATTATTATTGCTTTATCATTGATATTGTGTTTTGATATTGCATTGAAATATGTTGTACCTCATCATCAGTACCTTGTGCCATTCTGATTTTCTCAAAGATATCGGGTTCAGCCAACAATGTTGATACCCGCACTGGTACTGTTTCCATATCAAATTTATAACCCAATGTACAACATGATGTCATTAATGCTGATAAATGAATCATCTCATCAGCCGTATGATGTACTTTTCGACTCAAGGCATCTGCTGTAAGATTAGCCTTTCCTGGATGATATTCAATCTCACAATCATAATCTTTCAACAGATCCATCCATCTTCTTTGCCTCATATTCAACTCTGTTTGAGTGAATAAAAACTTTAAGCTTTTATGATCTGTGTATATGGTAAACGACGTACCATATAAATAATGTCGACATATCTTCAAGGCAAAGACAATGGAAGCTAATTCCAGATCATGTACTGGATATCGCATTTCATGTGGTTTCAATTGTCGTGATGCATAAGCCACTACATGTTTATCCTGCATCAATACACAACCCAAACCTAGTAATGATGCATCAGTATATAAGGCAAACCTGTCATGTTCCGATGGAATGATCAAGACTGGAGCTGTAGTCAATCGATGTTTCAATTCCTGAATACTATGCTCACAAGCCTCTGACCATTGAAATGATACTCCCTTTTGTGTCAAATGTGTCAATGGTTTGGCAATCGCTGAAAATCCTTCAACAAACCGTCTATAATATCCAGCCAAACCCAAGAAACTACGAATTTCTGGCACAGAAGTAGGTGCTGACCAATTCAACACTGCTTCGATCTTTTTCGGATCAACTGATATACCCTCTTTCGAGATTACATGCCCCAAAAAGCCGACTCTAGTCAACCAAAACTCACACTTACTGAGTTTGGCATACAACTGATGTGTCCTCAACAATTGCAATACCATATGCAAATGTTGAACATGTTCTGCATCACTCTGCGAATAGATCAGTATATCATCGATAAAGACAATGACAAATCGATCAAGGTATTCCTGGAAAACCCGATTCATTAAACTCATAAAGACAGCTGGAGCATTTGTCACTCCAAATGGCATCACCAGAAACTCATAATGTCCATAGCGAGTTTTGAATGCTGTCTTTTGTACATCACCCTCTCTCACACGTATTTGATGATAACCAGATCTCAAATCAATCTTCGAATAGATTTTTGATCCCTGTAACTGATCAAATACATCAATACGAGGAAGATGATATTTATTCTTAATGGTTACCTTGTTCAATTGTCGATAGTCAATACACAATCTCATTGTCCCATCCTTCTTCTTAACAAATAATACCGGAGCACCCCAAGGCGATACACTAGGACGTATGTACCCCTTGTCCAATAAGTCTTGCAATTGAGTTTTCAATTCTTTCAATTCAGTCGGTGCTATCCGATAAGGAGCTCGTGAAATTGCAGAAGTACCAGGTATCAAATCAATACCAAATTCCACTTCTCGATTCGGTGGAAATCCAGGTATCTCATCCGAAAATACATCAGCATATTCTGCAACCACTGGTATCTCCTCCACTTTCCTTTCTATTTTCTGTTCAGTTACATCAAGAGCATAAATCAAATACCCTGCATGTCCACGTTCTAACAAACGCGACATTCGGATTGCTGATATCAAAGGAATCCTTGCCCTCGATCCCTGGCCATAGAAGAACCATTGATTTTCAGTATCAGACTGAAATCTCACTGTCTTCTGACAACAATCCACAACAGACTGATATGTACTCAACACATCGATTCCAAGAATGCAATCAAAATCTGTCATGTCTAACACAATCAAATCAGCCTGTAGTCCATACTCGGTCTCAAACTGAATATCACAATCAGACACACTATGACAAGCCATCACAGTAGTTCCCAAGGGTGTCGAAACAAAAAGAGGCATCAACAGTGGAGACGAGCATATATGATACCGATCAATAAAATTTTGTGCAACAAAAGAATGTGATGCACCAGTATCAATCAAAAGGAAAGCTGGATAAGTAAATAAAGTACACTTACCCGCTATCACATCATCAGGAGATGCCTCTGCTTGCTCCCTGTTCAATGCAAATACTTGAGCCTGAGGTGGTCCTGCCCTCTGTCCTCCACCATATTGTGGTGCACTCTGTGGTCTTTGCTGCACCGTATTCTCTGACATTGGTCCTCTCCTCTGTTGTCCACCCACTTGAGGACAATCACGGATCACATGTCCTGGTCTTCCACAACGGAAACAAACTACTGTATTCAATTGAGGACAATCTCGTTTCAAAAGTGGTCCACCACATTTGAAGCATTGCACACCACTACCACTACTACTACCTTGGAATTGTCCCTTAGCTCTTCGGTCATCCCCTTTTCGTGGTCCAAAACATTTCCCACTAAATCGAGAGGAAGAAGCACCACCTCGTGATGACTTAAATGGTCCTCCTCTCGGTCTCATACTATCTGAAGTAGGTATCTAAGAATGTCCCACATCCTGATAAACACCAACAACAATCTCAGCCATTTCGGCTCTCATCAACGCTTCCTCATAGGAACAAAGGTTATTAGACATCACTCTATCAAATAACTCTGGTCTCAAGCCCTTTACAAATTGTCTAATCTTTACTTTGGTATCAGCGGCAATATGTGGTACATATCGTAACAACGACGAATAGTGCACCGCATACTCAGACACAGTCATATTACCCTGTTTCAGATTTGTAAACTCATCTTCATTCCTCTACCTTGCAGCCACAGAGTAGTGAGCAAGAAAACGAGTTCTGAAAACATCCCAGTCCACAGTCTGACCTTGAGCTCTCAGTTCAATCAATGTAGCTTTCCACCACATCATTGTTTTCTTAGCCAACTAAAATTCAGCTAAGCGTAACCCAAACCAGGCGTATACCTCTAATGCTAACGTATCTACCTCATCCATCTCAAACACATGATATCCATGAATGTACATGCATATGATACTACCAATCATATGACATCAACACAACACAATTCATATGATATCAATCGCATAACATCATCACACAATATCTATACTCCGTACGTCAACACGTACCTGTAAAGCGACACAAACGAGATAAATCAGTCGTCACTGGCTAATTGCCTCGTTGTCCTGTCCCCTATGATGGTGCTACAACAATGCCAATAATATTTCATGTTATCATAGGCAATAAAATCAAATTCTACAAAAATATAACATTTTTCCAATTCTGGACCCTGGCGATCGATCTCATGTTTTGAGGCGATCGATCGCCTAAAGTTTTGGTCCTAGGCGATCGATCTCTTAATTTCACGCGATCGGTCGCCTCCCCTTTAGAAAACATACTGCCTTAAGGCGATCGATTGCCACATGAAGCGATCGATCGCTCAATGCACCGCCACACTCATGTTTAGCCACAGGCGATCGATTGCCTCATACGTCGCGATCGATCGCCTACTCTGTTTTCTTGAAAAACATGGCGATTTCAGGTATACTTCCTAGGTGTTTCTCCCACACCTTACTTCCTACCATTACACCTTGTTCCAGGAAATCTTTAGTATCATATAAACATGTTTCTATAAGATTACAACTCAATTCATTGAATTTAACAACATATGAATTCCATCTTCCTTCAAACAATTACATGCTTCTTAAATTGCATAACAACCACCATCCTAAGTTAATACATCCACTCACTACATAAAGTAGGCATGTAAGTTCTTCTTACCACATACTTCAGTTTGAATCAGTTCCATATGCTTCCCAAGCTAGAACCAAGCAAAGAAGGTAAGGGTTTTGGGAGAGCACCTTGTAGAGATTTGAAGGTGAAAAGATGTGTATTATGTGTTTGATATCTGATTTTTACTTATTTATCAACCCTCCAAATGCAAATTCAACTCACATCCACATGCTAATGGAATTTCAAATGAAACTAAAGGCATAGGAATTTCAATTCAAGTGCATACTAGTCCATGTTACTTGATATATCACTACACTTGATTTAATTCAAATCATTTCTATGCAATATATTTTGTACACCATGTTTCATTCTTGCCAGATATCATTTTATACATGTATTACTTCATCCTCGGTTCAACCCGAACCCAAATTCCTATCATATCGAAAAACGATATAATCATATCACACGTGTATAAAGCAAATCGAGGCATTACAATTCTCCCCCACTCATTGAATTTCGTCCTCGAAATTGCATATACAACCATAATACATGGTTCCATAACAACACATATGATATATGCACCATAAGAAACATGTAAAAATAACATATTCACATACCAGAAAACAAATCTGGATATCGTTGCATCATATGTTGCTCCGTCTCCCACGTTGCCTCTTCGACACCCCTTCTGTCCCACTGTACCTTAACCATAGGAATCACTTTATTACGCAACCTGCGTTCAGCTCGATCCAAGATCATAACTGGTCGTTCCTCATACGATACATCTGTATCCAACTGTACATCAGGTAACTGTAATACATAACTTGGATCTGGTTCATATTTTCTCAACAGTGAAACATGAAAAACATCATGAATACCACTCAATGCCGGCGGTAGTGCCAAGCGATATGCCAACGTACCAATACGTTGCAACACCTCATACGGACCAACATACCGTGGAGACAATTTTTCACGCTTACCAAATCGTACTACACCTTTAAAAGGTGAGATTTTTAAGAACACACGGTCACCAACTTGAAACTCAAGTGGTCTAGGTCGCTTATTAGCATAAGCAGCCTGTCTGTCCTGAGCAGCTTTAAGTTTCAATCGAATTAACTTCACTTTCGCTTCCATTTCATGAATCATATCCGGTCCATGTAAGGAAGATTGATCCACAGCATCCCAATACAATGGCGATCTATATCGTCGCCCATATAGAGCCTCAAATGGTGCCATCTGTATACTAGATTGATAACTGTTATTATATGAAAATTTCACTAATGGCAATGACTCTTGCCAAGAGGTATCAAACTCTAATACACAGGCACACAACATAACCAAGCAGTCTTAGCACATGGTGCTGACACAAATATCTGTTCCACACGTTCCAGCCATTCCTCTGCCAGTTCCCCTGATTCAGTACCCTCAAACCTGGGTGGCTGATAACTCAGAAATTGCGTCAATGTTAACTCGCCAGGTAACAATACCTGATCCACTGGCCCTTGCCCAATCGGTGGTGGTGGTACAGGCGCCATCCTCACACTAGCATTGCCACTCATGGCATCCCCAACATCCTCATGTGGTACTCTGTCTGCCATTACTACAAATACAGGTTACCAACAATAATAAAAATAATAAAGCATGTCAGTAGAACATCATATCATAACTCCTAACATGCTTTCAAGTGATTAGGCAACTCCCTAATACACTTCCTCTACCCTTGTTCACCCCGTTCTCGAACCACTGCTCTGATACCACTAATGTGGAGTTCTCGTCACTTAATCCATTATGTATTCAATCATAAGTACATATGTGAGTCTGAATTAAGTAAAAAGAATACACTGATTAAGAGTATCTTACTAGTTATGTTGTTACAAGGTTTACAAAACCCTAACCAACTATACATCACATGTACAAGTAACAACCTACTCCAAGATAACCCATATGCAGTGGTTCTCCTCGCAGCAGAATTCATGACTCACGCTCCCCACGTCTATGAAACCCTACAGAAACATTCACACAACGTGAGTATAGATATGCTACGTTAGCATTAGAGATATACGCCTGGTTTGGGTATATGCTCGGGTATGCTACATATACTTGGTATGAGAGATATACGCCGGTTTTTGGGTATATGCTCTGGCTATTATCATGTGAGGACGGTATAATGATATGTGTTGCTAATATGAATATGTGAGATGATTTCACTGACATATTGAGCGAAAATAGACATATCATCTTAGTCTCGTGATAATAGGATGTGTGATGAGACATGTCATATGACATAGTTGTATTTATTGATGCATGAGACAGAGCATTCACATTGGATATGATTATTATTGCTTTATCATTGATATTGTGTTTTGATATTGCATTGAAATAATTGTTATCTATACTTACGTTGTGTGAATGTTTCTGTAGGGTTTCATAGACGTGGGGAGCGTGAGTCATGAATTCTGCTGCGAGGAGAACCACTGCATAGGGGTTATCTTGGAGTAGATTGTTACTTGTACATGTGATGTATAGTTGGTTAGGGTTTTGTAAATCTTGTAACAACGTAACTGGTAAGATACTCTTAATCAGTGTATATTTTTTACTTAATCCAGACTCACATATGTACTTATGATTGAATACATAATGGATTAAGTGACGAGGACCCCACAAAACCTTCAATTCCTCAAGGCCCGTGCAAACATGGGTTAATGGGTTGGACAGTAATACCACCCTCTGCCTTTAGATTAGGAAGCCTTGTTTGCACAGTTGACTTGATAAGATGACAAATTTACATTTAAACCCTTTCACACAAATAAATGTTACTTCATTCCCCCAGCCGACATCGAAGAAACAAAGGTTGAAGGCACAGCTTCAAGTGCGTTATCGACGGGAAAAACGGCAATCGCTCGTCCATGTGCAAGACCCACACGAATTTGTCTCTTATCGAAGGTAACTCATCATATAAATCTGGTCGCTAAGTATATTTGTGCGTTGGTAAAATCTTGTAGAGCAGAATCGGGCATCTTCTCCACATTAATTTTTTTTGATATTGCTTTTCCTTTGGCTTTTCGTTCAACTCCTTACTTTTTAATATTATTCGTGTTTTACTATTGATGAAGTTCATGCTTTTAGTTTTGTTGATTTTAATTTGTTGAATGATTTCAGGTTAAAGGAATGGCTCTCAACAAAGGTGTGGCCCTAAGCTCACAAGAATAGACGGAAATCGCCATAAACAAGGGGAGATGCCAGGATGGGGAGTGGAACTTTTATTCCCTGATTTGCACAGAGGTGAGAGGAGAAAATATGTTTTATTTCTCTGTGCTATGAAAATATAATTACAATATAATTATGTTCAATATAATGCCATGAAAAATGTGAGTACTTGAACCTTTGAGCATGAAGACACATTTTTGTTCTAGAATCTCTATTGTCGCTGCCAAATTATTCACGTTGTAATGGAGTTTTGTGTCACGCCCCTAGACCGGGGTCAATAACACCGGCATTGATTCCCAATAACAACTTGAAATCAATAAGCCTCGTAATACTGTATTTAACGAAAAATCAGTCTATATTCCATAAAAATAAATAATAGTCTTTACAATCGAAATTAATTGCATAACCAATTCCTAAAAGTCTTAAAACGAAATAAAATAACAAAATCCTATTTAAACAAAATTTAATGTCTTTAATTCATAGAAACACAGCGGATCACCAACCCCAAAATTGGTGTTCTTCTTCGTCTTCAATTTATTCCTCGTCTTTATCTGGGGAGGTAGAGTAAGGGGAGTGTTTTGGAAAATACTCAGCAAACGGAGGCCAATCGATATGATAATATAATACATATTCATAATTTTTCCAAAACATATATCATAATCGAATCATAAACTGATATGAGTGCATCTTAACATAATTGCTCTCATCGAGCCATATAGCATAATTGCTCCCATCGAGCCATAACATATCATATCAGAAACATTTTTCATATAAGTTAAGCACAATAAATCCTCTAATTACCTCTTGGTACTGATTCCTCTAATTTCCTCTTGGTAATGATATCTCTAGACTTAACCCTTCTAGAGATGAGGTCATAGCATCGGATCACCAACGAATAAAGGGTCTGGACTTCCCAGAACAACGGTTAACCACCGTATCAGGTCATGTAACCGGTTATAATCCCACCGCATCAGGGCCATAAAAGAATTCTCCCCAATCAGATTTCGAAATTTAAAGTGCTTAAAAAAAATATAATTTTCGTCCGAACATCATAATTTCAACATAATTCACATAGGTTTCAAAACATACATATGATTTTCTCAAAAACGAAAGGAATATATAACAAAAAGCCCACTTACAGCGATTATAGACGTGTTTGAACAATTTAGGGTGCGAAAACGACGAATTCTTTCTATCCTCGGCTTGAATATTGTTTGACACCTTCACTGTGTGTGCACTGTGTGAAAGTTTCGAACACTTAAAGGCTGGATATTTTTCGAAGGTTTTCTTGCTGGAATCTTCGATACAAAAGGGCTGGAAATATTAACAATTCAAAGGACAAACTTTCAAAATATGGTGTTGAATGGAGAGGCTTTTAATGGCTGAACTCTTGGATTTATAATGATCAAACTTTCGAAATCTGGTATGATTTGGAGCTGAAGTTTTCGGCTGGATGTTGAATGAGGAAGAAGTGATTTGGGTCTTATTTAATAAGCTTTGGTTAGTCAAGATAAAGATGATATGATTTATTTCTATCTCTACTAGAATTCTTAATCATCTACCTTATTTAATTAGGATCATCTATCTATTATTTAGAGTTTAATCCTAATAGAATACTTAATTATCTAATAGGTGTTTGACTTGAACAAGGTACCTTAAGTTGTTGGATGGCATCAAATTCTCGGGTCTTTACAGTTTGTATGAAGAGGCATTGATTGCAATAATTGTTGAGGAACCTTTGAGATGGTTAGCCCTTCAATTTGTTAGTGACTTAGGAAATTTATCTCTGTGTTGGATTTATCTATCTTTTCCAAGTTGTGGCCTTTCCTTATTGAGTTAAATTCCACTCAAATGATATTGTGTGCCCTTACAGTTACTGCCAACGTATTGGGGTGGAGAGGCAGAAATTTTGGTTAGTTCATGGTGCTATTGCTATTCCCTCTGTTGCTAGTAAAAATGATGAATTCTGTAAAAAGGTTTATATCTCAATCCATATCATTTTTGGAGTTCCATCAGTGATTTTAAATAGAGTTCTTTCTGTGCACATTTTTATTTTTGGATTCAGATTTTAATATTTTTGTACAAATCAATGCCAGAGCATGATATAGGATTTCCTTTCATGGTTCATGTCCTGATTTATATATGCCCAATGATGAAAATGGCTCTGTTGGCAAACGAGTTAGGAGTTCAATAAGCCAAGCTTCTTCCCTGGGTCACAAAGATCCAAGTAAGGAGGAAACATCAGTGGCAGACAAAATTTCAAAATCATCACTTCTCACTCAAAAGAAATGGACTTTATATTTGCCAAAAGCTTATCATCCACCGCTGCTTCCGCGACATCGGGACAATTTGCAAAAGGCTTTGAATGATCTTAGTGTTGCATATGTTTTCTTGACATGTTCATTTGATTTGTTATCTGAGATAGCACTACACTTTGTGGCATGTAGCAGTTGAATTTTTAACACATGTATGGATATCTGTGTTGCCATATGTTATAGAATTGTTGAGGTTTTCAAGAACTCTTGTGGTTACAGTTATTATTCTTGTTCAGTTTTTTGTTGGCTCCTAAATTTTTTTGAAGTTTTTCATAACTCTGTGTTGCGTTTTGAGTCTTTTTTTCTTTCTTTAATAGCATTTTTTTGTCTTTCAATCATAGTAATTTTCCCGAAACAGTAATTTTATTAATAATTTTCGTTCCAATTAAAATTAGCTCATAAAAGCTTATAATTAATAATTATTTATAAATTATATAAATTAATTTGTTTGATTAAATTGAAATATTTTTCTTAATATGTATAAATAAATATTTTATAGAATAAAAGAATTATTCTAAATAAATAATATGTAATATCCTAAGTAATAATCTCAAACTCATTCAAAGATATTTCAGTCATTTTAATACATACTTTATATCTATACAATATTTAATCATCTAAATTATCTACCAGATTATCTATCCATCACCTATCATATTACAGATACCAAGCGCATCCTAAAACGTGTAAAATTAGAGTGCTATTTGATGGCTAATAGCTCAGCATTGTGTCATTGATCCGGTCCACGATACTTATTGGTAGCACAACAGTTACATAACAATCTCTCTTATAAATATATATATTAGATAGAATATAACAATATAATAATCATCTAAGGTGGTGAACATTGGTCTGAGTCTATTTTGCTGAAATTCAATATTGCGATGAACAGTGAATTAGAAAAGCACATTTTTGTTTGGGGTCGGGTGAAATTTAGGTATACCTCTTTGGTCCGCCGGTCCGCCCTGTCCTCCATGCAGCCCTGTCTCTCGACGCACAAAGTTATTGCTACACGCCTTGTTTCTTGCGAAGACGATGTGACAACTGTTGTTTTGTGAGGGATGTCGTGGGTTGTTGTGCTGCGTTTTCTCTTCTTCAACCCAAAGACAAATCCTTCGCCATTGTTCTTCACCAAAGCTCTTCTCTGTTACGTCTTTCATCAGTTTCAACTTCTATCTACTTCACCTCAGACCAACCTTGAACCTCCCCCTCCACGTGGTTTGGCGCAGGTTAACCGGAACCTTGGTGTGCAGGATAAAAAGCAAGACGAAAGATATGAATTTTATGTCAATTTAGATTCCCCTATGTGGACTCTTCGTCAAGAACTCCCATTCACCTTTACGAAAGACCTTAATTATGAGATTTACAGGTAACCTCTTTGCTCAGATATTTGAAAATTTGATTTCCATCCATCTTTTCTTCTGTAAGTTATCTTGTTGAGTATCATTTTCTTGTGCCATTTGTTCTTTCGAGCTTTGTTGGTCATTGCTGAAATGTTTTTAGGTTGGTTCTTCTCCTGCATTATATTTTATGCTATTTAGGGTTGTGCATGTTGATTTTTTTATTATTATTTTGTTTGCTCTGGTTGGATGGAAGATAGGCTTATGCCGAATACTTCAATGCATGTTCACAACATTCGATTGGAGAAATTTGTCTTTTACAATTGTTTTTTAACGTAAGGTTTAAAATAATGTCCAATAATTGTATGTTTATGGCGTTCATGATCTCATTATGCTTCTTTTCTGTTTTTTGCCATATAATTTTCTATATTCAAGGCATTTAATTACTTTTGGAAGTAACAGCAAAAAAGATTAAAGCTACCGGATGGATTTTGATTTTAATAAAGTTATTTTTGAAATAATTGATTTACAGTTATTTAATTTGAAGGTAGACATCTTTGAAGTAAATTTTAACCGGGTTGAATTCAAGATTTAACTGAAAATGGATTGTACGTGAAATACTCGAATGCTATATTTTTGTTTGTTCAGCAAAAAAAAAAAGATGGCATGGATGGCTAGTTTTTGATGAGGTCGATTTTGCTGATCTTGGAGATCAAGATAAGAAGCACCTCATGGAATACATACTCAAAGATGTCGAAGAAGATAATGATGGGTTTTTGCAGAGGGTAAGGGATCGAACCGATGGGTTGGGAAAATTAATTGTTAAAGTTTGTGATTATGGTAATTATTGCACAAACAAGATGTTAACTTTTTACATTCTCATTTCATTCCAAATTCAGCTTTGAAGTGCTGGTTCATTGTTAATCAGGGTGGGTATCGACATTCCGAAAGTAGAAGTTTGGTTCAATCATGTTTCATTAGAAGGGGATGGATTTGTAGGACTCTGGTGAACTCTACTTTGAATGTGATGGAGGTAATTAATCCTTTTTCAACAGAAATCAAACTTTGATTTAAGTTGTTTTTGGGGTAAGCCTTTTAGTATATATCTTTTCCCCCACATATACACAAGCACATGCGCACGCTTTCACTCCATGTTTTCTGTTTTTAGCTTGGCTCTAACGAGGGGGGCTGATTTCTTGTGGCCGTCCGCTCTTTAAGGTTTGTTGTTCCATATTTTGTGCGTTTATGATGTTCTGGTGCTTTTCCATGACCTTTTTCTTCCCTTCAAATGCGTGTGTGTTTTGGATTTGAATGCACATGATAGTTTGAATATCCTGCTCTACAGCTTGGGTATTACTTCTTATGTGTTTTAGAGTTGGCAGGGAACCAAGAAGACCGTCGTTCCCATTAAAATAAGCACAGAGCATTGAAACAAACCTCATATAGTTCAGTCTCTTCATCAGGAGCATAGCTTGTCATTTCATTTACCTTAGTCAGAATGTCTGCTAGTGTGCCAATGCCCTCCATATGAAGTCTTCCAGAATATTAGCCTCCTTGTGCTCTTTTAATATTTTTCTTTCATATTTAATATTTTTCTTAAAATTGTCCGAGAGGGTGAGCTCTAGGTGCTTTATACCAAGGATGATTGTTGGAGCACTTGGACATGATTTAAGATTGTGATACATAGATTTGTATAGCCCACAAATCAATGCATTTTTTATTACATAAAACAGACAAGACATGTGTACAATCTTGACTTACTCTTGTACTTTTTAACACCCCATTCACTAAAATTTCTGATGTATTTAAATTTTTTGATGAAAATAGTTATGAGATTAAAAATTTGTCAATAAATAAGATTTTTATCTACAGTATACTATCAGCTACCTCTTTAGTAAAAAGTTGAAGCATAGTAAGTTATGTACTTAGCGATTGGCTTGATGCTGTCTGTAAGAGGCATATCAAATCATCCAATGATTTGCTGCTCTCCTTCGGGCTTACCCCTGTGGGAACAAGCAACAACCTGTGCTTATCGCACGGCTACGTGATCTATTAGCCACCTCTTAATGTGTCCAATCATGCTTTTAGGTGACGTATTCAAAGTTTTCACTCGAGGCCGAAACAAGAAGTGCATTTTCTGATAGATAAAATATTACATTATTGTGATGCTCAAAGGGCCATAACAAGCACAAGAAAGCGAACCCGATAAAAGGACACAATTGGGCAATTTCCAAACCCAAAACACATACTTTAATTTACATTTATTCATTCTCAATAAGAAGAGCTCCTGAATGAACCTAGAGCTTTGATTGCTCCAGCCCTTAGAATAAACTGATGGTAGATTGCAGCAATGGCAGCTCCGATGAAGGGTCCAACCCAGAAAATCCACTGTAAAATATCGAATTGAAATATAAATTGAATAATTTATAACATTTTCTTGATGACATTTACTTTTTAATCGCCAAACTGTAAATGATTTCTGATCGATCACATAAATACCTGATCATCCCAGGCTTTAGCTTTGCCATAGATTACGGCAGCTCCAAAACTCCGTGCTGGATTGATACCAGTCCCTGTAATCGGGATCGTTGCCAAATGAACCATGAACACGGCAAACCCAATCGGAAGTGGTGCGAGAACCTGCAGTCGAGTCAAAACAAGAACGCTGAATCCACAACTAATTAAAAATTCGAAAAAAAAAATGATTTGGTTCGAAGTCTCATTTATTCACGCACCGGGACGTGGGAGTCCCTGGCACTTCTCTTGGGATCAGTGGCAGAGAAGACTGTGTAAACGAGAACGAATGTGCCGATGATCTCGGCTGCCAGGCCGGTGCCTATGCTATAGTCACTGTTCAACATGTTGGCGCCTCCCCCGTATCTTACGTAGTAGGATTTTTGGAATGCCTTCACCAGCCCACAACCGCAGATGGCTCCCAAGCATTGAGCCACCATGTAGAGGATGGCACGGACCAACGACACTTTACGAGCCAGGAACAAACCGAATGTCACCGCCGGGTTGATATGTCCTCCTGCAGACATTCACTACCATCGATCAACAAATTCTCGAGACAATTATATATATAGTACAACTTGTTAGAAAATGTTTTGTCCTCGAAGTCGAGCTAAAAGAGCAAGTGGTATTTTGGAAATAGGCATTTACATTTTAAATTTAAAATCATAATTATTTAAGATGATATTATACTATTACTGACCGGAAATGCCTGCGGTGCAGTAAACAAGGATGAAGATCATGCCACCAAAGGCCCAAGCAATGCCGAGAATGCCAACGCCGCCGCACTGATCGGCGGCGTTCTCGCTACTGTACCCAATAACAGTCAACACAGTAATGTACAAGAACAGAAGGGTGGCAATGAATTCAGCAATTATTGCCCTGTAAAATGACCACTTGCCCAGCTCCTCCGGGTCGATCAGAGGAGCCGGCGGCGGGTCGTGGTAGTCCCTGGCGGGGAATTCGGTTGCTCCAACTTCGACATCCTTACCCATTACTTGCTAAATACTAAATGAGGAACAGATTGATTCTTTTTATGATGATGAGTGAACTTGGGTATGGAGTCGAGTGATATTTATATGGGAAGATGGATAAATGGTGATATCGTTATATGTATTAAAATTTGCCGCCCCATTTAACAAATTTTTTACTTGTTTTCTTTTTCTTGCTCATGATTTGAGTGAGGGACCCTACAACTCACCTCCCCTAAAATGTGATTGGCCTATACAACTTGGATTTGAATTTGTACTTTAGTGATTATGTTTAATGGTTAAGACACAACAGATCGCAAAAAATAAATGATAAGATTTCAAGTTAGCAGGAATTGGACTTTGAGTTACTCTAATAATTAACTATATTATCATTTTGGAAATGTAAATTTGAACAACAGATATATTTTATCAAAATCAAATTAAATTATACATCATTTTACATAATATTTGTTAGATAACAATTTGTTTATCAAGATACAACTATTATGATTCGTGATAGTAACACTACAAATTCACAAAAGATTTAAAGCACTTAACTTGTTGCAGAGAAATATATGAAATGCAAGTGCTCTTTGATCCTATTTGTTCTCTTGATCTCTGTTGTTAATCTGTAGAAAATTGTGTGTTACTAGTCCAGTGGATATCACCAAAAGACATCATTTGAAAACACTTCTTCATGAAAAATTGCACATATATGCGAAGGTGTTCATGATTTGGTTGAAAATGTTCTTATACAAAAGACACCAGTTCAATATTTTTTCATGAAAAGTTGCTCATATTCTTGAAAGTGTGCCGTGTTTAATTTTAATTCGTAATTTTTCCAACAAATATTACTTCGAAATCCAACCCAAAACCCTACGTCAGATTTTGCATTTTGTCCCTCACTGTTTTTGGCATTGGCCACGTTGATGAACTATTTGAATGGTGGCTTTGTAGTACCACACTGCTCTCGTTAAATTATATGTATACCAGCACGAGGTAATCAGGCTTCTGGAAACTGGGATCTTAGCAAGATTCACTCAACTATATTTCTTCCCCCAAATGTTGCAAAAAGTTACAACTAATTATAGAAAATGAAATATAGACCAACTTCTCTATAAAATGTGAAGGAACATCTAAGCATCAATTACAAATAAGAACAACTTGTATACACTTAAAATTGACTTTTCTAAGAAGTTTTTAGTACTATCATTAGACTAAATAGTGACTTAGTATAGTTACATAGGATTTTTTTGATTTTATGAGGTACAGTTTTTCTTAATATGATATGAACTCGAACTCGAACTCGAGATCTTAAACCCCAATTTGGGCCAATTGGCCGTGACACTGACACGTGGGACAATTTTTTTGGTAATATTATTAAGTTGATTGGGTGCAAACATCACTAGAACCGACCATCCATCAATAATTCCTTGAGTCGTCGTCCACCACCGCCCATTTTCCACTCCGACCCCACAATCTTCGAATTTAAGCCTCAGCCATTAGAACCCCGACACCTCACTTCACCCGCCGCAAATTGTATCCTATTTTTTGCCCCGACATCCACCAATAATTTGGTGAAATTATTTTTTTATTCTTGAATGTTTAATATTTTTTTAAAAAATAGCAATATCGTGTTTTTTTATCAATTCTTTAAGGTCTCTTTGTTTATTATTCTTTTTTTTTTTAATTTCAGAATCAGCTATGTAATGATGCTATATTATATAGTAACGATGCATATTTATAAACTTTTAGTATATCTTATATACGATATTAAAAATCAAAGAATCTTTCGTTTTTGTATGATATAAAATTTTGGGATTAATTGCATATGGCCTTCATTCGAAATGTGAAAAGAGTAAATACTCCCTTTAAAAAATCAATTGTCTATAATTTCCTTCCATTTTAAATAATTAGCTCGCGTGTCCCAGTCATAATATTAATTACGATGAATTATGAAATGACATCAATATCACATAGTTAGAATCATACGCTGTTGTTTCTTAATCAAATATTCCTTAAGTTAGAAACCCACCCCAATTATTCAAAAGCGGATATTTTTTGGGCAAATTGTATAAAAACCTCATGTATTTTGATAATATGCATGAAACCTCGTGTGTTTACGAAATTGGCAAAAAAAAACTCATATGTTTTCATAAACGCGGCATGAAACCACCATGTGATATAAAAAAGACAAAAAACCCCTTTTTTTTGAAACATTGCACAAAAAACCCCTCATGAAAATTAGGGGGAAAAATTCATATGTTTTCATAAACCCGGCATGAAACCACTATGTGATATAAAAAAGACAACAACCCCTCTTTTTTTGAAACCTTGCACAAAAAACCCCTAATGCAAATTAGGAAAAAAAACTCCCTTATTTTAGTAAATCCTGCACAAAACCCTCTTGATTGTCCAATATGCTCTTTAATTTTCTGCATCTACATTATTTCTTCTGTTTTGTAATGATTTTTCTTTTAGTTTTAAGACGAACAATATTCAGCATTTTAAAGTGAAGATGTCTAATTTTATAAGAGATTATGAATAATATTCTGAATTTTCTTTTAATGTATGAATGCTTATTGATCAATTAAAATTCTTTTTTTTATATACTGAGTAAACAATGAATATATAAAATTATGCATATTTTAAAAAAAGCGTAAAATATATTTACAAAATAATAAACATATATAAATTAAAAATATGTTATATGTAAACCTATATAATATATAGGAATGTTCATGATTTTCATAAAACTTCCATATAGTTTTGACGAGATTAAATAAAAGCTATTTATTTGTAAAATTGAGTGGGTTTTGTACATGATTTAAGAAATTGAGGGTTTTTGTTTGCTTTTTTGTTTAACACATGAGATCTCGTGCAAAATTTAAAAAAAAAATAAGGGGTTTTGTTTTGCGTTTTTTATAACACAAAGTGAGTTCATGCCGAGTTTAAGAAAACAAAGAGGTTTTTTTTTGCTTATTGTGTTAACACGTGGGGATTTCATGCATATTCACCACAACATATAGGGTTTTATGCAATTTACTTATAGTTTTTTAATAGTATCATTAAGTTCAATGTGGTAATCATGAGGAAAATTTTATGCTAGCCCTCACAAATATTGCCCCCGGAAGGATAATCAACCATTGATATCCTAACGGTATGAAATATTTCCAATCAATATATCATTAGAACCGACCATCCATCCATCAATAATTCCTTTAGCCCACCGCCCATTTTCCAGTTTGACCCCACAATCTTCGAACTTAAGCCTCGGCCATTAGAGCCCAGCCACCTCACTCCACCCGCCACCATTGCATGCCCGACATCAACCAATAATTTGGTTAAATTATTTTTTTATTCTGGTATGGATTTTTTTTTTACACTGGCTAAACCGCTTAATATATACTAGCAGACGACGCACACGTGTTGCGTGTGCAACGTAATAAATAAATATTTTGTATTGTATATGTGTAATACTTTATGCATCATATCACAATTATTTAAAACTGATGAAGTGATTCCTTTTTTTTTAAAATTGAAGCAGTTTTGGAACATGGAGGGAAAGATGTGATTTTTTTTGTTTTACCTTTTTGCCCCTTAATAATAAAAATGCCAAGTAATTTCTTTGGACATATAAGTAATTTGACATTGGTTTATTTAGGACGGACCAAATTAGTTATTATAAGGGGTTTACACTTTATAATATAGTATAGACGATGTTATATACTTGATACGTGGATTTATATATTTGAGCGTGGATTGAATGTGAGTTGAACAATATTTAATATAGAGGATTAGATAAGGATGGATTTCTAATACATGTTAGATTCACTGATTAATTATTATTTTTATTTTATTTCTTATCCTATAAAATAAAATGCTTTATTATTTAATAAATAATAATTTATTATTCTGTCAACTAAACCAAACGGTGAGGTGAGATTGGATATTAATATTAGAAAATAAAAAATATGTTGCCACGTGTCAAGAATATATTCCTTCCCATGCTTTAACAAAATTGAAATTTATTATTATTTGTTAATGGTTTAATATCTAACTATTTATTTGACATCAATATAAAATATTTCATTAGAGCTAAGTTGCATGACGAAAGGCAAGGTTACTGCTAAAGGATGAACAGACGTGTTAAATACCAATTTTGCTACCTGATGTAGGCAACACCATCTCCTTTTCTCCTTCCTCTTGGCATCTATTATAAGAGTAGATGAATATGGGAGAATAAATCTTTCTCAATCATATTTCAATGAACTACAAACAGTATATATAAGTTGGCCAATAGAATCCTAGGAGAATAAATCTAAGAATATAAAAGATCCTAGGAGAATAAATCTAAGATTATAAAAGATTACAAAAGATCAATTAAGATTATAAAAGATAATCTTATTGATAATAATTCAAAGTCAAAGTTTAGACTAATTATCTCTAACATGCCCCCGCAAGATGGAGCTACGGGAGGAGAGTCCAATCTTGGTTGATAATAAAAGAAATCGTGTTCGGGGTAGTGGTTTGGTAAGGGCATCCGCCAGTTGATCTTCGGAGGAAACATGAGTGACACGCAAAGCACCATGCTGAACTTGTTCACGTATAAAATGATAATCCAAGGCGACGTGTTTCATGCGGGAGTGAAAGACTGGGTTGGAGCATAGATTCATGGCACCAATATTATAACAGTAGATTACGGGTTGTTCAGAGAGCTGGACCCCTAGTTCAGAGAGTAAGGAGGTGAGCCAGCATAATTCTGCAGCAGTTGTAGCAACGGTGCGATATTCTGCTTCAGTGGACGAGCGTGCGACCGTGCGCTGCTTCTTCGAACTCCAGGAGATTGGATTGCGACCAAGATAAACAATGTAAGCGCTGGTGGATGTGAAGTCATCTTTGTTTCCAGCCCAATCCGCATCGGAGAACGCATGTAGTGATAACGAAGAGCTGCGATGTAGAGTGATTCCAAGATTAGCTGTGCCACAAAGATATCTTAGAAGGCTCTTAACTGCATTCCAGTGATCACTGGTAGGACGATGCATAAACTGAGAGAGTTTGTTCACCACAAAAGCAATGTCTGGCCTAGTGAGTAATAGGTACTGAAGGCTGCCTACGGTGGCCCTGTATTCCTTGGGATCGGATAGAGCAGAACCAGACTGAAGAGTTAGCGTAGGGGCAGTTGCAAGTGGAGTGGTGACTGGTTTCGCATCATGCATTTTGGTTTTAGCAAGTAGATCCATAATATACCGTCGTTGGGATATGAGTAATCCCTGTGAATGAGAGATAACCTCAACCCCAAGGAAATATGTTAAAGGGCCAAGGTCCTTAAGAGAAAACCGTCTTGCCAAGATAGAGATGAATTCATTTACAACATCCTTGTTGTCCCCAGTGATGATGATATCATCAACATATACCAATAGATAGAGCAAAAGACCTCCAGTAGTTAGGATGAAAAGAGATGTGTCTGCATGAGAGTTGTTGAAGCCATTGGCAATGAGAAATTGTTGTAATTCATGGTACCAAGCACGGGGAGCTTGCTTGAGACCATAAATTGCTTTACGAAGTTTGCATACATGTTGGGGTTTGTCACGGTCAGTGAACCCATGAGGCTGTGCCATGTAAACATCATAAGTAAGAGTGCCTTGAAGAAAAGCATTATTCACATCCAGTTGTCGTAAGGACCACCCTCGGCATACGACAAGACTGAGTACAAGACGAATGGTGGTTGGTTTGACCACAGGGCTGAAAGTACCATGATAGTCCACACCAGGGCGTTGATGAAAGCCCTTAGCTACCAGACGAGCCTTGTACCTGTCAATAGAGCCATCGGGTAAATGTTTAACTCGAAATATCCATTTACAACCTACCACGTTTTGTGAAGCGGTGGAAGGAACGAGTGTCCAAGTGCCATTGCGAACCAGGGCATTATACTCCTCTGACATGGCTGACGCCATTTAGGATCTTTGATGGCTTGGGTAACACATGTGGGTTCGATATCAGAAGTGTTGAGTTGTACTGTTAGGTTGAGTTTTTGAATGGGTTTGTGGATGTTGGTTTTGGATCTGGTAGTAATGGTTGGGGGTACGGTGTGTGATTTGGGTTGGAGAGGGTCGGTTGAGGTTGTTGAGGTGGGTTCAGTTTGGTTGTCATTGATGGTGGTTGTATGGGGAAGTTGTGTAGGTTGGTCAGTAGACGGTAAGGCAGTGTTGGGTAAGGTGGTAGTGATGCTCAGTGGTTCAGAGATCGACGTAATGGGAGCAGCAGGATGCGAGACTGAGGATGATGTGCACAAGAGCGGGATGCTTATGTCTGAGGGTAGCCATTGAAGGAGGGTATCATCAGTGGGGCGTGGAAGATTAGAGTGGTGGGATGAGAAAGGGAAAAGTGACTCAACAAACTTGACATGGCGAGAGGTGTATATTTTGGAAGTAGATGGATCAAGACACAGATATGCACTTTGGGTTAAAGAGTATCCTAGAAAGACACATGGGAGTGACCTAGGGGCAAGCTTGTGAGGGGAGTATGGACGGATCCAGGGATAGCACAGACACCCAAAGATCCGAAGTTTGGTATAATTAGGTTGAGTTTTAAATAGAACAGTGAAGGGAGATTGAAGACGGAGGGTGGGAGTGGGTAAGCGATTGATCAAACAAACTGCAGTAGCAAAAGCAGAAGACCAATATTGGAGTGGCATGGTGGCATGAGACAACATAGAGAGACCAGTTTCAACAATGTGACGATGACGAGGCTCGGCATACCCGTTATTTTCTAGAGCGTGAGGTGGGGAGGTGAGATGGGAAATTCCATGTTCGGCCATCAGAGTAGAGTGTGCTTATTTTGCGATTAAAGTGATTTTCTACAAGTACTTTGAATCGTATAAAAACTTCCCGAACATTGGATTTTTGTTTGAGTGGATAAAACCATATATATTTTGTGTAATGGTCAACAAAGATAACATAATATTTAAATCCATCAAAGGAATGCACAGGAGAGGTCCATACATCCGAGAAAATAATGTGCAAAGGAAACTTAGACACAATAAAAGAAGTTGAAAAAGGTAATTTATGACTCTTACTGCACTGGCAAGCATTACAATTAAATGAGAAGGATGCAGGGTGTGAGATATCTAAATGAGAACTTGAAATAATATGCCTAAGAATTGAACTAGAGGGATGACCAAGTCTGTGATGCCACTCTGAGGAATTGGTCTTGACACTGGAAAAAGCTACTAGTGAAGAGGACGTATGACTGGAGACTGGCCATTCATACACACCATCCTTAGAGTTGTCCTGCAGAAGTATTGCCCCCGTGCGTAGATCCTTCACAAGAAATTTGTTTGGTAAAAATTCAATAGCTGAATTGTTATTATGACAGAATTGAGATATAGATATTAAGTTCTTTTTCATGGAAGGAACACAAAGAACATTACTAAGAGAGAATGTGTTAGTGGGTGTAGGTAAAGAGATAGAACCAGTATGTGTTATTTGAAGACCCGTGCCATCGCCAACCATAATATCATCAGGTCCAGCATAGGGAGTATGGAGCGAGAGATTGTTCAGATCATGTGTAACATGGTGCGAGGCGCCGCTGTCAAGAAGCCATGCAGGACTGGCGGAGGACTGGTTGGTTGCAATATGCGCACGAGGTTGCCATGGTTGTGGTGGCGGACGGTACTGCCACTGTGGTGGAGGCTGATGAGTCGGAGAATTGATGGAGACAGAGACGAGTTTGAATGAGGGACACTGCTGAACCGTGTGTCCTGGAGCTCTGTAGCCTTGGCATTTTCCTAAGTAAGGGCGAGAGGCTGTAATGCCGGAATAAATTATAAATATTTATTTGTTGATAATTGCGATATTTAGAAGATAATTTCGGAATTCAACTATTGGGAATTTTATTGGGAGCGAAATTGGGATAAATGATCCCGGGATTGAATTTATAAGGTTAATTAAATTCAAGGAGATTATAAATTATTGAGAATGTCATTTTAGTCTGGGATGGGAATAAATAATTCCGGGGTAACTTTGTAATGCAAGAAAAAAAATTGCATTATTTAATTTGAGGAATGATTTGTCTTTTATTTCAATAAAGGAAGGAAAAAAAGAGGATGAATAAAAGTTAGAGTATTGGGTTTAATTTTTTTTTTTAAAAAGGGAAGATTAAATCCTACACACACTACACCCTCTACACACACTACACATCGGCTCTTCTCTTCCTCCCCAAACCCCAAACCCGCCGGCCTTCTCCCTTGCATTTAGGGTTCGGATTTAGCCATGAGATTTCGACTTTTTTTGCCATGAAATTGTTGGGTATGAAGTTTCTTAACATCCTACACCTTTTACCTCTCTTGTGTTCGAATTTTAGTTGAGTTTTTGTGGGTTTTTATGTTCGAAAATTTGAGTTGTAAATGTTTGAAATTTGTGGTTGTGTTGGGGTCGAATCCTTGCTTGTTTTGGGTCGATTTTCTTGCTGTTTTGGGGGCTTGATTTTGGATGTTAATGGCTTGAAAAATCTGCTAGGGTTGAGTTCGAAATTCTTGATAATTTTGTTGGATTTTAGATTGATTTAGAATCATAAATTTGCTGCTGTGTATTTGAGTTTGTGGTGTGTCTATGACATGATTTCTATGTTAAAAATGGCCCAATATCTTGCTGAAAATTGGCTGACTTGTTGGGGGTGTAATGGCCAAAAGTTGAGGATGGTTTTGAGCTTAAAATCATGCTTTTAAGGTGTTTGATAATATGCTTAAATGTAGTTCAATTGTTGGTCAAAAGTCTTGCTAGTTGTGTGGTGAAAAACAACTTGTATGCCTTGTACCATTGTAGTGTTTGGTGGGCATTGGCTATGGTTGAAGATATTTATATCTTAAAATAAGTATTATCTTGTGATTAGAGTAAATGGATACATGCTAATGAGTGCTTCAATGATGTTAAAGGCATAGTAAAGAACCTTGCTAATTGTATAGTAAAAATATGCCCATGTGTGAGTTTAAACTTTGTAGAATTCTAGATTTGGATTTAACCTTGACATGGAGGAACTTAGCTGAGTGTGCGTGTGTATGTCTCGGTGAGGTTGGGTGAGTGATGTTTGTGTGATAAATGGTGCACTAGTGAGTGCATAAGTGTGATTTACACATGTATGCATATTTCCTAATATGTGTTATAACATGGAATACAGTTTATGGTAATGTTTATGCTTGAATGGATAGCATAGCATGTATTATTGACTTTATATTGGGATTAAGGGAATTGGATTTAAAAGGTAGAATCCCTTATCTACATAGATCCTTTCTTTCATGTCTTGGTTTGAATCACTTCGGTGTTTGTTTGGGATGTTGGAACATGTTAATTGGCTAAATTTAGTTTTGTTTTTGGGTGGTTGGATTATGTGATATTATGGGCATAACTTTATGAATAAATTAATATGAGATTTTGTGCATCAAATATTGGTTATGAGATAACCGTTATATCTTTAAGTTCATGTAGAGCCTTCTTGAACTCTCGGACAACAAGGAGGGTGACTTGACGGTAAAAACAGATTATAAGGTACGTAGTGACGTACGAGCATGTATAATATGAATTATTTCATATTCCAGTATTCATGTATTGTTGAATTGTGATAACAAAATATAAGAAAATGAATATGTGAATTGAGTTGATATATGTGGTATGATGGACACGTAGATGTACGTGGTCCGGATATGGAGTTGGGTATGGATGCCTTTGGCATGATCGATATGAGAAATGGTTGAGAATGAGATTAACGTACAAACAGAGTTGCCTTTGATATGAGACTCGTTATGATTGAGCATAAATGATGAATTGTGATTACATTGAATTTATTGCATTGATGAGTTTCATGTTGTGATTAACGATACTGAACTTGATGTTTATGAAAGCATGTGAGACTGAAACAGGAACAGCTAGTGGAAGCTATACGGATTCCGAACTGTACAGGGAGTACATTTTATGGATTTTAAATACTCTTAAATTGTTATATTATGAATTACTTATAATTGTTATGCATTGTCATTAATATGAGTATCGTGGCAAGGTATGCTCACCCGTGTGGGGGTTGTTTCTGTTGAAACAGGTACAACAGGTACTAAACTACTTTGGGATATCGGGGCGTGACATTTAAGTGGTATCAGAGCGAACCAGGTTCCATAATCCTGCTGGGAAAATAACTATGGTTGATACAAAAATACAAGTGATACGATAACCCAGTTAAAATAGACCAACTGAGCAGCAGAATCAGTTGGGAAAGAACTGTACACGATAAATACAATAATCAGAAGAAACAAAATCTGAGTAGCTAGGTGAATTAGATTTTTTTAAAATTAATTAATAAAAAGAAAAAAAAAAAGAAGAGGGGTGAACCTTCAAACCCTAAGTGCTAGAATCTGCCGCCAACATCGCCGCCACCGCCAGCCGCGCCGACGTCGCCTCAGAGCTACCACACCGGACCGCATCCCCTTGGCGAATCTCCTGCCCAAATCGCCGACTAATCGCAACACTTCTGCCGGGAGCTGTTCGTTCGAAGCCCACTGAAATCCCGTTCAAAAATTTGATTCCCGATTCCTACGACCTCCGACAAGAACAATATAGATTCAGACTAGCACCATGACAGACATGATCCATCGAACAAAACCCCCCTATCTATTGAAATATCTGTTCACCGAACGAGGAAGAATTCTCGATCAAAATCGTGCCTGTATGAACCCTAGAAGCTCGAAAATTCCATCCCAGATTTCTCCATCATCATTACGTATTTTTCCAATTAAATCGGGATGATGAACCTTCTCAAAGTATACATTAAAAGCCCTCTGCCAATTATGCACTCCAGCATCCGAACGATTACCAATTGCAGATCCAAGCTGCGCTTGTTTAAGAACCCTAAAGTTCTGAAATTACAAATCTCGTTTTCTCCGCCACCAGCACACTAAGATTCAATTCCTTTCGGCCCCAAGTTTTACGTCTAATGGGCAATTCAATTTCATCGTCAATTGCGAACAACGATTTCTGGAGTCACGACCGCCACACCGTCCCAGCCGGACCAAATTTCCCCAAAAATGTTATTTCTAAGTTTTTCTTTGTATCACCATTGGACTATCCACACTCAAGTATATAACATGTGTTAGTTCCGGACCTTATCGATGAGATTTTAAAGATGACAAAACAGTTCAGACCGGATCGATAGAAATCAGGCATACCAGATCGATCGGACATATCAGAGCAAACTGATAAAGAATATTGCATATCAGACCGGATCGATGGATTCCAGAATGAATAGATCGATGTTTCAGATCGATCTCAACCTTTATCAGATCAGAGCAGTCTAGGATACATAAAGGATGGCTTCTCAGTCCGAATCATCAACGGATATTTATTGTAGCATTTAATGCTGCAATTAATGCTACAAAGGACCAAAGACTGAAGATTGCCATAATAGGTAAGAAGACAAAGAAGAGCTTACCTGACAGTCGCCGAAAGCATATACCAGAACGGCAAGTGTCCTGAAGAAGAAGACTGTAGCTTTCTCAGAGTTTAAAAAGAGTCATAGCTGCACATTAAGGGAAACAATGCCGTTGCCACCTTCAACTATAAAAGGATGCAACAAACAGATGCAAAAGACTCTGGACTCTATAACTCACGCTGATCAATTGAAAAATATACAAGAAAGCAAAACAGCACACGCCTACAAAGTTCAGAAGCTTTCGAGCTGAAGTTATTTATTTAAGCGCAATTACTTTGTAACATTTGATCATTGAAGGATCACTGTGCGCATTGTGTATTGAAAAATAGAAGTGAGCAACATATTGTAACTGTCAGACAGAGTGAGTCTGAGCAGGTTGAGTGACTAGGAGTTTCAGACTGGTAGTGAGGTAAATCCAGCCTGAATCGGGTTTGTACAACAGGATTGTATAAATCAAAGTCTTCTAGTATAAACCTTCCTTAATTGGAAGAAGGGGAGACGTAGAAGGATTACACCACCTTCGAACTTCCAGAAACATATCCTGTGTCTTGTCATTCTGCACTTAGCCATCGAGCTGCTCTTACTTACACAAGAGCAGACCGTTTCCGCACTTACTTATTAGTGGTCTGTTCTGTTCAAAGAGTTGATTAAGTAACAGATTTCTTTCACTAATCAGAAAGAAATCACAAGGGATAAATTTTGTAAGGAGTGTTCATTCACCCCCCCCCCCCCCTCTAAACACTCCGGACCGATCCTAACAAGTGGTATCAGAGCAGGTCGTCTTAATCAGCACAAAGAATATTAAGCTGATGACATCATTCAACAAAATCCCCATGTTCTCAAAAGAAGATTATGATGACTGGAGAATCAGAATGCAAGCTCACCTGGCAGCTCAGGATGACGATATGTGGTTCGTCATCACCGATGGACCAATGAAGATCCTAAAAATAAATACAGCAGTCGCCACTACCAGTGGAGAACCACAAATGGTAGAAAAAGACAGATCCCTCTGGACGAATGAGGATAGAAAGAAAGCAAACCTCGACAATGTGGCCAAAGACATCTTGTTCAAAACTTTGGACAAGAACATGTTCAGCAAAATCAAAATGTGCTCTACTGCCAAAGAAATTTGGGAGAAGATAGCACAGCTATGTGAAGGCAACGACCAGACCAAAGAAAACAAGTTAACTGTGGCTCTTCAAAGATTTGAGAGCATAAAGATGAAAAGTGGTGAAACTCTAAATGAGTTTGATGAAAGAGTCACCAGCATCATAAATGAACTAAATGGTCTGGGGAAGGAATATTCTAACAGAGAGATCGCTCTGAAAGTAATGAGAGCTCTGCCAAAGGAATGGGATGTAAAGACAATTGCCATGAGGGAATCAAAAGACCTTAACAAGGTTGAACTTCATGATCTGTTTGCAGATCTCAAGGCCTATGAGTTTGAACTAATAAGCAGAGGTGAAGCAGAGCCATTCATCTCTCAACCCAACAAGGCCCTGGCAGCCATCCCAGACCAGATCGCTTCAACATCAGACCGATCTGCTGAACAGATGAGTAACGATGCTATGTCATTATTTATAAAGAAATTCGGTAAATTTATGTCTAAAAATAAGAGGAACTTCAAACCCTCTCATCATTATAAATCAAGAAAAGATGATAATGTTAACGATCAGGCTTGCTACAATTGTGGTAAGACCGGACACTTTATTGCAGACTGCACCAGACCGAAGAAAGAAGAAAGGAAAGAGAAGCATCGAGATGATAGAAAGAAGAAGCACCACCAAGACCGCAAGAATCATGGAAAATCCCAAAAAGTCTTAGTTGCTGAGGAAGGAAACAGCAAATGGGCTCAGACTGATTCCGATTCAGACAGCTCTGAATATTCTTCCAGCGAAAGCGAAGAAGAGGTTCAATGTCTGATGGCAGATGAAGAAATGAGTCAGACAGATGAGGTATTCGAATTTGAATCAAATGATTTTACACGAGAAGAGCTCATGTCCGCACTGCAAGACATGGCAAATGATTATAGGATCTTAGCTGAATCATTTGAGAAGAATAAAGCCAAAATCAGTACTCAAATGGATGAGCACAACAAACCAAGCTGCTCTGAGCAGGGTGAGTGCAAAAATCTCCAGAACGAGCTGAATAAGCTGAAAATCTCTTATGATCAGCTCCATGAAGAAGAGAATTAGCACACAAAATGCTAAGCTCTCACATATATTCAAAACATGGACAAAATCCAGAACATCCTTGGAAGAATTACAAGAAGCTCAAAGAAATGTCGGTGATTTCACCGGCATAGGCTTTGACACCAAAGATGAGTCTGAGCTGTTGCTGGTACAGAATCAAGTCAAACAAATGACATTTGTTAAATCCAGCACAGTATATGAAACTGAAGCACCTAAGATTCAAACAGGAGTCTCTTACGTGAATCAAAATTTGAGAAAAGGGATTGGTTATGTCAACCAAGCCAACGATAAGGCACCAGCAAGATTTGTGTCTGTGAGACCAAATCCAAAAGTGCAAAATCTAAGGCAATGAAGACAATACAATTACTATAACTCAAAACCGATTCAACGAAGATATAGACTACCTTATGAAAATCAAAGGTTTTCACAGCGCACACATTATCACACACAACATCGAGACAGACCAGCACATAGCACACCCTACACACACAAGCCACTAAAGCTGATACAGGTGTGGGTTCCCAAAGGGCTAATCCGTTCTGGACCCAAATAGGATTGGGTACCAACAATAAATATGTGTGATGACAGGTACAGAAGAATCTCGCATCAGATTGGTACTTGGACAGCGGGTGCTCTCGTCACATGACTGGAAACATCAAGCTGCTGTCTGAAGTCACAGAATGCACTGGACCCAAGATCATCTTCGGAGATAACTCAAAGGGTAAGACCGTGGGCAAGGGTAAGATTGTCCATGGTAACATTATTATCAATGATGTGCTGTTAGTTGAAAATCTGTGCTATAATCTGATTAGTATCAGTCAACTCTGTGATAATGGTTATGCTGTAGAATTTCATAAACACACTTGCACTGTTAAATCATCAGACGGTATAACCATGCTCGTAGGAATCAGGAATGGAAACACATATAAGATTAACTGGAATCATGCTCAACCTGATAATCCTACCTGCTTCATCGCTAACAATGATAATAAACACTGGTTATGGCATAAGCGCTTGAATCATATCAACTTTAAGACCATTGCTAGCCTGTGTAAACATGATTTAGTTATCGGTCTGCCCAAGATCGACTTTGCCAAGGATAAGATCTGCGAAGCTTGCCAAATGGGCAAACAGATCAGATCATCCTTCAAAAACAAGAATGCCAAATCCTCCTCCCGCTGTCTAGAATTACTGCATATGGACTTGTTTGGTCCTATACCAATAACAAGTTTAGGGGGAATGCGGTATACACTTGTTGTTATTGATGATTACTCACGCTTTACATGGACTATATTTTTTAGCAGTAAAGATCAGACCGGTCCGAAGTTGATCAAGCTGCTGAAACGCACTCAGAACGAGAAATCATCCAACTAGACAGGATTCGAAGTGACAAAGGCACTGAGTTTTCAAATCAGAATCTTGAATCCTTTCTAGAAGATCATGGAATCAAGCATGAGTTTTCAGCCGCCAGAACTCCCCAACAGAATGGAGTTGCAGAACGAAGAAACAGAACGCTCAAGGAAGCAGCAAGAACAATGCTTGCTGATTCTGGAATCTCTCAAAAGTTCTGGGCAGAAGCTGTAAATACTGCTTGCTACACTCAAAACCGATCTATGATTAACAAGAAGCTGAATCTCACTCCATATGAAATATGGACTGGTAACAGACCATCTGTTTCTCACTTTCATGTATTTGGCTGTAAATGCTTCGTTCACAACAATGGTAAGAGTCATCTTACAGCATTTGAAGCTAAGTCAGATAATGGTATATTCTTAGGATATTCATCAATTAGCAAAGCTTATCGAGTGTTTAATAATCGAACTTTAACTGTAGAAGAATCTGTTCATATAGTTTTTGATGAATCATTATGTGTTGAGGGCAACAAGGATTCAATTCAAAATCAGATGGAAAGTATCCATCTCGAAGCTAACAGTGATGATGAGATTGTAGCTAACAGGTCAAGAGACAATCCACCAGAACCAGAAGTGCCAGACAGACCGGATCAGGCCATTGAAGCTTCTTCAGATCGAGCTGATCCAGATGCTCCTGACTCAAATATTAAAGTAGATGCAGATCATGCTGCTACTATTCATCCGACCGAACCAGACAATCCAGAGTCAAGCTATCGATGGACTAAGAAGCATCCACCTAATCTAGTGATTGGTAGTCCGTCTGCACCAATTAGAACCAGAGGACAGATGATGGATGAATTCACTCATGCTGCTTTCATCTCAACTCTGGAACCCAAGAAGATCGATGAAGCTCTGACTGACTTCAACTGGATTAAAGCAATGCAAGAAGAGCTTAATCAATTCGAACAAAATCAAGTTTGGAGTCTAACTCCCAGACCAAGCGATCTGCCTGTTATTGGAACCAGATGGGTTTTCAGAAATAAGCTAGACGCCGATGGAACTGTGGTTAGAAACAAAGCAAGACTAGTGGCACAGGGATTCAGACAAGAAGAAGGAATCGACTTCGATGAATCTTTTGCACCAGTCGCCAGACTTGAAGCAATCCGAATCTTTCTTGCATATGCTGCCTTTAAAGACTTCAAAGTATATCAGATGGACGTCAAGAGCGCCTTTCTTAATGGAAAGCTTCAGGAAGAAGTCTACATTGAGCAACCACCTGGATTTCAGAACCATTCGTATCCTAATCATGTATATCTACTGAATAAAGCAGTGTATGGTCTGAAACAAGCTCCAAGAGCCTGGTATGACACTCTATCTCAATTTCTGCTGAACCATGACTTCCAGATCGGTTCGGTAGATAAAACTCTCTTTAAATTCATTAAGGGGGAACACACCCTATTAGTTCAGATTTATGTTGATGACATAATCTTTGGGTCAACTAACCCCAAACTATGCGAGAAGTTTTCTAAGTTAATGCAGGGACAGTTCGAGATGAGCATGATGGGAGAATTGTCTTTCTTTCTGGGTCTTCAAGTAAAACAGCTCAACAATGGCATTTTCATCAATCAGACCAAGTATACCAAAGAGCTCCTCAAGAGATTTGGAATGGAAACATGCTCAACTGCATCAACTCCAATGAGTCCAACAATCAAGTTAGACAAGGACGAAGGGGGAACGGCAGTTGAAGTAACCATGTATAGAGGACTCATCGGATCGCTATTATATCTTACAGCGAGCCGGCCCGATATAATGTTTTCAGTCTGTATGTGCGCCAGATTTCAGTCAGAACCAAAGCAATCACATTTCATTGCTGCCAAGCGTATTCTGAAATACTTAAAAGGATCTCAGAACGTTGGTCTTTGGTACTCCAAAGATTCAAACTTCAGCTTGATCGGATATTCAGACGCAGACTACGCTGGGTGTAAGATCGATCGTAAAAGCACCAGTGGAACATGTCAATTTCTAGGTGAAAGATTGATCTCTTGGTTCAGTAAGAAGCAGACATCTATTGCCACATCCACAGCTGAGGCAGAATACCTAGCCGCTGGAAGCTGTTGCGCTCAAATGCTCTGGATTCAACACCAGCTCAAAGACTACGGCATTCAAGCTGTTGACTCTCCGATATTTTGCGACAACACAAGTGCAATCGCTATAACGTATAATCCAGTTTTGCACTCTCGAACAAAGCACATTGATATTCGACATCATTTTATTCGAGATCATGTTGGCAAAAAAGAAATTCGGATCGAACACATTTCAACAGAGCAGCAAGCAGCAGACATCTTCACCAAACCACTTCCTGAGGCTAAGTTCAATTATTTCCGTCAAATTCTTGGTTTAATTGACTTATCTTAATTAATTTAGATGTTTTTATTCTTTTCGATCTTAACGATTTTTGTCACTACAGATCGATAATACAATGTTCAGAAAGACACAGACCGGTCCGAACTTTCAGACCGATCCTTGTCAGTCTGATTTTATCCTATGATCTGATTGGACAATAATCTGTTTTTAAAATAAGACAAAACAGCCCGGACTGATTAACCTTTTAACTAGTTGTACTTTAACCGCCTTATCTTTCTTTATCCTGACCGTTCATTTTGAATAGTTTATTTCTCAGTCTTGGAGATAAAGACACGTGTCTTCTCTCTCCTATTTAGCGGGCTGCACATTTCATAACTTTTTCACTTTTTACAGTTTACCGCTTTCTACTCTCTCACTCTCTTACTCTCTTACTCTTCGCACCTTCCTTAAACTCCTTTCATATGGCTACCATCACTCATAACTCACTCTCCGTTGAGTTTGATGATATCTACAGGGGAGAAGATGCTGCGATGGTGTCAATTTTCAGAGCCCTGGAATCATCTGGTTTACGGAATTTTTTGGAGTGCGGATCAGTTGTTTATGAACCAGAGATCCGCGAGCTGTTCGCCAACGCCGTCTCCCGGAAGTCATCCATCTCTACCACTGTCAAGGACAAATCTTTCGAGATCTCGCCAACAACAATGGCCAAGACCTTTGGCCTCCCCAGTTCTGGCCTGACAGAGTTCGGACAGACTCCTCCAGCATCTCTCTTAGATCTTCAGGGGAAGATCTCTATTTCTGGCCACCGGTTGCAACCCTCATTTAAGAAGAAGGAAATGCTCTTCCATTTCCAGGTGCTGTGCGAAGTGGTAGCCAAGCCACTTTTGGGTAAAGCAGGAAGCTTTGATGCTGTAACCGCCGAGACGTTCAGGGCCATGGCAGCTATTGTATCTGGACAGAAGATAAACTGGTCCATGATTTTGTTTGGAGTACTGCTGGAAACGGTGATTGCATCCAAGCATGCCGTATGCTTTGCTGTTCCTCTCAGCAAGCTCTTGGAGTCCTTAGGCCTCGAGCTGAGCAAGCCATCTGCTCTCCGCCCCTTTAAGGTACTCAACTCCAAAGGGCTTGCACTGCTGAAGTCCAAGAGTGTTCCGCCTACTCCTACCACTCTGGTCTCAGTCAAGATTGAGAAGGACGAGGAACCAGCTGATGTGCGCAAACCTCGGGTCAAGCGGAAGCTGACCATTCAGACTGACTCAGAAGAAACCCAGTCTGCTCACTCATCCCCAACCAAGCCACTTCCCAAAAAGCCCCGAACCCAGATTACCAAACCAACCAGACATCTACCTCCACCCATACTGCAACCCACTAAAGCAACCCCTGCACCTCAACCCCCCACTCAGCCTTCACAAGCCTCAACCCCTGCACCCAAAGTCACCCCTAGAATTCCCTCTGCCAATCCCGTAGTCAAAGGGATAGTTATCACTGAGTTGGGTGACTATACCCAATCAGGGATTAAGTCCCCTTCCTCCACCGGTAAGGGAAAAGACATTCTCACAGAACCCATCTCTTCTAAACCCAAATCTGCTGCACAGACTGCCATCGACATCGCTATGGAGGATGTTGATGAGAAGCTAGCTGAACTCCTTGTGGTCTTTGATGAATATGTCCAGTACCGGACTGTCCACCACATTGATATGTTCTATGGAAAGTTGCACAGACTGAAGAAGATGGAAGACGAGGTTCTGAGAGGCACTGAAACTGATGATGTTCGACTTGCGGTGCAGCGCAGAGGGCTATTTACGGCAAAACACAGATTCAGACTGGCCAATCTGCTTCTCACTGCCAAAAAGAAGAACTTCGATCCGCTTGCTCCTACTGCCAGAGATGATGAGGCTGTGATTGCTCAACTTGAGATGGACATTCATGCTCTATCCCTAGCTGTCCGCTTTCAACGACAGGTGCTAGGTATCTCCACTCCAGCCACCAGCCCGGATCATCCTTCTGTCAGCAAGACTCTGGCAGAACCCTTTATCGAGGTTATTCCTTCTGCTGAAGCAAAACAGACAGAAGACCAGCCTGCAGCACTCGTACCAGAACCAACAGCGGAGCAGCCATTGCCTAATGCTCCGTCTGCAACAGATGATGAATCAATGCATGTTCTGTTGGACTCTCCGACAACATCTATCCCATTGAAGTCATCAGCCTCCCATGCTCACAACAGTCCAGCTGAGGCATGTGCACCAACTGAAGTACCAGACCTCATCGATCCGGATTTGGTGGTATCTTCAGTGGTTGCAGCTCTCCAAGATGAGGAACCCTCCAGTCCCCACTCTCCTCCGGGATCATCAGATGAAGATTTGGCATTCATTCATAGTTTTTCTTCGGATCTGGTCGCTCTGATCCGATCCGAAAGTCATCAAGCTGCCATTTCTTCAATCGTGCCGATTGCTGAAGAAGTTGATCATGCTATGTCATCATCAGATCACTCTCCCAGCCAGCTATCTGATGCACCTCCATCCCTGGCACGGACTATCCAGCATTTTTCTGATAACTGTCTGTCATTAACTCAACGAATTCTCGAAGTTCATCAAAGTCAAAGAGTCACAACTTTGGACTTTAACTCTTTCAAAGAGAAAATGACTGCCAGTATCGGAAGCCTCCAGCGCGGCATCAACGATCTGTTTTCTCAACAAGCCTCCTACAAGAACAGTCTGAGGAAGGAGCAGGTCGAGTTAGCCACTGAAGTCAGAGCATCTGTTTCTAACTCCCTCCGCGCTCAAGACGTTCGTCTTGACGCTATCAGCGCGCAGCTAGCCCAAGTTGTTGAATTCCTTCAAGAGATTGCTGCTGACAAAAAGGGGGAAAAGAAGACAGACTTCAAGCCGCCTCCAAGCTCAAGAAGATAGCAGTCTTAGTCTTTTAACTTATCAGACTGTCTGTATTTAGGACTTCTTGATGATCAATAAAATCCTCTTTTGATTAAGTCCTTGTTCATTTATTTTGAACTTTAATAAAGGCTTAATAATAAAAGATTGAATCGATCAAACTTAATAATGTTCATTTATTTTGAACAAAGAAGTAATCGATCCGAAAAGCATTCGCTTCAGAGCTCTTATCAAGACTGGTTAAACAGACTTAGTAGCTAGGTTTTGTCATCATCAAAAAGGGGGAATTTGTTAGTTCCGGACCTTATCGATGAGATTTTAAAGATGACAAAACAGTTCAGACCGGATCGATAGAAATCAGGCATACCAGATCGATCGGACATATCAGAGCAAACTGATAAAGAATATTGCATATCAGACCGGATCGATGGATTCCAGAATGAATAGATCGATGTTTCAGATCGATCTCAACCTTTATCAGATCAGAGCAGTCTAGGATACATAAAGGATGGCTTCTCAGTCCGAATCATCAACGGATATTTATTGTAGCATTTAATGCTGCAATTAATGCTACAAAGGACCAAAGACTGAAGATTGCCATAATAGGTAAGAAGACAAAGAAGAGCTTACCTGACAGTCGCCGAAAGCATATACCAGAACGGCAAGTGTCCTGAAGAAGAAGACTGTAGCTTTCTCAGAGTTTAAAAAGAGTCATAGCTGCACATTAAGGGAAACAATGCCGTTGCCACCTTCAACTATAAAAGGATGCAACAAACAGATGCAAAAGACTCTGGACTCTATAACTCACGCTGATCAATTGAAAAATATACAAGAAAGCAAAACAGCACACGCCTACAAAGTTCAGAAGCTTTCGAGCTGAAGTTATTTATTTAAGCGCAATTACTTTGTAACATTTGATCATTGAAGGATCACTGTGCGCATTGTGTATTGAAAAATAGAAGTGAGCAACATATTGTAACTGTCAGACAGAGTGAGTCTGAGCAGGTTGAGTGACTAGGAGTTTCAGACTGGTAGTGAGGTAAATCCAGCCTGAATCGGGTTTGTACAACAGGATTGTATAAATCAAAGTCTTCTAGTATAAACCTTCCTTAATTGGAAGAAGGGGAGACGTAGAAGGATTACACCACCTTCGAACTTCCAGAAACATATCCTGTGTCTTGTCATTCTGCACTTAGCCATCGAGCTGCTCTTACTTACACAAGAGCAGACCGTTTCCGCACTTACTTATTAGTGGTCTGTTCTGTTCAAAGAGTTGATTAAGTAACAGATTTCTTTCACTAATCAGAAAGAAATCACAAGGGATAAATTTTGTAAGGAGTGTTCATTCACCCCCCCCCCCCCCCCCCCCCCCCCCCCCTCTAAACACTCCGGACCGATCCTAACAACATGTTATATCTTATTTGGTGGGACATATAGGTTAAAATAGATCTCTCCTTATTTTGGGTTTAAGATTACAAACTCAAAATTTCTTGTTTTCGATACACTCAATTCTTTGAATTTTCTATTTTGGGCTAATTTTGTGCAACCACCCCGATATTTTGAGTCATATTTTATTGGCATCATATTCTTCATTGAAATAATTTATTTGAAATTTTTTTCTCAATCCAATAAACTTTATTTCGAGTGAAATCTCATGTTAACTCGAATAGTCAAGGATTTGCCTTCCATATTCTTCCTATTGTGATGCTTAGAACTTAAGTAAATGTCTTCTCATACATTATTTGGGATACATTAGATAAGATGTATCTTTTCTTAATTGGGTATAGATTATGGCAAAGCATACCCATGATTTTAATATTTTGGTTCGAATAAGAAGATGATAGATTCATCTCTTAGAATTCATTAAGGAAATTAGAAATACATTTTCAGCATTTCAATGATTCTTTTGAAATCCGATCAATTTTGTTTCGATCAATGAAGTTATTTGTCTTTCTTCAAATTATTTCTGATATTCTTTTGAACTCATTTATCATTGACAAAATCATTTGTTGACTTTAGATCCTTGCTAGTTTAACTCCAATATTCTTTTGAATTCTCAAACCATACTTGGTGAACCATATAGAGTGGCAACTCTTGTCAACTGCACAAATAACTTAAATCGAGACTCTGATATTAGTTAGCAATAGAACCTTCCGCACTTTCTAATTCATCTGAACATATTAGAGTTCGATGCTATTTTAGGAATGAACGAGTTAGCAAGACATCGCACCTTAATTGACATTGCCAGCTTATTTTATTTCACCCCTAGACATTCCATTATGATTCTGCACTCTATTTTGTTCCTTTTTATATAATCTCGTATTCAAAGTGAAAACACACTTTTACTTCCAACGTGTTTGAATCACACTCTTTTACCGAAAGCATTGTGACAATCTATTATTTGTATTATGGAGTTTCTTCGTCAACTTTGGAATAGCCTCATTTGTTCGAATAGTTAATCAATTATTGATTTACTTTGAAAGTATTATCATATCCTCATCTATTTTAAATTGTACATATCTTAGTTGTGATGCACTCCTTCAATCATTTCCTCTGATCTTCACAACAATTTTTTTTATCTTCATAATAACCCATTATATTATTTGGTTAATGTGGTTATCATTTATTTATCAAAGCTTGATACTTGATTGTTTTTTTGAGACTTCACGTTTGTTTGAGTTTTATATAACCTTGATTTTCTTCATATCAAGAATTATTTATGCCTACCATCTTTGCAAAACTTATTCTTACTTGGTGAACAAGATCACATATTTGTCTTTATTTTCAATTCTTTGGAATTATCATTTATCTCCTTTACATGAACATGTATCCTACAATGATGCATGTCGTCTTTGCGAATTCTTTTAGCAAACTACCATTTTTATTGATTGGTTCAGCTCACCAAAAGTTGATAAATTTTTTTGCCACTTCACTTTCTCTTAGCAATAATCTTTTACCTATTATTGATTCATTTGACGAAGCAAATCCATTCAAATTCCAAACCCTATTCACTCGTTTTCTTAAAGTTACCTTCATTAGAGTATGTGGCAAAAGCGCGATAGAAGCAATATCTGTAAATATAGATTTTGGTCCAATTAGGTTAGAGCTCGGTCGAGACTATTAACCAATAGATGTATAAAGTTGGTCTCGACAACTTTTATCAGCGGCCCAAGATTAGACGACGACTTTGGAAGAGCTTTTGATAAGCGATGGTTGCTCAAGTGACACTTAGTGCCATATATGAACTACAAACTGATGGTTAGATTGAGAAGACAATTCAGACCCTCGAAGATATATTACGAGCTCGTGCTTTAGACTTCCGTGCAAATTGGAGCAAACTTTTACCCGTAAACAAGCTGATGCCAACCTCAACTAACATGACAGAATCGGATGGCGATGAACGAAGATATTTACTAACGAAAATACCGATCACCTAATGTTGAGACAAAGTAAGGAAGAATACCATCAACAGACTTGGACCCATCCAAGCATTTGTGAGCAAAGTTATAATCGTCAAAGCAACTCAAGGTAGCACAAGATCGTCAAAAGAGCTGAAGTCACTGACAAAGTTTATGAAGGATGTTATTCGGCATTACAAGATAGGAAAAATTGAGTACAAGATACAAAGGTCGCTCAATATTTTAGAAAATGTAATAACGTTAACTCTACCACCCAGACTATCGAAGAAAATCATGTCTTCCATATCATAATTTATAAGTACATTACCGACCTGAATCACGTGCTTGAAGCTGGATCTTCAGTAGCCCAAGGGAACCTGATGAAAATCTGAAGTACGAAGAAATCTCGACTCGAATCGTAGGTTCAAAGGACCAAGTGTAAAGACGAAATATTATTCTCTAAGTAAAAGTTCAGTGTTCAAACCATACGGAAAGAGAAACTGCTTGGGAACTAGAAGAATAGAAGCATGGAAAACACCCTTATCTTTTCAAGGTTAAACTCGCTCAAGTTTCGAGGACGAAACTTCCAATAAGGATGGAGGAATGTGAGAACCCGATTTTTCCAACCAAGTCAAATAACTAGAGTTTTGGTCAACTCAACTATACGGTGTTTGGTCTGCTCAACTACCCAGAATTTAGTCAAAAACAACTACTTGATATCAAGATAATATTATAATTAAATGATAATATTGAATTATGTTAAAGATAACAATGAGTCACATTATCCCAATCTTGTAGATATCAAAATAATTGATAGATAATAATCTAGCTTACAAAATATTAGATAGATGACATTTTCAAATTCAAATACTTAATAGAAAAGCATGAGTTAATAAATACTAATAAATAATTTGTGAATAATTAGGAATCATGTCATTATATTTATTAGCCAATAAAACACTTAAAAGAGATAAATCCTATTCGCTTTAATCTTGTAGACTTTTAGCTTAGAACTTAGTATTTTTATAATTAGAGTGTGTATATGAGATAAAATAATATTGGGTTTATATATTCAATCTTTTAGACTTTTAAAACAATTAAAAGTGTGGAGATAATTGAAAATACTACTAAATAATAATAAGTGATCTTTTATCAAATATCTTAGCTAGTAAATCACTTAAGTAAATAATCTTGTAAATTACACAACACTTGTTAAATAATTAGCTAGATTCCAAAATGATTGTGAGATAATTATTTGAGATACAAAATACTCAATACTCCTAGGATCTTTACCTACCAACTCAAGCTACTTAATTTTGTATCCATAAATCTTGATGATCTAAGCCAATTAATTCAAAGATTCCAATCCTTTGTTAGCAATGCTTAATAAATCGAAAATTCCATAATTGAATCAAGAGTTTTGGGAAAGATTTTTAAACCATAATTTTCAAGGATCTTAACCTCCTTAATTTTGAAAATTATGCATCATATTTTCATCAAATCTCCACCTCATTAGCAATAAAATTTGTACATATTTTATACCATTAATTCAAGAATCTCATACACCTTATTTTCGAAAATATACACCATGTTTTGTCACTTAAAATCTACTCATATATTATTCCATAAATTTAGAGGCTTCCACCTTTACTTTGCTAAGTTGGAACAAAACTATATTTAGGATTATACCTTTATTGTGGATCTAGCACAAACCTTTCCTCTCCACCATATTCTTGTTTCGAAATTATTCATCAAGAGCCTAAAACTTCAGCCCAAATCCTACCAAAAATTCGACCACTTCAAGGCTTAGGAAGGAAGGATTTTGTATTGTTTTCGCACCCTAAATCATTCACACGTCTATAAATCGCTGTAAGTGGGTTTTTGCTAGTATTCGTTTCGTTTTCTAAAAATGATTGTATGTATGCTTTTAAATCTCAATCGATATGAATTTATTTTGAAATTATGCAAGTAGTAATTTTTAAGCACTTTAAACTTTGAAATCTGATTGGAAGTGGATTCCTTTATGACCCTGATGCGGTGGGATATAACCGTTTACATGACCTTATACGGTGGTTAACCGTTGTTTCTGGAATGTCCAGACCCTTTATTCGTGGGTAAGCCGATGCATGACCTCTTCTCTAGGAGGGATAATTCTAGAGGCTGATATCAGTACCAAGAGGAAACTAGAAATTTACTGTGCTTAAGTATATGAAAATTATGAACGATTGATATGTTATGATTATGGCTCGATGGAGCAATTATGTTAAGATGCATTCATATCAATATATGTTTGATTACGAAATATGTTTTGGAAAATTATGAAAAAGTATTATTATCATATCGATTGGCCCCTGCTTGCTGAGTGTTTACCAAAACGCTCACCCCTTACATCCACTCCCCAGATATAAGTGAATCAAAATCGAGAGGAAGATCAAAACCAATTTTGGAGATGGTGAATTAGATGCTATTGTTCAAGATGCCGTTGCCAGTAATTTATGAAGCTTCCGCTGATATTTGTAAGAGTTATTTATTTATTTTTGGAATAATAGACTGGTTTTTCGTATAATTCTGTATTACGAGGCTTGCTGATTTTGAATTGTATTTAGAATCAACGCCGGTGTTATCGACCCGGGTCTCGGGGCGTGACACAAATGATATACATCATGGTGGAGTTGGCTTAGAATATGATAGTTCACATTACATCTAGAATTGAACATCTCGGATTTTGGTGGGCTTCTCATGGCTCATGAAAGAACGATAGAGTCTCATTATGCTCCTGGGGCAAACTCTTCACCATCAATAAATTCAACCACTTTGCCTCAACAACAAAAATCTGAGAATCAATACAAGTCAAAGAATCAATACCCACCTCAATGTACTTCCCAAAGAGGCAAAAGATGTGGAAGAAACTTCAGAGGAGGCCGTAGTAATGGCAAAACAACAATGGACGTCATGTGTGCCAAATTTGTGGTATCATAGGGCATGTGGCTGTCATTTGTTGCTACAGGTTTGACAAGGCCTATGCTCCAAAGCAAACATTGTCCTTAGTTGAAATACCTCATAATGTATCCATTATTGGTTGCAAATGGGGGTTTTAAAACCAAAACTAATCCAGATGGTTCGATTGCAAGCCACAAAGCACGCCTCATTGCGAAGGGATACTCTCAAACACCTGGACTAGATTACTTTGAAACCTTTAGTCCAGTTGTTAAGCCAGTACCATTCGAATTGTTCTCACCAATGTCATTTCTATGGGCTGGATCATTCAACAAATTGATGTTAATAATTCCTTCTTGAATGGGGACTTAGCTGAACTTGTTTACATGTAGCAACCTCTAGGTTATGAAGTAAGCTAGGCAAATACACAACTGGTTTGCAAACTACACAAGGCTATCTACGGTCTTAAGCAAACTCCCCGTGCCTGGTTTGAAAAACTTAAACATTCTCTTCTCTCTATGTGCTTTGTTGCTTCGAAGGCTGATGTTTCTTTGTTCATTAAATTCACTCATGTTTTTGTTATTTACATTCTAGTGTATGTGGATGACATCTTTATCATAGAATCAACCCAAAACAGATTCAAGAACTCATTCATCAGAAACAATTCTCACTTAAAAAGCTTGGCAGCATGTCTTACTTTCTAGGAATTGAAGTTGTTAAGCCATCACAAAGTTCTTTCTGTCACAAGCTAAATACACACAGAATCTCTTACTTCGTACCAAGATGCTCGAGGCAAAACAATTTCCTACTCCAATGACCACTGGTGTCAAACTATCATCTCAAAATAGCGAAGATTTTGAACATGCCACACTTTATAGGAGTAAGGTTGGAGCCCTCAAGAACTTAACTATCACCCGGCCTGATATTGCCTATATCATGAATAAAGTGTGCCAATAAATGCAAAATCTCTACTTTCTCATTGGAAGGCAGTTAAACGTATTTTATGTTATCTCAACAACACCCTTGATTATGGAATTGGTCTTAATGCTACCCCTACCTTTTCTCTTCGTGGATATTGTGATGCAAACTGGGCCAGTGATCCTGATGATCCACGATCTACCTCCGGCTTTTGTTGGTTTCTTGGCAACTCACCAATTTCAAGGAGTTCCAAGAAGCAAGCAATGGCTTCTAGATCAAGCACGGAAGCTGAATATCGAAGTTTAGCTAATACTACTTCTGATATGCTGTGGATTAAGTCTCTGTTGTATGAACTTAATGTTCCATTATAGCAAACTCCCATTAATTGGTGTGACAAAATTAGCACAATTGCATTAAGTGCTAAACTGGTTTTACATGCTCGAACAAAGCATCTTGAGCTTGATCTTCATTTGTGCGAGCAAAGGTGTTGAATAAATCACTTAATGTTCAACATGTTCATTCTTTCGATCAAACATCCGATATCCTAACCAAACCATTATCTGCTCTCATGTTTCATCGTATTCGTTCCAAGCTCAGAGTGGAGAGTAATCCCTACTGAGCATGCGAGGGAAAGTTAAAGGTAAAGAAGCACCAGCCCAATTATCAAGTCCATATGCCAATCAAGTATCAAAGCCCATATCAAGCCTATGTAACTAATGTGATCTAGAAAGCACAAACCGGATGGAAGCTTCAGGAACTTGAAAGGAATAAACTTTGTTATTCAGTTACAACAGAATATTATTCTTGCTATATTTGTTACAACAGAATGATGTGCTGTTAATTTTTAATTGTCTGCTTTACTTGTTAGATTAGATATAAATATGTACCCATCGTCTTGAAAATCTCGAATGTAATGAGAATCTTTTCTACCTTCATTTTTTTTTTTCTAACTTGCTTTGCCTTGTGTTGGTGGCTCTAGGCGGACCGTTCACTTGTGGGGGTTTTGTCGAGTCCTTTTGGTAGTTTTGAAAGCCTTGTTGGGTTCTCGGCTTTGGTCAGGTTCTCTTTTCTCTTCGTGGTGGTTGCACAACAACCCCGCCTCCCGGTACGAGTCTATTTTGTTGGAATGCGCATGATTTGTGAGAATCTCGTGCATTATTTTGTGTGCGTCTAGCTAGTTGTGCGAGTTTTTCCCTTTTGGTGTTTCTATTTACTTATCTAATCTATAATTATATAGCTTATATGTTATTTGGGAGATATGCTTTTGTCTGCACTTGTCATGTGGTATATGTAGCTGGATATCTATGACATATTATTTTGTCTCTATGGTGGTGGTTATTTTGTTCTACTTCACTGCTGAGTCAACATTTGACTTTACTAGGTCTTTTAGGTTTCGTGCGCTTTCAGTGAAGGATTGGATACGAGAGCTTGCTCTTTTTTTTTTTCTTCGGTTTATGCTTCTCGTCATCCTTATTGATATATTGGAAGGCAGACCCCCCTTGCTCGACCACATCCTGAGTTGCATGGTTTGAGGGGATCTGATTTGGCTCTGATGGTCTACCTGCACTATTTGTGTCAAGATCTTGTGCTTCTGTTGTGATTCACTTTACAATCACACCTTTCAGTACGCCTCTTCATAGGCGTGTCTTCGTCACTGCCCATGATTGACATATGTATTTGCTGGTGTTTTTGTTTGTTTCGTCGTGTCTTAGCGACTGTCGGTTGGGTCTTGGTTGTATTTATCTATTAATTTTAATATAATTCATGTTTATGTTCAAAAATAAATAAATAAAGAGTTAGACATTCCTCAGGACATCATAAATAAAATCACATGACAAGAGAGGGCCCTGACTTTAGTTTTCCATATTTATCGATATCGAGTATTATAAGAAATATCTTCATCGCAATTTAGCTCCCCTAGCCCGATGAACGGAGAACTAAAAAATTTATCGCATAAGTTGGCATATTTTCATTCTTGGTTTGATAAGTCATTATAGTATTAGTCTAATAAATTATTATTATTCAATGTTAATGACTTTTCAACGCTATGCTGATGTGACATCACGTATTTCTTAATAGCACCGATCATTTGATGACATGGCGCCAGAATTTACTGACATGGCACCAAACAATATTGATCTGTCCATTGTGCAGGTGGACCAAAAAGTGAAAAATCCTCTATTACACACTATATTACATTTTTTGCGGTTTACCAGCTAAAACCACTCAGTTAAAAAATCAGTGGAAACTAGTTTAAACTGGTAAAAAATCGGTTAAATCAGTGAACCTGTCAACAGTTGAACGGACTGATTCATTCATTTTTCTTTCTTTTTTAAAAATTTTAATTTTAATTTTTTGTTAAAATTATAAATCAAAATTTTAGAACAAAACTATATTATTTATTATTTATTGTTATTGAAATAATTATAAAATAATATATTATGTATGTCTTTATCAAATAATTTCATATAATTTTATAAAGGGGTCTTGTATATTATATATAAACATGATTAGTTTCTCATAATAAATTATAAAAGATATGAATCATTTCATAATTTTAAAAATATTTTCTTACAATTTTTGGATATTGTTCTTTTTAGGAATTGCTTATTATTTTTTGAGATATTTTATTATTATTGTTTTATGTTGGACATCTCGTTTGATCTGATTTTTTAAGTTTGGCATATTATGTTGGTGTAATTATATCTTTTTTATTGTGAACAACTTAAAACTATAGCAAATTCATGGTATATATATATTTTACAAAAATAAAATAGATATTTCATAATGCTGACATCATCACCAGTTGAACCAACTTGTAACCAGTAAGAGCACCGATTTCATGTCCGGATATGTGGTATATAGACTCAACGCTTTCTTCTCAAAAGAAAGTATATAGAAGTTAAGTGAAATTTTTTGAACTTTTGCTCGAAATAATATTCGAAATCTCAAAATATATTTATTATAATTATATCGAAATAATTTGGATACGAGTTTGGCTAGATAAAAAAGTCAAGCTTATGCTCGAAATAAATAATTTTGAATACGAATCAAAATAATCACCACAGTCTTCTTCTTCCTTGCAACGCTAGCTCTGTGCCGCCTCGTTTCTGCATGATTTCTCATCGCAGCTCAAGGCAGCAGGTGTTGCAACACTTGCAGCACTCACAGATGACCCTTTTCCGTCGACGGATCGATTATCAGATCCAGACCATGACGAGTTCAAGGAGCTTTCAGCGGCTAATTCTGGAAACTTGCAAACCACACTTTTCTTATGCTAGAGTACCCAGAAAGCTTGGTCGCGCGTAGGGCAGCGATAACACCTTCGCCACTTGCCCGCTTCTCCAGGAACCGCACAGTTGCCGGATTCACGAAGAATGGAGAAATTTCATCGCTCGAGCAGAGCCAGCAATAGGTCGCTAAGACATCGTGAACTCTGGTTTCGCCAGTCGCATTCGCCATGCTACCGCATCCCCCGCGAGTGCCGTTTCCCGCTAGCGTTCAAGGTGATGGCTTTGGTTACAGAAGGGTCATTGGCACCAGCATTTACTTTGAAAGACCAAGAAGGGAAGACAACATCTCACAAGCAATTTGCCAGCAAATACAAACTTCCATTAACCCTATTGAGTGATGGAAGGAAATAAGGTTAGAAAAGAGTGGAGCGTCCCCTCGGACTTATTTGGTACTCTGCCTGGAAGTCAAACTTATGTTCTTGACAAGAATCGAGTGTGTCGACTCGTCTACAACAATCAGTTCCAACCCGAAAAGCATATTGATGAGAACTTGAAGACTTGAAGTTTCTTAAATCTATTTGATGCCCATTTAAGATTAAACTTCTGACATTTGTTTTTATTTTTTAATTTTATTTTCTGGAGATGGAATTTTTTTTTTATATTAAAGGTGTTAATACGCCATTTCTTTTATTAAATTTGTCGAAAACATTACAAGGAGTGAACGGACTCGGTTTTGGCTGAAATTAATAAAATAGATTCATCTTGAAGTGACGAGTTTAAAGGTGTGGTTGGCCGGAGCCGAAGCTCCTGCGACAAGGTGACGGCCAACATGTCATTTTTTTGGCTATTTTTTGACGGTTTATTTTAGAGAGAGAGAGAGAGAGAGAGAGAGAGAGAGAGAGAAAAGGGAAGACGTATATCTGGATACGGAATCAAAACTTTATAGTGAATGAGTTTTCAAATATTTTCATGTATCTATTCTGGTCATGTGTCCTGGAATTTACCCACTCCACCGAAAAATATTCACGTTCATCTCACATTTTTATTTTTGGCCTCTGCTGAACGTAGCAACGTTTGCTTGACATGAAAGATTTTGACCATAATTATAATGAACTGAATCTGGAGTAAATTGATTGATATTTGACTCTGCTCTGATGAAACAGGATCATATTTTGTGTCCAATTGTATTGAATACAGAGACAAGAGAATGTCAAACATAGAGTCCACTAAGACAACAATCTAGCTACTGTATTTTCAAGATATGTGCTGAGGAAAGATGTAACTGGAGCTCAAACTCGGCCAATCTATGAGCAAACCAAAGCACCGGAAAAAACAGAACAAAGCATACAGGATGCTACGCATAACATAAATAAATACAGCTTACTTCCATTGCTATCAATCAAACTATCAAGATAACAGGAGAGAACAGAAGTTAAAATCCAAAACTAAAGGTAACCATGCTCAAGGTAGAACTTCTCAAGTAAGACCGGAACAACACATTGATGTGGCTTAATATACACATATACACAATCTGCATTGAAACATACATAAGAATTGCATAAAAATGGACATTTAAACCATAGTTATCGGATGCACAGGCTTAGATAAGGCAACACACATACACTTTATAGATGTGAACCACCAAGTGATAATATGCTACAACTGAACATCTGAAAAAGATTACACAATATATAATCAAATCTATACTTTACAAGCTATTTAACAAACTCAACTAAATATCCATTAGTCCTACAAGCAAAGTAAATTATTTGCATTTCTTTTCATATTTTCAATCCTAACATTTAACGAGCCCTTAAAAAAGGCCTTGTACCTCAAATGCACACCAAAAAAGGGATTCTATCGGTAACGTACAAGTATGCGGACAGTGCCTCAGCTTGTATTGAGGCAAAAGGACTTAGTCTCTCTGAGATGTGAGCCTATGACCATTTAATAACTACTATTGTAACAGCTGAAGCTCTCCACTGAGAATGGAATTGAATTTATGAGAGAATATGGAATAAAAAATTCGAGCTCAATTAAAAACAATCTTCCCCTGAGATAATATCCAAGAGTCGAGAACTTTTGGAACTATCCAGATTTCAGAAACCCATTTTACTAATTCATATTATCAACCTAATGAAACTAGAATATTCATGATACCATTAATCATCAATCAAATCAACTTCCCAGCTCAAAAAAAACATGAATACGAAATTCCATATTGCAAGCCCTCAGTGTGTTTCCACTGTTCCTTCATTTATAATTCAAAGAGCAAAAATTCTAAATGAGGAAGTTTCACTATACGAATTTGTACCAGTATAGATATCTGATAATCACCCAGATATGTATCATCAAGCACCCAAATTAACCAAGAGCACAAATAGGAGTACAAAAGATAAATGTCTCAAAAACAAAATTCAAACCTAATAAATTCAGTGTTTAACTCCGATCCAAAATCTCAATCCAGAGGAATCTCCACATCACCATCGGAAATCTCCTGCTGCAAATCTTTCGGATCCTTTCCATCAACCGTACACCCCACCGAAACACAGGTACCCAAAATCTCATTCACAGTACCGCTCAAATCCTTCGCCATGGACCTAGATCTCATAACTCTGGCGATCTCAATAACATCGTCGAGGGAGATGTTCCCGTTGTGCTTGATATTCTTTGTCTTCTTACGATCGCGCTCGGGCTCCTTCAGCGCCTTGATGACTAATGCAGCTGCAGAGGGAACAACGGTGACTTTAGCCTGACGATTTTGAACGGTGAGCTTGACGGTGACGCGAAGACCCTTCCAGTCCTTGGCGGTTTCCTTAGCGATGTCCTCACCGATTTTCTTCGGGGAAAGTCCGAGCGGACCGATTTTGGGGGCGAGTGAGGAAGCCGCGCCGACTTCGCCCCCTGTCACCCGGACGAAAACGTCGACGACTTGAGCTGGGTCGAACTTCGGAGGCATTCTGCCGTGGAGGCGGAGGTGCGGCTGATATTCGTAGTGTGAATGGGACTGCTAGAGTATGGGGGGTAGTATTATGATGTGGTAGGTAGGGTTTTAGCGAAATGACGTATCTATATCTATCCTTTGTGTTGTGTGTTGCGGGCTGGGTGGAGGGCCTGGAATATGGACTTTAGCCCATGTTTGAAATTTTTGTTTTGGTCTCAAATTTTTATTAGCCCAATAACCGCAAAAAATACTGAAAACCTAATGGTCGCAGGTTCAAGTCCGGCTATACCCAAACCTGCCTTTACTTATGGTGCTCATCTTTTGAATATGTGGCTTTGGATCTCATCTTTTGCCTTCTCGACTTTGTTGTCAACTTTCATGTCAGTTGTACTTCATTTTTTTGCCGGTAATCGGCTGGATCTTTGTTGTCGTTTAGTTTTAATCTAATACTAGTAGACGACGCACATGCATTGCGTGTGTAACGTAATATATAATGCATATGAATTGATTCGTGTAATGAATAAATGAGACATATACATTGGTTAATATTACAATTCAAAAGATGCAACAAAAAACCACGACAAATCATTGGAGGGGGTAGTTTGGTAAATTCAAATTTGTCATACCAAGGTAGTTATTATAAGGGGCTTATGCATTATAATATAGTAAGTAAGTTATGTTCAAACAAAAGATCTATATAAATTTTTTTAAATAATATAATTACTGTATTATTATATTATATTATATTTTCTTTCACCTCATTCAATTTTTAAAACACTTGTCAATTAGCATCTCCACCGCGTAGTTTCGCCACCTCAAGAATCGTTATCATGACCAAAATCCGATCATATTGATATAAAGTCAAAATAATGCGTCACCCATCTCTAAAGTCCACATATTATTGTTAGCTCATTATTTGACAAAATCTAAAGTTAAATAAAACCCAACATGCCATAAGTATTAATAAAAATAGCCCTATGCTTATATTCTGTAACAATTTTAAGATTTTTTGTAGTTTTTTAAGGGAGAAAACGTATTTTTTTAACCGAGCATTCACTCTATTTTAAATTAATAAAAAAAACTTCACATTTTTAGGTAGAAAATAATATATTTTTACAATTATCTATTTTTCAGATAAAAAATGTATTTTTTGAGTGTATAATTTCCTTACTAGTGCTATTAATTCTTTGAAAAAAGTAAAAACGGGGGTAGATAAACAAATTATGATATACTTCCGGTTGCTTTAAGTGAGCGACGACAATTTTAAAATAAAATGAAGTCATTAAGCTGTTTTTTTTTTTGTTTTAATATCAAATACTCAATGATTTGCATAAAATAACTTTTTACTATTTTAATGAAAAATAACATAAAATTACTTTAAGTAAACTGGATAACAATAACTTTTCTTGATCATAAATGTGAATGGAAAACTGGATAAATACGTCTTTTGATAATTGATCATCTTAAAGTTATTGCAGTGTACTAGAATTCACGAGTTTAAAGTTGTTTCCACTAACACGACTTTTTAGTTAAAACTGAAAAAAAAACGTTTATTTTATGCAGAAATGGCTTTAGATAGTGTACTAAGCGCTATATTATGGTTATAGTCACTTAGTCGTACAAGCAACCTCCTTCTTTTATAGCTATATATGTTGGTATAATTGTTTCGGATGTGTATCTTTGAGATAATCAAATGCACAATAACAAGATGGTTCAATGAACTTTTGTTAATGTAAAATTTGAAATATCTGTCCTTGAAACGATATTATCCCGCTATTATGCTCAGGTTTAGTGGCAATCGTTTCATAATATACAACGACTATGATTCGTGATAGAAGAAACTTCAAATCACGAATCCTTAACCACAAAGGTTTAAATACACTCAAACAAGAACAATGGATGAACAAGACAAATATGAAGAATTTTTTGCTCTCAAAACTTAAAATGATCTTGCAACAGGATGTTGAACTCGAAAGAGGTTGATCTATTTATACTTCTCCAATGGATATCACCAAAAGACATCATTTGAAAGCAATTAATAATGAAAAAACGCAAGTGTACGCCAAAGTGTGCACGCCCATTCAGAAAATCAATAAGAGGCACATTCACACCACCAGGACAACGTGAACACGCCTCACTTACTGTCAGAGACAAGCCAGACATACCAGTTGGCACGTTCACGCCACTAGATTGTCGTGAACATGCCACCCCTTTTCTTCTTTAAGCCAGAATATGTGGCGTGTTTACGCCACCATGCTGAGTTGAAAACGCCACACATGCTGCCCCGGAAACCATTTTTTTTATATTTTTTTTCATTTTTTCATTTTTTCTACTTTTCCATGCTTAATTTCAATTCATTAAGCATATCCAACAATATATAGTATTGATTCATTTTAATTTATCACATAACAAACATGTAGACTAAGTTATATAATTGCTGATAATAATAATAATAATAACACCACAATATCTATTTAAACTACATTAAGCCACCAAATATTTATTTTCTGTACTTTGGTGTTTTTTTTTATATCATTTACTTATTTCTATTTTAATTTTTGTCACGATTGTCTTTAATGACTGTGACTTTTTCACCATCAAAAGCACCACGTGACATCTTGAAAATGTTACATAGCACTTGATGACATTCCCAATAACACTATCTCAAGATCGACATCAAATTTTCCCTTAAACTTTTGTAAGATTATATTCTACTTAATTAGAGGAAGTGCATGTGATTCCCTCACGCTCCATGGATTAATTATTTAATCTTGTAAAGCACGATCTCTCAATAATTGAGACCATTCCTCGGGACTCCAACTACATTATTAACGTATGCACTACAAATTGAGTCTTGAGACATATTTTGCATATTCTACAATAACATATCGCAACAACCCTATATAAAAATATATAAACTAAAGAACCCTCTAGATATTGGTAAAAATATTGTTAATTGAAGTATAATATTTGGTACATGGAATCTATACATATAAAGCAAAAGGTAAATGCATCAAATTAGGGTATACATAATGGATTACATTCAATTCACACTTAAAATGTAACTTATTTTTTAGAATTTTACGAGTTTGGGGATAAGGAGACGGTTTTATTATTACTTTGACGATGATCTTTTGGACTCCATTTCACCCTTATCAGTATAGAAAACGACGTTTTATTATTGTGCTTGAATTCATATAATGCATAAGACAAAAGAAGGGCAATTATCTATGACTTTGAGACACTTGCATGCACTTTTTCTTACCTAATCGTACAAATATGTTAAATTGGAAATGTAAACACAAAACACACAAGTAGAGTAATATCCAATTAATGGCATCGTCCTCTTTCAAGACTTGCACTTTAATGTCCACGCAGATTAATGGGCTCATTGTATCAAATAGTACACGCATACAAAAAAAAAAAAAAAAAGGAATTTTCACTCTTATTTTTCTTTTCTTTATAGTTTTAAGCAATTTTTTGACTTTATTTTTATACTTTGGGATCACAGTAACAAGTTTAAAAAACGTGTGGGCGAAAAGTGCGTAGGTTTGATATTTGGACACTTGGTAAGCTTGAGAAGGCGACAAACAACTACGTTAAATTCGTACAAGCCATTGAAAATCTTCGCATGTGACGTGTTCCAATTATTATCTTTTTTTTATTTTTATTTAATGTTTAAATAAATAATTGTATTATATATATTTATTTATCGCACCACAGTTGCGTAGAAGGAAAAGATATTATATGTGATTGGGCCACGTCAACGTGCATGGATAATCTCAAGCCTTATATCCAACCAACTAACGACATTAATTTTGTAATGAATAAGTCCATTCGATCCGATTCAATTCGTCGATGACTTGTAATCTATATGACATCGATTATAATAATTACTCGGAGACCTTGTATTCGAGTCTAGATCCTCATACCTTCTATAATATTTTGCTCAAAAAAAAAAGTACATCCAATTTTTTTTCTTAAAAACCACTATCGGAATTTGGATAAAGTTTAAAAAAAATAGGGCAATGGTTGATTTCATTTGTTTGTACTTTAGCGCACAAATATTTAAAATGTATTTTTTTCGGAGATTATATTTGCAAATATAATATTTAATGGAATTTTACTCTTCTAATTCAAAAAATATTTGCTATACTTTTATGCTTTTTTCTGAATATATTTTATTTTCTAAGAATATATAATATAATATAATATAATAGTAGAGTATTATTGAAAAATGTTGAAATTAATTAATTTTAAAGTAATGATTGTGTAGAATTTTATAGCAATTTAATGAATTATCAGTCAAACAAATTTATATTTTAACTATCTTGATACTAAACTATTTATGATTCAAAAAAGAAATAAAAAAGTTATCAATTCTCGAATTAAATATGAAATCGTTAATTCATTAAAGATTACGAAAGCACTGTTTTATTAAAATAAAAAAAACATTTTGCAAAGTGTAGGGTATGACTTATCAATATAGTATGTATGATTGAGTCGATACTTTTAAAGAAAAATATAACTACATTCTCTATAAAATAACTTATAACATAATTTTAACTTTTGACCCCTAAATTTAAACAATACAAATAAAAATATGTAAAATAGTTATATTACGAATTCATTCCTTCTAGATTGTAAAGATGAGAAAAAATGTGGTTCTCTCCTATGATTTGACGTAAAACTATATAGTACGAGAGATGAACGTTGTTTTTTGAACTATACGGGGAAATTCGTAGTTGTGTCTTTATATATAATTCACCGTATGTTTAACAGATTTTGTATATTTATTTATGAGGACATAAAAAAATTCAAATAAGAACTGGAAGACACCGTTGTCTGAGCTGGAATTGAACATGGAATAGTTCGTAAAATATAATAGTTTTAAATATAATATTTTATAAATAATATTTTTGTTTCTTAAACATTTTATATAGTCTTTAAACAAAGAAAATAAAAAAATATTATTGTTTCGTAAAATATAATATTTTTAAATTTTTTATTTAAAAATGATAAAATCATTTATAAAATTATATTATCTTAAAAATTGATGCATAAAAATGTCCGGATTTGCCTTATGACCCTATATTCTAAGACCCATAAAACATATGTAAGGAAATTTTAATACTTATTATTTGACATGGGCCACAAAACTTTGTGGTTGCAATAAATGTTAGGAGTGCTTTCTTTAAAAGTTCACTTTTTATATTGTACGATATTAAAAAAATTATATAGATTGTACATAAATTTCAAATAACAATTTAAATTATCATTGTGTTTGGATTATATTAAAAAATAAAATATTTTTATTTCTGATCTTTATTTGGACGATATTTTTGTATATGTTTGAGGGTAGATCATGATTCAGAAAGAATATTCAAGGAAAGTCAAGTTTCAAACTATTGTTTACTTATTATTTGAAATACATGTTACTTATATATTTACACCAAATGTGGAATAAGACTACCATAACAACATAAAATTTCTACCTAGACATTAAATTAATATAAAAATAAAACATAAATAACTCTTTAATTTACCATTTTTCGGGTGGAAAACTTCGATTTATCGAGTATAAGTAATTCATGTAGTATAAATGTTGTATCATCGATCGAAAAATATGTCTGATGTTTATAGACTAAGGCACTGTTTGGTACAGCGAATGAGATGTAATGAATGAGTGATGTAGTTAAAAATTATGGCTCATCTTATCCATAAAAATATATCAAACGATGCCTAAAAGTATAATATATTCTGACATCCAATAATTTATAATAATTATTATTATTATTATTATTATGTATTTATACAATATCATATAGATGTATGTAATGAATTTAGCAATGACTTAGAAATATAGGAGCACTAAATTCTCTAGCATATGATAAAAAATAAAATATATATTATGTTATTATTTAGTGAGAAGTTTATGTAATAATTATATTTAATCTAAAAAATAATTCTAACGTAATTATCATTTGTATTTAATTTATAATACAAAATAAATATTTTATATTTAACTTTATGGCAGTGAAGCAGCAATAAAAGTAAAAGATGAAACCCAAGCTTATCCATTACTCACACTATATATACCCCAATAATCCTCTCTCATTCACCCCTACAAAACTTGCCTACTTATTCCAATCTACCACTTCCCTTTCTCACCAGCATTTCCTATGGAACCCACCAGAATCAACCGCTACTTTCGCGGAGGCTCCGCCGCAGTAAGCCCAGTATCCTTTCCCGATCAGTTCGAATTCGACGAAGCTGAGGTCTGGCACGCCAGCGAAACCATCAATATTCTCCCCGAAACCAAAAAGTCGGGGTTCACAATTACCAACCCGCGCCAGCTCCGGAAGCCCGCCAGAAAGATCGTCAACGTCGATGATCGGCCCTCCAGCCCGAAATCTTTGCCGGTCAACATTCCAGACTGGTCAAAAATCCTCCGCGGAGAGTACAGGGAACGCGCCGGCGACTGTTACGGTGACGAGGAGGAAGATGATGATGGAAATTACAGATTACCCCCTCACGAGTATTTGGCTAGAACCAGAGTTGCTTCGTTCTCGGTGCATGAAGGAGTTGGGAGGAGGCTGAAGGGGAGGGATTTGAGCCGGGTTAGAAATGCGATTTGGAAGCAAACCGGTTTTGAGGATTAGCTATTACTAACAAAAGAAAATGCTTACATGAACTCGATGTGTATTCCATCTATTGATACCTCGATATGATTGATTTAACATAATTAATATGTTATTTACATTTTTTTTATTTAAAAAATTGATATGATTTAATAGTGAGTTGGTGTATAAATACACCAAACCGATACGTGCAAGTTTTCCACTAACAAAGTCACAAGGTTGATATGTAGACTTTCGCAGTTGAATTTAATCTTGGGGCATTTTTGGCCAATATTAATCGATCCTCTCGATTTTTTTTATTAAAAAAATTAATTTTGTGTAATTTGATTTCTAAATGTGTTTTTTGTGTGTAGAAAAATCTCAGGTTTGCATCTAATTTAATAATTTTTTTCTTAGGTTTTTCGCTATAATTTGTGACTCACTATTGTTGAATTTTTTGGATATAAATTATAAGATTACAAATATACAAAATTAAATTTAATTATTTTTCAAAGTAGTCGAGCCATTGTTATGTTTGATTGAAACATTTAAGTGTATCAATGAACATGACGTATGTGAAGGTAAGGAATGGCAAGAGACACACCTTCAATATTTTTTTTGTATTATCTTTAAAATATATTTTACCTTCTTAAAATTATATTTTGTCCTTTAAAATTGCAGATTGTTCCATTAAAAATTATATTTTCTCCTCCTAAAATATTTTTTTCTCAATTTTAATGTTTTTTTTTGTCTCTATTCAATCTGAATTTTAAATACGCCCTGTCGGTGAGGAATATTAATACAGCTAACACATTCATATTCTTGACTGGATTTAGTTTTGAGTAAAAGTAGAAATCCCTATTTTAGAACTTTTCTTCGGACTTTTACGGTCAAATTTTCTTTAAATAATAATCACCAACTCAAGCATTTGATTTAGTTTTCAACGGGTAACTAGTATATTGTATTCTAATTTTAATTTTAATTTTCATAATACTTACTGTCATTGATTTAGTTTATTATTGATAATTTCCTAATAATCAATTTGTTTCCCCCACGAACCGCTAGTAATTTTATTTTTAAAAACTACTGACATTATAATAAAGAATTTGTGCATAATATATATATATATATACATATATATATGTTTTTTTTAAAACTACTGACATTGTTTACTAAAGGATATTTGCATAATATATATATTACAAAAATCAACTTGACATGATAACTCTAATGAATCAAAATGATGCTAGAGTTTCTCATTGAATAGCGTAATGGAATAATACATCATAAATAAGGTTATATAAAAAATAGTAAAAGACTAAAAGACTAATCTACCCTTAAAGATAAATAAATAATGAATCTAATCTATTTAACATCTCCCCTCAAACTCACGATGCTGTTGTAACAACCATCGAGAGTTTGCCAAACAAAAAAATGGAAGCGATAAATGGAATGCGACTTTGTAAACAAATCAACAATCTGCATAGAAGAAGTGATGAAAGGTAATGTGATAATGCAATGTTGATAATGATGTCGAGTGACGTGATAATCAATCTCAATATGTTTGCTCCGCTCATGGAATACTGAATTGCGCACAATTTGAATAGCACTCTTATCGTCACAATATAATGAGGTAGGCTGATGATGCACAACACCCATGTCTGCAAACAACCAACGTAACCAAACTATCTCACAAGTAGTAGAAGCTAATCATTAATAAATAAAACATTATATCGTGAACCCCCCTTTGTAGTTAATGGAGAGGTTCCCCAGACATCAGAATGAACATGATCAAATGGAGCAACCGAATAAGAAATACTTTTATAAAAAGGTAAAGCAGAATTTTTTGCTAATTTGCAACCACTACAATCAGAAATATCACGAGTTTGTAAATTTATCAATACTCCTGTAGACGCTAAAAACTTTAATCTAGACGCTGAAACATGACCAATGTTGTGGCGCCTCAAACGTCACTACGTAAACAGAGAACACATGACGTCATTTATATAAAATTTTTGACATAATCTCCCCGTAAGTGGACCTCCCAACAACACATAACATGACATATATAAATTCACAAAAATATATGACGTCTACCCAATAAGTCGCATGCATCAACACAAGATAACCAAATCATAGAGTAATACATACAAGCCATATACAGATGGAAATAAGCTCACATGCGAGCCACAACTAGTTGAAACATATGTATTATCCTATGACAACTTCATTGTAAGTGACAAGGACTTAGACATCTCAGACTCAACAGCTCCTAATCATGTCTCTAAATCTAACGTCTAAGCCTGATACCTGTTTCAACAGACACAGCCCCAAAATGGGTGAGCACACACACCAGCAGTAAGAACAGCATAATTATAAACACATAGTGTCAACAGTATAAGATACTGAAACGTAATAGAAATACTCCCTGAAATTAATAATCATAATACGAGAATTCACTGTCTGTTTCTGTAACTCAATTCCCTAACATCAAATCAAAATCCATCGGTCATCACCTCAATCATATCACATCCGATATACGAATCGATATAGTGGCAACACCAAGCCTACTATACCCCATCGTATATATAATCGATATAGTGGCAACATCAAGCCTACTATACCCCATCGTCGCATCATCATCGCAACCCATCAACTATATAATCGATATAGCAGCAATACCAAGCCTGCTATATCCAAACGTCGCTCCCCTACTACTGCGACACCATGTACTCATTCCAGCGACCCTCAATATCATCATTCATTTACCATCAGTGATATATCATAATCAACATCAATAGGAATAGGAATATCAATACATGCTCGTACGTTAACACGTACCTGATAGTCGATAATCAAAATAGGCTATTACTGACGTCCGAGGCTCGTGAAGTATCTCGCTGATTCCGAATATCTAATTGATTTCACCTTTTATTTTGAAATGAAAACCCTTAAACCTTCTCTCTCGCTCGTCGTTCGCTTCTCAGAATGAATTCTCCATCCTAATTCATTTTTCATTCTATTCTATTATATTATATATTATATATTATTTTATATTATATTCACACGTATTACGATGTAGATAATTACGTTTATTCCAGCTGTCTTTTGCTCTATCTAACTACATTTTCAATTACTCGTGCCAACATGAAAGTTGTAGCTCTTTCTTTTATCTTCACGTGGCCTATTGAATCGCCTAATTTCGACATCATATTAAAAAGTTATGGCCAAAATAGTAAATCATATAACCATAAATAATTATTCTGGGCACATTATCCATCGAATATTCAATATGACCCCATGCTTACGTAGTAATTATCGATTATAACTGATATGGCTTTTTCAGGCATCACAATTCTACCAACCTTTAACGAATTTCGACCCCGAAATTCAACTCAGCAACAGATGTAAATAAAACAATATCAATGCACATACCATCAAAATAAGTCGGGGTAGAGCTCCCTCATATGTCGCTCCGTCTCCCAAGTTGCCTCCTCGACACCCCGTCTCTCCGAACTTTTACCATCGGTATTACTTTACTACGAAGTTTTCGTTCTGCTCGATCCAGAATACAAATAGGGCGTTCAACATAAGATAAATCAGGATCCAGCTGTACCTCTAGCGGCTGTAATACATGTGACGGGTTGGGCTCATATTTTCGCAACATAGATACATGAAATACATCATGAATACAAGATAAAGATGGAGGTAGAGCTAATCGATAAGCAACGCTACCAACCCGCTGTAATATCTCATACGGACCAACATATCTCGGTGATAATTTTTCCCGCATACCAAATCGCACTGTTCCACGGAAAGGTGACACTTTCAGAAACACATGATCACCAACCTGAAATTCCAAGGGTCGACGTCGTTTGTTTGCATAAGCAGCTTGTCTGTCCTGAGCTGCTTTCATTCTTTGTTGAATTAATTTTACTTTATCTTCCATGTCTTGGATCATCTCAGGTCCACCAACAGCTGCCCTGTCGGTATCGTCCCAACATAGTGGAGACCTACAACGTCGTCCATACAATGCCTCAAATGGGGCCATCTGAATAGTTGTCTGATAACTGTAATTATATGAAAATTCCACTAATGGTATAGATTCAGGCCAAGTAGTTTCAAAATCCATTACATATGCACGCAACATATCCTCCAAAGTCTGTATGGTACGTTCAGTCTGGCCATCAGTCTGTGGATGATATGTTGTACTCAATCTCACTTCTGTCCCCATCGCAGTCTGTAATTCCTCCCAGAAATGTGAAGTAAATCTGGGATCTCGATCAGAAATGATAGATATAGGAATACCATGTAATCGCACTATATCCCTAACATACAGCTGTGCCATTTTCACATAAGTGTAATGCATACTATATGGTATAAAATGAGCAACTTTTGTTAATCGATCGATAACAACCCAAATTGCATCATATCCCGGGGAAGTTCTTGGTAAATGAGTCACAAAATCCATCAAAATATGTTCCCATTTCTAAGTCGGTACGTCCAAACTCCTCAACTCACCTCCTGGCCTTCTTCTTTCATCTTTTATTTGTTGGCAATTCAGGCATTTTAGTACAAACCCAGTCACATCTCGTTTCATCCTCTTCCACCAAAACTGTGAACGTAAATCCCTATACATCTTTTTGCCACCAGGATGAATAGAATACCTGCTACAATGAGCACATTGTAGTAATCCGTGGCGTAATCCAGGTGTATTAGGAACTACCCATCGATCATGTAATCGCAAACTATCATCATCTGCTATCCTGAAACGAGAATCCTGCCCCTGTAAAACTAACCTTTTCCACCGTTGAACCTCCTCATCTGTTCCTTGTGCTTCACGAATACGTCCAAAAATACCAGGTTCAGCTAAAAGAGTCGATACATGAACTGGAGATGTAGATCCATCAAAATCATAGCCTAGATGACAATAAGACATCATCAAGGTTGACAAGTGGCCTATATCCTCAGCAGTGCAACTCACTTTATGACTCAAAGCATCGGCAGTAAGATTGGCTCGACCAGGATGATACTCAATCTTACAATCATAATCCTTTAGCAGATCTAACCACCTTCGTTGCCTCATATTTAATTCAGTCTGAGTAAACAAGAATTTCAAACTCTTGTGATCAGTAAAGATAGTAAACGAGGTACCATATAAATAGTGTCGTCATATCTTCAATGCAAAGATAATGGCTGCCAGCTCTAAGTCATGTACTGGATACCTCGTCTCATGAGGTTTCAGTTGTCTCGAGGCATATGCCACGACATGGCGATCTTGCATCAAAACACAACCTAAACCTTGTAATGATGCATCAGAATAAACAGTAAACCTTTCATTTTCTTTTGGAATGGTCAACACTGGAGCAGTCGTCAATCGGTGTTTTAATTCTTGGAAACTCTGGTCACATGCTTCAGACCACTGAAATTGCACCCCTTTTTGAGTCAATTGTGTCATTGGTTTAGCAATCTTTGAAAATCCCTTGATAAATTGACGATAATAACCTGCTAAACCGAGAAAACTTATAATCTCAGGTACTGAAGTAGGCGCAGACCACTGTACCACTGCCTCCACCTTCTTTGGATCAACTGAGATTCCATCTTTTGCATACAATTGCTTATCTCGAAGAATTTGTAATACGACACGTAAATGCCTTACCTGTTCCTCCTCACTTCTGGAATATATAAGAATATCATCAATGAACACAATAACAAACTGATCAAGATAAGGCTGAAATACCCGGTTCATCAAACTCATGAATATAGCTGGAGCGTTTGTTAATCCAAAAGGCATGATCAGAAACTCGTAATGTCCGTATCTGGTTCGAAAAGCTGTCTTCTGTATATCCTCCTCCCTAACCCTCATCTGATGATATCCATATCTTAAATCTATCTTTGAATAAATTGAGGTTCTCTGCAACTGATCAAATAAATCATCAATACGTGAAAGGGATATTTATTCTTTATTGTTACCTTATTCAACTGCCTGTAGTCAATACACAATCGCATGGAACCATCTTTCTTTCTAACAAATAGGACTGGAGCACCCCAAGGCGATGCACTAGGACGTATGTATCCCTTTTCAAGAAGATCTTGTAATTGAGTTTTCAGTTCCCTCAATTCTGCTGGTGCCATCCTATATGGTGTACGAGAAATAGGGGATGTGCAGGGCAATAAATCGATTCCAAACTCCACCTCACGAACCGGTGGAAATCCTGGAATCTCATCAGGAAATACATCAGCAAACTCAGCAACCACATGTAGATCCTCTATTCTCACTTCCTCTTTCTTTTCGGTAACATGAACTGCGTAAATAAGATATCCATCGTTTCCAAGCTCCAATAATCTGGACATTCTGACAGCAGATACTAATGGAATTCGTGGACGAGAACCCTGCCCATAGAATGTCCACCACTCTCCCTGCTCAGGCTTAAAATGCACTGTCCGCTGATAACAATCAACAGTAGCCTGATATTTTTGCAGAATATCAATACCCCCAATTCCATCAAAATCAAGTATATCAAGAATAATCAAATCAGCCCGTAATTCATTGCCATCATATGAGATCCTACAGTTTGGTACCATTGATGTAACTATCATATCGTTTCCAGTGGGTGTCGAGACAGATAAATGTGTAGACAAGGGAGACGAGCTCATATGATGCAGCGTGACATATCTCAACGAAATAAAAGAAGGGGAAGCACCCGTATCAATATGAATAAAAGCATGATAAGAACACAAAGAACACTTACCCACGATCACATCATCTCGTGCCTTCTCTGCTTGTTCACTCGTCAATGCATATACCTGCCCCCGAGGTGGTCCAGAACCCCGTCCTCGTGTCTGTCCTCCCGGTGGTCGAGGTACAAACCGCTGCTGCTGAACCGTCCTCTCCGACGAACTACCTCTGGACGAACTACCTCTGCCAGATCTTGAATCCTGCCGACTACCACGGCTCGGACACTGTCTCGCCATATGGCCAATGCCTCCACACTCGTAACAAGTAATATCAGTCTGAGTACAATCTCGGACCAAATGAGGTCCTCCACATCGATAACATCTCAGTTCTTGGGACCCACTACCTCGTCCCTGACCAGAAGGGGAATCACCACTACGACCTCCAAGTACGACGTAAATCAAAACGTCGTTGTCCAGATGACGAAGACGATGATGAAGAACCTTTCTGGAATTTAAATGTCTCCCCCCCCGAGGTAGCAAATATTCCCTACTCGGTCCGCTGTGATTGTGTCGGAGTACCATAAGCTTGTACTACAATTTCTGCTAATTCTGCTCGCTCCAATGCATCCTCGAACGATACAGGTTTATTTGACAACACTCGATCATATATTTCCATCCTCAACCCCTGAATAAAGTGTCGTATCTTGGCATGAGGACTAGTAGTTATATGCGGCACATATTTCAGCAAGGAAGAATACTGAAATGCATACTCTGATACAGACAAGTTTCCCTACTTCAAAGTTTCAAATTCTTTATCTTTTCTCTGTCTAGCAGCCATAGAGAAATACCTGTCTAAAAAACGTGTCCGAAATGCATCACAATCTACTGTAAATCCCTGAGCTATCAATGCAGTCTCAGTCATCTTCCACCACATATACACTTTTCTAGAAAGTTGGAATTCCGCCAAACGAAGCCAAGCTGATTTAGCACACAGATCTGTAATAAGAATCTGTTCTATTCTTTCTAACCATTCTTCTGCTTGCTCCCCAGATTCTGTCCCCTCAAACATAGGCGGATGATAACTGCTAAACTGTGCTAAACTCAACTCACCCGGCAATAATAGATGTTCTGTTGATGCTTCAGCCATAGGAGGTGGTGGTGGCAAAGGATTTACCTGCCCAGCTGTACTACTAATATTGACTGTGTCCCAATTTCTTCTCCCTGTTGTCCTGGTTCTCTAGCTGCCATACTGGAAAATCAATTGTTAAACATATCATTTAACAAGTATCATCCAGTATTAAATAAATCACATTCTTTGCATCAACACACACATAATTAGTGTTCAATCCATCACATCAATATAACACCGAGACACACCATTGCATAGACATACTCAAGTAAATATTGCCATCCCACACCCATAACACAACCCCAAACTTCTAACCATCCCAGACAACAAACCACTGCCTGATACCAACAAATGTGGCGCCCCAAACGTCACCACGTAAACAGACAACACATGACGTCATTTATATAATTTTTTTGACATAATCTCCCCGTAAGTGGACCTCCCAACAACACACAACATGATATATATAAATTCAAAAAAATATATGACGTCTACCCAATAAGTCACATGCATCAACACAAGATAACCAAATCATAGAGTAATACATACAAGCCATATACAGATGGAAATAAGCTCACATGCGAGCCATAACTAGTTGAAACATATGTATTATCCTATGACAACTTCATTGTAAGTGACAAGGACTTAGACATCAAGACTCAACAACTCCTAATCATGTCTCCAACGCTAACGTCTAATCCTGATACCTGTTTCAACAGACACAGCCCCCAAAAATGGGTGAGCACACACACCAGCAGTAAGAACAACATAATTATAAACACATAGTGTCAACAGTATAAGATACTGAAACGTAACAGAAATACTCCCTGAAATTAATAATCATAATACGAGAATTCACTGTCTGTTTCTGTAACTCAATTCCCTAACATCAAATCAAAATCCATCGGTCATCACCTCAATCATATCACATCCGATATACGAATCGATATAGTGGCAACATCGAGCCTACTATACCCCATCGTCGCATCATCATCGCGACCCATCGTATATAATCGATATAGTGGCAATATCAAGCCTACCCCATCGCCGCATCATCATCGCGACCCATCAACTATATAATCGATATAGCAGCAATACCAAGCCTGTTATACCCAAACGTCGCTCCCCTACTACTGCGACACCATATACTCATTCCAGCGACCCTCAATATCATCATTCATTTACCACCAGTGATATATCATAATCAACATCAATAGGAATAGGAATATCAATACATGTTCGTACGTTAACACGTACCTGATAGTCGATAATCAAAATAGGCTATTACTGACGTCCGAGGCTCGTGAAGTATCTTGCTGATTCCGAATATCTAATTGATTTCACCAAAATCCGACCAGATCGACCGTAATAATTTTATTTTGAAATGAAAACCCTCAAACCTTCTCTCTCGCTCGTCGTTCGCTGCTCGTCGTTCGCTTCTCAGAATGAATTCTCCATCCTAATTCATTTTGTCATTCTATTCTATTATATATTATATATTATTTTATATTATATTGACACGTGTTACGATGAAGATAATTACGTTTATTCCAGCTGTCTTTTGCTCTATCATTTTCAATTACTCGTTTCAACATGAAAGTTGTAGCTCTTTCTTTTATCTTCACGTGGCCTATTGAATCGCCTAATTTCGACATCATATTAAAAAGTTATGGCCAAAATAGTAAATCATATAACCATAAATAATTATTCTGGGCACATTATCCATCGAATATTCAATAGGACCCCATGCTTACATAGTAATTATCGATTAAACTGATATGGCTTTTTCAGGCATCACAAATGCAGAATGCCATAAATAAAAAAACAGATGAAGAACAACTCAAATGAAAGGATGACAAGTCAACATTAGAGGCTGCGACCTCTGGTACTTTGAGCTCGTCCAAAACATAAAGTCTCCCTTGTTTATGGCCTGTCCTAATCAGCTTCTGTGATTGCGGGTCCTGCACATAACAAGCGGAAGAGGAAAAGAAGACCAAGTATCCAGATTCACATAACTGACTAACGGAAACAAGATTCAATGCAAGACTAGGAATATGGTATACATCATGAAGAGACAAACTATGTGTGACAATTGAACCACACATCTGCCAATTGCATAGGGGTGCCATCAGCAGTCATAACTGACACTGAAAGCTTGGGTGATAAAGAAACAAAAGCTGACAAATTTGGAGACATATGATGAGAAGCGCCAGAATCTATGACCCACAAAGAAGATGATATACCTGATGAACTAGATGATGACAAACCTATATGAGAGGAGGCAGACATGGCATGAGGTTGTTGTGCGGGGAACTTCTGAAACTGTTCAAACATAAAAGAGTCTACAAATGGTGCAGCCATAGAGGTATTAGGTAGAGGTGGTCTATAAGTCCAATGGGAGGATTGATTTCCAGACTGCCATTGTGTATGAACATGATGTCGTTGTTGTGGACGTGGCTGTTGGGACTAATGTTGTTGTGCACGCTATTGTTGGGACATATGTGGTCGTTGTTGTTGGAGTTTGTCTCTATTCAATAACCGAGGACATTAAGCCTTCCAATGACCTTTAGACTTACAAAAGCTGCATTCATCTGGAGCAACTTAGGATGCGGCTTACTTTGATTACTGTCAATCTGCTTTTGAGGTGTTGCAAAAACAGATGGATTGGACGCTGGTGCAATTCCCTTATCTGCTTGAGACTTGAAACATATCTCCTCAGCCAACAGTTCACTGACCACCGAATCAACCGGAGAAAGGGACTACGATGCAAAATCATCCCACGAAGCCCCTCAAAATCATCACGTAGGGCCATATAAAATTGTACCAGTCATTGTTCTTCTCTTCGGGCGATATATGGAGCAAATGCCCGTAATTCAGCAGATTCTGAAAGTGCTAACTGATCCCATAGTCCCGTGGTATCAGAATAAAACTCCTGAATACTCAATTTCTTTTGTTGTAGAGCATGAATATCGGTCTCCAACTGATAATGTTTTGCAAAGTTAGCTTGTGTGTACAGTTTTTCCAGATGCTCCCAAACTGCCTTGGCAGTCTCGTACTTCGCCAACTGAGTACCAATCGACTTAGCAACAAAATTATTGATCCAAGTAATAATCTTCGAATTATCGGCTTCCCAAACATCTAATAAATTTGAAAAATTGACATCTTTCTCATCTGTAGGTCTAGCTAAGATGACCCCACATCTTTTTACCCTTTACAAAATTCTTCATCACATAACTTCAATAGGAATAATTATTCCCATCTAATTGCACACTAATAGACTGAAGAGAATCATCTCGACTTCCATCATTTGTGGAAAAAATATATATAAAATAACAAATAACCACTAAACAAATATGCAAAAGAAATTTGTGTCTAATAGTTGTCGTTCATATCATAAAAGATTTGCGCTCCTGTTGACGTGCATATCACAAAAGAATTTTGATCCTGCTGTCGTGGATATCATAAGACAAAGCACAAAAACAAAACCCAAGTTAGACCACTTTTGGGGGCTGGGAACACATATCACAAATCAAAGGAGGAAGAAAAAAATTCTTGTTTCCATCGTATATCCAAAACCCAATTACAAAGGCATTTAGTGGGACCATGATAACTCTAATGAATCAAAATGCTAAGGTTTTTCCTTGAATAGCTTAATGGAATAATACATCATAAATAAGTTTATATAGAAAAATAATAAAAGACTAAAAGACTAATCTACCCTTAAAGATAATTAAATAATGAATCTAATCTATTTTGGATTTTGATATTGTAAATCTATAAAGTTTGATCTTATTTATAATTAATTGTTTTTTATTTACTCTTTTGTCGAAGTGGCACTGTAACAAGTCTAAATATCGAGGAGAGAATGAGAAAATATCGAAGTTACACTAAAGATGGAGAAGACAAAATATATATTTTATAAAACTTATATATACATTTTTCAAAATAAATAAATAAATATATATATATAATTGAAGGAAGAGATAACCAATCAGCTTCTCCCAGGTGGGGTATAAATAATTGGTTAAATTAAATGGTAGGTAAGGACAACTGAAAACTCCCCATTGTGATTGGTCCACAACACCTTTTTGTTTTTTGTTTGGATAACAATAAATTATGTGCTTACGCCTGTCTTCCCAGTATTGATTTTATAGTACATTTTATGCAACAACCAAACAACATAGCTACATCCCACAACTTCACATGTAATCTATATCTATCTATCCATTCATAAAATTATTATCTCATTATTTAAATTAATCGCATGATAATTGAATTGATAAACACATCCATTTCTTCTTTTCTTTGACTGGGTAAACACATCCATTCCAATTTACATGTTTTCTCAAAGCATTTTGACAATAATCGGAATAGCCATGAGTAACGAGATACTTTGAAAAATAACGTTGATCAAGCATATTTTTTTATTTATGATATTTTTAAAGGTTTCTTTTTTTGCAAATGACCTTCAAACATATAAAAAAACAAATATCAAAATATAAAAAAATATTATTATTTCAAAATCATGATCAAACAAATGTCATTTGTTTAAATAATATCACGAATAACTAGAGTTATAGATGTGTATACAATTGCATGTTCTCCATATCACTTTCTACTCTATTCCCTATTATATCCACGTCTCTGCTTCCACAGTGTAGCGTTCATCAAAAAAATTTATATTAATAAAATCTATAATCAAAATTAGTCAGATCTATGGTGGCAAGGAAATGTCCGTAATCAAGTAGAAAATGGTCTAAAAGATTTCACGGGGTCTTTATTTCAAGAATTTGATCGAATACTTATGTGATGTGTACATATTTTCACATTTATACTATGACAAATCCGGTATATGAAGCTCCCACTATGCATGGGGTCAGGGAAGGGTTGGTTCATTTTGGACCCAATGTACTCAGTCTTGTCATTGCACTGCAAAGAAAATGTGTTTTTTGTTAGGATCGGAGTAGTATTTAGAAGGGAGTTGAATAAACACTAGACTCAAATTCTCGATTCTTTGATATAAAGCAGACTGTTAAGTACTGCAGTAAGATATCAATTGATAGTAAGTCAGTAGACAACTAAAAGTAGTGAGGAAGATGTTTAATGGGCTTGTGAGTTTAAGAACTGATGAGTAGATGTTTAAGAAAATGAATGATAAGGTACTGAAAGTAAATGACACGGTATATGTTTCTTGAAGTTTGAAGCACAACACTTCTACATCACCCATTCTTCCTTTGCAAGAAGGTTGCACTAGAAGATTTTGATTTACATTTTACAGCATACCATCTTCTTAGGCATCCACACAGATTTGCCTAAACTCCTAGTAACACAATAATCACACAGATTACAATCTGATTTTCTTTACAACACTCTTACAAAATATAAAACTATGTTATTTTGTAGAGTGTCTTTGAGCAGTAGACTTTAGTAGACTTTGATCTTCAAGATCTCAATAACTCTTGAATACTGCTCTACAAAATTTCTGATGTTTCAATAAGCGTTTAGTGTTTTGCATGAATGAAGTCGATTTAGGAATTCAGAATGTTGAGAGCTTCAGAACTTCTTCATTCTTCTATTCGACGTATTATAGACTTGAGAGTCTAACGACAACTATCCTTCAAATGGAAAGAACCGTCGAAAATCAGCTTCTTGATTTTCATCCGAATTCTTTTTGTCTTCTTTCCATTCTTGTTAATCAATCGCTAGTTCATTCCGACGGGATTGGTGGCGCTGATATGGTAGTGTGACGCCCTTTTGTACTATTTGTCAGAATGAATCTGTTCGTTTTGTCCTTTTACCTTGTACGTCTGCTGACTTCTCCTTGAATGATTGTCTGCTATATAAAAGACAACTGATGTCTTTTTCTATCATCTGCTAGTCACTTATTAGTTACTTAGTCTGCTGGACTAAAGTCAACTAATGTCTTCTTCGTCGTCTGCTGGTATCTCTCAAAGATCTGCACAGTGGACTGAGATACTCTTGTTTCAATAGGCGTTTAATTTCTACACCCGGTAGATGATAACTTCTACTTTGTGTTCCCCGTAGATGATTCTTTTGAGTCTTTGTATGTGATAGATGATATCTCTCGGTCTTTGAGCCCGCTAGATAGTATCTTCTAGTATTGGACCCAGTAGACCTTTGTAGAGTCAAACAACGATCTTTTCATCAGTAAGCTTCTTAGATGCAGTAGATACTTCAAGCACTAGACTTTTGTTGACACCAAAACTTAGAAATATTTTCCCAATAATTTCCCCATTTTTGGTGATGACAAAACTTGGCTGTAGATACTTTAGCTTGAACGTCGATCAACAGATATCTGTTAAGACTTAAACAAATAGCAGTAGAGAGCAGCAATTTATGTGTTAGATATATAAGCAGATTACAAGTAGTAATCAAGCTGAATATTTAAGAAAGAATATCATTTTTTCTATAAAATGAATTCTGCTTACACTTTACAATCCTTACAATATTCCTCTGCTTACAAATCTTTTTAAAGAATGCAAGCCAACTTGAGAAACATAGTCAGTAGATAATTATCCGAACTAGCTAGTTTATGGGTTTTTACAAGGAGGAGAAAAAGTACAGTACAGAGAATTCAAATAAAGAAATCCTAAGAAAAATCCTAAGTTATCTTCAAAACATCCTATGCTCAGAATAGCCTGTCTTCCCCCCTTTTTGTTATCAACACCACATTCATTTTCTTATGAGATTCTAGGTTGGTGAGATACAGAGACACCAAACCCTGAAATTCGTGAACGAACTAGGCAGATGGATGTTAGATAAGTAATTAACCCATGTTGGGTTGAACTAGATAAGTAATTAACTCATGAAGCAGGAATGCAGAAAATTGCAAGAATTTAAGTTTAAATCTATATTTAGGCATGCTTGAAAGTGAGTATATGTGTAACATTTGAAGTGTCATTTATCGCCAAAGTAAGGCAGTTTTAGCTACTGTGGATTGATATGATACATGGACTCGTGTCACTCAACCCTGAATTAGAGTGCAGAAGATAATGATATAACAGTGAACACAATTATTTTATTTAGCATTAATGTAAAGAATTAATAGTTCAGGACAAAAATACTGTAGTATGGATGCTCAAACCAAGATCTAGAGTGGTCAAAGTCTTGTGAAGTGTCAGGAGGCGGTTGTCTTGAGCTTTGTGTCCTCTGCTAGGGTGAAATCCTCCATTGACTTGGTTGTCTTCGTTCAGTAGACTGTCGCCGTTCTTGAGCTGGATCTCTGCTGGGTGGCTCTTGCTGTCTGCTGGATGCTTGGAGCCCTACTCGTCTGACAGTTAGCAAACTGCAACTCAAATCTTCTAATTGAGATGAGAAAGATGCTTACATATTGGACAACTATTCCGAGAACTTCTAATATATGTCATCAATCTTTCCTCCAAGCTCCATGGTTTGGCAGCATGAAGTGATTCATTCAGCTGGCTGAGTTCAATCCTGTTTTGACCAAGGCGGGAGAAGGAGTCTGAAAAGATGTCAACTACAAATTGTTGGAATCTTGTGACCTTCACAGAAAGATGGCGAACATCCTGGTGATGTCCTGAACTTGAGCATCAGTATGTCGCCGTAAATTGTTAATAGCATGACATGCGTCTCTTTCCTCGTGCTTCGGCTTCTGAACTGTGCCAGCAAGATCGGAGATAATCTCTGTCAGATTTTGCAACTGATTACTCACGGAGGGAGGCATATCTTCATCCTAAAAATCTGAAAATTCAAATAAATCATCTGGTTGATCACTAGCAATGGTCTGAGTAGCAGTAGAATCACCAGCTCTATCAGATTCATCATAGATTGATATATCAGATGTAGGGGCAGCAGACACTTCAGCAGGTACAACAGTAGATACATCCATCTCAGTAGACACAACAGGCTCAACAACAGCAACGCTTGTCACAGTAGCAGTAGCAGCAAATGCATCAATTGTAATCGCCGCAGACACCTCAGCAGATACAATACGCTCAGTAGTAGCAAGGGCTAGTACAAAATTTATGGCCAACGCCTCAGCAGGGATCTCCGGGTTCTCAGGTTGTGGAAGGCGAGAAGTTGGTAGAGCAATATATGGGAAGTTAAAAGAAAATTGGTTTAAGGGATCTATCAGTGGGGCTGAAAAGAATGAGGCAATAGTGGGTTCAACAGTGAGTGATTGTGGTTGTGCGGGTTGAGGAGGAGGAGATGGAATGATGGCTAATGCACTTGTAGAGACACTCATGCAGTCAGTGGAGTCATCATCTGCTGAAGAGATATTGACTTGATAAACCACTGACTCAATGCCAGTATCTACGTTTAAGGGGTCAACATCCAGTAGAGATGGATGTTGACTTGTCACAGCAGGGGGTTCGAAAGAGGTAAGGGGTTGGTCTGCAACTCATGGGAATCGATCATACGACCTTGGCTCTGATACCAATTGTAGGATCGAGCACTTACCGCTTTACCAATAACTATAGTTAAGGGTAATGATGCAACTAAATCTTTTCAACCATACACTGACACAAGCGCCATGTGTTAGAGATCACAAAGCATAGGAAATTGTTGAACCCCAACAATCACTCCCCCAATAATTGCACTCTCTGCAGCTCATGAGAATCGAACACGCGGCATTGACTCTGATACCAATTGTAGGATCGAGCGCTTACCTCTTTATAGTTAAGGGTAATGGGCAACAACAATCTTTTCAACCATACACTGGCACAAGCGCCACGTATTCGACCGTTCACATAGCATAGGCAATTGTTGAACCCCAACATTTTCACATTTGTTGGAAAAATGAGTAGCAATTTTTTGTTTAATGAATTAAATTAAGCAACAAAGACTTGATGAAAGTTCAAAAATATTTAATGAATTGAAATTAAGTAAAAAAAATACGAGGAAATGTTGAATGAAAACAAGGAAAACAGTTTTCATAAAGCGCTACCGGACAAGTTGGGAGGCCCCCATAAATGACATCGGGCACCCCCGAATCTACCTAGGCATCATTCAGGTAGACTAGGAGGCGCTCCAACACCCCTATTTATGATTGAGATTTTCCCAGGTAGAACGAGTGGCATTGGGCGCTTCATGAACTTGTTCCATTTAAATTGGCACCCTTTTCGCATACAAGTGTGATTTTTTTGTGAAACAATGCCTCGAAATGGTATATTTTGATTATGTTTCATGGTCTAATATATAAACAATTCTTTCATTTGAATTTAAACATAATTTCTGCAAGGTTAGCAACAAAAATCTGAGATTAAATGGTGCACTAGCATTCATATCCTGATATTGTTTTTCAAAGAGAGTTTGTAATATTTTATGGTTGTTGTGATTGTGATTTATAGTGTTACTATTACAAATCGAAGTTATCGTATCTTATGAGAATATTAACAAATCCGTAAGCACCGTGAGCATGACAAAATCTTCTTAAAAAAAAATGTTCAATACATGTTTCGACTTGATTTTATGTCATCTATCATATTGACATCCCCGTTGTATTATTTGATTGAAGGCGTTTGACAAAAGCGTACCAACAAGTTTAGAAGAATTTTTTACCAACAACATTTATATGAGCTTAATCTAAACTTGTCTTCTGAAGTCTATATATTATTTTTATTCTTGTGTGTGTCATGTATTTGCCATGTGTAGTAATTTGTTGGAGGGGGATAAGTATTAGTTTTATCTAGTATCTATTACCTACTAGATAAGAAATTTATAAGCTAGACAAATTTGGATTGGCTTCTAGCTCATAGGCCCCTTTCTGGTCAACAATATAAAAAAAAATTGTTTATTTCTTTTGAAAAAATAAATGGCTTCTTCTTAATAATAAGATAGTTGAGAATTTTTAAATAATCAAAATGACTTTTGCTTATGTTATCTCTTGTTCTAGGTCATATCACATTTAAAATTTCATTTTATTTATCTGCAACTAGTAAAGATTAAGGAGGTTTATTCATTCCAGATTTTTGTTTATTTTTAATGAATTTTTTAAATGATAAAATTTATGGAGTTTATAAATTGTATTTACTTTTATAAACAACATAGAGTTATAAAAAAAATTCATAAACTCTTGTAGACTTTTTCATAGAAACACAATGGAATTTTATTGTAAGATTTTATATATTTGTAAAGTTTTTCAAAGAATTCCGTAGATTTTGCAACTTACAATTATGTCTTTTCTATTAATTTTATGAAATAACAATTGAAAATGGATAACCTGTTCAACTTAAAATAATTTTTTATCTATTGAAATTTTCTAAATTATATATTTCTCTTCTTATTTTTCCTTTAAAATAATTTTCATGCACAAGAACCAAATCCATCGAAATTTACTGAATTTTTTTAAAAAATGAATATAACTCATTTTGAGTATTTATAAAATCTATCATCAAAATAGTAAAACAACAAATTATATAATAGTTAATTATATATTAGTTTTCAGAATTTGACAGCAGTTCTAGACAACGCAGATGATTTTAAAGTTATCGCCACAATGCTTCAATTACGGAAGCATTTGGTTTCTTGATCCTAAGATGTGTACTAATACTCTTCTAGGTGGGTTAATTGAAGACACAAGAGGATAAATTGATCGTTTTTTCAAAGTTCAATCAAACAAATCGCGTACTCAGACAGACCAACAACGAAGGAGCGATCATATGTACAAAGATGATGAAAGAGATGAAGATATTTTTGACTGAGCATTCCAAATCTTTAGCAACAATGGAGGAGAATTTTTTAAGTTTTATATTTGTGGTTTTAAGATTTGTACCTTAACGATTTTTATAATACTCATTGAAGATCTATTGAATTTTTGAATATATGTAGATTTTTATAAAGTTTTAGAATGTCGAATTTGAGTAATACATGATAATTAAAACTTTATAAAAATCTATTTTGGATATCATTGGACTTTTATGGAGACTTTTAAGGTTTTTAAAAGTCGTTAAAAATATAAAATGAATACACCCATGCTAATATATCTTATAAAGAAAAATTTAGTAATTTACACTATTAAGTAATTTTTACTTATAGTTTCCAATTCCTATTTATTTTTTCCAAAAATATAATTCATTTATTAAATCTAATAACCCAGAGTTTGGATTTCGAAAATCATACCACATCGAATGTGTGTGTATATATATATACATATACTATATTATAACATGTGAGCACCTTAGAATAACCACTTTGATATGATCATTGTGAAATTTCAAAAAAACCCTCTATTTGCTTGAATAATAGTCATGAGACCATGATATAAATAGATAATATCGGAAGATCATTTATTAACTTTCCAACTTAGATCCCAATTTTTCACCAGTTTTTTCATTCCGAAAATATATGCAACATTTTTTCTCTTCCCCATAAAATATCATATTTAAATCAGATATTTCAAAACTAAAAATTTAGTACACATACAATATATAAAATTTAATATTTCATTACACGCGCAACGTGTGCGCGTTTGCCACCTTCGACATCCCCTCCTCCACCCCGGAGTGTCCAATGATATATATTAAATTGAGAGAATCCATTTCAATAAAATATTGAGAAAAGAATTAATAAATATTTTTAAAGCAAAGGTTATGAGTTAAAACACAAATAAACTTGTGTAAATGACACCAACTAAATTCTTTTGATTTTTTAATCTAGGAATATGTCACAAAATAAATAGCAAGAGAACTTGTATGTATCACAGATACAGGCCTGACCCATTTTTAAAAGCTGGGCTACCGACCCAGTAATATATGGGCCGCATTTGACAGAATTGCTAGTGCCAATCATTTAATTGACGTGGCACACCACAAGCTGTGACCAACTTTTCCAAATTCCTTTTTGTTTCGACGGCATACTGCTATAGGTTGTGGGACCCGACTCGGGCACATATTGCTTTAACCCTTATCCGGTACCACATTCTCTAAGAACAATACGCACGAGGGTTTTCAAAACCTTTTCGGAAATAGCGGAAGCGTTTAGTCAAACATTCATTTTTAGTAGCGGAAGCGTTTATACATTCTAATTAGTAACAAAATACATCACAGTACAAACTCCTTAATGGTCCGACACTTAATAAAAGAGAAAATACTATAACACTCCCGGTAAGCCAACATTTTCATTTTCCTAATTTTCCTCTGGTTCTGGCTCCGGTACTCCTGTATCTGGAACTCACAATAAATTACAAGGAAAACAGAGGTTAAGTCTTTGGGGACTTAGTGAGGGAATAACAATGGCTTTATATATGTCATGTAACAAAGATCTTGCAGTCAAGTAATTGTCAATAATGAACAGTGATGATTTAGGATTTCAGAGTAAATATCGTGGGCTAAAGAGGTGGCTCCCACCGGACAGTTCGGTGTAGCACTTTTCCCCACATATTCAGATAGGATCTGTACATTCAGTCATTTATGAGCCAAGTGAACCATTCTCCGGACCGTAAAACGGTGCGCGTTGTTCAGATGAACCATATACCCGGACTGTCATCCGTTGTTCATTGGACTCACTTTCCGGGCCGAAGCCGCGTTGTCCAGTGGATAAATATCCAGGGCTCCATTCATTCAGTCATTCAGTTAAATGATTCGTTCAATCAAAGGAATCGATTAGTAATCGATAACATTCAAGATAAATAAACATGCAGATCAAGATGACCAATGGGACGAGATAATGTACAATATGATGACAATATATAAAGGTGAGATAATGAATAACAAGATATTGTAAATTCCAGGCCAAATGCCAAAAGGGCTATATAACAAGAATTCGGTAGTACACCTCACCTCACTATTTGATGTCTTACTGGATTGGCTCGATTTTGAACCCAGATGTCAAATAAAGTCCTATAAACATAATATAAGTAATTTGGTGTTTAGAAACCCAGATATGTTGTTGAATCTTCTGCAAATCATTTTTTGTACAAAACTTGTCCGGGTAATTTCTAAATAAGACTTTAAAAATTCATTAAAAATCAAGTGTAAGTCGAAACTTCACGAAACTTTCCATAAATGCCTAAAATCAGTCCAGCAACGTTCGCCGACCGGAAATTTGTCAAACTTGTCGGCGCGTGCGTTACACGCGCCACCGTGCCGGCGCGTGGCCGTGCTCCGGCCGCCACGCGCGGCTGAAATTTTTACAGTATGATCGCCTCGGTTCGATCTACAACTTTTGTTCAGAAACCATTTTGAAATTCCAAACCGATTTTGCCCAGAATTCTATTTTTTGAAATGTTTAACGAGGTGTTTTGGTCGCCAGAAATCCGTTCGTACAGCGGCAGTTTGGGAGATCGGCCGACATACCCATACACACTTTAACACATTTTGAACAACTTTCATTTTATACACAAGATCAAAATCGGTTTTAAAATAGAAGAAATGAAGGCATGAACACGCTACCTCAAAATAGATTTCTGGGTTGCATTTCTGCAAATGTTCTTCACGGGTTTTCGATTTTTCTGGGTGATTTGGCTTTGATTTTGTTACACCTCTCAAACTAAATGTTTTCTGTGTGTATAAGGATGATTGTGTGAAATTTTCGGATTTTTTGGAGGAGGTTTGGTATTTTCCTCATAATTTTCTTATTTCCACCATATTTTCTACCTATTTCCTACACACTCTCTCTCAAACTTGCTCTTGAATTGTGTCTTCAATCTGATGAAATGGGGGGGTATTTATAGGGGTTTTGTGCATGTGTTAGGGTGTTGAAGGGTGGACAAGTGTTGGGGTAAGTTGCCACATATTAAGTTTTTAAATTAATTCAAAATGATTAGTTTTTTTTTTATTATTATTTAGAATTATATTATTGTTATTATTATTTCTTTGATTTAAATATATATTTGAATTTAGTGTGATAAATGGTATTTTTGATGCCTAGTGAATTTTGTTTCAATATTTTACCATTATTATGGATTTATTTTTGATAGCTTCAACTTATTTTGTCTAATTTTGTAATTAATATTTTTGGGGTGTTACATAGGTTTTTTTTTTTAATAATGTTTCAAATAACTTAAATTATTGGAAAGCCTATAATCATATTTTAAGAATGGAAACATATAGAAAGGAAATACTTTTTGGAATATAGATCTTTTTACTTATTGTATCACATCCTTACTCTTGTAATATTCTAACTTTAAACGAAATACGGAAAGATACGTTTAAGCTAAACCATATGTTATATCTGATCTATATCTCATGACAACACTATTATGCAACTAAGCACTACCATCTAAACCTGACATTCTATTTCACCAAAACGAACGGTGTCACTTAAGCTAGGAGTTCTAGGCGGCCCCATTCATATTTTATTGATCGACTAATGGATTGCGCACTGTGTGAGCTACACCCGACAGAACATCAACTCGTACTCCACTATAATTATATACAAAACCACCAACTTGTCCTTTCAATAATCAGTTTAAGCTGGCCCCGCTCACTACTAGTTTCTTGTTGCTGACATTGGGTGGGATCAATGTGGTCTGTTGATCAAATCTTAACAGCAAGCAAGCGTCAGAAAATTAGTTGAAACATGTTTATAACACAAATGGTCCATCGTTCTTATCCTTATTTATTGGTTACACATGTTGCGTACACACACATGGCCTGGCCCTTTCATCTATTAGTTTTCTTATGGCATCTTAAACTTTATCGACATAATTGTATGCACACGCAGAACACATTGCTTTTTGTGATTCCACAGAAGCTTAAAAACTAAAAGTTTTTTGGAGTTTAGAGTACTATACATAGTACAGAAAACAAACAAGTATATACATAAGAAAATATAAAATGGAAGGGATGACAGCCTCTGCCGGTCCCTTCTTCCTCCATTACTGCACCACGAATACGCATTACATTAATGGTCGTTACATATATCTTATTTTCACTTCCATATTCACCGTTTTGATAATACGACTTCTAAGCACAACATTTTACTCCAAGATAATCTTAGATAATATAGATGCATGGATTGTTGAATTGTAACATAAATATAGAACCAAAGTGAGTTGAGAACGACCATCGTTCCTAACGGTGTAGTGACATAAACATCTCCCAATAGGAGAGAGACGTATGTTAAATCCACGTAAAAAACAAAAACCACACCCCTCGTTGTAAAGTGAGTTGTGAATGAATAAGCAAAACATGCAAAGTAGTGTAAGTTTCCGTTGGTTGGAAATTATATCACATAAGTGGTTACAAATTGCAGATAGAACTAAATTCAATTACCATGTGAAGGGAAAATAAGGTCTCAGATTCCAAGATAGAATATACAAAATACTTCCCCCACAGCAAGAATTTTAAAATTTTCCAAGCTAGCTTTTTCTTCCAATGCCAATTCCAGGATCCAACCATCTCTGCTAGTTTGCAATTCAATTCAACTTTCTTTCACCTCGAAATATTGTATTTCTGGGAGTAACCGAGCTGCTCGATCTCCCAACTCAATTTCGAAGCAACCCTTTCATGCCGAGGTACATATTCCTACAAATCACAAGATTTAAGCAATCAGGGGCCTCAACTTCTAGATTGATACAATTCATCTCTTAGTGTATTTTTGAGGTTCCTTGCTTCGAGAATTTACTAAAAGATGGCATATTTACCTCCAGTTTCTTGACAAGTTCCTTTGATGTTGATGCAGATATGATAATGTGACGAGCATTTGGACTAATGAAGCCTTCCTCTACGGCTTTGTCAATAAACGACAACAGGGAATTATAGTATCCATCCACATTCAGTAATCCAACCTGCAAAATATATGATCATGATAACTTAAAAACACTCCCCTTCTCCATTTTAGGATCAACAGGTTCCTTAAGTTTTTCTTGAAATACCGGCTTATCATGAATTCCAAGTTGAGCCCAAGTTATCACTTCGAGTAATTCCTCCAAAGTTCCATAACCACCTGCAGTATTTCAGGTTAACCAGATTCAAATCTCGAACTTTGCTCGATTCGTATAACAATAAATGTCACATTGTTGATGCTTAAAGATTAAGAGAAGTATCTCTCTTTAAACTTTATTGACTTGTGCCCTTGTTTGCACCAGCCTATACATATAGTGGAAGACATAATCATAAAGTAAAGCATTTTAGCAATGATTTCTCTCAAGGTAACATGATAGAATAAATCAGCATGCTCAGTACTCTCTGATTGGTCGACTGAATATGGTCTTAGAATGTAATAAACCATTTAACAGACTCAAAACATTGAAAGGATGATCATTCTTGGAAGAGGTGAGCATGGGCTCTGTCAAGTCAAACTTCAAAGTAACAGGGATCGGACCCATTCGGAGGAAACCAGGGATGACATCTATGTTCAAATTTATTCTGCAAGTTTCCTAAAACACATTAAGTCACTCCAATTGTCGTGTCTATTGCCAACTTTCAAATTTTCGGTGATTGTTTTGAAAAATACATTAAGTTGCTCAACTTCGACTAATATAATGTATCTGCCCCGAAAGTCACTACTTTTGAAATCACTAGATTTACCAGCATTACAAGTTTCACCCCCCTTACCCAAGGTTCGTTCTTTTTGGGCATAACACCAACCTGGTAAGGCAATAAAAGCATCTGAATGCCTAGCCATCTCAGCTTTCCTTTGGTGCATATCAGCAACTGCCTTCACTTCCCCTACTGTTTCGCCAGTTAACTACAAAAAAGTTACCCAATCCCATTAACCCAAAGTGTTGAATAAATCCAAACCAATAAAGTTTAATTGCATTTATGTGCTGTGCACTTTTGCAATAAAAAAATGGACTAATCCAAGAATCTTGAAAGTCAGCAACACCAGATCAAGTGGTAGATTTACTACAAGATAAAAACATATACGTACGCTTGAATAACTTTTAAAATCACATAAAAGGCCAATATAGAAGAATACAAGAACACAGCAGAGCGAATAAGGGGTTGGGGTGAAACAGGAAAAAAAAAAAAAGGAAAAATCTTGGAGAACACTTGAGTCCAAAAATGAATAAAATGTAGTGAAAAACACCAGCCACCTAAGTACTATACTGTGGATAAGGTTGTAAAGGACCAAACAAGACACGAGGATTTTAATTTCTCCATGTTGTCAGGATCAAGGAGAACATCAAATTGATCACATTTTTTAAAAGATTAGAAAATACATAAAATCAGTAAAAAGCTTGTAAAATTAATAATAAGAATTGGGAATCAAGAATCTACTGCAGCTAGAGTCATCATAAGAAAAAGGCAAAGAAATTTATAAATTCTTTGGTGGGATTTTTAGTTTAATTTACATAAATTAATAAAAGAAAAGGCATAAGGGCTAAGACTTTTTAAACCATAGCAGACAATAACATACCTCTCTAGGCATGAGAGTCTTGGGAATCACCCTGCATAGGGAGACAATAACATGACAAATATCAGTTTTGGTGAATAATTAATTAAACAAAACCACACATAATAACAAGTCAATCTCAATTAATAATCTTGAAAAAAGTAAAAATACCACTTTTTTGTGTGTCCTATTACACCCTTTTTTAGGCCAAGATTCAATGTGTGTAGAATTGGAAATTCGAAGACAAGAACCTCACCCAATTACATGCCTACCGCCATTATGAACAGCTTGTGAAACCAACCCCATTAAGCCAATGCTACCTCCTCCATATACCAAATCGATGTTCCTAGAAACCTTAGAAAACACGCAAATATATTAATATTAACGTTCCCAAAAAACTCCAGGAAAAAAAATTCGAAAACAAGGTCGAAAAATTTATTTTACTATAGTCATTATTAATATGATTAGCATACTGTGTATGTGGGAGTACTTTTTGAGTTACACTAAAATGTTATATTACTACCCATTTGAGGAAAATAAAAGGTGAACTTCACTGCTAAATTTTAAGGGACGCCATTGATGAATTGACCGGATGTACGTGAAGTTGAAATTAAACAGGAAACCTACTTGAAACTAATATGGGATTTTTGCTATTTAAATTCTTGTTTGCTATTTAAATTCTTGAGGGAATAACAGAAAGACAGAGCCCTTTTTTAGTAACAGAAATGAAGATTCCACATGTTTTGGCACACTACGTGCATGAGAGAATATGGAGTAAAAATAATATTTTAAAAACCAACGGTGTAAGCAATGAATTTAAAAATCCCAAATGCAAAAAAAAAAAAAACATGAATTTTGAAGGAACAAAACAGAGATTAAATGAAGAAACTCTTGAAGCGATTTCCTGTCAAGTTACAAAAATAACCATGAAAGATGCAAAGTTTAGATTCGAAGATTTTTAGGCCAATAACTTCTCCACAGCCCATTACAGAACAAAGCAAACTTTTACAGCATACCCACAGAACAAAATACAAAAATATATGAAAGAATATAACAAGAATAAAAAAAAAAAAAAGCAAACTTTTTTCAATGGGAAAGAGAGCGAAGAAGATACGTATAATACCAAAAGTTTTCCCAGGTCTACTGCAGATTCCTGATAGCTAGTCTTCTTTCCTTGGCTACTCCCACAAAACACACAAATCCTCTTGAATTTTGATGACGGTTTCCCTTCGCTTTCTCTCTCCATTTCCTTTCTCTGCGATTTCTCTCTTCGTGTTTTTGTGTTCTTATCCCCTATTATGTGGAACAATAGAGTAAAAGCTGAATCTTGCTACTAATAATTGTATCCCTTGTAAACATTCACACGCATCAGTGGTGACTGTGGTCTTATGTGGGCAGTAATGAAATAAAGCTCGTATATAAAAAAAACAATTTATAATGTTTGATTTCTTTATTTGCTTGATAATATTATTTTCTTGAAAAACATTTTTTTTGACATATTTTTTTTTTATCCAAATACACCCATAACGCACAAAAACGCCATAATCTAATGTTTAATTTCATATAAGATAAATATCATTTGGGAAATATATATTTCAAAGAGAATGATACAATGTATAAGTGTGTAAAAGATAACTTGTGTTATGGAAGAAAACAAGTATCAAGTGCAATCCTTGTGTTTGACAACTCTTTGCTAACTTAACTACTTTAAAATACATTAGCTGTGTGTTTTGGATCGAATATTCAAAGCTCATCTATCTTATTTTTGCTTAAAGTTGAAAAAATTATTTTTAGTAAATGCATTGAGTGTGTGCTATTAAAATAAAAAAAACAGCTTCATAAACTTCAATTGTTTACAAAATTACCATCACATAAGCTAAAGCACTCAGAAACATCTCATTAATTGTTCATCTGCTTATGATTTTACATGTTTTTATTAGAGACGCAATAACAAAAACAAGTAAATCAAATACTCCAAAAAATTAATTTATATATTTATATATATATATATAACATTGCCTATATTTTTCATATTAAAAAAATTGAGCATATTAACTATCATATCAAACTTGATTTTAAATAATGAATTTTAATTTTGTAGATATTAAATTTTATATTGAGACATATGTGTTCTACTTTGATCATACATTTCATAAATTTGCAAAGTTATGACTAATTCTCATGAAACTCATATATTCCCCATTAATACTTCTATTCAGAATATAGATTAGGTGTTCACACGTGGATAAACAACACTTGTCTGCGAGACTGGCACGTGTGGACCACTTCATTTAATGACTTTTTTTTAATATAATTTTTTAAAACTTCCATTAAGTTAATGTACATTTTAATAATTTTTAAATTATTTGCGTATAGAAAGTGGTATTTGACGAAATTAAAAAAATCTTACAAATTTTAGAGCTTCTAAGGGTTTTTAAAGCCAATAAATTATATATAGTAAATGATACTATATATTTTGGTCTCTAGTATTTTTTTATAAAAAAATACTAACAACTAATAAACATTGCACAAAATAATTTTCTTTTACGGTAAAATAATCATGCCATTTGAGGGATAGTGCTTTGGGGGCATCTCATCTCTCGATATGGCGAGATGAAGTGATCCAAAGACAGTGTTTTTAGAGACAATATCAATATAACCATGTTTGAGATACCAATGAAAGATAGGAGTGAAAAGTGCATGTTTGATGCATATTATTCTCACTCTCTCAAGATTTTGAGATATAGAAAGTCCCACGGAGATCGATTGCAACGTGAAAACGACACATCAATAAACTTTTTCTTACATAATTAATTCTCTGAGGATTTTGTAATTCAATTTGGGTTTGGTGATCGACTGTAGTAATGCAAAACTTTTTGATGTGCTAATGATGTTAATATTAATAAATTGGATTCTATAATTTTGATTAAATAATTTAAAAGTGCTTAAACTATTAAATGATTATACATTTACCAATGTCTGTTGGTCCGAACTCCGAACAATAAAAAATATTAATCTTGAACTTTTAGAAAATATAAACATTATATTTGATATCATAGGGTAAATCAGTTTCTTCGGAAAAAATCTCATGTAAGCGTCGAACACAAATTGCCCGAAGAACATCGATACATGCTCGGCATACTGGTCAAAGGGTAGCGGAAGATCCGGACATAACTAACAAATCAACCGACGGAAAACAAACATGTAATAATGGAACATGGATTTCTCAAACACGTTTTGATCCAATAATGCCACGATCTGAGGAGATCGTGTTCCGGATTTATCGCGTGCCAACCATTGGGATCAACACTAACAATGAACACCGATAGTCTCATTGCAGGGGGTCGAACTTTCTAGGCAAAAAAAGACTCCGAAGAGAGCGTATTGTAGTCTGTTCAGTCTTTCATTCTTATGCTATTTTTGAAAGTTCTTATTTTGTGTCTAAGTCCTGTAAATCAAAATAAATTTATAGTGAAGATTTATATTGCACTAGGTCCCGTGGTTTTCCTTCGATTTGGAGGTTTTCCACATAAAATTGTGGTGTCTTTCATTTATTTTTTGCAGCACCTAATTTTACCAATACGAAAAATATCAAATAACATGATTGGCGTCGTCTATGAAAAAATCAAGCTAAGACGTTGAAGAAGAAGAATTTTGCATTGATTAAGGAAGGAGAGACATGGCCAGAAATAAGGGTCGCAGACAAAGTTCAAGGGGATATATCCGAAATCCCACTCATATTCATCCCCGTTACGTGAAGAAGAGGAAGATGATGTGAAATAATCCCAAAGATTTCATCAAGCTAATCCAAAAGCATTTCCTACTATGGTAATGCCAATGTAACAATTGGCTGAGGTTATTGCAAAACATGTAGGGGAGGTCATGAAGCAATTTATGACCCCGCCCAGCGAGGAAGAACAAGTAAAGAAGAAGATATGGCTTCTTCAAAAGAACAGGAAGATGAGACTAAGGAGGTTAATGACCTTTCCAGGTAAATATGATAAGAAAAATAAAACTCTGCATCATCATATGGAGGATCTAAAAGATGAGTTGCAACAGATGTGCAACAAGATAGAGATGCGCATCTACTCAGTATGGAGGAGCACATCATTTGCTCTTGAGGTTATCGATGATCCCTTGCCATCCAACTTCCTAACCTTAAAGGTGGGAAATTATGATGGCAGCACCGATCCTGAGGAGTACCTATCGCGATTTGAGAATGCTTCACTCTTTCACCAATCTACAAATGTGGTGAAGTGTGGGGGTTTTTCTGACTACCCTAGCAGGACCGCTCAGTCTTGTTTCAATCAATTGCCACCAGGGATCATAGATACATTCCCGAAGTTCAGCTCGTTGTTCTTATATCAATTCGCCGAGCAGCTGAAGTTGCAAGAGAATATCCCTCAGCCTGTTCGGGCTTAAACAAATGAAAAAAAAGTCTCTTCGGACTTCCTGAAAAGGTTCAATCAAGCATGCCTCGATGTTTCTCACATCACATCGGAGATACTCATCATCGCATTTACTCAAAGGCTACGAGAAGGAGACCAGTTCAGATCACTAACCAAAAAACCACCATCTGATTACGACGAGTGTGAAGACCCGAATTTTGGTCAAACAAATTACGTGATACCGAGATAACATTGAAAAGTAAATAAAAGTAATAGATTTGCATTATGGTTGGATTGAATTGTATTACTCAATCTTGTGGACTTTAAATCACTTATTTAAGCAAATAGCTTAGTAGTTAATTTATTAGAGTTTGTGTAGGAAGATAATACCAAGGTTTTATGATTTTAGCTTGTAGACTTTAAATAATTCTAAGTTTGTAGATAATTAAGAAATCATTGAAAAATAATAATGATAATAATAACCAATCTTAAATCTTGCAATGAATGGATAAAAGTTATGGACTATATTTCCTAAAGTAATCCTACATAAAAAGACACCCAATGAGGCTCTATTTCACCTACTAGGATTTTTTAAAAGTACATAATTAAACCATTCAATGACTTGCCAAAATCTTATCATTAGTCATTCAATGTCATTTAAGTGCTTAACCCAAACCTTGCCACCATTCAATCCCATTCAACCACCATTCAATCTCATTCAATCCATATAATGATATTAATGGTTTGCTTAAATCATGACATTAGATGCCAAAGTTGTGTAATTGTGTTTGCTCAAATTATGAAAGGTGATGACCATTCATTAACCCATTCAATTACATCAATAATATCTCAATTATCATAATGTCATCCAATTATTATTTACCTACAATTTTGTCAATAAAAAAGGCTAAAGAAATGGATCTACAATTAATTTTCCTACAATAAAAACACACATCATTCCATACCAAGAAAATACTAACCAAGCAAGGCACCATTTTGTTTTTAAAATACACATACATATACATACACTTTATGACCTACCTTAATCCTTGTAATTGAAAGACAAAAGTTATGGGATTGACAGCCCTACACTAACCTACATAAAACCACCACATGCCTTAAACAAAGGAAGGAGAAAACTCTACTCTATCATCATCATCATCTTTTCAAGAGCCACACACATTACACACACTGTTTTCGAAAATGCAAGGAAGAAAGGAAATGATTTTCATCATTTCTCAACACGGATCTCTTTAGAACAGCTTCGGTTATTCAACATGTAAGTGGGTTTTTGCTTACAATTACCATTTTGTTTTTCAAAACTATATATATGTTTAAACTTTCGATTGAACATTCAAATATGAAGAATATGTTTTATATCTAACAAGTATGTGACATGATTATGAATGAAAGGACATTGCGGAGCCATCTTTTGAAGCAAATAAGTCGTTATGTGAATATGTGGAAGATATATGTTTATGTAGTAAGAAATGTGTTTATGTGCCAAGATCTATGTGATTTGATAAATAATTATTTAAAGGATTTTTGCTATGAATATATATATATTTTTATCATGTTCAATCGGCCCCTACTTGCTGGGTGTTTTTCCCAAACACTCACCCCCCTTACCTCCCCTCCCAGACAAAGGCGAAAAGAAGAGATCAAGGAAGAAGAACAAGAATAATTTTGGAGATAATGATTCCCGAAGAACCTTCAAGAAAATTTATTAGTTTTATTTACGCTTCCGCATATTTGATTTAATTCCAAGACAATTGTATTATGTAAATTGTAATGACAATTTATTGATTTTGGAATAAATAGACTGGTTATCATAGATATGTACACGAGGCTTGTTGTATTTGAATTTCATATTTGGATTCAACGCCGGTGTCACGCGCTCCGGTCACGGGGTGTGGACATTTTAGTGGTATCAGAGCAAAATCAGGTTCCATGATCCCGCTGGGAAAAGATTTTTGGTTGATATAAATCAACCGAATTATAAATCCCGGATCTAATAGACAACTGATTAAATCGAAAATCGGTTGGAAATCCAAAAATCTGAAGATGGAATTTATTTATAAAAAAATAAATCGGATTTTCCTTCGCCAACACCGCCGCGTCCGCCGCTGCCGTTCGTCGGAAATTCGACCCATCACCATGACCGCCTTTAGCAGACAGGGAAAAAGCCCTCTCTCAATTGCATTAACCGTTCCCTGATCGATGAACAATTGCAAATCCAAATCTCGAACTCAAGAACCCTAAATTGTTCGAAAATTTAGCCATTTATTTTCCCACCCATTCTAATGTGATTTCCAAATTAAATCTAGGTTTTGTTCCTTGAAGTATTTAGAACCAAAGCCCTCTAACCAATTGGATTAACAAATTAAGGAAAGTAAGTAATTTCGGATCTAAAATTTTACACATATGAACCCTAATTGTAAAGTGCTAAAATTTCGAAAATCAAATTACCCATGAATTTGAACACCAAATTCAAATCAAATCCGTGTGTATGATCTTCTATACATGATTAACAAAACCCCTCAATCATGATTAACTCACAATCAAAGGAAAGTGCTTAATTTTTGATCGAAATTTCGACCCCAATAAGGACCCCTAGCCGAAATTGTAAACCTTAAATTCTCTCAAATCCGAACATAAAAATCAAATTAAATTCAAAGGATTACCATTCAGGGTATGAGTAATAAAAGCCCTATGAAAAATTTGAGTGAAAAAACAAGGGAAGGTTTCTGATTTTGAGCCGCAATTCAAGCCCCAAGAACCCTAAAATGTTGAAAATCCCAAATTCATTTTTCCATCAATCCGAAAATAGAATTTGAATTAGTTCCGGGTAAATGTTTCACATGACATATATATCAAAAGCGCTCTGTAAAATTCAAATAAACAACAAGGGAAGGCCTCCGATTTTGAGCCTAAATCACGCTCAAGAACCCTATTTTTTGTGAAATTTCAGCATTCAATTTGACAGACAATTCGAACACAAAAAATCCAATCAATTTTGGGATATTGCTTGAAATCATGCCAGTAATAAAAGCCCTATGTTCATAACGGCTCCCAAACGAAGCAAAGGCGTCAATTGAGGACCACGATTTACGTCCCAAGAACCCTAAATTTTCGAAAGCTTCCATTCGATATCTCCTCAATCCGAACACCAATCTCAAATTAATTCTGGGTTTATGATCCTTATATCATGTCGAACAAAAGCCCTATATCCAATCGAAATCACAAACAAGGAAAGATACTCAATTTCGGATCGAGATTCTCGCCAAAGAACCCTAAAATTGCGAAAATTTCGGACCTTGATTTCTCCCAACTCTGAATGCTTTTTTTAAATTAAATCTGGGTTATGAACCCTCATAACATGTATATTAATAGCCCCTTAACAATTTCGAAATTCCAAACCTCGAGTGATCGAATTCTTGAAGCCCTAATCCGCGCCTATTAAACCCTGAATATCCCAAAATTCTTGCCCTCGATTTTTTCAACCACCGAAGCAGATTATTTCAATCCGAATTGTGTTATTTATCCTCACATCATTTCCAAGAAAAATCGTTTGTCAATTTCGAAATTCAGCAACCGAAAAGTAACCAATTGAGGATCGAATTCTTCTCCTCAAAGAACTCTAACCACGCAATCTCATCTTTCGATTCCACATCCACCGTAGCATATTTTTCAATACGACGTAGGCTACGATGACTCACGCTCAAACCAGTTCGATCCAAAATAAGGAGAATGATATAACCGAATTTAAAATATTCCAAGACAAGGAGATGCAAGACAAGATCGAGTTGTTGGAGATAATCAATCACTTCCATTACAAGGCCCATAGGATGACCTACCACCATCATCGTGCCAAAGAGCGACTTGCAAAAGCAATCGAGGACAACAAAACACTTATGAAAGTCCACATTAATAAGTGCCAACAGTTGGAACGCTTCGAGCAGGAGTTCAATGAGCATCGGGAGAACATGTGGACTCAAATTCAAGCCCGCGTAAATGAGAGGAATGAATTGGCATAGGAAGTTGCCTACAAGCAGTCTATGATAGATTTCCTGATGGAAGATGAAGATCATATGACACTGGAAGATGTTGAAGGGGATTTAGGAGACGGATAAACAATAGACTAGTTTTTCTAGTATGTAATATCTTGAGGATAATAAAGAATATATCTTGGGTATCATAGTGATGATTTTCTTTGTTTAGGATTTCGTGGTGAACCTCTCAGTTTAATTAATAAAATTTAATTTACTCTTCGAGTGTATCTGGAATTGTGTTATTCCATGGTTACGCTCCTACGCAACAACGTTAAACCTTCATTCCAAGTGGAAACTCGGAACTCTATTTGCTCACTTTTCTAAAGTAAAGATACATCATTCTTTGTTTTCGAAATCATTTAGTATGCTGTAAAGATTCACACGAATATGGAAAGTATGTGTGTGGTTTGAATTCTAAAAAGTTTTAGTATGATTTAAACTGAAAAATTAAGACATATGCGTATGTGAAAGTACGAACTTGGCGGAGCAAAGTGCTACGTGTGTAGGAGCCACCACTTGAATCGGAGGAGAAAAGTGCCACGCTGTGTGGGAGCCACCTCTTGAACCGACGGGGCAAAGTGCTACACATAAGGGGGCCACCTCTTGAATCCAATGAGCAAAGTGCTATGCGCACGGGAGCCACCTCTTGAATCCAATAAGTTGTCATGCGATTAAGTGTAAAATATGTTTATGTGAAAGTAAGGACTTGTCAGAGCAAAGTGCTACGTGTGTAGGAGTCACCACTTGATTCGGCGGGGCAAAGTGCTACATGATGTAGGCGTGCCACATGCATGGGAGCCACCTCTTGATCCTTAAGAGCAAAGTGCTATGCACACGGGAGCCACCTCTTGAATCCAATAAGTTGTCATATGTTTATGTAAGTAAGGACTTGGCGAAGCAAAGTGCTACGTGTGTAGGAGTCACCACTTGATTCGGCGGGGCAAAGTGCTACATGATGTGGGCTGTGCCACATGCATGTGAGCCACCTCTTGATCCTTAAGAGCAAAGTGCTATGCACGCGTGAGCCACATCTTGAATCCAATAAGTTGTAATATGTTTATGTGAAAGTAAAGACTTGGCAGAGCAAAGTGCCACGTTATGTGGGAGCCACCTCTTGAACCTACGGGGCAAAGTGCTACACAAATAAGTTGCCATGTGATTATTCATAAGACGTGTTTATGTAAAAGTAAGAACTTGGCGGAGCAAAGTGAGACATGTGTAGGAGCCACTACTTGAATCGGAGGAGCAAAGTGCCACGGTATGTGAGAGCCACCTCTTGAAGCGAGGGGGCAAAGTGCTACACATAACGGGGGCCACCTCTTGAATCCAATGAGCAAAGTGCTATGCGCATGGGAGCCACCTCTTGAATCCAATAAGTCGTCGTGAGATTTTGTGTAAATGTACAAGTAAAAGGCTCTGCGGGCAAAGTGCTACGTGTGTAGGAGCCACCACTTGAATCGGAGGAGCAAAGTGCCACGTTACGTGGGAACCACCTCTTGAATCGACAGGGCAAAGTGATACACATAACGGGGGGCCACCTCTTGAATCCAATGAGCAAAGTGCTATGCGCATTGGATCCACCTCTTGAACCCAAAGAAGCCACTATATGATATGTGCTAAGTGTTTATGTGATGTGTTTCCGAAATCGACCCGAGTTTCGATGACGAAATTTTCAATAAGGAGGGGGATGTAAAGACCCAGAATTTTGGTCAAACAAATTACGTGATACAGAGATAACATTGAAAAGTAAATAAAAGTAATAGATTTGCATTATGGTTGGATTGAATTGTATTACTCAATCTTGTGGACTTTAAATCACTTATTTAAGCAAATAGCTTAGTAGTTAATTTATTAGAGTTTGTCTAGGAGATAATACCAATGTTTATGATTTTAGCTTGTAGACTTTAAATAATTCTAAGTTTGTAGATAATTAAGAAATCATTGAAAAATATTAATGATAATAATAACCAATCTTAAATCTTGCAATGAATGGATAAAAGTTATGTACTATAATTCCTACACTAATCCTACATAAAAAAGACACCCAATGAGGCTCCATTTCATCTACTAGGATTTTTAAAAGTACATAATTAAACCATTCAATGGACTTGCCCAATTCTTATCATTAGCCATTCAATGTACATTTAAGTGCTTAACCCAAACCTTGCCACCATTCAATCACATTCAACCACCATTCAATCTCATTTAATCTCCATATAATGATATTAATGGTTTGCTTAAATCATGTCCATTAGATGCCAAAGTTTTGTAATTGTGTTTGCTCAAATTATGAAAGGTGATGACCATTCATTAACCCATTCAATTACATCAATAATATCTCAATTATCATAATGTCATCCAATTATTATTTACCTACAATCTTGTCAATAAAAAAGGCTAAAGAAATGGATCTACAATTAATTTCCCTACAATAAAAACACACATCATTCCATACCAAGAAAATACTAACCAAGCAAGGCACCATTTTGTTTTTAAAATACACACACATATACATACACTTTATGACCTACCTTAATCCTTGTAATTGAAAGACAAAAGTTATGGGATTGACAGCCCTACACTAACCTATATAAAACCACCACATGCCTTAAACAAAGGAAGGAGAAAACTCTACTCTATCATCATCATCATCTTTTCAAGAGCCACACACATTACACACACTGTTTTCGAAAATGCAAGGAAGAAAGGAAATGATTTTCATCATTTCTCAACACGGATCTCTTTAGCACGCTTCGGTTATTCAACATGTAAGTGGGTTTTTGCTACAATTACCATTTTGTTTTTCAAAACTATATATATGTTTAAACTTTCGATTGAACATCAAATATGAAGAATATGTTTTATATCTAACAAGTATGTGACATGATTATGAATGAAAGGACTACTTTGCGGAGCCATCTTTTGAAGCAAATAAGTCGTTATGTGAATATGTGGAAGTTATATGTTTATGTGTAAGAAATGTGTTTATGTGCCAAGATCTATGTGATTTGATAAATAAATATTTAAAGGATTTTTACTATGAATATATATATATATATTTATCATGTTCAATCGGGCCCCTACTTGCTGTGTGTTTTTCCCAAACACTCACCCCCTTACCTCCCCTCCCAGACAAAGGCGAAAAGAAGAGATCAAGGAAGAAGAACAAGAACAATTTTGGAGATAATGATTCCAGAAGAACCTTCAAGAAAATTTATTAGTTTTATTTACGCTTCCGCATATTTGATTTAATCCGAGACAATTGTATTTTGTAAATTGTAATGACAATTTATTGATTTTGGAATAAATAGATTGGTTTTATCATAGATTTGTACACGAGGCTTGTTGTATTTGAATTTCATATTTGGATTCAACGCCGGTGTCACGTGCTCCGGTCACGGGGTGTGACAACGAGTTGCTGGGAAGAGCTTCTAAGAATATCAACTTAGAAGAAGCCCAGAATATAAAACAAAGAAAATATGTAAAACCTTGAATGAGCCAAATCGGAGGGATAACACCTGGAACAACCAAGAAGGAGTTTCGAGAAATACCTCCCGATGAGACCTCCCTGAGAGGTGGTCATGAATCAAAGAGGGCCGAAGAGAGGTCGAGGAGAACATTTCGAAGGAGGACAGTACGAGGAGGATATTTTCGAGGAAGAGAAGTAAACAGATCTTGGGGAAGGCAATAACCCAATGATGGACCAATTTTCAATAATCCCCCCCTCCCCGCCCCCCCTTTGAATAATGCAAATCTTGGAAGGGGAGCGCCCAAGCCGGTACCATGGGCGAACTAGGGAAAGGCAAGAATAAAATGACGTCCAAGCAGTAGGCAAACTCACCCCAGTTAACATTCCAAACTTAGAGACCATACGTATGATCTCTGGGGACTGGCAGTAGGAGATTCTAACTGAGCAAGAAAGAAATATGCTCGGAAAATTACAGGTTATGTCATTCACACCGGAGAACACCCCAACATGTCGTCCATTGCCTTTGGATCGGAGGATCTACATGTGGTGCAATTTCCCCATGATGATGCACTATTTCTATCAGCCACAATAGCTAATTATAACGTACAGAGAATGTTTATTGATACTGGAAGTTCGACCGACGTGCTTTTCTTAAACACGTTGGCCCAAATGGAGCTGAGGAGCATGCCCATGCAAAGGGTAAATATTTATTTGCATGGATTTGTTGGAGAAGTCGTAAATTCGGTGTGGCAAGTTTCATTGCCAGTCATGATGGGAGAAGAACCGAGGACGAAGACAAAGATGATTAATTTTCTGGTGGTGGATGCCCTTTCCTCATATAACATAATTTTGGGCCGACCATCCCTGAGTGCATTTCAAGCAGTGTCGTCCACTTATCATTTGACAATGAAATTCCTGTGGGTCAGGAGGTCGGACAAGTTCGAGGAAATCAGAGTTCCTCGAGGAAGTGTATGTTCACGAGCTGAAGCTTGAAAAGTTAAAAAAGAAGGCAGGAATGGGAAAACGCAACCCCCTCAAAGTTGGTCTAGATAGGAAGGAAAATAACCCTCGGGGGTAAATGGAGGCATGATCCCGAAGAGGGGGTAATGATGTAAGTACTTTCAGGGATCTCCCATTTCTCTCGGATGCGGAAGAGCTGTTGACTGGTACGAATCCCCTACTCAAGATTTCGTACCAAGGAACATCGGGCGCAACCAACTTCTTTTCTACACCATCTTGTTCTTTCTCCCGTCGAATAGCTGAAGAACAGGAAGAACTCAAGGTTTCCTCGCTATCCGAGAAGGTTGGTAGAGAATGTAGACTGGAAATCATTTCCCCCATAAAAGTTCCATATTCGTTGACTACCCTCAAGGAGGAGTTCTGACGAGGAAGACATACTGATTAATCGGGTGTTGGAAATTCTGAAAGAAAGAAGTGATCGATCGTCTGATGCTAGCTCGGAAGCAGAATGAAGCAAGTGAGTAAAATGAAGGGGGATGATGGAGTATTTATAGAGGGAACCAGCTGAACAGTCATTCGATCTGCATCGTCCAAAATAAATCGAATGAACGATCATAGATGAGCCTCGTCACCAAACGTCACGCGGCGATTTGAAAACATTGGGTGGGAAAAAAGAGCGGGAATAATCCCCCGAGCAGGTCAGAATTGTGATTTTACATCGAGATGATAAACATAGACTTCAATACTCTAGTCTCACTTTACTTCAGGGGGTGAGGTGATGTCATATGATAAGTCAGTTTCTTCGAAAAAATCCCATGCAAGCACCGAACACAAATTGCCTGAATAACATCGATACCTGCTCAGCATGCTGGTCAAAGGTTAGCGGAATACCCCGATGTAACTAACAAATCAACCGACGCAAACAAACTTGTAATAATGGAACGCGGATTTCTCGGATACGTTTTGATCCAATAATGCCACGATCAGAGGAGACCGTGTTCCGGATTTATCGCGTGCCAACCACCGGGATCAACACTATAAATACACACCGATAGTCTCATCGCAGGGGGTTGAACTTTCTAGGCAAGAAAAGACTCCGAAGAGAGTACATTGTAGTCTGTTAGATCTTTCATTCTTATGTTGTTTTCGAAAGTTCTTATTTTGTGTCTAAGTCCTGTAAATCAAAATAAATTTATAGTGAAGATTTATACTAGATTAGATCTCGTGGTTTTTCCTTCGATTTAGAGGTTTTCCAAATAAAAATTGTGGTGTCTTTCATTTATTTTCCGCAACATCTAATTCTACCGAACACGAAAATATTAGATCACATCAATATTCAATTCTCTTCTCGATTGAAGGGCAATCATCATCCTTTGTCCATGCTCTTCAATCCTCGGGTTTATATATTGAGATTGAGGGAATAGATTATGGAATAGTTTTGTTCACCATGAAAATTGATTTGGCATGACTCGAGATTAGTCTCGACTTAATATGACACCGAAATCTGGAGTCCAGATAAAAATCACATAATATTTTTATAACATTTATGAATTTTTTGTCACATAATTTGCATTATCAATATTGAGGTGCAATAAATATCCCTGCAAAGATAACGATTGTTACGTGACGCTTGAATTGCTACACGATTTATAAGATTTGAGTTGCACCGTTACCATCAGCTATATCTTTTACTAAAGCAGCAATCGTTTGATCATACAAACAACTCGATATATATCTCATGCGCCATATACCGACTAGATCATATACTTACATGTGAAAATGGTTTTTTTTAAACCTCACAATAAAAAAATAGTTTTTTTTAAACCTCACAATAAAAAATAATAGCAGAAAAATATTACTAATCAATGCCTAGCAATTAAATTTTACACTAAAAGTGTAGTTAATATACTCTTTTTTTCTGGTTATATTAGCTTTGGGATTCTCATAAAATGGACTCGTTTGTCTTTGTACTTTACGGCCTGAAACTTCAACAGATTTTGAACTTTATACTTATTTTTAAATGAATTATTGTAAAATGGGTTTATTTATTTTTAATGTGCACGCCTATTATTTTTTTATTATTATTAAACCGTATTCCTATATATTTAGCAATGCTCAAATCCACAAGTTTAATATATAAAAAACAATGAGCTTAATTGAGGAAAAGTGACTCTTATGTACTATTAAAAAATATATTTTAAAAATCTATGCATAAAATTTGAATATCTTTATATTAATGAATAATAATGTTTCATTTGAATATTAAGTAAAGTTAATCAAAGTTCTAGAATAAATAAACAGAGAATAATATGAAATTCTATAAATGGTCATCTCATAGAATAATATATTTTACAATAGTAGTACCAAACTTTTATAACTGATCATATATAATCTGAAGAAGAGTATTTTTTTAACAAAAGTAGTCTCACATAAATATTTGTATCAAATATAGTCCCATACGATTATTTTTAACAAAAATCATCCTAAAGTATTAACAAAACTTGGAATTATTTTTATTTAGAAATAATTACCGTGTGACTATATATGTTTAAACATTTATGTGAGACTACTTTTGTTAAAAATAATTTACTGGAGATTATATTTGATTGATCCTAAAAATTTGAGATTATTATTATAAATACTCTTACTCTATTTATGTAATTTACCTGAATAATAAAAAATAAATAAAATAATTGTAACAAAAAAAAAAAGGCTGATCGAAAAGATTGGGCTGTGGGTAATACATGGGTGGCCGTTATTAAGCAGCAGCCTTGTTGTATTCGTAGGGAACATTTAATATTTATTTCAATCACCTCGATAACACTCCAACTAGCATGCTGTCCCCACTTCATATATGCCATACTACTAAAAACAAATATATAATATACTAATATAACTATTTTTTTATATATTATTATGTCATAAAGTTGAAGTACTTACATCAATTATTTCGATCGATATATAATATATTTATTTATTCCAAAAAATATATACACGAACCATTAGATCACAACCCATCCACAACTTGCATTTTTATTGTCATGATATATAATTTGGTATGATAATATAACTCAAATTCGTTTTTAAAGAATCCAAATTTTGAAACACTAAGTTCATTGCTATTCAACAATCTGTCTAATAACTGCACCAACTTGTAATTTCACTCCCACCTTCCATTCACATATATTAGAATGGTCGTGTTCTTGTGCTCACTGTTGTATATCTGATCAATAGAACTCCTTCATCTAATCTCTCAAACAAATCTCCATTTGAATTGTTATTCCACGGGCTTCCTACGTATACACATCTATAAGTGTTTGGTTGCTTGTGTTACGACTCCACGCTCGTGAGTCTATCGCACAAAATTAATGAACGTTGATTCAAAGAAATTAATTCCCTCATTTCCAATTTTGCTCATTTGCTAATATGTACTTATTTTCACCCCCAAATCCACCTGTGTCGTAGCGGGGAGTTAGACAAACCCCTATTCGTTTATGAGTTACAATAATTTAAAAGAAGTTCTAATATTAGGAATTCCTAACTGATCCAAATGACAAAGTCCTCTAATTTTAGAATTGACCATTCTTCAAACAGTAAGTGATACCATCTTTCCTCAAATGCAAGATTGTCTAGAGCTTCAACAACCATGTTACACTCCCTATATATATGAGTAATGTTGATAAAAAATTGATTGAATTTTTGTTAATAAATGACATAAGTCTCATTGGGAGATTCCTACATTTATTGTATTTATCGCAATCAAAGAATCCGATTCCAGCCACATAGGGAAACAATTATGTAAATAACATAAATCAATACCTTTATAAATAACAATCAATTCTGCTCGAGGATTAGATCCAATTCCAATAAAATCAAAACATCCCACTACAAAACTTACTAAGATAATTACGAACCACACAACCCACTCCCGATTCCCCCGGATTAAGTCGAGATGCTCCATCGGTGTTGAGCTTAAAGAATCCATACGGTGGTTTTTGCCACCTAATAGATTTAATAATTGTATGCATAGGCAATATAGGGTGAAGGAAGGAGAAACCCATCTTCTTGCCTAAAATTATACGTCAGCAATCGGGAAATTCGATGCTATATACTACCTCAATGACCCAAATTCCTCCATGTTTGGGTAAGTTTGAAGTATTAAGCTCTGTAGGATCAAATTTCCCATTAAAAGCCTTAAAAACTGAAGTTCGTTACAAAATACCCAAAGACATCTGTATACCATATTCTCTATTTGACACAGATAATATTTACACTTAAATATTTTAGTTGGCCAATTAAATGTGAGTATAATGCAAGATTGGCAACCCAACAGTGACTCAACACGTGTCCCATTCATATTTTTAATAATTTCATTTGGTCTGAAAAAGTATGAACACAAGCATGAGTTGTCACCCCCTTGCATTAAAATAAAAGCAGACGTCACCCCACCTCTCACTTTTGCCTATAACTGGAAATGAGCTCACTTTTCTTTTTTGCTTCAAACATACTCAAATTGGAAATTTAGAATGAATTTTGCTAGTCATAATATGGGTGGAGCTACACTTGTAGCCTTCATCTTGTGGCAAGAAATTTGTTTTCTTATAAAAATAATCCTAAAATAACTGGAAATCGATTTGCAAATTTTACAAAAAGTTTATTTTTCTTGAAACACATGAATAGGCGTATAACCATTGAACTACTCAAGATATTAATTTTTATAATAACCTTGTAATGGTTTGGTTGATGCCCTATTGCCCAATAGGAGCTGATAAACTATTTTGATGAGAATATTCTCATCAAAAGTTGTAACCTGCCCATAGGGTAGCAACTACTCAACCCCTTATAATCAAGCCCGACCAAAAACCTCTTAAGAAAACTAAAGGTAACCGGTCGGCTTGGGCTTGGACTGTTGGGCAAAGATATACTCGACCAGGGTTCGATTTTTTTGGGTCTTCAAGTTCTCTTCCAACCCTGATCATATTCACTAATCTACTAGGTGATCAACATGGAACCGATTATTTCTAGTCATGGTCACCAGTTAATTCCTTTTAAAATTCCGAACTATGTAAACTAAAACATCTAGTAAAGTACTGCTAGAACTAAACGAGCAGCATTTTACAGTCATGGAACTGCATAAGATATATATAAAATTATATTTTCATTTTCATGAATATTACATACAAAATAATTTAAGAAAAATCATTTCACTTTCATGCTCAAATACCCATATGCTTGCGCGCACTGGACGCCATGGCAACGAAATACGGTGTAATTTCATACCTATACCATGACAAATTCTTTGCTTTTGGATTCCTTTCGATCAAAATACATTTGTACAACCAAAGAATACAAAATTCTATCGGACAACTTTATGAAACCATAACTGTAATAACTGTCACAATGTCATACCACTTTCCAGCTTAGCTCCAAATGTATAATCCCATCTCTGGAATTAATAAGATGGTATTTCTCATTTATATGCCCATTATGCACCACATCACCAAGATTCATATCAACGTACCCCAATGATTCCTACATCCAACACAAACACAATTTATTAGGATTTCTGGAAAATTGCATTTTGGGAGAGTAAATTCAAATTCATTATGTTGAATTTCGGCTCCCTCCTATGCTAAAAGCTTGAAACGGTCTCCGGTATGTTTGACAAACAAAAGTGTGTGGCATATGTATTCCACAGTTTTTTATTTGGTTTTAGAAATTTCGAGTCCACATGGGTCGTTCGAGAATATTTGTACTAAACAAGCTATTCTTAAAACCAAAAACATTCGATTATCAAATGTTATTATAAGAAATGCTCATCATAAGTTTAAATTTCAAAAATTAAATTACCTTGTGTAAATTATGTCTTCATTTATGTACATAAACCTATGCAAATTTGGATCAGACAGTGTGGCTTTTGTTGTGGACTAGTACCTTAGACAAAAATCGTAGGCGTCTCCTCTTGCTCATGACTTCAATATGAATCAAGTCCTTCACAGGAGCCTCTTCCAACACAAACTCATATTCTTCATTCCAGTATGGGTTTCGAGTTTTCTTTATACACTGTTAAATTACAAAACATATTACAATGCTACTATAAAGTTTAACTGAATTAAGGTCATACCATATAAATTACACATAATGATATAAAAGTGTCATATGGTATATGTAATTACCTTAGTTTTCCTCTGTTCTCCTCTGAATATAATTTTTACGTAAGGATTGGTCCGGTGCTTGCCCTCAACATCCTCTGCCCTTATGATTCTAACAAGAAGCAAACCCGAGCCACAAAAAGATACAATGTCATGTTCATGGTGAGAACTTCCAGTTCCCGGATTATCAAATGATTTGCTGTACTTTTTACTATCGTCGAAGAACGGAACAAAGTTCATCTCTAACGTAATCTGGCCTCGTGGTGTCTTGTTTTCTGGGTCATTTGGATCTGAGCTGTTGAATAAATCGAGCATGACTTCCTGCTTTTCATATGGAGTGAGCAGATTAATTGGAACTAACTGCATTCCAAGATAATCATGCGCACCAACCTGTTTTTCGATCATGAGAAAAATAATGAGTTGTAGTAGTAAATCAGAATGGGGTGAGGAAGGGTAATTGTCGCTAAGTTAGGATTTTAGGAGTGTTGGACATTGACGATTGACCTTAGTTGTGGATGTTTATATGGCACAATGATGAAGATATGATGCTTAGACTGTCACAGGACTTAAAACTTTTGAGATATATCGTACTATCAATTATAATTTTTCACATAGCATTTGGTTTTATCATTATATAGGAGTCAATATCTGATACTCGATTCTCATGCATTTAAGTAGAGAAAAAATTTTGGGAGAGGATTGTTGTGTAGTGACAATTGCTTTTGCTATTATGTGAAATTGGCTATGAGGCATAATGATCGAAACATATACTTGGACTCCTATCCTACGAGAAGAAACAAACCTTTTCCCAGTCGTATAAACGTAACTGGAGGACTTGAGAAGCAAGGTCCTTGACGACAAGCTTGAAGTCTTCATTCCATTCAGGGTTCAAGTTGTTCATCTTTACAGTAGTTTTCTTCGATGGAAGCCTTTCACCGTTAAGGCTAAGTTTAACGTAGGGATCGGATTGACTGAGAAAATCTTTATTCAAAAGATTGTTAGCTCTCACAATCTTAACATGAAGTATTCCAACAGGTTTCCTGTCAGCCCCGCTGTAAAAAAAGTGAACAAAATGCGTCATAATGGCCTTCTTTTCTTTGAACATATTTATTATCCAATATGGGATTCTTGATTTCACAACAAAATGTTTATTTCTATAGTTTTTATTGACTTTAACGTACATTGAACTGTCAAGGATGTCTATTTCATAAGTCTGGGGCCAGAGGTAAAGCTTTGCTAATTGTTTTCTTACAACTTCCTGCAGGAAATCAAACTCCAAACATCACATAATAATTGTGTACCATATATACATATTAATCGGATATATGCACATAGGAGAAATGCACCTGAACACATTGGTATAATCCCGGGATTGCCATAATATCTCCTCCCATTACTCGTAACCCGAAGTCTATCTGTGGCTGCAGTCACAAAACCAGTATTTTGAGTGCAGAATACCATATCAGAAATATTTAATGGATTGTCTTACCTTTTCCATCAATGAAATTGCTATGCTTGAAAAACATGGGAATGTTGGTACAAATGGTCTCAAAATAATCCGAGTAGCAGCAGATATTTGCAGATCCACCAGCTGACCATAAACAAGATTACATGATCTCATATTGCAAGAATCCAATATGTGAAGGCCTCAAGCATGTCAAAATAAGTTGAAAGAAGTTAAATCTCACCTGGACAGTTAGCTGTAAAGATAGCAGTTTTATTAGAAGAGCAATGTCTGTATCTCCAGCCCATTTAAGAGCAAGATCAAGAATCAGTTGATCCTCATTAGAATATTGAGCCTTTACTCCTGAAAAACAGGGAGCTCGAAAAATTGAAAAGACAGTATCAAATCGCATGTAACAGGATCTTTTTCTGTATTCGCTTACCATGAATTTTGGGAGGAAACGCCCCAAGTGTAAGACGATCAAAATCAATTGATTTTATTTGAAATTTTCCAATATATTCAGCAAAGGCGAGTTCTGCTGAGCTTTTAATGATTTTACAAGATGCCTACACAATATAAGAATCAATGGACAATGATTTTATGGATTAAATTAAGTAAAGAAACTTTATATGGAGTCACCTTGTCAATATATGGCCACATATGGAGTATAAATTTGTTTAGCCAATCAACCTGTTACATCATACTCATTTCAAGAACAAAATCTTGACTTGAAATAAAAAAAAATATTGTTTCTGTATATTTTGAGTGCAAATGCTTACCCGTTCGAAGTCGGGATTCATCACCCATCGGGGAAGTTCTAGCAGAAGATCGAGTAATGAGTTTGAATCAAGTTCTTCTATTGAGTTAGTAGTAGGTTCCTACAAGTTTAAGCAGAAGAAGCAAATGCCTTATCAGTGTTGTTATGCCCCTGAGCCCCTCAATGTACTGACCACAACATGTATAGAAGGTGCTAATCCCGGGCGGGCGTCTCTCGTGAACTTTTTCTTTTAACCTTTTAATTTCGCCATACTTCATATTTCTCACCATATGTGCCCGTGCCCAAGAGCATAACCAGGATTTTTTGTATTTGAGTGAGCTTAACCATTTATATACATCAAAGTCCAACATCGATATATATACACTAGGCTATGCATGTGCCCATAAAAGTTAAACTAAAACAACAAAACTTGGGAGAGTCACTTTTTAACTTACCAAAGAGTCTACAGTATCTTGAGGATTATAATCAAAATTTCTAAACAATAAAGAAAAATCTGACACAACCCATCTAAATTTCCAACGTAAAATAATAGCAATTAATAGAAAATCGGTTTTTGTAGGAAAAATCGTGAGGGAAACAGAATATGGATCGTTACAAAAACTGAAAGCGATGAAATTACGTGAAATGTATTACCTCAAAATTTCTGGGATCGAAGTATCTAAATATGAAGAAGCCCAGAATAAGCCCAATCGGGATTCCGATTCCGATTCCGATTAATTCCAATAAACGTTCAAGCAATCCCATTTCCTTCGACCATCGAATACAGCTTGTGTTTAATCAATCAATCATCAACAAATCAAATCCCACGTTAATCAAAAGGCGATCAGAAAAGTTAAGGATTGGACACCGAATATATCAATTTTGGTATGTTTGCGTAATCAAACAAACTAATTTTCCCCAGCTGGCGATGGATTATAACATGCAATATTTAAGTTACTTGTTGGAAGCATTCAAAGTTTGAAGCTGACAAGGAAGAGTATAGTTTCGCAGTACGTGGGCAAAAAAAATTTCATTGGTACAAGTCTTGATAAGTTTTATATTCGATATATATAAATTTGTTCAAATTTTAAAAAACTACGAATTGAATCAATGGAAATAGCGATAGCGATGCTACATAGAATGAACATCACCACATATGATATGGCTAAATCATATCCATTAGATTTCAAAAAACTAACGTGGATCCATCGTGAATTTCATTATGGGCCCACAACTCAATATTAAAACAAATATCTTTTAAATAATATATATATAAACTATCATATCAATCATTTTAGAACAATTATATTAAGTTTGTCCATAAATAAGGCCGAAACCAGGATCAAATAAGTATTTTCCGTTGAGTTTGTGACAAACTTATATAGAGAGTATTATAATAAGGTTTTTTTGACAATAACTCACCGTGGTTTTTCAAATAGGTGATTTACATTCATGTGGTTTGAAACTTATCGTTTTATTCTAATATGATTTTTAAAATAGACAGTTTACCCAATGTATTTTGAAAATAGGTAGTTTACCCTATATAGTTTGTGAATATATGCAAAACACCACATCCATGTAAGGAGATATTGTGCTATATTTTACAAATCACAGTGGTATAAACTGTCTATTTTGAAAATAATATGTTGGTAAACTATCTATTTTAGAACTATTTTGTTTTTAGTTCAGTACATAAAATGTGCTTATTTGCAGAAAATTTGATTTTGTTACTTTTATGGATGAGCAAAACAAAAAATAGTGTACGAAAAAAAATGTAGTCACCTCTCTAAAAAAACCAAAAAAATAGGACGAATTTATGCATAAATAACTATATATTTGACACGTGGGTTCCTATAGTCCATTATCACAAGAAAATTTTTATTGTCAGAGCAATTACTGTTTCTGTCATTGTAATTTTTATGTTAAATTCATGTCTGTAAACAACACTAATTGCTCGTATAATAAAATAACACTTATCACAATGTTTACAAAGCTTCAACTTAAAGATGGGAATATTCCCCATTCCAAATTGGATCGAAACTTAATAAATGCTAGATAATAAACATATGGACCATAATGTATCAAAATTTATCAATTAAATTGAACACTAAATAAACTATCCCAAAATGGTGTGTCTGTGGTGTGATCACTCGTTGCTTTTTCCTCACACACACACACTAACACCTTTATAACATAATATATAGATATAATGTCTTACAATGTATAAAACAATTTTATTTTTCAAATATTTTAGTTAAGTTATGATTTTCTATATTCATGTTTTGTTAGACACTATTGTGTTGTGTTTAATATCTCTATTGCAGTTTGAGCGATCAATGATCATTGTTCTGTAGTTATGTAGTTAGTTTGATGCGACTTTTAAAGACAGATTTATCATTTTCATTGATATTGAATATTATATATCGATTGGAAATCAATGATGAATTTATCCCAAGTTAGAGGTAGCATAAAAAATTCCATTTAGCAGAACAATCTTGAAAAGTTTGAGCTCTTGTTGAAGATGAAAATTCCATTTGATGGATACTGTTGGTCTATTGTAGAGGATGTCATCTCGGGCCGAAAAACTGGAATTACAAGCAGCTTTTCTTGTAACTCACGGTAAAATATGAATTCATACACAATTTCGTCATATCCATTCCATTCCAAAGTTGGTTTTATTCTTATCTTGTTCCATTCCAGCATACCAATCGTGGCCTAACAGTCTCCAACTTATTTGATAGTAATAGAAAGAAAGAAGGTAAAAAGTGCACGTTAGACAGGGAAGCTGTCGCATCTCACTAGCTTGGGTAGTGCTTGCACAATGCTGGGTTCGAAGGCAAGTTGCTGATTGTAGCCTCAACGAGCGGCTGCTGAGTTCCAGAAGAAGGCTGTTGAGGCCTTAGATTTGCATGATTCTGTTGAATGGCCAATGACTTTGCAAATGGAGCAGAATTTTGGTTCACGCTCGTAAAGAGGTAGAGTATTAACTAGTGTCATCGAGATATCAATTTCCACTAAAACACGAGCATAGGAAGCGCGACCAAACGAGATAGTTAAAGCATCTGTCTGGATGGGGCGCCAAATCTAAGACTCCATAGAAAGGCCAGGAAGTTGGATCCAGATAGGTAACTTGTAGATTTCCACATCATTAAATGTAAAATACAAAGGATACGTTTAAGAAATAGGACACATCAGAAGATCGCATAAGGCCCTCCATTGAGAACTTTTGTGAAAGAATCTTCATTTTCAAATTTGAAACTAAGCCATCCACTTTGATGAGTTAAATAACTGAACTTAACTTTCCAGCTTTCACAGATATGTGCATAAGAGATTACTTACCCAGAAACCGGCAAGTAAAATCACCAACTAGGCAGAACACAGTATTACCAAAATCAACTTCATTACTGTCAAGATAAAGCCCACCATTAACAGGCTTCAATGTTGTCAACTTAACTCCATTCGAGTTATTTATCTGCAAACAAAAGCTTAGCCCAGTTAGAGTTATGATCAACCTCCTCCGTGGAGGATATACGGCCAGCATGATCAATAGGAGTATCATGATTATCTTTTGAATCAGATAAAGTACGCGAATAGTCTTGGGAGACGGTGTCTCTGTCTCCAATAGTAACTGAAATACTATCTTCAGATATGACTGGAGGAAGTGTAGGAATACCTGGGTTGTATATTTAGGTAGCAAGCAAAAGTAACAATGATTTTAAATGATGAGTATCGAAGAGAGATTTCTAATCTCCGTCATTGAAATGATATTGTCCCGTTATGTTGCTCACGGTTTGGCGGCAATCATTTCTCAAGATACAACGACTATAATTCATGTTAGAAGCACATCAAATAACGAATCTTTAAACTATAAATATTTAAAGGCACTCAACCAAAAAATGGGAGATGTACAATATGAAGATGCAGAATTTTTGTTCTCAAAATTGAATTTGATCTTACAAAAGTATGTTTAATTCATTCATGAGTAGTTCCTTTTATACTAAACTAGAAGACATGATCAAATGATACATTTCTATACGTGAAAGGATTGAAAAAAATAGAATTCACGTGTTGAACAAAGCACAGGCGCTAGGGCGCCACTCACCTGGCGTCTGCCCTAATGCCTGCGCTTACATTGCACGGGCAGTGATTTCTTATCCATTTTCACCTATTTTTTCTTCCATTTATATTTTCTGGTTTTAATTTCAATTTATTAAACATATTTTTCCAACAGTAAAAAGAGATATTGTCCGATACAACAAGGCCACTGAGACAATGTATCCAACACCTAGTGCGCAAGATCAAATCAGTGCAGAAGGAATAAATTGTTGGCCCCAGGTGAGGCAACATGAGATAGAAAATACTGAAAATGAAGAATAAAGATGGACACCAGAATTTACGTGGAAAACCCCTAAAAGTATTAGGGTAAAAACCACGGGCAAGATGAAAAGATTCCACTATAATATTTTGTGGGTTACAACCTCTCTCTATCTTTCAAAGAGAACAACACTCTCAATATAGGAGAAAACTACCTCACAAAGATTATAGAATACACACTTAAATGTAGAGATATGAGAGAACACTCTGAAATGGAATGAATTAGAATGAAGGAAATGAGCTCTATTTATAGGGTTGAAGATGTGCATTAAATGCACATCCGCCAACCGCCAGCTGCCCATCCGCCAACCACCAGCTGCCCTCATTAATGAGGACAGCTAGTCAACATTTCTCCCACTTGGAGATTTGATTGAGACTCAAGCACATCTCCACACATCCTTTCAATCTTGCCATACCCTGCTGCTTACGTTTTTGCTAGACCACTTGAGGATCTGCACCACTCAAACTTCTCAGTATTAACCGGCTTTGTCAGAATATCAGCTAGGTTCTCCTTCGTATGGATCTTCTGCATATCCACACTTCCTTCCTCTACTACTTCTCGTACAAAGTGAAACTGAACGCCAATGTGTTTAGTCCTAGAATGAAAGGCTGGATTCCTTGCAATGTGCAAGGCACTCTGACTGTCACAAAACAAAGGAACTTTCTCTTGTTTATGGTCAATCTCCTCCAATAACCTTTGAGTCCATATCGTCTCCTTGCAAGCTTGAGTAGCTGCCATATATTCTGCCTCCGTTGTAGATAAAGCTACAACTGTCTGCAGTTTTGAAACCCAGCTTACTGCTCCTCCTGCAAGTGTAAACACATAACCAGTAGTATATTTTCTTTTATCCGGATCACCAGCATAATCTGAATCCACACAGCCCCTGAGTGTAAAATCTGATCCTCCATAACATAATGCAGCATCTGAGGTACCCTTAATGTATCTAAGGATCCTTTTAACTGTACTCCAATGCTCTCTTCCAGGATTCGCCATGTACCGACTGACTGCTCCCACTGCTTGCGCAATGTCTGGTCTTGTACAGATCATAGCGAACATTAAACTTCCCACCGCTGATGCATATGGTACTCGAGACATCTCAATCCTCTCTGCTTCACTGCTAGGACTCATATCGGAGGATAACTTGAAGTTAACAGGAAGAGGGGTAGATATTGGCTTACAATCTTGCATGTTGAAGCGTTGCAAGATTTTCTTCAAATAGTTTTTCTGGGAAAGCCAAATCTTTCTGTTACTTCTGTCTCGGTGAACTTGCATCCCTAGAATCTTGTTTGCCGGTCCCAAGTCCTTCATATCAAATTCCCTAGCCAATTGTGCCTTCAATTCTTGGACTCGATCATTGTTGGGGCCTGCGACCAACATGTCGTCCACGTACAACAACAAAATGATATAATCATCATTTCCAGATCTCTTGTAATATGCACAAGGATCTGCATTAAGTCTGTTGTACCCAAGGCTCATGATATAGGAGTCAAATCTCTTGTACCAACACCTCGGCGCCTGTTTTAGACCGTACAGAGATTTGTTCAACCTGCAAACCAAGTTCTCTTTGCCTATTTCAGCAAAACCTTCTGGTTGAAGCATATAAATTTCTTCTTCAAGATCTCCATGAAGAAAAGCTGTTTTCACATCTAGCTGCTCTAGATGTAGGTCAGACACCGCACATAATGCCAATACTACTCTGACTGTTGTAAGCCGAACCACAGGAGAAAATATCTCATTGAAGTCGATACCTTCTTTCTGAGCATATCCTTTCACCACCAATCTTGCACGATATCTTTCCACTTGGTTGTTACCATCACGTTTGATCTTATAGACCCATCTGTTACCGATGGCTTTTCGTCCTCGTGGTAGTGAAACAAGATCCCAAGTTTTATTCCGGTCCAAGGCCTCCAGTTCTCTTGCATAGCTTGCATCCATAGGGATATATCCGAACTTCGAGTAGCCTCCTGGAAACTCGATGGCTCACCATCCTCTGTCAGTAAGCAATATGCAATATTGCTCTCAGTAACATAATCTGAAAGCCAACCCGGTGGTCTCCTCTCGCGAGTAGACTGCCGAACTTTGAGAACCTCTGACTCATCTGGTTCTTGTTCATCGTGCTCTGGTAATACTTCAGAAGAAACTTGACCTTCTTCTGTCTTATTTTCCACCTGAATTGTAGTAGTATCTGAATTCAGTGTGCCTTTGTCTCCCTTCACTTTATCTTCCTCGAAGATAACATCCCTGCTGATAATAAGTTTGTGGGCAGTGGGATCCCACAAGCGATACCCCTTAACACCATCAGCATAGCCCAAGAAGATGCACTTTCTGGATTTTGAATCCAACTTTGATCTTTCTTGTTCGTTGTATAGAACATACACCGGACTTCCAAATGTATGTAACCGAGAATAATCCGCTGGCTTGCCAGTCCACACCTCCATCGGAGTCTTCAGATCAATCGCCACTGATGGAGATCGATTGATAATATAACTGGCGGTCTTGACTGCTTCTGCCCAAAATGACTTGGCTAGACCCGCAGTCTTCAGCATAGCCCTTGTTCTATCCAACAGGGTTCTATTCATCCGCTCTGCCACTCCATTCTGTTGAGGGGTGTAAGCCGTTGTGAATTGCCTTTTGATGCCCTCTTGTTGACAATATGCATCAAATTCATCACTGGTATATTCTCCTCCATTGTCAGTCCTCAAACACTTGATCTTCTTTTCAGAGTCAAGTTCAACCCGCGCTTTGAACACTTTGAAGACTGGAAAAACATCTGATTTCTTCTTGATAGGATACACCCAGCATCTTCTAGAGAAATCATCAATGAACGAGACAAAATATCTCGCTCCTCCTAGAGATACAACCGGTGCTTGCCAAACATCAGAATGAATCAGCTCCAGAATACCGTTGCTTTTGGCAGTAGATGTGCCAAACTTTAGTCTATGTTGTTTACTGGTAACACAATGCTCACAAAAGGGTAGATACACTTTTGTAAGCCCTGGCAACAGCTTTCGTTCCGAGAGAACCTTCAACCCTCGTTCTGACATATGCCCGAGCTTCCTATGCCATAACACTGTTAATTCTTCTCCCGAACTAGTCGATGCAACAGCTAGTTCTGCCTCTTTGTGTGTTTCCCCCAGAAGTACATACATATTCTTGTAAGCCTTTTCCGCCTTCAATACCACAAGTGCGCCTTTCACAATCTTCATGATCCCATTTTCGATACGGGTCTTGCACCCAATATCGTCCAATTGTCCCAAAGACAAAAGATTCTTTGTCAGACCCTTCACGTGTCGTACCTCCTGTATGGTGTGAATAGTACCATCAAACATTTTAATTTTGATAGTTCCTACCCCAGCGATTTCCAAGGCATGATCATTTCCCATGAATACAGATCCTCCTGAGACTGGTTCATACTGGTCAAACCATTCTCTCCGAGACGTCATGTGCCATGTCGCTCCTGAATCCATTATCCATGTATCATAAAATATTTGTCTGCCTTCTGCAACAGTTGCTGCTTCGCTGAAAAGTATTTCTCCACCGTCTGAGGTACTGGCAACATTTCCTTGAGAATCTTTCTCGACACTCTTCTTACTTGTACAATCTTTCTTGAAGTGCCCTTTACCACCACATTTATAGCAGTAAAAATTCTTCTTCTTACTTCTGGATTTGGATCTACCATACTTGTGGCTCCCACTGGAGTCACGCTCCGTCGATCTTCCTCTCATCATCGGCAAAGCCTCTGCATGCTTCGAACTTGCCAACCTGTCTTCCTTGTTCTTGCGCCGACTTTCCTCTTCAAGAACCGCGGCTGCAACATTGTTGAAGACTAACACATCAGTAGTGATATTGTTGGTCAGATTGATGATGAGTTGATCGTACGAATCCGGTAGACTTTGAAGTAGAAGCTCCGCACGTTCAGCTTCCTCTATTTTATGCCCCAAAGAAGTGAGCTGGGCAAATAGAGTATTCAAAGTATTGATATGGTCGGTCACCGATGAGGATTCCGACATCCGAAGAGTATAAAGCCTTCTTTTTAAGAAAATCTTGTTGTGTAGTGACTTGGCCTCGTACAGGTTTGTTAAAGTATCCCAAATATCTTTTGCATTTGTTATTTCAGCGATACTTGACAATACCCCATCTGCTAGAGCAAGATGCAAATTAGCAATAGCATTACCGTTCATCTCATTCCACTTTTCATCGTCCATGCCCTCCTTCGGCCTATCTCCAATAGCCGCCAAGCAACGATCTTTTCGTAGAACTGCTTGCATCTTCATTTTCCACAACATGAAATTACTTCCGTTGAATTTTTCGATCTCGAACCGTGCCGCCATTCCGACAACAATAAAATTGCCTCAATAAAAAAAAATATCTCAAAAAAAACTTTTCTGATGTGGAAGATCAGTCAAGGCTGCAACCACAGAGCATACTTAGAATTTTTAAGATTTTTACAACGAGGCTCTGATACCACTTGTTGGCCCCAGGTGAGGCAACATGAGATAGAAAATACTGAAAATGAAGAATAAAGATGGACACCAGAATTTACGTGGAAAACCCCTAAAAGTATTAGGGTAAAAACCACGGGCAAGATGAAAAGATTCCACTATAATATTTTGTGGGTTACAACCTCTCTCTATCTTTCAAAGAGAACAACACTCTCAATATAGGAGAAAACTACCTCACAAAGATTATAGAATACACACTTAAATGTAGAGATATGAGAGAACACTCTGAAATGGAATGAATTAGAATGAAGGAAATGAGCTCTATTTATAGGGTTGAAGATGTGCATTAAATGCACATCCGCCAACCGCCAGCTGCCCATCCGCCAACCACCAGCTGCCCTCATTAATGAGGACAGCTAGTCAACATAAATCACGTAAATGGGAAAAAAAACAGCGAAACAATTTGTCTCGCAATCAACATAAGAGAGACTCTGAAGGTGTCGATTAAAGCTGAAAGGCGCTAATAAGGTGAGAAAGAATCAAAAGTTCGAACCATGGTTCGCGACATAGAAGCGGACGGCATCACAGAAGTTGATGTTCCTGTTCCGTTGATTTTGCGAAAAGGGCAAAAAAGTTTGGAATATTTTTATTGAAATAACAAAAAATTGGAAAAAAATTTAAAAAGTTCAACGACACCCGTGAAATCGACGTTCATTTTCGCAAAATCGCTGATTGAACAATAAAAATAGCATTACACATCTGTTTTAGACTATAACTTTACTGTAGAGGCTACTGTCCGTGATGAATATTGTGAACCATGTTTCTACATGTTATGATTCGTTAGGTTGTCAAAATTGATTATTAGTTTTATAGCTTTTATTTTCTGACAATTTTGAAAATTTATTTTGTAATTTTAGTTCTTCCAAGGTGGTGCTTACGTGACACTTCTCACGTCTCATCGCTAACTGGAAATGGACTAAAATTGTAGAAAAATGGTAAAGATAGCGGACCGAGATGTAAAATAGCTAAGAGAGGACAAAGGCATATATAAATTATCAAATTGTAATTTTTCCCCCTTTTTATAAGGAGAATATAATCGTAAGAGGCTTTTGAAATAGGATGACGAAAGTTTGAATTAAAAATAATTAAGTAGGTGAAGGTTGAAATGAAACTTCAGAAAATAAAATAAACATAAGACGATAGTGTAAAAATATATTTTTTAAAAAAAGAAACTTCACCGAAGACTTCTCACGAATTCCACTTATGGGCTCTAATTAAAATCAATATCTTATTTTTGAGTCTATATATTGTCACTTGTAAAGAAAATCACTATGAATTTTCATTGCTATCCATAGTGTGGAAAATACTTTTATCGATCCGGTTTGAGCTCTATCTATGAATCAATTCAATGTGAATAATTATTATGTTAGTTTATATATATTTTTTATTTAAAAAGTGCTGTGTTTTAATATTGAGTTGAAATATAAATGTGGCCCAAACCCGGTATTTACCAATATTTCACCCTATTGTGTTGAAAGTTATGATCGAAAATAAGTGTATTTTATTCATGTATATACACATAGATGTACAATACAATTTCAAACTAAGTAAAAAAGAAAATATGTATATAAACATCCTACTCTACTGAGTTTTCTAATAAATTTCAAACAAATTAAGCACCTAATGGGTCGTTATTGAGAAAAAAAATGAATGAAAAATGTGAAACACGTTTTATTGGAATCTTCAGAAACTTTGCCATCCATCTAATTGTGTAAAACTTGTTCTACCAATCTTTCATGTGATGTACGTTTCTTGGTGTAACTTGCTTGGAAATGAGGATATTTTCGAGTTTTCGTGAAATATCTTTGAAATTAATAGGAGCCAAAATTTTGTAGAATCGAGTGCTTGCCATTTTATATAACTACAGCCGAATAATGACTCAACTCTAATACTTCAAACCATACAACAATTCAAGTTATACGTTTTGATTGTTCTCCCAACAAGGATACTCATTGTTCCCAACAAATTTGTACTACATTAGTGAAACTTCCTAAAAGATACAGATAAAAGACTCTCTCACTTATTTGGAAATTCACATATTAGACTCTATAGTATTTTAAACCCGACAATTTTTTATTTTATATTTTATAATAAATCGAGTCATATGTTATTACACTGCGATGTTCGGTCTATTTATTTGTAAAAAAAAGTTACGAAAAATCAATATAACCATTTGTTGTAGGCTTCTTGGACAAATTGTGTGATGACCCCAAATTTCACTCATCATCCAATAGCCTCAATAACATGCACCTCTACAATTAAATGCCCATAATTCTTGCCTCCAAATTAGGTTTATTGCCAACTCATACTCATTAACTTAATTATACAATCTCAATCACCATTAAAACCATTATAAATCAATCCACCAAGGATCAAGCTATCAAATTGTCTTATTGATGGATCTAGATTGACCACCTCTTACAATTATACCACTCAATCACCATTAAACCACACATTCAATTAGAAGACCTAAATCATGGGATTTTCCCACCCAAGGTTAAGGAAATTCCACCACCCAACTTCCCTACAATAAAAACACACACCATTCCATACCCAGAAAATATTAACCAACCAAGACACAATTTTTTCAAATACACATACATGTACATACACTTTTTAACCTACCTTAATTCTTCCAATCAAAAGACAAAATGTTATGGGATTGTCGTCCTAATTCCTACACTAACCTACATAAAACTACCACATGCCTTAAACAAAGAAAAGGAGAAAACTCTACCCTATCATTATCATCTTTTCAAGAGCAACACACATTGCACACACACTTTTCTAAAATTCAAGGAAGAAAGGAAGGGATTTTCATAATTTCTCATCCGGGATCTCATCTCAAAACACTTTGAGTATTCAACATGGTAAGTGGGTTTTTGTTACAAATGTCATTTCGTTTTTGAAACTCTATATATGTGCTAAAATTTCAATTGAACACAAAAAATGTATTTTAAAGATCGTATTATGAAAGTGCTATGTGTGTAGGAGCCACCACTTGATTTGGCGGGGCAAAGTGCTACATGATGTGGGCGTGCAACATGCATGGGAGCCACATCTTGATCCTTAAGAGCAAAGTGCTATGAACACGGGAGCCATCTCTTGATCCCAAAAAGTTATTACGTGTTTATGTGATAAGGCTCTAAAGTGAGCAATTATGAGTTGTGTAACGATTTACTATGTGTTTGATAAAGAGTTAATTGAAAAGCTTTATACGTATGTTTTATCATGTTCAACTAGCCCCTATTTACTGAGTATTTTCCCAAACACTCACCCCCTTACCTCCCCTCCACAGAAAAGAACAAGGAAGAGATCGATGAAGGAGGACAATATCACTTTTAGGGTGGCGATACACCGAGGAGACTCCAAGACGTTTATTCTTTCAATTAAGCTTCCACAACTCTGTTTAGATCTAAGGTGCTTTATGAACAACTTATTAAAGTTGATTTTCAGTTGTAAAGACGATTATTATTTTTAATAGAATAAATATACTGATTTTTATCATAGATCTGTACACGAGGCTTGTTGCTTTTAAATTAATATTTGGAATCAACGACGGTGTCACGGGCTCCGATCTCATGACATGACATTTTAGTGGTATCAGAGCAAAATCAGGTTCCATGATTCCGCTGAGAAAATATTTATAGTTAATATAAAAATAGCAGATTAAAATACAGGTTAAAATAGACCAACTATGTGGATCGAAAACAAGTTGGGAAATACAATCTGAAATTTAAAAAAAAAATCAAAAAACCCTAGACTTAGGGTTGCATCCACCGTCGCCACCTCTCCACCGCCGGAAAGATGACGGCCGACCAATGACCTAGAGCTCCTCCACTGGATGACCTCACGTTCAAATTATCAGCTCCATCGGACCTAGCTTTCTTGGCCAATTTCGTCATTGAAGATCCAAACCTAGAGAGCTTTCTAACCGCTCCTGTTTCCACTACCTTCGACGTCGATCGACAAGTCCAATTTGATATTGGCGACGAACGAACATGGACGAACAATAGCCTTCAACGAATTCCAAAATTCAGGCACCAATCATCGTTCGAATTTCCTGCCCAAGAACCCAAATTTTTGAAAGTTTCCAAATCCGATTAATCAATCAATCCGAACACCATTACGAAATTAAGTCTGCGTTTTTAATCGTTGAAACACGTCGATCCAAAGCCCTCTATTTTATAGATTTCGTAAGCAAAGTAAGTAGATCAATTTCAAGGCGAACTTCACGCCTGAAGAACCTTAAAAAAAACACGAAACTTTGGCCCTCGATTTTATAATAATGTCTTAGTTTTCAATGATTCAGCTCTATAATAGGTTTTATACAGATCAAGTCTAAAAAATGACAAAAAAAAAAATACTTTAATCATTATATTTCAATTTTAGTAATAAACTTAGAGTTACAAGAATTAGAGTTGTTTGTAAATATTTTTCATAAGATTAATGTATATAGTAAGTGAATTGTGTTATTTAAAAAAAAATATATATATATATATAAGCACATCAGCAAATGACCAAAGCTGTGAGGTATAGGAGAGGGTAAATTGATTTAAATTTTATATTTTATTTTTAGCATTTATTCAATATCTTTATTTTACATTTTATCTAAATATTTTTTTTTGCAGACAAACCTCAACCTATCCAAGCACAAAAAAGACTGGTTGATGCTGATGATTTTAGGAGGCAGATTAATTAATGGATGAGAATAAAATAGACGAAAATATTCTCATCTAAAAATTGCTACCTGACAAAAATCAACACACAAAAACTAAGGGGTCGAGTGGTGGGCTGCGTCCCTGCCTACAGCTAAGAAATGTGGTGGCGTAAATTCTTTGTATACGACGCGAAATTTAAACCTCATTTAGTATGATGGGGTTAAGAGTCTTCTTGACTAATTTTATAAGTTATTTAAAATAATTTATAAGCTGTCTAAAGATATCCGATAAAAAAATTAAAAAAATGGATCTTATAAAGTTTAAAAACATAACCTATTAAAATATTTTAAGTTATTTTTAAAGGGATAATACAAAAAATAGTCCACAAAATTTGCTAAATGACCCGGTTCAGTCCCTAATATTTTCAGTGATCCGATTTAGTCCCTAATGTTTTACAAATTTCATCGATTCAGTCCCGACATTAAGTCGGTCGTTTGAACAAACGGAGATGGGCTGATTTGAAGATATTTTAAAACTTTAAGACTAAACCGGGTAACTTAAAATATTAGGGACTAAATCAAAAATTGACGCAAACTTTAAAAACTAAATTAAGTACAAATGTTTGTACTTACCCGTTTGTTTTGTAGACCATATTAGCAATAAAAATGAAACACTACTTCACAAAATTCTTTAAACTCTCATTTGTAAAGAAATTGAAACAATTTATAATTTAGATTGCATATATTTATGTATTGACGCACAAAAGATATTATGATTCTCATAAATAGTCTAAAATTTTAAAATATTAACTAAGTTTATATCTATTTAGTTTTTCAATAATTAAAAAGTAATCACTGATAATTTAATTTAATAAATACATGAGTTATCACAAACAATAATATTTTAATGTTTCTTGTAAATGATACATTGAATTATGGTTTCATAGTTTTTGCATTGATATTCTTACATCTTAATCGGTATGTTTGATTATTTGTGCATGATTAATTTATCGGTATTTATTTTGTTATTATTGAAAAACAAAAATTATTCAAACTTAGTTAGTATTTTTAAAATTTTAGACTATTTATAGGAATCATAATACATTTTATACGTGGTACTTAAATATATGCAATCTAAATTATACTTAAAATCTTATTTAAGTCGTAGCTTGCAATTTTTTAAAATATTAATTTTGTCGATGAAGAACTCTGTATCATCAATAAGAGCAATCATCCTCTCAATATAAATAAACATGATATTAGTTAGAATTCATTTTCATTTTATTGGAATTATATCACATACAAAAAGTCGATTTGTGGTTCTTTCTTGTTCTACCAAATGTCTAGCTATGATTTAGGTTTTGCAACTTTTTAGGGTATTGGATTATTGGGTTTTGACCTTTTACTTCTATCATTGTTTATTTAATAATATACACATATATTAAGGGTTGAGCTGAAAAATTATGGTAGATTGTACCTATATTAATAGTTCAACCGAGAAGTGGCTACAACTCATCTTTGCCCCTTAAATGATACGCCGCCGACATAGATTAACGTTCATCCAAATTCTCACAGTCGACTTATGAAATTAACTTAAGCTTTTGGCCAAAGTTGAAGTTATTAACTAAGTTTTGGGAAATAAATTTCCAACATTAGTCGTGACACTAAATCGAAAGGAAATCATTGAAGCTTGTGGGTCAAGTCTTTCGAATATTAGAAGGAAGGTGGGCACAAATACTCTTAAAATCTTTTTTACTAAGCAATTACAACGAAATAAAGTGGATAAAAGGTTTGACCATTGGTCAGAGCCTTGGTCATTGTAGTCAAAGCAACCACACTTTAGTAGTTTACTATTTTATTAATGATTTGTTGGAAATTACAGTTAAAAATTGCTTAAAATTCATTCCGATGCAGCCACACGTCTCACATGCACACTGATAAAAACAATGTGTGATAACTTAATTAAATTATAATTATTATAATTGACATATTTATTTTATTATAAATTCATCGAGCTAAAATTAAAGACTTCCTACTAAATTAAAGTATTGAAGTAGAGTGGCATTTTGTTAATTGTTGCGTACTCTATATATTTTTGAAATTATTAATTTATATTATTTTACTTTTAATTGAGTTTAAATTTTATTTTATATAGTATGCATCTGTTTTTTTTATGAAGTTTTGCCCTTTCAAACTGAGATAAATGTGCAAAGCACATTTGATACATGAATTAGTCTAACCTTTTTCCAGAAAAAAAAATAAAATAAAATTTGATCATCTAGGAACCACAAAGTATAAGAGCCCACCATACCATCAACGAAATGGTATGGTTCAATTTGCTATTCCAATCTCCCGATCAGATACCCAAATAATAACAATAAAAAACGGCACAAAATTTAATTAAAAATATAATTTAAGTTTCATACTTTTACCCAATCCCAATCCCAATACCTACCAGACACACCCACATATCGCAACCTACATTACAAAAAATATTATATAAAATCCATGTTCAAAGCCACACACCCACTTTCTCAATCTGCACCATCCAAAAATACCAAACCAACGGCCCAGATCAATCCTCAAAAACCCTTCATATATGACTTTCCTGCCCCACTCTTTCCTCTCATGCCAAATCCACCTACCAAAATCCATGCGTTTAATATTGCACACGATGCACGCACAAAATAAATTATATGTAATATTTAAAATATTAATATATTTTCAGATCATATATAATTTTGAATAAAATTTTATAATATAAGGTGAAGACGTTGGTTGGCAAGAATATATTTTATGACAGTTGTTATGGTTATTGCCTCCACCTTCACTTAATCCACATTGCGCTTATTTTTTGAATATTAATTTTATCTTTGAATTAATTTTTTTCACAAAAACACAAATTGAAATATATAATATATGTTGAAGTGCGCTAATTATCCCTGTTTGAAGAGCGATCGAAGTGTGGCGCTTGTGCTGGTATAATGTCTAAATATTAGAGTTGCATCGTAACACCGGCTATAACTTTTGATAAAACGACAACTGCTTGATCCTACAATTGGTATCAGAGCCAAGACCACCTGTTCGATTTCTTATGAATTGCAATGTAGTGCAATAATTGTCCCTGCTTAGAAAGCTATCAAAGAATGACGCTTAGGTTGCTATGTGATTTAAAGATTAGAGTTGTATATTTACACTGGCTTTAACTTTTGATAAAACGGTAAACGTTTGATCCTATAATATAATCGAAATAAATAAATCAAAGAAGTTTATTAAACTTATAATAAGTAATTACATATGTAATTGATCAATATTGTTTAATATTTATTACAAATCCATTTGATAGGTTAGTTTGATCGAGTGGAAATTTAATACTTTTTGAGAATCGTAATAAAAATATTTCGAATAATAATTAGCAAGACCAATCCCCTCTATATAAAGTCCATGATCTTGCCAAACTACATTTCACCAACTCTCCCACAGAATATCCAGCCAAGAATTCTTTCTCAGTGCGTGCGACTATTTGCCGTCTTCTCCCCCCAACCATCTTCCATTAAATTTCTCATTATCTCCGCAATGGCCGTCGCCGTGAAGGAAAATGGCCATCACTCGAACGGGTTTTGCATCCCGAAAGATCCTCTGAACTGGGGTACGGCCGCAGAGTCGATGATGGGGAGCCACCTCGATGATGTGAAGAAGATGGTGGAGGAGTACAGAAAGCCGGTGGTGAAGCTCGGTGGCGAGACCCTGACTATAGCCCAGGTGGCGGCGATCGCCGCTACGGATAATGCTGTGGCGGTGGAGTTGGCGGAGGCTTCGAGAGAGGGTGTCAAGGCCAGTAGTGACTGGGTGATGGAAAGTATGACCAAGGGGACTGATAGTTATGGAGTCACCACTGGTTTTGGCGCCACCTCCCACCGCCGGACTAAGCAAGGGGGTGCTCTTCAGAAGGAACTCATTAGGTATAATTAATGTTTTTTTGTTTGAAAAAAGTTTAGTTTTTGCCTTTATTTTTCAAATCCAAATTTACTTGGTTATATACTGTAGTTTCTCCATGTTTCTTAACCTTCCAAATTTGACTAGTTTTTAGTTGGGGTACAAAATCTAAGTAAATTTAGACTTTTATGATCCATACTTTTTTTGTAAAAAAGATTTCTTTATACATATTTCATCTATCTTTTAAAAAAGATTCCTTTATACATTATGATTATTAAACAGTTTTATGTTGTTGATGGCAAGTTAGAAAGATGGATGATAAACGATAAAAAATTATCTATCGAACATTGCTCAAATATCTTCTTGATTTTTGAATTTTTTTTAAATTTATTTTTACAATATAACCTTGAAAGGCTAAAAAAATGTCAAAAATTTAAAAATATGTTATATTTCAAAATCATGTTGAAAAAAGGTCATTTGCTTAATTCGATGAAACATAATTGTTTATATTATATTCCTATCCAAAAATATCTTATTGTAGATTATAAAATTATTTTGTCCAGCTATATTTGAGATGATATTACTCTAATAATTTAATTTTTAAAATAGGACCAAATATAAATTTTTTTCTCCAAATATTTTCCAAGGCTCCAACTTCAAACATTGCTATAAGTCAAGTAATCCTTCGCTAGACAATTCCTCCGGCTAATTTAATTTAATATAATAAAAAAGAAAAAAAATTCAAAAAATAACGTTAATTAAAAAAATTTAACATTCTATTGTAATTCACTGTTCTAAAGTTGCAATCTCGGTATGCGAATTTAACTGTTCTAAAGTTGCAATCTCGGTATGCGAATTTAACTGTTCTAAAGTTGCAATCTCGGTATGCGAATTTAACTGTTTTAAAGTTGCAATCTCGGTATGCGAATTTAACTATTTTAAAATTACACTCGCGAATTTAACTATTTTAAATTTTAAACAAATAATTTTTTATAAAGTTTCAATTCAATATACAATTTCTAATTAGAATGCATCAAATATATTTGTGTTTAAAACATTAGGGACTGGACTGGGTCCTAAAAATATTAAGGAATAAAAATAATAATTTTTTTGTAATGTTGCATTTCAATATACAATTTTTAATTAGAATGTATCAAATATATTTGTATTTAATTACAATTATTTTATCCCTAATATTTTCAGGACTGGTTCAGTCCATAATGTTTTAAACCACATAAATAGTTGAAATATGAATTGATGATCTGAAATAGTACACATAAAAATAAATATATTATTATTTATATTGAACTCTAAATATTTCATCCGGTCCCACAAGCACGTCTATGTATCTCTCGTTGTCTTCTAGATGGCTCAGCTTCCTCTACATTACGTGTTTGTTATTGAGGATGTCTAATCTTAGCGCTGGACTCACCAATATCATGATATTGTGGAGTCAAGTCGGAGAATATAACAGGTGAGAGATCAAAATGTGGACGTGGATATGTAGAACCGGGTACCTCATTTACGGATCTTCTGCTTCGTGTACCCGGTCCTACACAGTCACACCCACATTTTGATATTTCACAGGTTACATTCTCCGACTTGACTCCATAATATCATGATATTGGTGAGTCCAGCGCTAGGATTAGACCTCCTCAATCACAAACGCGGAATGTAGAGGAAGCTGAGCCATCTAGAAGACCACAACGAGAGATATATAGACGTGCTTGTGGGACCGGAAGAAATATTTAGAGTTCAATGTAAAGTCATATATTTATTTCTGTGTGTACTATTTCAGATCATCTATTCATATTTCAACTATTTATGTGGTTTAAAACATTATGGACTGAACCGGCCTGAAAATATTAGGGATTAAAAAAAATTATAATTAAATACAAATATATTTGACACATTCTAATTAAAAATTGTATATTGAAATGCAACTTTACAAAATAAATTATTATTTTTATTCCTTAATATTTTCAGGACCCGATCCAGTCCCTAATGTTTTAAACACAAATATTTGATCATTCTAATTAGAAATTGTATATTGAATTGAAACTTTATAAAAAATTATTTGTTTAAAATTTAAAATAGTTAAATTCGCGAGTGTAATTTTAAAATAGTTAAATTCGCATACCGAGATTGCAACTTTAAAACAGTTAAATTCGCATACCGAGATTGCAACTTTAGAACAGTTAAATTCGCATACCGAGATTGCAACTTTAGAACAGTTGAATTCGCATACCGAGATCGCGAATTACAATAGAATGTTAAATTTTTTTAATTAACGTTATTTTTTGAATTTTTTTTCTTTTTTATTATATTAAATTAAATTAGCCCAATTCCTCCTCCGCCCCTAGTCAACCTGCAAGCTGGCCGGTGATATTTATTTATTATTTATTTTGAAATATTCATATGTATATACATATTTTTTTAAAAAAAATATGTTTATTGATTTTCTTGCTTAATGAGCAATTGTTTAAAAAAATGGAAAACATATTAACCTATTAATATGTTTTAGGGTGTTATATTCTTAAAATTCCGGATGCAATTAGTCCGCAGCGCCTTTTGTTATGGACTTCTGAAAATTTTGTATTGGGACAGGTTCTTGAATGCTGGAATTTTTGGAAGCGGATCCGAAACTTGCCACACACTGCCACACTCAGCGACTCGAGCAGCCATGCTAGTTCGAATCAACACCCTTCTCCAAGGGTACTCCGGCATCCGGTTCGAAATCTTGGAAGCCATCACCAAATTCCTCAACACCGACATCACACCATGCTTGCCCCTTCGTGGTACCATCACTGCCTCAGGTGATCTCGTGCCCTTATCCTACATTGCCAGGCTGTTGACTGGCCGCCCCAACTCCAAAGCAGTTGGCCCGAATGGCGAATCCTTAAATCCCGAGGAAGCATTCAAACTAGCTGGAATCGATGGAGGGTTTTTCGAGTTGCAGCCTAAGGAAGGCCTGGCGCTTGTCAACGGAACAGCTGTTGGTTCTGGTTTGGCCTCGATTGCCCTTTATGAGGCCAACATTCTTGCCGTGTTGTCGGAAGTTATGTCTGCGATTTTCGCTGAGGTTATGAATGGGAAGCCAGAATTCACCGACCATTTGACGCATAAGTTGAAGCATCATCCTGGCCAAATCGAGGCCGCTGCTGTAATGGAACACATTTTTGATGGAAGTTCCTATGTAAAGGCTGCTCAGAAGTTGCAAGAAATGGATACTTTGCAGAAACCAAAGCAAGATAGATATGCTCTCAGAACGTCGCCTCAGTGGCTCGGACCTCAAATAGAGGTCATTCGCTCGGCGACCAAGATGATCGAGAGGGAAATCAACTCGGTCAACGATAACCCATTGATTGATGTGTCAAGAAACAAGGCCTTACATGGTGGCAATTTCCAAGGCACCCCGATTGGAGTGTCGATGGATAACGCGAGATTGGCAATTGCCTCGATTGGGAAGTTGATGTTTGCTCAGTTTTCGGAATTGGTTAATGATTTCTACAACAATGGTTTGCCGTCTAACCTTTCCGGTGGGAGGAACCCAAGCTTGGACTACGGATTCAAGGGAGCTGAAATCGCTATGGCTGCATACTGTTCTGAGCTTCAGTTCTTGGCAAATCCAGTCACGAATCACGTTCAAAGTGCCGAGCAACACAACCAAGATGTGAACTCCTTAGGCTTGATCTCTTCACGGAAAACGGTTGAAGCGTTGGATATCTTGAAACTCATGTCTTCGACATACCTAATCGCACTATGTCAATCCATTGATTTGAGGCATTTGGAGGAGAACTTGAGATTTTCTGTCAAGAATACGGTTAGCCAAGTTGCTAAAAGAACGCTAACTACTGGATCCAACGTGGAGCTTCATTCCTCGAGATTTTGCGAGGACTTGCTTCGAGTGGTGGATAGTGAGTATGTCTTCACATATATCGACGACCCCAGCAGCGCAACCTACCCATTAATGCAGAAACTGAGACAAGTTCTTGTTGACTACGCCCTGAAAAACGTTGAAAATGAGAAGAATTCGCACATGTCCATCTTCCAAAAGATCGAATCTTTCGAGGATGAATTAAAGGCCCTATTGCCTAAAGAAGTCGAGGGTGCGAGAATCGCCCTGGAGAGTGGAAATCCAGCTATTCCTAACAAAATCACGGAATGCCGATCATACCCATTGTACAAGTTCATCAGAGAAGAACTGGGGACTCAATTCTTGACAGGAGAAAAGGCTACATCTCCAGGGGAGGAATGTGAAAAAGTGTTCACGGCAATGAGCAAGGGGCTCATAGTGGATCCATTGTTTAAATGTCTCGAGGGTTGGAATGGTGCACCACTTCCTATATGCTAATTCCTTTTTATTTCAAGAATTCTTTTTTTCTTTTTGCCTGTTGTGTTGTTTTTGGTTGTTTCTATGTGATATTATGTATAAGGTGAACAATAATATGCAAAAATTGGAAAATTTCCAACTATTTTGGATGCATGAACTACCTTTTCTTGACAGAAACAGAGCTTTGGAATCGAGATTTTTTATTCCTATGGATCTGAAGGGGTGAGAAATGTTTAATGCTGCACATAAATTGAGTTGTTTGAGAATAGTTTCACTTGGAGTCCTGTGCATCTAATCAAGCTTCTTGATCAAGCTCGATCATGTTTTGCAGAGATGAAGCAAACACTTGAAAGGAACGTAACCAACTGACAAATATTGATCGAGATAAATGTACTAACATTAGTTTATATCCGGTTGATACATATGTAAGATAGGAACGAAGACATCCTGAGTGATTATTAGGCATGTAACAGTGAAATTGTGTTTCACTAATTGAGATCGTTTGAGCTCCATCTCAAAAACATTTTGATCAAATCTTTCTCGTTAAAGTTAGTGTTTTCAATCAATCAATCCAGTCTTTATTTCACTCAGCTATATAAATCATTCCGATCCATACGTAAGACATTTGTCCATATTTCACGTCAGCTGACTGTCTAACACAAGCATCAACCTCTCATTTACCCCGAACTTAATACTTTCTTTTACATTTCGATATTTATGATTATTTAGACTTTATTTTGTTTACACCCTACTGAACATAACAAATTAATGAGCTAATGACAATTTACCCCACGTGGTATCAATAATAAACGTTTTACCTCTTTTTTGGTTTGTAAATAGTCAATTTACTCCAAATTAATGCTTTCATTTCTCACAAATTAATACATTCCAAAGCAAAAATCTGCGGAAGTTGAGTTTGGGACAATTTTATCCGTGAAATTGGTGAAGCAAGAGACCAAATTCAGTTACTACTTTATTCTATTATAAAATAGGAAAAGCTTATCTTATGAGAGGAAAAAAAATGATTATATATATATATATTACTATATTATAATGCCTAAGCCCTCTATACTAACTACCTTGGTATGACAAATTTGAAGTTACCAAACTACCCCCTTCAATGGTTTGTTGTGGTTATTTGATGTATCTTTTGAATTGTAATATTAATCAATGTATATGTCTCATTTATTTCATTACACGTATCAATCTGTATGCATTATATATTACGTTACACACGTAATACGTGTGCGTCGTCTGCTAGTATATATATATATATATATATATATAAACCAGGTTTTGTACTGTAAATTAGTATAGTATTATTTTCTAACTTACAAAAAGAACATTTTATATATATATGCACAATTACGCTTCTTATACCCTTTTTGGAGTTTTTTACTGAGGAGATTCGAGAAATTGGGGTCAGCGGCTGAGAATGGCATTTCAAATCGTTAGACGACTCGCTCGAAGCCGAGCTAATGGAATCTTCTCGTCCAACCGGAGTATGATCGATCGGAATTTTTCTTCGGACTCCAATCTGATCCGCGCCACTCTCTTCCCCGGTGATGGCATCGGTCCTGAGATCGCTGCATCCGTCAAACATGTAACATACCATCAAATGTTTTTAGTATATTTCTGTTTTTTTGGTACTTTTGGTTTAGTTGATGTGAACAGTGAAAGGAATGAGGATTTGGCTTCTGGAAGTTGTACCATTTATTCTTTCTTTATTTGTCATGCGCGCGATAGTTTTGTTAGTTTTATGATTTTATGCACGCTTGCGTTTTTTGGTCTTCTGTTGAGAGGTGAAGGAGGGAGAGGATTCATTTTACTTCATTATTCGTTCATTTGCTTCTGTATTGTACTGATTGATTGTAAAGCTAAATCTTATTAACTTAGAATTGATTATTAGATCCCCTAGGTTGCATTCTTCATTTAAAACCATGTCCAACGATTTTCTCTCTATGGATTGATTAATTATAGACACCATTCTTCATTTAAAACCATGTCCAACGATTTTCTCTCTATGGATTGATTAATTATAGACACCATGTTAATTGCTGAAAATATGTGAAACTCATGGGTAGTATGACAACCCTGAGGTTGTGGCTGGCCCAATAATGACCAATGCGTGTTCTTCTAATCTAAGGTATTACGGGGGCTCGAATCAAAATTTAGAGTAAATTTTAATTCCACACCTTTTATTATCCTGAACATAGCCAAAGAGAATTTCTATAGTTTAAATTGACTAAGAGGTGAAATGTTGCTCCATGATTGAGTTCTCTTAGAATATATATTGAATTAACATGAGAATTTGAAAGCCTGATGCAGTAAAAAGCACCAGAGAGATGGAGTGCTATTGTGGTTTTTTATTATCTTGAATTTTGTGTTATTGAAAGCCATGGAGATCTGGCCATAATACACACTTTCTTTTATCAATAATTTGATGTCCTAATCTCTGAATTGCTAATTATTTTAGTAATAAGATTATGCTTGCTTACCTAAAGAAAGGTGAACTTCTTTCCTAGCACTCTACATGCATTTATGTTTTTCTGTGTTTTCTCAGTGCCAACTAACAAAACCATGTGAGCTATGATGTTTGTAGTTTTGGCTTCTTATGGCCATAGAATTGTTGTTTGTTTACTTGCAATAATAAACAGTCTCCTGGCGATTGAACTTTTTGTTGTATCCATCACTTATATTATTTATTCAACTAAACATCGATGAGATTCCAGGTATTTAAAGTTGCTAATGTGCCAATTGAATGGGAAGAACACTTTGTGGGAAAGGATATAGATCCAAGAACTCAGAGTTTCCTAACATGGGAAAGTCTTGAATCTGTGAGACAAAATAAAGTTGGTTTAAAAGGACCTATGGCGACACCCATTGGAAAAGGTCATCGGTCTCTTAATCTTACCCTGAGAAAAGAGCTTAATCTATATGCCAATGTGAGACCTTGTTACAGCCTACCTGGATACAAGACTAAGTATGATGATGTAGATCTCATAACTATTCGTGAAAACACAGAAGGAGAATACAGTGGACTTGAACACCAAGTAAGCTACACATATTGCATACATAATATGTAAAAAAAATGCTTATGTTTCCTGCTCTTTTCATGTCAATCTAGGTGGTGAGGGGTGTTGTTGAAAGTCTTAAGATCATTACACGCCAAGCAAGTTTGAGAGTTGCAGAGTATGCTTTTCACTATGCCCAGACCCATGGACGAAAGAGAGTATCTGCGATACACAAAGCCAACATCATGCAGAAAACTGATGGTCTTTTCCTTAAGGTCTGCCTTCATACATATGCACGATATTCCATTTGTTTTACATTTTTCCACCTTGTAAACTTCTCCTTTACATTGCAGTGTTGTCGAGAGGTTGCAGAAAAGTACCCAGACATGGTGTACGAAGAAGTTGTGATTGACAATTGTTGTATGATGGTATGATGGATTGTATATTAAACATTCTATGTTGGTGCAAACTTGTGTCCCTGAAAAAAATTGGGGAAAGCCTTGTGGATTATTTTGGAAACTATTACAACCATGATGGCATAAAAAATTTGCTTGCTCTTTGAAAAAGACAAATGTGGTGCAAATTTACTTTTTTTAATATTTTTCTTAATGACTTTTTTTCCCCGATGACAGCTTGTGAAGAATCCAGCCTCTTTTGATGTTCTAGTGATGCCTAATCTTTATGGTGACATAATCAGCGACCTCTGTGCTGGTTTAATTGGAGGCTTAGGCTTAACCCCCAGGTATATGCAATATCTCGCCATTTGTAGAATGTTCATCGTAAACATTTTCACCTGACTTGGTCCTCTACAGTTGTAATATTGGCGAGGGAGGTATTGCACTTGCTGAAGCCGTACATGGTTCTGCACCAGATATCGCTGGAAAGGTTAATATCAAAGCAACTCATTTTGTTCATTTAATTCTGCGAAGTTGTTTAAGCCAGTTGTTTATGTGTACACATGAGTAAATTTTCTGACTATTGCCATCTTATTCAGTTTGTGAGCATATTATAGCACGATTTCCCAAATTGGAATGTTGGAGGCAACTTGAATCAGTTTAGGAGGTTGGACAATGGATTCTTCTGCCAGCTTGTGTTAGGCATTTTCATAGTAGTTGCTAGTAGGAATCATTTTGCCTAGTCTCGCATGCATGATCCCCCACATCATGGGTCTAGGGCATAATATAATGTTATCAAAGATGTCGGCAGGAGTGCTATTAGCCTAGAGAGTTCGTCTAGATGTGTATACGGGAAAACTTTGAATGTGAATGAATACAACAAGGACATCACATGTCTATCAGGAATTGATTGCATTACCTGTCGCATATCATATATTTGGGTAAAATGAATGGGTTTATAAAGGCGTACAATGGTCTCCTTTAGGAACTTGTGTTATTCATTTATAAAGCGAAGAATGATACGAAATAGTTGCTGGTATCATACATAGTGTCACTGTTTTTCGATTGAAATTTTGATGTGTTAGTAGGTGTGTATTAGTCTTTGCGAAGTGTTTGGTACTTCATGACTACATCAGTATCTCAAGTCCATATATGGGGGCCAGGTGTTTTGAAACCATTTGGAAAATGCAATCGTCTTTGTGAACCAACATAGTCAAATCTGTTGGTTACCTATACTGGTTAGATATCTATGCCTATATATGGATGTGCTTTTGGAGATTCCGTAGCAGTTGTAATAGGCAAGAACTCATCTTGAGAAGGTTTAAGTATTGAGTTCATATGCTAAAATCTACCTATAAACTGGACTCTATTAATCTAGATGCAGTTTTGGACTAGCCTTATGTGTAAGCAAGTGTTATTATAGACGTATCTATGTTGAATCAGGAAGAAAAAAGCTTGCTTGATGTCAAATTTCACGGAGTTCTCATAGTATTAATGACCTAGAACAAAAATTGCTGGAGCGGGTTTGTTGGTAGTATGTTTGAAGTGGGGTCTTATGATAAAGATTGAGATCTCTTTGATGGTTGATCTCCATAAATCATCTTAGTGGCACATATATGTTACTGTTCTATGTTAATCCATGGAATATGTTATGGTAAATTTAATCGAGTATGAGAATAAATCTTTGAATACAAATTTCTGGGAAGTTATGGAGGATACGTGGTGGAATTGTGTTTTTGAATTTTCTTTCTATGTGATAACATAGGTGTGCTAAATTTCAAAGTCTTCTAAAACTAATGCAGAATTTGGCAAATCCAACTGCTTTGCTTTTGAGTTCTGTCACGATGTTGCGTCATCTGGAGCTCCACGATAAAGCCGATCAAATCCAGGATGCCATCTTGAATACAATTGCAGAAGGGAAGTACCGAACAGGTGATCTTGGTGGTAAATCTACAACAACAGAGTTCACCAACGCTATCTGTGATCATCTCTGAGCAGTGTTTCAGCATATGTACATTTGATTTTTTTCGACAAAAGGTTATCTCTTGTTGATGCTGCTTTCGATATGAATTACATATCATTACTCTGATTTGAAGAAAATACTTCCACCAGTATTACTTATTGGAGAGAAATAATACATTACGATGATGTTTATGAAAATCTGGGGCATTGCAAAATGTTGCATATTTGATCTAGAAAAAGGAAATGCTAGGACAAACTATACGGCGGTGATTTATGTGTTTTTTGTTATCTTCCTATTACAACCTAGTTTTTCTTAAAGAGAGTAACTGGATTTGTGCATCACTTAGGTTGAAAAATTATCGTTGGTTTGGAGCTTGTTAGACTACACATAGTATGATTGTGCCATCTGCCATGATCTCAAATCATTGGGAAATAGTTTCAAAATAACGCGACCAAAGGTTCAAAACCATGGTTAAGTTGCTGTTTAAGTGGTTTTTGTTGCGTAATATCTGACCGACAGACACATGGAAGCCTCAAATTTTGGTTTCCTGTTTATTTTTTAGGGGGTTCCACATTCCATAAATTCGAGTTTTTAAAACGTGGTTCCGACAAAATTTGAGTCAAGAAAATGAACTGGTATTTGTTATCAATCACGGTTTGAGATTTGGAATTCTGTTCAGTATACCAAATTCTAGTAGTTTGCCAGTATTACCATAGGCTAATCACAACACACTCTGTAGTCAGTATCTCCTCTTTTGATATTTATTTACCACTCTTCCTGATCTAGCCCACTAAGATCCAGTTCCGTTGGTCCAGCCCTAACCCCATTAAGCCCAGACCCGTAACAGTATTTCAGTATAACTCGTGCCATTAGGATTTCAACTTTTCATGAACTGTATAAGTAATGGTTTCCTTTGTCATGTGTGTCCGTAGTGTGCTACTTCATTTGAAATTGAAACATGATATTTTGAGCTGCCGTATAGTTTAAAAAATGAGTTGAATAGTTTATTTTTTTGTAAAACGAAGAATGTATAGTTTTCTAGTTTTATTCGGGATTTGTGTCAAATTGTCAATCTTTAGAACTACGGTTATCAATCTGTTTTAATGCAATCGAATCTTGCGAAATCATAGATGAATTGATATGGGTATTTCAAGTTTTATAGGGAATGATGTAAGTGGGGAAGAAAAAGGAGATGATATGTTGAATATGCGTTAACAATTAGTGTGATAGGTGGTAATGGTCTATAAAGATTAAGAGCGTGTTTTAGATTATTTTTCAAAAGGGCTTATCATCTGCTTTTCAAATAAAAAAACAGATTTTAGGTGTTCTCTGACATTGTTTCTCTAAAACACGTAAGTAAGAAGTAAATCATGATATATTTTTGGCTGTTTTACCGTATTTGGTGGTTATTTTGTAATAAATTGAAGTTCATTAAGCTGTTTTTTATTTTAATAGCAAATACTAAATATTTTTGCTTAAAATCAACTTTTTCAAACTTTAAGCAAAAATAACATATAAATATTTTGAATGAGCGATCCAAAATACATCGTAATAATTGTTTGAAATTATAAAAACGATGAGAAATTGTAAAAGGAAAAAGTTCGAAAACCATGTGTATCAAACATATATACATTTCCATTTAGAGAATATCATAATGGGAGTCCACTCAAAAAATAAATAAAAAATTATCATGACGGGAGAATTACATTCCATTTATCAAAATGTTGGCAGTGACATAAAATCTTATTTTATGTCACAAGCAATGAGCGGTATCTAGCAACACATCAAGGCTATCCAAGTTACAAGAATGTCATTGACTCGACATTACCTATGGTCTGTGATAATATTCACCATGTAATTTAATCATTTTGTCCTAGGTGTTTAGATTAAACACGAGTCATGGAATAAGTCATACTCGTATAGTTCAATCTTTTAATTATTGATCCCCGAGTAGACTAGAAGAAACGAATAAGCTCGATATCACATATCGGCTCATTCGAGCATGTCCATGCATTTTAATCCCACTTGATCAAGGGGACAAACACTTTCTCCTGTTATATAGGAGGGACAATTCATGTCTTTAATCACTCAACATCCATCTACATAATTCGTAGCATATACAATGATTGTCTTTATAGTTTACACTGTTACATGTAACGTTTGACAATATCAAGATGCACAACTCCTTATGTTGGGATCTCTGGTGATCTCAAGTCGTAAGGATTACATACACTATTATCACTATGAGAATTGCTTATGACATTCATATAACAATCCATGTAGCATTCCCATGGTGGGTCTGTCGATACATAGTTCTCTAACATGTACCTATGTGTTGCAAGAGCCTAATGAGCCGCACAAAAGATTAAATCGATAAATGAAGATAAAATTCATTGGATGAATGAAATTGATTAGAAAAAGTCTTAATCATAAAATTATATATATATATATATATATATATATATATATATATATATAAATATATAGACACACACACGTTAAGGTTTAGGGTTAAGTGTTAATTCAGATTAACTAAGAACACACCATTCGAAAAACAAGCAGCCGTCACATTCGTTCTTTCTTTCTGTTGAATTATCAAGTCTAGCACCTTGATAAGTTCAGATTCCTTATCGATTCGATCGTGTGGATACCGTAGAAGCAAAGCTGTAAAGTTTTGCTCGTGACTCGTGGACGTTCTGCTTCGAGTAATCTGCATCAAATACGCGTATAACTCTTAACACCCGATATGATTTCTTCGTATAGATCCTCAGCTGGAATCCGAATTTTGTTTGTATTTCCGCTGCGTGCTTTGATTGGATTCCTTACAAATATAACAAGAAAGGGAGTTGCTAAAAAAATATAAGTATTTGTGCTAATACACTTGCTGTAATTTTGTACATTTCTATTGCTTTTGACAAGAGTACAATGTATTTATATGAAAGACTTACCATGAATCTAGCATCATATATCGATCAAAATTAATGAGATACATTATGAACCACTAAGTATATTTATTCTTGTATTCATTAATGGAACTTTCTAGATGCTTAATTCATGCTTGATGATAAGCTCCTCATAGTTGAGAGAAGAACAAAGGAATAGTTTAAGTGCAGCTACTCTATGGACACAAAATATATTGGGCGGGGAATACTCTTTATCACTTTTTCGGCCTACATTGGCGACCTTGGGCTCATCTCAAGTGTATTGGGCGCCCCCTCTTTGCTTATAAACTCAACACAGAAAAAGCAAGGGTGTATAAACATGATGTCCTTTCTAGCACCCTCTCTTAATTTGCAATCTTGAGAACATCTCTAGTCTTCATAAATCTATCAATTGTCACTGCTTTGGTAAAAAAAAATATGCTTGTTGTTCATTCATGCAAATAAATGCCAAGCTAATTTCTCATTTGTTCACCATATCGCGAATACAATGATGTCGCATCGTAGACATATTGTCAAACCTCCTTAACCAAATAGCTTCACAAGTTGCATCCATAACTGCAATATACTCAACTTATGTTGATGAGAGTACAACTAATTTCTGCTTCTTAGAACTCCAGGAAATAACATTAGTTCCAAGAAAAAATAAGCAACCTGAAGTGTTCTTTCAATAATACAGTGAACCAGCTTAATCGCTCAGTAAAACCTCTAAGTGTTCTCTCATTTTCCTTTAAATATTAGATGCCCAGATTTTTGTTTCCTTGCAAATACCTCAAGATCATTTAGCTACTGCAAAATGAAGTTTACTTGGCTCATTCATGAACATTGAGATCATGCTCATAGCTTGAGCAATATTAGGTTTTGTGTTTGTGAGATAAATCGATGAACCAACAACACTCTTGAATAATTTCGAGTCAATTTTTTCAGCTCTATCATCCTTCATCAGCTTAGAATTTGTTGCCATAAGAGTAAAAACTGACTTGCATTTATCCTTGTCAAATTTTTTCAAGGATCCACAGTGTACTATACTTGAGATATAAAAATATCTCATTTAGACTGCTTCACTTGAATTCCAACGAAGTATTCCATCCATCACTCCCAAATCCATCAAATTCACTCATCATGTGTTGCTTGAAATCTTCAACTAACTTTATATTAGTGCCCATATAGATCAGATCATCTACATCAAGGCATACGATCAAGAAATCAACACCTTGTGTTTTGACATAAAGAGAAGGTTCATTTGGACTTCAATTAAATCCATTTCTGATGAAACGACTATAAATTTGCTATTCCAAGCTCTTGGAGCTTGTTTTAGCCCATATAGCTCTTTTTTTAGACGATACACGTAATCTTCTTTGCCTTTCACATCAAATCCATGAGGTTGATGCACATATATTTCTTCTTGCAACTCTCCATTTAGAAACACTGATTTGACATCAAGTTGAAGTGCTTGAAGCTCCAATTGAGCTGCAAGTGCAAGAACAACTCAAATAGTTTCTAATTAATATATATATATATATATATATATATATATATATATATATATATTAAGAAATGGAGAACGTCCATTTTGTGAAAACATATATCCAAAACTATGTTACATACCATGACCCAATATTTTACTCTTGTCGGTAAATTATATTTTACGGAAAAGGTGTCCCACTTTTTATTTTACTATTCAATTATATCACTTAAAATTGTAGATCAACGGTTGTTATCTTTAAAACATATTTGTCCACGATTTCCCAAATCAAGAAATAAAAAAATGTACACTTTTCCACTCCTTCACCAAACCTTATATATACGAAAAAACCCTTTTCATTTCTTCTTCGATACATTTTCATTAAAAATATATATATAAAAAATGATGATGAAAGAAAGTCAAGAGAAAACTGAATATTCAAGTGTATGTGTCTCATGCAGATTGTTTGGACACAAATGCAACCATTTTGCAAAGAAGCAGCAGGCAAAATTTTACATCATCTGGCGCTGCATTGCAATGCTCGTGTGTTGGCACGACATAGATAAATGAGGCTTCCCTCGACGAATAGGTGACTTTTTTCTTCTTCTTTTTTCTTTGAGCCAAAGTTCAAGGAGATTAAGACATCAAGTGAAGCTTGAATCTGTAAAGAGTGTGTGTTGTTTGATTTCATATCATATAAACATAAACAGTTTAGTTCAATATGTAAACTTAGGGTTTAGGGTGGTATTTCTGTATTGGCAGGATGATGCTCTCGTACTTTGCTGTGGAATAGATTATTGTTCTTTAGGCTTCGATAGTAGGAAGACGACTTATGTATGAGATTTATGTAAGACTTTGCTTTTAGGTCAGGACGTCTTGTACTTCGGTAATGTTCAATTCAATATTTTTGCTGATAAATTTTTTATATGTAAACTTAGAGAACTTATGAATTTTTGCTTGAAAACTCAAGATTTTGTTAAATACTCTTAAACCATGTACTTAATAATATTGCATATATTAAATTCCATTTCAATTTATTTTTTTTAAAAAAATATGTACATATATATTTGCATTATAGTATTATTTTTTATTTTATTTTTAAAAGATCCAGCATTAAAAGTTAGATGCTCTCGTTGGTTGTCCTAGATTCTTATCTTATTGCAACATGTGCATATCATTAATGAGACTATTGTTGCTCTGTGGATTCAATCATGCGGTGTGCTATATATGTTGTATTTGAATAATTGCTAGTCTTTATTATTAATGTTATTTTTTTCTGATTGTACACAACTTTAGAAATTTGATATAAAAATTTTCAATCCTAAAACAACAACATAAAACTCCAGTGACAGTAGCTCAGTTCAACCAATCCGCATTTATTGTATGTAACATCGTTATCAATCTCTCCATCCTTTTGAATAATAGAATCTAGATATCGAAATTTGTTAATCATCGATATACTAGGCCATCGAGTCTTACAATACTGGGGTCCCGAGATATACAGCTACTAATTGCACTCAACATATTTTGTCTAGACACTCTATGATGCACGGAAACTGACACGACATCACAAGGACACGACGATAAGGAATTTCAAAATTTTCGGCATACGAAACGGCAGGGACGCGCCTGTATATTTTACATTTTTATATATATTATGCATGTACCATATTACAAAATACTAAAATTCACATTTTTAAATTTTAAAACCTTGTAAAAGCAAAAAAAAAAAATTCTTACAAATTTAAGAAGCATATAAATAAATGTGTCACCAGAATCATCATAAGATCACTCATAGTAACACTAAATATATATTACTTCAATTAACATAAAGTTTAACAAACACGTCCAAATAAAGATAACACCAAAAATATTCTTACCAAATTCAAAAAGTATATAAATAAATACATGTCATTGAGATCATTATAGTATCACACATATCAACACTAAAGGTATATTATTTCAATTAACAAAAAGTTTAACTAACACCCCCAAATTTCATTTTAGCCAAAAAAAATTTAAATTGTACAATTAACCAGCAAAAGTGTCATTTCTATGTCGGGTATGCCTATAGGTTATGTCCGACATGTGTGTCCGATTTTGAGAGAAGTTCCATCAAAGGTGTCCAATTTTATTTTTTTAAAAAAATTAAGGGCACACCACGTGGTGTGTCCGACACGTGTGCGATGAATATCAGTGTCTTAGAAGTGTCCGACACTGTACTGAGTGATTTTTAAAGAGTGTCCGTACATCATAGGACATTACAAAATTTCTATCAATAACTCTAATTTAACATTTATCCTTATCCTAGTCTAGTCGATTAGCACGATATTGTCAGCAAAAAAAGCATTTTAGAATGTATATATTTTGTTACCTCATCAATCACTAAGACGAACAAGAGGTGACTCAACGCAGACCCTTGATGTAATCCAATAATAACCAAAAACTCTTTCATTACCCCGATGCACATTGTGAATGACATGTCTTCAAAATATATTTGAGTATCTTTATTTTATTTATGTATAGAATGAAATACATATTCATTCAACACAATTAACAGTTACTAGTAGACTAGTAGGCATAGACGATGTCTGTTTCACTTTGATTTTATAATATTAAGGAGACGAGTTTATATAATTTAAATACTTACATAATATGCACAACAAAATTAAGCCTCATAATTGAGACATGGGCCAGGATTTTTCAGGTCAAATTTTCTGTACTTTATGACCGTTTAAATGTGCTTTCATATCCATGGTAACACACCCGATTCCTCCATTAAAAGTTGCATGTGAGTAATTCCAATTTCTGCCTAATTCTTGATGTACACTGGTAATGGGAAGTTGGGTTCTTGTTTGTACCAAATTCATTTTTGGCCTTTACTTACCAAAAATAAAGAGGGCCCCCCTCTCGATCGACAACATTGATATTCTTTTTTTTTTTTCTTTTTCTTTTTTTTAATAAAAAGGTGGCGTAAAGTTACTTATTGTATTTATAATAAATTAAGCACAAGGGTTGGATAATACCCTAACATCTTCTACTGTAAAACGTAAGTTAATACATCCAATATTACACATTTGAATTTGTTTTTGCGAGATCTATCCCTAAGTTGTAAGCTTTGGATGTTGATACTTCTGGAACTCGAGAAACGATCTTTGTCGCATCCTCATCATCATCCTCTGAACAACAATGTACCCACGACTCCTCTTCCCCGTGATATTCATTTGAAGATTTAGTCGAACCCTTTTCATTCTCCAATACAAATTATTGATTGATGAATAGGTTTAAGATTTATTCACAAATAAAGCTTGATTATTTGCTTTATTCCAATGCTCCATTATTTGACAGATGTTAGTATTTTTCATCGCCAAGAATACAAACCAAGGCTCACAATTCACAAAGTTGTCATCAAAACCATGTTCCCTCCAACTTTTTAAAGAATATAATATAATTTTACAAAATTTTCTCAAGCTTTCTAATACTGATGGATATGAAAAATAATAGTAAAAAAATTGAAGGATTTTACAATTTAACAGAAGACAAAACAAGTTTAGTATGGAGTACCCAAATATAACATTATAAACTTCTAATAAGCATCAACTTCGGAAATTGAAACCTTAACAAACACATGAATCCCAACTTTTTCAGACATAACATATGATTCATTAAAACTCAGGAAGCCTACATAACTATAAACTTCATCGTCATCAGCTGCACCAGGTGAAGAAGCAAAAGGGTCCGATGCAGCAATACCTCTGCTATTCTCAGTAAACCAGGATTCAGTACCAAATCCTCTAGACTGTTGCAATGTCCAAGCAAATGACTGGTGAATGAGAGTGTCAGCATCGCTCACACTCCTCCAAGCATACTTCATCGATTCCTCAAAGTGCGTGCCTTCATCTCAGCCACCTCGAAGGTGTGTTTGATAATGCCCTAAGGGTGCGGGCAGATCAAACCCTTGATTGGGAGCCCCCAGGACACCCTGGGTAGCATAAAAAATTCCTTCTTCAACATCCTCCTCCATGGCCTCAGGGTTCTCACTTCTTCTCTTCTACTTTTTGATATCCTGAAAAAGACAAACCTGAAGATTGTATAAATTATTATAAAACCAAGCATTTGCTACTGTGCCACAGATATAGCTGATTGCTAGGGTGTAACTCAAATCTTTTTCCACTATATAGCATTACAAATGTTTCAATCGTTGTGTCATTCGTTTAGTTAAACATGACAGGATAGACAATTGTAGCAACAAAAAGTTATAGAATTCACTTAAAAGTAATGACATGTTGCGCATGTCGAGTATGCAAAGCAAAATGGAAAAGACAAACCTTTTCGATGTTCTCTCGGATAGCATATTTGTAATGCGCATGTTGGCACATTTATGTGATGTTGGCATCACTAAACTCTTGAGGGTGTACTTAGTAAGGGCTTTTACTGGCTCCTCATCCTCCCTTTTTGCTGGCTCTCCCTAACATTAAATTTCAGGTAAGTATGCTGTGTGAACGATAGGAAAATTTAGACATTCTAACCATAAAAATCAGGGAAAAAAAGGCCACTCCTAGACTCAAATATTTCCAGATTTATTTCATACTCAAGAGACCTAACTTAATTAAGTTACAAACTTAAGTTCCAATATGGACACAGGCCGAAAATCCTTTAGTTCATCGCATAATATTCTAACTCGATTGTAGTAGGTACTCACTCTATCGATCTTTGATGTAATGCAAATTAATGTTTCTGAATCTGGAAAATTCTCAGAGCGTCGTTACTTTGATGGAATCGATCTCGTAGATATAGCCTGCAACAACTCATGCGCAGTGGATATGTACATCAAACTGTCCTTGATTTCTGGAGCCACTGAGTTTAGGATCTAGGTGATCATACTATTACACCGCATCCTTGCTTTCAGATTGTGGTCGAAAAATTGTTCCATCAACAAGTCTCAGCTTATATTTCGCAGTTAGTGTTGGGAAAATAACGAAATATTTTCTGGTCAGATATGTGGGAGCAAAAATAAATGCGGAATAAAAAACACAAGATTTACGTGGTTCGGCAAAAAATTAGCCTACGTCCACGGGGCTGCTGCAGATCTTTTATTGAAGAAAAATACAAGTGTTTACAAAACACTGACAACACTCAATCTGAAAAACACTCAGAAAATTATACAACAATTTTCTCTCACTAGTATTTTTACTCTGATTGCACTGTGTTATTTTCTCTCTACAATTAGGTGTGTTTACTGAATGAAATTACAACTCTAAAAATTTCTTCACGCAACATATTTTCTTTTGACAAATTTGGCCAGATTTGTTTTTGTCAAATTTTGATACCAAAATTTCTTCGGTAGTTGCTGGCACCAACTTTTGAATTTGTCTTTGTTTGCAAAAGTCTTTGCCAGCTTGCTTGTTCAATTTTTCTTCAATGGGTCCGTCACTTTTGACTAACAATCTCCCACTTGAAGACTGATCTCCATCTGTCTTCACACCTCGATCAATGCAGCAGCCTCTTATGGTCTGTTAATCTAGCAAGCCAACTGAAGTTGAGCACAACTTCAGTTTATCAATGGTCACCACCTTTGTTAACATATCTGCTGGATTCTTACTTCCTTGGATCTTCTCTAATGTTAGTACATCATCTTCAAGCAGAGATCTGATGAAGTGATAACGGAGACCAATATGTTTTGTTCTAAAGTGGAATGCTGAATTCTTTGCCAGATGTATTGGACTCTGACTATCACTATACAAAACATTCTTCTCCTGATTGAATCCCAGCTCTGTTAACAAACCTTGAAGCCATATCAATTCTTTACTGGCTTCAGTCACTGCAACATATTCAGCCTCTGTAGTGGATAAAGCTACAATTTTTTGTATCTGCGACATCCAACTAACGGCTGTAGTTCCAACAGTGAATACATAACCTGTGGTGCTTCTCCGGTGATCGACATCACCTCCATAGTCTGCATCTACGTAACCTTGTATTTTTAGTTATCCTTTTTCAAAGTACAAACACTTCTTTGCAGTGCCTCGTAGAGACCTCAAAATCCACTTAACTGCTTCCCAATGAGCCTTTCCTGGATTTGACATAAACCTGCTGACAACTCCCACTGCATGGGCAATGTCTGGCCTTGTACAGACCATTGCGTACATCAAACTCCCAATGGCTGAAGCATAAGGAACTTTAGCCATGGACTCTTTTTCTTCCTCCGTCTGAGGACATTGGTCCTTGGATAGGCGAAAATGACCAGCCAAAGGTGTGCTAACAGATTTGGCGTCGCCCATGTTGAATCTCTGCAAAACACGATTGATGTAATCTGTCTGAGATAACTGCAAAATTCCCTTTTGCTTATCTCTTGTAATTTGCATTCCAAGAATCTTTCTTGCTGGATCCAAATCCTTCATTTCAAATTCTTTTGACAATTGCTGCTTCAAGTTTCTAATCTCGTCCATATCAGAACCAGCTACTAACATAACATCGACATACAGTAGCAAAATGATATAACTGGACTTATATTTCTTGAAGTAGCAACAATGGTCGGCGTTGCACCTCTGGAAACCTTCCTTGTTCATAAAGCCGTCAAACTTTAAGTACTATTGTCTTGGAGCTTGTTTCAGGCCGTACAAGCTCTTTTTCAATTTGCACACCTTATTTTCCATCCCTTTCACTGCGAAACCTTCTGGTTGAAACATATAGATTTCTTTATCAATTTCTCCGTGAAGAAATGCAGTCTTCACGTCCAGTTGCTCAAGAGGGAGGCTTTCACTGGCAACAATACTCAATACAGTCCTAATAGTATTGAGCTTCACAACCGGGGCAAAAATCTCTGAGTAGTCAACTCCTTCTTTTTGTTGAAACCCTTTGACGACCAGTCGGGCTTTGTATCTCATGGAACCATCATGATCTTCCTTTACCCGATACACCCATTTGTTGTGAAGTGCCTTCTTGTCCATAGGCAACTCAACAAGTTCCCATGTCTGATTGGACATCAAAGACTTCATCTCGTCTTTCATGGCAAGCTCCCACTTGCCGGCATCTTTGGTCTGACATGCTTCCTTGTAGCATTCAGGCTCACCTGCGTCGGTTAGCAACAGATAGTTCATATACCTTCTGTTAGGTACATGAGGCCGAGAACTCCTTCTCAATTCAAGACCTGGAGCAGGAGATGCATCATGCTGCTGCTCGCTGTCTTGATCAATTGATTCCCCTAACTGAGGAATCTCAACTATCTATTCCACATGACTTTCTGGGACATCGTCCACCTCTGCATACGCTGGCTCACTCTGTTCTGAGTCGCTGCCAACTGTGTTATGCCTGTCCTTATACATCACTCGTTCGTTGAAGATTACATCTCTGCTGCGAATCATCTTTTTGTTTTCATCATCCCAAATACGGTAGCCAAACTCATCTTCACCATAACCAATGAAAGTGCACTTCTTTGATTTGGGATCAAGTTTGTTTCTGAGTGCATCACTGATATGCACATATGCTACACAGCCGAAAACTTTAAGATATGAGAGGTTTACCTCTTTTCCGCTCCATACCTCTTCTGGTATTCTGTGCTCCAATGGTACCGATGGACCTCGGTTAATCAAGTAAGCTGCTGTGTTGACTGCTTCTGCCCAGAACTGCTTTGGCAGTCCTGATTGTACCCGCATGCTTCTGGCTCGTTCTGTCAACGTCCGGTTCATACGCTCAGCTACACCATTGTGTTGAGGCGTACCAGGCACGGTTCTCTCCATTCTGATCCCATTCTCATAGCAGAACTTCTTGAATCTGGTGTCTTCATATTCACCACCATTGTCGGTTCTGAGCTTCTTTATCTTCAATCCTGTCTCATTTTCAACCATCACTTTCCAAATCTTGAAAGCCTCAAATACTTATGACTTATGTTTCAGAAAGTAAACCCATACTTTTCTGGAGTGATCATCAATGAAAGTCACAAAGTAGTGTTTCCCACTAATGGATGAGACAGTCGTTGGTCCCCAAACATCAGAGTGAACTAGTTCAAGTTTCACCTTCTTTGGGGTTCTGGTATTTGTCTGAAAGCTAACTCTTTTCTGCTTTCCAAAAATACATCCTTCACACGTGTCAATATCAATTGACTGAAGGCTCGGGAGTTTCCCCTTTGAGTGCATCACCTTCATTCCTTTCTCACTCATGTGGCCAAGTCTCTGGTGCCACAGAGTATGACTTTCTGTGTCAGCTGCAACTGCAATTGAACAGCGTGCTCCTGCTGTCATGTAAAGAGTACCACTCTTATTGCCTCGAGCAATTATCATTGCACCTTTTGAGATCTTCCAAGTATCACCGTGAAAGACCGTTGTATGACCTTCACCGGCCAACTGGCCAACTGAGATTAAGTTCTTTCTCAGATCGGGAATATGACTGACATCCTTCACTTCCCATACAGACCCGTTCAACTTAATCTTTATGATACCTTTGCCAACAATCTCGCAAGATTGTTCATTACCAAGGTAGACTTTACCAAGGTTTTCGGGGACATATTTCTCGAAGAGTTCTCTCTGCGAAGTAGCATGGAATGATGCTCCGGAGTCTAACACCCAAGACTCTTCCTTGCACTCTAAGGAACATATTAATGAATCATCTCCAGAAGCAACGTTTGCTTCTGCCTTCGCCTCCTGGTTCTTCGGTGCATTTTTGCACTGATTTTTATAATGTCCGGGCTGCCCGCATTTCCAGCACTCGATAGTCTTCGAGTTCTGAGAATTAGGGGGGTTCCTAGATTTGGACCTCCTGTCCATTTGTTTGCCACGTCCACCCCATCTGTTTGATTTTCTACCTCTTGACTCTGTATGTAATACTGAAGAGGTTGATGATTCATTTGAATCTTTCCGTCTGATCTCTTCACTGAGAACCAGATCACGAACATCGTCAAATTTCAACTTTGTACTTCCCGAAGAGCTACTCACAGCTGTGACAGTAGCATTCCAGCTTTCCGGTGGGGAAGACAAAAGTATTAATGCCCGTACTTCATCATCAAAATCAATGCTAACTGAACTCAACTGGGTTGTCACTGTGTTGAGTTCATTGAGGTGTTGAGCTACCGATCCGCCTTCTACCATCCGCAAATTGAACAACCGCCTCATCAAATGAACTTTGTTTGAAGCTGATGGCTTCTCGTACATGCTTGAAAGAGCCGCCATAAGACCCGTCGTGGTCTTTTCTTTTGCTATGTTGAAAGCAACGTTGCGTGACAACGTCAGTCGGATAACTCCGAGAGCTTTTCTATCTAGAAGAGCCCATTCTTCATCTTTCATGCCTTCTGGCTTCACACCCGAGAGAGGTTGATAAAGGCCTTTCTGGTACATATAGTCTTCTATTTGCATTTTCCAAAAGCCAAAATCTGAACCATTGAACTTTTCAATATTCATTTTTCCTTCATCTGCCGCCATTACTCCCACTCGAACCTGACTCCCACTGGATTGCTGTTTTGACAATTTTTGAAAATCACCGTGTTATTGAAAAACACCGCTGCGGACGAATTTGGTATCGCTGACCAAATCACTATTCACGAAATCACTATTCACGAAATTCACTATTCACGTGAATAGTAACCCGACAAAAAAAATTGACAAAATTAACAATCTGGCTCTGATACCAGTTGTTGGGAAAATAACGAAATATTTTCTGGTCAGATATGTGGGAGCAAAAATAAATGCGGAATAAAAAACACAAGATTTACATGGTTCGGCAAAAAATTAGCCTACGTCCACGGGGCTGCTGCAGATCTTTTATTGAAGAAAAATACAAGTGTTTACAAAACACTGACAACACTCAATCTGAAAAACACTCAGAAAATTATACAACAATTTTCTCTCACTAGTATTTTTACTCTGATTGCACTGTGTTATTTTCTCTCTACAATTAGGTGTGTTTACTGAATGAAATTACAACTCTAAAAATTTCTTCACGCAACATATTTTCTTTTGACAAATTTGGCCAGATTTGTTTTTGTCAAATTTTGATACCAAAATTTCTTCGGTAGTTGCTGGCACCAACTTTTGAATTTGTCTTTGTTTGCAAAAGTCTTTGCCAGCTTGCTTGTTCAATTTTTCTTCAATGGGTCCGTCACTTTTGACTAACAATCTCCCACTTGAAGACTGATCTCCATCTGTCTTCACACCTCGATCAATGCAGCAGCCTCTTATGGTCTGTTAATCTAGCAAGCCAACTGAAGTTGAGCACAACTTCAGTTTATCAATGGTCACCACCTTTGTTAACATATCTGCTGGATTCTTACTTCCTTGGATCTTCTCTAATGTTAGTACATCATCTTCAAGCAGAGATCTGATGAAGTGATAACGGAGACCAATATGTTTTGTTCTAAAGTGGAATGCTGAATTCTTTGCCAGATGTATTGCACTCTGACTATCACTATACAAAACATTCTTCTCCTGATTGAATCCCAGCTCTGTTAACAAACCTTGAAGCCATATCAATTCTTTACTGGCTTCAGTCACTGCAACATATTCAGCCTCTGTAGTGGATAAAGCTACAATTTTTTGTATCTGCGACATCCAACTAACGGCTGTAGTTCCAACAGTGAATACATAACCTGTGGTGCTTCTCCGGTGATCGACATCACCTCCATAGTCTGCATCTACGTAACCTTGTATTTTTAGTTATCCTTTTTCAAAGTACAAACACTTCTTTGCAGTGCCTCGTAGATACCTCAAAATCCACTTAACTGCTTCCCAATGAGCCTTTCCTGGATTTGACATAAACCTGCTGACAACTCCCACTGCATGGGCAATGTCTGGCCTTGTACAGACCATTGCGTACATCAAACTCCCAATGGCTGAAGCATAAGGAACTTTAGCCATGGACTCTTTTTCTTCCTCCGTCTGAGGACATTGGTCCTTGGATAGGCGAAAATGACCAGCCAAAGGTGTGCTAACAGATTTGGCGTCGCCCATGTTGAATCTCTGCAAAACACGATTGATGTAATCTGTCTGAGATAACTGCAAAATTCCCTTTTGCTTATCTCTTGTAATTTGCATTCCAAGAATCTTTCTTGCTGGATCCAAATCCTTCATTTCAAATTCTTTTGACAATTGCTGCTTCAAGTTTCTAATCTCGTCCATATCAGAACCAGCTACTAACATAACATCGACATACAGTAGCAAAATGATATAACTGGACTTATATTTCTTGAAGTAGCAACAATGGTCGGCGTTGCACCTCTGGAAACCTTCCTTGTTCATAAAGCCGTCAAACTTTAAGTACTATTGTCTTGGAGCTTGTTTCAGGCCGTACAAGCTCTTTTTCAATTTGCACACCTTATTTTCCATCCCTTTCACTGCGAAACCTTCTGGTTGAAACATATAGATTTCTTTATCAATTTCTCCGTGAAGAAATGCAGTCTTCACGTCCAGTTGCTCAAGAGGGAGGCTTTCACTGGCAACAATACTCAATACAGTCCTAATAGTATTGAGCTTCACAACCGGGGCAAAAATCTCTGAGTAGTCAACTCCTTCTTTTTGTTGAAACCCTTTGACGACCAGTCGGGCTTTGTATCTCATGGAACCATCATGATCTTCCTTTACCCGATACACCCATTTGTTGTGAAGTGCCTTCTTGTCCATAGGCAACTCAACAAGTTCCCATGTCTGATTGGACATCAAAGACTTCATCTCGTCTTTCATGGCAAGCTCCCACTTGCCGGCATCTTTGGTCTGACATGCTTCCTTGTAGCATTCAGGCTCACCTGCGTCGGTTAGCAACAGATAGTTCATATACCTTCTGTTAGGTACATGAGGCCGAGAACTCCTTCTCAATTCAAGACCTGGAGCAGGAGATGCATCATGCTGCTGCTCGCTGTCTTGATCAATTGATTCCCCTAACTGAGGAATCTCAACTATCTATTCCACATGACTTTCTGGGACATCGTCCACCTCTGCATACGCTGGCTCACTCTGTTCTGAGTCGCTGCCAACTGTGTTATGCCTGTCCTTATACATCACTCGTTCGTTGAAGATTACATCTCTGCTGCGAATCATCTTTTTGTTTTCATCATCCCAAATACGGTAGCCAAACTCATCTTCACCATAACCAATGAAAGTGCACTTCTTTGATTTGGGATCAAGTTTGTTTCTGAGTGCATCACTGATATGCACATATGCTACACAGCCGAAAACTTTAAGATATGAGAGGTTTACCTCTTTTCCACTCCATACCTCTTCTGGTATTCTGTGCTCCAATGGTACCGATGGACCTCGGTTAATCAAGTAAGCTGCTGTGTTGACTGCTTCTGCCCAGAACTGCTTTGGCAGTCCTGATTGTACCCGCATGCTTCTGGCTCGTTCTGTCAACGTCCGGTTCATACGCTCAGCTACACCATTGTGTTGAGGCGTACCAGGCACGGTTCTCTCCATTCTGATCCCATTCTCATAGCAGAACTTCTTGAATCTGGTGTCTTCATATTCACCACCATTGTCGGTTCTGAGCTTCTTTATCTTCAATCCTGTCTCATTTTCAACCATCACTTTCCAAATCTTGAAAGCCTCAAATACTTATGACTTATGTTTCAGAAAGTAAACCCATACTTTTCTGGAGTGATCATCAATGAAAGTCACAAAGTAGTGTTTCCCACTAATGGATGAGACAGTCGTTGGTCCCCAAACATCAGAGTGAACTAGTTCAAGTTTCACCTTCTTTGGGGTTCTGGTATTTGTCTGAAAGCTAACTCTTTTCTGCTTTCCAAAAATACATCCTTCACACGTGTCAATATCAATTGACTGAAGGCTCGGGAGTTTCCCCTTTGAGTGCATCACCTTCATTCCTTTCTCACTCATGTGGCCAAGTCTCTGGTGCCACAGAGTATGACTTTCTGTGTCAGCTGCAACTGCAATTGAACAGCGTGCTCCTGCTGTCATGTAAAGAGTACCACTCTTATTGCCTCGAGCAATTATCATTGCACCTTTTGAGATCTTCCAAGTATCACCGTGAAAGACCGTTGTATGACCTTCACCGGCCAACTGGCCAACTGAGATTAAGTTCTTTCTCAGATCGGGAATATGACTGACATCCTTCACTTCCCATACAGACCCGTTCAACTTAATCTTTATGATACCTTTGCCAACAATCTCGCAAGATTGTTCATTACCAAGGTAGACTTTACCAAGGTTTTCGGGGACATATTTCTCGAAGAGTTCTCTCTGCGAAGTAGCATGGAATGATGCTCCGGAGTCTAACACCCAAGACTCTTCCTTGCACTCTAAGGAACATATTAATGAATCATCTCCAGAAGCAACGTTTGCTTCTGCCTTCGCCTCCTGGTTCTTCGGTGCATTTTTGCACTGATTTTTATAATGTCCGGGCTGCCCGCATTTCCAGCACTCGATAGTCTTCGAGTTCTGAGAATTAGGGGGGTTCCTAGATTTGGACCTCCTGTCCATTTGTTTGCCACGTCCACCCCATCTGTTTGATTTTCTACCTCTTGACTCTGTATGTAATACTGAAGAGGTTGATGATTCATTTGAATCTTTCCGTCTGATCTCTTCACTGAGAACCAGATCACGAACATCGTCAAATTTCAACTTTGTACTTCCCGAAGAGCTACTCACAGCTGTGACAGTAGCATTCCAGCTTTCCGGTGGGGAAGACAAAAGTATTAATGCCCGTACTTCATCATCAAAATCAATGCTAACTGAACTCAACTGGGTTGTCACTGTGTTGAGTTCATTGAGGTGTTGAGCTACCGATCCGCCTTCTACCATCCGCAAATTGAACAACCGCCTCATCAAATGAACTTTGTTTGAAGCTGATGGCTTCTCGTACATGCTTGAAAGAGCCGCCATAAGACCCGTCGTGGTCTTTTCTTTTGCTATGTTGAAAGCAACGTTGCGTGACAACGTCAGTCGGATAACTCCGAGAGCTTTTCTATCTAGAAGAGCCCATTCTTCATCTTTCATGCCTTCTGGCTTCACACCCGAGAGAGGTTGATAAAGGCCTTTCTGGTACATATAGTCTTCTATTTGCATTTTCCAAAAGCCAAAATCTGAACCATTGAACTTTTCAATATTCATTTTTCCTTCATCTGCCGCCATTACTCCCACTCGAACCTGACTCCCACTGGATTGCTGTTTTGACAATTTTTGAAAATCACCGTGTTATTGAAAAACACCGCTGCGGACGAATTTGGTATCGCTGACCAAATCACTATTCACGAAATCACTATTCACGAAATTCACTATTCACGTGAATAGTAACCCGACAAAAAAAATTGACAAAATTAACAATCTGGCTCTGATACCAGTTGTTGGGAAAATAACGAAATATTTTCTGGTCAGATATGTGGGAGCAAAAATAAATGCGGAATAAAAAACACAAGATTTACATGGTTCGGCAAAAAATTAGCCTACGTCCACGGGGCTGCTGCAGATCTTTTATTGAAGAAAAATACAAGTGTTTACAAAACACTGACAACACTCAATCTGAAAAAACACTCAGAAAATTATACAACAATTTTCTCTCACTAGTATTTTTACTCTGATTGCACTGTGTTATTTTCTCTCTACAATTAGGTGTGTTTACTGAATGAAATTACAACTCTATTTATAGAGTTTCTTCACGCATCATTCTGAAAAATTTCTTCACGCGACATATTTTCTTTTGACAAATTTGGCCAGATTTGTTTTTGTCAAATTTTGATACCAAAATTTCTTCGGTAGTTGCTGGCACCAACTTTTGAATTTGTCTTTGTTTGCAAAAGTCTTTGCCAGCTTGCTTGTTCAATTTTTCTTCAATGGGTCCGTCACTTTTGACTAACAGTTAGAGCCTTTGACATAGTCCGATGCCAAGTATTGGTACATTTGAGTAGATGAATGACCAATGTCAAACCTAGATGATCATTTTGAACAAAAATACTGCTAGAATCTTTGAAATGTGATCGAGAGTTTTGATTGTTCGAAGCTTGTCCTCCTTTTGCCATAAAAGAACGAATTGAAAAAAATCAGAGTTGCTTGGCAAAGTAGCTCTCCGAATGAAGATAGAAACTTTGGAGAGGGGAATATTTTCGTGAGCCAAAAAAGCTAGTTACACAGATCAAAATGAAAAATTGGTTACGAAGAATTGAAAACAGGAGACCTATAAACAACAACAACGACATTCATAAATATTTGAAAAATATGTGAAAAAAAAACACATTACTAATCAGTAAATGAGATATCATTGCATTCAAATTGTTATCGACACTGTCTGAAACAATTACAATCTCTAATCAAACCTATAAGTATCAAGACTCATACTTTGAACTATCAATCAATGACTACATTAAAATGCTTTGATTCTGCAACTAAACTTTGACCCTCATCAAATAGCCCATGCGTTCTCATCTATAAGAAGTTTGACAACGATTGATTCTATAGTTGCCATTAGAGACGAAACACTATAGAAAACTGAATCAATTGCAGATCAATCGGAATCCAATATATTCACAATGTGTTGGCCCCTTTCGGTATGTTAATCCCTTTTCGAGAGGAAATTACCTATAATTTAGGAACTAATATAACCACTAACTCACTAACTGGGCCACGATATACATATCAAAAGGAAATTAATTCAACGGAACTAGTTTAACATTTATACTGCATAATCTTTGACCCAGATGGGCTTGCGTACTTGTCTTTTGGGCCTTGCATGATGATCTGTTGGTACAATAGATGTTGGACTAGGTGGATCTGCAACAATACCCTCCTCCCAAATTTGGGACTTGTCCTCAAGGCCCAATTTAGTTTGGCTTGTAGAAGAACGAATCTGAGGAGATAGTGGTTTCCAGCTAGCACTTGACGGAGGAAGTAGATGTAGATGGGCATTAACTATTTGTTCGGCTAGATCCCAAGTTGCTTCTTCCATCCATCAAAGGAAGTTGAGCAGGTGTACCAGGTGGCTCTCCATGGCACGGTCGAAGCAAGAAAACATGAAAAACTGGGTGGATGCGTTAGGATGATGGTAAGATAAGTTCATACGCAACTTTCCCAATGCGGCGTATGATTTTAGATGGCCCATAAAATCGTCGAGCTAATTTATGGGAGCGGCATGTGTGAAGTGTGAGTTGTCGACAAGCTTTCAATTTGACATATACCCAGTCCCCAGAGGTGAATTCCTTCTCCTCCCGATGCTTATTAGCCTGTTGTTGCATTCTATGCCTAGTAATATGTAGCGTGTCCTTGAGTTTAGAGAGTAGCTCATTTCGGGCAATGAGGGTGTTGTCTATGGTTGCGTTGGTCGAGGCTCCGGGGATGTAGGTGGTTATTGGTGTTGGTGGTCGGCCGTATAATACCTCAAAATGAGTTATTTGGATGGCAGAGTGATAATTGGTGTTGTAGCAATGTTCTGCAAATGGCAGATATCTGGACCAATGTTTAGGCTCATCACATGTGAAACATCGAAGGTAAGTTTGAAGGCAACGGTTCACTACTTCGGTTTGCCCATCTGTCTCCGGATGGTAAGCACTACCATAGTTGAGTGAAGTATCCAGCTGTTGGAATAATTCTTGCCAAAATGACTCAAAAATAGGGGGTCTCGATCCATGATAATAGTTCTAGGCAAGCCATGAAGCTTGTAAATTTCAGTGAGAAAAATAGAGGCTAGATATGCAGCCGAATCTTTGGTCGGGAGAGCAATAAAGTGTGAGAATTTTGTGAATCGGTTAACAATTATCTAGATAGCGGTTTTACCGAAAGAATTAGGTAGGTGTGTGATAAAATCCATGCTGATATCTTCCCAAACATGGGCGGGGATGGGTAATGGTTGTAAGAGCCCGTAGGGCTTATGGTTGGTTGGTTTATGTTGTTGGCAAGTTGTGCAGGTCGTGACTAGTCTCTGATCGTCTTTTTCATGGAAGGCCAATAGAATGAAGCTGCAATTCGGTTCAAGGTGGCTTTAATTCCTGAATGTCCTCCAACGGGAGAAGCATGAAATTCGGCCAGAATTTGTGGTTGCAATTCGGTGTCCTCAGGCATGTACAACCTATTTTTGAAGTAGACTAATCCGTCATGTACTTGAAATTGATTGTGAGTAACTGGATCAGATTTAATATTGTGATGTAGATGTAGACCTGTTTGGGACTTTGAGAAGAAATCACGAAGTTTGTCGATCCACGGCAGCGTTGGAGATGTTATAGCCGCATATGATGATATGACCACCCTGGACAATGCGTCGGCTACCTTGTTTTCTCTTCCAGGTTTGTACCGAATTTCATTATCAAAGCCCAGTAGTTTGGTAACCATTTTTGTTCATCAGGGGTTTGAACCGCTTGAGTGAGCATATGTCTAATGCTACGTTGGTCGGTTTAGATAATGAATCTTCTACAAAGAAGATAATGCCTCCATTTCTTTACAGCTTCAGTAATAGCATATAACTCCCTTGTGTAGGTAGATGATGATTGCATCCTCGGAAGTAATTTCTTGATGACAAAAACAATAGGGTGATCTTGCTGAGACAAGACATCTCCAATAGCTGAACCACTAGCATCGATGGTGAGCTCAAAATGTTTGGAGAAATCTGGAAAAGCAAGTACGGGTAAGTGAGTCATGCACTTTTTAAGCTCTTCAAAGGTTTGTGTTTGCTTTTGAATCCCACGTAAATTGTCCAGCCTTTAGTAAATCTGTGAGTGGAGAAGCGAGACTTGCATAATTACGAACAAAGCGCCTGTAATAACCAGTGAGTCCGAGAAACCCGCGTAAGGCTGTAATTGAGGAAGGTACTGGCCAGTCAAGAATGCATGTATTTTGTCTGGGTCCACAATAACTCCATCTCCCGAGATAGTGTGTCCAAGGTAGTGCACCTGAGGTATTGCAAAGACACATTTGGAGAGCTTAGCATAATATTTATGAGTTGCCAGTAGGAGAAAAACTTGTGTTAAATGCTTAGTGTGACCGGTCCACGTGGCACTGTAAATGAGGATGTCGTCAAAGAAAACCATTACAAATTATCGTAAATAATTCCTAAACAACTCATTCATAGTTGCATGGAATGTAGATGGCGTGTTAGATAGTCCGAAGGGCATAACTAAGAAATCGTAGTGCCCCTCCCAAGTCCGGAAAGCGATTTTTTGAACATCTTGAGGGTTGACCCGAATCTGATGATATCCTGCTCTCAAATCTATTTTAGAAAAAATTGTAGCTCCCTTAAGTTCATCCAGAATCTCGTCAATAGTGTGTATCGGAAATCGGTCATGCACTGTAATCGCATTGAGTGCTATATAATCAACACAAAACCTCCAAGTCCTGTATTTTTTTCATACTAAAAGTACCGGAGAAGAATAGGGACTCCTGCTTGGTCTTATAATTCCCTCTGTTAGCATGTATGCAATCAACTTGGTCATGCTTTCCTTTTGGTAGTGGGGGTACCTGTATGGTTTCACATTCACTGGTTTGGTGTTTGGTAAAAGGTGAATTTGGTGGTCACTGTTTCTAGGTGGAGATAGTTCTGTGGGAGTTTGGAATATGACTTGAAATTTGTCAAGCAGTGTTTGCAATTCTGGATTCGGTGGGTTGGGGTTTGCGATGAGTGAGGGTGAATGTGGGGCTGGTTTATGGGTAATGGTGTGTAGGGACATGACCGAGCCAGTATGTGACATTCGATTTAGTTGTGATGGAGTAGTATGGGAGAGCGTAGGCTCTCCGAAAGTTGAATGTTTATTCCAACATGATTGAAACTCATGCTGGGAATTGAAACATTGGCAACAATAAGGCCCAATGTACTTAGCCATTGTACTCCTAGAACGACATCGGCTCCTTGAATTGGTAATATGGCAATTTCCTACTGGATATCATTCATCAACCCTGATATGAAACAATTCAGAATGGCTTCAGACGGCAAGCCCACCACACGGTTGCACAGCTTCTCGAATTCAGCTTGGAACTCAACAACAGATCCCGCTTGTTTTAGTTTAAAAGAGCAGCTTGATGGTTCTCGTAAGAAGTCAGGCCAAAGCAGATTTCTAAGGCTCTGGTGAAAACCTCCCACGTGCTCAATTGTTGATTATTATGCATCCATTGGTACCAACTAAGAGTTGGTCCTTGCAATGAAAAGGAGGCCATGGGTAACCTCGGATTTTGTGTAACTTGGTAGTAGCTAAAGTATTGTTCTGCCTGAAATAGCCAATCTAAGGGATTGGATCCATCAAAGAAAGATAGATGAATTTTGGGTGTCTCGATGACTGTGATGTGTGGACTGAAGCCTCGGAGATTGTGTGTGTAGGCAGTGGACGATGTGCCACATGGTATTGTGGAGGTGGAGTTGAGTTTTTGTTTTGGTTATCGGTGAATTGGCTCAATTGATCGAACCTGGCGTGCATATCATGCATCATGGCAGTTAGTGTTGCAAATGACTGGTTGTGTTGTGTCAAGATATCCCCATGATGTTGTCCATCTTGGAGTTGCTTGACGGACTCCTTCAAAGTTTCCACCGTTTCATCTGTAGCCAACTTAGTCTGATCTGGTTTGGGAGGCATAGCTCTGGACGAGAGCACCAGAATGTTGGGCCCTTTCGGTATGTTAATCCCTTTTCGAGAGGGAATTACTCTCCAGAATAATCAGATTAAGAAAAGAATGATTTTGGTAAAATTTTATTCTACCTTTTTCATTAACCGACAAAGTATATATACAAGAGAGTCTCATGATTGCCACACACACATCAACCTATAATTTAGGAACTAATATAACCACTAACTCACTAACTGGGCCACGATATACATATGAAAAGGAAATTAATTCAACAAAACTACTTAACATTTATATTGCATAATCTTTTGGGCCTTGTAAGATGATCTGTTGGTACCATAGATGTTGGGATAGGTAGATCTGCAACACAATGTATAAAAAAAGAAGGGAAATTTAGGTTTAGGTGCACTTACCAAATAAGTTTTTCATATAAATCTCCATTTTAAAAAAGTGTGCAAATAAATGCATGGTGGAAAAATATCTTCTCATTTAAGTCCACTTTTCAAATTTATGATTTTAAAAGGTTTATTTTCATACCAAAAATACCCTTTTAGGAGTAAACCCTAAAATCTAATGGAACAGTGTGAAATTTTATTTGGCTGCGCATTGAGTTCATGTTCGATCGTTTCTCCAAGTAAAAACATCGATTATAATTTCAATCGAATCATTTTAGCGAGGCATTTACGATTTCTGTCTGGTTTTCGTTCCTGGTAATCGATTTAGAGAAGTCATAGAAGGTATTTTATACTTTTGTGATTTTTTTTTGCTTTCGTATATGTTACGATAGATCTTGGATTTATGATTCTATTGAAATGTAGAGATGAAACGCAAGTTTTGATTTACATGCACCAGTTATGAATTTGAACCAGTTATGAATTTGAACCAGTTATCACTTACAGGCACCAGTTATCATTTACATGCACCATTTATGAATTACATGCACCAGTTATAATTTACATGCACCAGTTATCATTACATGCACCAGTAATGATTTACATACACCAGTTATGATTTAAATGCACCAATTATGATTTACATGCATCAGTTATCATTACATGCACCAGTTATGATTTACATACACCAATTATGATTTAAATGCACCAATTATGATTTACATGCACCAGTTATGATTTTAATGCACCAGTTATAATTTACATGCATCAGTTATAATTTACATTTATGATCTACATGCACCAGTAATGATTTACATGCACCAGTAATGATTTACATGAACCAGTTATGGATTTGCACCAGTTATAATTTACATGCACCAGTTATGATTTACATGCACCAGTTATGATTTTGAACCAGTTATGATTTACATGCACCAGTAATGATTTACATGCACCAGTTATCATTTACACGCACCAATTATCATTTACATGCATCAGTTATGGTTTACATGCACCAGTAATGATTTACATGAACCAGTTATGATGCACCAGTTATCATTTACATGCACCAGTTATATAATTTACATGCACCAGTTATATAATTTAGATGCACCAACTACAATTACATAATTACATGTAACAGTTATGATTTAAATTCCCCATTATGATTTAATGCACCACTTACAATTTCACGGTTTAGATCCTTCAATTCAATTGAGCTTAGCTTTTTGTACAAATCTACGAGATTTCATTTCATGAATCTGGGGAACAGATTCGCATCCACTGGATCAATTATCTTCGTTTTCTCGCATAGACAATACTATAAAAAAAATGTTAGTCAATGTTATTAACAAACCAGGGATATTAATTGCAAAAAAAAAATTTGTACGCAACGTACCGGTATCAACGGAACACAACCAGAAAGTTTTTCATTGTTGGATTCTATCAGGCTGCTCAATAAATTGTTTAAAATGTGTTCCGACCAATTGATGGTGCATATTCTCTCCATATCATCCACAAGTGCAGCATAACCCCAATTCAGGTTTGAAGATTTTGTAGCAATGAAGAACGTTGCAAGTATGTACAAAACAACCAAACGAGCAACATCATTGACATCTGTAATATCCTGGCTTCCCACCTTAGAAATCAATTTCTTGTAAATTAAGTTCTTGCTCATTCTGTAATCCCGTAATTTCTCTTTCTCGGGGAAGCATCTAGTTAGGAATGTTGTACATGTGTTGTCTACCATATGCGTGTCAATGTCCTTGTTGCCATCTCTTATTCCAAAAATTACTCGAACATCACTCGTAGTAATGGTCATTCTATGCTCCCCAAGATGGAATCCTTTAGATTCCTTGTGGAAACAATCTATTATTTTCTTGATTGCCACATCCCGTTTCTTGCAATGTTTCAATTCCACCCTGTTGGCTTGAATAGCATTAACCATATGCCAAAAGGGTGTACGCTGCAACACTTGTAAATGTTCATCTCTGAGTTCAATTTTTTTCAGATCAATCACTACTGTTTGCAGGTTAGATCTGTATAATGATGTCTTATGTGATATTTTGCTAATTTCTTCCTCTGTTGGCGAGGATTCAATTGGTGCTGTAATGAAACAAATACGAGTGACATTAAATTAAACATTTCACACAATAACAATTTAGTTCATCATTACAAGCCCTAGTTGGGGGAAAAATCCGAATCAATACAGAAATCTCATTACAAACCTGAATATTTCAAGAATATACATAACATGTTTACAGAACTCAGTAGAAAATTACAAGAATTCGAAAAACGTTATACATACCATGTTTTGTTACACGCGTGCGTCGATTCGTCTTCCTCTTCTCAGCCATTTTCTGTAAATTTTTGAGCGACTTTGGAGCCATGTCTTATCGTCTTACAGATTACGATTTTGGAATCTTAAAGGAAGTAGAGTTGGATTGCGTTGGATGGAAGAGACTTGGTATTAAAATCGAAAAGTTTTAGAAACGAATTCAAAATCGATGTAAAATGAAGTGAGAAAATTAGAATTGTGTCAGAGTGAATGTAATGTACTGGACGTTGCAAATCGGAAGAGAAGGGTTTGCCGCCTTTGGTTTAACAGTAGTAAGGGTATATATGTATTTTTGGCCCAAAGTGGACCTAAATAGTTTAATGTTTTTTTTTAGACTAGCTTCAACAAATTTCAATCATAATGTACCGGCCTGATTTTAGGTGAACTTACATTCCATAGCGACTAATGTGGTTAGATCTAATTAAATACATATAAGTTCACCTAAAATCAGGCCGGTACATTATGATTGAAATTTGTTGAAGCTAGTCTAAAAAAAAACATTAAACTATTTAGGTCCACTTTGGGCCAAAAATACATATATACCCTTACTACTGTTAAACCAAAGGCGGCAAACCCTTCTCTTCCGATTTGCAACGTCCGGTACATTACATTCACTCTGACACAATTCTAATTTTCTCACTTCATTTTACATCGATTTTGAATTCGTTTCTAAAACTTTTCTATTTTAATACCAAAGTCTCTTCCATCCAACGCAATCCAACTCTACTTCCTTTAAGATTCCAAAATCGTAATCTGTAAGACGATAAGACATGGCTCCAAAGTCGCTCAAAAATTTGCAGAAAATGGCTGAGAAGAAGAAGACGAATCGACGCACGCGTGTAACAAAACATGGTATGTATAACGTTTTTCGAATTCTTGTAATTTTCTACTGAGTTCTGTAAACATGTTATGTATATTCTTGAAATATTAAGGTTTGTAATGAGATTTCTGTATTGATTCGGATTTTTCCCCCAACTAGGGCTTGTAATGATGAACTAAATTGTTATTGTGTGAAATGTTTAATTTAATGTCACTCGTATTTGTTTCATTACAGCACCAATTGAATCCTCGCCAACAGAGGAAGAAATTAGCAAAATATCGCATAAGACATCATTATACAGATCTAACCTGCAAACAGTAGTGATTGATCTGAAAAAAATTGAACTCAGAGATGAACATTTACAAGTGTTGCAGCGTACGCCCTTTTGGCATATGGTTAATGTTATTCAAGCCAACAGGGTGGAATTGAAACATTGCAAGAAACGGGATGTGGCAATCAAGAAAATAATAGATTGTTTCCACAAGGAATCTAAAGGATTCCATCTTGGGGAGCATAGAATGACCATTACTACGAGTGATGTTCGAGTAATTTTTGGAATAAGAGATGGCAACAAGGACATTGACACGCATATGGTAGACAACACATGTACAACATTCCTAACTAGATGCTTCCCCGAGAAAGAGAAATTACGAGATTACAGAATGAGCAAGAGCTTAATTTACAAGAAATTGATTTCTAAGGTGGGAAGCCAGGATATTACAGATGTCAATGATGTTGCTCATTTGGTTGTTTTGTACATACTTGCAACGTTCTTCATTGCTACAAAATCTTCAAACCTGAATTGGGGTTATGCTGCACTTGTGGATGATATGGAGAGAATATGCACCCTCAATTGGTCGGAACACATTTTAAACAATTTATTGAGCAGCCTGATAGAATCCAACAATGAAAAACATTCTGGTTGTGTTCCGTTGATACCGGTACGTTGCGTACAATTTTTTTTTTTGCAATTAGTATCCCTGGTTTGTTAATAACATTGACTAACATTTTTTTTATAGTATTGTCTATGCGAGAAAACGAAGATAATTGATCCAGTGTATGCGAATCTGTTCCCCAGATTCATGAAATGGAATCTCGTAGATTTGTACAAAAAACTAAGCTCAATTGAATTGAAGGATCTAAACCGTGAAATTGTAAGTGGTGCATTAAATCATAATGGGGAATTTAAATCATAACTGTTACATGTAATTGTAGTTGGTGCATCTAAATTATATAACTGGTGCATGTAAATTATATAACTGGTGCATGTAAATGATAACTGGTGCAAAATCATAACTGGTTCATGTAAATCATTACTGGTGCATGTAAATGATAATTGGTGCATGTAAATCATAACTGGTGCATGTAAATCATAACTGGTTCAAAATCATAACTGGTGCATGTAAATCATAACTGGTGCATGTAAATCATTACTGGTGCATGTAAATTATAACTGATGCATGTAAATCATAACTGGTGCATTAAAATCATAACTGGTGCATGTAAATCATAATTGGTGCATTTAAATCATAACTGGTGTATGTAAATCATAACTGGTGCATGTAATGATAACTGGTGCATGTAAATCATAATTGGTGCATTTAAATCATAACTGGTGTATGTAAATCATTACTGGTGCATGTAATGATAACTGGTGCATGTAAATTATAACTGGTGCATGTAAATGATAACTGGTGCATGTAAATGATAACTGGTGCCTGTAAGTGATAACTGGTTCAAATTCATAACTGGTGCATGTAAATCATAACTGGTGCATGTAAGTGATAACTCGTGCATGTAAATGTTAACTTGTGCATGTAAATCATCACTGATGCATGTAAATCATAACTTTGCATGTAAATCATAACTGGTGCATGTAAATGATAACTGATGCATGTAAATCATAACTGGTGCATGTAAATCATAACTGGTGCATGTAATTATAACTGGTGCATTAAAATCATAACTGGTGCATGTAATTCATAATTGGTGCATTTAAATCAGAACTGGTGCATGTAAATCAGAACTGGTGCATGTAAATTATAACTGGTTCAAAATCATAACTGGTGCATGTAAATCATAACTGGTGCATACAATTATAAATGGTGCATACAATTATAGCTGGTGCATCATAATCATAACTGGTGCATGAAAGATAACTGTTGCATGATATATAGCTTGTGCATGAAATTTATAATTGGTGCTTGAAATATAACTGGTGCACCAGATATTGGAAAGCTTTTTACAACTGACAACTGAGGAAGTTGAACTCCTGCAACAAGATATTGAAAATAAAGAACCATCTGTTGCAGAACGACAAGAACATCGAGCTGTAAGTCTTAATGAAGAACCCGAATTTGACTTAAGAGAATATGAAGAAGAAGAAGTTGCATATTTCCCTGATGCAACAATTGCTGAGGTACTGCTTGATCTTTCTGAAAATTTATATGATGATGTTGGCATGTCCAATGAGGATATGTTGGTTGAAGTGTTTGTTCATAACGAGATCGAGACGCAATCTTTAATGTTGCTGACAAAAGTTATGGTGAGGAATCTTTGTTTGCTACTGATGGAGAAGGAGATGAATTTCATGAAGATGTGAATATGGCAAGTGAAGAACCATTGGATTCAACTCAAAATCCAGATTTTATTCAATCCGCGGAATTGGCCACCCAACTCCAAGAAACAAAGCAGGAACTTATGAGAAGGGAAAATGAGTTAAAAGAGTTGAAGGTGAAATTTGACTCATTTGTTTCTGAGCACGATGTCCAGTGGCTCAACAATGCAGAATTAAGAACACAGCTGGAAGAAGCAAGAACAATGATCATGCTGAAAGAAGAAGACCTGAAAGAATTGCATGCCAGAAATAACGAAGTTCTGAAACAAAAGGAGGAACTCGACAACATCGTTGCACAGCTACATGCTCGAATCGAAAGTTTAAAAAAGGATAAGGAAGCAGTTGACAACGACTTGAGCAGCACAAAAACAGCTGCAATGATGTTGAGCGAGGAAAATGTAGAACTCGTGAAATTAAACGAGGCACAGAGGGTGAAAAGAATTAAGAACAGATTGGACCGAATGGCCCATAAAGATCGTGACCATACGTACCCCTCCTTGCAAAGGGCTAGGAGGTCAACACAAAAAAGCTCTACTGTAAAAGAAAAAGATCAACCCAAAAAAGCCAGTAAAGATATAATAGCATTGCAAGATGATGATAATTTTGAGGTTGCAACACGCGTTAAAGACAATAAGGATGACGAGCCTTTCAAGTTCAAACCACGAAATGTCATCTTCAAACGGTTGACCAAAGAAGAAAAAGATTGGTTACTGAAATTCAACAAGGATCATGGACAATGGTATGACTTGTTTTATTCTTTTAAAAAGTAAATTAATTCAACTAGATGAAACCAATAAATGTTGCAATTTATCATTGTGTGCAGGGGAGTGATTTGGCGAGATAATATGGCAGCAAAACAAATACCTGTTAAATATATTGGAGCCATACTTAACGGACTTTCAATTCCTAACGATGTAAACGGTTTATCAAAAGAGTTGTTCACTTGTCTATTTTCTTGATATTCAATTAACTCATTGCAAAATGTCTGATCACACCTTTCAGATTGTTGACTGCTGGAGCATCCTTATTGATAGGCAGCTTGAGAAATTAGGGCAAAGGAAGACTTACTACGTTTTTGATTGCTTGTCTTGGGTAATAAAACACAAGTTATTAATATTAGTTTCTTATAAAAATCATGTTTATTAAATTTCTACGTGCTGCTTGACAGTATTACGTTGCAAGGAGATCACGAGAGATATATTGCGAAGAGGCAGCAAAACACCAAATAAATGGAAAGATTGCCCAAGCCATGGAATATAGATTCCTTATTTTTCCTATAAACACATGTGGCCGTGAGGATCCATCGGTGACTACTGGCTACCATTGGACATTGCTCGTATTTGACTTGCAAGAATCGAAGTGGACACACTACAACTCAATAAGGCCACGCAGGGAAGATGAAACTGATCACTACTTCGAGAAGGCCAAAATACTGGTAATTTACGTTACATTTTAAGAGTTATTTTCTAAATTATTATAAGTATGCTGACAAAAGAATTTGAACTCGTACCCAATTTACAGAAAGAATATGTCGAAGAAGCTATGCATAGAGTGATTGAGGATGACCCTATATCAAAGGGTATACAATATACTCCTAGTGAAAAAATATTTCAAATTGAGTCATATATAGAAGCTGCACAACAGAAATCTGGGTCCGTCGACTGTGGTGTCTTCGTTTGCATGAACATGGAAAAGATTATGAGAGGACAGCTGGTGCCAAAGCATTGTAGTGTGGACTACAATACAGATTACAGGGTAAAGATGGCGAAGATGATTATTCATGATTCAAAATTGTTACAAAAATGATAAACAGAATCTTTAGCCTGTGTAAAATAAAACTGGTGCATCTAATTTTCAATGGTGCATGTAAATTATTACTGGTGCTTGTAAATTTCGACTGGTCCGTGTAAATCATAACTGGTGCATGTAAATTATAACTGGTGCATGTAAATTGTAACTGGTGCATGTAATTATTATTGGTGCATGTAAATCATAACTGATGCATCAAATTTTAACTGGTGCATGTAGTTATAACTGGTGCATGTAAATCATAACTTTTGCATGTAGTTATAACTGGTGCATGTACATAATAACTGGTGCATGTAAATTATAACTGGTGCATGTAAATGATAACTAGTGCATGTACATAATAACTGGTTCATGTAAATTATAATTGGTGCATGTAAATGATAACTGGTGCATTAAAATATAACTGATGCATGCAAATCATAACTGGTGCATGTTAGTTATAACTGGTGCATGTAAATAATAACTGGTGCATATAAATGATAACTGGTGCATCTAATTTTAATTATTGCATGTAATTACAACTGGTGCATGTAAATCATAACTGCTGGATGTAAAAGATAACTGGTGCATGAAAATGATAACTGCTTCATGTAAAATATAACTGGTGCATGTAAATAATAACTGGTGCATATAAATGATAACTGGTGCATCTAATTTTAATTGTTTCATGTAATTACAACTGGTGCATGTAAATCATAAATGGTGCATGTAAATCATAAATGGTGCATGTAAATTATAACCGGTGCATGTAAATTATAACTCGTGCATGAAAATGATAACTGGTGCATGTAAAATATAACTGGTGCATGTAAATCATAACTTGTGCATGTTAGTTATAACTGGTGCATGAAAATATGATGTTGCCTAAAAATCATAACAGGTGCATGTAAATTATAATTGGTGCATGTAGTTATAACTTGTGCATTAAAATATAACTAGTACATGTAAAACATAACTGGTGCATGTAACTTATAACTGGTGCATGTAACTTATAACTGGTGCATGTAAATGAAAACTGGTGCATGTAAATCATAACTGGTGCATGTAAATAATAACTTTTGCATGTATTTATAACTGTGCATGTAAATAATAACTGGTGCATGTAAATTATAACTGGTGCATTTAAATCATAACTGGTGAATGTAAATTATAACTATTTCCTTAAATTATAACTTTTGCATGTAAATCATATTGTATTTATAATACGCCTGGTGCGTGTGTATTATAACTGGTACATGAAAATTAATCGTTGCACTAAAAAATTTACATTTATAACTAAATACACAATCATTTGTTAAAAATTACATTTGCGTAAATTTTTTCTTTTTTTCGAAAATCAGCAAATAGGCTCTTTACAAGTTTTTTTATTGTGCCCATGTTTGTTACAACGACTACAACGGAACTGTCTAATGTTTTCCCCTTTAGATCGAATTCTTCTCTTCTTTGGACGACCTGGTTGCCTTTTTGTTTGCGGTGGTAAAACATTTGTTTCCATACCCATCAAAGGAACATTACCTTTGGTATGTCTTGGAACGGGTAAAATGACTCCTTCATAGCATAGCCTGTACGTACTAACATGGAAATATTTGTCAACTACTTCATCTATTTGCACTTTATTCCTCATGAATACAGCAATAGCATGAGGACATGGGAATCCATCCAACTGCCACTTGTAGCATGAACATGTTTGATTGTCAAGGCGAACAGTAACTGCAGGGCGGGAAAACACTTCAAAGTAGCAATGCGAAGACATCTTCACATTCCAAGCACGACCTTCATTTACATAAGATGTCCATTTCTTTCCCATCCGAGCACACAACACCCCACTCCATTTGCATGTCAGTAATCTTCTATCAGAAAACAAACACATCAACTTAACTCTAATACAGTCAACCATATGGGTAATAGGAAGACCCCTTGCATCTAAGATCCATGAATTGAAGGACTCCGCTGCATTTGAGTACATCTCTCCATATCTCATCCCAGTAGAATATGCATTTGTCCACTTATCCAATGAAAGTCCCTGCAAAAAATATGCCATATTTTGTCCGCCTTCTCGTTTTAAAATAGTGAGTTTCTCATTAAAAATTGCCACCGTCGGGGAATATGCACATTCGTCCAGCAGGAAACATAACCTCTCACGAAAATTGTTTGAAAAGTGTTTGCCAGAATATCTGTCACGCAAGTTGCACTTTAAATGGTATAAACAAAAAAAGTGTTTCAGAGAAGCTCCAAAAACAACTGGCAGGGCCTCCATCAAACCGACATTACGATCATATATACATACAACATCTTCCCCGTTATCTAAAATATTAGTCAAACAAGATAAAAACCAACGCCAATTATCATAGTTCTCAGAGTCAACTATAGCAAAAGCCAACGGGAACAAACCTACGAGATAAAACCATAAGTTATAACTGGTACATGACATTGGTATCTGATGCATGTAATTATAAATGATGCATCACAATCATAGCTGGTGCATGTAAATTATAACTGATGCATTTTAACTGATGCATGTAAATAATAACTGGTGCATCTAATTTATTTACAGATAGTTGGTGCATGTAATTGTTAACTGGTGCATGTAAATTATAACTGGTGCATGTAATCATACCTGGTGCGTTTAATTTATAACTGATGCATGTAAATTATATAACTGGTGCATGTAAAGTATATGACTGGTGCATGTAAATTATAACAGGTGCATGTAATTATAACTGGTGCATGTAATTATCACTGGTGCATGTAAATCATAACTGGTGCATGGAAATGATAACTGGTGCATGTAATTATGTAACTGTAATTGGTGCATCTAAATTATAACTGGTGCATGTAAATTATGTACCTGTGCATGTAAATCATAGCTGGTGCAAAGTCATAACTGGTGCATGTAAATCATAATTGTTGCATGTAAATCATAACTGGTGCATGTAAATCATAACTGGTGCATGTAAATCATAAATGGTACATGTAAATCATAACTGGTGCATGTAATTTTGTAACGGTAATTGGTGCATCTAAATTATAACTGGTGCATGTAAATTATATACCTGTGCATGTAAATCATAACTGTGCATGTAAATGATGACTGGTGCATGTAAATGATAACTGGTGCATGTAAGTGATAACTGGTGTAAAATCATAACTGGTGCATGTAAATTATATGACTGGTGCATGTAAATTATAACTGGTGCATGTAATTATAACTGGTGCATGTAACTATCACTGGTGCATGTAAATCATAACTGGTGCATGAAAATGATAACTGGTGCATGTAATTATGTAACTGTAATTGGTGCATCTAAATTATAACTTGTGCATGTAAATTATATACCTGTGCATGTAAATCATAACTGGTGCATGTAAATCATAACTGGTGCATGTAAATCATAAATGGTACATGTAAATCATAACTGGTGCATGTAATTTTGTAACGGTAATTGGTGCATCTAAATTATAACTGGTGCATGTAAATTATATACATGTGCATGTAAATCATAACTGTGCATGTAAATGATAACTGGTGCATGTAAGTGATAACTGGTGCAAAATCATAACTGGTGCATGTAAATGATAACTGGTGCATGTAAATCATAACTGGTGCATGTAAATCATAACTGATGCATGTAAATGATAACTGGTGCATGTAAATCTTAACTGGTGCATGTAAATCATTACTGGTGCATGTAAATCATTACTGGTGCATGTAAATCATAACTGATGCATGTAAATGATAACTGGTGCATGTAAATGATAACTGGTGCATGTAAATCATAACTTGTGCATGTAAATCATAACTGGTTCAAAATCATAACTGGTGCATGCAAATCATAACTGGTGCATGTAAATCATAACTGGTGCATGTAATTATAACGGGTGCATGTAAATCATAACTGGTGCATGTTATTATAACTGGTGCATGTAAATCACAACTGGTGCATGTAAATAATAACTGGTGCATGTAAACCACAACTGGTGCAATTTAAAACAGTCAATTTACCTTGATTCCCATCATTAGCCGTAGCAGACAGAAGGGTGCCCTTGAATCTGGATTTCAGAAACGTTCCATCAAGGAATAACATTTGACGACAATATTTAAAACCGTCAATACTAGCACGGAACGAAACAAACAAACGGGAAAATCGGTTGTTGTCGTCAACTTCAAGCTTTACAAAACTTCCAACATTTATCGTTCTCACCGAGTGAACATATGAATTCAGTTCTTGGAACGACTCATCATAATTTCCAAAAGCAATAGATCTAGCTTTCTCAACACTTCTCCATGCTTTATTGTACGTTATATCCAAGCCGTAATCTCTCTTCATTAACTCACATACATCGATTGCAGAGAAGGTTGGATTTGAAAACACTCGTTCCGCAATAATTTCAGATATCAGAACTGAACTCATCCTTTTTGATTTGTTCTTCATCACTCTCAGCCCACATGTGTGCATGTTTTGCAATTTTCTTATGTAGAAAGACCTATCTATTCTTGATACACTAGCATTCACAAACCAACCACAGCCCTCATCATGTTTTATAGCACACTCGGCAATTACCCTATCTTTATTGTTTTTTACATAGTTGAAATCAAACCCAACCTCAACCGAATATTTACTTAATTCACAGCGAAACTCTTCTACACCACCATTAAACTGTTGCCCAACCCTACTAATATTTGATGCCCAACTAGAACACAACAACAACTTTTCTTTGCCTTTAGAATTACACATTTGAAGGTCAGAATCATATCCTGCAGATGAGTTACATCCCTGTGCACGTAATTCACTTACATCACTATTTTGCCTAGTATCTCCGAGCACATCTGTCTCGCATGCACCACCACATTGAATCGGCACAGTGCCACCACCATCGACAGTCTGCCAATTCATACTTCCCGAAGAAACTCCATGATATGCATTTTTTTCATCATAAACATCAATTGTCACCAATTGAACATCTATAATCTTACACAGAATAAACATATTTCTCATATCATCATCATTACTCAAACATCATTTAGGATGTCCAGGTACAGAATATTTTAAAGTCATTGCATCAGAGTTGTAATCAAACCATTTACCAATTGCAATAGATTTTAACTCACTGTATGAAAATGTGAGATTCACATTCAAAACTTGCGTTTCATCTCTACATTTCAATAGAATCAAGATCCATCGTAACATATACGAAAGCAAAAAAAATCACAAAAGTATAAAATACCTTCTGTGACTTCTCTAAATCGATTACCAGGAACGAAAACCAGACAGAAATCGTAAATGCCTCGCTAAACGATTCGATTGAAATTATAATCGATGTTTTTACTTGGAGAAACGATCGAACATGAACTCAATGCGCAGCCAAATAAAATTTCACACTGTTCCATTAGATTTTAGGGTTTACTCCTAAAAGGGTATTTTTTGTATGAAAATAAACATTTTAAAATCATAAATTTTAAAAGTGGACTTAAATGAGAAGATATTTTTCCACCATGCATTTATTTGCACACTTTTTTAAAATGGAGATTTATATGAAAAACTTGTTTGGTAAGTGCACATAAACCTAAATTTCCCTTTTTTTTAAATGGGTTTCTTCTCAACTTAAATCAGCCCAAATCCATAAACTTAAAACTCCAGCCCTCGTTCAACCCCATCACCATTCACCTTAACTTTAACCCTATCAAACTCAACGCATGAAACAGGCGAGTAGGCGGCGATTTCTCACGATTTTTGACTTTGGATTGCTGGAAGTTGCCCGATTGCAGGAAACTAAGGTAGGAATTTGATGCTATTGCTTGACTATGAGGAATCTAATTGTAGACTTGTAGTACGCCATTATTATTGTTATTGCTCAAATTTCCATTTTCCACAGAAGAAAATTCTGCAAAATTACCAACGAAATACTCCATGAATGTATGAATGCAGTCCTCGGGATTTGTTGAATTAATGTTAGGAAACTAAAATGGGAAGAAAAAAACAGAGTAACGGTAGAGAGCAAAAGGAGAAGAGCTTCTTTCGTAGTAGTGTGTTTTGAAAGTGGGTGAGAAAACCAGAACTTAAATTATAGTATGGATTAGGGAAAAAAATAGAAAGTTTTTAACATTTTGTTACCGACGACTCTGAAGGTATAATGAGAATTTTAGATTAAAAAAAATGACACATATTAACCCACGGTTCAGATTATTCTAGCATTCATCTTGGAATTATTAGGCAACAGGAAATTGACTATTAATGTTATATTTGTTGTTTGGTTAAATATTAGAGCTATGGAGAAATTTCTCAAAAGAAAATCTACAATGGTAGAGACTTCCCATTCTCTTGATCAAAATGTGGAAATTGATTTTGAGAATCTTCCAGCAGACCCTGGACAACGACCACCAATATGGAATTATGATGCTAATCATAGGGATCGAGTACGAAGGACATATCTGTTAAAGGGACCATGTCAGCCTATTGTGCATGACTTTCCACAAACAGAAATGGCAAACACACAAAGAAGGTTTGTTGCTGATTGGTTTAAATAATATCCAGATTGGTTGGAGTATAGCATAGCCAAAGATAGTGCATATTGCCTTTATTGTTATCTTTTTAGGACTCAAAGTAACCAAGGTGGGGGCGATACATTTATTGGTGAAGGATTTAGAAATTGGAGAAAGAAAGAGAAGTTTGATCATCATCTTGGAAAGCCTAATAGTCTTCATAACCAAAGATCTAATGGATCAGAATCTTACAGGGAGTGTTTATGCTTTATTCACCGGAAAAAAAAGATAAGGATAGAGCAGAATATCGAATTCGGTTGAATGAAGCTATTGATTGTGTTCGTTTTCTGTTGAGACAAGGATTAGCATTCCGGGGTCATGATGAATCTGATTTATCAAGCAATAGAGGCAACTATCTAGAACTTTTTCATTGGCTTGCTGATCACAATGAGCATATACATGATGCTTCATTTAAAAACGCTCCTGAAAATTTACAGTTGATTTCATCTAATATTCAGAAGGATATTTGTGTTGCTGCTGCTGCTGAAACTACTTGTGCCATTATCAAAGATATAGGTGAGGCGCATTTTGCTGTCTTGGTAGATGAGTCTCGTGATGCATCAGTGAAAGAGCAAATGACAACTGTTTTAAGATACGTGAACAAAGAGGGCAAGATAATTGAATGTTTTCTTGGTATTGAGCATGTTTCTAGTACAACTGCAGCTTCACTTAAGGCTTCTATTGAGAGGTTATTTTCTCATCATGGTCTAAGTATATCAAGGTTGCGTGGCCAAGGCTATGATGGAGCTAGCAATATGCAAGGTCAACTTAAAGGTTTGAAAACTCTTATTTTACAAGAAAATCCTTATGCCTTTTATGTTCATTGTTTTGCTCATCAACTCCAATTGGGTTTAGTAGCAGTTGCAAAGTATCATTTTCAAGTTCAGTATCTTTTTGAAATCACGTCAAAAGTCATGAATGTCGTTGGAGCATCTTGTAAGAGGCAAGATATTCTTAAAGCTAAACATCATGATAAAGTTGTGGAAGCACTAAGGAAAGGAGAAATTTTTAGTGGGCGTGGGTTGCATCAAGAAATCAACATGCAACGACCTGGTGATACTCGCTGGGGCACACATTATGCTAGTTTAGTTAGACTCACTATGATGTTCTCCTCTGTAATTGAAGTACTCGAAATTATTATGGATGATGGGGTCAGCATGGAGCAAAAAGTTGAAGCGCGCATATTGTTAGAAGCATTGCAATCATTTGACTTTATTTTTACTATGCATTTAATGAAGGATATTTTGGGTATTACTAATGAGTTGTCATTGGCATTGCAAAGAAATGAGCAGGAGATAGAAAATGCTATGAGATTAGTGCATATCTCAAAGCAAAGATTACAATCTTTAAGAGACAATGGATGGGATGTTCTATTTAGTGAAGTCTCATCTTTTTGTTCTACTCATGAAATTGTAGTCCCCAATATGGATGAAAAGTTTGTAGCTCCTGGGCGTCCAAGACGGAGAACTCAAGAAAAGACCAACTTGGTGTATTTTCGTATTGAGTTGTTTTGTGCTGTTTTGGATAAACAACTTATGGAGCTAAATAGTCGATTTTCTGAGGCAAATACTGAATTACTTCGTTGCGTAGGATGTCTTAATCCTAGGGATTCATTCTCTGCTTTCAACAAGGAAAATCTCATTAGTTTTGCTCGATTATATCCCAAGGAGTTTTCCGTATATGATCTCTTGTTACTTGATAATGAACTCGAGACTTATATCATTGATATGCGTACTATCAGTGAATTTTCAGCAATGGATGGAGTTGCTGATCTTGCTAAGAAAATGGTGGAAACGAGAAAAAATGTGATATACCCATTGGTTTATATGCTTGTTACTTTGGCATTAACCTTGCCCGTTGCTACTGCAAGCGTAGAGAGAGCATTTTCTGCGATGAATATTGTCAAAAATCGATTACGTAGCCGAATGGGAGATGAATGGCTTAATGCTTGCTTGGTTACATATATTGAAAAAGAAGTTTTTGATGGGATCGACAATGAAGCTATTATGCAACGATATCAAATTATGAGCTCTCGTCGAGAACAGTTGTAACTGCATTGTAATTATTTACCTTTTATATTCATCTACAGTCATTAAACTTAGATATTGCCATGGCATTTTTTGTTTAATTTTCATGTTATTAAATTTTTGCCCCCCTCAATAAAATTCTTAGATTCGCCCAAGAACTTGACATGGAAACAATGGTAATCAATGTGTGTGTAACCAAAACAAGTTATGGAGTACCCAAATGTTGCATTATAAACTTCTGATAAGCATCAAGCTCGGAAATTGAAACCTTAACAAGCATACGAATCCAGGAAGACCACTTAACTATAAAGATCATCTTCATCAGCTGGGCCAGCAGAAGATGCAAAAGGGTCCGATGCAGCAACACCGCTGCTATTCTCAGTAAACCGGAATTCAGTACCAAATCGTCTAGACTGTTGCAATGTCTGAGCAAATAACTGGTACTTGCAAATGTCAGCATCGCATCGCTCACACTCCTCCGAGCATACTTCGTCGATTCCTCAAAATGTGCTGCCTTTATCTCAGCCACCTCATCTACAACATCCTCCTCCATGGCCTCAGGATTCTCACTTCTTCTCTTCTCTTTTTCAATATCCTGAAAAGAGCAACCTAACAAATAAAATAAATAAAGTATGCGCTTCCTCGTGTACTAAAAACTATAGTTGATTTTAAGGCCGCAACACAAATCTTTTTTGAATTACAAAGCAGTCCAAACATGTTTCGGTCATTGTGCCACATACGGGTCACATAGGACAGTAGTGAAAATTATTGTAATCTAATAATCTCTCCCCCAACAATATTTCCACCACCTGATTCATAGGAAATGAATATGGCATTGATCCTGAGATCAATCATGGAATTGAACGCTTGCGCCATACTAAATAACAGAGAGGCTCATTTTTTTTCAATTGTTAGCACAAAGTATAGGAAATTGTAGCAGCAGTTATAGAATTCACTTAAAAGTAATGATATGTGCGCATGTTGAGTATACAAAGCAACTGGAAAAGACAAACCTTCTCGATGTTCTCTCTGATAGCATATTTACATGCGCGTTGGCAAATTTATGTGATGTCTGCGCCACTAAAGCCTTGAGTGTACTTAGCAAGGGACAACCAAACTAGGAGATCCCAAGATCTAGGTTCAAAAAGGACAATCAAGCTAGAAGATTTTATAAACACCTTAATCTCCGACCCATTCATATTCCTATGATAAGGGGTGTAGCCTGCAAAAGGGTACGAAGATAGACAAAATGCTTTTAATGATTCCTAAGACATATTAGAATATTTTGGAATATAGATAAATACTCTTCTAGGAGATCACCTACGTAACTGCGAAGTGTGGCCACTTCAAAGAATGAAAAGCACTTATGAAACCAAGCGTGGTCCATGGCCGAAATGGACACAACCGTAAGAAACCAATACGAATGTTAGAATTGTTATGTTGTGGATTCAATTATCTTGGTTTGCACCAACGACTAAATAGTTCAAGACTATAAGTTCACTATTAAGTCAAGTAAATCCGATTGAATACTACTACGGTATATTCAAAGCCGCAAACTATCTCTCAAGATGCCATAATAGTTCGTCAAAGCACTCAATTACATACATGCATTAATTTAATTCATGTGAGGATTGTTGAAAATGAATTAAACATTTGGAAAGAAAAAAAATTATTGATCTCGATCGATCGAGCATTGTAGCTCGATCGGTCGAGATGGCCAGAAATTTGCGTCCCATTTGCTACAGGAGCTCGATCGATCGAGCCATGTTTTTGTTGCGTGAATTGGTATGTACATTCACGTTCGGAGCTATTTTTCGCGATGCGTTGCCTCCAAATGGTGTCCTTTTGGAGTTTTTTGGTTCACTATATATATAACATTTCCCTCACTTGATAAACACAAGATTCGAAATCTACATCAAACAAAAAGATTAAATCGAGAGCATTTTGTTTGTTCATCAAATTCTTTTTGTGTGCTTTGAACCTTTGTGGTTTGAGAACTTGTGATTTGGAGTGCTCTTATCACAAGTCATAGTTGTTGTATCTTGAGAGACAAATTGTCATAGCAAATCGTTAGCACCAAAACATAAAATTTTGAAGTCGTTAGTTATTTTGTTAATTCTTGAGATACACTTGAGGGAGTACAGATTTGGGATTTGAGTTTCAGGTCGAGAAAATGGAAAGGGGAAATAATTTGAAGCGTGGAGAATTTGGTGGGCGATTCTGTTTGTAAAATGGCAGTATCTGAGGCTGAGGGGAGAGTAGAGCTGTGCCGCATTTACTTCTGTCGGAGAAAAGGGGAAAACGAAAAGATGATTGTGAAATATGAAGTTTCTTTTTTGTTTGCCTTTTAATGATGTTATTGGCTAACTACCCTTTTAAGTTGGTTGTTAATGTTATGGATTATTATTTTAAAATTGTTTAATTAATATTGAAATGGTGGGGTAATAATAAATATTGAGAATATGAACATTTAATTATTTTAATTAATTAAAATTAGTTAAAGAATATTTCCCATACTAAATCATTTACATATTATCTTAGGAGTGTAAATATGAAAAGTAAATGCAAGTCATTTAGTAAAAAAAAGTTTATTTTTATTTTATTTCTCATTTCTATATTTGATTTGTGTACATGGAAATGGAAAGAATAATGATAATTAATTTTTTTATAAAGAAAAAAAATCAATAATAATTGTGGAACATTCTATAGAGTGGGAACCCGCTAAAATAGAATATTCTTCTTCAGTCTCCTTGAAAGTGAAAAAAAATATATAAACCAAAATTATTAAGACGAAATGACCAAGATCAGTTTCAATCCACCGTCTTTCTCCTCTCAAAGTCAATTTATTTAAGATTTAAGTAAACTCTAACGACATTTTTTATAGTATTTTTGGTTCATGCCCATCACGATGGGTTTGGTGTTGTTTTAAAGGTACATCAAACTATTTGATTTGGATATTTATATCTAACTTGGATGTAAATATTATCTAATGGTTGCTAACCACATCCCTCATAATATTGTCCCCAGCGTAACAAAGTTTGCTATATTTTTTTATGCTTTTTCCCATTTTCCAAGTCAGACCAACATGAGAGCCCCCCTTTTTTTTGAGATCTTGATCATGTTCATGTAGTCCTTTTTATTTTTCATCTTTGTCAGGAATATAGTTCACATTCTCTCGTTCCATTTTATCTCTTGATTAATCATTTATTACTATTGTTGTTGGGATCTATAAATATTGAATGGGCTGCACATTAGCCCAACCATTTTTAATGAATATTATATTAAATCTTGAGAGTATACATCAGAAACTGAAAATTATATTGATTATTTTCGATATAAAAATTGTGTTTTCGAAAACATCACATTCAAACAATTTAATATCTATTATTATTATTATTATACAATAAAATGAATAGATGATATGAATTAAGAATATAAAAAAATATATTGTTAATTTTAATTTCTCATTGTGTAAATTGATTTTTATAACAAATTGTTAACAAAACGAATATTTTAAAAAAGGTGCGATTCATTATACAAATGCAACGTTGATAACTGTGAAAGAACATTATAGCAGCAATTTATTGTTTAAAAAAGAAAATATTCACTAGGAACAATTTTTATACAAAAACAATTTACACTTAAATTTTCAGAAAGAAAGATTCAACACTTTCATATTGATTGGATCACTTTGGACTTTTTTCTTTCTTTCTTGGGAAAACTTGGAGCTCAGAAGTATGGTGGTACATTAGCAGGACTGCTACACTTCATGTACATTTGTAGCACAAAATTATGCATCTACCTAAACCTTGCCACTAAAAACTTTGAAAGCCATGCCCATGCAGTGGGCAGTTTACTGCTTCTGTTTGCTAGGTACATCATCAAGAGTCATCTGCTACGCTATCCGAAAGTTCACCAGAAGCTACAAGCGAACATACGGGTGATTTACAGATGATGCAAATGGAGACTCAGTTTGCTACTTTCGCGAGTAAAAGTCTGTACATGCGATCACCACGATCTAACACGTGATGTTCCCAATCTGATGGCACTCCGAAGGGATTTTCCTTCAGCCATTGTCCTCTATCAGTCGTCCCCTCATCATGATTTACCAAGGCAAGTGTTCCCTTGCCGTGTTCCATAAATTCTTTCTTCATCCTCAGAGTGACAGCTTCTATATCAGATTGGAGAAATACCTGCATGTTAACCACTTGACGGCTGTCGATCTTTATTTTTGATAGTCAGTGTATCAGAAATTGGCACCACTTTTCAATAAAATAAATCATCGTCAAATTAGAAACAGCTTCATTAGTTAAGAATTACTACTCGTTCTAGCCTGGTAATAAATTCTTGAGGCATCGAACATTTATAAATGATATAAAGGTGGTTGAATTGAAAAAAAAATGGTGGAAGAAAACATGTTTACATGACATTAATAAGTTTGTCCTGTTTATTGATAACTACGAGAATGTCATCTTCTGAGAACATAAATGATTTGAAGCATACAAGTAGACGTCCATTTTGATTCGAATATACTGAACCAAAAGAATAATTCAAATGAGAGAAGAAAAATCACAAGAAAAAGATAGATAGGAGGAAAAATATGACAGGAAAACATATTTCCGTGCTTCAGGTGACATTATGATTGTTGAATGAGATTCATATATATATATATAGTTAACCATAAAGCTATATATTCCTCAATACAATCAATACGTCAAATTTCAAACAAGTAACAAAGATCAGCACGTGGCAAGCTAACGATTAAGTACCTTTCCGCCAATCACCAGTCTATCTGCTATTGCTTCAACTAATGGCCTCTGCAACATTCTCCACCGGTTATCTGGCTTGTTGAAGTCAGGGTTTGGACACTGCAATCAGAAAAACTTTTCTGAATCGAAGTTGTATATAGCTGCTACAGAGCAATGTGTATTGGATACTAGGGGATTCATGATTGAGGAGAATAATTCTATTCATATTCAGAGATAGAGGTAGCTGCAAGCTTCTGTCATGCCATAAACTGTATCACCTGTATTGATACGAGAACCAACGCCCCTGGGTAACTTGACACTATCGATCGAAATGCTGATGTTGCATTTGTTGCGAGAAAGTGGCTGTAGAAAAGATAAACCAGAGGAGTAAAATGTAACAGCTTCTCTATTAGTAAATGGTGTATTCAAAACTGGTCAAACAGAATTGAAATATTAAATAGCAGTGTGGCATCTCCAACCCTATCCCACAACGAAAAAAAGAAAGCAGTATTTTAGCAGCTTCATCCACTTCACCCTTTGAACCTCACAACATTGTAAATGAGCCGTAGTGATGTCTCCATTCATTACAAATTAGCTTTTTCCAAGATTGAACTTAAGACTGAGACCACTAGCAGCATCTATGGTATTCTTAATACTAGGGATTCTCAAAAAGTCAAACCTTGACAATGGTTTATTCATTTTGCGAGGGAACAAAGATTTCAATTGAAGTATATATCCAAATGCATGGACAGTGGAACTTGTCCAAATGATGAAATTTCAACCTCCTGTATCTTACATGAGCAAGAGTAACCTTCATAGTCATGTCCAATTCGTCTTGATTCTCATATAGTTTTCACCCTACATTCCGATAAAGTATAAACACATGTTCTTTCTCTTTGTATTTTAAACTATGAGATGCAACTCTGGTACATAGATTCAAAAGTATAACTGAGTATTGTTTGAAGGCCAAACACTTTCAAATTGCTGATATTTAATGAAGTCAAATGGCTAAAGGCCTTATAAATTTGGCAGGAATTAACTACTTACGCATTTTGGATGCCCAGTCGATGAATTTCATCAAGACAATGATCTACTAGCTGAAATATATCCAGAACCAAGAAACAGTAAGTTCATAATTAAAAATTTCAGGAACGAATTTGTTCAGAGAGGGGATAAAAGACCTTTGCATTTATCTCTAGCCCAAGAAAATTCATATCTTTAGTTCTTCTTGCCATTCCAAATAGAAACAAGCCATTGCCTGTAATTTTCCAACCATAATTTACTCACTTTACTTCCTTGAGCACAGAATTTATCACCACAAATTTGTGGACTAAAACTGATCTAAACAATAATTTAGATTCCTTCAAAGAGAATTTGACATGATTAACTTCCTTTTTTGGAAATGAAACACTTCTGTCCTCATATTGTGAGCATCTAACTGTATGGCATTTCTGGTATTTTTGAACAAAAATTTCCCTCACATTTGCTCTAGACATGGTGATGTAGTTGCAAAGACAAACTCGGAAGTATGCAATTTGCTTGAAATCAATCCATGACCAAATGGTACATATAAAAAATTGGAGGCTGAGAGAGTGAAATAAAGTACAGGAAACTCAACCAGGTGCTTTTGGACAAGTAATTTTCGTTCTTTGGCATCCACTCTGTGAACAAATGATTAACTAGAACTTAGAAAGTGTGATATATGAAGAAGGCAGGAAAGAAAAAAATTGATTGAAACAGATCCTGTCTGCATCCTTTTATAAATACGACATAATAGACAGCCTCGAGCTTCAAACTTATTAAGATCGTAGTTGGTATAGGACAAGGAGGTTCTGGGGTCACAGATAGTAGACAAACTGCTCAAGTTTCACCAGAAATTTTATCATGAGCCGCGTGATTAGGCCAATGATAACCATCGAACAAGGCCGGGAAAATACACAAGAAGTTTACGCATGGAATGTTTAAAGGCAAAAGGGAAGAGTCTTTAGATACCATAATTTTTAAATTCTAGGCCTTTCTTCAGCATTGCTTTTGGAAATAAAAATATTTACTTTTAGGAGATGATCCTTTGAGATTTGGTCGGTCAATAAGGCTATGAACAACTCTTGTATTTATATGAAAGAATTATGGATGAAAAGAGCAGCAGAAAATTTATTCAAAAACTTGTTCATGACATCTTGAAGTTCTTTGTAGCGAGCCTCAATTCGTCTTGTCTCCTAAATGAGCCTCAATTTTAACCATAAACCGCCCCATTATGTGATCCATGACTCGGGACCTTAACAAATTTCTCAGATTTTTTTTAATCTAAATGTTATTTGACTTGGAATTATTAATGCATTCATGCATGAAATGTAGACCTAAACTTAAAATTCAAATTTGAAAGAAACCAATAGTTTTTGTATACTGACATGGTAGGACAGAAGTGTGAAGAAGAACTATGAAAAGGCTTCATAGATTGGTAATCATATGCGATTACAGTTTCCTAGCCAACCCAATGATTAGCAAAGGTGATGCTTGGATTTTTATTTATTTTGAGTTTATGCACATTGGAAGAGGTGTAGTTTCACAAGGAGATGGTAGCAAACAAAAATATGTTCAGGTTAATCACGATTAATTTATGTTATTGAATAATGTAGTCACATAAAGATTACCACTTCCAACATCAACAACCAAAGGTCGCATTGGATCGCTATAAGCGATATTCCAGTCTACATGAAAGGGATATGCCTGCAGACATATACACAACTTATAATGTACTTGCAAGGTTCCAAGAAGAGGAAATTGATCAGGTATATATTGCTGCTGAACAGCTTTACTAATTAAAAGCACCTCCCTTTTTCATGAGTACATAAACGTATATATTAGGAATTTTTAGAGTCCCTGCAATAGTGTATGATTTAAACCATTGTTATCAGCCAGATAATGATAGCTAGTTAGCATATTTTGGTTAATTTTATTTTGATTAACATCTACATGATGGTACTTGAAATCTAAGAAATATCATTTATAAGAACGAAAGTAGTTGATGATGTTCAAGAAAAGACTCTGAAGCTGGTAAATGCAACAACGGTGGATGAGTTTTTAAATAATAAAATCAAGATCTGAAGCTGGTAAATGCAACAACGGTGGATGAGTTTTTAAATAATAAAATCAAGATGGATGAAAATCTTGCAGAAGGTGGTCCAATATGTAGGAACATTTTTTTGATTTCACAATGTCCAACACAACACCATAATTCACATAAAAATTTTCAAAGATGGAGTTCAATATGCGTACTCTATCTAATGCCTCGAGCCCAGGAAGTTTTCTTCCTTTAAGAACCTCCCACACAACTGCAGCACTTTTGACAAAATTATCTTCTGAGAAAGATTTTGATTTTCTTAATAATTCTTTAAACTGCATGTTCCCAACAAAAGCTATACTGCAACTGCTTTGTTTTAGAGTATCAAGTTCTTCTGCAAGCTTAAATGCTCCACCTTTATTCTGACTTGACGAGCTGAACTTAAATGGGCCAATCCACAATATTCTCTGGAAAAATCGAATAACTTTTGTCAAGACAAAAATATAAATTTATGGGGGAAGTCAAGCATATACAATGAACCCAGATTTCAAAGAGAATCTAAAAAATAATAAATTATAATTTTCACTCAGAAATATTAAATATAAGGCGTTTTCACATGTGTAGCTACAGAGTTGTCCTCTACACAGGGGTAAACATACAGTATGTCTCTGTCTAGAAACTGAGAATGCACTATTTCTCTGGTAAAGATTGAAAATTCTAATAAAGTTTTAGTAGTGTGATAATAATTAGCAGGTAAATGTCTACCATCTGCCTAGTAAAAAGACCAGAAGTTCATCAACTACAAGAAGAAGTACATAGAGCAATCAAGTTAGTCATTCTTCTGAGTATGCATTATCTAGCAATGGAGACCGCTGCACTTTAATATTCCTCTTTATCCCCTTCTCTAGAACATCTAATTGGACTTGTTCTCTACCTTATAACATCCTGAATCTGTGGCAAATCAGAAAGATGACTATCGCCACTTATATTTTTATCTACCCAGAGCTGTATAGAAAACTCAAGTAAATTTGACAAATGTCAAGGTATCCGGGTATTTTTATGTGAAATCAATAAGCACATCAAAGATAAATGTTCTTGCATCCTAGTATTTTATAAAAAAGTTGTAAGCACCTTGCATTTCGAAAGTAAATAGCTTATCTCTTGCAACGATCTTGGACCAATATCAACAGGTTGCCAACCTGGAAGGATAGGTACTGAAAAACAGGCAAAAAGTAAGAATTTGCAAACAAATACCACACAGTAGGTAACCTTGAAAATACGAAACCCATGCACAAATCAAGTTTAAAATCTCTTTCATAAGAGATGATAACTTTTGGACTTTAAATACCTAAAACAGGAAGAATAATGAACCTTTAGGGTATGATCTCTTGAATCCAAAAGAAAACCTGTTTACTTACTTGAATGCTGTAAGTGTGGCATTACCTTTAAGAATAGAAGTAACAGAAAATATATCCAGTTTCTCTGGATTATGATCATTGATACACCAAATATCTTTTGGAAAAACAAGTGGAATATTTCGTGACTTCGCAGACTCCACTATACTGATAGCATCTTTTAACGCCCCAAGCTCCACAAATTGCATTGGAACATGCATTCCTAGGGCATGCATTATTAGAAAGGCCATACTCCCAACAAAAATTAAACCATCACATGTAGATGCTAAAATCCGCAGGGCAGCTGCTTTGTCTGCAAGATTACCTCCTCCTATCTGGAAGTAAGATTAAGCACTATAAATAAGAGAACAAAAAATTTAATAAAGAGCCAATTAAGAGAGTTTATATCTATAATGGAAAAGGAGAACACAAATATATGTTGCCTTTATTACTTTCTAACTTACTTGTAAATGAATGATGGTACACTTATAGCCTATCAGTCTACTCGAAACTACAAAATTCTCAAAGTTAGGTAACCCTATAATAAAAGAAGTAATCTATTCCTACAAATTAGCAGTGCACAGCTTTCAAGATAACAACAAATTCTTAACTTTTTTCTGCATATTTTATCACTCCACCTCACGCTGTCGAATATATGTTATTCATTCCCAGATTGGCCATGATTCTTCCAAATGTAAGACTTGCTATTCAACTATTTGTCCTTCGGTTCAGATGTAAGGCTTGCAAATTAGGGCACGTTCTGGCTTCTCTTTGATGAAGTATCGGTCCACCTCTAAATGATACGTAGATCAATCTTCACACTAGTCTTTGATATTGTTCTTTAACCACAAGTTCTTCCTCGTTTCCTTTGCCTAATTTGTGACCAACTTTGATCGGCGTTTCCACGGGTTTGCTTCCTATCTGCCCCTGTATCTTCTAGTAAGTCTATTGCGTATTTTTGTTGAGTTCTTAGAACAAACCACCTCCATACCCAAAAAAGATATCAAATTTCCCAACTCCTTTGTTTCAAATTTTTCAACAAGCTTCTTCTTTAGTAACCCTTTTTCTTCTTCACTATCTCGAGTGACAATAATATCATCAACATAGACTAATAATATTGTCACTCCCCCCCTGAAGTTGTGTGCTTATTAAATAAGGTGAGGTCTCCTTGACTTTGCGTATACCCCGTTGCTAACATACCCCCTTGGTAAACCTGTCAAACGATGCCCGATGTGATTGTTTTAGACCACATAAAGCCTTTTTCAGCCTTTATACATTCCCTTAACATTGTTCATTTAAGCCTAGTGGTACTTCCATATAGACCTCTAAATCTAAAGATTCCAGTGGATGTTTGTTACTAAGGACAACCGAATTCTGATTGTATCCATCTTTGAAACAGGTGCATAGGTTTATTGATAACCCAATTCATAAGTTTGAGTTTAAACCTTTGCTATAAGCCTAGATTTATATCCTTCAAGAGACCCATCTGCCATGTATGTTTCTGAAAAAAATACACTTGAATCCAACATGCTTCTTCCCTCAGATTAATCCACAATTTCACGAGTCCTATTTTTCTTAAGAGCTTTCATCTCTATAGCCATGGCACATTCTGCATTATCTAGCACCTAAAATATATTGTCTTTGGTATGGATATGGAATTCAAGTGTGTTAGGAAACTCCTATGTGGTATTGATAATTTTTCAAATGATAAAAAATGAGAATGTCATATTGCAATTCATTTGATGAGAGAATTATTGAACAGAAATCAAATTCGTGGTAAAACTTTGAAATATGAAGAGGATCCCTTAATCAATGGGGCTGAGGTGAATATCTCCTATTCCAGATATTTTGATATAAGTTCCATCAACAGTTAATATCTTCTATCTTCCTAAAGCTAAGAATTCGTATATAGTTAGAATCAGCTGGTAATATGTTCTATCTTTCTAAAGCTAAGACATGGTATATAGGTAGAAAAATGGTGAGAGGAATGAGTCATATGACCGGTAAACCCTGAAACTATGATCGATTAGCTATATGTTACATCTCAGGCACTGATAAAATTCGCAATGGAAAGCATACCTGATTTAGCTAAGAAGCAATTACCTGATTGCTTCTCTAGCATATATCCAAGAGTGATTTAAGCTTTCCAATATCAAGTTTTTTGAAAGGGTGTTTCCATTTGCTTCTAGATGGTCAAATTTGTTTGGCACCTTCTGTCCATGGCCTAATTCACCAGCTTCTCCGGTTCCAGGTTATAGCTTCCAACATTGATTCCTGCATTGCCTTCCTGCAATAAATGCAACTCTAATTTACCATGTTCAGATGATTTACCAAGTTTTTTGGGTCCAGTAGTCTCTAATGCTGATGCTTCAATGGTGGTTGTATCATAAAGCCTAACTCCACGCCTTTTCTCTTAAGCTCAAACAATAGAGATAGTCTCATTCAAGGAAGACAACTCCTATATACTAAAAATCTGCAGTGTACTTGATCAACTCCACTTGAAGGGCGTCAAGAAATTGAAAGTTCTATCTTTCCCAATAATATTTCGAAGAGTGGTCGAATCATCATTTTCTTTCATCAAAGTACATCAGTAATTCTTTGCCCCAAAGTTTTTAACAAATTCGTGTGTCCAGTATGGAATGAATACCTTGCTTGATTGATGGTCATGAGTTGGATTTTGATGTCATAGATCTATGCGAATCCTTTTTCTTTGAATAGGTCTGTTCTATTGTCTCCCAAATTTCTTGGGAAGTGTTCATGAACATGCAGGTGTCACTAATCTCTAACACCATCACCTTCCAGAACCAAGCCATGACCATTGAATCCTCCCCATCCCATCTCCCATATTTGGGATCATCGACTTTTGGACCTTGATCCCAATATGACTAAGTATGCCTTCGCCCTTGAGAAATGTCCACATCAACTGATACCATTTCAGATTATTTGTTCCATCCAATCAATAGGATGAATGGATATGCTATAGTTCTCCCATAGCTGGTGGGCCCATTGTGGGTATGGTACTGCAGGTGTAGATGATGTTTTAAGTTCAGATTGTTTGATAGAGTGGATAAATTTGGATTGGACAATTACATATTGTAAAATGAATCTACAAAATTAAATTATTTTTTTCGAACCTAACTCTGATGTCAATTAAGAGAGTTCATATTCGTACTGAAAAAGGAAAACACAAATATATATTGCTTCAATTACTTCCTGCCTTTCTTAACCTATCAGTCTAAGAAACATGAAACTTCAAAATTCTTAAAGTTAGGAAAACCTATACAAACATCGTGATCTGTTTCTACAAATTAGCAGCACAGAGCTGCCGAGAGATAATACCAAATCCATAACTTTTTGCTACATAATTTATCAAAAAGATTCATCTAGTAGCAACGGTAAAGTTGATGTCTTAGAGTCGCAGAAACAACATCTTTACAGGACAAGGGAAATGTTGCATACATTAGGCCCAGAGTGAGCCGACCCCTTCCCGAACCCTCGTATAGCAGAAGCTTCGTGCACTGGGTTTGCCCTTTTTTTATTCATGTAGTGGCAATTCAAATAATTTACTGAGCAAAGATTATAATCTTACAATAGCCATATAGGGTCTTTCACTGGTCCTGATGAGTTTCTTGAGCTTATAGAGGCCTTCCTCAAAATAAAATCCAGCAACGTAGGCAGGGCAAAAGGATGCAATGCCAACAGTTGAAGCTAAAACTTTATGAGACTGAGAAAAGGTATCATTAACAACAATATCAACACCAGTTGCAAGTTCTTTGACAAACTTTGAACAGTTAGCCAGTTCCCCCTTCAAATGGAAAAGATTTTCAAGCAGGAGAATGTCATAATTTTTACTCTCTTCCACACCAGAATGTGCGTATCTCTCAGAAAATTTCACCGGAACAACTTTGAGTTCAAGTACCGATGAGAGATAATCTGGAATGCATACTGAACATCAGTAAAGAGCATTTAAGATATTGCTACAGAAAACTGAACAACTAGCACGATTAACCTATCAGTCAAAAAGAAATATACACCTGCTACAGATTCTGTAGAAGGATATGCTCCTGAAGGAAGCCTAGAATTGGTAGTCTCACTCCAGCTGCCCACCATAATTACTCTTGCACCTGCTTCATACAAATACTTGATGGTATAAAGAGCATTGGCTGGTGGTGACTGGTCTTCATTTTCGTGGAGCAGAATAATTGAATCTAATCTGACCATGACAACTTTCATGAATATCTCCTCCTTGGGGAAATTTCTAAGAGTTTGCACATGAGGAAAATCAATAATTTTTCCTCCATCAGAAGCTGCATCCTAGATATAGAAAAATGCATACCAGCATGACTCTGAATAACTGTCTCCTCAAGCAATCTGAGAATTGAATAATATATTTTAACTATTTATTTTGCTATATTTGTAAGGATATCTTTTGTTTCAATCCAATTTTCCGAGTCCAGTGGTAAAATTTAACAAATGCATGCTGCCAATCATGTGATCTACCAAAAGAAACTATTCTTCCAACAGGATAGGTGGCAAAGCCATTTCCACTGAATTATTTATTTTGTGTTTCAGTCCACCTCGTAGTAAATAACAACTATTTGGGCAATTCCCATGAGCTCGATTTCTAGGGAAACTGGTTTTCAATATGAAATTTAGCCCGTTTTTGACCATATATCCAAAATCCATGGCATGCAAAACTCTGTATAATTCATTAAGTTGGTATTGAATATTTATCAATAGTCATATTATCCTCATATTTCATGCAGTTATAATGTTTGACGAAATGTTAAGCTCGCTACACTGTATTTACAAAAGTACCAAACAAATAAATCTTCAAACAAAAATAAAAAGCATATAAACGTCGAACACAGAAAATCAAACTTCGATCCAAAACGTAATTGAAAAAACAACAATTGAACTAATCTACCTCGTCTCGAAGCAAATGCGCATCTTGATCAACCAGTTTGCAAGTAGCTGTAGAAATAAATGAAAATATCAGGTTATGATTTCTCTAAGATAAAGCAAAAAAAAAAAGGATTAAAATTATGTAATAACAAGACAACAACCTTGCGATGGAAATAGAATGGCTCTCCATTTCCTTTTCCTGCATACGATTCTGTTTCTGAGACGAAAAGATGCTTCGTGCTGCTGGATTTTGGATGAGTTGAAGGCAATAATTTTTCGGTTAGAAATTTCGATTAAGAGATTTCCCCAGGTGAAACCAAGAAGTTGACTCATCTTGCTCAGCCAGTTGAAAATATATCCGAGTATTTCTTCGTCGGAGTCTCAACGGATAGCGTAATGTTCTTATCACAACGGCATCCCTCAAAGGTTGCAGATTTATAATTGTCTCCCCCTTATTTTCTTTACTCTAATATTGACCCCAGAATTTTATTCTTTTTTTTAACAAAAAAGATTCCAAATAATTTGATTCTTGTCATTACTTATTGAAATGAAACAATTTAAAACAGATACAAGATCAGTACAAAAGGGCAAAACCATCCTACTGATAATAATAAAAACATACATTTTAGGAAACTCACTAAAATTATTACAACTCCATCTTGTCCAATTTGGAAGCAGATGCCCTCACACTTCTTAGAAATGCTTCTAGTAATCATCATGAAATTAGATTGTTTAATCGTCTTCTCGAATAAAGTTTAACAAGTTTCCAGAAAACCGGCCATGAGAAGTATTCCTGAAGATGCTCGGCGACGTAAGGACTTATATCTCATCATCAGACAGTTCAAGTGATAACTCATTTTTGTAACTCTTTTCAAATTTTATGCAATTAATGATTTCATGAAATATAAAATGAATTTATTGCTTAGACCCAAAATTTAATGATGATAAAATAGCATGGTTGATTCATTATTTATAGATTAAAATATGAGTGTGACAGAGATGCGTATGCTTCGTTGAATGTGTGGTAAGACCAGAAGAGATAAAATAATGAACGAATATATTCGAGCTGAAGTAAGTGTAACTTGTAGAAGAGAAAACGCAAGAAAGTCGTTTACGTTGGTTTGGTCACGTGCGACGTAGGCCCATCAATGCGTATGTGCGTCGAGTGGAGTCCATGGATTTCAGTCATTTCACGAGAGCGAGAGGACGATCGAAGAAGACATGGCTCGAAGTTATACGCAAAGACTTGGAGTTCAGGAGTATTAAATATGATAATCTGACCGATAGAAGCGCTTGGAGAAGACTGACGCACATATTCGACCCGACTTGATTATACCCCAATTCATTGGGATTAAAGGTTTAGTTGTTGTTGTATTAGTGAAATTATTTTTGAAAATTTATATGTCATCACCCGAATTCCATTATGAAACAAATATTTCGTGGTAAAGATGTTAGACGCGCAAGTATGCCCAATGTGCATCCGCCGGTGCCTAGTTCATATTCACTTGCAAATTCAAAACGTAATGAAAAAATGGTTCGAACTTGAATTATGTTAATTTTTTTGCCTATATTTATATCATCATTATCATACACAAGTTCTCGTATAAATAATCTATTTTCAGACTAATTTTTTGTTGTCTTGAGCACGATAGGAGCTCAAAATTCATACTCGAGCAACTCGACATGTGGCATAAATATATATGTTAAAATTGCAATTTAATGTCCACTAGAACTCGAGCTTGAATGTGAGATCAAATTACTAATCGACTCAAGCTTGTGCGCACGTCTAGCCTAGTGAACGCATGTTATCTGATTTGCAACAACATCCCAAACAACGATCCCCCATCTAATATCGCTGTGGCGGAGGATGCAACACACAGAAGGAACAAAATGGCAGGCACCCCCCATTTTCACGATCGATTACAAGCCATAATTTTACTTGAAAAATGATGCATAATTTTACTTGAAAAATGATGCATAATAACACTGATCCATGCATCCTCCACAAGACTTGTAAAAAAGTGCAAAGATCTTAGCATAGAGTGCAGATTACCAAATTGATTGCTTATTTTTAATCCCTTTTCTTCTTCTAGTATTGCAATAATAATCCTCAACAAATGCATGAATCATTTGGACTCTGCGTGAATCTTAAGCACGTGCCACAAAGAAAATGTATGACCTGTCACTATTTTTTATCTTACTTTCTATGGCTCAGGCCCACGAGAACTCGGGAGTTTGTGGCGTCTCGCCCCAGCTTTTCCATCATAATGTGTTGCAGATAAAAGCCCTTCCACCTCTGAAATCCCTAGTTTCTTTAGGCTGTATATACCAACTCGCATCAGGCTAAAAGGAGCGATCAGTTGTGAAATAAATTAGACAGTAGAAACTTATGTATCACCACTTGTACCCACCCCCACACCAATCAAGTGTTTTTCCCCTATAATGAAGGGAAAATCTGAAGATTCCCCATGTTCCATCAATACCCTCATGTTCAACTCACAGCAATCTATATATAGCAGACAAAGATTTCCTGTTCATGAATCAAGTAACAATTGAAACTGTAAAATTTATTGCTTATGGGAGCAAACAAAAACCAAGAAAAGCGGGTGGGTTCAAAATGCAGAATAACCAGCTCCTTTGTAATAATCAAGAAATCTATAGAAGTAGTGAAGAAGTGCTCAATTTACCGTGTAAATTGGGTAACTAAGCGATGCAGCAGCACCTAGATGACGGATCATAAAAGAATCACGGATAGGTTTTTCCAGTCATTACAATTGGCAACGGAGAGCCAATGAAGTTCACGGTAGAATCAGCTTACCTTTCGTATCCTCCTTTTATTGGGCTACTCGATTACTCGAAGCAGCAGAGAGAGAATTTGGATTCAAGCAACAAGGTGTGTTAGTAATACAGCAACTGCGCTCCACAACATATTAGTGCATGTTTGAGATGGCTTAACCAAGAAAATGGGCATGTCCGTAAATGTAAAACAGCTGTTAAAAGTTACAACACAAAGCTCGGACGAGATATCAAACCAACATAATTCACTTGCATGAAATAAATCAACACTTTGCATTTCTCTCTACATTCTGCTTGTATATCATACATGAAAGTCCAAGACCAGTCCACATAAATGATGATTGGAACAAATTACAGATGAGCCGTGCATTTGACTATCGAAATCAGAACAAGACCCCTTCCCCTTACAGCCACAGAGTCATTGTTGTGTGCACCGGCAGTCAATACACACAAAATAGCCAAATTACGAGATAAATCTATTGTGCTTGCGCAGGAAACAAGCTAATGCAATATCTTTCCCAAATGAACTGGGAGAAATCAAAATTGCAGCAAGTAAATGAAGGCACATTTGTCGATGAGAAGGATAATTGTAAGATTGGTAAAACATATTTGAGAACACGATGCATTTGAGAATTGAAGAAATCAAAGAGTAAAAAGGAAACTTATTTGTCCATTGACTGACAGTTTATTCGGTTGGGACTAGCAAGTGCACTTAATCGTATTGTAGGATTCGAGTGCAAGGCGTTCCCACAAGACTAATACTTAATTACTAGAATTAAATTACTAAATCTAATCTAGACTTAATTAATTAAAGTAAAATTATAAATCTAAATAAAAACAAAACTAAGGAAATCTGTAACTTTAACAATATTCAATGTTCAAAGAATAATTCGAATTCAAATAAAGAGAATCACGACACAAAACGGTATCAAATTCTAATATGTTGACACATGTTTAAATTCAATTAACTATCAAACATTTACTCAATTACTGTCAGATTCCCTAAATTATTTATCAATCTATTTCAAGAATTAATAAATTTATCTTTAGCTAATAGTCTAATTATTTCTATTTGAATTTAATTTGATAAAAATGCATTAAACATCTATGAAATTTCAATTTCACCTAAAAATGCATACTGAAACCGTTACTAGTTCTAGTTAGTTAAAAGATATGCTCGAATCTATTTTTGACCAATCTTCTTCCAATTCAAGATTAATCAACAAACATATAAATAATTGAATTATTATTCACAAACAATATTAAACCAACATCAATAAATAATTGAAAACTAAGAAGAATATCTATTATTGAAAAGTAACTAAATATAAAAACAAAGTATTGTCTAGGTCAATATTAAACCAACATCAATAAATAATCCGATCTCCGATGACTCGCCAAGCTAAAATAACTACTTTATTGGGAGATAGTGTGTTCCAAATTGCTTCAAATCTCAAGCCTAAATTACTTTGATCGACAGTTCGTGAACGGGTCGTGAACTTTAATAATTTATTAATAAAATATAATATGTATTCGAACATTTCGGGTATTTATTTCGAATAGCTCGCGACATGTTCGACTCTTTCGAACCAAACACGAACTCGAACTCTAACCGAACTCGAGCCAAAAAATTTAAGATATTCGAACTTCAAATCGAACTTGAGCTCGAATATATCTACTTCGATCCGAATTTGAAACTTAAATTATTCTTCATATTCGGTTCGATTCGGTTCGTTTATGCTCCTACTCAAACCTCTAGCCATCTAAGAATAATTGCGAAAAGTCCTCCTTGAATGAATGATTAAGATCCAAATATAAGTGAGAAAAATATAGTCCTTTTTTTCCTTCAAAATTGGTAGAATTTGAGTTTTCGGGAAATAATGAATCATAACACAATTCGTGATAATTCATTCTAACCAACAATTGTAACGAGTAGAACAAACTAAAAGACAGAAGTTGAGAAGAGAAGAGTGCTATAAATACCTCATCTTCCCATTATATATTGAGAATTACTAGCTGAAGTTCAGCATAAACTCAATATCATAATCTCGGTAAAATGTCACCGAGCTTGGTTGAAGTTTCTTAAACAAGGCACATTGCTTAAAGTACGATAAGGAATTACAGCTAAAGCTATCGCCCCTCTTCGACAACTTTCAAATGAGGATATAAAGAAAGAGATCAGATACCTATCAATTTAAAGAAATTTTTATTCCATTTTAGTGTAGTTAAACGCATGTACCATCGATGATGGATAACATTCATACTTGAAATGTATGGCACTGTAATAAATGCAGTAATACCTGAATTGAAGTTTACACCTGGAAAAATCACAATGTAGACTTACAGAAGAAGCTAAAAAAACACACTACCTTGTCTCGAAAAATGTCTTAAGATTAGGTCCGATACCTGTGTGGATTCTAATCACATTAACCAGCACAACTAACTATGTTTCTTGTTAGACTAACCTAATCAACTGCTATATTCTTGAGCTAGAGTATGCAAATTCTCTTTGACTAAGTCACTCGAGGAACTACAAATTTACAACTGAGGTAATTCTACCTGGTTTTCCATAGACTTCCGGAGTATAAACTCAACTCTCCTCTTCTTATCATCTTTTTCGTCCTCACGTTCGAACCAGGATGAAGTTCTACCAGCGGCCTTATTCTGAGTCCTCAAATCAAGTGATTCTCCAAAGACCCTTTTAAAACCCTTCAACTCCATAAATATAGGTTTCCTCTTTTGTGGAAGAATCTTGTCCCCATCACTTCCAGAATCAAGCCCATCCTTCATTGCCTCGATAGCAGGAGCAAATGTCTCCAACAAAGAGGCACGCTTTTCTGTGCGTGACTCACCAGAAAGCTTAGCATGCACATCAGCCGGTAACAAGCCTGTCCCGCCATCCTGCAACGGCTTAACAAGAACAGAATTTTCAATTTCAAAACACCCAGGCTTCCCCAGCTCATCTGGTTCAGCTAAATCTCCAGTTGAGGCCGCAGCCAATAATGACGGGTTACACACCAGCCGCTGCTGCAAGCTTAACAAGGACCTTTCTGCCTTTCTCCGATGCCTTGCCAGCTCAATCATATCTGTACGAGGGTCAGTGTCCCTCTCATTCCATACAGGCGTTTGTATATATGTGTGAGGATCTGGAAATGCAGGCAACCACACTGGTATATGCTTAGAACTGGGTGTCTCACCCATTTGCAAGAAACTAGGTATCATTTTCCGTCCCCTGATCACAGGAAACTGAGGAACTGGCTGAGCAAAAGGTATATCCTCAGCAGACACCACATACTCCTCGAGCTCTTTGATAGCAGTATAACTAATTATGCAATCATTCAGGGCCTCAGAAACACCAGAAAATCCTTGTGACGAGCCTAAATCCAATAATCCTTGAATGACATCAAAGACATTGCACTCAGCCCTACCAGCCAAATTTGCATGGAATTTTGCAGTTTTCCCCAAGTCGCTGATGTACCTAATCACAATTCCAGCTATGGAATCAAGCGCAGACTCGTTGACTCCCTGAAAACCAATACTCTCACAAATCTGCGCCACAACAACCCTTGAAATCGCTCGGCCAAATTTATTGGTGCCAGATCGAATTATCGGACCTGGGTCATCTCTCTTTCCATCTACTTCACGTCCACCGTTCATATTCAGATTCCCCAATCACTAAGGTCTTATTCAACTCCAGAAACTCAAAACAAGTAACCTCATAAATCCCAACACGGCCAAAGCCGAACTAGGACCCAATTATATACATTCCATCCATGTCCCCTTATGAACAGCCACGAAACCCAAGAGGCCCAGCTGAATTATCAACCAGTATACACACATATTGTGCGTGAATTACGGAATACTTACAAGAGATGCAGTTCCCAGAGTGTACCAAATCCCACAAACTTGAAGTTGCTGATGCGCAAAAGTGGATTACATCAATTGTGTCAAACGCTTGCCATAAAACATCACAACTTTAGGGTTTTCACTTTTCATATATAATTGTCGGTTAGGAGAATGAAAATTGGGGCTTACAGATCTTACGGTAGAGTTCAGAAGTGAGAACCCTACCAAGAAACTGGAAATGAAAGCTTGGATCTGAGAAGGCTAATGGGGTATTTATGGGGAGAGACCGAGCCATCATCAGGAATCTTTAATTTAACTTATCTAAACAAATTGGCTTTAATTAGTTTAATTATTTATTGGTTGATTAATATTAACCTAAAAGAATCGGCGTATGCCTTTTTGTAGCTCAATGGAATTAAAATCAAACTTTATAAAAGCTAGATTGAAAAATTCGTTTACTTTTTTTTTCAGAATTTAAATATAAAAAATAGGTAAGATTAGCCGAAAAAAAATAAGAACAAAACAATTGTGATTAATTTGTAATTAATTTAGGAGAAAAAAACTCACATAATTAACGAATCAAGATGAAGCTTTATAACAGGCTACGTCCCATAACTTATCAATTGCACAAAATATAGATATGGGAATATACATCAAAACATTCATGTAATTTCGGTACAAGAAACAGTCCCTAAATTTTTCAATGACCCAATTTAGTCTTAAGTCAGAAGCAAAAAGAGAGAGGGAGATTGAATTGAGAATATTTTTAAAATATTAAGGACTGAATTTGGAACAAAACAATTCGATTTAGTCGATAATGTTTTAAAAATATTATGAATCACCCTTCATCATTTTGCTTCTCATATCCGACTTAACGAGTTAACATTGAGGACTGAATTCAAATTTTTTTTATAATTTTAATGATTAAATCAAGTCACTGAAAACTTTAAGCACTGAATCGAAAAATTCAGACCGATACCCTTTAAAGAAACATGATTCATAATTCATCCTAGCCATGAAAAATTTCTTCAATCACGTACTCCATTTTCAAATACAATTACAATGTTACCCTTAAAGAATACAATAGGCGGTTAATCTTCTTCCTCGCTCCACTTTTTTGAAACTTCAATTTCCTCTCGGTTGAAGCTGCGGTCCTCTTCCTCCACCACCGCCACAGCGAGAAGGCTGCTCTTCTCTTCCTCCACCACTGGCGTCGCGGGAAAACTACGTACCTTGTTGCCATTCCGCCGCCGCGGGAAGGCGGCCATGAGAAACCTATCGAAGAACTTCATGTTTGGTTGCACTTCAAAACCCATGTCCAATTTTTTTGTCATCAACTCCGGCGGTTTTAATTTCTTGCCTGGGCATAGCTTCCAAGCTTTTCATCGGAGATAGGTGTCTCAAAGTGTAACAATTCTTGAGCTAAATGGATTTATATATTTTTTTAGAAATCAGCCTCTGTTTTGGAGATTTTTTCATTTTGGGGTTTAAGAAGGGTTTATCATTGTCTCTTGGAATTAGATTTTCGGATCTCAACTGGGTGTTGTATATTTTTTCCTTTTCAATTGTTGTTATGCTTCTGCTTGATTAAGCTTTTGTTACCATCATTAATTTTATGAAAACACCAGATTATTTAATTATACTCACAAGGTGTTTGATGAAATGTCTGAGAAGCCTAGGGTGGGGTTTGAGTTCCTGCAGCAACTCCAATATATGGTATTTTTGCCCAGATGTTTTGAATGGTTTGAGTTCATGCATCAACTCATTTTTAATAGTGTTTGGATTATTGTTATGAATGGTATTTTTCGTGCACCGGTCATTTTTCGACTGCTAATGGTATGATTTCGTGCATCAACTTTGTTTAAATAAGGTCTTTTGTGCATCAACTCCTATTTGATTTTAATGGTTTTCGTGCATCAACTCTTATTTAATCAATATTTTACTAACGCTGAAATCGTGCACGAAAATAATAATTATTTGGTGCACAAAAATAAAAATTACTGGTGTGAGAAATTTCAAAACCATATAAATCAATAACTGGTGCCTGAAAATGGAAATCAATAACTGTTGCGTGAAAATTGGAAATCAGTAGCTGATGCACAAAAATTGGAAAGCAGTAATTGGTGTACGAAATTAGAAATCAAATAACTTGTGCACAAGTTACTTGTTTGGATTTTTCGTGCACGAGTATTATATTTCCATGTATCACTGTTACATCAATAATCGAATTAGAACCAAAGTTTCTAGTCAACCCACGTTCAATGTAGACATCATCTAGTTTGTTGTGAATAACATTTTTATCAGTGTTATATTTCGTGCATCAGTTGGTATATTTAAGTTGCCCATGAAAATTGGAAATCATATAACTGGTGCACAAAGTTATTAAATAATTTGTGCATGAAAATTAACCAACTCGTGCATGAATTTATACAAATACATAACTTTTTACTGAAATAAATGCTTTGAAGAGGTTCACAAAATCATCCGATAGGTTTACATAACTATCGAGTTCATGCACCAGTTAATTTATATTTTTCGTGCACCAAAGATACATTGGTTAATGTTTTTGCAATTTTCGTGCACCAGTGTTACATTTTCGTGCACCAGTTATTTTTTTTTTTTGCAATTTTCGTGCATCAATGTTGTATTTTCGTGCACCAGTGTTATATTTCGTGCACCATTGTTATATTTTTGCAATTTCGTGCACCAGTTAATTAAAACAAGTTCGTTCACCTGTTCTTATATTTTCGTACATCAATTACTTTTTTCCGATTCAAATTCGTGCACCAATTAAACCTTCACCTCTCCTATTTGCAATTCAAATTCGTGCACCAGATTATGTTTTAGCACACGTGTTATATTTTCGTGAACCAGTGTTTATATTTTCGTGCATCAATTACTTTTTTTGGATTTTTTGTGCACCAGTGTTATATTTTCGTGCATTACTATTATTTTTTCGTGCATCATCGTGATATTCATCAATAATCGAATTGGAAACAATTTTCTAGTCAAGTCACGTTCAATGTAGACATCATCGAGTTTGTTGAGAATAACACTTTTACCAGTGTTATACTTTCGTGCATCAGTTGTTATATTTTCGTACACAAATTCCTTTTTTGCAATTTCGTGCACCAGTTATTTAAAACATGTTCGTGCATCACCAGTGTTATATTTTCGTGCACGGTTACTTTTTGGAATTTTTGTGCACCCTTGTTATATTTTCTTGCATCAAATTTTCGTGCATCACTACTATATTATCGTGCATCATTGTAATATTCATCAATAATCGAATTAGAACCAACGTTTGTAGTCAAGTCACGTTCAATGTTGACATCATCGAGTTTGTTGTGAATAACACTTTTACCAGCGTTATATTTTCATGCACAAATTACTTTTTTGTAATTTCATGCACCAGTTATTTAAAACATGTTCGTGCACCACCAGTTTTATATTTTCGTGCACCAATTACTTTTTGGGAATTTTCGTGCACCAGTGATATTTTCGTGCATCACTGTTAAATTTTCGTGCATCATCATAATATTCATCAATTATCGAATTAGAACCACTGTTTCTAGTAAAGTCACGTTCAATGTAGACATCATCGAGGCCGTAACACTTTTACCAGTGTTATATTTCTATGCACCGGTGTTACATTTTTGTAAACCAGTTACTTTTTTTCAATTTTTCTGCACCAATATTATATTTTTCACCATTATCCAAGTTCGAAGCATGTTCCATACTTGGGGAAAGGCAATTATATTGTATCTGATCATGCAACTAACTGGTGCACGAACTTATACTGATGCACGAACATAATGGTGCACGAACTTATAAGATTAACTGGTGCACGAAAGTTTAACATACTGATGCACGAACTTATAAAAGTAAGTGGTGCATGAACTTATAAACGTAACTGGTGCACGAAACTTAAACATAATGGTGCACAAACTTATAAAAGTAACTGATCCACAGAACTTAAACTAACTGAAGCACGAACTTATACTGATGCATGAACATTACATATTCTTACTGGTGCATACACAACCACATACAATTATGGGTGCACGATTCCAACACATTTTGATTTGTTTATCTCAAGTTCCAGAACATCATAATATAAACATATACCTAATCATCAAATATGGTCCTTACAAGTTTTCCTGTTGTGATCATGTTTATTAGACAACTACAATACAACTATCTAATATTTTCACTTGCTGTTGTTGGTCTTCAAACGGTACTCTATCTTTTTCTGCTTTTAATAATTGCTCCTTCTTCTCAACCGATGAAGTCAAGAAACACAATCCATGATTTATTAAGATATTCTGAGGCTATAACACCATTCAAAAATTAAAGCAAAAAATCAAGCCATCATGATATAATATCCATGCATGAAAATTGATCTGATCATATCAGCTGACTACAAGCCAATATTATCACAAAAGCTCAATGCACAAGTTGATAATTTTTAAAGAAAAGCCACGATCTAAGGAAAAAAATAAAGAAAGAATAACCTGAGAACTAAAATTCAAGTTTAAAATCCAAATATAAACATCACATATCAAACAAATGATGATCTTTTTAAAATGCCCTTCTCGCTTAGACAATTTAAAGAAAGACTTAAAACTCTCTACTGAAAGTATACATTAATATGAGGAATGGAATAAGCCAAGCTCCCTAATAAGACATCTTAGTATATAACCTAACTTTCGCCAGCAACACCTTACGGAGCAGTTCGAAAACGATTCTCTGTCTCACTCTATCTTTTTATAGTCATTAGTTGCACACCCATCACACTCTTTAGTCTCTTCCCCCACAGTTCCTTTGAATTCATCTTGGCTTTCATTATGTTATATTAGTAGATACCATACACAGACATCCATGTACACACACATATTCGTATAAACACAAATAAACAATAAATTTCAGATACATGAGGTTACGAGAAACAAAACAATAAATTGCAGATACCTGAGGTTACGAGAAACAATGATTGTGAATTAATCCTCTGAATCACAGTGGAAGCATATGCACACGGTGTAAGAACTGGAGAGAATGATGAAGACTTTAGATGACCACTATCGCACACTATGTGCTGAGGATATCATGATTCCAGTGCGTAAATGTGGATCGGAAGAAAGAGAATGAGATGAGATGATTAGATGTTTCATGGGTTTGAAACCCTAATTAGGTTAGAGATGAAATCAGGAGTATTTTAGTAAACAAAAAAAAACTTTAATAAAACAGAGATTAAAAAAGTGAACTTATTTGAATAAAGTTCTCTCAAAAGTGGATTTAGTTGCACACTTGTTTGTTTTGAGTCACTTATTTGATTTAAGTTTCTCCAAATGGTAACTTAATGTAATTTCCCCTACATTTTAATATATTATCTTACTATATTATAATGTCTAAGCCCTCTATACTAACTACCTTGATATGACAAATTTGAATTTACCAAACTACCCCCTCCAAAGGTTACTATATTATAATGCCTACGCCCTCAATACTAACTTCCTTGTTATGACAAATTTGAATTTACCAAACTACCACATCCAAAGGTTTGAAAAATGCATTATGAACTTCATAATACAGATGGACAATATCGTAACAAATTTTCCCAACGTTGGTATGGCAGTATGAATTTTCCAAAAATATCCTTCAACTTAATTAAAGAAAATGTACAGTAACATGTTCAGAATGCAATTTCATTATCTTAATTCCCACTGTTCGCCTCATTCATCCTAACCAGATTCCTTTCAAAGAAAGAGAAAAAAAATGTTTGAATTTACTGGTATCAATTCGTATGCCTTATATATTACGTTATACACGCAGAGCTTGTGCGTTGTCTGCTAGTATATATAATCCATTAATGCAAATGCAAATTTTTTTAAAAAATAAATAAATCCATTAAAAAAACCGAACCAAGATTTGCAAGTTTTTCTAAGCCGTCAATTGGCTTCTCTTCTGCCTCATCCGGCTTCATCTCTCGCATTTCGACAAATCCTCTCCGTCTTCGCAAAATCCACCGTATCAGCATCATTTTCTTGCAACGTCAAACAGCAATTGTCCAAATGGGTTCCTCGTTTTCCATCGAAATTTTTGAATTTCTTGCTGTCTGGATCTTTAGCTCTTTCTCTGTCCCTAACTGGTAACTGCCTTCATCACTCCATGCCCGTACTTGAATTCTTTACATTTGTTTAAACAATGAACTACTTGGTGTGATTGAATTGTATTCCAGTTTTATTAAGATTCTGTTAACTTTCCTGATTCAACGTTGTTTTAAACAGAGGTTTAGAATATTATCTTAAATTTATAAAAACTATACCTTTTATTATAGGTTTACAAATAACACAACTACCAATCCTTCAAAATATTATTATGCAACCGAATTTTTTTTTAAAAATGCAGGTAAATATCAACTTTTAGATAATAAATGTGTCAAAAGTGACACATGAAAAATGTGTCAAAAGTGGAATGGATTCATGAAAAAAATTCCTTTTTTTAATCAAAATTTCATAAAGAAATTGTGAAAAAAGTTATTAACACTAAAGCCTTTAGGGTAGCTTGCCTATAAGTTTCTGTAAGTAAAAAAAAAACTTGGAAATGTTCATTCGATTTGATCCTAATACAGATGCAACTGTCATTGCTCGTTTTACATTTGTCACAAATGGATAGGATTTGCTGAGGGAAGAGTGGGGTGAACAAGCCTGAAATGCTTCCTAAAGTGTTTACGACGGTTATTGATGTTTCTGGCTTCCTTTCAGAGGAGGAGGTTCCATTTTTCATTCATCGTTTTCTCGAATCAACTTCGATTTTTAATTTTATTGCATGTTCTTTGCAAGTTTCTAATCCTTTCCGAAGTATATTCTAAAGGGTTAACCTTTGTATAACAGTTCAAATGGCTTAGAAATCATGCAAGAATGAGATGCAACCTTAAATAGTATCATAATATTCAATTTGATTTGCAGAAGAATAGGATAGCCCTGGAGATTGATGCCCTTGAGAAAGATACAGGATATAAGTTGCGGGTTCTGGCTCAGAAGTATCCTGATACTCCTGGTATGACGCCGAACATTCTGGGTTTCTAACAGTGTATTCGTGATTGTTATCCATTATGAAAATGATTTACCCAAGTTGTTAGGAGAGTTCATCTTATTTTCTTATATATCTGTGTCTCTACAACCCTCCAATAACTCGATAAAAAATGAGAACTTTGTCACGACCTAGCACCTTGATCAATCAAAATTGAGACTCCAGTGGTAACTCCTATGATTTAAGAGGTGGCTCCAACTCATATAGAACTCTACTCAATGGGTTTTGCTGACTGTCTAATCCATATACTCTCTCTACGGAAAATCATTATTAACCTGGCTGTGAGAAGAGTCCATTGCATTTTCTTAAAAAACGTACTACGTCCCTTCAATAATACAATGTGGGAGGTGATATCAAACATCCAAGTGTGCGTATTTTCGAAAATATAATGAGATCCACATCTCCACTTTTTTCAATCCACAGGTCTAACAATCAAAGAATACTGTAACGTGGATGATAATACAATCGTGTTCCTTCCGTAGAGGCCTAAACCAATATTTTATTATCTTCTTCAATGAATTGGTTTTTTTTCTCAAAGTTTGTGTTTATGCTCATTTTTATTCAACCAGGAAACATATTAAACTTCAACGTTGGAGAGCTTCGGTGGATTTAGACATACCATTTAGTTTCTGGAGCCGATTAGGTGGGAAATACGGAAACATTTTTTACTGGAGAGAAAAGGTTAAAATTCCTCAAGTTACTTTAGTCCTGTCAAAGCTATGAAACTTTCACTGTTACTAAGATAATCTTGATATTAAGCAGGGAGAGGACGCATCTATTAATGCTGCAGTCATGGCATTATCAAGCTGTTTGCGAGAACCCGTAGGTCCAAACAACTGCTCAGAAGTAAAATGATAATCTGCAGTTGATACGATTTGTTTCTATGCATATTCAGTGCTCATGTACAACAATCTTTGGACAACTTCAAATACATGTTGTAATGCAGCACATTGATTCATCAATTTATTACCAGATCACATCCATAAATTATTATTTTTTTGAAGCCTTTGAGTTGACAGTATGATAAAATATGTGTTCTTGATTAAGGATTTTTCACTCCAGGAGGAACCTCTGCAACTTTACTTATTGATTGTAGGATCCACATTTCTAATAGCCTAATTGTTTCAGTTTTCAGATGAATCTTGGTTTTTAGCTGAGTAAATAACAGTGTGTTCCTGCTCGCCTCTTACTGGGTTCGTCCGCGCTTGCAAAGGAGATATCATACTGAAACACCTAAGATTTCGTAACTCTTATATCATAGCAGAAATAAACTCAAATTGGGAGAATGTAATGACACCCTACTATATCCATTCCATTTCAGATATATGATCCAAGATTTCTTATCACAAGATCATCACATCTATAATTACCTGAACATACCACACAACACAGCCTTTATATTTTCATAAATCAATCAAGTCCACAAGAGAAATAGACACATGATTGGATCAATCTCACAGCGCACAAGGCAAAAGATGCACATTTGATCACGCAGTCCGCTTACGCTGAAATGAGGTTCCGGGATCATCGGTACTCGGGAATACCTGGAGACTGGTGACCATGGCATCTGGTGGGCCCCTTCGGCAGCGATGCTCCATCTCCTCAAGCTTGTGCGGGCTCCCGGAAAAGAGGGCTTCCACTGAGCCATCTCTCCTGTTCCGAACCCAACCCTTGAGCCCCAATTCATTGGCATTGTCAATTGTCCAATTTCTGTAGAATACCCCCTGAACCCTCCCCTTTATCATCACTCTAACCTGCAATCCACCACGAGTAAACTGTTAGAAGCAGTCACAAGTACATTCATTGTTTATAATTTCGTCGAAATTCCAAACTTTGAATCTTCGTAGGGACTGAAATGCAACCCAAGTTTCAAATTCTTTTTTCCAAAATTACCAAAATTTTGAAAATATCTTTAAATTTCCAGAAATTTCACACGAAAACATTAATTTGTATGATCTCATTATTATTATATCTTCTTGGTTACAATAAATTCATAAGATAAATCAATAATTTCGTAGATGTTTTCATATTATTATATACTTGCATATTGTATCTACAAAAATATTTTAACAAATATTTCATGTTTTTTCTACGTGTATCCTCAAAATTTGGATCAAAATTTTCATAAGTTGCCACTACTAAATATAAGTCGAAATTGACAAATGATTCCTTAATAAATTGATTCATAATCATCCCAACTTAATACTAGACAAAGATGAAAGATACAAGTACAACAAAGGCCCATAAACGCTGGTAACTAATCAACATAAGCCTTTTGCGCAAAAGAAATTATCAAAATTGAAGCATAAAACCAAATAGAAATCTGCGAAACGAATGATTGCTCACAGTGTTAGCAGCGGGGTCGGTTATCCTGGGAAAAGTTCACGGAGGTGGACATAGGCGAGACGAGAGGAGGTAAACGACGTCGGAACAGAGGAAGAAAAGGAGCAGGAGGAAGAAGAAAAGGGCGAGGAAACGAAAGAGAATGAGGAAGAAGATGAAGATGAAGATGAAGATTGCGTAGAAGAACACGAAGGTGGGGAATCGTCAGTGGTAGAGACTAGCATTACGGGATTTCAAAGATTGAATTCGCCATTTTTATATCCGTTTGAAAGGTTCTGCAACTGAGCATGGGATTTCTGGAATATTGGAAAAGGTTTATTGTGGGCCGTTGGATTTTGGATCCAGGAATCTTGGACAGCAGAAGGAGATTCCATGAAGATGTGACTATGAGGCCTTAGCATTTGTTAGGTCAAAATCCAGTTTCATAATGGACCGAAGATTCAGTTTAATGGCTTGTTCTTAAAAACTAAAGCCCAATGTTTGATTTGTTTTGGGCCAGATCTATACTAATTATCTAATTATCTGAAGTTCATTGAGTAGTTTTTTTTTATTTTTTAGCAAATACTGAATGATTTTATTTAAAAGTAAAGTTTTTCAACTTTAAGGAAAAGCAAAATAGAAATACTTAAATAAACAATTACAAATACACCTTAATAATAGAATCTAACATTTTTAAACAAGATATGAAAATAATCTGATGAACTAAATTAAAAGTGAACAATAACAAAAAGATTGCTAAAATGAAATAGCAAGCTGATTATCTACACGAATATAGTGAAATATGCAGAGTTATGATTGATGATGATTTTCCTTGGTCCACTTCTTTTATTGATGGTTCCCAATAGACGTTCAAACGAACCAGCCCGATCCAAACGATTTGGCCCATCTAGGCCCATCTTCGTGCGTGGAAAACCTCAAAGTCAATCCAAACCGTGGCGGGTTGCACGTCAACCAACCAAAAAATAAATAAATATGATTTTATTAAATTTTAATGATTAAAATAATTAATAAATCATATTTAATTAATTAATTCAGTTTTTATTATAAATTAATAATTGACTCAACCCGTGGATCAACCCACACCAACCCATCAATCCAATTGAGTTGGCCCGTTTAACAGCACTAAAAAACCTTAGTCCGACGTGACGAACACAACTCATTTTAACAGTTCTTAGTTCCTAGTGGTTGAATTCTTAGGGGTGGTTCGTTCCCCAACTTTGCATCAATGGAAACGCGTGTTACCGCCCATGTAAACGGCCCAGGTATTGGTCAAAGCCAGTAACCATCTTTGTGTGGATTGGGCCTTTTACATTACATCTTTGGGCTTGACCTTGGCCTAATTGTTTTTCATTTTTTTGTGAAAAGAAAAATTTATAATGGATATTTATTATGCGTTATAGAATTATGTGGTTACTTTTCAATAAATCCCGTATTTCTTACACTAGAATACGAGATGGGAACTGTGATCGACCTCTAGAATAAGGATAATACTCTCATATAATATTTAGTGATCTAAATTTTTTGTTTTGGATATATTGGATTTAATATAAATGTTCAAATCACATTTTGATCATTTAATATAACAAAGGACATTGATTTTATGGAAATATTTTATGTTACTCTATGGGGTAGTGCCTTATGAGATACATATAACAATTCATTAGAAATATTTTCAATGATGTTAAAGTAAAAATATTCCCAATGAATAGTTGGATGTATCTTATGAGACACTACCTCATAGATAGCATAGAATAAATCGATTTTATGATAGGTTCGACTCTCTCTCATCATTCAAACGATCAGGTTATGAGTTATGACTGTGATATGACATGACATAGCATTCAAATGACACGTGAGAACCTCAATTTCCGAATCCATTAACGTCTTGTCAACATGTTCCCAAATTTTTCCTTTGCTCCACTTGACTTTTGCGTCCAAAAAGAAAATAAATAAAAATAATATTGTTCCAATTTTAATATAAAAACCGAATTACCTCAAAAATAAAATTATATAAAAAAAAATATTGTTGCGTGCTAAACGCTAGTATGTATATAAAAAGAGGCCAAGTCAAATAAAAGGACGAGGAATCTTCTTCTTTCAGACAAGCGATCATGCGTTGCGTCCCGTAATGTTTCATATTTTGTATTTTTTAGAGCTTTTTTTTTTTTTTTTGTATTCAAACATATAAAAATCATTTAACATTAAAACAATTTTTGCTAATATAAAGCGGATTCAACTCAACTCTTTGAAATAAAAAAAACAAAAACAAAATTTGGTAAAATTTAGCGGCTTTTATAGCCTTCTTTTGGAGACATCAAAATATGTCACTTTGACTTTTTAGATTCGCCAAAGAATACTGAAACTGAAGAGGCAATAGCCTAAGCCTACAATCAAATTTATCTTTTAAGATCGAATTTATAAAAAAATAATTTTCTTTTCAAAAATTTAAATCATGTAAATAATAATATTTAACTTTTTAGTGTGCTACCATATGAGTTATTCCAAATCCTAAAATTATGTTAAAACACATTAATATTGATTCAATATTAAGAAATTTATTGGTGACCAAACACAAGATTTTGTAGATATAACGTTTCGATTTGATTACGATACCGATCTTGATTTTTTCAAATATGTATCGCATCTCGAAAAAAAGTATTGCTATTCATGGGGCAGAGCCATCCTATGAGTTATGATAGACTCTAGCCCAATGTAAATTTTCAACAAAAAAATAAGTTTTAGTTTTTGATATTTTAGTTTTTTAACATAATTCTCTAAATCGTGATAGTTCTTTAGTCAGTTGATTTTAAATCATGACAGCATCGATGAAAATTGAAGCATTAATACTACACCCAAAGGACATGCTAATCTATACTTTCATACCCCAGAAGACATAACATGACGATGCATAAACAACATTTTTATGTAATTTTTTTTAACTAAATGGTCGATTATTATAATTCTGTGGTCCATTAAAGTGGACAGATAGATGAATATAGTAGGTCATATAAGTGACACTTTATTTAAAATATTTTTCTAAACTACCAGATCAGCATTCTTATTTTAAAGTTAATAATTTTAAATAATTGAAAAGCAGCACATTAATACTAGAAGGGTTGAGTAAGTTAAAATTCCGACTCAGCCCCAACGCTGAACGGGACCCCCTCACTCTATTATTGTACCCATAACATTTTTCTAGTTGATAATTAATTCTTCTAGCAGATTCACTATACCCAGTTTCATTATCCATAAATTAAATTAATAAATTGATAGCTATACTAGCAGCAAAAGCACACGCATTATGTGTGTAATGAAATTTTAAATTTTATATATTATATATGTATACTAAAATTTTATTTGAAATATCTGATTTAATTATGATATTTTATTGGGAAGAGAAAAAACTGCCGTACATATTTTAGGAAGGAAAAAAACTAGTGAAAGATTGAAAACTAAGTGAAAGTTAATAGGTGATCTTCCGATATTATCCATTTATCTCATGGCTATTTCCGATATATATATATATATATTACTGTCATAGGATGAATGCATCTCCTCAGGTAAAATCCCATATGATTACCGAACACGAAATACCCGCGAAGAGCAAGTATCTGCGTGGACAACTTGGTCAAATAATAGCGGAAGACCCTAACATAACTGCTAGTCAACAAAGACGTATGAACGTTCATTGATAGTGGTCGGATTTCTCGGACACGCCTTGAGCTAACCATGCCATGATCAAGGGCCAATCATGCTCTGGATTTGGTGCACCTTAACTACTAAAGGAAATAATATAAGTACCAAACTTGGGTCACACAGAGAAGGGATCAAATTTTCTACAAAAGAACTCCGAGAAGAACAATAAAGTCCTTCTATTCGGTTCGTGCGATCAAGAACCAAAGAACCGCCTTGTTATTCTATTTTTATTCTGTTACTCAAATTTTGTAATGGAAATTGTAAATCTTCTTTGTATATATGGAAATTTATAATAGATTAAATCTCGTAGTTTTTCTTTTTGTTTTTGAAAGGTTTTCCACTTAAAAATTGTGGTCTCTTATTTTTCTACTGCACTTTGCTTGTGTGTGTTTGTTTGTTACAACATTCATATTCATTTGTGTTGAAAATGTTGAGATTTGGCCAATCGTTTTCCTATATAGGAGGAAGTGAAGAGATCCGTCGATATTTTCCTATTACTATGATATACAAAATGTTTGGCAAGGAATTATAATTTCTCATGTTTTCAGACTAATAATTGAAATAGTATTCTATCAATATTTTTTATGGCCCGCCTATTTTTTATATGTCTATGCATGTAATTATCCATAATAAAGTTTATTTAAAAATTTGATAATAATGACAGTGATAATTATAATTGAACACTTGTGCCTAAAATTTAATTATAAAGTTTATTAGAATTTGATAATATTCATTTCATAAATTAGCAATGGGTAGTAAAACTCCGCCTTCACTAGAAGGGTTGGTGGCACGAGAACAATTTGCTGGTGGCGTTGGATTTATTATTATTTTTGAAGCTCTATTTCATACATGCATTCATGTCATTATGGACATGAATGATGCATTCATGTATGATATGATATATATATATGTATCATGTATACATGTGTTTTATGTATGGTGGTATAACGTGGTAGTGGTGATCAGAGTTTTTTTTATCGCTATTATAACTATAATATTTGAAGGGGGATTCGATCATTCATCAATATGAAAGAGTTGGGATAAACAACCAGTAGGGCTGCTTAACGGATTGAGTTGGTCGGTTCAACTCAGTTTTGAATCGGAACCGATCCAGTAGTTACCGGATCGGATTGATTCTAATGGATTGGAACCAGTGGTTACCGGTTCTGGAATCGAAACCGGTAGAAATTTAAAAAATCTAAAAGATAACTAGGCTAGAAAAACTGAATTTTTTTTAAATATATATATTTTATTAATAACCTGTTCCGGGTTGGAATCGGTCCAACCCAGAATTGGATCAAATTCGTTTTCTTATCGGATCGGACCGGTTCCGAAATCATCATACCTGAAACCGACCAGTTTCAAATCGAATCGGACCGAATTGATCTATTAAACACCCCTACCAGTCAAGCCCGGGTCAGCGTGTTTGATTGCCGAGTCAGAGTGATGAAATTTCTTAGTCAAAATGCATATATGGACAAATGACGATGATGATATAGACCATTCCCCTAAATTAATTTCTTTTGTCTCTATACTACGTACGTAACATCATGGCTATGGGATGGTCCCGTGAAACTTTGTTGCTACCCTTAAGGACGCTGCCCTCAGGAGCAACATCCACAATCCAAATGGAATCTTTTTTTTTTCCTTTTATAAAAAAGATTTCAAATGAATGGTGATGATGCCCCTAAGGGCACTGCCCTTAAGGGTATCATCAAACAAACCGTGTTCTACATTCAATTTTGTAAAAAAATCTCCGATAAAAATTCCTATTTTTGTTTTGAACTTTTTTATACATGTTTAGCTCGAGTTTCAGAAATTACATTTCTTTTTATCAAGTTGAATTTCTCTAAACATATGGCCGTATTTTTTTGAAAAAATAGTTGAATAAAATACAACTCAAAAGTAGATTGGTTCCCACGAAGATTTAAACCGGGTTCATATTGAGAGATGCTCACTATTAGGCCATTGGACTCTTTCGTGAGACTGCTAGTAAAAGTGTATAATAAGAAATTTATTTGGAGGGTGGAAATAAAAGGAAAAATGATCATATTAAGATTAGAAGCCGGATACATGTGGAGAAGTGGAGAAGTCTTCACCCTCAGGACATTCGACTATGTTTGCTTAATATAGTTAGAGTTGTCAATTTGGGTTTGATTCGTTGGGTTAGCCCAACCCAACATACAAAATTAATGGTTTGAATTAACATTTTCTCAACCCATTTAAAAGTGGGTCAAAATGGGTTAACCCATTTGAATTATGGGTGGAGATGAGTTGGGTCGGGTTAGACCCGTGGGCTAAGCTTATAAGTTAAACCTATTTTTTTAGGTTATTCTTTAATTATAAATCTCCCTCATTCTTTAGCCGCCTGTCTAATTTATATCAATGATATTGATTGTTAATAATTTTGTCAAATGTTATAGAAAATATATGAATTATTTTTAATTTAAATTCATTAAAACCTAATAAAATTATATTTTTTACTTTTTTACTATTGTTATTTTTTGGTGGGTATGTTCGCCTAACCCGCAACCCACCTTTGGTTGGGCTGGGTTGAGATTTTTCTAACTCATTTGGAGGTGGACGAGATTTTTCCAACTCATTTGGAGGTGGACCTAAATGAGTTGGCCTATTCGGGTTACGTATTTGAGTGAGTTGGGTCGAGTTGGCCCAAATTGACAGCTCTAAATATAATACTATAAAATCTATAATACCAAAATTTTGTGAGGGGACGTTCGCCCCTGGATGCCAAAAGAGACACCCTTAGGCAAGTGGGGATGTCACTGTTTGCTATATTTTACTACCCAAAAATTACGGTTTGACTATATATATATATATATATATATATAAATAATTGTAATATAAAATTGTCTAAATTAGATTTTGGTCATTTGATTAGTTACAAATACTATTATCATAACTTGGCATTTTTGCACTTTTAGTTCTTTTTGGTCAGAGTGTTGACACGGCATCAGAACCGGACATATCAGCAATATCTAGTATCCTGTCAGCAAAACCCGACATCATACGAGTACTTTAGAAAAAAAAATGACTAAAAGTGCAAAAGAAATCACGTTATTATACTGAAACGTAAATTAAACTAATTAAATTACCAAAATCCAATAACATCTTAAAAGATCAAATTTAATGTATTATTGTCTTTTACCACACATCATTAAAAAATTTAAGGGTAAGCAGGATTCAGGTTAGTATATATAAGTATTTCCAGACTGGCATATATCATCAAGGAATATTTTAAAAAAATTATTATAAAATGTATATGAAAGTTATTGTTATTTGAAAATAATAGGTGGAGATCAGAGGAGAAGATTAATGCAATTTAAGTAGTTTGACCATGAAATAAATATTCATAATAAATGCCTTCAATTATTAAGGAAATATAAAGGTTTTTTCTTCATTTTTTCCAATATATAAATATATATATATATATATATATATATATATATATATATATATATATATATATATATATATATATATATATATATATATTTTGAATTTGAATACAACCAATTTCCTCTTCATATACTTCCTATAGACTATGGTAATTTAAATAAAGTTATAGTTGATTCTAGAACGAAAAAGATTGTACGTAATTTGTATACATATTAAAAAAAAGATATTTTATCCAGAAGATAACTTTATATATATATATATTTTTTTAGGAGAAAAAAAGATACTAAAAAGGTATAAATGTTGAGTATCAGGTGTATCCCAATATATAATTATAAGATTTTCGGATGTTGAATAAGCAAATTAGGAATTAATCTTTTTATTATCAAATATAACATATATAAGATTACACGTTTGTCGTTTTACAAAAAAAACCATATCTAATGGTAATTGTATGAATCGAATCTTTTAACATACGCATCAGTTTAACGTTATGTTTCGATCGCCCTTCGTCAATTATTGATTCAAATAATCTCCTCTCAGTAATTATATTTCCTTTCAACTCATGAAAATTGAATAGGTGATTTTGATTGCAATTCCAAAAATGATATTTATTGCTTCCCAATAACATCTAGTCGGAAAATCCAAATAAAATAATGAAGAGCATAATTTTCTATGAAAAACAGGATAGTTTTTCATCGTTGTTTCAAGAATTACCAAGAAAATGAATTTTCTTATCTGGAAATTTTATTATACAAAATGTGTGAAATAATAAGTAAATAGGTCGAAAAGAAAAAAACCGAAGATTTATATATTATATAAATTAATAATATATTATTAGTGTTGTTATAAGCCAAAAAATGATCTTAAAAGATTATGGCAAAAATAAAATAACATGGTCAGCTTTGCACTCAGTAGATACAAACAAAGAGTTAATCAGAAGGCACTCAAATTAATGTGTGTTGGACCTTCTCACAATGCATTGATTATAGAATTGAATGGATCTCCAGCTCGGCTAATTTAAAAAAAAAATATGAATTTAAAAAAAATTGTGAATTTAATGTTAAAATTTTTTTCTTAATAAATTAGGGTGAAACGCATACACAGTATGCGTTTCTTACCTTTTTTTTAAAAAAAAATTTATTTATTTTTTTGAAAGTTACGCATATGCGTTTCTTTTTTTTCTTTTTTTTTTTAATTTGTTTTTTAATAATAAAATGTTACTATTAGCCATACTTTTATGATATATATCTATTTGATTTAGCATTAGCAAGTGAAATGCGGCATTTTATTTCCTTCCATCCGATTTGGAATCTTTTATTGTATTGAAATGATTGGTTTATTTTATGAGAAATTACAAGAATGTACCATCTTTTTAATCTTTTACTCGCTATTTTGTGGGTTCATTAATTGTTGCACTCATACGATGCATGTATATTATATTTTAAGTGCACCACTTGTCTATTCATGTAATGCATGTGACTCATATGGTGCATGTAAAACTGTCTCATGTTGTGCATATAGCAATTAATCATGCGGTGTATGTAAAATTGACATGCACTTATGCGGTGCATGTAGAAATTACTCATGCGGTGCATGTAAAATTGACTTATGCACTAATGCAGTGCATGGAAAATTGACTCATGCACTCATGCGGTGCATGCAAAATTTAATAATGCGGTGTATGTAAAATTACTAATGTGATGCATGTAAAAATTTACTCATGCAGTGCATGTAAAATTTACTCATTTTATGCATGTAAAAATTGACTCATGCGGTGCATGTAAAAATTAATTATGCGGTGCATGTAAAAATTACTCATACGGTGGATGTAAAATTTACTCATGCGGTGGATGTAAAAATTAATCATGCGGTGCATGTAAAAATTACTCATGCGGTGGATGTAAAAATTACTCATGCGGTGCATGTAAAAATTACTCATGCAATGGATGTAAAAAATATTCATGCGGTGGATGTAAAATAGACTCATGCGTTGCATGTAAACATTAATCACGGTGCATGTAAAATTACTCATGCGATGCATGTAAAAGTAATCATGTGGTGCATGTAAAATTACTCAAGCGATGCATGTAAAAATTTGCGATGCATGTAAAAATTTGCTCATAGGTGCATGAAAAATTGACTCATGGCGTGGATGTAAAAATTAATCATGCGATGGATGTAAAAATTATTCATGTGGTGTATGTAAAAATTTACGCATGCGGTGCATGTAAAATTTACTCATGTTGTGCATTTAAAAATTGACTCATGCGGTGGATGTAAAAATTAATTATGCAGTGCATGTAAACTTTACTAATGCGGTGGATGTAAACTTTACTAATGTGGTGGATGTAAAATTGACTCATGTTGTGCATGTAAAAATTAATCATGCGGTGCATGTAAAATTTACTCATGTTGTGCATGCAAATTTTTTTACATCCACCGCATGAGTATTTACATGCACCGCATGATTAATTTTTACATACACCGCATGAGTGAATTTTACATCCACAGCATGAGTAAATTTTACATCCACCGCATGAGTAATGTTTACATGCACTGCATCATTAATTTTTATATGCACCGCATGAGTCAATTTTTACATGCGCAACATGAGTGAATTTTATATGCACTGCATGAGTAAATTTTTACATGCATCATATGAGTAATTTTACATACACCGCATTATTAAATTTTGCATGCACCGCATGAGTGCATGAATTAATTTTTCATGCACCGTATGAGTGCATAAGTCAATTTTACATGCACCGCATGAGTAATTTCTACATGCACCGCATAAGTGCATGTCAATTTTAATTTTTACATGCACCGCATGATTGATTGCTATCTGCGCCACATGAGTCAATTTTACATGCACCGTGTGAGTCACATGCATTACATGAATCTAGCGTTGCATGTAATTTACGTGCACCGCTAGACACAAGTGGTGCATTTAAAATATAATACATGCATCGCTTGAGTGCAACAATTAATGAACCCACAAAATAGCGAGTAAAAGATTAAAAAGATGGTACATTCTTGTAATTTTCTCATAAAATAAACCAATCATTTTAATACAATAAAAAATTCTAAATCGGATGGAAGGAAATAAAATGCCGCATTTCACTTGCTAATGCTAAATCAAATAGATATATATAATAAAGTATGGCTAATAGTAACATTTTATTATTAAAAAAAAAAAAAAAAAGAAACGCGCGTAACTTTCAAAAAAATAAATAAAATTTTTTTTTTTTAAAAAAAACCAAGAAACGCATACTGTGTATGCGTTTCACCCTAATTTATTAAGAAAAATTTTTTTAACATTATTTTTGAATTTGTTTTTTAAATTCACAATTTTTTTTTAAATTAGCCTCTCCAGCTCATTCTATTTTGTTTATGATAAAATCAGATTTTGAACCTGGATTTTTGTCAACAAACCTATATGATTTTTCAAATAATCATATTACACACCTGAGACCTGGTTTGAAAATATATAGTTTACTCTTATGATTTTCAAAATAGACAATTTATCTTCCTGTGGTTTGTGAATTGGTGCAAAAAATCCTTTCATATAAGGGGATAATGTGACACGTTTTGCAAACCACAGGGGATATACTGCATATTTTGAAATCACATGGGTGTAAATGCAAAATTACAGAGTGTAAATTGATTATTTACAAACCACAGACGGTAAAAATGCATATTAACGATACCACATGAGCTAAATTGACAATGACACTTTGAACCTTCTATAAATCTATCAAGATACAATTTGCTACACTTGATAACCGTGGGATAATCCATAAGTTTTAATTATACATCTTTCATTTATTATATCTCATTCACAGTTCCAACGGTACCTAGAGAAGAATGTGATATGCGATGATTTTTTTTTGGTAACAAACCTAGCAATTAAGTTATGCTCTAAAATCATTTAATTGTAAAACATTGCATAAAGATCTATGACTTGTTGAATTAATCACCATATTTTTTCATGAGATTAGAATTTTGGAGATAAAAAAGTTGGTGCCTTGAAAGAAAAAAAAAACTTGAAAAATTTCATAATCACACCTTTAATGGACATAAGTAGGCGTCGCTTTTGAGCATACGTAATCACATGCATCACTACTTTGTTTTAAACTTTTGATGCATGCACGTTAATTTCTTATTTACCTTTTCTTTAGTTTTCCCATTTCTAATGGAAATAAATTAAAATGTCCCTATTTTCGGTCATTTCTTTCTTCAATCCTTAAACTTGTCAATGACCTGATTTAGTCCTAAACTTTTAAAAACTTTGTCAATTCAATTTCGACATTAAGTATGTCATAGAAAGCCAAAGAGAGGGACTAGATTAAGTATTACCTCTCTGTTTACTTCTCACAGCCGTAAGTCATGAAAGGAATCAAGGAATTTTTAAAATTTTAGGGATTAAACATGATCATTGAAAAGTTTTGGGACTATATGTGAGATAGACTCAAACTTTAGGAACGGTATTATTCTATTTCTTTATTAGAATTATATGAAGAATATGAAGCCAAATGTCATGCGTACGTTAACTACTTTTTTATAGGCCCCGCCTCGAGCTTATATATGGCTTTAACCAATTGGCCAAACAACAATATGTCATGGACCACTAGCTGAGAAGATAAGTTTATTTATTTATTATTAATTTTTTAGCTCAGCTTGTTTATTTATCATACAGAGTCGAGAATGATTTTTCAACTCCGCTCAATATTTTGATACACAATTTTTATCTCATGCAATACTTATGTTAGGATAAAAGAGAGTGCTCAAGTCTTAACTAGTCAAATCATAATGACACATGTTACTTTGATTATGGGTTTAAACATAATGTTTTACATACATCATTATCATTTGTTGATGCGAAATATTCCACATCAATAATGATTTGTCGACCTTATGATACGTCCAAAAAAGAACTCCCATTGTTGCCCGACTCCTTGAACGGGGTGGTGGACCTTGTTTTGGGGTGGATCTCACGGCTAAATAAATAGTTTGTAGTATAATATTTTTGGATGTGTATCTTTTGGGGTAGTAGCAAGCAAAGTAATAATGACTTTTCACAAAGAATGCTGAGGCAAGATTTGAAGTCTTTGTCCTTAAGACGATATTACCTCGCTACGGCTCTAACGGTTGGATTGACAACTTGTCTATCAAGATACAACGATTTATGATTTGTCATAGAAACACTTCAAATCATTAATCCTCAAACCACAAATGTTTGAAGGCACTCAAAATTTTGAAGAAGGAATATGATGAACAAGATGCAAAGATTTTGCTCTTAAATCTGAGTTTACATCCGAAATTAAGTGTTTAACTCAACCAAGGGATGTTTTTTATATACTAGAACAAGTCGTGACATCAAGAGACACAATTTAGAGGCACCAGTTCATGAAAACACGTATCATAACGTAAAGGGATGCACCTATCTGCACAAAATACGATCGATCACGAACAGGGCGCGATCGATCGCACATTCTTTATCAAATAATCTGACAGACATGATCGATCGCCCCCAACAGAATTTTGTGCTTATTTTTCCATAAGCGCGATCGATCACGCTAACACATGTCAATCGATCGCGGCCTCCAGAAATAATTGAACCGACACCATAACAACTATAACCTTCATATTTGTTTCTTATGCTTGTGTTCGTTTCGCCCTTGGATCACGCTTGGTTTTATAAGTGCTTTCAACTCTTTGAAGCGGCCACACTTCACACTTACGTAGATGATCGCCTATAAGAGTATCCCGCTATAATCTAACCTACTATTCTATGTCTTAGGAATCAGTAAAGGCATTTTGCCTATCCCCGTACCCTTTTTTGCAGGCTACACCACTTATCATAGGAATGAGTTGGAGATTGATCTCCAATGTGTTTATCCAATCTCAAATTTGGTTGTCCATTTTGAACCTAGATCTTGGGATCTTCAGTCAACAAGGATGTGTATCCACTATGAGACTTTGATAATAGGGTTTTAATCTCATTCCCCTTGATAAACTTTTTACATGATCTTTTGGTTAACCATTCATAAGCGGATCTGCGGTTTCTAACATAACCAATTAAGATTATGCCTATAGAGATCATTGCCATATGGTATTACGTCTACGATTTATATGTTGAGACTTACCATAACATACTACCTTGTGCCCTTTCTACAGTATACTGGTTGTCACAATGTATTCAACATGGAGTCCTTTCCAATAGTAAACACATTACCATTCATGACTTTTAGTGCTTCATTATGGCGACTTTTGTGATATCCCTGAAATTAAACCTGTGTTTATGTCTTTTAATAATAATTATGGTGTGATTATTATTATGGTTGAGAAATGTATAGTTATGCGATGTGCATGAACTGGTTATACATTTCAGGGTGCATGTGATGCATTGTGGGGATTGGTTTAAATTTGGCATGATATATTGGGCTTTACTATAGTGTTATAGAAAAAGCATGTTTAATTGTGGTTATGGTGCATTTTATGGTAAATGCTTTTAAAATATCAAGTAAGAATATTTTAAAACATCATACTAAATACTGGGACACACCCTAAACCTACTATAATACTACTATACCATACCCTTACCCCCTCATTTCACTCCCCACCACACAACTCTTAACACACAAATCCTCCCCCAAAACCCCCCACTTCATCGCCTAAACTCTTGGGAAAGGAGGAGAATTTTAAAGCTTGTAGTGCTTGATTCTTTGCCAAGATTTGAGGTTCAAGTGGTAAGGAACCTCCATTGTTTATGTTTGATCATGTCTATATGGATTTACGGGTTTGTGTACTTGGGGAAAAATGGCATGTATTGATGTATTTTTATTGAGTTGAGTTGTGGTGTTATTATATGGTAGTTTATGGAGTTTTAAATGTGTTGGGTTGATGATTATTGTTGTGTTGGGATGTATATGGCTTTGGCAAGGATTTTATATGCAAAAATGTTGTTTTTTCGAAAATTTTACAGCAACCGATCGATCGGTAGCATCGTAGCGATCGATTGGTGCAAGTGCGTAGCGATGGGTAAATTTTTGGGTATTTACCGATCGATCGGTAGGAACGCCCGATCGATCGGTGGTGGCTAGCGATCCATCGGTAGCTCCGACGGATCGATCGGTGCAAAGCCGTAGCAAAAATTGGATTTTTGGGTTTTTACCGATCGATCGGTAATGGTGACCGATCGATCGGTAAAGCGTATTGCTGAAATGTATATTTTGTGTTCTCCTTTGAGTTTCGGGGAACTTTTATCTGCCCATTATGATTAATTGGTTGGGATTTTTGGTGATGTACTATTATATGGCTTCTAATATTGAGTTGTGCAATTGTGTAGAGCCTTCCCAGGTGACAGCACAATGCAGGGAATATTTTGGAAAGGTACGTAGAGAGACGTACGGGCACCAAACGGTAAAATGTATTTGTACATTTTGGATTATGCATTGTGGTTGCATATATATATTGGATGCTTGGTGCATATTATGGATAGTCGTTGTTAAACTCGAGTGATGATTTTATGCTTTGTCGCTGTCATTTGAAGCAATGAGAGAATACTTGCCGCTGTCATATCATAGAGATGAAAGAATATTTGCCGCTAATATGTTGAAGCGATGGTAAATGACGCTATCACATTAAAGCGAGGTTATTCGATGCCGCTGATATGTCGAAGCGAGGGGTATTAGTGTCGCGGTCATGACAAAGCGACGTGCATTAAAATACATTGTTATAACAAGACTATGATGGGTGATTAGTGTGGGTGCGTTGAATATATGTCATGACATTTGTGGAACCATATTATAATCCATTGATTATGATTATGAGTTATGGTGCATTGACAACCAAAGGGGGCGTTTTAAATGCATTGGAATACAGGAAGTGCTTTGTATTTATGGTTTATGCATTTACACATTATAATCATATTGTTGTGAATATGGATTATTATATGCTCGTGGTTTGGAGTTGTTCCTGTAGGAGGTTTTGGCATGGAGGGCTAAGGGCATTGTTGATGCAGTGAGCTGTGTGAGGAGTGCTACTGGTATAACAGGACATCAATTCTTTTGTATAGTTTCTACACAAGGTAGAGTAAATCTATAGCTTTTACATTCATTTTGTGGGAATGCAACTAATTCCGTTTGGAAGTTTTATTTTGGTACTGTAATCCTTAAGCTCAAAGCATCAACATGAACCCTTATACTCTAATGAATGCATGTTTAGCTCTCTTAATGCACTTAATCCACACTTAAGGTAGCGAGGCCTTACAACTTTGCTTACTTTCCAACAATAAATTTTTATTTAACAAAAACATAGAAGCCCTGCAGTTTCTTCTCCGCTTTATCCAGTGCTATGAATTCTGAATTCATAGTGGATTGAGATATACACTTTTGTTTAGAGAATTTTGTTCGTTTCCTTTTCCATGACACACCAACAATACCAATTGTTAACACATAACCATTTTGTGTCAGATATCCAATTCATATTATGATATCTCAATTTTCGAACTAAGCGTTAAAGCTTATAAAACTTGAAATAAAATAAATTCTTGCCTTTAATTCACAATTCAAATTTTAAGCATAATTATTCTTAGAAAATCCATGTTTAAGATTTTATATCTTGCACACTTGAATTTTAAGCGTAAAACTTAAAAATTTGAAATTAGAATTAAACATGAGAATTCATATTGGAAACTTCAATTACAATTTGGACATTGCTTCATCAATATTCATAATGTCAAAAATGTTTCATCAACATTTTATTCATTGTTTTGATGATCTCTATATTGTTTCTCATAATGAGCATATCATCAACTTACAAGCATACTTAAATATTCTTCATGTGTGTCACTTTCTCACATTTGTTTTGACAACACGGTTTTGTCAAATTTCTCATGTCATTACTTTGACACTTGTTATGGCTTACTTCAGTCAGGCGCCCCCACACTTTCAATATTTGTAGGAAATTTTGTCCTTAACTCATAAGGATTCCCGTCATTGCCTAAGTGTGGTACTTAGAATATGGTTGACCAATAGAATTGCTTCCCCCCACAGTTTTGGATAATCTCAAACTTATCAATATTTCATTAGCGTTTAACTTTCAAGTTTCAAATTCTAAGCATCATAAATCTATAAATCAAAATTCAAGATTTCATTTCTTGTATTTGATTTAAGAGCGTTGCTTATAAATTTTAAAACTTGCAATACTATCGAATAAGATTCATTATTTGCATTTTAAGCGTACAAACTTATCAAATTCGAATTCAAGATTTTATGTCTTGAAAGTTCGAGTTTTAACCGTATAATGCTTAGAAAATTCAAATATAATCAAATTTACGAGAGAACAAAGCCTATTAAAAAAAGTTTTGCATTCGATTCACCATTTGTATTTTCTGCGTACAAATCTTAGAAAACATGAATTCAAGACTTAATGTCTTGCAAATTCAAGTTTTAAGCATAAAATGCTTATACAATACAAATAGAATCAACTCACAATTCTTCATAGCAAGACTCATTTGCTTAATTTGTTTTCAACGTTATTCTAGTAGTATTCAGACACTTCTATGACCGCGTCTTTGTTTCATAGCATATAAACATAACAATATATGTGTAATTTTTTGATAAAGTAACACATTACTTTTTCCACACCTCTAGTTTGCACAAACTTTCAATCACAATCATTATTGTGAATCACGTCTAGAGATGTTCTGTTTCATCAAATGGAACGACAGTTTGTTAACTTATCATCCTCACAAGTTCACACTTATGTTTTAAGTTAACATTCATAAAGAGCAATAACTTTAACATTACAAATTTGAATAGTGAATTATATTTATATAACCAACCGATCATTCCATAAATCATAAACTCAATCAAATAAGTAAAAAAGCATAAATTTTATTGCTTTCAACAACAACCAAAATTACATTTATTTCGAAAATTGTTATTCTCTACATAGCATTTTTCCCACAAACACCAAGTTTGAATAATACAAATCTTGTTGGAATCAAAAGACTAGTCAAGCGATTAGCATTAAATCAGATAAGTTGTTTGACAATCTGTCCTCTTCGGTTACATTGATTTCCTCCATTGCTTTCACTCGGTCATCTTTATTCCGACAATCCTTGCTAAATGGTTGGGTTTCCAGATTGAAGCACTTTTCTTTGAACCTTTTAGCCTTCCCACTCTTGGAGGCTTCACCGTCAAATTTTTGTTTTGTTCCAGTATTTTGTTCAACCAAGTAAGCCCTTGCTTCCATATGGCATTTTACGGCATTCCTTTCGGAAGTCCTATTGTCCTCCTCGATTTGAAGAACCATAAGATCTTCAAGACTCATCTATTTCCTTTTATGTTGAAGATAGTTTTTGAAGTCCTTCCAATTAGGATGCAACTTTTAAATCATCGCGACTACTAATGAGTCACTTAGAATCATTCCCTCCGCATGAGTTCCGTGCATGATCACTTGTAGTTCTTGTACTTGCGCCATCACATGCTTAATATCGATCATCTTGAAGTCATGAATCGTCTAACAATGAATTTATTCATGCTGTCATCCTCGGATCTATATTTATTGTCCAACGATGCCCATAATTCTTTAGCGGTTTTCACAAGGCAATACTCATAGGAAATCACTTTGATTCCATGCATCAACCGTAGTCCTCTTTTGGGTGTCGGTTTCACCATTCTCAATAATTGGAGCATCTTCATGAAAGGACCTTGCCAAACTCAAGTTTGTCAAATAAAACAACATCTTTTGAACATTCCCATTGAACTTCTTGGGCCTTTCTCCATGGTGTATGGATGTCGTTGTTGCACTCTAAGAAGCCATTTGTAACAAATATTGTCTTAAGATTGTAGTATAATATTTCTTGATGTGTATATTTTGGGGTAGTAGCAAGTAAAGTAATAATGACTTTTGACAAAGAATGTCGAGGCAAGATTTGGAGTCATTGTCCTTAAGACAATATTGACTCGCTACGGTTCTAACGGTTGGATTGACAATTTGTCTTCCAAGATACAACGACTAATGATTTGTGATAGAAGCACTTCAAATCACAAATCCTCAAACCACAAAGGTTTAAAGGCACTCAAAATTTTGAACAAGGAATAAGTTGAACAAGATGCACAGATTTTGCTCTTAAATCTCATGTTAGATCCGAAATTAAGTGTTTAATTCAACCAAAGGATGTTCTTTATATATTAAACCAAGTTGTGCCACTAAGAGACATCATTTGGAGACACCAACTCATGATAAAATGCATCACAACGTAAAGGGGCGTACCCATCAATATGACAGCGCCCTATTTATCAGAAAATCTGCCAAATTGCGCCTTAAGCCACGATCGATCGTGCCCAACAAAATTTTTGTGCTTGTTTTTTTTTTTTTTTGCCATATGCTTGATCGATCGTGCCAATACATGGCGCTTGATTGCCGCCTCCAGAAACTCCGACATACGAATTCCTCTCGTTTGGTATCCGATGCTTAATTGTAATTCAATACACATCTTTTTTCCAACATAGTTCACACCCCATCCAATGGCTAAACACATACGTAGGAAGCTAGTAAATCTTTTATTGTGTAGCATTAGTTTCTTCCATCGTTTAAAGTCAAATATTATTTATCAATCATGAGTATAAAATTACTTTGATGATGGTTTTAAGGACAAATACATCCAAAAAAGAACCCCCATTGCAGCCCGACTCCTTGAACGGGGTGGTGGACCTTGTTTTGGGGTGGATCCCACGGCTAAATAAATAGATCCCACCCCATCCAACGGCTAAGCATATACACAGAGAGCTAGTAAATCTTTTGTTTTCTTCCATCGTTTATAGTCAAATATTATTTATCGATCATGAGTGTAAAATTAGCCTAGATGTATAAGAAAAAAGGGGAAACAACTAAACTTTCTAATGTTTGTTCTATGAATTCAAGAATCATTTACTGTGAGCCTTCACCAGAATTTAATTTAAAAATATAGTATAAAAAACAAAAAAAAATGAAAATGAAAATGAAACCGCCTTCAAAGAAGGTTTGGTTTCTTGATTTAAGATGTTGGATAAAACAAAAAAACAAACAAACAAACAAACTTGCTTAGTCTATCAAAATTCCTTTGATACATCAGTTTTATCGCTAAGTGCTGTCTTTTTATTCATATTTCAAATTTATCGATTCATCGACTAAACATATATTAATTAATATTTTAAAACTTCAATGTCAAAGGTAGTAAATATAATATAATATCTTTATAAACATTTCATTTATCTATAAAACTTTGTGGGCTACTAAATTCTTGAACTTTGATATTAAAGCCATGCTAAGGATATACAAGGAGAAAACCAAGAAAAAGGCATGACGCACGAACATGAAGAATTTACATGTCTTGAAAGTGGCAGTTGTCCCCAGTTATTATTATATTTTGTTTCCTTTTAAATTATTTTTCCCCGAATAAAAATGCTAGATTCACCATGTGCATGAATAATTGTTGGCGAGTTCGAGTACGTTTCTATGATTATTTATATTATTATAGTAATTATATCAGTATTATGTTAAGCACACACATCTCTCATAACAAACATTTTAAAAAAATATAGTAATTAATGAAGCACTATCTTATGGTAATTGCAGGATAAGGCCGACCAGCAAAAATAAGTGAGGGAGATTCGATTTGGGGATCAAATTAATATTTTTGTAATGAGAAGATAAAATTTATATGTTTAAAATATAATTTGATTTTTGTCTCTATTTTGGGAGGGGTGTATCATCACCCTCTACTCCACTATGTGGAGGAAATTGCAATAATTATAATGATGATTATTAGATTATGGATAACAAGGAGATAGACTTCAGGCAGGCAATCACTTAATTTTTTCAAGTAAAGATTGAATGGGGTCTTCGAAATATCGCCTATATCAATATGCCTACCAGACCAAGTCCATACCAGATATATATGACGTATCCAGCGAACCCCCTAGTATGGATATCCTAGCTAGCTCTTTATGTGCTTCGGTTTATCTTGTTACTACGGTGGGAATGCTTGGCTAGAACTACCTTAAGGCATCCTTAGAAGACTATTAAAGGCCTAAGGAGCTTCATGTAGAGCATTAAGGCACATCCAAGGCAGGAATAACAAAATGGGCAATATATATCCCAAAAATAAATTAAAATAAAAATAATTAGGCAAAAGTTGTAGCTGTATGAGTTGGCTTTCAAATAAAATTGACATCAAGTCATTTCGACGAACACACAAGTTGTTATGCTAGGAAACATAATAGATGTCGTTCACGTGGTCCGATCCAACACACATTTCAAATACAAATGTAAGTACTAGTACATGCCTTTATTAAAATATAAGATTTCTCATATTTATTCTTAATTATATAATTAATATAAGATAATCATATAATTATTAAGGATTTAAACATGATTCATAATAATATATACGATTGCGAGAATCTTTACAGATACATGCATAAATTAAATTTTGTCAATATCCAAGTTTTTTTCCCGTGTGTCATGACATGTGAAGATGATCATTAATTCGATTATCCTAGGCGCATAAGTTATTCAGATATATTTTCTAAAAACAATATTTAAAATAATAGTTTTGGTTGCTAAATGCTGATTAGGAAATTCTTGTATGGATATGATGTGGATCCCGATTCATGCACAAATATACACAAAAGTATTTAGTGTGTTGATGTGTGAAATGGAGCTCAGAATCCGATCTATATAAGAATTTCTTGTGCATACCTGATTGTTTTGGCACGTATACACACGTTCCGTGTACAAGCCAAAACTTGGCTGACATATTCAGATGCTAACATGCATTGACACTTGCAAATAATTGAATCAAAATCGTAAAGCAATCGATCATCCACCAAAACGAGAATGTTACTTTTGTTTTGTAATTATTGATTTATTTCTTTAAATTTTTGATGTCATATTGGATAGCGATATTTAATTCCCATTAAAAAAAATAACATTTTAGTAAAATTTATAAAATTAATATGGAGTGGGTAAAATGTTTGACATGTTTCGTGAAAAAATTAAGAAATATAAAAAAATGTATCTATTTTTTTTTAAAAAAAATACAACTTTACTGCATCAATAATCTATTAATCTCATCTCTCTTAATAATGGAATATCATAGGATGAATCGATTTCTTCGGTAAAATTCCCTGCAAGCGCCGAACAAGAAATGTCCCAACAAGAAGCTCCGAGCAGAAAGCCCCGAAGAACATTTTACCCTGCTTGGAATATTGGTCAAAGAAGACCCGGACGTAAACAACAAATCAACCGACGTAAATAAACGTGCAGTAATGGAACGCTGATTTTTCGGACACATTTTGCCTCCAATAATGACATTATCATAGGAGATCGTGTTCGGATTTCCCGCGAGCTAACCACCGGGATCAGCCCTATAAATACCAACTGACAGTTTCATTGTAAAGGGTTGAACTTTCCTATCAAGAAAAGACTCCGAAGATATTACACCATAGTCTGTTCGGTCTTTTGCTCTTATGCTATTTTTTCGAAAGTTTTTATTTTGCGCCTGAGTTGTAAATCAAAGTAAAAGTTATAGTGAAAATTCATACTGGACTAGGCCCCGTTGCTTTTCCTTCGATTTGGAGGTTTTCCAGGTAAAAATTTTGGTGTCTTTCTTTTATTTTCCGCAAGCACTTAAATCTACCAAATACGAAAAAAATCGAATCACATCAATAATATATAATACTAATCGTAAAATTTTAAACGAAAAAGGTCTGAGACTTTTTTTTTGGTTTGAGACGAAATTAAAAAATCAAGCTCATCAAACGACGTAATGCATTCAAGTTTAATTTTTCATTAATAGAGTTTTTCAAAATTGTGGAGTATAGACTCGCATATATAGTATCTGTCTTTCTGTTTTAACATGCTATAAAAAAAACTCTTGTTAGGTTCTATAACCGGACAAAAGTTGTTATTATGTTGCTAATATATTTTATTAATTGTGCAAATTATATATGATAATCTACATCTTAATTATTTGCTAGAAATGGTTTAAAGTTTAATTGCTGAAATACCAACCTGATCCCATTGCAGCTGATTATTTAGTAACATCTCATTGCTCAGACATTGAGATAACGTACATCTAAAGAGGTTGGACAAACAACTCAAAATGCAAACTCGTATTTCATAACATTAGGGCCGATCATATGTTAAAAAGGAGAAAATCATATGCAAGACCTTGCTGAAGATTTTTCTAACAACAACCAGCTTGATAAGAATAATTTTAGTCTGAAGGCCATATTGTTGGATTAATATTGTATTATTGAGTTAATAATTAAAAGCCCAATAATTATGTTTTATTTTGTTAATGAGAACAAAATTATGGTAAGTTAATTATGAATAGTCAATTAGGCTAAAGAAATCCCACATTGAGTAATTGAGACACTTATGTTTTGTTTATAATGAGATACAAATCAATAGAGTGTAGTTAAGTAGTAAAGATGGGTGCCCCTCGCGCGCCGTCCGTCCGTCCGCACGCTCCGCTCGGCACGGCACGGCACGCCTCGGCTCGCCGCGCCGCGCGCGTCGCGTCGCGTGTCGCTGCCGCGAAGGCAGTCCTATTTTTTTACTACACGGATTTCTGAAATGACTTTTCATCTACCTGACTTTTCATATTCTGCTGAGTATTAAGTTTGAGACTTTTCACCTACCTGCAGAATTGATGCCAGATTTAAGTGTGAGACTTAAATCCATATTAATATGATGTTAAGTGTTGAGACTTTTCATCTACCCCATTAAACTTTACACTTAATTCTGAGACCTTCGGAGTGGTGTGCCGCTCAGCTATATAAGCTGCTTCAGCCATATGTTTTCATCATCCCGAAATTGCATTTCATATCATATCATATTATCTTGAGAGTACTACACACTGTTGAGTGTTCGAGTGAGTCTGTCTGGGTTTCTGCTTCAATCCAAATAGAGGTGTTCGGACGTTGTACCTTGGAACTCTCTTGTCCAGGAGGCCAGAAGTTGTAGGCGGGCAATTTAGAGTTTATGAGCACACGGTTTACTGTGGCCTCGTCCATTTCAGATACTACACAATAAAGTTTCTGCACAGTATATTTAAACTGTTGTTGTAAGTTTCTACTGTTTTCAAGCATCTTTACTTATAAGACAGTGTTTGTAAACTTATGAGTTTTCGTCTACTTGAACAAAAAGAAAAGCACTAACACATATCTCCCAGCTTGGTTATTGAAACGGACTGATTCAAGATGCATTGGAAAGTGAAGCTGGAGATTTACAGTCATCTTTAGACCAAAGAAGATGAATCAAATTTAAGATAGTAAAAAAGTGTCTGAAAGTCGCGGGTTTTGTAGCTGAATAAGAAATGTTTCAGCATAGCAAGGTACCTGGTGGAACAACTTTGTATCCTGCTATCTGTGACTAGCTGAATTGAACTGATCAACCTAGCTAATAACCATCAAGGTGTCTACCTGAAATACGAAAAAGGGCTTGAAGCGAATCTGAATATTGCAATGTCAGAAATCATATTGAACCCTTTTTCCAACGGTCATATTTTCGTATCTAACGCTTAAAGCATTGTTGGAGAACATAAAAAGAAAACACAAATTAGGACACAAAATAGAGAGATGAAAAAGATGAATCAACTAAATGAGAGCATCACTAGATTCAGACACCTCTTTCAAGATGATATCAGATCAGTTCAAGGATCAATCATGTCATCTTATTCATTGTATTTGTGAGCTTTTATAAGAGTGACTAACTTTATACAATTGGTGATTTATCACAACTGATTGAGGGAGTATCTGTATATAGACTTATAAAAGAATATGAAAAATGAGTTGAGATGTTATAGGTTCCAATCGTAAGAGTGACCCCGACTAGAGAGGGTTTGTACAATGAGATTGCATAAATCAAAGTTTTCTATTAGAATCAGAAGGATGATACTACTTTCAAACTTTCAGGAACAAACCTGGCTACATTTACTTTTCTTGTTATTTTATTTGAATGCTTTAACTCATTTAATTAGTTTCAGAGTAAGTTAGTTCGTGTGTTTTCCGCTTGATTTGTTAAACAAAACTCGATCAATTTGGCTAATCTTAGCTAGGTGGATTGGCCACCCCATATTCGATCCTGGACTCCGGTGACCAAAAAAATTCCTATCATCGTTGAATGATAATTCAAGAAATATTAACATAATCATTTAACTTTTAATGGAAAATTATGGGAAAATCTGAATTAAAAGGTGATAGTTGATCTCAAATTTTCTAGTTATTTATTCGGGTTTAAGAGGATTTCCTATATTGTTCAGTAAAATTTCTCCATTAATTGGGAAGATCAAAGTAAATTCATAATAATATTTCTCTCTTTTTTTTTTCTTCTTTTTTTTTTCCCATATTATATTGACTATACACATTCTATTAAATTAGCAATTCTAATTAAATTGCTAAATGATGAATATGTTTAAGAGTCGTTCTCAAAACTATTGGACCTTAACTCAGATCCGGCTATATTTCTCTATTCATAAATAAGAAGCTTAGCTCGCGTGCATTAGATAATGTCTTATGTTTGTGGAGTTAATTAATTTGGATTTTTGTACAATATATTTTTAAATTAAGTTGTTGGAGTGCAATAATTGTCCATGTTAGGAGAGCGATCGAAGCGTGACGCTTGAACTGCTCTACAATTTAAAATATTAAAATTGAATCAAAAGCTATAGTTTTTTTGTAAAACGACAAGCGTTTGATCATACAATTGGTATCAGAGTCAAAATCACGTTTTTTATTCTCATGAGTTGCAAGTTGATGCAATTATTGGAAGAGAGATTGTGTGAGTGCAATAATTGTTCTTGCTTAGAAAGTGATCGAAACGTAGTGTTTGGACTGTTCTATAGTTTAATTATATAGTTGCACATTATCATCAGCTATAACTTTTGGTAAAGCGACAATCACTTGATCATACATAAGCTCGGAAATGCTGCAAATTGTCACGTAGATCAATAATAAAAAATCACATAAGTTAGCCTTAATTAATTAATGTTACCAGAAGTCAATACTTTAGAGAAATCAAGGGTTTCTACCAGTACCTACTGGAGGTTCTTAAAAGTCATTATATTCGATAATATGTTATTATTAGTTAAAGCCATATGTGGAGAAAACAACAGAAATGATTTATTAAACCATGTCTAATTGTCTTCATTAGCGGTTGGAACGTCGTTTAACTTCCAGATCTTATTTTCCTTGATGAAATTAATATATTTATTGCGATGCCCACAAGTTTATCCAACCGAAGATGCTTGTATTGCCTATTGGCTATTGCATGCATGCGTGAGTTAAGAAAATGTTCATAGACAACAAATTTTTTTAACGATTTAATCTGTAATTAATAGATAATATTTTAGTAAAAATAAATTATTGGGAGAACAATTGTTGACGGGCTGATCAAAATATGTTTTTGGCGTTGTATGTGAATTATATTGTTATTACTAATTATATTTTTGATACAATGATAACTAGTTCAGTCTGTACTATTTTTCTCCTTTTTATTCCTTTGAGCAGTTGTTACTACCATTTGGGGATGGGGGACGGACTCTCAAATGCGAGACATTCAGGTCGTAATTGCTACGGTGTCAGATGAACTACAAGTCATCGACACTATCTCTCTCCTTTTTTACATGTTTTAGTTTTTGGAGTATCATCATTAATAGGAATTATGATAAAACTACGTCCATATGTTTTAGAAATTTCTTCGCTACTATAAATGCATCTAATACACAAAAATATTACATGAAAAGAAGGTGATCCTGGGAGTGCCTCTCGTTTCTTTATTATATATAAAAAGGACTGTTGCGACCTAACCACCGGCCCCGTATACATATTATACATATCAGGTAGAATATCAGGTAGGAGCATCTAGTCGGGTTTTTCGGGTCAGATACCCGAAATTTCGGATAACATTTTTAATTTATATATTTTTCATAATATAAATACAAAAATATTTAATATTTAAAAAAAAAAAATGAATTATACATATTTATCTATATATTATTCGGGTAACCCGACAATAAAATTTCGTTTCAGGTATAACCAAACCTGAATTTTTTCCAATACAACACGGTCGGATTAGGCCAGCTAACTGATACCTGATTTAAATTGTCCACCCTAATATCGGGCGTGATCTTAGCTAATTAATTAAATTTCATTACATCAAACATTTTTTATTTTATTTTTTGAGCTTCATTTCGAACAACCCAAGCATACATGCACTTCACGGGATACTAGGAATAAAATTTCAAAAAAAAAAAAAAACCACCATCTGCATACAAGTCATACCCATAAAACAAACTAATTAAACAAAAAACCGGCCAACCGTACGGTTTGAATATTTCTATTACTCATTTACTCTCTATATCTTGCTCATTTTTAATTACAATTAATACTTAGAGCTCTCCCCCGAATAAGATCATTATTGATCGTCTCTTTTACATAACAAAACACCCATTAGGGTTTTCGTCGCTAAAAACCTGATCGTTTATATTAATATACGTCGGTGGCGGCGGAGGAGGTCCGTTCGTATATTGGACCATGTGACCCGTATTTGGATAACCTTGGTGATGGTACATCGGGGAACCAGAATGATCTTGATAGGCAAGATTTTGGTTGTGCATTGCAGGCATTGCGTAAAACGTTTGTGGGTTGTACCCTTGAACCTCCATTTTGTTGACCTCAACCTTTTTCTCCTCTCCACCGTTCGCTGCAGCGACATCTTTCGGCCCGGCTTCTTTCTTTCCGCCACCGCTTTCTTTTCCCTTATTGTCTACGCCACTGCCTTCTTTTCCCTTCTTGTCTGCGGCGGCCCCGTCGTGTTTCTTGGGTAGAAGAATTTCAACGGCCGTTTTTAGTTTTTCTTGTAAATAAGTTGCGACTTCTTTTGGGTCCATTGTTCCTATTACCGTGACCAAATCCTTGTCTAAATCTGTTGTTACTGAATTCACACCTATTTAAAAAATGCATAATACATTAGCTTACAAGTTAATACGTGTAAATTGATAGAGCAATGGTCTAAAAGAACAATCTCAAAGAGTAAGAAAAGTTTCTATTTTTTGTATGAAAACGTGAATAAAATCCAAACTCTGGTCATATTTCAATGTGATTAAATATTCAGACTCAAGTCCAAACGCGGGGTCTGGGAAGGGATTTGGCCAACTTTAGGCTTAATGTATGCAGCATTCTCTTGCAATGCAAGAGGTTGTTTTCGTGACTCGACCCGTGACCTCCAAGATCACATATCAGCAACTTTAATCGTTTCATCAAGTCTATGTTAAAGTTTTCATCGATTTTTTGTTGGGTCAGATAGTCAAGTTCGAGAAAATCCGACCCAATTGAGAGTCATACTTCCACTCGTTTCTAAGCATATTAGTTTTTTCGAAGACTTGATTTTGCAAAGTACGTGTGGATTCACTTTCCACCAAGAGTTTTCCCATTTGTATCACGTACACACAACAAAATAATTTAAAGTATATAATGTAAATTAGGTCGATAAATTAAAAAATTATTGGGGTGCCAACTCACCATCAATGTGCTTTAGTATGATCCTCTTTATTTTATTCCCACACCCGTCACAATGCAATTTGGTCTTCATCACCACAGTGCTAACAACAGGCTGAATCATAAAAAACCCCACAAATTATAAAATCATAAATGTAATTTAAATGATAATAATCAATTAAAACAAAAAAATATTTTTTTACGTACCTCTTTTGGTTTCTTATCTTCAGCCTTTTTTTCTTCCGTCTTCTTTTCTGCAGGTTTCTCATCGGTCTTCTTGTCGCCGCCGTCCTTCTTGGGCTGCGGGGAGATGAGCTTCACCTTCTTCTTGGTTTTGATTTCAACTTTCTCTCGAAGCCATGAAGGGTCCACGTTTCCGGTCACCGTCAATTTGTTGGCACTCCAATCTGCCTTTACTTTCTCCACGCCTTCACAAAACAAAAATATTTTATATGTTTGGGAAAAAATAAAATAATTAACAATAATTTAAATCATAGACATTCGAAATAACATAAGTCATGAAATAATTTAATTTTACTCCGAATATGCATTTTTTACATCACCACTATTGTATAACACCTACTGGTTTACTTGTTAGGTAATCTTGTAGCGTCAAGTTTTGGGTAACGGTTTGAAAAATTCCTCGTTCTTCGTTATTGAAATTTTTACCTATAAAAAACTTATATATATATATATATATATACATATTTGTGAGGTGAAAAATTAAATTTGACCGTGACTCATGGTATAAAATTCTTTATTAAAAGGGATGTTTCTTGAAAGCTCCGAAAAGTCATACGTAGCGACTAAATCAAGATATCCGGTTTGACGTACAACAATTTACACCATTGGACCGAGTGTCGATGCACAGTATCATTTTCCCTATTGGACCTAATTACCGAATTACTGAAATTTTGTTTTAAATATTAGCTTAAAACAAATTAAATCCACGGTATTATATTTTTTTTATATTTTCATCAATTAATGCACATAAATTATTTCGTGTTACATATTTTAAACAAATTTTACTGTCCAAACTATTATTAATCCTCCTAAAAAGTTTCTAACTTTATAAATAAAAAGCCAAGCTAATCCTACTCGATGGTTTTCACGTTTCTGTTCCTTCATTTTGATGCATATTTAAGCATTTTACTTCCTGAAAGAAAAAAAATTACAAATTTTTTTAGGAATTTTTGCGAATTAATGTAAACTGAGTTACAATTAAAATATTTAAAGAAGAGCAAAAATATTCTTTTCAAAAAAACATTACTGTACCTTCAAAATGTTTGACAGAGCGTCTAACTTTCTGGGCACAGCCTTCGCAATGCAACTCCAGTTCCAGCACCACCGTGCTTGGCCCCTCCTCTTTCTTTCCGCCACCGTCAGCCGCCACCGCGATGGCCTTATCACCGACAGTACTCTTCTTGTCAACTTTCTGCAAAAAAAAAATATATATATTTCAGCTAAACAAATCAAGATTTCATCAAAAGAATGAAAAATATAATTTGGGAATTGAACAAGAACTAAGAAAAGAAATAATTAGGAACATTATTTGAATGATTACCTCACCCATTTGATTTTATATGATTTATTTTCTCTTAAGAAGATATGTAATTGTTTGAAGGGGAGAATCTGGAGGAGGAATGGAGGAATTTATAGAAAAAAAGTTGATTTTGATTTTTTTTTTAAAAAGGCATATGGGACCGCCGTAATAAAATTATGTGGAAAAAATGAAAAAAAATGGTAGTTTTGTGTCACATTGACATGCATGTATGTATGTATGTATACATTCCATGTCTGGATGTGAATGGATGACGCAAGTGATGATTGGTCATTTTATGGTGAAATTTTTACATGGACTGGTTCCGAGTCTCGGTCCATACACTAACACACATACATAAATAGATATATATGTATATGCATGTATATGTGTGTTAGCAGGGGCAGAGACCAACCTAATATATATATATATATATATATATATATATATATATATATATATGATGTGATCCGTGATTTTCGAATATAAGGTAGAATAAGGTGTTAAAGGAAAATAACGATAAACACACCAAAATTTTTACGTGAAAAACCCTCAAATTGATAGAAAAACCACGGGACCTAGTCCAGTATAAAACTTCACTATAAAATGTTGATGATTTACAAGACTCTCTGGACACAAATAATAATTGTTCAATGACTTACACAAATTGTTTATAGAAATAACAGAAAAGACCGAACAGACATAAATTTGCTCTCTTCGGAGTCTTTTTGCCCAGAAAAATCCAACCCCTTCTGTGATGACATCCGCGGGTATTTATAGGACTGTTCCCAGTGATTGGCTCGCGGGAGATCCGGAACACGATGTCCTCTGATCATGGCTTAACTGGAGCCCAACGTGTCTGAGAAATCCGCGCCCCATTATTGCACGTTCATTCACGCCGGTTAATTTGTTAGTTACTCCCGGGTCTTCTGCTAATCTTTGACCAGAAAACCGAGGAGGGTTAGCAGCTGTTCGGTACAAACCCTGCTCGGTGCTTTTCGTTCGGTGCCCTCTGTTCGGTATATGGCTTGTTCGGCCCTTGAGAGATTTTACCCGAGGAGATCAATATATCATATGACATCACCTCACCCCCTAAAGTAAAGCAAGACGAGACTTTTGAAGTCTTGTTTTATTGTCTTCGGGTAAAATCCCAAACTTAACCTGCTCGGGATATTTTTGCCGCCCTTTTTTCCCGCCCAAATATTTCAAATGCCGCGCAACGTTTCGTTTCCCGAGGCTCATTTATAACCGTCCATTCCCTTATTTTTGGACGGTGAAGATTAAATGACTGTTCACATGGTCCCCGCTATAAATACCCCTCCTTTTTCTTCATTTGTCCTTACTTTGCTACATTTTGCTTCCGAGCTAGCACCAGACGATCGAACGACTTTCCCCAGCAGTCCTTTTTTAATCACCTAAGTATGGTTTCTTCCTCAGCCGATTCTTCATTGCAAGCGATAGATAGGTTTAACGAAGGAGACGCTCTTAGCCCCTCTCCTCAACCCTCTTCCTCTTTTGATAGCGACAAAACCCTAAGCTCTTCAGTTGAGTCGGCTGCTCATAAGCAAGAGCAGAAACGTGCTACAGAGCGAGATTTAGTTAAAGCCCGTGTTCCTTGGTTCGAGATCTTCGAGTCTGAGGTCAAATTGCCTCAGCACCTCATCAATATCCGAACTAAATGGGGGATTTCTGAGGGGACTTCTATTATTGCTCCCCCTTCTGGATCTCGTCCCCACTTACCCCCTAAGGAGTATTTTCCTTTCTATATAGACCAGCTCCGAGGAGGCCTCCGTTTTCCCGTCCCTTCTTTCTTTATTGAAGTGGCCTCCTACTTCTGTGTTTCCCTTAGTCAATTATTTCTCAATAGCTATAGGTTATTAGCAGGCTTCTTCATAATTCTTTCTTATCTGGGTTTTACCCCTACTCCCGAGCTTTTTCATTGTTTCTTCCAATTGAACAAGAAAGAGATCGGGCTTTTTTACTTTTCCCCAAGGACAGGGGTTGGCTTCCTCGAAAAATACCCCTCGTCCATAAAAAATTGGAAAAACTCTTACTTCTTTGCTCGTCCCCTCCAGCCTTGGGATTGCCCTATGGAGTGGAGGGAAAGTCTCCCGAGGGGGAAATCAATCAAGGGTCACCTTGAGGAGGAACCGTATTTGTCGGTTCGTCGTGCACTTGGCGATTAGTGTTTTAATTTGATAGAGCTGATTGACGACGGACTGCTATACTTGTTCCAATTGAGCCCCAATGGTGTATCCTTGAAAATGTCCCTCGGTGAGTGCTTTCCAAGTAATCTTCTTCGTTTTACTTTTAACTTATCATGTTCGGACTAATATTTCTCTGCTCTTTTCAGAAACAAAAATGATGAAAGCAATGATAGCCGAGAAGCTAAGGGAGAAGAGCCAAAAAGGCCAAACTTCTAAGGCTGCTACTACTCCTGCACCTCCCCCTTCCATTGAGATTTTGACTCATTCTGAGGAGAAGGCTTCACCTGAGAAGACTCATGCTCTTCATCGCAAGAGAAAGACTACACCCGAAGGTCCAAGTTCTTCGCCCCAAGCACCTCCTAATAAGAAAACTTCTTCTTCCCTTATCCCTTCCGAACCTCGAGCCTCCTCTCAACCCGCTCTCGGTGTATCCCGGCCTCCTCGAGATACCATATCCCTTCGTGGACGTACTCCCCTACTGTTCCACTACCGAAAAAACCCGATCCCAAAGCCTCCCATTCCATTTTGTGCTATACCCCCAACCCCGCTGATCGAAAATACCTCGGGGAGCTGGCTTTCAGCAACTTGGTGAACGACTTCTCCTCCTCCTTTACTCAGGTAAATGTTTATACCCATTAATTTGTTCCGTTTGTCTTTTTTCAATACCTTCATTTGTTACTTTAACCCTATATATGATCTGATGCAGGCCCACATGATGGCGGGTGAACTTCTCACTCGCTTTCATTCAGTTCGATTGGCTGATGGGCAAAACCAGAAGCCCATCCGGCAGTTAGAGGGTATGGGTGAAGAGTTGAAGAAAACAGTGAGCCTTTTGGAGGAGCGGCACTTGGCCCTGGTATCAGCTCGGGACAAGGCGGGGCAGGTCCTGGCAGAGGAGCGGACAAAGTTTGCTGATCTGGAAGGTGCTAACTCTACTTTGTCAGAGCAGTATAAATCCCTGGCTGAGCAACATCAAGCTGTCTCCGAGCAGCTTGCTCAAGAGAAATCTTCCACGGTTGCTCGTGTGGAAGAACTCTGGCTCTCGAAGAAAGCTGAGTTTTTGAAGTCTCCAGAGTATAGCAACATGGTGGCTGACCGTGCTTACAAGTTCTTTGATCATGGTTTTGAAGCATGCGTCGGCCAATTTAGATCTCAAGGCTACCCTCCCGAAGGGGCTTCAAAAGATTTCCTTGACGTCAATGCTGCACTGGAGAGCCTCCCTGAGGAGTTATTTCAGCCGTAGGGTAGAGCTTTTACCTTTTATTGTATTTCTTTCTTTTTTATTAAATGAAATCATTTACTTGTATTTCGGAAAAAACTCGCTACCCCGAGCGCAAACACTTAGGCAATTTTAGGTTTAAAACGTGGACCAAACATCCCGATCCCACGAGTAAACAACTAAAATTCCGAACAAAGCTAGCTACCCCAAGCGCAAACACTTAGGCAATTTTAGGTTTAAAACGTGGACCAAACATCCCGATCCCACGAGTAAACAACTGAAATTCCGAACAAAGCTCGCTACCCCGAGCACAAACACTTAGGCAATTTTAGGTTTAAAACGTGGACCAAACATCCCGATCCCACGAGTAAACAACTAAGATTCCGAACAAAGCTCGCTACCCCGAGCACAAACACTTAGGCAATTTTAGGTTTAAAACGTGGACCAAACATCCCGATCCCACGAGTAAACAACTAAAACTCCGAACAAAGCTCGCTACCCCGAGCACAAACACTTAGGCAATTTTAGGTTTAAAACGTGGACCAAACATCCCGATCCCACGAGTAAACAACTAAAATTCCGAACAAAGCTCGCTACCCCCGAGCACAAACACTTAGGCAATTTTAGGTTTAAAACGTGGACCAAACATCCCGATCCCACGAGTAAACAACTAAAATTCCGAACAAAGCTCGCTACCCCGAGCACAAACACTTAGGCAATTTTAGGTTTAAAACATGGACCAAACATCCCGATCCCACGAGTAAACCGATGATAACGTAATGTTTAAACGTGGACCAAACATCCCGATCCCTCGATTTACCCACGAGTAAATCGATTGATAACGTAATGTTTAAACGTGGACCAAACATCCCGATCCCACGAGTAAACCGATGATAACGTAATGTTTAAACGTGGACCAAACATCCCGATCCCACGAGTAAACCGATGATAATGTAATGCTTAAACGTGGACCAAACATCCCGATCCCACGAATAAATCATTAGAATTCCGAAAAAACTCAATGAATCAAATACTTTCATTTTATTACTGCTGAATTCATAAAGTAAACAAAAGAGAAAGATTACACAAAATATTTCTTCAGGTTATGAATGTTCCAAGGTCTTACCAATTTCCGACCTTCATGATCCTCCAGCCTGTAGGCTCCTCTTCCGATTACTTCCTTGATTTTGTAAGGGCCTTCCCATTTGGGTGCCAACTTTTTCACCTCACCAGCAGGATTTGTTCTTCGTAACACTAAATCCCCAACTTGAAATGTTCTTGATCGAACCCTTCGGTTATAGGCGTTGGTAATCCTTACTTTATATAGCTCTGTTCTTGCTACAGCTTGTTCTCTTAGCTGATCAATCTCATCTAACTCTTGCATTCTCTTACCCCCGTTCTGCTCTGGATCATAACATTGTACGCGGAGAGATTCAATCCCAATTTCCGCTGGAATGAGGGCCTCCGAACCGTATACTAGACTATACGGAGTTTCCCCTGTAGATACCCGATGAGTTGTTCGATAAGCCCACAAGACTCCAGGTAGTTCATTTACCCATTCTCCTCGGGCCCCTTCCAGCTTCGTCTTAATCCCATGTAATAGAATACGGTTAATAACTTCGAATTGCCCATTTGATTGTGGATAGGCTACTGACGTGAATACTTGCCTGATTTTCATCTCCTCGCACCACTCCTGTAGTTTCTTTCCCTGAAATTGCCTTCCATTATCCGAAATAATTCTCCTCGGTATTCCGAACCGACATACTATGCTTCTCCATAAGAATTTGATGATTTCCTCCTCAGTTATTTTTGCTAGAGGCTCGGCTTCCACCCATTTCGTAAAGTACTCAACTGCTACTAGGAGGAATTTTCTTTGCCCCGTGGCAAGAGGAAAAGGTCCGACGATGTCCATCCCCCATTGATCGAAGGGACAGGAAGTAATACTGCTATTTAAGACCTCTGCGGGTATATGAGATAAATTTTCATGTTTCTGGCAATTGTTACATTTTTTAACAATTGCTTCGGCATTTTCTCTCATACTGGGCCAATAGTATCCTGCCCGAAGGGCTTTCTGATATAACATATTACTTCCCGAATGATTCCCACAACAGCCTTCGTTAATCTCCCTTAGCAAATGTTCTCCTTCTTGTGTTGATGCGCATTGCAAGAAGGAAGCTGAAAATCCCCTTTTGAACAACTTACCTTCTGCTAACACAAAACGCCTCTCCATTCTCTTCACCCGAGCAGCTTCCTTTGGATCTAACGGCAACACCCTATTTTTCAAGAATTTAATGATATGCTCTCGCCAATCATCAATGATACAAGGCTCCAAATTCATTATACTGTTGATTGCTATGTGCGAGACCAAAAGATCTTGTACCAGCACTTTCATGTTCTTCCACTCATGGATGGAGCTGGCCAACTTTGCAAGCGAATCTGCTCGGTTATTATCTTCTCGTGGTATTTGCTTCAATTGCACTTCCTGGAACTGTGTAATTAATACTTGAGCCTTCTCCACATATTTTTTCAACTTTTCTTCTTTCACCTTGTACACCCCATTTACCTGCTGCACGACCAGCATTGAATCCATGAACACTTTTACTTTCTGAACTCCGGCATCTATTGCTACTCGTAAACCCGAGAGGAGAGCTTCGAATTCGGCTTCATTGTTTGAAGAATGAAAACCGAACTGAATAGCTATGGCAATTTCTTCTCCTTCTGGACTGATCAGTATAATTCCTGCACCGCTTCCTATTTGAGTAGATGATCCATCTACAAATAGGCTCCAATCTTTTTCTTCGCGAGTATGAGTTACTTCAACCAAGAAATCAGATAAGGCCTGAGCCTTGATGGTAGTCCGAGGCTGATAAGAAATATCGAACTCGCTCAATTCTGTGGCCCATTTCACCATCCTTCCTGAAATTTCAGCTTTTGACAAGAGCCTTCCTAAGGGAGTGCTCGTTACCACCATGATAGGGTGAGATAGAAAATAAGGCCGAAGCCTTCTTGCAGTGATCACCAGAGCCAAGGCTAACTTTTCAATTTCAGGGTATCTTTGTTCGGCTCCTTGTAAAGCTCGGCTGACATAATATACCGGTTGCTGCCGCCCAAATTTCTCTTGAATTAACACAGAGCTGACAACTTCCTCGGTTACCGACAAGTAGACGAGGAGGGTCTCATTGTGCTCGGGTTTATTCATCAAAGGTAACTGAGCTAGATATTCTTTCAAGTCTTCGAAAGCCTTCTGACACTGATCATCCCACTCAAACTGTATTCCTCGCCTTAAGGCTTTAAAGAAAGGCAAACTCCTGTCAGCCGATCCAGATATGAATCGACTAAGCGCTGCTATTCTTCCTGCTAACCTTTGTACTTCGTTCAAGGTCCGAGGAGGGTTCATTTCTTGGATTGCTCGGATTTTCTCAGGGTTAGCTTCCACACCTCTCTCTGTCACCATGTACCCCAAGAATTTTCCACTATGAATTCCGAAGGTACATTTGGCTGGATTTAACTTCATGCCAAATCTTCTCAAAGTGGCAAAGACTTCCTCCATATCTTCTATCAGATTTTGGGCCTTCTTGCTTTTGATCAGGACGTCATCAACATAAACCTCCATGTTCCGTCCTATTTGATCTCTGAACATCTTATCCATCAGTCTCTGATAAGTAGCCCCAGCATTTTTCAATCCGAAGGGCATGACGACATAACAAAAAGTTCCTCCCGCTGTGACAAAGCTAACCTTGGACTGATCCTCGCGGGCTAAGGGGATTTGATGATATCCCTGATAAGCATCCATAAGACATAACAGCTCATGTCCCGCAGTAGAATCCACTAATTGATCAATCCTTGGTAATGGATAACAATCTTTGGGGCACGCTTTGTTCACGTCCCGAAAATCTACACACATCCTCACTAGAACCACATTTGAGAGCCATGTAGGGAAACTAATCTCCCGTATATGACCTGCCTTCAACAACTCCTCTACTTGTTTAGCTATGACGGCATCCTTCTCGGGTCCGAAATGCCTTCTCGCCTGTTTAATTGCCCGAGCACCCGGGTCAACATTTAGATGATGCTCAGCAATCTCTGGTTTTACCCCAATTAACTCAGAGGTATTCCAAGCGAACACATCCACGTTATCTATTAAGCATTCAATCACCCTTTTCCTCAATTCGGGATCCAACTTGGACCCAATGCGAGTAGTTTTCGCCGGGTGACCTAACTCGATACTCATGAATTCCTCCTCGGGGATTATCCGCTCCTCCTCCTCAGGATGTCCATGTTTCCTCTTATTACTTCCTCGCTCCCCATCTTCTCTATTTTTTTCTTTGTCTTGCTTCAACTCTTGCACATAGCATTTTCTTGATGAACTCTGACTTCCCCTTACTTGTCCCACTTCCTCTCCTACCGGGAATTTTATCTTCAGGTGGTAAGTAGAAGCAACCGCTTCGAAGGCCGTTAACGCCGGCCGACCCAATATTATATTATAGGAGGAGGGTGCATCCACTATGAGGAAGGTGATCATCTTCGTCTTTGTCTTGGACTCCTCTCCTAATGTGACGGGTAAAGACACTTGTCCTATAGGACTTATGGCTTCTCCAGTAAACCCATGCAAAGAAGTATTTACTTTTTGCACAGCTATACTTCCCAATTCCATCTGCTTTAAAGTACTAAGGAAGAGCACATCTGTCGAGCTGCCTGTATCGATGAAGATTCTTTGCACATTGTAGTTGGCTACTGTGGCTGAAATTACCAGTGCATCCTCGTGGGGAAAATAAATCCCTTGTAAATCAGCAGGTCCGAAAGCTATAGAGGGACTCTCTTGAGTATGACTTTGATTAATGGATAACACTTTGAGTCTTCGAGCATAACTTTTCCTTGCTCGGTTAGAATCTCCACATGATGTTCCTCCCGAAATCATATGTATAGTCCCTCGGTTAGGAACATTGCTCATGGTTCTTTCCCTAGTAACTTGATTTCCTCATTTGAACGATTAGGAAAATCTTTCGATTCTTCAGCCTCCTCCTCCGACTTCTTTATAGAGGTTGAGTCTTCCTCCTCTTCTTTATTTTCTTCCTGATAGGGGGGGTCATGAATTGTTTCATAACTTCTCCAACAGTTTTGGCAATCATCTCAGTCAAATGTTCCATGGGTATTCCTCTAGTATGTAATACTCGTGAAACATTCTGCGATGATCCAACCTCCCCTGCTCCTTCTGGTTCTGGGCATGAACGTGGGGGAGTCATTGGTTTATCCCTCCCCGACATTGGCCCTCGCCTTTTGCTTCTAACCATTTCGCCTTGGATTCTTAATGAAAAAATCCCCGCTTCAACGTCTTTACTCTTTTTTTCCCACAGACAGCGCCAATGATGTGATCCGTGATTTTCGAATATAAGGTAGAATAAGGTGTTAAAGGAAAATAACGATAAACACACCAAGATTTTTACGTGGAAAACCCTCAAATTGAGAGAAAAACCACAGGACCTAGTCCAGTATAAAACTTCACTATAAAATGTTGATGATTTACAAGACTCTCTGGACACAAATAATAATTGTTCAATGACTTACACAAATTGTTTATAGAAATAACAGAAAAGACCGAACAGACATAAATTTGCTCTCTTCGGAGTCTTTTTGCCCAGAAAAATCCAACCCCTTCTGTGATGACATCCGCGGGTATTTATAGGACTGTTCCCAGTGATAGGCTCGCGGGAGATCCGGAACACGATGTCCTCTGATCGTGGCTTAACTGGAGCCCAACGCGTCCGAGAAATCCGCGCCCCATTATTGCACGTTCATTCACGCCGGTTAATTTGTTAGTTACTCCCGGGTCTTTCGCTAATCTTTGACCAGAAAACCGAGGAGGGTTAGCAGCTGTTCGGTACAAACCCTGCTCGGTGCTTTTCGTTCGGTGCCCTCTGTTCGGTATATGGCTTGTTCGGCCCTTGAGGGATTTTACCCGAGGAGATCAATATATCATATGACATCAATATATATATATATATATATATATATATATATATATATATATATATATATATATATCGAGCTGAATCTCGAAAAGCAAAGAATTTATTGGAAATATTAAATATGAGTAATTTACATTGTATATTGCACCTATACGCCTAAAAATATCCGATACTCTTCATTCATATACGAAAATATTAAATTCAATTATGATTGCTTTTTATTGTTTATGTTAAATTAATTGATTTGAAATTTTATAATATTCATTATTTTATGTTTATCCTAAATAAGCCGTCGAACTTGAAATATATGTGCTCGAACTAAATTTAGATTAGGAAATGAAGTTAAAACCAATGAAAGTAGCGCAATCCAATTTCTATGTTTTATTTTGTAAAGAATCGTCTGAACCCCAACTCCGCAAAGATTTTAAAGAATTTTCAAAGTGTGGAAAACGTAACGACATTGGAGGTTTCAACTTTCAACTCAACTGCTCAACCTAGTCAAGCAGTTGCACGAGACGAAGTTGTCTTTAATTAGCATATATATATATACATATATAAAGACTTAAATTCGAATCGTCCCAAATAAAAACATTAAATTTTATCACCCTATAAAATATGGACGTTTGCTATAATAATTCTTAGATATCTTTGAATCTACGTAACATCAATTTATTTTTCCCATTCAATACTCACCAAATAAATGAATATTTTTTCAACTATAAAAGATCAAAGATTTTCCGCATTGGTTAAAAAAAAAAAAGAGAAAATTTATAATCATTAGATAATCGTATTTTTGTTGTTCAATAGAAAAAAGAAATTTTTATTTTATTTTATGAAAACCTGTAGGGAAAACTCAAAAAAAATCTCTATTGTCAAAGTTAAATATGAAATCAGTCCCCATGTCAGAAAAATATAATTTAAACTCCCTACTGCAACATAAATTTTTGTTCTAACTCCCTATGACTATAATACCCCTCCACTCAAAGTTAAACTTTTAATTTTGATAAATCATTACAGTCGGTACGAAACCTATACAGTTTTGGTATACGTTACACATAAAATCGGTATGAAATCTATACAATTTTGGTACAAGTTACACATGAAATTGATACGCAACATATACTATTTTCGGTACTTCTTACACGTGATTTGGTATGAAACATATACAATTTTGGTACTAATTATATATGAAGTTGATATAAAATCAATACAATTTTGGTACAAGTTACACATGAAATTGGTACGCAATATATACTATTTTCGGTATTTCTTACACGTGATTTGGTATGAAACATATACAATTTTGGTACTAATTACATATGAAGTTGGTATAAAATCAATACAATTTTGTTACTAATTACACATGAAATTGGTATAAAACCTATATTATATTCGATACTTATTACACGTGAAGTTGGTATGCAACCTATACAATTTCGGTACTAAATATACATAAATTTGGTATGAAACCTATACGATTTTGGTACTAATTAGGAATAAAATCGGTACGAAACTTATACTATTTTGGTACTTGTTATATATGAAATTGGTATGAAATCTTTATAATTTTGGTACTAGTTACATATGAAATTGGTATGAAACCTATACAATTTTGGTACAAGTTACACATGAAATTGATACGAAACATATACTTTTTTCGATACTTATTACAAATGAAGTTGGTATGAAACATATACAATTTTGGTACTTATTACACTTGAAGTTGGTATGAAACATATACAATTTTGGTACTAGTTACACGTGAAGTTGGTATGAAACCTATACTTTATTCGAAACTTATTACACGTAAAGTTGGTATGAAACCTATACTGTATTCAAAACTTATTACACGTAAAGTTGGTATGAAACCTATATAATTCCGGTACCAACTATGCATAAAATTGGTATGAAACACATATAATTTTGGTAATAATTACGAATAAAATTGGTACGAAACCTATTCTATTTTCGGTACTTATTACAAATGAAATTGGTATTAAATCTTTACAATTTTGGTACTATTTACACATGAAATTGATATGAAACATATACAATTTTGGTACAATTATATATGAAATTGGTATGAAACCTATATTTTTTCGGTACTTATTATACATGAAGTTGGTATGAAACATATACAATTTTGGTACTTATTACAATTGAAGTTGGTATGAAACATATACAATTTTGGTACTAGTTACACGTGAAGTTGGTATGAAACCGATACTATATTCGAAACTTATTACACGTAAAATTGGTATGAAACATATACAATGTCTGTACTAAGTATACATAAAATTGGTATGAAATCTATATAAATTTGGTAATAGTTACACATGAAATTGGTATGAAACCTAAACTATATTCAAAACTTATTACACGTAAAGTTGGTATGAAACCTATACAATTTCGGTACTTAGTATAGATAAAATTGGTATGAAACCTATATAATTTTATGTATATTTAGTACCGAAATTGTATAGGTTTCATACCAACTTCACGTGTAATAAGTACCGAATATATATATGTTTTATACCAATTTCATGTGTAATTAGTACCAAAATTGTATTGGTTTCATACCAACTTCATGTGTAACTAGTACCAAAATTGTATGTGTTTCATACCAACTTCACGTGTAATCATCACCGAAAATAGTATAGGTTGCATACCAATTTCATGTATAACTTGTACCAAAATTGTATAAATTTTATACTGATTTTATTTTTAACGTGTACCAAAATTGTATAGGTTTTGTACCCACTATAATGATTTCTCAAAATAGAAGTTTAACTTTTAGTAGAGGAATATTATAGTTATTTTAATAAAATAGGGAGTTAGAACAAAAATTTTAATGATAGTAGGAAGTTTAAATTAAGATTTTCTGACATGGGGACTGATTCCATATTTAACTTTGACAATGGGGATTTTTTTTGAGTTTTCCCAAACCTATATATATATATATATATATATATATATAATCAATTAGAATTTGGAATGATTAGTCATAATGAAAATTAAAGTTGAAGCTGACATATCTGACTTTTTTCCATCATTTTTGTGATCTAGTTTTATCTCCACCATCCCATCTTTGAACTAAGATTAAGATCGTAAAAAAATAAATATTTTACCCCATAAATAATATTAACGACTTCATGGTTTGGTATATTTGTCTTAATTGGTAGTATTACCAAATTTTTTATCCCAAAAAAAGATATCTCGTGAAATAATGAAACAATTAATTGGAATACATATAAAGAATAATTAGTTAGGAAATATAAAAAAGAAAATTCTACTAAGAAACTAAATCAATTGAAACAAGATCTTCATGTCCTATATAATCCAAGAAGTGAGACTTTTCCTAACATTTGTTTTTTAGTTTTGAGAACAACAATTCGTTTTCGCTAAAGATCCAACAATATTTGACAATTTAAATATTTTGAACCGTATGATAATAATTATACGATGTTTTAAAATTATTTTGAAATTCTGAATATTCGACACAATTTTTTGGTTTTTTTTTTAAAAAAAAATTCTTAAATTTGTAGAAATGCACTATTATAAAATAGATGATCGACAATTTATTGACACTTGCAAACATCTTCAAAACAATATTATATTCTCACGTAGAATAGCGTATTGCATGTACTAAACTACTATTACAATTTACAAGTTGTATATTTGTTTTAGATTCAACTCATGTCCAAGAGATTATGTCGGTAACCCAAAACTTTGAAATATCATATATAATCCTCGTTAAATAACAGTAATAAGATAAATAATCGACAAAATTTTATCCTAATAAAGTGTATCCATATATCAACACATTCTATATTTCACGCTAAAAGATTTGATTTAGGTGACTCCACCCTTTTTATGAATCTGACAAGTTATGGTTCGAACTAGGAAATTCGATGCTACAGTCAGGGCACCACACGAACGATAGCATCAATGTCATTTGATATAATGGGTCCCGCATATTTTTGTGTAAGATCCACCGTCTCAAATGATTTTCAGCTTTATATTCACTCTTTAAGGTAACAATGGCACCGAATTTCCCCGGAGTTTCGATGACCATTTAATTTTATGGGTTCCAACTAGATTGAGCATACCTTTCCTCGAAATAGTTAACTAAAGCACATCCAGATATGGGCCAAATTTGGGATTTTCATTGGACTTGGATCATAATTTTACAAGTATGGACTAAGGTCTTCTTATTTGAGCTAGTGATTTTAAAATTTCTAATTTTCGATTTTGACCCAAAAAACAATTAACTTTACCTATTCGACGGGGTAAAATGCATTTTTGGTCCCGTAAATTTCTTTAGTCCGCAATTTTGGTCCTTATGGTTTTAAATCCACAATTTTGTTCCTCTATGTTCTTATATATGCGATTTTGGTCATTTATCTATTTCAGTCATTTATTGATCAGAATCCACAATTTTAGTCCTTCAACTTTCAATAATTGTAATTTTAGTCTTTTAAAATTTATCATAAATTTTTTCTGTTGCACCTGAAAGGCTTGGGATAAATTTCATTGTGATGATCCCAAAATTTGCATATTCAAGTGGCTTTCTCACTCATGAGAGTCATTCATTGTCTTGCTAAAATCATGACATTAGCCATTCAAAGTCATTTAATTGTATTACAAATTCTTGCAACCATTCAACTCACTCAATCCAATTTAATGACATTTAATGTCTTGCTCAAATCATGTCATTAGATGGTCAACGTATGATGGCCTCATTCTTTTGCCATTCATTTTCCGATTGATGACCCAATTAATACATTGCTCAAACTATGTCATTAAAAGACCAAAGTTGTGGAATTGATCAATTAATTCTCATACATTACCAATGGTTGATCATATTCATTACTTGCTCAAATCATTTCATTACATGGCAAAGTTTTGGAAATAGTCAATGGATTCCTCCTAAATTATAAACATATTATACCATACCAAAGAAAAGTTTATCCAACCAAAAAACGTATTTACATTCATTGCTTTGCCAAATCATGACACTAAATAGCCAAGATGTATGATCAAAGTAAAGAACCCCAACTTATGCCCATCAATCAGCCTCACTTAATTGCCTCACAATCACATTAACACCATCCACCCATTACTTCCACTAAAATCTTGCGATTATGAGCCAAATTGGTGGATCTACATTGGACCACCACTCATCACATTAAAACCACAATACACCATGCCCAAAAGATTATTCTACACTTAGCCATTTTCGAAAAAACAAACCATCTCACACACAAGAATTTCGAACACTTCAAGGCAAGAGAATAGAGCTTTTGTATTATCTTTCAACCAAGGATCCATTCTACCACGCTTCGTACATCCGACAGTATGTGGGGTTTTGCTACAAATGTCATTTCATTTTTAAAAATCTATATATGTATTAAAATTTCAGTTGAACACGAAATTAAGATCATATTATGAAAGTTTATGATAAATGCGCATCGAAAGTCGAAGGCTCTGTTGGGCAAAGTGCTACCTGTGTAAGAGCCACCACTTGATTCGGCGGGGCAAAGTGCTACGTGTGTAAGAGGCACCACTTGATTCGGTGGGCAAAGTGCTACATGATGTGGGCGTGCCACATGCATGTGGGCCACCTCTTGATCCTTAAGAGCAAAGTGTTATACACGCAGGAGCCACCTCTTGATCCCAAAAAGCGATTATGTGTTTATGTGATAAGGCTCTGTGAGTAATTATGGGTATGCGTATCGATTTACTATATGTTTGATAAAGAGTTATTTAAAAAGCTTTATAAGTATGTTTTATCATGTTCAACTGCCCCTACTTGCTGAGTGTTTCCCAAACATTCACCCATTACCGCCCCTCCCCATATAAGAACAAGGAAGTGTTCGATGAAGGAGGACAATAACACTTTTAGGGTGGCGATACACCGAGGAGACTCCATTGTTTAGATCTAAAGTGCTTTATGAACAACTTATTCAAGTTGATTTTCAGTTGTAAAGATGATTATTATTTTTAATTGAATAAATAGACTGGTTTTTATCGTAGATTTATACACGAGGCTTGTTGATTTTGAATTAATTTTTGGAATCAACACCGGTGTCACGCATTCCGATCTTGAGGCGTGACATTCATTCACTCCATTTTCTTCCTTCCACTTCATGCATCTATGCGCCTTCCTCCACCATGAATTTACCTCTTGTCATTTCGATTCCAATCCAACCATGTGCCGCAACAGTTATTCCGATCTCTTCCCTCACTTCAAACCTCACTGTCTCATAAAAGTTTATGAGTGTTGATTTAACAGCCTATTCATGCAATACATTAAATTAAATCGTCAAGTAATTTTGGCAAAAGAAAGCATATTCGACCTGGTGAAACAAAATATTGTTGGCTGCCAAATTATATTTGATGAAGCAACTTTGAATTGGAATTACAATTGCAAGAATAAATTTGATACAAGCATTTGACATAAGAAATTTGAGGAATGAAATTTACGAATGATATTTGAGGATAGTTTAATTGTATATTTGATCAACTTTCAAATCATTCCTCATCTTTATCAAGAGGATTATGAGAAGCCTGTAACTTGGAAGCTCTTTTTCTGAGTCTATTACTTCACAATAACTTTTAACCACAAAGACCCTTCAACTTGAAACATAATTTATTGGTTCATTGCTAGCGTCATTCTCTTTGTTAATCCGTTGAATCCCAACTGGCTAAAAATACATTCTTCCAGTGCATTCACTTCTCCAGTTCAATAATGCATCTGTATCCTTGAGTTTGGTATCCACACCTTACTACTTTGCTGGATTTAACTGTGGGGTCCTCTTTACTTAATCCATTATGTATCATGTTAACATACATATGTGAGTCGGAATTAAGTAATAATATACACTGATTAAGAGTATCTTACTAGTTAAGTTGTTACAGATATAAGATGTACCAAACCCTGATACAAAAACCAACTAACTTTGTTTTTCTCCATATACATTACATGTAAAATTAACAACCTAAGCCAGTACAACTCCTATGCAGTGGTTCACCTCGCAGCTGAATAAGACTCACGATTCCCACGTCTATGCAATCCTACAGAAACATTCACAAAACGTGAGTATAGATAAACAACTATCTCAGTGCGATATCAAAAGACAATATCAATAACAATGATAAAGCACAATAAAACATCTCATGTGAATGTTCTGTCTCATGCATCCACAAATGCACCATGTCATGACATGTCTCAACAAGTACCCTATTATCACGAGACTAAAATGATATGCCTATTCAGCTCAATATGTCAGTGGAACCACCTCACATCTTCATATTAGCAGCACATATCATAGTACCGTCCTCAAATGATAATAGCCATAGCATATACCCAAAAATCGGCGTATATCGCTATATAGCATAACCGAGCATATACCCAAACCAGGCGTATATCTCTCTGTCACATAACCGAGCATATATCCAAACCAGGCATATATCTCTATGTCACATAACCGAGCATATATCCAAACCAGACATATATCTCAAATACATAACCGAGCATATACCCAAAACAGGCGTATATCTCACATACATATGATATCCATGAATGTACAGGCATATGATACTACCAATCATATGATAACAACATAACACAATTCATATGATATCAATCTCATAACATCATCACACAATATCTATACTCCGTACGTCAACACGTACCTGTACTGCGACACAAACGAGATAAATTAGGCGTCACTGGCTAAGTGCCTCGTTGTCCTGTCCCCTGAGATGATGCTACAACAATGCCAATAATATATCATGTTATCATAGGCATTAAAATCAAATTCTACAAAAATATTTCATTTTTCAACATTTTGGCACTGACGATCGATCGCTATCAACACCGATCGATCGCCAAAACTCTCTGTCCCCTCGCGATCGATCGCCATCTCTCGCGATCGATCGCCATCTCTCACGATCGATCGCCATCTCTCACGATCGATCGCCAAAGTGTTCTGTTCACAGCGATCCATCGCGACAATTTCACCAATCGATCGCCACACATTTTCACCGCCTTAAAATTTACTCTACCTCGGCGATCGATCGCCACAAAGCTCGCGATCGATCGCCGATGTCCAGAAAGTTTAGAACATGGCGATTTTCAAGCTTATCTCCATGGTTCTTCTCCTATACCTCATATTGAACCATTTCAACATGTTTCTTGCAATCCCTAGGAACATAATAACATGTTTCTAACATCATAGATTCCAATTCAAAGCATAGAAACATGGTATGATTCTTCACTTGAATACTTGAATTTTCATTTCACATATATAACACCAATGACAAATTTCAAGTGTAAAGCTAAGAATTCCTTACCAAGATGGTACACTTTCACTTCACACACCTTCCTAACTCAAGTCACAAGTCAATCCCAAGCTCAAACCACCAAAAACTTGAAAGAGAGGAAGATGAGCTTGGTAGAGATTTGTAGGTGTAAAATGGTGTATTATGTGATTCCACCTCCCTAATCCACTTGGTATAGATCCTTAGTCCCCTAATTTACTTGCTATCATGTCATTTAAAGGTAATTACATGTTAAGTAACATGTACATGAAATGAACTCCAAATTCAAATTCACATGCTAATACAACCTTAATGAAAGGCAAAGGCATATGAAATTCATATCAAATGCATACTATCATTCAAATCATTTCTTTGCACTACATTTTGTACATCATGTTTCATTCTTCATTATTGGTTCCACCCGAACCCCCCATTAACATACCACCATTTGATATAATTACACCATAATCATATCATACTTGTATACAACAAATCGAGGCATGACATTAACGATCACTGAATGCCCAGAATTTCTTGCAATACCAGAAGATATAAGGTACATGAAGTTGCTAAGAAGTCTCGAGCTTTCCGATTTGCTAAAGATAGTTACCCTACCCGAAGCCCTAAAGCACCTCGCTCATCTGTATTCTCTATCCTTACGCAACCTTCCTTTAGGTAACTATGGTGCCGTCATGTACATCTCTTCGTTGCTTGTATCCATGCATGCCCAAAGCTAACATCGCTTCCTCGTAGTATGGTGGGGAGGGAGATGGAGAGAGATTAGAGAATATGTGGCTCAAATAATTTGAATATGGTACCTTTTAAATTTGTAAGGATTAAAATTACAAATTTTGATAGTTAAATGATTAAAATTGCAGACTCCGATAATTAAAGAACTAAAATTGCAAGTGATAAAGATAAATGACCAAAATCGTTGACATAAAGAACTAAAATTGCAGATGACAAATGATGTGAATCGATATTTTTAGGTATAGGTAGAATGAAGTGTTAATGAAAAATAAAGAAGAACACACCAAGATTTTTACGTGGAAACCCTCAAATTGAGAGAAAAACCACGGGACCTAGTCCAATATAAATATTACTATCACGCTCTTTGTCGATTACAAGACTCTTATGACACAAGTTACAATTGTTCAATGACTTATAAAAGAATCCCAGAAAAATAATGAAAATGACCGAACAGAAGTGAATTTGCTCTCTTCGAAGTCTTTTTGCACAGAAAAATCCAACCCTTTACTATGAGACCATCTGCTTATATTTATAGGGCTGTTCCCAGTGATTGGTTCGCGGGAGATCCGGAACACGATGTCCTCTGATTGTGGCTTAACTGGAGCCAAACGTGTCCGAGAAATCTGCGCCTCATTACTGCACGTTTATCCACGCCGGTTGATTTGTTGGTTATCTCCGGGTCTTCCGCTAGTCTTTGACCAGAAAACCGAGGAGAGTTTAGCAGCTATTCTGTTCGGTGTCTTTCTGTTTGGTAAAACCCTGTTCGGTGCTATCTGTTCGGTGTCATCCTGTTCGGTAAAAGACTTGTTCGGTTCTTCGGAGGATTTTACCCGAGGAAGTCAATATGTCATATGACACCAACAAAGATAAATGATCAAAATTGATGACATAAAGAACATAAAATACCAAAATTATGGATTTAAAAAAATAATATGGACTAAAATTGCAGACTAATGAACTTGGGTTATTTAAAAAAATAACCTATATTTAAAAAATATTTAACAAAATAACCTAAAATATAAAAACCTTCATTTTTTGACCCAAAACGCCAACTCAGTTGGCGTGTTCAGGGGTCCCGCCAACTCAGTTGGCGGGTCCAACTTGAAAAGTTGGTCACGCCAACTGAGTTGGCGTGACCAACTTTGCTTTTTTTTTTTTAATATATAAGTTGGACACGCCAACCAAGTTGGCGTGTCCAACTTGTTTTTTTTTTATTTTTTTTATTATTTTTTTAAATATCTAAAACATAATTTAAAATAAAAAATATATATAATAAAAATATGTCTCACCTTATCATTGTCCAGAAAATATATCAACTCAAATATAATTTGACAATTTTACACAAAACCAAAAATGTAGATGATTTTGTAAGCTAAGATAAATTGTTCCTTCAAAAATATATTACCAAACATACTTTTATTCTTTAAAATCACTTCTCAAGTTGGCATGTCCATCTTAGTTTTTTTTAATAAAAAAACAAACAATTTATAATAAAAAAATATAATAAAAATATGTCTCATCTTATCAGGTAAATTGTAAAAATATTGTCCATATTTTAAAATTTTATTTAAATAATTTTTTTATTATCAAATTCTAAAAAAAATTGCGGCACGGAATGGCCGTCGCGGAACATTATTAAATTTTTTAAATATAAAATTTATATAATTATCCCATCACCTTCCTTGTAACAATTGATGGCGTGAAACATTGCTCATGGTTTCACTTCAAACCAAAGAACAGATGCAGCATCATCGTAACGATGATTACTCTTAGGGATGTCAATGAGACGGGTCTAAACTTGTACCCGTATTAATAATGTTCCGCGACAGCCATTTCGAGCCGCTCGCGAACTTTAATATTTTAGTAATATAAATACGGGTACGAGTTTAGACCAGTCTCATTGACATCCCTAAGAGTAATCATCGTTACGATGAGGCTGCATCTGTTCTTTGGTTTGAAGTGAAACCATGTGCAATGTTTCACGTCATCAATTGTTACAAGGAAGGTGATGGGATAATTATATAAATTTTATATTTAAAAAATTTAATAATGTTCCGCGACGGCCATTCCGTGCAGCAATTTTTTTTAGAATTTGATAATAAAAAAATTATTTAAATAAAATTTTAAAATATGGACAATATTTTTACAATTTACCTGATAAGATGAGACATATTTTTATTATATTTTTTTATTATAAATTGTTTGTTTTTTTATTAAAAAAAACTAAGATGGACATGCCAACTTGAGAAGTGATTTTAAAGAATAAAAGTATGTTTGGTAATATATTTTTGAAGGAACAATTTATATTAACTTACAAAATCATCTACATTTTTGGTTTTGTGTAAAATTGTCAAATTATATTTGAGTTGATATATTTTCTGGACAATGATAAGGTGAGACATATTTTTATTATATATCTTTGTTATTTTAAATTATGTTTTATATATTTAAAAAAAAAAAAATAAAATAAAAAAAACAAAAAAAAAAACAAGTTGGACACGCCAACTTGGTTGGCGTGTCCAACTTATATATTAAAAAAAAAAAAAGCAAAGTTGGATCCGCCAACTCAGTTGGCGTGACCAACTTTTCAAGTTGGATCCGCCAACTGAGTTGGCGGGATCCCTGAACACGCCAACTCAGTTGGCGTCCCGCCAACTCAGTTGGCGTTTTGGGTCAAAAAATGAAGGTTTTTATATTTTAGGTTATTTTGTTAAATATTTTTTAAATATAGGTTATTTTTTTAAATAACCCAATGAACTTACATTACATCACCGAAAATGCATTTTACCCTATTAGACGTCACTTTTAACGACGAACAGCTTTCTGAATCTAGGGTTTCTGCATTCCAAATTCAAGAGAAATCCAATTTCACAATCCTGTCAACGTAGGATGGGCGGAAAGTGCCCCCACAGGAGTGTAAAAAAGCGGCGATACTCTCATAAAACCTCCCGCCGCACCAAATTTCTGCTGAAAGGCGACGACGCCGTTTACGATGAACTTCAGAAAGCGGAGGGAGATAAGAAGCTCTTGCCCGTGGATGAAGATCTTCCGGGGATGGGCCAGTATTACTGTTTACACTGCGAGTAATTTTGAAATCTTGGTTTTTTCGGTTATTTTGTTTGATCTTTGTTTTTGTTGGAGATGATTTTTAGCTTGTTTTCCTTTGCGCCTTCAGTCGTTATTTTCCCAACGCGAGTGTGAGGGATGAGCATTTCAAGACCAAACGACATAAGAAGCGGTATGTGTGCAGAAATCATTGTCTATATTCTGTTTCCAGTTATTTATATCATTCGAAAGCTCATCAATTCGTTTCCGATCATTCGATTCTGTTTCACTGTTGGTGTGTCGTAGGTGTTTAAGAACGTAGAGATAGTGTTTCATTTATAGAATAATAAGGAATTGGAAGTGGAATCAACTGCTATTGTGATCGTTTTGTTGGAATAAGGCGGTTTAATTGTTATTCCTCATACCTTTCTTGTAAGCGTACTTCATTATGTCATAGTATTAAATTCGCTGCCGTTAAGGAAAATCCAGTTTCAAGCTTACATAGCAAGATTCAAGATTAATATTTTTGCTTGTAGCTTCTCATGATTAGAGGATGAAAATGGTTGCATAATATGGTTGTAGTCAAGATGAAAGTCATCTAAATTCACCTAATTGAAGGTTAATACTGTACTTTTATCTAGGTTATCTTATTACATGAGTTATTTTATGAAAAATGAAATACATTATTTAATACATTTAAAATGTACAAGTGAAAGCTAAGATATCTTTCCGACCAGTCTTACGTAAAACAAGTTAACAATCCAATTGGATGCCTATTCTCGATATGAATACATTACACTATCATTGATTTAGCCTAGTATAGGTTGCCATGATGGAACTTCTTTGAGATCTTTGTCCATTCGTGCTCAAAGTGCAACTAATATTTGAAATTCTCTCATTTCTGAGATGTCTCTGGTCTTGTATTCCCTTAAAAAATTGTTTCTATCTTTATTTCCACAATTCCCATATAAATGTTAGTATCACTATCTTCGGTAATTTTTTGGAAATATTTTTCACCTTTCAAGTCTCCTCCTTTACACAAATTTTGAGCTGGATGGTAAGTATTACCCACGAACATTTGAATGTAGCAGGGAAACATAATGTGTTGTACACATACAGTGTATACTGAATATATCTTTGATATACCAAGTTCCAGAAAGATTGGGGTATACTTTTGAGGATATGATTTTTTCTCGAAGTAAAAAAGGCTCAACTAGAAAGTATTATTCGCTTTCTTTTTGAAAGACATTCCCTACTCATGCCTGTTGACAAGAAAGTCGTCGATGAGTTGTCTTTTTTAATTACATTGAGGAGTGGGGTTTTTTGTTTTTACGTGGGTTCAAACCCACGCCTCTCCCCCATAGTTATTAAAAGCTCACATAGCGCGCGCTAAAGCTCAAGGCGCTGCGAGGCGCGGGTCTTGCGTCTCGCAGCGCCATGCGCCTCGTGTTTTGGCAAAGCGTGCGCTATCTGCACTATGTGCGCTTTTTCAATTAGCCAAGGCGCGCGTTATAGCGCGCCTTTGCTAAGGCTTGAAAATTGGGGCCGGCATGTTATCAAAATACCTTGCTATGGTTGGGCTTTAAATTTAAATATAACGCGCGCCTTTGTTAAGGCTTGAAAATTGGGGTTGGCATGTTATCATAATACCTTGCTAAGGTTGGACTTTAAATTTAAATCTGGGCTTATTAAAAATAAGCCTAAGTTGGAGAATATTAGGGTTAAGTTAGAGAGTTTTAGGGTTACTGTTACATAAAGTCTTGTTGCATAAACCCTCCAGTCGCCGCCGACCGATAAACAGGTTGATGTGTTCAAGTGCTCTATTTTTCTTTTCTTCAAAATTATATTGCATTATTTCCTTTCCTTTTTTCGTCTCAAATTGTTATTTATTTTTGGATTGATTCTCCTTTCTTGTTTTATATTTTCTTTTCCTTCAATTTTTACATGACAAACATCATCAGTCATCACAATCGCCAATGAGTCCATTCAATCAAAATTTGACAAATACTTGAGAATATTGCAAAATATAAATTGCTAAGCTATCAACATTGCTAAAGCATATTGCTAATTGTTGCTAATGAGTTTGATTAAATTTTATGGATACTTCTGATGTATTAAAAATATATAAGCTATTGCGCTTTACTTTAGTAAAGCGCACGCTTCGCGTCGCGCTATGCGCTATAGCCTCAGGACTCCTTTGCGCTTTAGTGCGCTGTACGCCTTTAATAACTATGCTCTCCCCTATTGGGAGAGGTTTATGCCACTACTACACTAGGGTGGTGGCGACAAGTTGTCTTTTGATTATTAAAAAAAGCATGTTTACTTGAAAGAGTGTGTAACTTCTTGCAAAAGCATTTATGTTTGTGCAAAATAAAATAAATTTTTGATTAACACATACATTCTTTTTAACTGAAGCGCTTAGGATTGTTTCTGTGCAGTTTGAAGCTATTGGCAGGGCCTTCTCCTCACACTCAACTAGACGCAGAACTAGCTTCTGGGATGGGCATGCCAGATAATGGTCCGAAGTTAATGTCAATGTAAAGCGTTAAGTTTGGTTAACATATAGCAGACAACTATCCTGAATTGTTAATATTCCCGAGAAATTTTAGAGTTATGACTGCAACAGGGTAAAAAACTAGATTGTTGTGTTTGCATTTTTCAAATTTCGTTTTGTTGGTTGTAGTGTTATACAGTGTCGTATTCAACAGTTCTTTTAAGAACTTACGTGTCAGGGATCTGGATTTTCATTCCGGAAATCATGTGATTTAGGTAATATATATTCATTTCGGTGCTTCATTCCCAGAGGTGGCTTGTTTTGTTGTTTGTTAGATGGACTTCTTTCACTCTTTCTAAAACTTTGGCTCGAGTCGATTTTATTTCTTTATCCTCCGACAAAGTTCAATCTCCAAAAAAGTCCTGAGTGGATATTTCCTAACAAATTTACCATAAAACTATTTTGGAAATATACCTTAAACTGCATCTTGTGGGTGATTGTGCAAATTTCATTATGTAAATTTTTAATCTTCTTTTTAATCTCATTTTTGGTATGTTAGTTTATGTATTATTTATTTAAAATGTTGTATTTTAATATTGAGTTTGCGTATAAGTGAGGTTTAAACCGGGTGTATACAAGTATTTTCGGAATGAGGTGTCAGTATTTCACCATGCTACATGAGAAAGAATATCCTACGTCGGGAGTATTATTCTGATGTAGATATAACCATTGGATATGTCAACACCATCTAATAGCTCAAAGTATATACTATATGGGAAGTAATGTACAGAATTTTGCATGCTACATAAACTAAGTGAACAGAAGCCACTCGAATCCTTGTACTTCCACTGCAGAAATTACAGATAATGACGCCCATTTTGGCTCAATAATTGAGTGAAGTAGTTGATTCACTGTATCTCAAAGAATTCTTTTTAAATCAATGTTTTATAAATATGACAGCTTCCAAGCCCTATATTTTGACAGACAGCTCTATCACTAGACTTTCTACCCCATTATACATCACGATTTTTCCCACCACCACGCATCGTCATAAGTTACGAGATTAATAATCCCTTTGTCCTATTTTTGTTCTTTTTCTATTTGCTTTTCTCTTTTCCATGTTTCCTTTTTCATTTGTGCAATCACCACGTGAAGTTGGCCAATAACGTTGTTTCCCACGCCTTTTGTGTACTCCATCACTGTCAAAACATGAAAGATGCCCAGAGAGGGTCTCTTTCAAAGGGTTTGATTATATACACTCTGCTCTGCAAATGTGCTTTATTTCGACGTTTTATCATTGATGCTGCACTGCACTGTTTCTTGTAAGGATGAAAATTCGTGAAGAAACATTTCTTCAGTTACTCATCGATGCAATTTCATACACGAACATTCATCGTCTCACTGACATGTCAAAGACAAACCTTGTAATCTAATCGACTCCATAGTTCAAACTTTTATAAAATTTTTCATATTATATGATGCGTACTGTATTTAGATCTGTATTTTATTTGCACATATTACATTTACTAAACATTACATAAACTGAGTAAGGGTTTCATTTGATTTAATGTCTGAATCTGAAAGGGTAAAGAGTAATTATATATAGTTAGATATGGTGTAAACTTAGCTACATCAACAAAATATTAACTAATAAACATACTATACCACATCAAAATCCCAAGAAAACAAGAGAGCCAGGGAACCAGTTTGGGATGTATACTTCTATTTAGTTATCGTTCAGCTTAACTTCATTGACCTTGATCATGTAGTGGAAATGAAGAAGCACCAGAACCTGCTGCGGCCCCATTAACTATTGTGAATCTTTGTAATTGTATCATACGTGCATATATGCCGTCGGGGTAGTTTTTCAATAGATGAGAATGAGAACCTTGTTCTGCTACTTTCCCATCGTCAAGAACCGCAATAACGTGTGCATTTCTGATTGTTGAAAGTCTGTGTGCGACTAAAACTGTCGTTTTTCCTGCACAGGCCCTCTCCAGAGATTCTTGTATGCACCTTTCGGACTCGGCATCAAGCGCACTCGTAGCTTCATCGAACAAAATTATCTGGGCTTTTCTCAAAAAAGCTCGAGCAATGGCGATTCTTTGCTTCTGTCCACCAGAAAGTTGTATTCCTCGTTCCCCAACAAATGTTTTGTAGCCATCGGGTAATGAGGATATGAACTTGTGAGCATTAGCCAATACTGCTGCTTCTTTGATCTCTGATTCAGTGGCTGACTCGTGCCCATAAGCTATGTTTTCGTGGATGGTCGTTGCGAAGAGGCACGGTTCTTGAGGTACGACAGCAATGTGGCGTCGCAGTGACTTCAAATTGTATTTCCTGATATCTTTTCCATCAATTATAACACGACCAGATGAGGGTTCGTAGAATCTCTGTATAAGGGCAATGGCTGAGCTCTTACCACAGCCACTAGGTCCAACGAGGGCTAATGTTTTCCCTGCTCGGGCTCTAAGATCCATGTCATGAAAGATCAACACATCAGGTCGCATGGGATATGAGAAATCCACATGTTTGAACTCTATGTCGCCTCTCATCCGATCTGGGATAGATATGGTGCTAGGATCATCAGGCTCAATTTCTGTTTTACGGTCAAGAAGGTCGAAAACCGAGCGCATTGCACGGCCCCCCTTGATAAAATCAGGGGCTAAGGTCAACGTTTCGGCTGCACCATTTGCAGAGACCATAAGCACCATGAAAACGCGGATAGTCTGTGAGAAGTCGGAGATTCCATGCTTGACTAGCCATGATGCATACCAAAGACCGAGTGCATAGGAAGCGTAGAGCAAGAACTGTGCTATACCGTATCCACTTCCGGCTATCTGTCCCTTCCAAAAGCAGCGGCGCAATGGTGGCTGGAGACTAGAGATCAAAAGGCCAACAATTTTCACTTCTGAATTAAAGGCTGCCACTGTTCTTACATTGGCCACAGCCTCTCCTGCTAGCTGTGTGGCTTTCGAATGAGCTGCTTCTAAGTCCCCGACGAATCCATTCATGAACATTTTCTGTCAAATATACATTGCTATCAGTGAATACTTTATTTTGGTAAAACTAGGTTTTTTTGGAGTACAGACCTGTAAGACGGTTGCTGCAACGACTACTGGAAAGACAGCAACTAGCACAAGGGCGAGGCGCCACTGTAAGATGAATCCAGCAGTACAAGCAACCAGCATAAGAGAAGAATTCTGCATTATAACAGAGATTCTATCCCCAATTGCTGATCTTACATTATTTGCATCGAGAGCAAGTCTTGCTGCAACTCTTGAGCTTTCATTTTCTTCTTGATCAAACCATGCCATTTCGTTCTTCAGAACTGCCGCCAACATCTTCTCTCGAACACGTTTTGTCAAGTTCTCTCCGACAACATCCCAGAAAAAATGCTGCAATGTATTGAAAATAAGTGCAGCAGACGAAACCCCGATTAAAAGGTAACAATATTTCGCAATTTCCCTAATCATATAAGTGTGATCTGGACTGTAATAGACGCTAAGAACAGCACTCAGCACGTACGCAAAAAATGCGCTGAGAGAGCCACAGACAACAGAACCTATAGAACCAATCAAAGCATAAGCCCATTCAGGAGAATTCATCTTCGCAAGTCGCAAGAAAGAACCAGCTTGCTCTTTGAACGCGAGTTTTTCATGGCGATAATTAGTATATGTAGCTTCCATGGAGTGGCTAAAGTCAGAGATAGAAAAATCAGACAATCGTCTCGAGTACGGTGATCGATTATAAGAAGAATTTCTCGTGATTATTGGTGAGCTAACGGAATTCCTCGCACTTGAAGGCCTACAATTCAAAAAAAATCATCAAGAAGTAAGTCATAGCTCAGTAAATATAACGACAGTTGCTTTGTGATAGCTCACTAAATATCACGACAGTTGCTTTGTGAAATCTGGGATTTCAACTGTACCTTGCACTACTCTGTCTGGCATTGCTGGTAGCGGCTTCATGCGCAGCTTCTTGCAGTTTGATAAGCTTGGCGTAGACACCATGTTCTCCTTTAGCAAATAACTCGTCGTGGGTCCCAATTTCTGAAACGCTACCTTGCTGCAGAACAGCAACAAGATCAGCTTTTCGAATGGTAGAGAGGCGATGGGCAATCACTAAAGTTGTCCTTCCAATCATAAAGCGGTCTAGTGCTTCTTGCACCAGCTTTTCTGATTCAGAATCTAATGCACTAGTTGCTTCATCCAAGAGCAGTATGGCTGGATTCTTTAGCATCGCCCTTGCTATAGCGATTCTCTGTTTCTGTCCACCTGAAAGTTGCAGCCCCCTCTCCCCGACCTGCCATTGCAGAACGATGAATGTTATCGATCCATTCTCCATCAGTCAAAGTTTTTACTAATGTATATGAAACACACATTTCTCAACTCATTACATATTTTGCATTATATTTCTGGAAATAGTCTGTTATCAAATTTAAGTTCTTGATATTTGCCATATGTAAAGGTTATATTTTTTCGTGTTATGACTCAAACAACGTCTATCTTGCACGTGTCCTTTTATACTTTGATTTTCATCAGCGTCTCGGACCTTACATAATTTTGTTTTGTATAACTTTTCCCTGCTGATTGCACAAACACTTGCACATTCATTGTTGACTGAAAGCATGTTACCTTGTATTCAAATTTCCATTTTTAGACTTCATAAATAATGTTAGGTTGGTTTGTTGTCCAAATAAATCTTTTGTAATGCTGCAATTAAATATCAAGAGGACCATACTGGAAATTATGTTGAGATCTAAATGCAGGATTTAATGCTTGTCAGCATGCATTAGTAAACTAGCCAACCTGAGTATCATAGCCATCTGGAAGTTTGACGATGAATGAATGCACATTAGCGACTCTAGCCGCCTCTTCGATTTCTATTAAACTCGCATCTGGCCGACCCAAAAGTATGTTTTCTTTGATCGTGGTGGCGAATAGAGCCGGCTCTTGGCTCACAAGCCCAATTTGTTGCCTCAGCCACCTTAGATTCAATGTCTTTATGTCGTGCCCATCGAGCAAAACTTGTCCTATTGCAAAAGCAATTGTTCAGTAATCGTCAGAAACCACTTTTACAAAAAAACTCGAGCTTATTGGAAGTTCTATAGTAACTTTAATTAATGTCCAAGATGCACCGGATTAGTTGAAAAGGTTATCCCTATTTCTGATACTCCCAAAATTCAAGTTAATAGAAAGCAGCCTAAGAATAATATTTATACTAAAAACGGTAGCCAAGAAGCTACGAAAACAGGTAAGATTTTTTCGTAGCTTCTGATAAAAAAGAGAGTGGATCATAACCTGAGGTGGGATCATAAAACCTCTCAATAAGGGAGACCACGGTACTTTTTCCAGAACCACTGCTTCCAACCAAGGCGAGCATCTTTCCAGCCGGGACGAGGAGTGAAAAGTTATTGAGTATTCGAGTTTCCGGCCTTGAAGGGTAGTTGAAATTCACGTTCTGAAGCTCCAGTTGCCCTGTTATGGACTCCAATTCCAAACCCGACTTGCTGTTTTTGTCCACTGCTGGTTTGTGATCGATTATCCAGAAGATTTTAGCAGCAGAAACTCTTGCCTTTGCAAATGCAGCCATACTTGGAGCAGACTGTCCCAGAGCCCTACATATTATAGAGCATTATAAGATCAAGAAACATTATAAGCAGATAAAATCAGTGCAAATATTTTACCAGAATGAACTAAACTTACAGCCCACCAATCATGACAGCAAACATTGTTGCTATTGCAAGCCCTCCATTCGTAAAATGGTGCCTAACCAAGTAACCTCCATACCAAAGCAAAAGGGCATAGCAGCAAAAAACAGTAAAATAAGTAGCTCCCAATCCTATTCCCTTTGAAAATCCACTATGGTAACCAATTCTTTGAGCAACCTTCAATGCCGCCGAATAGGCCTGCAAAGCTCTCGACTCCCCAACGAATGTCAATACCGTCCGAATTTGGACTATCGTCTGCAAGTTCATTTGAGTTCATCCCAAGTCAATTGTGAAGAAATAGAACTTTTGTGAGCTAAAAACCAATTTTAAGATTCAAGATTCGATATTTGTCACCTGTTCTGCGATATTTCCGGCTTGTGAGAGAGCTTCTTGGCTCTTGGCAGAGAGTTTTGCCAATGTAGCAGCGTGAATACCGCCAATTATAGCTATTAGAGGAACAACGGCAAGAGTGACTAAAGCTAGCTGCCACACTGCCGTGAATCCCACCACAAATCCAGATACAAATGTTGCCATATAGTGCATGAAATTTCCCAACTGAAAGAAAAAGCCTGATAAGAATCAAAATCAAATAACAACAAATTGCTTAGCCTTTAATCCCAATTAATTGGTAGGCTAAATCAAAATCAAATAAATTTATAAAAAATCCAGTTGGGTTTTCTTGTTTCTTCTTCACCTTTTCACTAATGGCATCTTGAACCATTACTGCATCAGTGTTAATGGCAAAAACTACATCCGATGTCCGAACCTGTGTGTCAAAGAATTGAATGTCTTGGTTCAGACAAGCCTCTAAATACTTGATCCTCATTTTTGTGGATTGCCTCTCCCCAGTCCACATCCAACATGAAATTTCTGCAACCCATTAAAGAAAACCTCAATTGAATTAAGAAAGTGAAGCTTAAGTCTGCAAAAATCAATGATGTAAAAAAATTTACCAGCCCATGAAGATCCCCATATTGCAGCTCCCACTACAAGAAAATAAAATGCATACTGCAAACAAATAACCATCGAGTCTGATAAATAATATAATTCCCGTTTGTAATAACCTTATAAGATTCAATGAAATATTACCTTCAAAACTTCTTGTGTCATTCTATCGACATCATTTGCATTCGAACCAAATGAATTAACAAGATCAGCAAAGAATCTAAGGAACAAAGGCAATGAAGTGCCATGAACAATAGCACCAACTGTACCAAAGCTCATCAGAAAATAATCCAGCCCATCTGCAAACCGGAAAAGCTCACCAAACCCAACAGCCTGCGGCGGGGAACCTGTCTTCTCCGGCACTCCACCGCCGTCTTTATTACTCTCAGTGGCTGAAACCTCCATTCCCACTACTGTTTCACTTCTTCCAACAGAATCTTGGGAGGACCCTGGTTTTGGTTTGACTTGTGGTGTGCTGTCTGCTGCAGTTGATGCAGTTGAAACAGCAGTTGCGTTGCTTTTAATGTGGGTGTGGGCTTTAATTGATGAAGGTTGGTTTTCTTCTGCATTCTCTGACACAAGGAGTTCAAGGCCTTGCAATTCAGACCATTTCCATTGCTCTGTCGTCTTTATCTCCTCGCTATCTCGTGTTATTTTTGTGGGTTTTCAAGCGAAAATATACAAAAAGAACGGCCCACCAACGTCTTCTGTCGATTTTTTTTATTTCGCAGCTATTATTATATTATACTATAAAATAAAAAAAGATGATTGCTAACTTGCTATTGTTTTTTTTCTAAGATGAAGGAACTCGTATGCCGTGTCTATTTTTTTTTGTGTCCATCGGGTAAATATCAGGACTAACACAATATGCCACGCCAATCAGCAATTCACAATAGACAAGTTCGTTGTAATAGGTTTAGATCGAGAAAGCGTTGTCAGTAGGAATCGAATTCATGACCTTATGATACCAAGTTCACAATGCTCCAAGAGAGCTGTTGCTGTTTATCTTTGTCATCTCCGGTTTGGAATGGATAGTTTACAAAAAAATAACTTAAAGTAAATCGATTTTGGATTTCTTGTTTCTTAATTTCTGTGCTAAATTTATACATGTTTTTAATTTTATAATATAGTTATAAAAATCAAAATAATTTTGTTAAATAAAACAACAAATGCTCTTCTATCTAAAAAAAAAAAAAAAACAACCAATGCTCTCACTTACTGAGTTCACCGTAATAGTATGAGGCAAGACGCCAACACGCGGACCGATGAGATTTTTTTTTTTTAAAAAAAGTTTACTAGGAAAATATAAATTTCATTTGGATCGAAGCTATATACTACTTCAATATTAAAACATAAAATCATTTATAAAAATTATGAATCATATTGAGTTGATCCATATGTAAAACCCAAACTAGGTTTATAAAGTATTTTCCGTGTAGAACTTAGTTTGAGTTTTTGACCAAACCAATGTTTTTACTGTACAATAATATTAATTAAAAAACATACATTAAGTGCGATTGTCACCAAAAACATAGGATAAAATGTAATTTGTCACACAAATTGTGGAAGTAATAAAAAATCTCTAAAATTTTGAATTATATTTTAAATGATGTACTTATAATCGACCCAGATAAAAGTCAGTTGTATGCTGTTCCACATTTAGCTGAAAAACATTCAAGATCAAGGGAATCATCGAAAGGATGTGGGTTTTTTAATTTCCTTTTGTCAGAAAAAATGATAGTAAAATCTGCAGATTCCTCCTCTTAATCAGATTTCAGTTTTTGATCACATGTCACGCTGTATAATCACTATCTTTTTCATCAACCTCCTTTAAATTTTTTCTGTAAAAATGTTTTTAAAAATTCCATCACTTGTTCTTTAAGTTCTTGAATATCACCATTAAAAAAAGTTTATTTCCTTGGCATTTTTGTTTTCAATTTTAAAAAATCCCATGATATGTCGGGTCCACTATTGAATTTTCCATACAATCACTGTATTTTTCATCAACCTCCTTTAAATTATTTCTGAACCAAAAAATTAAAAATCCCATCACTTGTCGTTTAAGTTCTCGAATCTCACCATTTTTTGTTAAAAAAAATTCTTTCTTGGGCATTTTTGTTTTCAATTGTTCTGGCAAAAGCTGGGGGACCCGGATGGCTAAATTCATTCAATGGTGGTGACTTGACGATAGATGGAAGGAGTATTTTAATAATTTTGAAACGTAAAATTTATATTTTTTTTTAAAAAAAACATTTAACTTCGCACAACAGAGAAATAATTATAATTTTGACATGTTCATTAACAATATTTATTCTACGATTTCTATCATTTGCAAATAATTTTTTTGTTTTTTTTTAAAATGTAATGTTAGAGCTGTAAAGAGACCAGAGATTCTTCATATTCCAAATACCAATAATAAATAAATAGACAAGACATGACATAAAGGTTCAAAGCAAAAGTAGATTCTAAAAACAAGTTTAGTAAACTTTTTTAAAAAAAAAAAAAAAAAATTCAACATCTCTAGTTGATGATTATTCTTGTGTTTTTAATTTCATTTAGAAAATATTTTCAAATTATTAATTTCATGGACTGATAAAAAAGTACCCATATATCAATGGTTCTTTGAAAATGTTGGATGAAAGCTAAGGTACATTAATTATATTGTTCACATTAATCATGAGTAAGACTCATTGCATAAACATAGTGGTAAGTAGTGGCATTTCCACAAAGCATTGTGTAATTACTTTTTTAATCAGGGACGGACGCATAAATTTTGAAAACGGTGTACAATAGGGGCAATTTACATTTTCTGGGGTATAATACAAATTTTTTTTTGAAAAATCTACAATATTTTTTAAATTAAATTTAGACAAATTATTATTTTTCAATAAGTTCATGAGCTTATTTTCGATCTCCTAATCAAATTTTGACCCTATAAAATTTCTACATCTGATTTGAATAATAAAAGATAACATCATGTAGAATAATTGTATTACAAATTCATCATATTTAATTTGTAACGAATGAAGGAAAAATTATACGTATTTTTCTTATTATTTGACATAAAAATACATATTAGGGAGATATACCTTATTTTTTAATTTACGATAGTGAACACAACAATTATTTAAATTATTGGGGGTCTATATATAATTCACCCTAAATTTAATTAGGATGGTTCCACAATTTAATTAAAAATTTGTATACCAATTAATTGTAGAAAAAAGTACTCAATAGCCACTCGAATATTTTGTCAAAAGTTGTTGGCATGTGATGTTCATTATGCCCCTACATTGTCTTGCTTGTGGTCAAATATGCTTTAATTTAATATAATATTTAATGTAATAATCAAAGTATCAAGTAATGCAAATCATTACTTAAATATTAATAAGGACTATATTTAATTAACATGTCACATGCAACATAGTTGGATTGCAATATATACAATTGTCTCATCGGTGTGTAAAAAAATTCAGCGACATTTATTTCGACTAAATTATGCTATATGGAAAAAATAATATGTAATGTATAGAAATCATATACCAATACAAATAAATAATTAAATAAGAACAATTTTAGCTTTTACTTTGAAAATAAATTAACCATAAATCAAAACACGATATTAAATTATTCACCATACTTTGTCAAGGACCTTAAACTCTTATTTAATCATGGATTTGGCTATTGCACTTAAATCAACAAATCTTTACTGTTTTACCAAAAACTATAACTGATGATAATTGTACAATTAAATCTTTTAAGTCATATAACAACTCAAGCGCCACGTTTCAATATTTCTCTTAGCATAGGTAATTATTGCTTACCAACAATCCTTCCCAGTAACTGAACTCTCTGCAATTGATGGAAATCAAATACGTAACATCGTCTCTAATAATAATTGTAGAATCAATCTTGTCACTTTACCAAAGTTATAGCTGATGATGTTGATTGGAATTTCTGATGTATCTTTGGGCAATATAGTGGTTATGAAAACAGGAGTTGAATGCCGAGACAAAAGTTCAACTCTTTGTCCTTAAAATTATATTACGTTGCAACGGTGCTTGTCGTTTCATTGGCAATTTATTTCCCAAGATACAACGACTATGATTTGTGATAGAAACACTTCAAATCACAAATCATTTGAACAACAAAGGTCTAAAAGCACTCTACATTGAAGAGTGAGATGATATGCAAAAAAATGAATAGATTTTCTCTTAATCTTTTTGTTTAATCTGTAGAAAATGTGTGTTTAATTCGAACAGATGTTGTTCTATTTATACTAACCAATAGACATCACAAAAGAACGTCATTTGGATGCATAATTGCAACAATACACCAAAGGGTACACAACCCATTAGAAAAACGACGAACCAGCGTCATGCCTACTGCCTAGGAAATTCCAAGATAGTCTTGCAACGATTGGGCTATGCAAGGGCAAAGCGCTAGCGCTGCCTACACTGCCCGAATTTTATGCTGGCGGTGTCTTTGTGCCCGATATTTCCATTTTTTCTCTGTTTGCATTTTTCGACTTTTCCATGCTTAATTTCAATTCATTAAGCATTTTCCCCCAAAAATCTCTGACATGAATCAAATTAAAGCATATGATGTCAGATGAGTGCCTTGAGCGAAATGTTATAACATGTAGATTGCGACTTTAAACCTTCCATACTGATATTCGTTCGGATTTGCTTGACTTAATAATAAACTTATAGTCTTGAAATATTTAGTCGTTAGTATAAACCTAGATAACTGAACCCACACTATAACCATTATAACCTTCATTTTGGTTTCTACTGTTGTGTCCATTTCAGCCTTGGACAATGCTTGGTTTCATAAGTGTTTTTCATCTTTGAAGCGGCCACACTTCACACTCACGTAGGTGATATCCTAAAGTAGTATCCCTTATACTCCAACATATTTATTTATATGTCTTAGGAATCATTAAAAATCTTTGTTCATCATCGTACCCATTTTGCAGGTTTTATAATAGGAATGGGTTAGAGAATAGTCCCCTTGACATGGAATTATGTGATCTCTTGGTTAACCTTTCATAAGTGGATCCATGGATTTTCTCACATAACCAATTAAGATTGCTACTAGAGATCACTTTGGCATATGGTATCATGTCTTCAATGTATTAGACTTACCATTCTTAGTTTGTTCCTTTTCTTATAGCGGCTTTGCTATCACAATATATTTCAATTGCAAGCGCATTATTTTCTTAACAAGAAATTTTCACTTAACAAAAACTTTGAAGCCATCCGGCTTTCTCTGCTTTCTCTAGGGCTATGAACACTAGTTTCATAGTGAATTGAGCTATACACTCTTTTTGTTTAGTGAATTTCCCTCGTTTCTTTTTTCATGACACAACGTCATTTCAATCGTTAACATATGCATTTTGTGTTAGATATCCAACTGATATCATTGTATCTTTATAATACATAAGGATATTACTAGTTTCGAATTCTATGCGTTGTAGCCTTAAAAATCCAAGTTTAAGATTTTTCATGTTGTAAAATTGGATTGAAGCATTATTTCTTTCAAAATTTGAAACTATAAGAAAGTCTCGTTTTTAATTCTTAATTCCAATTTAAGTGCAATGATTCTTAAAAAATTCAAGTTCAAGGTTTTATTTTTTACGAACTTGAATTTTAAGTGCACAGCTTAAAAATTGAAACTAGAATTAAACATGAGAATTTGTCTTGGAAACTTTAATTCCAAGTTTGACATTGTTGCACCAACATACATCATGCCAAAATGTTTCATCAATGTTTTCTTTGTTTTTTGATGGTCTATACATTTCTTATCATAATGAGCATATCATCAACATACAAACATACTTATATATGCGTCACTTTTGTTACACTTGTTTGACGACACATTTTGTCAAATTTTTAATGTCATTATTTTGACACTTGTTATGACTTAATTTAATCAGACACCCCCATGTTTTTAAGTATTTGTAGGAAGATTGTTGTTCTTTCCATAAATCAGAAGGATTTACGTCCTTATCTATGTACGGTTTTTGGAGTTTGGTTGACAATGTCAAATGGAATTGCTACACCTCAAGTTATGGGTATTCCCCAATTTATCAACATTTCACTAGGGTTCAAACTTTCAAGTTTCAAATTCTAAGCGTTATAAATTTATATAAATCCAAGACTTTTATATCTTGCAAAATCTTGATTTAAGGGCGCTTGCTTACAAAATTTGAAAACTTGAACAAAATTCTCAAAGTTGATTCACGATTTATATTTTAAGTGTACAAACTTAAAAACTCGAATTCAAGTTTTTATGTCTTGCAAAATTGAGTTTTAAGGGTATAATGCTTAAAAAATTCAAATAGAATCAGTTTTGAGATAGAACATCGTGTAGTCAAACCAATTGTGGGATTCGATCCACCATTTGCACTTTAAGCGTACAAAACTTAGAAAACTCGAATTATAGACTTAATATCTTGCAAATTCAAATCTTAAACGTAAAGTACTTAGAAAATTCAAATAGAATCAAATATTTTTGATGTATTGCACCAATTGACCCACAAGTTTTCATTGCAAACTTTTGCTTCATTGATTTTAACCTCATTATTGTAGTGTTCAAACATTTTCATGACATTGTTTTTGTTTCGTAGTAAATAGCTATAACAATACCTTGTGCAATAGTCGATAAAGTAATGAATACTTTCCTCACCTCTATTCCACAAACTTTAAATCACAAACATCAACGTGAATTAATTCTAGAGGTGTCTCGTGTCTTTTTTCTTCAAACGAACGAATGACGGTTTGTTAAATTATCCTTCACACAAGTCTCACACACTTATGTTTTAAGTTAATATTCACATAAACAATAAATTTAACATTACATACTTGCATAGCGAATTATAATTACATGCTCAAATAACCATATCATTAATTATAATTTTGTTTGTGTTTGAGATAGTTTTTGAAATCCTTCCAGTAAACTGTATTATATTAAATAGATTTTACTTCTACTGATCATCAATAGTTTATTTTTACTCCAGTTAATTGTTTGTTGGTTATAATAGGTACAAATCCTTCTTGTGTGATCTTTCAAGTTTTACCTTAACCCTATGAAGAATACTTCTTTGTCATCTCCTGGGCATTGTAATATGGGAGGTAGCACTGTGGTGATGTAGGGTAACCCCTCGACGCTAGGTTCGATTCCCGTGTGGAGCGCATTCCCTGCTGAAATATTGTGGGGGTGTACTCTGGGGTCGTGGCCTGTAGGTCCTCTCCCACAGATGTCTGTCAGCTCGGGCACATCCCTCGGTTTACCTGGTGGCGGCGTTGAGGGGCCGGTTCCGTCACCCAAGGATTAGTCAGGCGAAAGCCTGGATACCTTGTAAATCAAAAAAAAAAATATATGGGAGGTAGCAACTCTTAAATGAGTATTTTTTATTTAATATTTGGGAAGTAGATACCCATTCAAAGATTATGACACCCTAATAGGACAGTGTCTATGAGATAGCCACGACTATTTTCCTATGATTACCCAGAACCTCTTTAATTCTTGTCTGCCCAATTACGGGTATATCCAATAAGATTACTCCAAAATTCATAAGTATGTCCTAAAGATAGCAAGTTTCCTAAGTTTATATAGCATTAGACCAAGTTTTACGTACAAACATTATTGTCCTAATTTTCCAATATTAATGATTTGGTGACTTTCGTGCCACCTACGACACAAAGTCACGTAGCCTACCAAGCTAAGCCTAATTATATAAAATATCGTAGACCTTTTATTTAAATATTAAATTATTATAATATATTATTTACGGGGAATAGTATGATTTTGGAGTTGAATAAATTTTCACATCATGACGTCACATAGGACGGTAGTAAATCGACCGCACTTCCATATACCGATCTTACAAACGCCAACATACATACAAACTTACATATACACACATATTTATTTATCTTAATCTTTATAAACACACGGTTCACACAAATATTTTCCGTAATAAACTACTAATGGATATACCTATAGCACCAGATAAATTCAAGAGACATGATGGTGGCAAATCTTGGTAGGATTTGAATAAGCATCAATTATATAGCGCATTATCTTGTTGTGGGAGATTATATACAAGGATAAATATATGGTATTATTAATAAAAAAAATATGGTGAGAAGTCATATTTTACACCAGATAAATCTAAAGGTGCCATGCCTATTGAAAATTGTAACAAATTGATTATTACACGGCTTAATTTCGATATATTTATTGATCTTTGGAATTTGGGTCATCAACCAAAAATACTCAAAATAATTTGTGTAAAACGTAACTTCATTTGCATTCCTCGAAACTTCCTGAAATTGTTCAAACTATAAATTTTATCCAATCAATCACTATTACCTGATTATTTATACCATAATCTTATCATAAAATTATTCAAAGAACTCATAAATATTAATCTAGTTATCCAAACGCTATCTATAATTTTATGATAAGATTACGGTATAAATAATCAGGTAATAGTGATTGATTGGATAAAATTTGTAGTTTGAACAATTTCAGGAAGTTTTGAGGGATGCAAACTATAATATATTTGAAATTCCAGCGGACATGCTTTCAATAATCGAATCATAACTTCATCAAAACTTAAACCTTTCATGCTTCTATATTATTTTGAAAGCCAACTCAAAATGAAACATTTCATATGTTCAACACTCTTTAGAATTCTTTAATTTACGTATCGCAACATGACTATTTTATAACACACAACATTTGTATATTTAAGCATGGCATAGTTTGATTGAAAAATCATAACTTACACATAGCTAATCGAAATCAAGTTCTTCCAATTGGAAATGAAAGCTAACTCACTATCCTATAATTCATCTTTTATATGTTTAAGCTAATTCCACCATCTCATGGTTGATTCTTAGCAACACAATTCAGATTTTTAAAATCGGGTGTACTGAAATTAGTATAACTTTTTCATCTAGACTCTAAATTAAGTGATTCTAGTGTCCCGTCAAAGCTACAACTTCGAAACACAAACATTATTCTGATGGCAGCATCTCATTAACCATCTAAATATAATGTACATCATTTAAAGATACATGAATTAACTTGGAGAAAGAGGCAATAATTTGGTGAAAACTAAGTCAAGAAGACCACCCAATATGAGAGAATGGAAAAGGGAACAAGGGGGCAACACATGTAGTTGCGATTAAAAAATCTTCAATTGTGGGTTGAGTTGTATCATTTATTTGTGTCTTTATGATGTAGGGTAATGGTGTTGTGATATGTATGCTTATCATATCTGATGTCATATGACATATTGATTTCTCGGGTAAAATCCATTTATGAAGACACAAACCCTAAAATTGCCGAGCAGAAGCTATACCGAAGAGATGCTTGTCGAACCCAGGATACTGATCAGCATATTCTCGAGCATCCTTTGCCCTCCTCGGGATTTTGGTCAAAGAGTAGCGGAAGACCCGGTCATAACTAAAACTGATTAACCGGCGGAGATGGAACGTGCTTTAATGGAGCGGATTTCTCGGACACGCTTGGCTCCCATCAAGCCACGATCAAAGGACATCATATGGCTGGTTTTCCGCGAGTTAATTACTAAGGGCAGTCCTATAAATACCCTCAAATAACTTCATAAAAGGGTTGGAATTTTTCTGGGCAAAAGACTCCAAGGAGAGCAAGCTTGAGTCTGTTCGGTCTTTTTTATAATTTCTACAACGTTAGTTGTGTAAGTCATTGAATAACTTTCTTGTGTCCAGATCCTCTTGTAAATCAGTAATATTTATAGTGGAACTTTATACTGGACTGGGTCCCGTGGTTTTTCTCTCAATTTGAGGGTTTTCCACGTAAAAAATCTTGGTGTATTCCTTTTATTTTTCGTACACATTTATTTCTACCAAACACGTAAAATAACGGATCACATCATTGGCGCCGTCTGTGGGAAAATTTGATCTAAGGCGTTGAAGTAGGACGAATTTTCTAAACAAAAAATAAATCAAAGGGCGAGATGGCCAGAGGTAAAGGCAGGGGGCAAGCTTCCAGGGGAAACGGATCCAATTCTCACCCATACATGTTCACTGAACCCGGAGAAGGGCCAGAAGATGTAGGATCATCTCAACATGTTCCTCAGTCATTTCCTGTTGGGGGAATTCCCATGGAGCATTTGACGGAAATGATAACCAAAACTGTGGGAGAGATTATGAAGCAATTTATGGCCCCCCCCCAGGAACAAGAAAATGTACAAGACGAAGAGGGGGAAGAATTGGCTTCTCGGCAAGAACCTGAAAGAGAGCCTGAAAGAGAACCTGAAAAAGAGCCTAAGGAAGTTAGACCTGTTTCTAATCATTTGAACGAAGAAGCTGACAAAGCTTTAAATCGCCAAATGGAAGAGCTGAAAAATGAGCTGCAGCAGATGCGTAATAGGATGGAAGGACGTCTGTATCCTCCGCAGAGGAGTACTCCATTTGCCTCCCATGTGGTTGATGATCCTTTGCCCCCAAATTTCAGGGCTTTAAATGTGGGAAATTACGATGGTGGTACAGATCCCGAAGAATATCTGTCTCGATTTGAAAACGCTTCGCTTCTTCATCAACTTACGGATGGAGTGAAATGTCGGGTTTTCCTGACCACATTATCGGGAGCAGCACAAGCATGGTTTAATCAGTTGCCAGCAAGAATCATAGACTCCTTCCCGAAGTTTAGTTCTCTATTTTTGCACCAGTTTGCAAGCAGCCGGAGTTGCAAAAGAACAGCTCTTAGTCTATTCGGGATTAAGCAAGCGGAGAAGGAATCTCTTCGAGATTTTCTGAAAAGATTTAGTCATGCATGTCTTGACATTCCGCATGTCACCTCGGAAATACTAATCAGCGCGTTCACTCAAGGATTAAAAGAAGGAGACTTATTTCGATCTTTGGCAAAAAAGCCACCTTCTGATTATGATGAATTGTTGGGAAGAGCTTCTAAATACATTAACCTGGAAGAAGCCCAGAGGATGAAGCAAAGAAGAGATGGCAAAACTGGGGAAGAGGTAAACAGAAAGAATAAACCGGTGGAGCCAGTCAAGAGAAGTTTTGACCAATTTCTACCGATGAGACCCCATCGGGAAGTAGCAATGAATCAGAGTATGCCGAAGAGAGGACGCGGTGGACCTCATAGGGGGGGACCTTTCCGAGGAACAATGATCCGAGGAGGGTCCTTCCGAGGAAGAGGATATCGAGGAGGGGGGTTTCGAGGTGGAGGATCTAACGAGTCTGGTGGAGGGCGAGGGTTTAACGAGGAGTTCAAAGACAATAATTTCACTCCTAGAATCAATATAAATCCTGGAAGAGGAGCACCGCAGCCAGTCCCTTGGTCAGCTCGAGGAGAAAGAGTAGAGGGAGAAGAGGAAACCTTGAACAATATTCCTAATCGGGGAACTATACACATGATAGCTGGAGGAACGTCGGGAGGAGATTCGAACAGAGCAAGAAGGAATCACGCCCGGAGGCTTCAAGTGCTATCTGTTGACCCCAATCAAGCACATGAGGATCCGTCTATATCTTTTGGGCCCGCAGATCTGCAAGGAGTTCATTTTCCTCATGATGATGCATTGGTTATCTCTGCCACAGTGGCTAATTATAATGTGCAGAGGATTTTCGTGGACACAGGAAGCTCGGCGGATGTACTTTTTCTTGGTACGTTAAGCCAAATGAACTTAGGAAGCTTACCTATATCGAAAGTGAATACGTCCTTGCACGGGTTTGCAGGGGAAGTCATAAACCCGATAGGGCAAGTGTCTCTGCCAGTTACAATTGGTGAAGCATCAAGGATCAAAACAAAGATGATAAATTTCCTCATTGTGGATGCACCATCTTCTTATAATATAATATTGGGGAGACCAGCCCTAGCTGCTTTTGAAGCCGTTGCCTCCACCTATCATTTAATCATGAAATTTCCAGTAGGCGAGGAGGTGGGGCAAGTAAGGGGTGATCAAAGCTCGTCTCGGAAGTGTTATGTGCAAGAGTTAAAGCAAGAAAAAGAGCAGAATAACGAAGGAAAAGAACGAAGGGGAAATGAAAAGAGGAAACGGGGCGAGGAAGAACGAATAACACCCGAAGAGGAGTTCCTCAACATCGAACTGGGTCACCCTACTCGAGTTACTAGGGTAGGATCCCAGCTTGATCCAGAATTACGAGAAAAAGTGATTAATTGTTTGAATCAGCATGTGGATGTATTTGCATGGAGCACATCTGATTTAAAGGGAGTTAAGCCTGAGATTGCCGAACACCGCCTCAATGTAGACCCTAATGTTCGAGTAATAAGGCAAAAGAGAAGGCATTTTGGACCAGAAAAAGACGCTGTCATTGCCAAGCAGGTGGAAGAGTTGTTAAAAGCAGGCCACATTCGTGAGATCGGCTTCCCTACATGGCTGTCGAATGTAGTGTTGGTACCTAAAGCTGGTGATAAATGGAGAATGTGTGTGGATTTCAGGGATGTGAATAAGGCATGTCCCAAGGATTGTTATCCCTTGCCCAGGATCGATCAGCTTGTAGATTCTACTGCTGGACACGAGCTGTTGTGTCTCATGGATGCCTATCAGGGATATCATCAGATCCCTTTGGCACAGGAAGATCAATCAAAAGTAAGTTTTGTAACAGCAGGGGGAACTTTTTGTTATGTGGTAATGCCTTTTGGATTGAAAAATGCTGGGGCTACCTATCAAAGGTTGATGGATAAAATGTTTAAAGAACAAATTGGTCGGAACGTGGAAGTGTATGTGGATGATGTCCTGATCAAAAGCCGAAAAGCCAAGGACTTGGTCAAAGATATGGAAGAAGTTTTCAACACTTTACGAAAATTTGGCATGAAATTGAATCCCGCAAAATGTACTTTCGGTATTCGTAGGGGCAAATTTCTAGGATACATGGTTACAGAAAGAGGTGTTGAAGCTAACCCGGAGAAAATCCAAGCCATACGAGAAATGAATCCTCCGAGGACGTTGAATGAAGTGCAGAGATTGGCAGGAAGAATAGCGGCATTGAGCCGATTTATATCCCGATCAGCCGATAGAAGCTTGCCTTTCTTCAAAGCATTAAGGCAGGGAGTCAAGTTCGAGTGGAATGACCAGTGCCAAAAGGCCTTCGAGGATTTGAAGGATTATTTGGCTCAGCTACCATTAATAAATAAGCCTGAGCCCAAAGAAACACTTCTCGTGTATTTATCGGTGGCAGAAGAAGTCATTAGTTCCGTGCTAATCAGAGAAAAATCAGGACAACAACAGCCTGTATATTATGTCAGCCGAGCCCTGCAAGGAGCCGAGCAGCGATACCCGGAAATTGAAAAGTTGGCCTTAGCTCTGGTCACCACAGCGAGAAGACTTAGGCCATACTTCCTGTCTCACCCTATCGTGGTAGTAACAAACACTCCTTTGGGTAGGCTTTTATCCAAATCCGAAATATCAGGGAGGATGGTAAAATGGGCCACAGAGCTGAGCGAGTTTGAGGTCACTTATCAACCCCGAACTACAATTAAAGCACAAGCTCTGTCAGATTTTCTTGTAGAAGTCACCCATACCTCGGAAGAAAAAGAGTGGAGTTTGTTTGTGGATGGATCATCTACTCGATTGGGAAGTGGAGCAGGTGTCATACTCATTAGTCCTGAAGGGGAGGAAGTCAGGGTTGCCGTCCAGTTTGGATTCTTATCCTCAAACAATGAAGCTGAATTTGAAGCTATCATTTCAGGTCTCCAAATAGCATTGGACGCTGGAGCCATGAAGATAAAAGCTTTTATGGACTCGATGCTAGTCGTTCATCAAGTGAAGGGGATATATAAGGTGAAAGAAGAAAAACTTCGGAAGTATGTAGAAAAGGTACGGGCGATGATAGCTCAATTTCAAGAAGTGGAATTGATGCAGATACCAAGGGAGGAGAATACCCGTGCTGATGAATTAGCAAAGCTGGCTAGTTCAGTACACGAATGGAAGAACAGGAATGTGCTCGTGCAAGAGCTCTTAATTTCTCATATATCCGTCAATAGCATCCTGAGTATGGAGCCATATATTATATCCGATTGGCGAGAGCATCTTATTAATTTCTTGAAAACAAAGGTTATGCCTTCTGACCCAAAGGAAGCTGCTAAGGTTAAAAGAATGGGGAACCGATTTGTGTTGATAGAAGGCAAGTTGTTCAAAAAAGGATTCTCAATTCCTTTCTTACAATGTGCCTCGAAGGAAGAAGGGGAGCATTTATTAAAAGAGATTCATGAAGGATGTTGCGGGAATCATATAGGAACTAACATGTTATATCAGAAATCTATTCGAGCTGGGTATTATTGGCCGACGATGAGGGAAGATGCTGAAGAAGTTGTGAAGAAATGCATTAATTGCCAAAGGCACGCAAATTTATCCCATGTACCTGCGGAAATTCTTAATAGTAGCATCATTTCCTGCCCCTTTGACCAATGGGGAATGGATATTGTTGGGCCATTTCCTCCTGCTACAGGGCAGAGAAAATTTCTCCTGGTAGCCGTCGAGTACTTCACTAAGTGGGTAGAAGCCGAACCATTGGCTAAAATAACTGAGGAGGAAGTCATCAGATTTTTATGGAGAAATGTAGTATGCCGCTTCGGAATACCTCGAAGAATAATTTCCGATAACGGAAGACAATTCCAGGGAGGAAGAATACAAGAATGGTGCAAAGATATGAAAATTAAACAAGTCTTCACTTCAGTCGCTTATCCTCAAGCAAATGGGCAGGCGGAAGTGATTAATCGAATTTTATTGCACGGGATCAAAACAAGACTAGAAGGGGCTCGAGGGGAGTGGGTAAACGAATTACCCGGGGTCTTATGGGCCTATAGAACGACTCCTCGGGTATCTACAGGAGAGACTCCATATAGCTTAGTATATGGATCTGAGGCCCTCATTCCAGTAGAAATTGGAGTTGAATCTCTTCGAGTACAGAGCTATGATCCCGACCAGAATGAAGAAAAAAGGAAGTTAGAGTTAGACGGGGTTATGGAATTGAGAGAGAAGGCCTTGGCTAAAGTAGAATTGTATAAGGTAAGGGTGACCAATGCTTACAATCGGAGGGTTCGCCCGAGGGCTTTTCAAGTGGGAGATCTGGTGCTGCGAAGAGTAAATCCCGCGGGGGAGGTAAAGAAGTTAGCCCCCAAATGGGAGGGTCCTTATAAGATAAAAGGGGTGATTGGAAGAGGAGCCTACAGGCTGGAAGATCGCGAAGGTCGGGAACTGGTGAGACCTTGGAACATTCATAATTTAAGAAAGTACTTTGTGTAATCTTTCAATTATCGTTACTATTCCCATATGTATTTCTGAAATAAATAAATTTCCTGTTATCGATCAATGTTCGGGTTAATCGTTGGATCGGGATGTTTGGTCAACGTTTAAACTTGAAAATACCATCGTTTACTCGTTGGATCGGGATGTTTGGTCAACGTTTAAACTTGAAAATACCATCGTTTACTCGTTGGATCGGGATGTTTGGTCAACGTTTAAACTTGAAAACACCAAGTGATTGTGCTCGGGGTAGCGAGCTTATGTTGTTATAGTCCATTGTTGGCAGGTTAAATACAGGATCGGGAAGTTTGGTCTGTATTTGAACCTAAAATGGGACTAAGTGATTGTGCTCGGGGTAGCGAGCTTATGTTGTTATAGTCCATTGTTGGCAGGTTAAATACAGGATCGGGAAGTTTGGTCTGTATTTGAACCTAAAATGGGACTAAGTGATTGTGCTCGGGGTAGCGAGCAGTGTTCGGGTTTATCGTTGGATCGGGATGTTTGGTCAACGTTTAAACTTGAAAATACCATCGTTTACTCGTTGGATCGGGATGTTTGGTCAACGTTTAAACTTGAAAATACCATCGTTTACTCGTTGGATCGGGATGTTTGGTCAACGTTTAAACTTGAAAATACCATCGTTTACTCGTTGGATCGGGATGTTTGGTCAACGTTTAAACTTGAAAATACCATCGTTTACTCGTTGGATCGGGATGTTTGGTCAACGTTTAAACTTGAAAACACCAAGTGATTGTGCTCGGGGTAGCGAGCTTATGTTGTTATAGTCCATTGTTGGCAGGTTAAATACAGGATCGGGAAGTTTGGTCTGTATTTGAACCTAAAATGGGACTAAGTGATTGTGCTCGGGGTAGCGAGCTTATGTTGTTATAGTCCATTGTTGGCAGGTTAAATACAGGATCGGGAAGTTTGGTCTGTATTTGAACCTAAAATGGGACTAAGTGATTGTGCTCGGGGTAGCGAGCAGTGTTCGGGTTTATCGTTGGATCGGGATGTTTGGTCAACGTTTAAACTTGAAAATACCATCGTTTACTCGTTGGATCGGGATGTTTGGTCAACGTTTAAACTTGAAAATACCATCGTTTACTCGTTGGATCGGGATGTTTGGTCAACGTTTAAACTTGAAAATACCATCGTTTACTCGTTGGATCGGGATGTTTGGTCAACGTTTAAACTTGAAAACACCAAGTGATTGTGCTCGGGGTAGCGAGCTTATGTTGTTATAGTCCATTGTTGGCAGGTTAAATACAGGATCGGGAAGTTTGGTCTGTATTTGAACCTAAAATGGGACTAAGTGATTGTGCTCGGGGTAGCGAGCTTATGTTGTTATAGTCCATTGTTGGCAGGTTAAATACAGGATCGGGAAGTTTGGTCTGTATTTGAACCTAAAATGGGACTAAGTGATTGTGCTCGGGGTAGCGAGCAGTGTTCGGGTTTATCGTTGGATCGGGATGTTTGGTCAACGTTTAAACTTGAAAATACCATCGTTTACTCGTTGGATCGGGATGTTTGGTCAACGTTTAAACTTGAAAATACCATCGTTTACTCGTTGGATCGGGATGTTTGGTCAACGTTTAAACTTGAAAACACCAAATGATTGTGCTCAGGGTAGCGAGCTTATGTTGTTATAGTCCATTGTTGGCAGGTTAAATACAGGATCGGGAAGTTTGGTCTGTATTTGAACCTAAAATGGGACTAAGTGATTGTGCTCGGGGTATCGAGCAGTGTTCGGGTTTATCGTTGGATCGAGATGTTTGGTCAACGTTTAACTTGAAATTACCATGTTATTGTGCTCGGTTTTGCGAGCTTATGTTCGGTTTAATCGTTGGATCGAGATGTTGGGTCAACGTTTAACTTGAAATTACCATGTTATTGTGCTCGGGTTTGCGAGCTTATGTTCGGTTTAATCGTTGGCTCGGGATGTCTTTTCCCCGAGTTCTGTTATATTCATTACTTTGAGGTGTGTTCTAAAAAGTTTGCTTGTTGGAGAGACTAGTTTGCACAAGAGTGTAAGAAGACAGGGAAACTCATAATATCATAGTCCAAAGATTACAACTTTAAAACAAAAAGAGTACATTCCTAAATTTACAACTGGAGGAATTCATCTGGAACGGTATTCAGGGCCTCATCAACATTTATAAAATCTGTTGAAGTTCCTTCAGGAGGATAGCCAGCGGCTTTAAATTGACGAACAGACGCTTCAAAGCCATAGTTAAGGAACTTAGCAGCGCGTTCGCCCAGAATATCACCATACTCCTCAGACTTCATAAACTCTTCCTTTTTGATGAGCCAGGATTCCTCGATCTGAGTAGCCCGAGATAGTTTCTCCTGATCAAGTTGTTCAGAAAGGGCTTTGTTCTCTTCAGCTCGTAGTGATCTCTCTTGTGAAAGTTGTTCTAAGAGGGATTTATTCTCTTCAGTCACGGACCTGAATTGCCCGGATAAAGTGGTGTTAGCCTCCTCAAAGTCGGCTAATTTACCATGCGCTTCCTCGAGAGCTGCCACTGCCTTATCTCGAGTAACAACAGCAGCAGAGTATCGCTCTTCCAATAACTTTATGGATTTCTTCATCTCCTCACCAATACCTTCTAGCTGTTTAAGATGTTTCTGATTCTCCCCATCTGAGGATCGCATGGATTGGAAGCGAGTCATAATCTCACCAGCCATCAGATTGGTCTGCGAGCAAATAAACGAAGTTAATATACCGAAGACCGAAACGTTTATCAGATGGAAATAGATATAAGGTACCTGAGTGAGGGAGGTGGAAAAGTCATTTATCAAATTGCTGAAGGCCAATCCTCCCAGGTATTTGCGGTCGGGAGAATTGGCCCAATTGCAAATAATAGAATGGGAAATTTTGGGGTCCGGTTTTCTCAGAATCGGGACGTTGGGGGGATAAATCCAATCAGGTATGTGGTATCTGGAGGTTGGGCGAGAAGAGCTAGAACCACCAGGAGCAGGTTGAGAAGTAGCCCGAGTTTGAAGAGACGGATTAGCTCGGTGGGTAAGGGAGATTCGGGGGGGAGTTTTCTTGGCAGGAGGAAGTTTAGATGAAGAACCTGGGCCCTCGGGGGCCGCCCTCTTCAGTGATCGAGGAATCAAGGCCTCCGTCTCCGGTATTTCAATCACCTCTTCGGGGGGAGCATGTGTAATAGAAGGGGGAGGATTTGTTTCAGTGGTCGGTTTGGTAGCCTTCTCTGGTGCGGCAATTTTCTTCAGGCTAGCAGCAATCTTGGCTTTCAGCATCTTGTTTTCTGCAAGAGAGAAACATCATAGCAATTATTCAAGCATGTTATTACAAAATATGCAAACAAAGCAAGATGCTCGGTAAATACTCACCGAGGGGCATTTTTAGGGAAACACCCTTAGGACTAAGCTGGAACAAGTACAGCAGTCCGTCGTCAATCAGCTCCCCAAGGTTAAAACACTGATCGCCAAGCTTACGACGAACCGATAGATATGTTTCTCCCTCAAGTAGCCCCTTGATTGACTTGCCCTTCGGTAAGTTTTCTTTCCACTCCATGGGACAGTCCCAAGGTTGGAGTGGGCGAGCAAAAAAGAAAAATCTTTTCCAATTTTTTATGGAAGAGGGGTAATTTTTAAGAAAACCCATCCCTGTTCGGGAAGAAAAATAAAAAAGTCCGATCTCTTTTCGGTTTAATTGAAAGAAGCAATGAAAGAGTTCGGGGGTCGGGGAAAAGCCAAGAAAGGATAGGACTATGTAGAAACCCGCTAACAATCGGTAACTGTTGGGGAACAACTGACTTAGAGAAATGGCAAAGTAGGAGGCAACATCTACAAAGAAAGAAGGGATAGGAAAGCGAAGTCCCCCTCGAAGTTGGTCTAAGTAGAAGGGAAAATAACCCATGGGAGGCAGGTGGGGGCGAGATCCGGGAGGGGGAACAATAATAGATGTCCCCTCTGAAATCCCCCATTTAGTTTGGATACTGGATATGTGCCGTTGCGATTTAATCCCTGATTCAAATATCTCAAACCAAGGAACGCGGGCTTTTATCAGATCCTGCTCTGTCGCAGCCTGAAGCTCTTCTCCACGAGCATCAGGGGTTGTCGACGAGCTGGAAGTCTCCTCACTATCAGAAGAAGAAGAGTGTCGAGGAGAGGGACCCAGGATACCCTCTTCCTCGAACATATCTATAGTCTTCGAAATATCGTCAGAAGAAGACATACTCGATGAATGGAAAGAAAATAAGTATGGATGAAAAGATTGGTCGGACGTCTGAAATGCTAGCTCGGAAGCAAACTGCAGTAAAGTAAGTTAAATCCGCAAAATGAACGAGTATTTATAGTGGGGTGCCACTGGAACAGTCGTTAAATCAGCACCGTTCAAATAAAAACCCATGAACGGTTATAGATGTGCTTTGGGAAACGAAACGTCGCGAGATTTTTGAAATTTTCAGGCGGGAGAATTAGGCGGTTAAAATATCCCGAGCATGTCAGGATTTTACCCGAAGACAATAAACCAAGATTTCACTACTCTCATCTTGCTTTACTTTGGGGGGGGTGAGGTGATGTCATATGACATATTGATTTCTCGGGTAAAATCCATTTATGAAGACACAAACCCTAAAATTGCCGAGCAGAAGCTATACCGAAGAGATGCTTGTCGAACCCAGGATACTGATCAGCATATTCTCGAGCATCCTTTGCCCTCCTCGGGATTTTGGTCAAAGAGTAGCGGAAGACCCGGTCATAACTAAAACTGATTAACCGGCGGAGATGGAACGTGCTTTAATGGAGCGGATTTCTCGGACACGCTTGGCTCCCATCAAGCCACGATCAAAGGACATCATATGGCTGGTTTTCCGCGAGTTAATTACTAAGGGCAGTCCTATAAATACCCTCAAATAACTTCATAAAAGGGTTGGAATTTTTCTGGGCAAAAGACTCCAAGGAGAGCAAGCTTGAGTCTGTTCGGTCTTTTTTATAATTTCTACAACGTTAGTTGTGTAAGTCATTGAATAACTTTCTTGTGTCCAGATCCTCTTGTAAATCAGTAATATTTATAGTGGAACTTTATACTGGACTGGGTCCCGTGGTTTTTCTCTCAATTTGAGGGTTTTCCACGTAAAAAATCTTGGTGTATTCCTTTTATTTTTCGTACACATTTATTTCTACCAAACACGTAAAATAACGGATCACATCAATATCTATGATAGTACCCTATTACAACCAAATGACAAAAAGACTTGTCTCTGTGTTTTTAGATTCAATCATAAATACATATATATCGAGAGTCTATTATTATGTTAAAAGTTACAGTCAGTAATTATCCAATTTCTCAACCCAAACCCAATAATATGACAGGCTTTACAGGAGGATATGATGATGATGCTTACAGCGACGCATCGAGAGATAACCGAGCTCCATTATGAGCGAGCTCAGGTTATGTATGGTTTCTTATTCCCATTAATAATATTATGTCGTTTTTAAACAAAATAATTTACCGGGGTATGCCCCGTGTATGTTGCTTGGGATATAATATTTTCGAGACTATGTGATAATGCTGGTTAATGTTTGCTTTACTATTTGCAAATGAAATGCCTAACTGAAATTATATATATATATTTTGATATCAATATATATGTATCACTTAAAAGCGAAATTTTTTTAGGGCCATTTAACAAGACATTTGAATTAATCTTCCGCTGTTTACATAAATTAATCACTGTGTGATAATTAAACACCACATTAGGAACGAGCCCTCACATCTAATTAATAGCTCATACAATTAGATAACACGTATGTTTTATGCTATCCAAATTTCATTCTTTTGATCACCGTGACATAAACATAACTACACAAAGAGATGAAATAGCTTTTGTTGGGAGTTATGTACTCAATACTTCTTCTGTGCATTTGTGGATGGAGGTACAGACATTTATCGTCTAAGGCATAACAAGCCTCATTGGCACTTACATGGTGTAGCCTCTCATGTCCACCTATCGCTGGTACGAGGCTTTGTGCTGCCACTATATAAGGGAATAAGATTGTCCATCTACTAACAACTATATCTTTTGTTCTAGTGTAAGCGATTAATCTCAACAATTGTTATCAGAGCGAGGTCATAAATTCAAGCCGCCCAGGAAGCAATATCTTGGAGGGAGATTGTTGGGAGTGGTGTACCCAATAATTCTTTTGCGCGCTCGTGGTCGGATGTGCAATTATCTACTGTCTAAGGCTTAACAAGCCTATCCCGTTGACACTCACGTGCATGTCCACATGTTGCAAGCAAAAACAAAAACAAAAAAGTGCACATGTTGCTTAGCACGAGATTTTGCGTTGCTGCTGTATAAGAAAATAAAATTGACGCTCTGCTAATAGCTGTAACTTTTGTCATTGGTAAGCGCTTGATCCTAACAGTTTTTTCCCTTTTTCCATGATGGTTTTCTTGCTTATTTATTAGGAAGATGTTGATATCCATGCGTGAAAATGGCAGGGCAATCATATGCATGCTCGTTCATTATATTGTGACCACTTTTTCACATCTTTCATGATAGGTTGTCCCATGTTCTCTTCGTCTCGTGCCGGACCTGAAACTTTTATCAAGGAAGACAACGATTTATTGTATTTGCATGATGGAGAAAGCAACCATTAAATGTATTTTATGAATATATATAAAAAATATATATATCTGAATTTAATTTATTAATTTGAAAGAAATTGGTTTCTCTTTAGAAAGAAAATTATATTCGACTTTCCAACTGAAATCGTGGTAAATTCGATGTTTTTATACATGATTAGACCTTGAAAGAAATTTCACTACTAAGGGCCATTTATTAGGTTTTGTCAAAGCATCACACGCATGCGATGCAACCCAACTTTTTTTGGTACGGACATTAATACTCCACCCTTGTCTGAACTGGGCCAGTTTGGTATCACATGTGTGGAGGCAAAGTACTCTAATTACGTTCTTATGTCGTGTAAATAACACTAGTTTTTTTTTGTCAAACTACATTCTTGGAATGAGAAAAAAGATTGTAATCCGAGTTTTCCAAATTTCTCAGAGTAACTCGAACCAATAATTATTGAATATTATAGGTTGAACTCGATCTACTAGTTTATATCAACATGCCACCTTGTCCCATTCAGCCAATTTAATTGAATAATCATCCTTCTATTTGATCAAATTGGTGTAATATTAAACAAGTTATGATGAAATGAGCCTTGATTAAAACAATGAAATGAGCCAATTGCATTTCAGAAAAATCGGGTTTTTCCGATTACCTAATGGGTAGTATCGACGATCGGAATCAGATCACATGGATCATATCAATATTATTTGTCAATTAGCTGATGGGTAATATTCACATGTTAGCGTCGAACTACTCAACAAATAAATATGATCAGGTGGGTGATCAGCAAGGATGGACTCCGCTAATTTGTAAATTTTCTTGTAAACAAAGTATTTAAATATGAGTTTGGTACCATTCTTGTATTCTTAATTAATTGATTTTCCTTTTGAATACCTATTTTTAAATAGGGAAAATTTCGGGCCGGTACCATTTGGTAAAAGATTTTTCAGCCCAGTCACCCCAAAAAAAATTCTTTCAACAAGGTCCACTTTTGGTTAAAATGACCAAAATAGTCTTCTATCTTCCTTGAATCATATCCTTCAATCCAAAACCCTAATCTTCAACCCTCACACCAGCCACATGTCCCAAGCCACCAACGCTAATCGTCGAAAATTGTCGCTCCTCCCATGGCGTCGGAGCTGGGCGCACTGGTCGCGAATAAACGAAAACAAAAAGGTTGTGCAAGAAGACAAAATCATCTCATTCTTCTGTTTATCGTCTATTTACCGATTGATTTTGTTTTATATTTCAAAGTTTTTTGTAATGACTGTTTGTAGATTTTTAATGTAAAACGTAAAAGTATAATGTATTTGAGATTCGATCAATTGTTTGAATGAAAATTTTATATTTATTATGAATTTCAATTTTATTGTAATGATTGTTTGTAGAATTTTAATGTAAAACTCAAAACTATAATGTATTTGAGATGTTCGATGAATTGTTTGAATGAAAATTTGAGAATTTAATGAAATTGATACCATTGGTGCATGTAATTTACATGCACCAACAACTCATGAGTCTATCGGTGCATGTAAATTACATGCACCGATAGACTAAGTGGTGCATGTAATTTACATGCACCAACAATTCATGAGTCTATCGGTGCATGTATTTTACATGCACCGATAGGTCTAAAGGTGCATGTAAGTTACATGCACCTTTAGAATTAGATGTTGCTTTCGTATTCAGTTTGTTATTTCACATCACGAGCATGCTATGTCAGTTTGCTATTAATTTAAAAAAAAATTAATGAGGAAAAAATGTTTCATATTCAAAATTATATATAAAAAGACTATTTGTTTGCTTAAATATAATAAAAGTCTATCGGTGCATGTAATTTACATGCACCAATAGACTCAGCGGTGCATGTAATTCACATGCACCGACTTGCTAAAATCTATCGGTGCATGTAAATTACATGCACCGATAGGCGGTGATGTACTAATATACTATTATTTTTTATCTAATTACTAAATAACAATGATCAAATCATAAAAATGTGAATTAATTTTTCATTCTATAATTTTTGCAATTGGTCTTATAACAAATTAAAGATACAACATATTATTTTAGAAATTAGATTTTTATTATGGATGAGTATATACTATACGATAAATTATTGAATAATCTCATAACAAAAAGTATATTATTTTTCAAACAATAATATATTACACATACGTATCTTAATTTTTAAGTGTTATTTGTGAACGTCTTTAACACTTACTGTATGATACTTATTTGATATGTAATTTGAGAGCCAATGTAAATGTTGAGTCTACCGGTGCATGTAATTTACATGCACCGATAGACTATCGATGCATGTAATTTACATGCACCAATAGACTAGCGGTGCATGTAAATTACATGCACCGGTAGACTAGCGGTGCATGTAAATTACATGCACCTTATGTGTTCGCTATGTGTTACTTGCTTGTTGATCTTATAACAAATTAAAGATATAATATATTATTTTAGAAATTAAATTTTTATTATGAATGAGTATATAATGTATGATAAATTATTGAATAATCTCATAACAAAAGTATATTAATTTTCAAATGATAAAATATTACACATGCGTGACTTAACTTTGAAGTTTTTTTTGTAATCATCTTTAACACTTATGTATGATAGTGGTTTATTATGTAATTTGAGAACCAATGCAGATGCTGAGTCTACAGGTGCATGTAATTTACATGCATCGGTAGACTATCGGTGCATGTAAATTACATGCACCGATAGACTAGCGATGCATGTAATTTACATGCATCGGTATGTGTTGCTTGCATGTTTAAGCTTGTTAGTTCTTCAACTTTGATTTGGGAAGATAAGATAGTGCTACCTCACTAATATATTGTCAGGAATTTGATATACGCATCGTTTATGTTATTATAGATCCTTCCACTAATGTAGTGACATGATGTCTGAAAGTTTATAAATGAAAACAGTATTTAAACAAATGAAAATGGAATTTTAGAATCTATTTTTTTACTTGGTATGTTGTACATAAACAAATGAAAATGGAAAAAAAAATAAATCAAAACCTTTGGAATGAGATGATATGTTGTTTATCTTTTCCAAATTTGCTAAAAAAAAATTGTTTACGTAAAGAGACATTTTAACAAACACATAATGTGTACCAAAATTGAAATAAAAGTTCAATGTTAATTAAATCCAAAAATACCATAAAAACAGAAAACAAAATTGAAACAAAATGTCGGTTTTCTATGGTTGGAGAATAATGGTATTTGGCAAAACGAAAAGGAGTCGTCGCCGCCTCCACCGCAACACCGCCACTGCTCCATACCGCCTAACCACCATTGCTGCTTTCCCAGAACACGCGACCATCACCAATTCTCACGATGATGAAGAGATAATTCAACTATGGGTATTTTAGGAATATTAAATGACTAATCAGATTAGGGTTTTATAAAAATGGACTTAGTTGAAAGAAGATTCTCACAAGATGTATTTAGTTGAAAAGCAAATATTTTGCTAGATTTAGTTGAAACATGTTTTGAAAAATGATACCTATGTGTAATTTCCTCTTTTAAATATTGGGCTGCAATTCAGTATTCTACTTTGGATAAAGTAAGAGATTCTCAACTAAGGCCCAACTAATATATGGGCCATTTCTGTCCCATTTAGATGGGCCGAATCAGTAGGGGAAAATACCAAGATATGAAGTAGCAAGTAGACCTGATAAAAGGCGAAATCATAATTGAACAGTGTGATATGGTTTTAATTCTGATTCTGGCTTAAATTTAGTTATAATCATACTATAATTAATTTTAATTAATATAATTAAGTTTTAATTTTTTTTTAAAAAATAAAAGAGGAGTTAAATCAGCATGCTCTTTATATTCCGGCATTCAGTAGACCTTCGGAGGGTACTTATGAGGGGGCGCCTTGCAGCTTTGATAAAAATCGTATTGTGCTTAGCCCGATCACAGTGGGCGTTGATCCGCTGGAGGTTGATCTTAATTGGAGTGAATTCTATATCCAGGTAACTGGGATTCCTATTTCAGTGGCGAACAAAGTTATGGCAGAAATCATAGGCGATGGTATTGGCAAATTTGTTGAGTTTTGACAGCGGGAATAATAATCAGTGGGGGGCATCTATGAGAATCAGAGTCAAAATGGATGTCTGTAAACCCTTCACAAGAGTTCTTAATATACATACTCAAAGCATAAATCATTGATGGCCAGAATGGCATATGAGAGACTTCCAAATTTCTGTTATCAGTGTGGACTTATCGGACATATCTCACAGGACTGCGATCTCCTATATGAGCATGGAAATATAAACGAATCTGAAGAAAATCTTCGTAAGAGGGGACGCCAAAGTCTGAGTTTGAGTGAAAGAAAGATAGTTACGGTTAAACCAAGAAACAAGCCAAAGATACTGATGTTATGGATATTGATCAATCAACCAAGAAACAAGCTATTGAAGCGAACTTCATGGCTGATAATACTTATTTACCAAAGGCGGAGGGTGATGATCAGCCCCGCCTATCACAATGAGTTGCTTCTCTTGGAACTGCAAAGTCCTGGGGGGCCTTGGAAAGTTCGGGCGCTTGGGGAATTTCTCCAAGAGCATCACCCCCAATTTATGTTTCTTATGGATACTCGCCTTGATTCTCGTAAGTTTGATAAGCTTAAAACACGTTTTGATATGTTTGGTGTGGACGTTCCGGTAGTAGGAAAGTCAGGAGGCCTTGCCCTTATGTGGGTTAAGGATACATCTGTTTCTTTACAAAGTTTCTCTAAAAACCATATTGATGTGAATGTGCAATTAAAAGACAGGAGTGACATTTGACAGTTTACTGGTTTCTACGGGGAACCAGATCATAATCTTAGAACTAGGACTTGTGAGTTGCTTCGGCAATTGGGGAATTATTCTCATCGAGCATGGTTGTGCGCTGGGGATTTTAATGATATCACACAACATTCTGAGAAATTGGGTGGAGTGTATATTCCGAATTGGAGATTGAGGAAATTTCAGTAGGGGCTGTCAATAATAGGGCTGCAAGATCTTGGTTACAATGGGCATCCCTTCACTTGGTGTAACATACATAAAAAACCTTACACAATCTTCGAGCGTCTTGATATGGCGGTTGCATCTTATTCTTAGTGTATGATGTTCCCGGATTCTTGTGTAAAGCATTTGGATACTCGATCTTCTGATCATGTGCATTTGCTAATTTTAATGGACAATACACAACAAAATCAACCTCCAAGGAATAAAGATTTCAGATTTGAGAGCATGTGGCTATCATCAATTGAATGTGAGAAAATTGTTGAAGAACTCTTGGGATTTTGAGGACGCACTGAATGACCAGAACCATCTTCTGCATGACCTTGAGAAATGTTGGGTGGGCCTAGCTAGTTGGTCTTGATCATAGTTTGGCTCAGCTCGTAAAGAATCAAAACGCTTGAAATCAGCAATTCATCAATTGAGACAAGGACATATTGTCACGCCCCGAGACCGAAGCGCGTGACACCGACGTTGAATCCAAATATAAAATTCGAATACAACAAGCCTCGTATACAGAACTTTGATAAAACCAGTCTATTTATTCCAAAATCATTAAATTGTCCTTACAATTGCTATTACAAAATACTATTGTCTAGGATTAAATCAAAGATGCGGAAGCGTAAATAAAACTAATAAATTTTCTTGAAGGTTCTCCGTGGATCATCATCTCCAAAAATTATTCTTGTTCCTCTTCCTCGATCTCTTCTTTTTGTCTTTGTCTGGGAGGGGAGTTAAGGGGGTGAGCGTTTGGGAAAACACTCAGCAAGTAGGGGCCGATTGAACATAGTAAAAATATACATATAATCATAGCTTAAATCCTTTAATATTTCTTTGTCAAATCACGTAGATCTTGGCACATAAACATATTTCTTACACATAAACACATATCTTGCACATATCCACATAACGAGTTATTTGATTTAAAAGTATACTTTTCCTAGGGTTGTTCAATCGAGATTTAAAGCATACATATAGTTTTGAAAACGAAAGGAATGATAGCAAAAACTCACTTACTTTCGAAGCGTGATTGAACGAATTACAGGTTGTAGAAAGTAGCACAAAATCTCATCTTTCTTTGCCTTGAAGGTTTCAAAATGTGTGTGTGTGGTGTGAGTGCCAATTTTCGAAAATGGTGAGTGAGAGAATATGTTTAAGGCATGAGGTATTTTTATGTAAGCTAGTGTTGGAATTAGGGGGTGGAAATCCCATAATTTATGTCCTTCAATTGCATAGATCAAGGTAAGTCAAAAAAATGGTATCTTGGTTGGTTAGTGTTTTCTTGGTATGAAGTGGTGTGATTTTATAGGAAAAATTAATCATAGATCCATTTCTTTAGCCTTTTATTGACAAGATTGGGGGTTACATAATAATTGGATGACATTATGATAATTATGATATTATTGATGTAATTGAATGGGTTAATGAATGGTCATCACCTTTCATAATTTGAGCAAACACAATTACAAAACTTTGTCATCTAATGACATGATTTAAGCAAACCATTAATATCATTATATGGGATTGAATGAGCTTGAATGGTGGTTGAATGGGATTGAATGGTGGCAAGGTTTGGGTTAAGCACTTAAATGTCATTGAATGACTAATGATAAGAATTGGGCAAGTCCATTGAATGGTTTAATTATGTACTTTCAAAATGGAGCCTCATTGTGTGCCTTTTTATGTATGATTAATGTAGGAATTATAGTGTCTAACTTTTATCTATTCATTGCAAGATTTATGATTGGTTATTATTATTAATATTATTTTCAATGATTTCTTAATTATCTACAACTTTATATTATTTAAAAGTTTACAAGCTAAAATCATATAACCTATGTATTTTCTCTTACACAACTCTAATAGGTTATAAACTTAAATATGTGATTAAAAGTCCACAAGATTGAATAATATAATTAAATCCATCCATAATGTAAATCTATTATTTTAAATTTTCAATATTTTAATATCACGTAATTTGTTTGACCAAAATTTCGGGTCTTCACACATTACTGATCCAAGAAACAGGAACAAACAATCCGTGTACAGCTTGAAGGATTATTAGACAAAGAAGATCTGATGTGGAGACACGAACGAAGGCTCATTGGATGAAAGATGGAGATAGAAATATGAAATTCTTTCACAGCAGGGTGTCCCAAAGATTTCGATCAAATGAAGTTAAAGGGTTGTTTGATAAGGATGGTGTCTGGCAATGTTCAGATATAGAGATGGGGCGATTAGTTATGGAGTATTTTCAAGGCATTTTCAAATCCAGACGGCCTTCTATGAATGATATGGATGCGGTGATTGAGGCTATAGCACCGAGGGTCTCTCGAGAAATGAATGAGGAGGTCAAGCAAGCACTTGCCGATATGTTCCCCACAAAATCTCTAGGACCGGATGGTATGCCTGCTTTATTTTACCAAATTTTTTGGCATATTGTAGGACATGATGTAACTGCCAGCTATCTTAGTTTTCTTAATACGAGGTCCTAGTGAATTCGTTAAACTATACTCACATAGTATTTATCCCTAAGTGCCCTAAACCAGAGCATACCAATCAATTCCGCCCAATTAGCCTGAGTAATGTTGCGTCTAAAATTGGACATGAGCAAGGCTTATGACAGGTTTGAATGGGATTTTCTTAAGAGTGTTTTGTCTAGACTAGGCTTTGCGCGGTCATTTGTAAACCTTGTTGTGACATGTGTGCGCACTGTCTGTTATCTATCATTCTCAAGGGGCCAAACATGGCCCAATTTATCCTGAAAGAGGTATCCGTCAGGGAGACCCCATTTCTTCTTCTGTACATAGACTTTTAGTGCGCTCATTTTGAAGGAGGAAATTCGAGGCAGATTAGAAGGGGTTCGGATCTGTAGAGAGGCTCCGGCTATCTCTCATTTATTATTTGCAGGTGATATGCTTATTTTCTGCCAAGCTACAGTGGAGGCAGCCACAACTGTGAATGAGGTATTACGTATGTACAGTCTTGCGTCAGGACAGGAGATTAATATCGATAAATCCATGGTAGTGTTTGGTAGAAATATTACAAGAGAAGTTGTTGATCAAATTCAAAGCGTATTGTTGGTGACAATGGTGGATAAACATGAAAAATATTTAGGCCTACCTACTATTGTGGTGAGGTCTAAGAAAGAGGTGTTTGGGTGGTTTAGGGACCGAGTGTGGGGCAGAATTCATGGGTATGAGACAAAATTGTTGTCCCGAGCAGGGAATGAGGTTCTGGTGAAGGTTGTACTTCAAGCAATCTCGACCTATGTTATGAGTTGCTTTAAATTGCCATATTATCTGTTAAAGGAGATTGAATCCATGATATCAGAGTTTTCATGCGGGGATAGAGGTACAAATTGTAAGGATTTCGTTCCGCTTTCGATCTCGATTGATAACCTGCAATCAAGAAACAGAGCACTCACAGTATACAATTTCAACTAATAAAACTATAAACTGAAATGCAAAGCAAGAGTAAGGAAATAGGGCTCAGGTCGAGCTGGGTTTCCTTTCAACGTCGTCACCGGGGAACCAAGATATCGAATCCAAAAGGTGGAGACACGCACACTGCCCGAAGACACTACCCGAACCACTGCCCAAAGCACACAGCCCGAACACACAGCTCCACCAGAAAGCTAACCACAAAGGTTAAGACCCACGGCAGACACCACAACACACAGTGCACTCAGCACACACAGTGCACACTGCACCACTCACGGCCACACCAGTGCACACAGCACCACACTCACGGCCACACACACAGTGCACGCACACACAGTGCACACACACCAGCCAGCGCACACATCACCACCCTAAGCTCACGGCCACACAGTGCACACAGCACCAAGGCTCGAGGCGCACACAGCACCACCCACGAACTCACGGCCACAAGTCCGAACCACTCTGGTTTAGGGACGAAAAAGGGGGACGAAATATGCACAAAGAATTTCGAATCAGAGTTAACACTCATCATGGGAACATAATAGGATTAATAGCACCGAGGGAGATGAAGAGAAGGGGAGCAAGTCCCAAGCAACGCGGTCAAGAGAGTCCAGCCGAGGAGACACGATCGAGAAGCTACTGGAGGAGGTGAAGGGGTAGATGGAATGGGTGAAGAAAAGGGGGGCTCGGTTATAGGCATTGGGATGGAGGGCCAAAAAGCCCAACAAGGAATAAAGTGGTAATGGGCCAAAACCCAACAAATCTCCACCTTGGCACAATACCGGCTCCACCTCAACGTAAGGAAAACCCTATAGATGACTCGTCATCGCCCAAAGGGTCCCCACAACACACAAAGCATTGTGTGGACCAAATTCCTGTCATAGCACACAGCACAGACAAAGGAAAAACAATAACAAGCACACAGCAAGTTAAAGTGGGAAAGTAACCAGGGTAACAGTTTTATAACGAGCACACAGCAGGTTATAAAACACTAACCAAGGGACTAAACATGCATCAATCATCAGTATCAAATTTTAAAAAATTTAAACATGATTGAAATTTACTAAGGGACAAACACTTAGTACACATATCAGCAGGATTAAACACATAATCACTTAGATTATCACCTACAGATAACAACCATTGAACAACATTCCAATGCATCATGCTAGGATTAGACATAAACCTATTTAAGCAACTAATAGCACAAGCTATACCATGCCAAGTACTAACCATCAAATACATTAAGCAACTAATAGCACAAGTTATATCATGCCAAGTACTAACCATCAAATACATTAAGCAACTAATAGCACAAGCTATATCATGCAAATCTTCATGTTCATTAGCAACCAATTCATCATGCACAACATGTTCATGTTCAACAACACTATCATGATTTTCAGGCATTCCATGAATTTCAGGTTCATTAACAGGAAGTACACTAGTTAAATGCTCCACCTTGCAAGGAGTAGCACTGGACTCGGACTCATCAACGTGCACAGAACTCATAGTCACATTAGGGGAAGGGAAATCCGAGAATTTCACTCTTTGTTGTTTGCCAAAAACGCACGAATCACAGAAAGGCATGCAAGACAACTCGTCTTTACCACAGCAACCTTTTTGATGCAAAATCTCTAGACCTTTAGAACTTATATGACCTAATCTCCTATGCCACAGATCAGTCAAGTCATCAGTCACAGAATTCACATTATCATATACAGATTCAGTTTTGCAAACATAAAGATGTCTTTTCTTTTTACCTTTGAAAACTACCAAAGAACCCTTTATGATTTTCATAACTCCATTTCCCCATCTACCCTCAAGACCACATGATTCTAATCCAGAACAAGACATCAAATTATTGCACAAAGCAGGAACATGTCTCACATCTTTTAGAGTCATAGAATAACCAGAATCAAATTTCAAATAAACATCACCAATGCCAGCAACTTTACAAAGTTTCTCATTAGCAATAGTTACAGAACCACTCTCAACTTCTTTATAATTAGAAAACAAATTTCTAAGAGGTGACATGTGATAAGAGCAACCAGAATCAATTAGCCATTCATTTTCACACATAGTGGATGAATGCACATAATTAACAGAATCACATAAGTCAGTCACCATATAAACATCACCTGAGTTTTCACCAGATAAAGAAGCATGATTCACTTGTTCATAAGATTGGTTATTATCATTTTGATTCTGTTTTTTTCTTTTCAGGACAGTCTTTAATAAAATGATCAGGATCACCACAATTAAAGCACCTTCTGTTCTTAGGCCTAGACTTAGACCTTTTACCCTTGTTATACCTATGTTGAGATCTACCTCTAACATGCATAACTTCACCAGAGGATTGTCTATTACCTTTGTTAACTTTTAAATCTAATTCCTTGCTTTTCAAGCCGTTCATTACAGTATCCAATGTAATAGAATCTCTACCGTACTTAATGGCGGATTTTACATCACTATAATTCTCAGGAATAGCATTTAGAAGAACAATAGGTGAATAGTCGTCAATGTTCTTATCTCCTGTCAATTTAATATCTTGAATTAACTTAGTAAACACATCTAAATTCTCATCTACGTCTTTGTTCAAGTCTAGCTTGAATCTGAAAAATTTTTCCAACAAGAAAAGTTTACTAGGCAAGGATTTTTCCGTAAACATTTCTTCTAATTTTTCCCAAAGTTCTCTAGCAGATGATAGTTTACCACACTTCCTGAGCACAGAGTCAGACAAGTTCAAGATAATAGAAGAATAAGCATATTCGTCATCTTCAAGTTTCTTAGCAGTAGTAATGTTCTCAGCCCAATTACCGTCAATAGCTTTAAATACTTTTTGTTGTATTAAAATTCCTTTCATCTTTTGTTGCCATATAGAAAAATCAGATTTTCCATTAAACGGCTCAAGGTTATATCTAGAAATTGAAGCCATCACAACTAAGCAGAGATGCACTCACAATTTCAACAACCAAACAGCAGAAGCAAGGACCACAAGGCACAAAACACAATGAAAGAATTAACCAAGCTAAGGGAAGGAAAAATCGCAATCACCCACAAGATCACAATACACTCAACGGTGTACGAGCATGGGGCTTCAGATTGAGATTTTCCTACGGGTAAGGGACACAATTACACCTAGAAACAAGATAGTAAAAAATGATTAAAGGGTTAGAATAATCACTTACTACCCAGAGACAAAGCTCTGGGGTGACGAAACCACACTGCCCGAAGCACCGAAGCGCCTGCCCGGAATCTGCCCGAGATTCCAGTAGCTGCCCGAGCTCTCCAGCCGCTGCCCGAAGCCTACTGCTGCTGCCCGAAGCCTACTGCTGCTGCCCGAAGCCCTACCAAGCACTGCCCGAGACCACCGAGCACACCAGTCGCTGCCTGAGGTCTGCCCGAGCACTCCTGCCGCTGCCCGAAGCCTACTGCTGCTGCCCGAAGTCCACCGAGCACTGCCCGAGACCAAAAGAGCACTGCCCGAGGTCAACCGAGCACTCCACCAGGCACGTAACACTCTGATACCACTGTAAGGATTTCGTTCCGCTTTCGATCTCGATTGATAACCTGCAATCAAGAAACAGAGCACTCACAATATACAATTTCAACTAATAAAACTATAAACTGAAATGCAAAGCAAGAGTAAGGAAATAGGGCTCAGGTCGAGCTGGGTTTCCTTTCAACGTCGTCACCGGGGAACCAATGTATCGAATCCAAAAGGTGGAGACACACACACTGCCCGAAGACACTACCCGAACCACTGCCCAAAGCACACAGCCCGAACACACAGCTCCACCAGAAAGCTAACCACAAAGGTTAAGACCCACGGCAGACACCACAACACACAGTGCACTCAGCACACACAGTGCACACAGCACCACTCACGGCCACACCAGTGCACACAGCACCACACTCACGGCCACACACACAGTGCACACACACCAGCCAGCGCACACAGCACCACCCTAAGCTCACGGCCACACAGTGCACACAGCACCAAGGCTCGAGGCGCACACAGCACCACCCACGAACTCACGGCCACAAGTCCGAACCACTTTGGAATAGGGACGAAAAAGGGGGACGAAATATGCACAAAGAATTTCGAATCAGAGTTAACACTCATCATGGGAACATACCAGGATTAATAGCACCGAGGGAGATGAAGAGAAGGGGAGCAAGTCCCAAGCAACGCGGTCAAGAGAGTCCAGCCGAGGAGACACGATCGAGAAGCTACTGGAGGAGGTGAAGGGGTAGATGGAATGGGTGAAGAAAAGGGGGGCTCGGTTATAGGCATTGGGATGGAGGGCCAAAAAGCCCAACAAGGAATAAAGTGGTAATGGGCCAAAACCCAACACAAATAAAATGCATTGGGTTAAATGGGAGGAATTATGCAAGAGTAAGAGAGATGGAGGTCTTGGTTTTAGAGATATGAGGGCTTTTAATCTTGCTATGCTTGCTAAGCAAACATGGAGATTGTTTATTAACCCCCATAGCTTATTGAGTCGAACATTAAAGGCTAAATATTATCCAAATGATACTCTTATGGATGCGAAGTATAGAGCAAGATCCTCTCTTACCTGGAAAAGTATTTGTGAAGCCAAGGATCTGCTTAGTGATGGTGTTCGATGGAGAGTGGGGAATGGGCAGTTGATTAAAGTATGGACCGATAGATGGTTGTTACGACCAAAGAGTTTCAAAATCATTACTCCAAAGATGTCACAATCCGAAGACATGCAAGTTGCTGCACTGATTGATTCCAACATTGGGCAGTGGGACGCAAAAATCAATATTCTGGCCCGAAGATGTTGAAGAAATTCTCAAAATTCCTGTTGGTGTTAATAGTCAGGATCTCTTAGTGTGGCACTACACTAAAAAATGGACAATATACGGTCAGATCCAGATACTACCTGGCAATGGAAATCAGGAAAGGAAACGAGGAGAATCACGTTGGCAGCAACAGCACATCAATATCTCGAAATTGGGATTCCATGTGGAAGGCGAATGTTCCTAATAAAGTTAAAATATTTATGTGGAGGCCTATGAGAAATGCTCTCTGAACTGGTGCCAACGTGAGGAAAAATAGATTAGTAGAGTCCACAGATTGCCCCCTTTGCTCTTATCCAACAGAAAATGGTATCCATATTGTCAGTTCGCCCGACAATGCTGGGCCCTATCACTCTTACCATTAACTGCCGTGCAGGTTGATATCTTTGATGTGGAGGATTGGGTGATAAGGGTGTATCAGAAGCGTGATGGGTCTGAATTTGATCGATTTATGTGTCTATGATAGGCCATTTGGAATAACCGCAATAAAAAGATACATGACAATGAAGAATATGAAGCAATGGACATTGTCTTATTTGCCAAACGTTTTTTGCTGAGATTTATTGAGGCCAATAAGGTGGCTAACCCAAGGCGACAACAGATAGCCACAAAGACATGGCAACATCCTTGATAGGAACTCGGGCCCAACTACCATAGCTGATACACAGGCCCAACAAGCAAGGCCACATCGTCGGGTCCATCAGCCTACCTGGACCAAAAATTACATCATGTAAAAGGTCAATTACAAAGTTAGTTGCTTGATTGACTTAGTCATACATTAGTTTGTGGAGAAGTGGATCCCCTTTAATTAAGCTATTTCCTTGTTAGTGTACAGGTTAGTTCCATATTTTAAGGAAGTCATGTGTTAATGGTTTATTTGAATAATTCATTGTATATAAAGGAAGGTCATAAATGAAAAGGCCCAGATTTCTTGTGTTTGGCCAATCTCTCTCCCTATTAAAATTTCTAGGAGTTCTGTTCCTTCTCGAATTGGAATAAAATCAGTGATAATCCTATCATTTTGGTGCTCTCGTTGAGAGAATGCCGCCCAAACCCAATCAAAGCAAACCGCAGTTAGAGGACCAAGTTGCATCCTTGAGCGAATTGGTTCAATCTCTGCAAATCCAATCAGAAATGGCTCGATCCCAAATTGCCATGATTTCACCAATGCAAGAGAACCTCAACCAGCTAACTACCATGATGACCGATATGCAGTCACTATTGGCAAATAACCTTAACTCTACTATAAATCAGCATCACAATTCTTGCCAAGGAGGATCCTCTTCCATGTCTACCTTTCCTATTCAACACACAAACTCCTTAGCAACTATGAAACAACCAAAAATACACCTCTTTCCATTTGATGGATCCAATCCGATTGATTGGATTTTCCAATCGGAGCAATATTTTCGATATTATCAAACTCCGCCGGAACAGCGATTGGGAATCATTGCATTTTATATGCAAGGTCAAGCCTTGAGTTGGTATATGTGGATGTCCACAAACCAACAATTGACGACTTGGACTGGATTTATTCGGGCTCTAGAACTCCGTTTCGGGCCCTCAACTTATGATAATCACAGGGCGTCACTATTCAAACTTCGTCAAACAACAACCGTTTCTGACTACCAGTCGGCATTTGAAAATTTGTGTAATCGAGTTGATGGCCTGCCAACTGATGCTATTTTGGATTGTTTTATTTCTGGGCTCAAGCCTGAGATTCAACAAGAATTGGCCATTTTGAAACCTGTTTCCATTTCCCATGCTATAGGTCAGGCTAAGTTAGTTGAGTCAAAATTAAGAGATAGCCGATCTAGAAATTTCTTCACCCCACGATCAACCCTCAATCCAGTTCCCATATTCTCTAGACCACCCACCCATCCCATGAATGTACCGTTACTTCCAGCCCCTACCAAAACATCCGAAAATCCACCATTTCGTCGTTTGAGTAATGCCGAAGTCCAAGAAAAACGACCTAAAGGATTGTGCTTTACTTGTGATGAGAAATGGAACCCGGGACACAAATGTAAGGCACCACAATTCCTGGTATTAACGCCTGATGAGGAACATGAAGAAACTTCTGAAGCTTTCCACCCTAACCCAACCACAATGACAAATAATTCAACCCCTGAACCACCTTACACTCCCACCCTGGGGGACGACCAAACACTGAATATCGATGAGGGCGAATTCCATTTATCCACCGCAGCCTATTTTGGGCTTGCAAGTCCAAAGACCCTCCGGATCACAGGTGAAATTAATGGGCAAAAATTCTCCATGTTAGTGGACTCCGGCAGCACACACAATATAGTGCAACCCAGAGTAGCAGATTTTCTTCAACTTCCGGAGTTGGCAGTACCTAAATTTCCGGTTATGGTTGGGAACGGCGAGTTTATTTCTTGTCAAGGAAAATGTCCGGATGTTAAGGTACGCTTGCAGGATCAATGTTTCATCATACCTTTTTTTGTTTTGCCAATTCAAGGTGCTGATATGGTGCTGGGTGTGCAATGGTTGAGCACTTTGGGACCTATTCTAGCAGATTTCTCGATTCCGAGCATGTCATTTTTTGTACAAAGGTACTGAAATCCGTTTAGACGGAGGACCCATACTAACGGAAGTCTCGTCACATTAATTAAACCGTATGTGCAACACTGGCACCATAATGTCCATACATGCCATTCTATATGACCCACCCCCACCTTCTCCCACGCTATCCAAAAGAGATGATCCAACCCACTCCCCACACCTCCAAACTCTTTTACAAGAATTCAGCCCAATTTTTGAAAAGAGCATTGACATACCACCAATTTGCCCCCACGACCACCACATTCACTTACTACCAAATTCCAAGCCAGTCAATGTTAAGCCTTATCGATACCCCACTATCAAAAAACTATCATGACACAACTAATACATGACATGCTCAAGGAAGGAGTCATACGCCCATCCCACAGCCCATATTCATCACCTGTTTTGCTGGTACGGAAAAAAGATGGGACGTGGCGATTTTGTGTTGACTACCGGGCCCTCAATGCTATTACTGTAAAGGACCGATTTCCAATTCCTACGGTAGACGAGTTGCTAGATGAATTATGTGGAGCTACTATTTTTTCTAAGATTGATCTTCGTTCCGGATACCACCAGATTAGAGTAGCCCCGGAAGACGTCCACAAAACAGCTTTCCGGACAGTAGATGGGCATTATGAGTTTTTGGTCATGCCATTCGGCTTAACTAATGCACCATCCACCTTCCAAGCAGCCATGAATTATCTTTTTAGGGAATTTCTCCGACAATTTGTCCTCGTGTTCTTTGATGATATCTTGATTTACAGCACCACACGGGAGGACCATATGATACATCTACGCCAGGTTTTTAAGCTACTGTCATCACATAAATTTTATGCTCAGTTGCCTAAATGTGTATTTGCCGTACCTACGGTCTATTATTTAGGCCACATTATTGCGGGTGACGGGGTTCGCGTGGACCCCGAGAAAATTCAAGCTATAGTGGAATGGCCGATACCTACAAATATTACAGCCTTACGAGGTTTTCTTGGGCTTACAGGCTACTATAGAAGATTTGTACGTCATTATGCTTCTATAGCTAATCCACTTACTGATTTATTGAAAGTTCATCAGTTTGATTGGAACGAAAACGCCACACAAGCATTTCAAACACTCAAAGAGGTTATGACTCAACTACCTGTTTTGGCTCTTCCAGACTTTTCTGCTAAGTTTGAACTCAGCACCGATGCCTCTGAAACTGCTATTGGTGCGGTGCTTTCTCAACATGATCATCCAATTGCCTTCTTTAGCAAAAAGTTGAATCCCAGACTTCAAGCTGCTTCAACCTATGTCAGAGAATTATATACATTAACAGAATCAGTACAAAAATTCAGGCAATATCTTCTTGGCAGGCATTTCACCGTTTTCACGGATCAACAAAGTTTGAAACATTTGCTCACTCAAGTTGTTCAAACCCCAGAACAACACAAATGGCTAACCAAGTTAATGGGATACGATTATGAAATCATTTATAAGCCTGGCAGAGACAATAAAGTAGCAGATGCTTTATCTCGAGTCCAGTTCCCTACCTTACTTGCCATTTCAACACCCACTTTTCCATGGCTTGATGAGTTGCTGCAGTACTTTAAAATCTCTCCAGAAGGGATTGCATTCCTGCAAAGATTACAGAAAATGCCTCTATCAGATTATTCAATTCACAATGGTTTGGTTTACTTTAAGGGCAGAATATTTGTCCCTAAAGCAGCTCAACTACAACAAAAATTGTTGACTGAATTTCATTCCTCACCTCTGGGCGGACACTCCGGAAGCCGAGCAACTCTCGCACGTCTGGCAGCATCATTTTTCTGGCCTGGCATGGGCAAAGATGTTAAAGACTTTGTTAGAACCCTTGCCAACAAAACAAATATTCCACACAAAAATCCCAAGGCCTTCTTCAACCTCTACCCATTCCCTCTCAAGTCTGGGAAGATATAAGCATGGATTTTATCACACATCTACCTCTTTCGCACGGCAAATCATCCATTTGGGTCATCGTGGATCGATTGACAAAATTCGCTCATTTTATTCCCTTACCTCCTAAATATTCAGCCCCATTCCTGGCTTCCATTTTCCTCACTGACATATACAAACTCCATGGCATACCCAAATCTATAATTTCTGATCGAGACCCAATCTTTCTTTCACACTTTTGGAAAGAGCTATTTGTACAGTTAGGTACTACTCTCCGTTATAGCAGTGCATATCACCCTCAAACCGACGGACAAACAGAAGTGGTCAATAGATGCTTGGAGTCCTATTTACGTTGCTTCATCAGCAACGAACCACGTCACTGGACACGCTACTTACACCTCGCCGAATATTGGTATAACACAAGCTTCCATACTGCCATTCAAACCACACCCTTTCAAGCTCTATATGGCCGTCCTCCTCCAAATATCCCAACCTATTTACTAGGCAATTCCAACAACGGGTCTATTGACGCCACACTCACCACTAGAACCACTCTCCTGCATCACATCAAAAACACTCTCCACCAAACACGACAAGCCATGTCACACCAAGCCAACAAAAAAAGAACAGACATCAAACTTGAGGAAGGGGAGCTAGTTTACGTAAAATTACAGCCTTACCGTCAAATTTCCCTCAAGCATCGCAGCTCCCAGAAGCTATCTTCGCTATTCTTTGGACCATTTCCTATTGTTCGAAGAATTGGGTCAGTAGCATACGAGCTTGACTTACCGCCTGAATCTCGCATTCACAATGTATTCCATGTTTCGCGTCTTCGTCCTTGCCAAGGGGAATACCCAGTTCAACCACGTCCTCTCCCACCAGTGGATGTCAATGACCAACCATACCTGTTGCCGGAGAGAATTTTGGATTATCGACAGCTATGGAAGCATGGAACCCTAAGGGACGAATGTTTAATTCAGTGGGCTTCTACTCCAATTGAACTGGCCACGTGGGAAGCATTGGAGGATATTCGAACAAACCACCCTTCTCTCCTTCCAGCTGCTGCAAACAACGGTACCACTCAATTGGCCCCAATTGAACTTTCTGGACCAACTCACGCGGAAACAGGCCTTGAGGACAAGGCCTCTTCAAAAGAGGGGGCAATTGATAGGAACTCGGGCCCAACTACCATAGCTGATACACAGGCCCAACAAGCAAGGCCACATCGTCGGGTCCATCAGCCTACCTGGACCAAAAATTACATCATGTAAAAGGTCAATTACAAAGTTAGTTGCTTGATTGACTTAGTCATACATTAGTTTGTGGAGAAGTGGATCCCCTTTAATTAAGCTATTTCCTTGTTAGTGTACATGTTAGTTCCATATTTTAAGGAAGTCATGTGTTAATGGTTTATTTGAATAATTCATTGTATATAAAGGAAGATCATAAATGAAAAGGCCCAGATTTCTTGTGTTTGGCCAATCTCTCTCCCTATTAAAATTTCTAGGAGTTCTGTTCCTTCTCGAATTGGAATAAAATCAGTGATAATCCTATCAATCCTCCTCATGAGAATTATTAAAATTAATTATTGCGTTGTTGTACCCAACAAATCATCCTATGTCGGGCTAGGGGCAGTGGCAAGTGACGAAGATGTACGAGTATTTGCATGCCAAAGGCGGAAAGTGAGGGGGCAGTTTAGTCCCGAGATTGCGGAAGCTTTAGCAGCAAGGGAAGGGATGCGTTTTTTGGCTCTTTCTTACTCTTGGCCCTGGAAGGTGATTGTATAGCTGTGGCGAAGGGCATTGAATGTGAGGAAAGATCGTGGTTTCAAGTTGGAGTTATGCTGGACGAGATTCATTTTTCTAAACATCTGTTTCAAATGTTTTCTAGTATGTTTGTCTATAGGGTTGGTAATGACATTGCTCCTAGACCCGCTAGAGAAGTGGTACAAGGTTGTGATAATGGACATAAATTACCTTTCTAATTGATTGTAATCACTCTTTCGATTAATGTTATTATCATTTTCTCTCAAGATAAAATATATATGTTAAATTATATAAGTTCATTTTTTATGTATATTTGGAGAGATTGAAACTTGGCATTAATTTGTGATTCCAGCTATAGTTAAATTATAGTTTCACTATAGAACTGAAAAGGAAAGTGTGCTATTGTTTCTAAAGTTTATGCTACTTCTCGAAAAGAAATGTGTACCTTTCTTATTGAATTATTGAATTTGCACGAAATTCTCATAACTTAAATAAGAAGATAAAATTTAATAATTTTATCTGATAGAAAAATATAATATTTTATTATTTTAAATATTTTATTACAAAATAAAAAAATATAATTATATCATTTGAAATAATTTCTTTTGCAGCTTCGGTCCACATAAGATCCGCCCTTATTCATGATATTCACTCTTTACAAAAGCTCATAGTAAGTTGGGATATAATATTTAAATTTACTGAAATAGTATAAATCCATAATCTTAAGCATAAGATAATATTTAAAAACTAAATACATTTATATACCAAATAGTTCACCGTTTCCAGTCGGTGTGAAACTCTACATATAAAATATTAAATCCTCAAATAAGACAAATTGCAAACAGCTGTTATATACAACAATTTAGTACTTTATTAATAATTAATTATCACATTATCCGACTAATCAGTGAAGAGGTCAATTCATTATTATTTTTAATAGGTTTTGTTAATTTTCATAATAAACCTTTTTTTTTTAAGAAACCAAAGTTTTCTTTAAATACGAGTTTTTCCAATAGTAATCTTTAATGTCTAATCAAATATAGTCTCTCACGGAAATTATATTTTGTTAAAAGTAATCACATAATTGAATATATACATTTGTGATCATTTTTTATAAAAATATAAATTTCGTTGGATTATATTTGATTAGTCCTAAACGTTTGGATTAATATTGATTAAAAATACATATGGACTATTGATTAGTTCTAAAAATTTGAGATTAGTGTACGACCAATTCATGGGGCTAAACCTAAACTAAACTTATTCTTTGTTTGGGCATATCTGTCAACAAGGCAACTAGGGGCGGCTCCGCCTGGAACAAGGACGAGCCCAAAATTCTTCTTCTGGGATGAAAGGATACATTTATTAGATTAATATTTGGAGACAAAATTTAATTTCTTTTAATATAATAATCCGCAAACATGTATGGAACTGGAAGTCAACCCTAAAACTTTTTTTTTCTCACATTTTATTGTTAATTATCTAAAAAAGAAGTGAACTGCTTGATCACCAAGGATAAAAAATTAAAAAAAAAATATTCATATAAATTTTTATGGGTTTAATTAATCTGAACTCGGTCAATAAATTTTATATGCAGTTATATATTATGGTCACATTTTTCTTGGAGTCGTAGTTTGGACTGCTCCAACGAGAATCTATTCAGTTTAATGATTAATTAAGAAGACTTTCAATTTCCCATTTGCCAAAGTCTCTGTTCCCCTGGTAGGATTTTTTTTTTTTACCGCAACCATTTAAAGTCAATTTTGTTCACACTTCAAAATTAAGTCCCTTTTTATTTAAAAAAAAAGTCATTAAAAATGGCTTATTTAAACACGTACACACATATCGAAACCACTGGAAATATGGACTATTTGTGAGTCACAATTTGGGAGTGGTGTACCAACATTGGCATCATCCACATGATGTATCCACAAGATATAATCTCTCATATATGTCTGTTGTTTATTACCCGGCTTTGGTCAACCATTGTATAAAAAAATAAAATACGTTTTTTGCTAACAATCATAACTTTTGACCCAGTGGTAAACGTTGGATTCTAACAAGTGGTATAATGGCGAGGTCATGAGTTTGAGCCGCTCAGGAAGCAATTTCTGAGATGGATGGGAGATTGTTTGGAGTGCTGTACTCGGCAATTCTTATGTTCGTTCGTTAACGAAAAACAATCATCTAAGGTATAACAAGCCTGACCTATTGACATCCACGTGGTACAATCCATCATGTCTACCTGTCGATTAGTACAAGGTTTCACACTGTATAAAGAAATAAAATTGCGTCTCTATAAACAACTATAGTTTTGGCATAGTGAAGCGCTTGATCCTAACACAATTATTTGTTTTCCAAAAAAAATAATGAAAGGAATTCTTGATAATTCAATTTCAATGAATTAATTTTTTAAAATTATTTTAAGAACGTAAAAATTAGATAGCGTGCATCTATTAGATTTGTATTTTAATTAGCAAAAGAAATCTTAATTGATCCTTGTCATTATGGTTCATGGCATCTCAATCATTAATAATAAACAACAGATGGCGGTGTTAAATTATAGGAACGATTGTCGGAGAACAATTAGCATCAACCTAATAAAGAACCAAATTACCACACAGTGCATTGAAAGTTCTCACATGTTCTAATAATTAATATATATATTCACGGAAAACTGTTATATAAAAGCAAGGAAAATATTTGTATGAATGCGGTGTGAGTTTAATTTATGAATCAACTGAATATGATTGATTTAATATGTAAAGTCTATCAATTAGTTTATATGTTTTTTTTATATAAAATGCATGTTTAAATAGACAAAACATTATATTTTGTCTTATTTGGCAGAAAATGATGCTTGCCCCTCGTGGTGGACCCAAGTCTCTTAATTAAAATTTTTGTATGTATTTATATGTTTGTAATTTGTATATTACACAGCAAATAAAGCACAAAAAATTAGTTTAATATTTTTTTCACATTCAATTGGAATTAAAACCGTAAAGTAACATATAATGTCACAAAAATAAAATATTTATGGACATAGAAAAGTCTTTTAATATGTACCATAAAAAATAAAATCAGAAGAAAAGAAATAGTCTTCATGAAATTAATATTTCATCAGTAATACAACACTTGTTCTTCAGTCTTGATTTCATCCACAATTAAATTAAGATTTTCACTGCAAATATTGTTACTGCTAATCAGCCGCTTAATCTCCTCAATACTGTAATCCAACGGATTCGCACTAAAACAACCATTTTCTGTTTTCTCAAGCTCAGAACCAAAGCCACCAGGATTACTTATCAAGAATTTCTGATCTTCATCAAACCCATTGTTGTATAAGTATTTCTGCAGATTTAGATTTTCACCGTTGGAGCTTCCATCGGATGAACTGCAGCTAGCTTCTCCTCCAAACATAATATAATTACTAGTATTATTGTTATAATTATTTTTCACCTTGTCATACTGCATTAAGCTCCCATATCCACGATTTTGAGCTTGGAAAACTGAATGGGTCGTAGGATTTGAAGAAACAGTCGTAGTAAAAGCGGGAGATATGGAATAAAGGTCAGTACCAGTGGAGAAAACCCTAATATCTTCAGAATTAATATTGGTGGGATATGTTGTGTTGTTACCATATTCAAATGGGGTTTGAAGAGATGAATATGGAGAAGAGATTGAAGGGTTTTGTGGGATGGGATTATTATTTAGTTTGGATGATAATTGGTAGAATTTGGATGCCCCCAAGATTTTCTTTTTGAGCTTTGTGTTCCAGTAGTTCTTGATGTCGTTGTCTGTTCTTCCTGGTAATTGAGCTGCTATTATCGACCATCTGCATGATCAAATGATGATCAAGAAACCTAAATAAAATCCATGATTGATTTACAATTTTGAAATTGAACGTATGATTGATGGCAAACACTGGAGTTTGACACTGCAAAATTTAATGTATTTTTTGAAACAAACAACCAGCCAAAGTACATCAAATTATCCCCTTCACATTCCCTTCTAATTTTTCGGTTTTTGATAGCGGATCTTCACTTGGTTTTCAGATAGACAATTTATACTGTGTGTTTTGAAAATAGATAATTTATCCCAATGATTTTCCCTTCATATAAGGGACAGTGTGCACAAATACATTAATAAAATGTCTAATTTGAAAACAAAGAGATAAGTTGTCTATTTTCAAATTACATAAATTACATATTTACAAACCATATGATAAATTGTCTAGAGTAAGTCGATCTACCTGCTTCCGATGCTAGCAAAAAGACTGCAAATGACTCTATCGTCATCATCTGAAAATTCTCCATGCTTAATATTTGGTCTGAGATAGTTCAGCCACCTCAATCTACAACTTTTTCCACATCTTCTGAGATCTACTCAGGAAAAGCAAAAGCATATTCAAAAACCCAAAAAACGAAACACAATTGCTCGAAATAACTAGAACCTGGCAAGAATCTAATTAATTTTTTCAAAAACATTAACAAACTGCTCCACTGTTGGACTAATTAGTTGTTCAAAAGAACCCGATACAGATACCAGCTTTGTGAGGGAGAGCAATCCAGTTCCCTCCAGTTCCATGTTTCTCTATGTATTCCTTAAGCTTTGCATCTTCTTCAGGTGACCATGGACCTCTCTTCACATATGCTTTATCACAGCATGGAGCTCTTCCCATTTTTCTTGATTATTTTCTCTTTCTTTCTCTAAGTAAATGAAAGGTGTTTTCACTTTGGAGAAAAAAGTCTTGATGCTTTTAGAAGTTGGAGTTGTGTTTGTAGAAGACTTGTTCTTTGTTCAACACGTCGTTATATATACGTACATACGTATATCGTATATACATACTGCACACATATATATAGATAGAAGTATTTATTATTGGAGATAGAGATGCACAAGTCAAAGTATGTCACTAATTTCAAATTATCAAATTGTCTAATCTAGTCTACTCCAACTTAAGTCATCAGCTAATACAATAACTTTCCCCAATTATATATCCATCCACTCCTTTAATGTGAGATTATTTTTAATGTTTACAGGGCGGAACTATGTATGGGCAAGAGGTGCCCTTTTGTCCAAAACAAATAATTTTATTACCTAAATATTTTTTTAAAAAAAATTGTAGTTTTACCCTCTAAATTTTGCATTTTACCCCTCAAAAATTAATTATTGCTCCCTTTAAATTATATTTTGACCAATAAAAAAAATTTGGACTCCATTTTTATGTTTATATTTTTTGCCCCCTTCCCGAAAATTCTACGTCGGCTCCTGTGTTTATATATACACACACATAAGAAATGATGATTATTGCTTGCGAAGAGCAATTTGAAATAACTCTATATAGTATTTACTTGAATTTATTAGCCAGAAAAACATAAAAAAAAATTACTTGATCATAAAATAGTAGCCCGAGGCTCAGCTCCGGAGAGTTAGCAGTCAAACAGTCAAAAACTTAGCATATCTCACTCAGCAGACCAAATGTTAAGCTGTCAGGATAGTATTTAGGAACTCAACCCATCGATAAAATAGGTTGCCCGTAAGGACATCATTACCTTGATATGAAATATACCATATTAATAGTCGATATACCACCAAGATATTGTCCTATCGTGTCCTGAGGTAGCATCAAATTTTCCCCCAAATCCAAATTGGGTTGTCTGTCTCACAAGGGGTTTTATTCGATGATTAGGTTTGGTGGCATCATAGGGTAGTGACACATATAGTAGATCTATCCTTTCATTGAGTATTTCTAATGAAGATATGGATCTACCTCAATTGAGTACTACCCGATGGGATAGCCAAGAACATTTCTTATTCGAGATAAAAGTAAGAAAATGGCAGAAAAAAGATTAACCAGTAGAGACAAAAAGAAGGAGAGTGCTGAGATTTTGTGTTACAAACAGTAAATGGTAAAAAAAAAGAAATTAATTATATTTAAATTTAAAAATAAAAGCCAAGTACTAACAATCGTTCTGACTTTATTTTTCAAATGTTTTTTTTACGTGAATGGTTTGAGTCATCGGCTATAAAATCCTTTCGAAGATTGTGTGCTTTCATTATAACAGCCATGAAACTCTATTTTTGACAAAAAAGTGCTAAAAGGAAATACTTTTAAAATCATATAATAGTATTACTACTATTTTTAACCATGTTCTGAATTGATAATTGCTATGATGCCCTATGGATATGAATAGAGTAATGAAAAACTTGTAAAATGGTCTCATAAAATATGTGTCTTTACAATACTAGTCGCAAACTTTTATGTCTAATCAAATATAGTCACGTAGAAATTATTTTTAATCAAAAATAATACCAAAATTTTGTTTTTTTAATCAAAAGTGATCTCAAAGTCCCCTATTCAATTATGTGACAACTTTTTTTGTTAAAAATTAATTTTTGTGGGAATAAATTTGTTGAAAACATTTATGCGAGACCATTTTTGATTAAAAATAATTGTGTGATTATATTTGATTAGTAATAAAACTTTGGGACTAATATTATAAAAGTCCATATTTTATGTGATCATTTTCTAAATTTAACCTTGAAAACGTTCTTGGTGGGTCAATTTTTTATATAACTTGTCTGCGGTGAGGTAACATATACGCAGATTCGTGGCGTAAAAAATTGTTAGGTCTCACTTAATAAATAATTTCTAGTTCACCCAAAATTAATTTCGATTTTGAGAAAATAAAACTAAAATTAGCCGCTCAAAATATTGATTTCTTTAGACCAATCAATTTCAATTTTTATTGGACGGAATGGATTTCGACTTATTGGTCAAAGTTTTTTCCCCCCACTTTTAGCCCAAGTTTTCCTACAGTCCGTACTTCATAAAAACTTCATTTTTTAAAAAAAATTTCAAATTTAGGGCTATAAATAAATCAAGCTTGGTATCCCAAATTGACTCGCAAGGTCAGACCATATTTGGCTTCCCGAGCTAGAATATGAACACATTGGAAAATCAATACTACTATTATATAATAACATTATATGTTATAAAAATTGATATTATAAAATTTTAAAAAAGTGTTAACTCAATCTTGAGAAATCCTTACCTTTATCAAGTTGTTGAATGAAATCGAACCGGGTACGCCCCAGGTCGATACATAGACATATACACTATAAGTCATTGTCAAATTAATAAAAATTGATGATTTTCAATTATTCATCACTCACTTATCTCATCTACTTCATAATATCAAACGATGCCCTCATAGCATATGCCTAATCATTCGATTGCTTATTGATATAAATTTCAAAGTTATTTTTATCTAATATCATGCATGTTATGCACATAGAAAACTATTAAATTGATTTATCATGATTAATTCTGAACCGTCAAAGAGTGATGGAATATAAAGTTCGAAATATTAATTTAACAAAATAATCGATATTTAAAAATGTTTTTAAAGTAACCTAAAATGCCACCTCAAGTTGCTACTTCAATTGAAGTCACCACTTTCAGTGGCGTCTTCATTCTGGAAAAAAAAAAATTATTGAAGGCGCCATCTAAGATGACACCTTCGGATATTTTTTATAAATTATTTGAGGCACCGTCTTCAATAAAAAAAATTTTTTTTTTGCTGAAGACGCCATCTGATATGGCGCCTTGAAGAAAAATAATATTTTTTAATAAGAAGATGACATTACAAATTGCGTCTTCATAATTATAAAAATCCGGCCGAACCCCTTCAGTTTATACACCGAAATGAAATCACATAACATTTATAGTTTTTTCTTCTGGTTTTATCGTTGAAATTGTCGAATCTCCAATATTAATTTGCCGCCCTTCAAGTATTTTTCAGGTAAAAATCTTGTTATAATCATCTTCCATATTATATAAATTTGTTAAATTAAATTTAGTAATTATTTGTAATATTTAATTTTTTTTCCAGAGATGTCGATTCAAATATTATTGTATTGGGAAGGTAATATATTACAAGACTCGGATACCATTAGATATGATCGTGGTCCATTAAGAGGTATCACGAAATATATAATGTCACTGTCATCGATGCTTTTACACCTATTGCAGGTCATACAACCACCTGGGTATATCCTTCATCAGTTAGAAATGATATGTGCAAAATTTTTATGGGGTGGAATAGGTCAGTCGAGGCGTATTCATTGGATTTCCTGGAAAAAAAATCTGTTTTTCACTGATTGAGGGAGGTCTTGGCATCCGAAGATTGAAAGAGGTTAATTTAGCGTTTTCTATTAAACTTTGGGTCAGATTACGTCAACATAATTCTATGTGGGCTAAATTTATGATGGCTAATTATGCTTTTGAAGATCGAGTTACAAAATCTTATCTTATATGCTCAGGAATTAAATGGTAAAATCTGGAATTTAAATAGATTAGATAAAATGGGTATTCCGTATTTAAGGATTGATAATAAATTTGTTTAGTTTATTAGAGAGGCCTTGGTCTAATCCTCCTATTTCGTAATCTTTATTTTTGAAATAAATGGGTTGGGGTCGGTCTAACCCCCGGTCAACACTGGCGGATTTGGGGAAAAAAGTATGTGAAATACAGCGGGTAGTAGTCCTCTTGATGGTATGGCAAGAGTCCTATTTATACAAGTTAAAAGAGTTCAACAATAATAAGTTTCTTCCCAAGCAAACCCAAGCCGCCACAACAGAATCTGGCAAAAATCTCTTACGGAGATCGATTGTTGCCTTCAAGCGATCGATCGATGGATGCCTTTTTTTATTTTTTCACAAACTGTGGTCAGCGATCGATCGCTGCCTATAACCGGCGATCGATTACTGTCTCTCGAATTTTCCTCCAATCAAACTGTGCTCGTCGATCGGTCATTGCTTGCAGTAGGTGATCGATCGCTAGACCAATTTCTTCAACGTATATTTTTCATATTTTTCTTTGACGTGCTTCTTCGTTTGGATTGTTTTCCACCTTTTATTCGTTATTTCCATTTTTTCATCATTCCTTCTTAGTTTTACTTGGATTCTTGCAAGATACCAATTTAATAGCAAAAATATGTTCAAGAACCAAAATTAAAAAAAATAAGAAAACATAGAAATATAAGTGAAAACCCATATTTATCACTGGTCCCAACCAACTTCTCCACTTAAACTGAGTCCAAAAGAACATAACAATTTAAAACAAATCAAATATTTGGTGATGCATGCAAATCATCTATCAATGATGCGTGCAAATCATCTATCGATATTAATCTCCCTTACACGCATGCTGATGAAATGCAAAAACATGTAACTATAAGACCAATTTTATAATTTTCTCATATTAAATTATATATATATATATATGTAATTTTTTTTAAAAAATAAATTATATTTTATTCTGAAATGACACATACTAAAATATTGCCCACTAATTTTTATAACCCCGACTATGAAGAATTAGTTATTTATTATGATGTTTCTTTTAGTTTTCTTTTAACGAATTGTATAAGCTACGTATGTAATTTAATTATTAATTTGTGCATTATTAACATAAATCTATCACTTTAAAAGACACCTGCATCTAAATTATGTTCGAGTCCATGTATCCATACTATTTTTATGTATTATGGTATAAAAACTATGTAGAGGAAGTTTAAAAATATGGTTTCTATTCTGAGAGAATATATGCATTTGCAATATAGCCCCAAACTTTTAGCACTAACCAAATATAATTTCAAATAAATTTATTGTTTAATAAAAGTAGTATTATATAAATATTTTTATCAAATATAGTGTCACGAAAATATTTTTAACAAAAGTGGTTAATAAATCCTTAAAAAACTCGTGATTATCCTTGTTAGAGAATATATTTGTGGTATATTTGCTAATATTTATGTGCGACTACTTCGGTTAAAAAAAGTTTATTTCGAACTATATTTGATTAATACTAAAAATTTTGTAATACCATTGTCCCACATTGGTTGTGAACGAAAATTTAAAGTGGTTTATAAAGGCTTACAATGGACTATTATAGCAACTTGGGTTAACCATTTTCGTAGAGCGATGACGGATACGAAGTAGTTGTTATAGGAGCCCATTGTGCAGTCGCGCTTACGCGGGCCTGGGCCCGGGGCGTGACAGAATGGTATCAGAGCCGGTCATCGACAGAAAACACCGGGAAATAAGTGCTATGCGGGGCAAAGTGCTACGTGCATGGGATCCATCTCTTGAGCCTAAAGGGGCAAAGTGCTACACGACGGGGGCCACCTCTTGAACCTGCGAGGCAAAGTGCCACGTGCGTGGGAGCCGCCTCTCGAACCTACAGGGCAAAGTGCTACATGACAGGAGCCACATTTTGAACCTGTAGGAGCCACCTCTAGATTCTCGGTGCCAGTGGATCGATGAGTTAGGTCTCGACGAGGACGTCGCGTTCTAAAGGAGGGGTGATTGTAATACCCTTGTCCCACATTTGTTGTGGATGAAAATTTAAAGTGGTTTATAAAGGCTTACAATGGACTATTATAGCAACTTGGGTTAAGCATTTTCGTAGAGCGAGGACGGATACGAAGTAGTTATTGTAATACCCTTGTCCCACATTGGTTGTGGATGAACATTTAAAGTGGTTTATAAAGGCTTACAATGGACTATTATAGCAACTTGTGTTAAGCATTTTCGTAGAGCGATGACGGATACGAAGTAGTTATTGTAATACCCTTGTCCCACATTGGTTGTGGATGAAAATTTAAAGTGGTTTATAAAGGCTTACAATGGACTATTATAGCAACTTTGGTTAACCATTTTCGTAGAGTGAGGATGGATGCGAAGTAGTTGCTATAGGAGCTCATTGTGCATTCGCGTTTGCGTGGGCCTGGGCCCGGGGCATGACAAGTTTGTAATTAATATTGCAATTACTCATATTCTATGAGACCATTTTTATAATTTACCAAACTATTAATTATCAAAACTGATATGGTACCAATCTCTAAAACTAGTGATATTAGCAATAATGCCTTTTAACCACTATTACTTATTTATTTATATACGTAGTTTTTTCTTACAATAAAAGGAGTCTTGAGAGTTCCTTTTATGTGTTTTAATGATTAATTAAACTAGATATTACTAAATTTAGCCATTGTCAAAATTGATTCTGTATGATTAACTATGTTACGTGAATATGAATATGTTCTAGACAACGATTGCATAAAATTAGGCCTCACCACACGTTTATAACTGACGGTGTCGATTCCAATGAAAGGTGAAACTAGAACCAAACCACTTGAATACGGTTCCAGTTTCTAACGGTGTGATTCTTGTTTCTGCCGGTTCCAATATGAAACTTTCTTTTAAAGGTAATAAATAATGATACGACATGTTAGACAATTAAACTAATTGTTCAACATTTATATTGTAAAATATTATTAATATTTAGTTTTATTTTAACTTATCTGGATCAAATAGTTTAATTGCATAATTTACTGTGTCTACATAGAATATTAAAATTTAAGATTAATTTATGGTTCTTGTTTTGGTTCCACACAATTCCGATTATGAAATCGTTTTTGTTTTGATTTTTGAGAAACAGTTCTGAATTTGGTGCCATGGTTCCAGGTAATAGTGATAAGGTCATTGTTAAAATGAAAGAAATCCTGACAAGGAACTGACTAATAATTCTCAACAAAGTTGGCAAAAATTAGGTTTAATTATTAATCACTTGTGTCTTAATCTGTTTGCCAAAGAATCTTTATTTGACAAAATGATTGAAATTAATTAATTAATAATTAAGCAGCGGGAAACATCTTCTCAAATTATGGGTATGCTTGCCTTTTTAAATTAATTAATCGAATAAAAAATTAATTAATAACTTTTGACTTTATGATTTCTATATCCAAATTTGCAAATAAATAAGAAGTACTTTATTCAACTCCATTGCAAAAGTTAATGCATCACTATCAAACTATGTTTTTTGCGACGACTTATGTTGCTAGGCACGAAAACTAATTTCTTTTATGATTATATATTCATACATACATATATATTATGATAAAAACTATTTTTCTATATCAACCCTTTTTTAAAAAAATAAATTTAATCCTTGCGCAACAACGATTAGTCAAAGAAAGTCTTTTCCATTGTCATAAATTATAAGATCAAACACCGTCACTTTACAAAAATGATAGATGATAATAACAGTACAACACAAATCTTTTAAGCCGTGAATCAACCAAAGTGATGTGTTTCGACATCGCTATCCAAGTTCGGATATTTATCACACTCCAACAATCCTCATCCCAAATATTACATTCCTTGCAAGCAATATGGATCGAACTTGTGATATTGGCTCTTACACAATTGTAAGATCAAACGCTTGCTACTTTAATAATAGTGATAACTGATAATAATGGTGCAACTTAAATTTTTTAAATCATATAGCAGTTCAAGTGTCATGGTTCGATCGCTCTCGAAGCATGAGTTGTTATTGCAATCCAACATAAATTTTTCTTTTAAAAAATTATATTATTTCTTAGTGACCAATGCCGCAAAAACTATAATCGCTACAACAATTGGATTAAATTCAAAGTGTTGCATTTTGTAAACATGCAAATACATGTCATGGAATTCACTATTTAATCATTAAAATAGCAAGAATTACCAAAGATTCAAAGTTTGAAAACAAAACAAAGTGAAGCCAAAGCTTCAGATGGCTTCAACAGGGTCGTTATTTTTCGGTTTTTGATGCCCGATATCCGACAAATTTTACATGTATGTGCATTATATTTAATTTTATGCACATATTTACCACTTTTTTGAATTAGAGAGGCCAAGGACTGTTAAAAACTATAAACTCAGTATACAACAACATGAATTATATTGTTTATGCATGTTTACCCAATACCACTTTCACTTAAAAAGGTATTACAAAGGGGGGGGGGGGGGGGGGGGTGGGGTTTGGTTTAAGTTAAATTTACATAATAATATACTCAAACTACAGTTCACACAAGAATTCAAATCTCAATAGATGCTATGCACACTTATAATCAGGAGCGAATTTATAATTTATGTTGAGGGTAACAAAAATAATAACATAAAATGGAGGGTTAAAAATAATTTTATGAGGGTAAAATAAAAATTTATGGAGGCAAACTGTAATATTAGGATGGGAATGTAACTTTATCTATAAAAAATATTTGAGGGGTAGCGCTACTCTTGAGTGGTGAGCAAAAATTCGATTTAACCAAATTAATCGATTGAAACGAATAAGTCCGAAAATTCAGTTCGGTAATTCGGAAGTTCGGTTTTAAAATTTTAAAATATAGGTTAATCGGTTCACTTATCGATTTTGATGTTAAAAATATTGGTTAAGTGATTTACCGATTTTTATTTTATTCGCTTGTTTATATTTTTAAAATCAGTTATTATTTATTTTTTAATTTTTTTAAAAAATATTAGTTAATAGCCGATTTACCCGATATTTTATCGGTACGGTTTGTTTGGTTTTGTAAAAAAGATCGATCGGTTCTGATACTCAGTAATAGGATGATCTCACTTCACCTTATTTTACTTGACCGACCTCCCGATCTACTTGGGTTAAAATAAAGATCATTCAACGCTGATTCTAATTTCCCGACCTACCGACCTACTTGGATCAGGGTGCATATCATTCAACATTGATTCAGAAATACCATTGGGCCGACCTCCCGACCTAATCAACATTTTGTCTTCGGGAATGTCATACCTTCAAGACCAGAAGACCCAATTCTCAGAGCTCCCATCTGAGTTTCAAGCATCTTACCTCTAAGAACATGTTGACCAAGTCTACGTTGATCGGGCACGTCCCGAGATTTCAGGAAGTGGAAATGAGTAGTGGTTTTATCAGTTGACAGACATGTCCCGAAATCCCGGGAATCGTGTGAATCGTGGCCTTACTGCTCCAAGGTGCACACTCTGGAGGTAAACTCTATAAATAGTAAACCAATACAAGATTTCAGGTATGCATTTTTTCCTATACGCACTATACAGCATCTATTCTTTTACAGATTTTGACAGATATTTCCCGTCACCTGACTTGAGCGTCGGAGGGGACACGCCGGAAAAATCTTCCGGCCCCTTCTAACATCTTGTTTCATATCTCAGCAGGTCATTCAAAGATCTGTCCCTTGTTATCTGGTCTAGGGAGGAATATAAAGGTGTAGGATCGAGCGCTTACCGCTTTACCAATAACTATAGTTAAGGGTAATGGCGCAACATCAATCTTTTCAACCATACACTGGCACAAGCGCCACGTGTTCGACCGATCACAAAGCAGAGGCAATTGTTGAACCCCAACAATCCCTCCCCCAATAATTGCACTCTTTGCAACTCATGGGAATCGAACACGCGACCTTGGCTCTGATACCACTTGTCAGGATCGATTTCGGGGGTGGGTTGCCATTCCACACTCGAGTTCAACCAACTTGAGCTTCAATAGCTCGTGTTCTTGAATTAATGCACCGAGAGATTATATCGAGTTCGATTACAAAATCGAGCGGAAGACACTCGACATAACCCGCTCTAAAACCGATTACTCATTTGAAAGGCATTTTAAAGATATGCAAGAAAGTAAGTAAACAAGCATTTGTTTATGGAAGTTCGAAGGTGGTGTAATCCTTCTACGTCTCCCCTTCTTCCACCTCATGGAAGGATTCCACTAGAAGACTTTGATTTATACAATCCCGTTGTACAAACCCGATCCAGTTGGGAATTCCCCATCCAACTAGAACTCCTAGCAACTCAACTATGTATGTTCTTTAATGTCTCACATACAAAGACCTCTCATCGGTTGTGATAAATCATCAACCGTTACAATGGTATTCACTCTTCTATTTTAGCTCACAAATACAATGAATAGAGTGAATACAAATGCACAAATGATTCCATAATGAATCTGATACAGCAAGGTAAGAGGTGCCAAAGGTTTGAGGAGTGCTCTTCATTTAGCAACTTTTGTCTTTTAAGTTCCTCAATTGAATCCCAAGTGGGTTTGCTTTGGAAGGCTTGGATTGATCTTCAATCAGCTGTTATTGAGCTTCCAAATCATGTATATATAGCCCCAAGTAATGATATATACGTTAGACACAAGAATATGCCCGTTGGAAAAGGTTCTGCACTATTCCCGAGCTTGCAACGGTCATATTCTCGTTTCTGGGCTCTTTGTATTTCGGACCGGACTGGTCTGGTCTGCTGGTCTGTCTGCTGGTCTGCTGCTCTGATCTGCTGGTCTGGACATGCTCTGATCTGCTGGTCTGGACATGTCAGTATGGTCTGGATCAGTCTACGGCAGATCAGTCTGGTCCGGATCAGTCTAGGGCAGATCAGTATGGTCCGGATCAGCATGGGCAGATCAGCTTGATACAAAAATAGATTGATAAACTTGCTCTTCGATCTGTTGCTTGTAACTCTTCATTGTTTGATTTCTGGGCAACGTGATCCACATGAAAGTTGTAGCCCTTTCTCTTAGCTTTCCACGGAATCAAGAATCGCTCGATTTCGAGTTCGTATGAGAGAGTTAGGCTCGAAATACGAGGCAATGCTCCTGCTGTCTGTTTGCTGGATGCAGCAGCACATGGCGTGACTTGCAGAAGCTTTTTGGCCATCTTAACGTCCGATTCAGTATTTCACTTCCAAAGATAACTTGTAGATCTTTGTCTTAGCTTTCCAACCCATACTGAATCGTTCCGTTCCGATAAGCGAGCTAAGAGTTATGCCCACCAGACTGACAGGGACTTTGTTGTAACAGCTCGATCTTACAGGCGTCACGAGGCGTTACTTGCAGAAGCTTTTTGGCCATCTTAACGTCCGATTCAGTCTTTCACTTACAAAGATAACTTGTATATCTTTGTCTTAGCTTTCCAACCTATACTGAATCGTTCCGTTCCGATAAGCGAGCTGAGAGTTATGGCCACCGGACTGACAGTTGCTTGCTGAAACAGCTTGCTGTTTCTTCGCGGTTCAGCTCGATCTTGCAGGCGTCTTTTCTCCTTGATAACATTTGAACTAGCCGATCTGTTGTGAAATATGACTTTTAGTATTTTGAGTTGGCTGTTCAATATCTTTAGAAGCACGCCATTTCGATATCCGAGCTATGAGATATGATCAAAACAATCCGCTCTGCCAGGATTTCAGACTTGGTCCAGCTTGATATTTTCAAGCTACTTCTTTGTAATTCATCAAGCTCTTAATTATGATCTATGAACTGCACACTTGATGAAATATGTTAGCAACATAATAACAAGTTTCGTTAACACCAAAACCAAGATTATTCGGGTTTCCAAAACCCAACAATCTCCCCCTTTTTGATGATCACAAAACTTGAATAAAAATATGAACATTAAAGCACAATGTTGCATAACAAGAAAAATCATATTTTTTAAACAACATATTTCTCCCCCTTTTTGTGTGAATCAAAAAAGGAAGACAAATAAAATTTACTCCCCCTCAAGGATTGAGATTAAACTCTCCCCCTTAATTTTAAAAGGTTTGAAAATTTGAGCAAGTGAGGGGCAAAATGGGTAGGCTAAAACAAATTAAAAAAAATGCAATGCACATTAATTTTTGAACAAAAATAACCTCTTTTGATGATGCATGTAGCATAAAACTCTCTTTAAATTCATTAAGGGGGAACATACCCTATTAGTTCAGATTTATGTTGATGACATAATCTTTGGGTCAACTAACCCCAAATTGTGCGAGAAATTTTCTAAGTTAATGCAGGGACAGTTCGAGATGAGCATGATGGGAGAATTGTCATTCTTTCTGGGTCTCCAAGTAAAACAGCTCAACAATGGCATTTTTATCAACCAGACCAAGTATACCAAAGAGCTCCTCAAGAGATTTGGAATGGAAACATGCTCAACTGCATCAACTCCAATGAGTCCAACAATCAAGTTAGACAAAGATGAAGGGGGAACGGCAGTTGAAGTAACCATGTATAGAGGACTAATCGGATCGCTATTGTATCTTACAGCGAGCCGGCCCGATATTATGTTTTCAGTCTGTATGTGCGCCAGATTTCAGTCAGAACCAAAGCAATCACATTTTATTGCTGCCAAGCGTATTCTGAAATATTTAAAAGGATCTCAGAACGTTGGTCTTTGGTATTCCAAAGATTCAAACTTCAGCTTGATCGGGTATTCAGACGCAGACTACGCTGGGTGTAAGATTGATCGTAAAAGCACCAGTGGAACATGTCAATTTCTAGGTGAAAGATTGATCTCTTGGTTCAGTAAAAAGCAGACATCGATTGCCACATCCACAGCTGAAGCAGAATACCTAGCCGCTGGAAGCTGTTGCGCTCAAATGCTCTGGATTCAACACCAGCTCAAAGACTATGGCATTCAAGCTGTTGACTCTCCGATATTTTGCGACAACACAAGTGCAATCGCTATAACGTATAATCCAGTTTTGCACTCTCGAACAAAGCACATTGATATTCGACATCATTTTATTCGAGATCATGTTGGCAAAAAGGAAATTCGGATCGAACACATTTCAACAGAGCAGCAAGCAGCAGACATCTTCACCAAACCACTTCCTGAGGCTAAGTTTAATTATTTCCGTCAAATTCTTGGTTTAATTGACTTATTTAATTAGTTTAGATGTTTTTATTCTTTTCGCACTTGAAGATTTTTGTCACTACAGATCGATAATACAATGTTCAGAAAGACACAGACCGGTCCGAACTTTCAGACCGCTCCTTGTCAGTCTGATTTTATCCTATGATCTGATTGGACAATAATTTTTTTAAAAAAAACAGCCCGGACTGATTACCCATCTTAACTAGTTGTACTTTAACCGCCTTATCTTTCTTTATCCTGACCGTTTATTTTGAATTATTTAATTTTCAGTCTTGGAGATAAAGACACGTGTCTTCTCTCTCCTATTTAGCGGGCTGAACATTTCATACTTATTCACTTCTTACAATTTACCGCTGTCTACTTTCTTACTCTCTCACTCTCTACTACTCTTCGCATTTTCTTTAAACTCCATTCATATGGCTACCATCACTCATAACTCACTCTCCGTTGAGTTTGATGACATTTACAGGGCAGAAGATGATGCGATGGTGTCCATTTTTAGAGCCCTGGAATCATCTGGTTTAAGGAATTTTTTGGAGTGCGGAACAGTTGTTTATGAACCAGAAATTCGCGAGCTGTTCGCCAACGCCGTCTCTCGGAAGTCATCCATCTCTACAACTGTCAAGGGCAAATCTTTCGAGATCTCGCCAACGACAATGGCCAAGACCTTTGGCCTCCCAAGTTCCGGACTGACAGAGTTCGGACAGACTCCTCCGGCGTCTCTCTTAGATCTTCAGGGGAAGATTTCTATTTCTGGCCACCAATTGCAACCCTCATTTAAGAAGAAGGAAATGCTCTTCCATTTCCAGGTGCTGTGCGAAGTGGTAGCCAAGCCACTTTTGGGTAAAGCAGGAAGCTTCGATGCTGTAACCGCCGAAAAGTTCAGGGCTATGGCAGCTATTGTATCCGGCCAGAAGATAAACTGGTCCATGATTTTGTTTGGAGTACTGCTTGAAACGGTGATTGCATCCAAGCACGCCGTATGCTTTGCTGTTCCTCTCAGCAAGCTCTTGGAGTCCTTAGGCCTCGAGCTGAGCAAGCCGTCTGCTCTCCGCCCCTTTAAAGTCCTTAACTCCAAAGGGCTTGCACTGCTGAAGTCCAAGAGTGCTCCGCCTACTCCTACTACTCTGGCTGCAGTAAAGATTGAGAAGGACGAGGACCAAGCTGCTGTGCGCAAACCTCGGGTCAAGCGGAAGCTGACCATTCAGACTGACTCAGAAGAAACCCAGTCTGCTCACTCATCACCAACCAAGCCACTTCCCAAAAAGCCCCGAACCCAGATTACCAAACCAACCAGACATCTACCTCCACCCATACTGCCACCCACTAAAGCCACCCCTGCACCTCAACCCTCCACTCAGCTTTCACAGGCTTCAACCCCTGCACCCAAAGTCACCCTTAGTATTCCCTCTGCCATTCCAGTGGTCAAAGGGATAGTTATCACTGAGTTGGGTGACTATACCCAATCAGGGATTAAGTCCCTTCCTCCACCGGCAAGGGAAAAGCCATTCTCACCGAACCCCTCTCTTCTAAACCTAAATCTGCAGCACAGACTGCCATCGACATCGCTATGGAGGATGTTGATGAGAAGCTAAATGAACTCCTTGTGGTCTTTGATGAATATGTCCAGTACCGGACTATCAACCACATTGAGCTGTTCTATGGTAAGTTGCACAGATTGAAGAAGATGGAAGATGAAGTTCTGAAAGGAACCGAAACTGATGATGTTCGACTTGCGGTGCAGCGCAGAGAGTTATTTATGGCAAAACACAGATTCAGACTGGCCAATCTGCTTTTCACTGCCAAAAAGAAGAACTTCGATCCGCTTGCTCCAACTGCCAGAGATGATGGGGCTGTGATTGCTCAACTCGAGATGGATGTTCATGCTCTATCCTTAGCTGTCCGTTTTCAACGACAGAAGCTAAGTATCTCCACTCCAGCCACAAGCCCGGATCATCCTTCTGCAAGCAAGACTCTGGCAGAACCATTTATCGAGGTTATTCCTTCTGCTGAAGCAAAACAGACAGAAGATCAGCCTGCAGAACTCGTACCAGAACAGACAGCGGAGCAGCCATTGCCTAATGCTCCGTCTGCAACAGATGATGAACCAATGAATGTTCTGTTGGACTCTCCGACAACATCTATTCCATTGAAGTCATCAGCCTCCCATGCACAACCCAGTCCAGCTGAAGCATGTGCAACAACTGAAGTACCAGACCTCATCGATCCGGATTTGGTGGTATCTACAGTGGTTGCAGCTCTCCAAGATGAGGAACCTTCCAGTCCCCACTCTCCTCCGGGACCATCAGATGAAGATTTGGCCTTCATTCACAGTTTTTCTTCGGATCTGGTCACTCTGATCCGATCCGAAAGTCATCAAGCTGCCACTTCTTCCATCGTGCCGATTCCTGAAGAAGATGACCCTGCTATGTCCTCATCAGATCACTCTCCCAGCCAGCTATCTGATGCACCTCCATCCCTGGCACGGACTATCCAGCACTTTTCTGATAACTGTCTGTCTTTAACTCAACGAATTCTAGAAGTTCATCAAAGTCAAAGAGTCACAACCTTGGACTTTGATTCTTTCAAAGAGAAGATGACTGCCAGTATCGGAAGTCTCCAGCGCGGCATCAACGATCTGTTTTCTCAACAAGCCTCCTACAAGAACAGTCTGAGGAAAGAGCAGGTCGAGTTAGCCACTGAAGTCAGAGCATCTGTTACTAATTCCCTCCGCGCTCAAGACGTTCGTCTTGACGCTATCAGCGCGCAGCTAGCCCAAGTTGTTGAATTTCTTCAAGAGATTGCTGCTGACAAAAAGGGGGAAAAGAAGACAGACTTCAAGCCGCCTCCAATCTCAAGAAGATAGCAGTCTAAGTTGTTTAACTTGTCAGACTGTCTGTATTTAGGATTTCTTGGTGATCAATAAAATTCTTCTTTCGAATAAGTCCTTGTTCATTTATTTTGAACTATAATAAAGGCTTAAAAATAAGAAGATTTAATCAATCCAACTTAATGATGTTCATTTATTTTGAACAAAGAAGTAATCGATCCGAAAGCATTCGCTTCAGAGCTCTTATCAAGACTGGTTAAAAAGACTTAGAAGCTAGGTTTTGTCATCATCAAAAAGGGGGAATTTGTTAGTTCCAGACTTTATCGATGAGATTTTAAAGATGACAAAACAGTTCAGACCGGATCGATAGAAATCAGATTGACCAGATCGATCGGACTTAACAGAGCAAGATGGCAAAGCATTTCAGACCGGATCGATGGAAATTAGGCATACCAGATCGATCGGACAAAACAGAGCAAACTGATAAAGAATATTACATATCAGACCGGATCGATGGATTCCAGACTGACTAGATCGATGCTTCAGATCGATCTCAACCTTTATCAGATCAGAGCAGTCAAGGATACATATAAGATGGCTTCTCAGTCCGAATCATCAACGGTTATTTATTGCAGCATTTAATGCTGCAATTAATGCTACAATGGACCAAAGACTGAAGATTGCCATAATAGGTAAGAAGACAAAGAAGAGCTTACCTGACAGTCGCCGAAAGCATATACCAGAACGGCAAGTATCCTGAAGAAGAAGACTGTAGCTTTCTCAGAGTTTAAAAGGAGTCATAGTTGCACATTAAGGGAAACAATGCCGTTGCTACCTTCAACTATAAAAGGATGCAACAAATAGAAGAAAAAGACTGGACTCTACAACTCACGCTGATCAATTGAAAAATATACTAGAAAGCAAAACAGCACACGCTTACAAAGTTTAGAAGCTTTCGAGCTGAAGTTATTTATTTAAGCGCAATTACTTTGTAACATTTGATCATTGTAGGATCACTGTGCGCATTGTGTATTGAAAAATAGAAGTGAGCAACATATTGTAACTGTCAGACAGAGTGTGTCTGAGCAGGTTGAGTGACTAGGAGTTTCAGACTGGTAGTGAGGTAAATCCAGCCTGAATCGGGTTTGTACAACAGGATTGTATAAATCAAAGTCTTCTAGTATAAACATTCCTTAATTGGAAGAAGGGGAGACGTAGAAGGATTACACCACCTTCAAACTTCCAGAAACATATCCTGTGTTTTATCATTCTGCACTTAGCCATCGAGCTGTTCTTACTTATACAAGAGCAGACCGTTTCCGCACTTACTTCTTAGTGGTCTGTTCTGTTCAAAGAGTTGATTAAGTAACAGATTTCTTTCACTAATCCGAAAGAATTCACAAGGGATAAACTTTGTAAGGAGTGTTCATTCACCCCCCCCCCCCCCCTCTAAACACTCCGGACCGATCCTAACAAAAGGGAAGTCATTAAACATTTTATTGATACTTAGAAAGCATCACTCTTTTTGGGAGTATCAATTGGCGCCATCTGTGGGAACGTTCGAGCTAAGGCGTGGATATGGCAATAGGAAGAAGAGGACGCGGGAGAAGGAGAGCATCCGAGGGGAGAAATCCCCCTGAATTATCGGAAAATCTTGAAAGTACTTTACCAGAATCAGGAGATCAGATACCTACGGTAAACAGAAGGGTGGGAGATCTCACTTTGGAGCAATTAGCTCAGTACATTGCTCAGACGGTGGATATGGCGGTGAGGGGAAACCAAATACCACCCTGTCATAATAATCCGCCCCGTCAACCTCCCCCTACGAATGTAGGAAGTCAGCAAGTTGAACCAGAGCAGTTAGCTACTGATCAACCGATGGTTGAACCTATGATACCAAATCAAATGGAGCTAGTATGGGAGGAGATACGAAGATTGGGACAACAAAGGGGAGAAAGAATGTCTACATCCCGACGTGAAAGCCCTTTCCCCCCCCCCCCCCAATCTTAAGAGAAGATCTTCCTCCGAATTTCCGACAGCCCATGGTTGGAGAATACGATGGGAGCGCGGATCCTGAGGAACACCTCGGGAGGTTTGAAAATGCCGCGTTGTTACATCGATACTCAGATGGGGTTAAGTGTCGAGTATTTTTGACCACACTTGTGAGGTCGGCTCAACAATGGTTCAATTTTCTCAAGCCAAATACTATTCGCAATTTTGAAGACTTCAGTTCTGTCTTCTTGAACCAGTTCGCTAGCAGTAAGAGGTATCAAAAGACCTCTTTGAATCTTTTCACTACGAAGCAGCAGGAACAAGAGTCCTTGAGAGAGTTTGTGCAAAGATTCAACAGTATAGCATTGGAGGTACCTACTGCCACGGCTGATGTCCTCATCAATGCATTCACTCAAGGATTAAAGGCGGGGGAGTTTTTTAAATCATTAGTAAAAAAACCCCCTCGGAATTATGATGATCTACTGGGCCGAGCCGAAAAATATGTTAACTTGGAGGATGCGCAAAAACAAAGAAGGGCAGAAATGAGACCAGAAATGAGAAGAGAAAGGGGGGAGTCAGGAAAGAAGAGGTTATTTGAAAGGGGGGATGATCAGGGCAGAGCTAGAGGACAGCTTCTAACTCGAACTCCCTTGACAATGAGTTTAGAAAATGCTATGGAATTTTGCGATGAAAAGAGGAGATTAGAAAGACCGAAGAAGGCAGAAAAAGGACCTCGCTTACCTCCCTCCAAAAAATATTGCAGATTTCATAGGGAATATGGACATTTTACAAATGAATGTCAGAGGTTGGAAGAAGAGGTCGAGAGGATTATTCAAAGGGATCCCCAGATTAAAGCAATATTAACCACAAGGTCAGAACCCTACAGTCCACGCAGAAGAGGAAGAAATCAAGTTTGGGAAGATAATAAACGGGAAGCTCGGCGAGATAACCAACCCCATCATCGAGGTTGGGAAATTTCACCAAAAAGCATGGACAAAGGAAGAAGGGAACATGAGCACAATAATCCAACCCCAGGAATTATACACATGATTTCAGGAGGAGCGACAGATGGAGACTCTGGCCGAGCCCGCAAAATGCATGGACGGAGATTAGAGTGCTCGGAGATTGTGACGGAGGTCAATCTTAAATCTGATCCAGTAATTTCTTTTGGACCCAATGATTTAAGAGGAGTTGTTGCACCACACACTGATGCCTTGGTAGTCACAGTTACCATTGCAAATTATGATATAGCTCGGATATTTGTGGACACGGGAAGTTCAGTCAATGTGTTGTTCAAAGAAACTTTGGATCAAATGCAGATAGAAGGTTTTCATTTTGAACCAATCAGAACACCTCTCTATGGCTTCACCGGGAACGCTATTAAGCCTATGGGTCAAATCACCCTCCCTTTGTCAATGGGAAATGACTCCAGGAGAGTTACAAAAATGATTGACTTCACAGTAGTAGATGCTCCATAATTGGCCGACCTGCTATGAAGGATTTTCGAGCCATTTCTTCCACTTATCACCAAAAATTAAAATTTCCATCGGGCACGGAAGTAGGTGTATTACAGGGGGATCAAAAGATTGCTCGAAACTGCTATATGAGTGAAGTAAAAGAGGAGAGCAAGAGATCAAAGCTCCAGGTCAATACAATAGCAGGAGGAAAGCCTCCAGAACAAAACCCGAAAACGTTAACACTGGAATGCGCGGATGAAGAACCTGATTTAGTGGAGCTCAGTTCTCCCTTAAAGATGGTTAAGATTGCCAAAGAATTAAACCAGGAGGTCCGTGTCAAGTTAATTGCGTTCCTAAAAACTCATGAGGATGTATTCGCATGGTCAGCTCGGGAGGTCGGAGGAATAAACCCCACTATTATGCAGCATCGCCTGAACATCCTTACTGGTGTAAAACCTGTAAAACAAAAGAAGAGGCACTTCGGCGCAGAGAAGGATAAGTTAATTAGAAAGGAGGTGGAAGAGTTACTCCAAGCTGGCCATATCCGTGAAGTACAATTCCCAACTTGGTTATCAAATGTGGTCTTGGTGCCCAAGAGTTCAGGAAAGTGGAGAATGTGTGTCGACTTCAGGGATCTAAACAAGGCTTGCCCTAAGGATTGCTATCCTTTGCCACGGATTGATCAATTGGTGGATTCTACAGCAGGGCATCAATACTTGTGTTTCATGGATGCCTACCAGGGATATCATCAGATCCCATTGGCCCAAGAAGATCAAGATAAGGTAAGTTTCATTACCTCAGATGGGACATTTTGCTATGTAGTAATGCCTTTTGGATTAAAAAATGCGGGAGCTACATATCAAAGACTCATGGATAAGGTATTTACGGCGCAAATAGGAAGGAACATAGAGGTTTACGTGGATGATATTTTAGTAAAATCAAAGTTGGGTGATGACCTCATCCCAGATCTCACAGAAACTTTCTCAACGTTACGATCGTTCAATTTAAAGTTGAATCCCCAAAAATGACTTTTTGGGGTGAAGAGTGGGAAGGTTTTGGGTTATATTGTAACATAAAGGGGGATTGAAGCTAATCCAGAGAAAGTGCAAGCGGTACAATCCATGTTACCTCCTAAAAATCTACAAGAAGTGCAAAGATTGAAAGGTCGGATTGTAGCTCTTTCTCGTTTTATATCCAGGTCAGCTCATCGGAGTCTGCCATTTTTTCAAGTCCTTCGGAGGGCCAAAAAGTTTGAATGGGATGAAAGATGCGGAGCTGCGTTTGAAGACCTTAAGAAATATTTGGCTGAGCTCCCGATCTTAACCAAGCCGAAGATTGGAGAACGTTTATTTGTTTATTTGTCAGCAACAGAGGAGGCTATTAGCTCGGTGCTCATCAGGCAAGAGGATAATGTTCAACAACCTATATATTACATATCTCATGCGCTGAAAGGAGCAGAGCTACGATATATGGAGATTGAAAAGTTAGCTCTGATATTGGTAATGACCGCACGATTAAGACCATACTTTCTTTCGCATCCGATATCCGTACTCACCAACAGCCCATTGGGGAGAATATTAAATCGAGCTGAAGTATCAGGACGACTCGTGAAGTGGACAACTGAGCTAGGAGAATATGATATAAATTATGAACCTCGAGTAGCTATTAAAGCTCAAGCTTTGGCCGATTTTATTGTCGAAACTATAAGGCCTGAGCAGGGAGAGATTTGGAAGATTTATGTGGATGGATCTTCTTCCAAGGAAGGCAGTGGAGTGGGAGTAATTTTAATATCTCCCCAAGGAGATGAAATCAAGATAGCAGTAAGATTGGAATTCCGAGCTTCTAACAATGAAGCAGAGTATGAAGCTGTTTTAGCAGGAATGCGAGCAGCTAGAAATGTGGGAGCTACTAGGATCCATATCTTTTCCGATTCCCAGCTAGTGTCTCAACAAATGAATGGTGTTTACGACATAAAAAATGAGAAGCTTGTTGAATATGCTCGGGTGATTGAAAAGGCTAAAGATTTCTTCGTAGAAACAATTTTTGAGCAAATTCCTAGAGAAAAGAATGACAAAGCTGATAGCTTAGCTAAAATGGCAAGCTCGTTATACAGATGGAAAGATCGGGAAATCATATCACAGATCGAGTTAAGCCCTTTCTCTATTCCTAAAGCTCCTGATTTGGAGGAAGATGATTGGAGGGCTGATATTTTGGGTTTTCTACAAAGGGGGGCCGTGCCCAATGATTCTAAGAAAGCATATAGATTAAGGCAAAGATGTTTGCTCTTCTTGCTCTTAGAAGGAATATTGTACAAAAGATCTTTTTCCCGACCTCTGCTCAGATGCTTGGGTCCGACGGACTCGGGTTACGTGCTAAAGGAAATCCATGAGGGGTGTTGTGGTAATCATCTTGGGTCGTTATCTTTAGCGCGGAAGGTTGTCCTGGCTGGTTATTTCTGGCCAACCATTCAAAAAGATGCCGCAATTCTTGTCAGAACATGTGATAGTTGTCAGCGATATGCCCGGCTTCAACTCCAACCTGCTGCTATGATGAAAGCAATTGTAGCTGCTTGTCCTTTTGACCAATGGGGAATTGACATCGTTGGTCCTTCCCCATAGCACCAGCCCAAAAGAAATTCTTAATTGTAGCTATTGACTATTTCTCTAAATGGGTGGAGGCAGAAGCTGTTGCTAAGATTACAGAACAAAAAATATTAGATTTTATATAGCAAAATATTGTTTGCAGATTTGGCGTACCAAGAAAATTAATCTCCGATAATGGGAGACAATTTCAAGGCTCATTGATGAAAGCATGGTGTGAAGAGATGAAGATACAGCAGGCCTTCACTTTAGTAGCTTATCCTCAAAGTAATGGCCAGGTAGAAGTTACCAATAGGTCTTTGGTACAATCCCTCAAAGCTAGATTGGGAAGAGCAAAGGGCAATTGGGTGGAGGAACTCTCTAGTGTCTTATGGTCTTACAGAACCACTTCCAAGACAGGAACTGGAGAAACTCCTTTCAGTTTAGTATATGGAAATGAAGCAGTCCTTCCCGTAGAGATCGGAGCTCAGTCGTGCAGAATAATCCATTATGACGATTCAAATGACGAAAAAAGGTCTATTGACCTTGATCTTTTAGTGGAAGCAAGAGAAGCAGCTGCTCTTCGAATGGAAGCCTACCGGGGTCGGGTAACAAGGGCCTATAATCGACGGGTCATCCAAAGGAGTTTTCAAGTAGGGGACTTGGTTTTAAAGAAAGTGCAGGATGTGGAGATCAGGAAATTAGATCCAAAGTGGGAAGGTCCTTACAAGGTGGTAGAAAAATTGAGTTCAGGTGCTTACTACTTAAAAGACATGGAGGGAAAAGTGATAAAGAGGCCATGGAATGCTTATCACCTTCGCAAATACTATGCTTAATGTTGTTTTTCTTTTTATGATGTAATAAATTCCTGCTTTTTCTTTGATAATGCAAGAAAAATGAAGTATTTTCTTCAAGAAACAATTGTCAATAAAGCTTTACAAGCTATATCCGAGGTCAGAGCTTTACGAGCTCATCCGACCTCCCGAGATAAAAAGACTTTACGAGTCTCAACAAAGCTTTACAAGCTATATCCCAGGTCAGAGCTTTACGAGCTCATCCGACCTCCCGAGATAAAAAGACTTTACGAGTCTCAATAAAGCTTTACAAGCTATATCCGAGGTCGGAGCTTTACGAGCTCATCCGACCTCCCGAGATAAAAAGACTTTACGAGTCTCAATAAAGCTTTACAAGCTATATCCGAGGTCATAGCTTTACGAGCTTATCCGACCTCCCCAGGTAAAAAGACTTTACGAGTCTCAATAAAGCTTTACAAGCTATATCCGAGGTCAGAGCTTTACGAGCTCATCCGACCTCCCGAGATAAAAAGACTTTACGAGTCTCAACAAAGCTTTACAAGCTATATCCGAGGTCAGAGCTTTACGAGCTCATCCGACCTCTCGAGATAAAAAGACTTTACGAGTCTCAATAAAGCTTTACAAGCTATATCCGAGGTCAGAGCTTTACGAGCTCATCCGACCTCCCGAGATAAAAAGACTTTACGAGTCTCAACAAAGCTTTACAAGCTATATCCCAGGTCAGAGCTTTACGAGCTCATCCGACCGCCCGAGATAAAAAGACTTTACGAGTCTCAACAAAGCTTTACAAGCTATATCCCAGGTCAGAGCTTTACGAGCTCATCCGACCTCCCGAGATAAAAAGACTTTACGAGTCTCAATAAAGCTTTACAAGCTATATCCGAGGTCAGAGCTTTACGAGCTCATCCGACCTCCCGAGATAAAAAGACTTTACGAGTCTCAACAAAGCTTTACAAGCTATATCCCAGGTCATAGCTTTACGAGCTTATCTGACCTCCCCAGATAAAAAGACTTTACGAGTCTCAATAAAGCTTTACAAGCTACATTTAGAACTTTCCGAATTCGTCCGATCTCTAAAGATAACAAGAATGAATATCACTAGCTGGATTGATCTCTTAAAATAAAAGGACGTGGCGGGTCTTGATTAGCAATCAGATGGTGTTTATTGACCAATCATTTTATAATTTGAACCTTAGAGTTATAACAAAACTCCCAACTTTCAGATTGATACAAGCACAAAACATGTTCATAGTTCAACATAAGTCACTTGTCTCAAATAATTACAGTGAAAATATGAAAATCTAAACATTGTTTGCCCTCACAGGGAACATTACAAGATAAGGGCATCTCAAACATCAGGAGGAAGGTTCTGGAGAGCACGATCAAAATCTAAAAAATCTGAAGAAGTTCATTCGGGAGGATATCCTGCCTCTTTGAATTGAGAGATACACCCTTTGAATCCAATCTCCAGATACCCATAGGCCTTCTCCCCACATAAATCCGTAAATTCAGAGGACTTGAGGAATTCTTCTTGAAAGCTGGCTTTCGATTGGGAAGCTCTTGCCTCTGCTTCTTCCCAATTCTTCTTAAATACTTCCATCTCTTGAGTGGCAACTTCGGCGACCTCCCGAGATGCTTCTAGAGCTCGACGGGTTCCCTCCAACTCCTTGCTATAAAGATTGGCATTCTTTTGAGATTCTTCAAGTTGGGCCTTGAACGTTTCTGATTGCTCCTTCAACCTAGCTATTTCTTGTTCATGGATAACTTTAAGGTCATTGAAAGTACGTTGAAGCTCAGCGTTATTAGCTTCAAAAGTTTTAGAATCCCTCAAGGATTGCCTTCGGAAGTTGTTGGCTCGGGAGGAGAATTCACCCAGTAGGAGGATGGTCTAAATAAAAAATAAAAGACCCCAGCTCAAAATATAGCAAATATAAATAATAATAAGTAAATATATGGGCAGAGGGAGGATGTATCATAAACCTCAGCAGCGCTACTACAAGTCCTTTTAGCCAGCTCGGACCAAGACAGGTCGGCCATGAAATCAGCATCCGGTGGGGTGGCTAAGTCACGAAGTAGGGAAATAGCTACATTACTAGGACCTTCACCGACCAAGCGCATCCCATCATGGTAAGACTCAAAAGCTTTTTCCCTTGATCTCTCCACCGAAGTCCTCGGCACTTCAGTACGGGGTTTGACTTGCCTTAAAGGTTCCTCCTCTGGAATTGAAGCTCCCTTTTCCACAGTCAAGTCAGTAATCACCTTTGGAAGGGCAGATTTTTCTTACGCTTTAGGGAAGTCCCAATAGCCTCAGTTTCCCCTGATACAGCAATGGTGACAACAGGAACAGTAGGCTCGGGAACGGTAGTTGAACTGGCTTTCCCTTTTTTCTTAGCAGCCGCTTTCAAGATAGAAGCATTCATGATTCTATCAGCTGAAGAAGTATAGGCATTCATGATTAGATACCATAACAAGGGGAAGACAATATAATAAAAAGAAATAAGTTTTATTTTATCTACCGAAGATTCCCTTCAAGGGTACATTTGCCAAGCTCAGACCACAGTGACATAAGAGATCCTCAGATAAGAGGCGAGAGATATTGAAACACCTCGACCCGATCACCGACCTCACCTCGGTAAATAAAGGGCTCCTCCGAAACCCATCAGGTGGAGAAGGTAAGTGGGGGAGATGATCACGCCAATGGGAGAACATTGACCAGGGACGAGGAGGTTTTATAAAAAAGTAATAATTTTTCCAATATTTGTTACTTGAAGGGTACCCATCCAAAAATTTACATCCGGGACGAGCAGAGAAGTAAATAGGTCCTTCTTTAGACCTTTTAGGAATCATGAAATGACTAAGGGAGAAGCAGTCTAACCTTAGTCCTAAAGCTCGGAACAGAACTACAAAAGAACAGAGGAGGCGGAAGGCATTTGGGGCAAACTGACTAAGGTTCAAATGATAGTATCTACTAAGTTGTAAGAAAAAGTCAGGGATGGGAAATCGAAGCCCTCCTTCAATCTGATCAAAATAAAAAGTGTAGTAATCAGAGGGGGGCTCGTGAGGTCGATCCTCAGGAGAAGGAATGATGATGTCATAATCAGCAGAAAGATGGCTTAAGGTACGGATTGTATTTTCAGCCGAATCGTTAAGGCCAGAACGATAATGGACATACCAAGGAGAATCCTCTACTTCAAGGGAATCTACTGTTTCCCCGACCTGAACTGTGGTTAAGGTTGGGTCCTCAGTAAGAAGAAGACGTCCGACCTCACTTCGGGAGGAAGTACTGGGGAGGGAAAATGAATCTTCAGAAGATTCATAACGATCGATTTCCCTATACACAGCACCCGAAGTAGAAGAGGTGGAACCATTATCAGATGACATAATGACTATATAGAGGTCTCTTAAATTTTTCGGAGTAAAAGACGAAAGGGTACAAGATAAATAACAGATCTTACCTAATGAGCGAAAAGAAGAAAGAGGTCGGGTCCGAGCTTTCTGCAACTAAAATAAAAGATGAAATGAGTGAAAAAGACAGGGTATTTATAGTAAAAGTATGCGCAACAGAGACCGTTGGATGAAAACAATATAGAGGGTCAGGATTAATCTCGGGAATTGGAATGTTACCGTTTGCAATTTGAAATTCAAAATTTTCCTATTTCCCGCCCTTATAACTTCAATGCTCGGTCAAGTATACGAGTTTCTGACCTTTGGTGTCAACTCGACTTAGGGGGAGGGATTATGATACTCAGTAATAGGATGATCTCACTTCACCTTATTTTACTTGACCGACCTCCCGATCTACTTGGGTTAAAATAAAGATCATTCAACGCTGATTTTAATTTCCCGACCTACCGACCTACTTGGATCAGGGTGCATATCATTCAACATTGATTCAGAAATACCATTGGGCCGACCTCCCGACCTAATCAACATTTTGTCTTCGGGAATGTCATACCTTCAAGACCAGAAGACCCAATTCTCAGAGCTCCCATCTGAGTTTCAAGCATCTTACCTCTAAGAACATGTTGACCAAGTCTACGTTGATCGGGCACGTCCCGAGATTTCAGGAAGTGGAAATGAGTAGTGGTTTTATCAGTTGACAGACATGTCCCGAAATCCCGGGAATCGTGTGAATCGTGGCCTTACTGCTCCAAGGTGCACACTCTGGAGGTAAACTCTATAAATAGTAAACCAATACAAGGTTTCAGGTATGCCTTTTTTCCTATACGCACTATACAGCATCTATTCTTTTACAGATTTTATCAGATATTTCCCGTCACCTGACTTGAGCGTCGGAGGGGACACGCCGGAAAAATCTTCCGGCCCCTTCTAACATCTTGTTTCATATCTCAGCAGATCATTCAAAGATCTGTCCCTTGTTATCTGGTCTAGGGAGGAATATAAAGGGAAGTCATTAAACCTTTTATTGATACTTAGAAAGCATCACTCTTTTTGGGAGTATCAGGTTCGATTTTGTTTAAAAAAATTGGTTGTTCGAGTTAATTCGGTTCATTCGGTAACGCCCACGAGTAGTTTAATTAATGGGCTCCTACCTAAAAGCTTGAAACAAGACAAATTTCTTAGCTTGCATTGACTTGCATCAATGTTCAGCAAATGCTTCATCATTTTAACTTGTTTAAAACTCTTGAGGGTCGGTGACAATGTGGACAATTTCTTGACTTATTCACAAGCTGTAGAAATTATTCGACGGAGAAGAATTATAATTTGACTGTACAATTGGTTCATATAGCAATTATTTCTTATTTATTCTTGTATTTGTCATATGAGTCTATTGTAATATTTTATAAACTATTTTAAACTTGTATGGTAAAAAGGTATCAGAGTGATTTATTACAAGAGCTAATTCTACTGAAAAATTATAGGAGCCAACGTTTGTCATTGTATTATAAATATTATGTTGATTTTATTTACAATTTAAATAGTTACTTTTTCCATTAATTAGTTCTAGTTGCTTCTTCTATTACAATTAACCTACAAACGGGCTCTTGGACAGTTGGTAAGAGATTACCTCCACTTTAGAGAGACACGAGTTCGAGTCCCGCAGTGTGCGGAAATATATTTAGCCTCTCCCCTTTCAAAAAAAAAAAAAACTAATGACCAATAAAAAAATTGTAAAAAAGCCGTACTCTATATTATACACGCTAATTGTAAATAAAATACTTAGAACGAGAAATTACCATAAGAAGCCCATCCGGGACCAAGAAAACGTGCACATGTACCCATTATTATTAATATTTGATCCATATAAGGAAGTAACATCCATTACTTATTTGGGCTTTGTCCAGGCCTGTTAACTGAAGCAAAGCTTTGGTTTTAGCCCATTTAGGTTTTTTCATTTTGATCAACTTTTCCTTTTGTTTGTTTGTTTCATTTTTAAATTTCATACATATATAGTAAATTGCACATGTATTAGGCCAATTTGGGTTTTGTTAATTTGATTCTGTGCATGGTTTTTAAAATCAGCTAGGATGTTGATCAGTAGGGATAGCAATAGGACGGGTCCAAACCCGGATCCGTAATGAACCCGTCCCGCCGGGGCAGGTCTGGACCCGCTTCAACCGGGTTTGGAAGCGGGGCGGGGCGGGTCCTGGGATTGGCCGAACCCGCCCCGTACCAGCCCCGCATTACATTTTTAATTTTTTTAAAAAAAAATATGATATTGATTATACATTTTACTTCTTTAATTGAACAATAAAGTGTCATTATTTAATTTTATATCAAAATTCATGTGTTCATGTTAAAGAAATTGGACATTTTGAAGGAAATAAGAGCAAATTAATAAATATTTAGTAGTTTAAAGATAGTTTTGCAATGCTTATTATAAATATTTACTAGAGAAAACATAAAATTTAGTCATGAAACTCAACTTTTGTGTTTCAAAATTGATTTCTAGCTAAATTTTTTTTTTAAAAAAAAAAAACTGGAACCGGGCCGGGCGGGTAAACCCGCCGGGTTCGTGGGTCTAAGCGGGGCGGGGCGGGTCCGAGTTTTATGTGTAGCGGGCGGGTCCTTGGATTGGCCAAACCCGTCACATACCCGACCCGTTGCCATTCCTATTGATCAGGTCAAATATGTGGATCACTGATTCAATCAGTTAATCAATGGTTGAATCATCGGGTTAATTATAATCAAATAAAAAAATAATTGTATAAGAAAATACTTATGATATCTTGACGGGAGAAAAATTAGTGCTTTAGGTATTAAAATTTCTTTATTTTATAAACATAGACAAAAAATGTGAAAAAGAAATCTGTGTGGGAATTTCTATCATACACCGGAATATTACTCTCGGTGTAGATATAACAATTGGATAGTGTAGATCCTATGTGAGGTCCACACCATCAAATAACTTAAGCTACATGGGGGCATGTTATTCCTCATGTACCATAGAAATTTCCGAAATGTTTAGATGGAATAATTGATGTATTTATATGACGTGACACCCTTCTAGAATCCAAAAACCGAATATCGGCATGACTATTACTAATAATAAAACTTTTTTCTTTGTTTAGGATTTATTTACAAGCAAAAATATTAATTAAATCGAGATCTTTCACTTTTAATTTCTCAAAAATTTGAATCAAGTGTTTGGCTTGAGTTTATAAGTAAATGGAAGAGAATAAGTAAGCGCAACCAAATTATGGTTGCTGAAAACTGAATACAGAGTAACTATGAGATTGCTAAGACATCTAAATATCATCACGACTGCATATCTGAATCAATATATGTTTCAAGTAGATAATGAGTTACAAACTTAAGTGTTAAGCCGGTGTTTGCAAATATTTTAAAATTGTTTATCTGTTTTTCAGATAAAAAAAAAATATTCTCGGAGTTTTGATTTCATTGTTTTTTACTATTGTTTATGTACAAAAAAACAGGTAACCGCTAAAATCACATAAAATAAGTCATGATGTTTTTTGACAATTTTAAACCGAGCGATGACAATTTTGTAATAAAATTGAAGTTCATTAAGCTTTTTTATTTTAATATCAAATACACAATGATTTTTCTTAAAAACTACTTTTTTCAACTTTAAATAAAAAACAGCGTTAAAATGTTTGAATAAGTATTTGCAAATATTGTCTAAGTACAATATCTAACAACAATAATATAATGTTAGAAGCAAAACATACATAATATGTTTGTTTTTCTTCTATAAACAAAATTGATCTTACTGAAGAGAACAAAACATGTATTATTAATCACTGTGGTTCCCTAAAATCTCACTTATAAGTGGTTTATGATAAATACTTATTGAAATCTATTTCCGTTGCAATAGTATTAGACACAGTTTAATACATTATAAGGGTGAAATGAGTCATAATTTTTTAACTATTTATCCATCACTTATCACATATCATTTATTGTATTAGGGAGCGTTTGGTTAGTGAGATAGGTGTGGGAAAAGAGCACAATCAGTCGTTTGGTTCCGTGGTTGGCATCACCACTTAGTCCCTGCGGCCCGATATAAGCAACTGTGGAACGTTGAAAACAAATCCCTGATGTTGGCATGTATTGCTAATCTCCATTTGCACAGTCAACATTTAATTTGGATGGTAAATTACCATTTTGACCATTGTTTTCCCACCAAAACAAGATCCGTCAATATCTCTTTCGCGCCCAACAGTACCCAGTACAAAGGAATATTAATCGATATGTTTTGTACATAATTCGCCTTACAAATTTGGTGCGCAACTTTGGTGCGCAAGAGGAAGGAACTTTCCTACATGTTGAGAGGGAAGCTGTGTGTGGTGAATCAGTAGATTATACAGGTTAGTGTTGGTTTAATTAGTACCTCATGAACTGTGATGTGTTGTGAAAATGGGATTAACCTTTTTCATCATATCTTTTTACACACATTTGTATGGCAAGTTTTGACTTAGTTCTCTGCATTATGTGTAAATAAATGAAACCTCTGTGGTATACTATGTTGAAGGAGCTTGTTGTAAAAAAATTATGAAACCAAGACAATGATGATTTTCAGGTTGCGATTCAATACTTGTCTGCTGGTGTGGATTAGATCATTGATTTTGGTTAGTTCCACATATATTTTTGCTCAACAAAAAGAGAGTTGGCATCAAACGATGTAATGTTATTTCATTATTATTACAATAATTGTTAAATAACACGCATTTATCTATAAATTTTTGAAAACTATTAAGTTTATATGCCCGATGGACACGCCTCGTCGAAACATCGTATTGATCGTAGCGATGCATCGTATCTTGTTTGGGTCGCTCGTCATGGTAATTATTCTTGCACGACATTACAAGACCTTATTACGCAAACGAAGGCGTGTCGGCCGTACAACAGATGTTACGTACAGCATGAGACAGAGGATGTATCCACAAATGAACCATTTATGTAGAATTATTTCAGCTGGAGATGTTCAATGTGTAGTAAACCTACGGATGAATCGAAATACATTCGCACGATTGTGTTTCTTGCTAACAAATGTGGGCGGTTTGGTTGAATCTAGATATGTTAGAATCGAAGAGAAGGTAGCCATGTTTTTGTCTGTGTTAGCTCATCACAAGAAGAATAGAGTTACAGGGCATGACTACATACGTAGTGGTCATACAATCAGCATTCACTTCCATGAAGTTCTAAGATCAGTATTAAAATTGCATCCAATTCTTTTGGTAAAGCCCGTAGCTATTGATGATGATTGCTCGAATGAGACCTGGAAAGACTTCAAGGTACTCAAAACAAAGGTACTTACATTCATGATTTCATGGCACACACATCAAACAATCCCAACTATTATGCACATAAATAAGCTTGGTTCCTTAAAGATATGTTATAATATTTCAGGGTTGTCTTGGTGCATTGGATGGTACATATGTGAGTGTACATGTGCCTAACACGGATAAGCCAAAATTCAGAACAAGAAAAGGCAGTACGGCAGTTAATGTATTGGGGGTTTGCAACAGGGATATGAACTTCATATTTGCGCTTTGTGGGTGGGAAGGGTCCGCAGCAGATGCTAGGGTTCTAAGGGATGCTTTAACTAGAAACGATGGGCTCAAAGTTCCAAGAGGTGTTTCACATTTTGACTCTTTAATTTTATGTGAAGTTGAGCTAATCGTTAAACATTTGTAGTATGCAAAAATATCATTCAGCTTTGTTGGTATGAATTTAGCTACTGACGACACATTTAATCATTCATACAGGGTGTTATTACTTGTGTGACAATGGATACGCTAACGTTGAAGGATTCTTGACGCCATATAGGAGAGTCAGGTATCATAGGGATGCTTGGGGCAATTCCTCGATTGGGCCACACAATTACAAGGAGTTCTTCAACTTAAAACACTCTCGTGCTCGCAATGTAATTGAAAGGGCGTTTGGTTTGCCCATATATTATTAACATGGTATCAGAGCAGGCTTCTCATGGCTACTCCGTTCATGGGATTGGCTACTCCGCCCGCAATGTCACCGTCATCAGCGTGATAATTCCATGTATTTAACTTATATAATATCACACGTGAGGGGGCGTGTTGAGAATTGTCATACATTGAAAGTTTAGAAGCTATGCTAGCTCTTTATAAGATATACATGAGCTAATAAACTAATTGACAAATGGTTTTGAGTTGAACCCCGATGTATTCTAACATGTGGTTCATACGCATAACCAATTGATTTTGAGTAGGAAATCCATGAATTTTTAACATGGTATCAGAGCAGGCTTTTAATGTGATTGATTATTCCACCTGCATGCACACAATCATATGTGTTATCAATCCCGTGTTTGACTTATATAATTTCACACGTGATGGGCGTGTTGAGAGTTGTCTCATATTGGGAACTAAAAGTTATGTTAACTCTTTATAAGATACATGAGTTATTTCACTCATTACAAATTGATTTTGAGTTAGAATCTCGTGTATTCTTAACAATAAAATTATAAATGATTTTCTTAAAAGTTCAAAACACTAGTTTTCTGATTGCTCTGTAAATTCAGTACTTTCAAGTGTTCATAATTAATTTTTTTTAACCTATCAATGCTGACTTCTGTTAGATTGTTGTTAACAAATTAAAATTTTGTTGGTTATTTTCCTTTTGTTGAAGAAGACGAGAAAACTCATAAGATGACATACATTGTTTTATAAATAAAAGAAAATACTTGAAAGCAGTAGAAACTTACAACAAACAGTTTAAATAAACTGGGCAGAAACTTTGTTGTTGGACGAGGCCACAGTAAACCGTGTGCCCGTAAACTCTAAATTGCCCGCCTACAACTTCTGGCCTCCTGGACAAGAGAGTTCCAAGGTACAACGTCCCAAACACCTCTGTATGGGTTGAAGCAGAAACCCAGACAGACTCACTCGAACACTGAACAGTGTGTAGTACTCTCAAGATAATATGATATGATATGAAATGCAATTTCGGGATGAAGAAAACATAAAGCTGAAGCAGCTTATATAGCTGAGCAGCAGACCACTCCAAAGGTCTCAGAATTAAGTGTAAAGATTAATGGGGTAGATGAAAAGTCTCAACACTTAAACATCATATTCATTTCGGATTTAAGTCTCACACTTAAATCTGACATCAATTCTGCAGGTATGTGAAAAGTCTCAAACTTAATACTCAGCAGAATAAGAAAAGTCAGGCAGATGAAAAGTCATTTCAGAAATCCGTGTAGTAAAAAGATAGGACTGCCTTCGCGGCAGCGACACGTGCGACGCGACGCGACGCGACGCGGCGAGTCGAGTCGAGACGAGACGAGACGAGACGTGACGTGACGTGCCGTGTCGTGCCGAGCCGAGCGGACGGACGGACGGCGCGCGAGGGGCACCCATCTTTACTACTTAACTACACTCTAATGATTTGTATCTCAATATAATCAAACCATAAGTGTATTATAATCTCAATGTGGGATTTCTTTAGCCTAATTACCTTTCATAATAACTTACCATAATTTTGTTCTCATTAACAAAATATAACATAATTATTGGGCTCTTATTATTAACCCAATAATATTAATCCAACAATCCCCCACATGAATGCAATATGGCGAAAAAATTACACAATGCACCTAGATGAAGATTTGAGAGTACTTTGAGAATCCACTGCATCAGGATAGGTGGTGATTAACCTTGAACCTTCCTTAGTAAAATATCATCGGATATACTTGTCAACCAGTGGACGCGATGCCTTGAACTGTTCGACGTTTTATGTATAACAAGACAACAATACTCACACAGCTTCATCTCCACACTATTATTGGTTCTTTCGTTGTTGTCCATTTTGGCCCTGGACTGCCTTGGATGTTTCATCGAATGCTCTAGAGATTTAGCCCTCAGGTCATCTCATAGAAGCGGCCCCTTCACATTCGACATAGGTGATTTCTCCTAAAGAGTATCCTGTAATACCCCACTTTATCATCTCGAGATAGAAGAATCATTAAGAGCATGAGCTCAGCCTTCCCAAAGTACAGGTCTATCACTCTTTCATCACAGGAATAGGTAAGGAACTCAATTTCCCGAGTGCTTTGTTCGATGCCCCCCCACAATTCGGTTTTCCCATTGAACCTGCAAATTGGATTTTACAATTCAGGTTGGGTTGCCATCATGGTTGGAAATCAATTTCATGGGCTTCAACCCCATTCCCCTCGATGAAATCTCTACTCGGTCTCTCGTCAGACCTTTCGTAAATGGGTCTGCAATGTTTTCTTTAGACTTCACATAATCTAAAGAAATGACACCGGTTTTTAGTAAATTTCTCACGGATTTATGTCTCCGACGAATGTGTCGTGATTTCCCATTATACACATTGTTATGTGCTCTTCCCATAGCTGACTGACTATCACAGTGCAAACTAATGGGTGGCATTGGTTTTGACCACATTGGAATATCCTCCAAGAAACTCCGAAGCCAATCAGCTTCTTCTGCCGCAAGATCTAAAGCTATGAACTCAGATTCCATAGTTGATCTAGCAATGCATGTCTGTTTGCATGATTTCCATGAAATAGCAGCACCGCCAATTATAAATATATATCCACTCGTAGATTTTATATTTTTGGAGTCTGATATCCAATTCGCATCTGAATACCCTTCAATTACTGCTGGGTATCTCGTATAATGTAGTCCGTAGTTAGAAGTATATCTTAGATATCTAAGAACTCGAACTACTGCCTTCCAGTGCTCATAACTGGGATTACTCGTATATCTGCTCAATGTATTGACAGAATTAGCTATATCAGGTCTAGTGCAATCCATGAGGTACATGAGACTGCCTATGACTCTAGAGTACTCAAGTTGTTGCACACCTTCTCCGCGATTCTTGCAAAGATTTGACACCACTTCCATAGGTGTTCTAGCGATGGTATTATTTCCCTTGTCAAACTTGTCAAGTATCTTCTCGACATAATGACCCTGGGAGAGAAAATATCCATCTGCATGTTTGGTGATCTTCATTCCAAGAATCACATCTGCAAGACCTAGGTCTTTCATCTCAAAATTTCGTGACAACATTTTCTTGGTAATTTTGATGTTATCGTTATTACCAACAATTATCATGTCATCTACGTATAGACATACTATCACATAGTTTGTATTGTCTCCTTTCACGTAGACACACTTATCGCATTGGTTTGTTTTAAACCCATTTGAAAGCATGACGCTATCAAATTTTTCGTGCCATTGTTTAGGTGCTTGTTTTAATCCATACAAGGATTTCACAAGTTTACACACCTTCGTTTCTTTACCTGGAACTACAAACCCTTCAGGTTGTTCCATGTAAACCTCCTCTTCTAACTCTCCATTTAGAAAAGCCGTTTTAACATCCATTTGATGGATCTCTAGGTTATATAATGCAGCAAATGCAATTATCAACCTTATAGATGTTTTCCGGGATACAGGAGCGTATGTGTCGAAATAATCAACACCTTCAGTTTGTCTGTAGCCTTTGACTACAAGTCTAGCCTTGTACTTATCTACAGTACCATCAGCTTTCATCTTCCTCTTGAAGATCCACTTGTGTCCTAGTGGTTTACAACCTGCAGGAAGATCCACTAGTTCCCAAGTATGATTATGTAAGATAGATTCTATCTCACTATTTACCGCTTCTTTCCAAATATCAGAGTCTTGTGAAGACATTGCTTCCTTGAAAGTAGTCGGATCTTTTTCCAACAGATATGTTAGAAAATCCGAGCCAAAAGATTTCTCTTTTCTCGCTCTTTTGCTTCGTCTAGGCGATTCTACATTCTTTTGAGATTCTCTATCCCCCACATTTCTCTCAACATTGGTTTCAGGCATTGTCGGAGTTTTGTGGGGAAAGATTTCCTCAAAGAATGAAGCATCCCTAGCCTCAATGATAGTATTTACATGCATTTCTGCATTATCTGATTTATGCACTAGAAAACGATAGGCACTACTATCTTGCGCATATCCGATAAATACACAATCTACTGTCTTAGGTCCTATCCTAGTCCGCTTAGGAGGAGGAATTGGTACCTTTGCTAGACAGCCCCAAACCCTTAAAAACTTGTAACTAGGTGCACGACCTTTCCACAATTCATAAGGCGTTTTATCCAACTTTTTATGTGGTACTCTGTTTAGCACATAGTTGGCAGAAAGCAGAGCTTCTCCCCACAAATTCGTAGGTAAGTCGGAACTTATAAGCATTGCATTCATCATTTCCTTAAGCGTTCTATTCTTCCTTTCAGCAATACCATTTTGCTCGGGAGAATAAGGCGCAGTGGTTTGATGAATAATGCCACTTTCAGCACATATTTGTGCAAATGGTGACTCATATTCACCGCCTCGATCACTTCGAAGAATTTTAATCTTTTTATCAAGTTGATTCTCAACTTCATTCTTATAGTGAATGAACATATCAATTGCTTCGTCTTTACTTCTCATTAAGTAGACATAACAATATCTTGTACAATCATCGATAAATGTTATGAAATAATTTTTACCGCCTCTAGATTGTACATACTTTAGATCGCATACATCCGTATGAATCAAGTTTAACGGTTCGGTGCTTCGCTCAATTGAGTGGAATGATGACTTGGCTAATTTGGCCTCTACACAAGTCTCACACTTGTGTTTATGATTGATGTTAAATTTAGGCAATAGATTAAGAGACATTAGCCTTTGTAAGGACTTATAATTCACATGTCCTAATCTACCATGCCACAAATGTAAAGACTCGCAAGAATAATCAAACTTTAAAGTTTTATTAGCCACATTGGCAACAGTCATTACATTATTTTTGCTTGTGCTAGCCTCATTTGCTGCATTAACATCAACCACAACATCTACACTAGACTTAGCCTTAGGAGCTAAAGTCATTACATTCATCTTGAAGAGGTTATTGGCCAAGTAGCCTTTGCCCACAAACATACCACCCTTGGACAGAATGACTTTGTCGGACTCAAACACAAGCCGGAAGCCTTTCTTGTTCAGCACTGCTCCGGAGATGAGATTCTTTCGGATCTCTGGCACGTGGAGCACCTCGGTAAGAGTCAACTCTTTTCCGGAAGTCATTTTTAGCACAACCGTCCCTTTGCCTTCAACTTTTGAGATTGCTGAATTTCCCATATAGCAGTTCTCATCATTCACCGGTTGATAGGTCTTAAACATCCATTTGTTGGCGCAAATGTGGCGAGTAGCCCCAGTGTCCACCCACCATTCTTTGGAGTTCCCTCCAACAAGATTCACCTCCGATACCACAGCACTCAGATGCATGTCATCCATGTCAGAGCTCAGATTGTCCTCAGCAATGTGGGCATGTGCAGGCCTCTTGCCTTTGCCTTTGTAAGGGACTATCTTCCTCTTACCGTCATTGTTTTGACGTTGAGTGCAGTCCTTGGCCTTATGGTTAGGCTTACCACACACATAACAGTCACCGGTGAACCTCCTTGTCTGAGTATCTCCCTTGGGTTCAAAAGTACGTTTGCGCTTATTCCCATGGGAGTTGTCCCCAACTTCAACCACGTTGGCCTTGGAAATCATTCCAAATGATTTCTTGTCAACTTTTCGGTTGTCTTGCTCGATGCGCAGCCTCCTGATAAGATCCTCTAGACTCATCATCTTTCGCTTGTGCTTTAGGTAGCTCTTGAAGTCCTTCCAAGATGGCGGTAATTTTTCAATCATCATCGCCACTTGGAGAGCATCATTTAGCCCCATACCTTCGGCAGCAAGTTCATGATATATCAGCTGCAGCTCTTCGCATTGCTCAACAACGCTCTTGCCATCTACCATTCGATAGTCATGGAATCGCCCGGCTACAAATTTCTTTGCGCCTGCGTCGTCAACTTTGTACTTTATCTCTAACGATTCCCAAAGATTCTTAGCAGTCTCCTTGGGGGAATACACATTAAAAAGTGCATCGTCAAGAGAATTCAGTATGTAGTTACGACAAAGGTAGTCGGCACTCATCCAGGACTCAACTATCACAGCAGATTGAGGATCCTCTTTGTCCTCCACTGGTTTGTCCTCTTTGAGAAACCTGGTCAAGTTCAAAGTGGTCAAGAAGAACATCATCTTCTGTTGCCAACGTTTAAAGTTGGAACCCTTGAACTTTTCCAGTTTCTCAAATTGAGAGAACGACATTGGGTTTCTCAGAACTGGCATAACGACCTCAGCGCCGCTAGCTTTCACCACTGGAATCTCAGTATTCTCAGCAACTCGGTTTGGAATCTGGTCAGCCATAAGCTAAAACAGAACAGAAATAGAAGAGCACAAATAATATCAAAACAGTTTTTTGAAACAGTAGGATTAAACCTTTCAACAGTACATAAACAGTGTCTGAACTAAATATGAAAATTGACAGTAACAATTTGTTAAAGTGCAGTAGATGAAAAACAATTAGGTTTGACAGAACAACAAAAGAAAAATACACAATTTAGAGTTTACGATTGTTGGTTATTTTCCTTTTGTTGAAGAAGACGAGAAAACTCATAAGATGACATACATTGTTTTATAAATAAAAGAAAATACTTGAAAGCAGTAGAAACTTACAACAAACAGTTTAAATAAACTGGGCAGAAACTTTGTTGTTGGACGAGGCCACAGTAAACCGTGTGCCCGTAAACTCTAAATTGCCCGCCTACAACTTCTGGCCTCCTGGACAAGAGAGTTCCAAGGTACAACGTCCCAAACACCTCTGTATGGGTTGAAGCAGAAACCCAGACAGACTCACTCGAACACTGAACAGTGTGTAGTACTCTCAAGATAATATGATATGATATGAAATGCAATTTCGGGATGAAGAAAACATAAAGCTGAAGCAGCTTATATAGCTGAGCAGCAGACCACTCCAAAGGTCTCAGAATTAAGTGTAAAGATTAATGGGGTAGATGAAAAGTCTCAACACTTAAACATCATATTCATTTCGGATTTAAGTCTCACACTTAAATCTGACATCAATTCTGCAGGTAGGTGAAAAGTCTCAAACTTAATACTCAGCAGAATAAGAAAAGTCAGGCAGATGAAAAGTCATTTCAGAAATCCGTGTAGTAAAAAGATAGGACTGCCTTCGCGGCAGCGACACGCGCGGCGAGGCGAGTCGAGACGTGACGTGACGTGACGTGCCGTGCCGTGCCGAGCCGAGCGGACGGACGGACGGCGCGCGAGGGGCACCCATCTTTACTACTTAACTACACTCTAATGATTTGTATCTCAATATAATCAAACCATAAGTGTATTATAATCTCAATGTGGGATTTCTTTAGCCTAATTACCTTTCATAATAACTTACCATAATTTTGTTCTCATTAACAAAATATAACATAATTATTGGGCTCTTATTATTAACCCAATAATATTAATCCAACAAATTTCAATTTAATGTCATCAAATAAATTAATTAATTATCAAATTATTTTCGTTCAATTGCATAGTTTTACAAATAAAACGTCATAAAATAAATAATTAGTTAATTGATTTATTATTATAACAAAACAAGGCAGTTAAGAGTTGTACACGAATCAAATATAGTAGTGCTTGAATCGTGAGTGAGATCCACATGCCCGACTACTTTCTTAGCACTAATTCTCTTCTAATATTGTATCGACGTTTTTTAGACTATTTTTTGACAATTTGCAAATTAATTGAATGCACGTTTCACCCAATTAACATAGATCTTAATAAATAATTTTATAATAAACTATTATATTAACAACTAAGATCGTAGAAAACTTTCATATTATATGATCAAGTGCTTGTCGGATTATCAAAAGCTATATTTAGTGATTATTGTGCAACTTTAATCTTTTAAACTGTACATCAGTCCAAGCGTTATGTTTAGATCGTTCTCACAACATTGCAATTATTGTTTCCCAACAATCATCCTCCTAGTAATTACATTACCTTGTAACTTATGTGAATTGAACACAAGATTTTGACTATAATACCAGTTGTAGAATCAAACACTTACTGTTTTAATAAAAGTATAGCTAGTGGTAAAATTGCAACTCTAATCTTTTAATAACCATTCAAGCGCTATTGATTCCCAAGTACCGAACATTTCATATACAAAAAATATGTTTTTAGGGGGAAAAGGTTGAATATTTTCTATTACTGTGTACCAATTGGATGAAGTTAACATGTCTGGTCCAGGAATTATGCATTTTTTAAAATGTGCATGCATGTTCAAGTCAAACGTATATCTTATATTCTATTATTATTACATATAAAATATTAAAAGCTAATATAAATCAATATTATAAGTCAATTTTACTCTTTTTTAAAAAAAACATTATTAAAGTATAAAAAAATTTGTAATAAAAATATTTTTTTTTTTTGAAAAATACAATAACATGTTTGAATCTAAGTCACATGACACGGGTATATATATATATATATATATATATATATATATATATATATATATATATATATATATATATATATATATATATATATATATAACTGATGAAATAAAATTAAACATACCTAACACATCATATTCTACAAAGTTTCGTAATTTCTATATCATTTAAAGTGCAATATATATATAGCACTGATGAAATAAAATTAAATGTACCTTACACATCATATTCTACAAAGTTTCGTAATTTCTATATTATTTAAAGTGAAATTCAAATCCTTTATTCGATCCCTATCCTAATATGGACTATTGTTCTCCATAAAATATACTTTCGAGAATAAACAATGAAAATAAATTTTTAATATTAGATCATAAGATAATGAATTCAAAAATGAAACCAAATATTATCTTTGTGTTTCAACGTGTTTTGTAATAGTATGAATTTATTACAAATGACTTATGTTATTTTCGGAAAATTAAAAAAATATAACATTTAAGTTCACGACTTAGTAAACCTTAGTACGTGACTTAATAAAACTTAGTCATAATGTGTCGCACGCGCATTCAATGCTCCAGATCACGACCAAAACATCAGTGCACGACTTATTAAAACTTAGTGCACGACCTAGTAAAACCTAGTGCATCTTAAAATGTCGCACAAGCACTTAACGCATTAGTTTGCAATCGAAACGCCAGTGTGCGAATAGGGTAGAAAGATTATGTGACTTTGGTTTGAATCTATGTAAATAAATTTTAAAACCTAGATTTCCTGAAGCCCTATACGTATATATTGAAGTTGTCAACTGGCTAAATGCCTAAATATGACTCTTTTAATTAAATTAGCACGTATTTTGACTTTATATGTATATTAATTATATGGTATTCAACATATTTAATTGTGAGGGAACATACCAAAGTATTAGTTAAATCACTTTAATTAAATTGATTTTTTTAAATAATTAGAGGTTTCTAACAGAAATCAAATATTGTTAAAAATACAAATAATTACAATATATACTCCACACCCAAAACGTGAATTTTTTAGGGTGAACTTTATATAGAACCTCTCTATTTTTAATAATTACGATACAAATAATTACGATATATATTCCACACCCAAAAAATTGTAATTATTCTTACATATTTACAAATTAGAGAGAATGTTATTACAATACAACTATTTTTACAAGGGAGACATATGTAACTGTTCAAACTAGAAGGAATAATATGTAAAACAACTATTCTACAAGTTAAATATCCATTTTTTTATTCATTGTTCATGTACACTAAATCTAACCTAGTATATGAAGGGGGAAAAAAGACACCATCCTTATTCGACATCTGTTACTATATATAAAGTAAGAGATAAGAGACATTGATAGACGATCTTCGCTAATTTTCCGCATTACACCTATTAATATTAATATATATATTCCAAAAACAACACAAAGCAAAAACCTATTAACGTGAAATTTTTGGAAAAAAACTTTAAAAAGCTTGTTGGGTTTTGGAAACCCGAATAATCTTGGTTTTGATGTTAACAAAACTTGTTATTGTGTTGTTAACATATTTCATCAAGTGTGCAGTTCATAGATAATATTTTACAGCTTGATGATCTGCTAAGAAATGGCCTTGAGTTTGGTTGCTGAAATGAGGACCAGCTGGAGTACCAGTTGACCAGACCAGCTGGAGGACCAGCTGAAAGGACCAGCTGGGAGGACCAGCTGGAGTACCAGTTGACCAGACCAGCTGGAGTACCAGCTGGGAGGACCAGCTAGAGAGAACCAGCTGAAGGACCAGCTGGAGGACCAGCTGGAGAGAACCAGCTGGAGGACCAGCTGGAGAGAACCAACTGGATGAGCAAACCAGCTGACCAGACCAACTGGTACCAGCAGACCTCAGACCAACTGGTACCAGCAGACCTCAGACAAACTGGTACCAGCAGACCTCAGAGAAATTGGTACCAACAGACCTCAGACCAACTGGTACCAGCAGACCTTGGACAGCTGATGCTGTACCAGCAGACCTCAGACCAACTGGTACCAGCAGACCCCAGGCCAGCTGATGCTGAACCAGCAGACCTCAGACCAGCTGACCATACCAGCTGACCAGACCAGCTGACCATGCCAGCTGACGAGACCAGTTGACCATACCAGCAGACTTCCATAAATAGCCCAGAAAGCATAATATGACCGTTGCAATTTTTGAAAGCTTACCAAAATTGTCCCAACGGTTATATTCTTGTATCTAACGTATATATCATTACTTGGGGCTATATATACATGATTTGGAAGCTCAATAACAGCTGATTGAAGATCAATCCAAGCCTTCCAAAGTAAACCCACTTGGGATTCAATTGAGGAACTTCAAAGACAAAAGTTGCTAAATGAAGAGCACTCCTCAAACCTTTGGCACCTCTTACCTTGCTGTATCAGATTCATTATGGAATCATTTGTGCCTTTGTATTCACTCTATTCATTGTATTTGTGAGCTAAAATAGAAGAGTGAATACCATTGTAACGGTTGATGATTCATCACAACCGATTGAGAGGTCTTTGTATGTGAGACATTAAAGAACATACATAGTTGAGTTGCTAGGAGTTCTAGTTGGATGGGGAATGCCCAACTGGACCGGGTTTGTACAAAGAGTTGTATAAATCAAAGTCTATCCTTCTATGAGATGGAAGAAGGGGAGACGTAGAAGCGTTGTGCTTCGAACTTCCAGAAACAAATTCTTGTGTTATTTACCTTACTGCTTTTACATACTTTCTTGCATATCTTTAAAATGCCTTTCAAATAAGTAATCGGTTTTAGAGCGGGTTATGTCGAGTGTCTTCCGCTCGGTTTTGTAACCGATCTCGATATAATCTCTCGGTGCAATTATTTCAAGAACACGAGCTATTGAAGCTCAAGTTGGTTGAACTCGGGTGTGGAATGGCAACCCACCCCCAAAATCGATCCTATCAAAGCTATTCCAACATAAGTAGTTTATAATTTCCCCACGCAACCTTTTATAATCCAAAATATGTATATGACAACTATTTTGTCCATTTAATGAGCACTACAACCTGAATTTCCAAAAGACATCAAAAATTCAATATTTTATCTTTCAAAAATTCAATATTTTCTCTCTTTAGCAATCATTATCTGTTTTTTTTTTTCAAATGAAAATTGCTCTGACAACAATAATAATTACTCTGACAATATCATAATACTCTCATTACCCAAAGGTCCCAAACATATCCATGCAACACTAATTTATTATTATTTTAATAATGTAACAAATGTACCACAAAATACCTTATATATATCTTCATGATAAGTGGAAGACATGTAATTGTATTTATTGGGGTAAAAAAAGATTAACATAAAAAATAGAGTGCGAAAAAAATTTAAAGGGTCAAAATATAATTTCAAGGGTGTAATGTAATTTTTGAGAGGTAAACTGCAAGTCTATAACTTTTGGTGAAAAAAAATATAATTTTTTTTTAAAAAAATTTAGGATAATTAGGAAGACTTTTTTTTGTTGCAAGGGGGCGCCTTAACGTGGCTCCGCCTATGCGTATGATACAATATTATCGTAATAATATTTAGAAAAATGCTTAAGTAAATTCTTTTTTTTACATAAATATTGATATATGTATGCACGCACAAAAAATGAAGGCGGAATTAGAGCTGCGTCTAAGTTTCTAGTTTCCGTGGGGAAGACCTTCACCAACTCAAGTACAACTCGTTATTCACGTAGTACAAGTGCGGTTTGAAAGCCTTATTATCCTAACTTTGAGAGTTACCAAAATATCCCCCTGTCCGAGGTTGGTGAATATTGTCAACTCCGCGTGCCAGAAATATAACCAAGACAATTAATTTTAATATAAATACAGTTTTTTATTTATTAAAATATAATGATGTTGGAGCAATTTTTATTTATAAAATTAATGTTTGATTTTAATTTTTAATATTTAATTAAAAAAAAGAATAATTGTATTATTGAAAAGACAAAATAATTGATATATTAAAAGAATTATTATTATATAATAATAATACTAATTTATTTTGAACTAACAAATAATGATATAATTGATATGTAAATTTTAAGTAAACCTACCGCGAAAGTGGGGTCCGTAATGAAAACTAGAGAGAGAAATTAAGACCGAATCCGCCGCGTCCCTTTGTCTTCGGATGCATATATATAACCTCGTTTGCACCCACCAAAAACCATTCTCATTTGCGCTTCGATATCTCTATCTTTCATTGTATATTCTGCAGATCTGAAGCTTGAGTTTTCTCCAAAAGGTACGAATTCTTAGATCTGGTGATGATGCTTTTCTTATTGGTTTTATCCGAACAGGTTTCTCATTGTTGTGTTTTGCTTTTGGATTGTTTTTTTTTTGTTTCTTCAATTATTGTTGAATTTGGTGGTTGTATAATATAGATTTATTTAAATCGGAGAATTGCGTGACAATTGTGATTTGTTATGTTCTTGCTTCTGAGATGCGGATCTTGTGGAACATTTATCACCAAATGTATTATTAGATATTGTATTGAACGTAATCTGACATTAAATGAGACATTTAATGTAGAATTTCTGCATTTCATATTCTAATGAAGCGTGTTGCTAAGTAATATGATATTTGTATACGCTATTAACAAATTATGTATAATCATTGGGAAAGTTCATTTTTCGAGATATCTGCTGTCAAAAGCTATCATCTCCATGAGATATTAACGTCTGCTATTAACTATTTATCATACTCTGTTCATCCATTCAGCAAAAATATTGATCTATGAATTTCGATCAGGTTCACTTTCCTTTTTGGTTTTTTTATTACATTTGAATCAATATGTGACTCTCTGACTTGAGCATTTGTAAGTTTTGATATAGATTTGCGAAGATCCAACAGATTGTCACCTAGTTTAGTTTACTGCAGATTATCTGTTGTGTGTCGTATAATGATTATAGCTATCGGTAGCTACAGATGCAAGAACTATTACTCACTAAATGTTTAATTGTTCCCTTTAGACTCATATTGGAATGCGAAGCAATTTGTGTTTCATAGTTATTCAAATCGACTCAAGCATAGTAGAAGCTAATATGTGTTTCCAAATGTTTTTCAGGCGCTATATGGATACCTTTTTGTTCACCTCTGAGTCTGTCAATGAAGGTCACCCTGACAAGCTCTGCGACCAAGTCTCAGATGCAATCCTTGATGCTTGCCTAGAGCAGGATCCAGAGAGCAAAGTTGCATGTGAAACATGCACAAAAACTAATATGGTGATGGTCCTTGGTGAGATCACAACCAAGGCTAATGTGAACTACGAAAAGATAGTTCGGGATACCTGCAGAGGCATTGGGTTCACATCTCCAGATGTTGGTCTCGATGCTGACCACTGCAAGGTCCTTGTCAATATCGAACAGCAAAGTCCTGACATTGCGCAGGGAGTTCACGGTCATCTCACCAAGAAACCTGAGGAAATCGGAGCTGGTGACCAAGGCCACATGTTTGGCTATGCCACTGACGAAACACCAGAGCTCATGCCACTCACACATGTCCTCGCCACCAAGCTTGGAGCCAAGCTTACCGAAGTGAGAAAGAACAAGACTTGTCCATGGTTGAGACCAGATGGTAAGACACAAGTGACTGTTGAGTACAGGAATGATGGTGGTGCCATGGTTCCTCTCAGAGTCCACACTGTCCTCATCTCAACCCAACATGACGAGACTGTGACAAACGACCAGATTGCAAGCGATTTGAAAGAGCACGTTATCAAGCCTGTGATTCCTGCCCAGTATCTCGATGAAAACACAATCTTCCACCTCAACCCATCTGGCCGATTTGTCATCGGTGGCCCCCATGGAGATGCAGGACTCACTGGTAGGAAAATCATCATCGACACCTATGGTGGCTGGGGTGCTCATGGTGGTGGTGCTTTCTCCGGAAAGGATCCAACCAAGGTGGACAGGAGCGGTGCCTATGTCGTTAGGCAGGCAGCAAAGAGTGTGGTGGCTTCAGGACTTGCTCGCCGTTGCATTGTGCAAGTTTCCTACGCAATCGGTGTAGCAGAACCACTTTCAGTTTTTGTTGACACCTACAAGACTGGAAAGATTCCAGACAAGGATATACTCACTCTTATTAAGGAGAACTTCGACTTCAGGCCCGGAATGATTGCCATTCACCTTGACTTGAAAAGAGGTGGCAACTTCAGGTACCAGAAGACTGCTGCTTATGGTCATTTTGGTCGTGAGGATCCCGACTTCACCTGGGAAACTGTCAAGATTCTGAAGCCTAAGGCTTGAGTTCACGGTGCAGCTTAATGACACTTCTGCAAATTCGTTTCTTGCCACAACCATACAGTTTGCAGATACATAACAAGATTGGAAGGATACAGTACCAATATTATTCTTTTTAGTAGGATTCCTGGGATTACTCTTCTGTTTTGTCTTTAAGCTGAGCTGTAGTTAAACCATGAGAAAGCGGATGCGTGCTTGTTTCGTTTTTCTGTTTTGTTGTTTCTTCGGTTGTTGTCATTTGAAAGTTGTATGTCCCGGGGTACTTCAAAATACTCCTATGTTTGTTTCAATTTTTTTTAATGAAATAATGTACCCGTTCCTAGTAAAAGTTGATTGAATATTGATTGTGAAAGTTGATCATGTATATCTATTCCATGCATATATATTACCTGCATTCCTTTTCTGCTTCTCGACTAAAAGATATTTGTTCCACTAAACCAATAGTCTAACGACACACTTTGAACACAATGGCAGCTCGAAATCTCCAAGGACATATAAAGAAAGATGTACAATAGAACATTTAGACGATTCGCAAAAATATAAAATCATCTTAACTTACCATGATGTATCACTCCAAAACTTCATACTATGGAACCAAAGACATCTCATGAAGACAATGTTGAATATGGAGCCATGTTAAAAAAAGTAGTTTCAGAAAACTATACATAAACCACATGGTATAAGATTGAGACTTGTAAAGTGAAACGAGAGTCCAAATATGGCCTTTTAAATAGCTTACGATTGGGCATTACTATTGCTCAACAATGAAATACTCAAGATTATTGGACATAAGCACAAGTCAAACAAATGTTTTCATAGCTAAACTTTATTACATGAATTTGCAATTTAAATCTTCTGCATTAACTCAAGCATTAAAAAAAAAACTTGTTCTTAGCATCATATCTGCTCATCCTAGGCCAGGATGTAATAAGTGGCATCAGCGTTTTGAAGTTGATTCGAGAATTCAGATTTCTCTGAGCCAGTCATGATCTAGAGCTTTGTTTGCTGTTATTCTTTTGTCGGGATTGTAACTTAAAAGCTTGCTCAACAGATCAAGTCCCTTTTCAGAAAGCATAGGAAAGTTCTTGTTTAATCCAAGCCAAAGAATCTTGGTTATTTTCTGCAGCTGGTTATTCTTTGTATCCTCTTCGAAAAGCCTTTGGTTAAGCAACAATTGTGCCATAATACAGCCCACCGACCACATATCTATGGCGCACGAATATGTCTTCGCCTCAATAAGCAGCTCCGGGGCTTTATACCATAAAGTCCCCACACGATGAGAATGCTGATCAATCCTTCTTTCGAACCGTTTCGACAATCCAAAATCACATATTTTCAATTTTCTATTGTTGTCCAAAAGGATGTTTGAGGGCTTCAAATCTCTATGCATAATCATGTTTTCGTGAAGAAAGGTGATGCCCTCTAACAACTGTTTCATCAGGTACTTTACTTCACTCACTGTTAACGCCCTTTTGATGCCATCCATAAACCTTTCGAGGTCGTTTTCGATGTACTCCATCACAACATAAACGCAATCATATTCATCCACAACAACTTGTTTAAACTCAACAAACCACGGGAGACCAACAAGGGATTGTAGGATATCTATTTCTCTCAATGTAGATTGAGATAATCCATGAAATTCTACCTTCATCGCCACGATTTGGCCTGTTTTCTTCTCCCGAGCTCGATAAACAATGCCGTAAGAACCCTGACTGATCTTATCCAACAATTCATACTCATCGGATCTCCCATATCCAGTCCCAGCCTTTAACTTTTCGGAACTCGATTTCTTTGCATCACCAATCTTGAGTTCATCGGTGAATTTCGGCCTCGGGAAATGCACTCGAGGATCAAAGGGACGCTTGGTTGCCATGTTAATATGTAATATATAACGTTTAATAAGAAACGTGAGAATTTCTGGAAAACAACTGAATCATTTATTATTCTTTGTTTCGTTCTTCTTTTTAGAATGAACCATACAATTCCTATTTATAGATTTTAAAACATAATCCTATTAGAACTCCAACTCTAGAAGTTGACTCCTAATATAACTACCGAAATCTTGTTCTTGGATTCTTGAAGATAAGAAGGAACGAGGACTTCTCACGGTTATTTCTCGTCTAAACTTAAGAGTAAGATAAATTTGAAAAAGGTTATCGGCATTGCTCTCTCTCTCGTGTATAAAAATATGATAAAAAAGGAATATTTATGATTTCTATACGGTAAATTATTTATTTATGTACCAATTTCATGCATAAAGATAATGACAAATTGTACGAAGATTATCTAAAGCTCCAATAAAAAGGTTGCATATCTTAAGGACTCTTACAAATAATTTTTAGTTCAAATGAACCACCATATAATTTTTGATACTTCGTTATGATTTTAACAATTTTTTTCAACAAAAGTCCATAAGTTTTATATATAAATATATATATATAAATATATATAGATATATATATATATATATATATATATATATATATATATATATATATAGACACACACACACGCATCATTTAGTTTTTGCTTAAATTAAATGATGATATATATTTTATACAAAAACAACATTTAGTTTTAATTGAAAAGTAAATGATGAAGTATAATTTTAATTTTAAAAAAAGTATTATTAAGTAGCATCAAATAATTTAATTTATTTGTATGGAATTATTTTTATCGGGTCATTTAATTAAGTTTTCGTAATTTTTATTTTGATGTTCAAAAACTAAATAACAATATGATGAATAAATGTAGAGGCTCTGTTTGCGAACTAAAACTACACAGATATGCCAGGGATTATTTTATGGGCCCATATTATTTTATTTGATAATCCAGGGGAAAAAAACACAGATTTAGTCCTTATACTTTAAAGCTTAAACACTTTTGGTCCTCAAACTTTTTATCAAAACAATTTTGGTCCTTAAAATTGTAAAAATAATTCTAACATTACCTTCTCCGTCGTTTTTTTTACGTACTCCAACTTATTCCTCTTCACTCAGTTTTCTAAGCAATATTCAAAAAACAAATCCAACACACAACCAAAATAACGAATACAACATGTTAATATAAAAGCCACAATATTTTTCTATTTGGCATTGCTCTTATTTCCATCTTTTCTTTGGTTTATACTAAATTAAATATAAACATTAGTTGTTTGTTTCGCAAGAAAAAAAAAAGAGGGATTAATTTAATCTTATCACTTTGATTTTACAGTTGCTTCGATTTTCAATCCAATTTTTAAACTTTCCAAAAGATTGCTACAACTTCTGATTTCTGCTACATGGAATATCCCGACACATCCTACTAAAATCATGATGAAATACTTACTTCCATTGATCGACTATGTCCTCATTGGTATACATACATTAGAGTATATTAGATGCAGATTTTTTGTTGCTCTCCAGGTCTTGTTAACTGAAAATGGGTGCCTGGAATGTTTTCCTAGCTGGCATGCTTCACAGACCTGGGCTTATTCTCCAGTGAATGTCATTCCCTTCACAACTTCTTCTTTTCGCATGTATTATAATGTGGAATTGTTGAAATGTCCAATCTTTTATACCAAACATCATAGTGTGAACAATAATATGTACTGGATTCATTTTTATTTCAATCCAAATTGACACTCACTTTTAGTGCCAACTGAGAACAAAACTAAACCATTGAAATCAGTAATTTCACATCATTTATTTTAAGAAATAGCTATAACCTTTTTCAAGTAGCTACCAAACTCTAAGCAGATTTTGATATATTTCTGGAACAAAAGCACATAAGAGATAAGGTTTTACCTCTGGAACATGTCGTAGCAACAATTCCCTTTCCTTTTACATCAATCAACTGACCATTTCATTTGATTATGATGACTCATGTAGCTCTTGAAAGAGTGATGCATTATTCGACATGTACAAGTTCCTGTAAAAAGTTTCTTGCATGTTGTTGATATGTCATTTGTGCCAGAGCTAGTTGCCCATCAAATTGTTTATCTTTGCATACCTTTTCCATGCGCCCCATCTGCTTGCATGTTCTGCACTGGATATCCGGTCTCCACGAACAATATTTTTGTTGATGCGAGTTCTTTTTGCAATGTGGACAATGTGGATTTCTTTCGTTAATGCTTTTGTTGTTATATCCACCTTTTGTATTCCTTTTATGCCATTGACTTTTACTCTTGTTTCCATGATTCCGTTTAGCTTCTTTAATCTGAAAAGCTCCTTCCAATGTCTCCTCATGTTTGTAAGCTCGTCTCTGCTCCTGAGCTTGCAGTGCATTCATCAACTCCAAGAGTTATGTTGGCAGATCTTTGGATTATTCAAGTGAGGAAATCTTGGTCTCGAAAAATTCAGGAATTGTTACCAGGATTTTCACCACAACTCTTTCGTCATGGAACTCTACTCCTAGCAACCGGATTTTTTTGACTCCAACCAACAATCTGCCAGTGTAGTCCTTAATTCCATTTATTTCTTTCATTTTCAGTATTTCAAACTCGTGTTCTTAGATTTAGAATCTACATTTTCTTTGATCTGGTGTTTTCGTGATATTCTTCTCAAAGATGATCCCATGCCTGTTTTGTGTTTCACAGGCAATAATCTTAGTGAAATTATAATGCCAAGTAAATGCAGGTATTGGCTTTATATCTACGTGTTCTCTATTCTATCAAATTTCTAATTTGTACAAATGTTGGATCCTCGGTAGGTGGTGTGGTATATCTGCTTCCACAAGATCACAAAGATTGTTTGCTTGCTGAAACGCCTCCATTTTCACAGCCCAAATGTGATAATTTTCTCCTATGAAAATTGGAGGTGTTGCCATGCAATTATTTTCAGCAGCCATCTGTGATTGCAAGGTTAGAGTTATTTGTGTTATTTCTCACCGGATTCACTCAGCCATAGACCCCTTAAGAAGAAGGCTCTATTACCACTTTGTTGGTATGCATATATATATATATATACTAGTTAGTTATGCACCGTGCAAAGCGCGGTGCCAGTGACAACTTTATTTAGTAAATATAAAATAATTATAAACTCACACTAATGATTTGAATATAACAGCTACACACATATATTTCGATATGACATAAACAAGAGCTGTAAATGATGTGTAGAAATGGAGTCTTCTTAGCTTGATGTGGAGTGCTTTCATAGACATCGGAGTGCTTTCATAGCCATCAAACAACACCAAAAGCAAGCAACATGCTCGTTATATTGGCAATCGTTTAAGTAAAATTGCTACATCTATGGTGCCTTCTTCATAGGCACTCACTCACTTGAGTTTCTTGCTAGATAAGAAAAGGCACCTCTTGACAGTTCCTCGTAGCTACATTTTCGTACGCTAACCTGGAACCAGATTCTGAAGAAATAAACATAAGTACAACCAAACAAGAATACGATATTGGTGGTGTTTTTAACCAAACGTGAAACCAAAAAGAGCCAAAAGATATGTTGAGCAAGATGTAGCAATCTGATAAAAGTAGGATGAAATCATAAAGCCTCCAAATCCCTAAACAAATTTTTAACCACCACCCAAAAAATGTACAATCTGAACCTGGCAAGTTGAAACCCCATAGATAAGTAAACAAATCAACACCAAGAAGGACTAAAACTTAGTCCAAATTTGAAATATGCATTTTGACTCCACGGAAAGCATCTATGTTACTACGAAAATCAAAGCCAAACAAAATGGAATCAAAGATCTATATGCCAAAGACAATTATGAAAATACATGCATGGAAATATAAACAAGGCCATGTATGTATATTTTCAACAAATTTTGAAGCACAGACGGAATAGATAGATTGGGAGGCTGGAAATATGGTTCATACTTATCGAGCACACATAATTATACATATATACTTTTTTGAATTCTGAATATTTGCATTCAATTCATATTTACAGCTGAGATGGTTGAACGTGGATAGATAAGCGTGGTGGTGAGTTTGGTAAACCATTGAATCAATGAGGGGGAGACATGCAAGATGATTAAAGCGTACCTATTTTTATATCGTATCTCACTTCCTTTCCACTTTATATTTAATATTTTCCGTTGCCCATTACATGTGAGGGATAACAACCAATAATCATTATGTTTGTAACTAAAATAATGTGTAATTTAAAAATTACTCATGCGGTGCATGTAAAAATTCACTCGTGCGGTGCATGTAAAAATTCACGGTGCATGTAAAAATTCACTCATGCGGTGCATGTAAAAATCACTCATCCGGTGCATGTAAAAATTCACTCATGCGATGCATGTACAAATTAATCATGTTGTGCATGCAAAAATTGACACATGCGGTACATGTAAAATTCATCCGGTGCATGTAGAAATTACTCAGGCGACGCATGTAAAAATTAACTCACGCGGTGCATGTAAAATTACTCATGCGGTGCATGTAAAAATTGACTCATGCTGTGAATGTAAAATTAACTTATCCGGTGCATGTAAAAATTACTCACGTGATGCATGTAAAACTCAACTCACGTGATGCATGTAAAAATTACTCATGCGGTGTATGTAAATATTTACTCATGCGGTGCAGAATGTTTCGATAAGTGGTGTTAATATAGTTGTAATATTAAAAAATGGACTTAGTTGAAAGAATTTTTTTTATGACTGGATCGAAAAATCTTTTACCTAATGATACCGACCCGGAATTTACCCAAAAAAAATTATAAGAAGCCCCCAAAAAACAAAATTCGAAAAAGGCCCAAAAACAATTTCTTAAAATTAATTAAAATTAAAAATGAAAAAAGGAGATTAACTGTTACACTATATTATATATATATATATATAATATATATATATATAATAATAATAATATATATATATATTTATAAATAATAAAATAATATAAGTTGTAATTACACTATTCGTTGAAATAGTTGACACTTATAATATAGTTGTAATATATATATATATATATACTACCATAGAAATGTGATGGAGTAGGAGGTGAGCAAGTCAGAACCACCATTCTCAAATAAAAACAATCAAATTTCTTGTATATTATGTCAACTCCAGATTACATTTAATTTCCACCTCAATTAAAGCATCAAAAACTGATCGGTTTTCCCTCATCCTTGCCAACATATATAGATTCAGGCATATAAACACACACACGGATATTGTTCCACAAACAACAAACACAACTACACGCCCAAGAGCAATTCCCAAAAAAAAACCAGATAACTATATACTCGAAAAAAAAACACATCAAAAATGTTTCAGACATGAAATTAGGCATTGAAGTAGTTTGTTAGCATTTCACAGCACTCATAGACTATTACTTGAAGTAGCATAAAAAATATATAACATGGTAACAAAAAATAAAATTGACAAATCACCAATAGCTTATCCTCAGGAAAACCAAGTAAAGATCAAATCTTTAACAGTAAATATATGAGAGAGTAAAAGGACAAGAAAAATTGTGAAAATTAAACTAAAGACTTAACCATTTGCCATAAGAACAACATAAAGTTTGCCTGAAAAGCTTTATACTCAGCTTTCATCTTCTTTGGATCGTCTTGAAGCATCAACTGATGGACCTTATGGACATGCATTATTTCATTTTCTGAGGTAACTAAGCATAGCATATAGAATCACATTAATGTAGAGCCAATTAATTGAATCCGTCATCAAATTTCTTGTGTAATTCATTTAAATAAATATATAAATAGAGCTGCAAGCGAGTCAACTCTCTCAGTTGGTTTGGACATAAGTCGGGACATTCCATCGTTGATGATGCAGAAGTGTATATATGCTTAATTACCCTTCTGCTAACATCGAATGAACCTCCATATTCTGTCTATATGGCGACAGATAATGTTTAAGTAATAGTACTACTAACAAACATAATGTTTAGCACGTACTAACAAAGTTAAAATTGTCACAGCCACGAGGCATTGGTGTGATCCGTGGAGGAAGTGGGATCGTTCCATTCATATCCATAATACGTGAAATAATTCACAGAATAACAGAATCCGCCATTAAAGCTCCAAAAATTTCTCCTAATCTCCATCTTCAAGAGCACAATCGATCTCACTATGCTCGACCTACAGATTGAAGCATGTGTTAAAGGAGAAACAAAAATCCCATAGTAGATTCCAAGAAACAGGTCCAAACCAAATATTATGTATGTTTGTTAGTAGTACAGATTGAAGCATATGTTACAGGAGAAACATTCCATCGAGGTAAGCCACCCACCCCCCAACCGACGAACGAAAGGGATTATGAGCTTCCACATTTGCGAGATCTTCTGAAGAACTAAAACAAAACAAAAAATCCAAATCCAATTTTAAAAAATCATTGTGGGCAAAGAAAAATGACTGAATCACCTACTACCATCGCCAACCTCTCTTTGTCGCCTCAGTTGAACGAAAAAAACAGAGCAACACACCTACTACCATCGCCAACTTATCCATAAAAATACTTTAAGCAACCCTTCAATGTTTGAGTAATGCAACCCTACACCTTCACATTCCCGCCTCTTCGGTATACGATGACCGACCCTTCGATACACGATGAAGGATTTAAATGCTATGCCCCATACAACAACGGAATCCAGGGTTAAGGAGAGATCCAATTGCAATTGGGTAAAGAAAAACATCTGATGGCAAGAGTTAAAGAGTCAATACTTATATTACTACTAGTTATTTGGGCACCGCGCAATATGTCCAACAAAACGGCCAAAACAAATTCAACAAACAGTTCAATAGAATGAAAAGATGTTTCATACGTATTTAACATACATGACATGTATATATAACACCAAATATGTTGGACCAAACAAAAGTCATTCCCAATAGATAGTTCAAAGAAACACAACGACAAATGTGAATTTTTTAATGCGAGACATTCTATAAGAAAGACAAAAAAAAAAAATTTCCAACAACAATAACAACAAGAGGAGGTAAATACAAGCCACCATTATGGAATTTGCAACAAAGATACGATATTTAACTAAAATATGCATACAATGTGAAGGGCCTTATGCACACAAGCTCAAGAGCAAGTGATATAATTAGCCAAGGATAATAATATTTTAATCAACATACCACAAAATCATAATAGAAATCCGATATTAAAAAAAACTACTAAACATTCAAATAAGTAATGGCCTCCTCCATACATAGATTTGCTCAATGCTTGGATATTCAATTCTAGAGAGCATTATTAAATGTTTTTTATTCTCAAAAGAGTGGCAAACTCAACATCTCAAGGTCTTGGTGATGAGAAGAAGCCTGTTAAACCCAAAAATGGTTTCATGTTGCAGAGCATAGGTCAAACAAAAGGATTGCCATCTAGTTTAGACAAAATGCAATCATATGGTTTAGGCAAATATCAAAAGTGTTATGCCCACACAATAAGTGAATGAAAGATAGCTGTTGATTCAAACATGCAAGAATCTATTGTTGAATTTGTGACAACGGACAAGGCATGAAATCTAGTGTATTTCTTTGGTTTGATAACTCTTCCTCTCGCTGACCTCCTCAACTTGCTAACATCCTCAGTAGCATCTAAACATAGAGAGAAAATGTGCATTCTTTAGGGAAGAAGCTATAAAAAGGAAATGACATCAATTACAGGTGTGTGATGAGGTGGGGACAAATCACCTTCCGTAGGCAGCTCTTGTCGGGCGAGTTTTCGGCAAACATTGAGGTCCTACGCGGAGCTATCATCATCAAGCACCACACGCGCAGAAGATTTCCTCCTCGATGGTCTATTTTTGGGCGGGGTCCCTGCACGAAAGGTTTTTCCTGGTCACATAAACAGTGATATTGCATAGAGAATATGATTTTGATTGATAGAATACATAAAAGCCCTTATAAAAAGGGAAAACAATTTATGTAAATTGAGATGTCTGGGTACTGCGATTGGAATCCTTTTCTTCTACCTCCACGACAATAGGCACGTGAGCTTGTCTATAATATGCATAACACAAACATATTCAAAACATATGTACAAACAGGTGAAAGCCACATATAAGGAATACAATTGTACGCCTGTTTTGAAAGAACCAGCGTCATTAAAAGCACATCTTGGATGAGAATATGAGATACCTTTTTCGATTTTTTCCCCGGTGGCAAGGCAAGTGTCCGAGCTGTTTGAATTTGTTTCCCCAAGAGCATGCCTTATGGTTGATTGTCGATAACCTGAAAGAGTAAGCAACTCATCGAAGGAATCTCGGTCGCTTGATGTCACACCCCAATTTGCAAAGATACCATTTATCATGTTTATAGAAAAACTCTTTATAAAAATTTCAACAGCATCTCCTCTGTTTATATTACATCCGGATACAAATATCAAAATCCATAACACCAGAAACACCATCATATATATATGAATCGCAATCACACAAAGATAACCCCATAGCCCAGCAGGTCGTCATCAATGTACAAAAGATCTCAGAAACCCATAGGAGCGCATCACCCTGCTCAGTAAGTCCAGATAGCAGACATCGTCATACTCACCTACAATGCATGAACTACATGAGCTAATGCCCAGTAAATAAAAATCATGCATGCTATAAAAATGACATGAGACATCAATAACTTGTATACCAAGATGCATACTTGAAAATATATAACATTTTATCCAAATTCATATTTTTCCTGGGCCCCTTGACCCACCTACTATACACCGGAACAGAGCTCTGAATCAATAGGCACACAGCCATAGGCACACAGCCAATATAGTGGATTGATACAGTCGAATGGTCCATCCTCCCGTGACCCCCAGAGGCACATCACCGAACAACCTCTGCGATCACCCGAGAAGTACCCCACCCGCAGCATCAATCAAAAGAAGAATATCAGCAAGTGGTCCATCCCCTCATGATTACCAAGGGCACATCTCTAACAACCCTTTTAATCCTCTGAGGAGTACCCCACCGCTATACTCAACATATCATATAAGTCTGCCTCGCAAACCTCGGTGCCATAGCAGTGGTCAACAAAATATTTTCCTTTTTTCTCAAAATAATGCCGTGCATGCCAGACATCAAATATACTCATGTATTATGCATGCACGTGCAAATGCAAATGAACAGTTAATTCAATGCCACAACAATTAAATATTTTGAAAATCAAATAATACATATATATCACTTTATTCAAGCACCAACACAATTAATATCACAAGAAATACTATGTTCATGCATTGTAGTTGCAGATGGATTTTTACTTACCTTTCACCAGTGATATTGCTCGATTCCTAGGTAATAGACAATCAATCTACACAATTCAAATATTGATTTTAACAAATAATTCATCAAAGTTCATTTATGATCATCTATCTAAAATTAATTCATTTACGCAATTTATTTCATCCTATCGCTATTTAGCTCTTATGTACAATTTTTGTAAGTCATTTTATACCCCAATTTATTGAATTTGAAGGTATAACCTTAAATTTTAACATAAAATTCCTATAAACTTGAAATTACAACATAATCTAAAATTTCTTGTCAATTATTGTTTATCATCATCTAATCTATCACCTAAATTCATTTCATAATTTTCTAGCAATACTACAACTTTAGGCTTTTCATAAACACTAGAAATAGGAAGAGAAAAGTACCTCAAATTGAAGCCAATAATTCGAGGATTCCGAATATATAATTTATTTGAAGTTTCGACAACGTTACGGAGTTCGAAAATTGAAGAAACCACTAAAACCCTCTCTTTCTCTCCTACGGCTCGCGTCTATTGAATTGTAAGAGTGAAAGTGTGTGTTTTGTGGTGTAAATGTGTGTGCGTGCGTTTATCTGATAACAATTTAAGTCGGTCAACCTTTATTATTATTATTATTATTATTAGTCTTATTCTTATTCTTATTCTTATTATTCTATTTCAAAGCACTCCATTCCTATGTCAATTTGGGTATCATAACAACCGAGGTTGTAAAAGACTTCTGAATAAAAGTTGTAGATCTATGTTTTATCTTTCATTTGACTTTTATAATAACTTGATATACTTCAAATTAATTTTCTCATTCCTCCGTTAGTTTTCGGCAAAAACTCAAAATATGAAAGTGGTAGCCCTGTGAGTTATCTTTTTAACAAAATTGACCTCGTCGTATTTCGGCGAATTTCGGCGAAGATTTAAACAATTTTACTACTATATCCAACATAAATTCAAGTATTAGACTCGGGTATTACATTCTCCCCTCCTTATACAAATTTCGTCCCCGAAATTTTACTTACCTGAAGAGTTCTGGATATTTGGCTATCATTTCATAAATGATTTTCAATGACTTGTAAGTTGCTCTACATTTTCTCATATTCTTACTTGAACTCAGTTACACAATTCACCATTTTCATCTTAAGTTACAAGGTTCGAGAACTCATCATTTACCAGTGCATTTGTACTCTTCAAACATACTTGTACTTCAATTCCAAATTAGTATTATGATTTTGCTCTTTGATTATAATCTTGACTACTCCGTATTCAACTTAGGAAATGAATGGCAACTAGGTTGTACTAGAGAACACTTGAGTTGTTCATTTCATGTATACACAAAAAAAAAATCCAATTTGTGATCCGTAAACACTATATCTCCTTCAGACATTGCATCAAACATTTGTCTAGCCCCCATTCATTAATTCTTTTCCATTTTAAAGTTAATCAGTATGTTATTATCTTTACCATTCTGCACTAGCAAGTAACACATTGAAAATAAACAAAGTTAGGAAACATATAAAACATGACATGATAAAATAAAACTTACTGGCATGGTTGTGCTCCACAAGTTCTGAGCTCGTGTACATGGACAGTCTACAGAACCAAGACCTGGCTGCTATTATACCACTAAATGTCACACCCCAATTTGCAAAGATACCATTTATCATGTTTATAGAAAAACTCTTTATAAAAATTTCAACAGCATCTCCTCTGTTTATATTACATCCGGATACAAATATCAAAATCCATAACACCAGAAACACCATCATATATATATGAATCGCAATCACACAAAGATAACCCCATAGCCCAGCAGGTCGTCATCCATGTACAAAAGATCTCAGAAACCCATAGGAGCGCATCACCCTGCTCAGTAAGTCCAGATAGCAGACATCGTCATACTCACCTACAATGCATGAGCTACATGAGCTAATGCCCAGTAAATAAAAATCATGCATGCTATGAAAATGACATGAGACATCAATAACTTGTATACCAAGATGCATACTTGAAAATATATAACATTTTATCCAAATTCATATTTTTCCTGGGCCCCTTGACCCACCTACTATACACCGGAACAGAGCTCTGAATCAATAGGCACACAGCCATAGGCACACAGCCAATATAGTGGATTGATACAGTCGAATGGTCCATCCTCCCGTGACCCCCAGAGGCACATCACCGAACAACCTCTGCGATCACCCGAGAAGTACCCCACCCGCAGCATCAATCAAAAGAAGAATATCAGCAAGTGGTCCATCCCCTCATGATTACCAAGGGCACATCTCTAACAACCCTTTTAATCCTCTGAGGAGTACCCCACCGCTATACTCAACATATCATATAAGTCTGCCTCGCAAACCTCGGTGCCATAGCAGTGGTCAACAAAATATTTTCCTTTTTTCTCAAAATAATGCCGTGCATGCCAGACATCAAATATACTCATGTATTATGCATGCACGTGCAAATGCAAATGAACAGTTAATTCAATGCCACAACAATTAAATATTTTGAAAATCAAATAATACATATATATCACTTTATTCAAGCACCAACACAATTAATATCACAAGAAATACTATGTTCATGCATTGTAGTTGCAGATGGATTTTTACTTACCTTTCACCAGTGATATTGCTCGATTCCTAGGTAATAGACAATCAATCTACACAATTCAAATATTGATTTTAACAAATAATTCATCAAAGTTCATTTATGATCATCTATCTAAAATTAATTCATTTACGCAATTTATTTCATCCTATCGCTATTTAGCTCTTATGTACAATTTTTGTAAGTCATTTTATACCCCAATTTATTGAATTTGAAGGTATAACCTTAAATTTTAACATAAAATTCCTATAAACTTGAAATTACAACATAATCTAAAATTTCTTGTCAATTATTGTTTATCATCATCTAATCTATCACCTAAATTCATTTCATAATTTTCTAGCAATACTACAACTTTAGGCTTTTCATAAACACTAGAAATAGGAAGAGAAAAGTACCTCAAATTGAAGCCGATAATTCGAGGATTCCGAATATATAATTTATTTGAAGTTTCGACAACGTTACGGAGTTCAAAAATTGAAGAAACCACTAAAACCCTCTCTTTCTCTCCTACGGCTCGCGTCTATTGAATTGTAAGAGTGAAAGTGTGTGTTTTGTGGTGTAAATGTGTGTGCGTGCGTTTATCTGATAACAATTTAAGTCGGTCAACCTTTATTATTATTATTATTATTATTAGTCGTATTCTTATTCTTATTATTCTATTTCAAAGCACTCCATTCCTATGTCAATTTGGGTATCATAACAATCGAGTTTGTAAAAGACTTCTGAATAAAAGTTGTAGATCTATGTTTTATCTTTCATTTGACTTTTATAATAACTTGATATACTTCAAATTAATTTTCTCATTCCTCCGTTAGTTTTCGGCAAAAACTCAAAATATGAAAGTGGTAGCCCTGTGAGTTATCTTTTTAACGAAATTGACCTCGTCGTATTTCGGCGAAGATTTAAACAATTTTACTACTATATCCAACATAAATTCAAGTATTAGACTCGGGTATTACACTTGAGTCAGAGGAATGCAAAGTGGTCTCGTCAAATGTATTTATGTCCCCTATAGTGTTGGTATTGTAATAGGATTGGTTATAATTCTATCATGTACACCCATGGCCAATCAAAGCTAACGTCATATAAATGTGTTCATAAGATTACTTGCCTGAATGAGCATCCACCTTGTCCTGACCAATTTTAGCCTTGCCCATCCTCACGATACGTCTCTTCATTGAAATATAACCTATTTGTATCATATTGAATGCAACATTAGGATAATGCATGCACTACATATTCCAGTGCGAATGTGATGTGTTTGAGCAGTAAATATGTACTTGCATGATTAGCTGTACAAATACCTAATGAGGACCCAGATGCAACTGTGGGAGGTTGTTCATGTGGGATGTTGACCGAACTATCAAAATCTAGCTTCCGCTTGGTTGCCATATCAGCACCTGGGGAATAATCAACATAATTTAAAACAAATAACATGCATCCTCCATGAAAGGTAGTTGTATCAGGCATTTGAGAGAGAAACCTTCTTTCTTGGATGTGTCTTCGAGAGTGAATTCTGTTGTTTTTTTGGGAGGCGGGGCCATCACAAGAGGGGGCATAACAGTACTATCAAAGAATTCCATTGCCAACAAATTATATACAGTAATCCCCTGGCCATTTTGTCCATGAAAGAGACCCGATTTGATTTTCATGCACAGAGTCAAACCTTTCATCTTAGGATTTACAGAGCTGATTGGAGGCATTCCTGACTGATGCATTAAAATTAAAAAACCACATCATTAAATATGTAGGACAAAATGTAACACAGAGCGCAAACGCGTGGGTTAATGGAGTTACATTTGTTGTTTGGTCGTAAAACTGGTAGGCGGTCATCCCCAAAATCACCTCAGCATCTTTTCCAAAGAGTGTAACTTCCAAAGTGCCAGTGTCATCAAAGACGGTCAGACGGAATCTAAACCTACACAAACACATTCCCATATAAATCATATAAATGCGTGTATAACATAAATTCTCTTAAATAAAGTGAGCGCGAAAAAGATGGACACATTTTGGACCTTGGCTTGGCTATTTTGTTGGCGTGACATGTATTGCATTTGAATAGAGAATTGTATGCAACGTTGATCCCACACCGACAGTCCTCACAACACATATAGACAAAGTTTTGGGATTCGTTATCTATACGGCCCTGCACTTTGATCTTAAACATTCCTAGCTAGAACGAAGACATTATAACATCAAATATTGATTGAGACTCAAAAAGGGAAAAACAAAAGGGAGGCCCAAGCAACACAAACAACCTCTTTTGTTTGGAGGACCTCAAAAATAGTGCTGGTTGGCATTGCCAAGCTAACTTGAGCATCCATGCTCTCCTCAAAAAAATCAGCTTTTTCAACAATCTCATCCAGGAGAAGCTTTTGTTGGATACACCTAGAAAATGCATCAACAAATAACCAGTTAAAATTTGGATTAGCATATGCAAAGACAAAAAGTTTGTAGATTAACAATCACCATGTTTGGATATCTGCAAATGAGTCGTTTTCCATCCGAGCTAACACAATGGAAGCTGAGGTTGAACTAAGGGACATGCCTACACACAGTAGCACGCATATGACAACAAGGCGTACGAGAACAGAAACAACCTCGTGAAGCATAGTTGGCAGAGGTTTACCATAGTATCCTGTCACTATGAAATTCATGAGAGCTACAACTGGGCGCTTGTGAGTGGAGTCCAAAATAGCATACATGGCATCAGACACTATATCACTCCAAAAAGTGACCACAAATGGAATCATCCTAGAAGTTGAAAGGATGTGAATGTTGGGTGCTAAAAACAATTTATTTTATATGTGGTACAAATGAATGTGGATCACATGTACTCACTGTTTATCGATCGCAGCATACTCATGTATCAATTGTTGTTGTCCTTTTGCTGAGATCCTTCGTGGGGTGCGCTTTTATATGATAACACAAATCGTGGCTGCGCAAAGTTGGAAAACAATTTTGCATTATAATATCAACAAAAAATAGATGCTATATCATTCCACAAAATAACATCAATTGATGCACCACTCACACATTAATTTCTTAGTCCCGAGAAATGATGGAAATTTGTCGAACACTATGAAGTCTGGCTGGAATGTTGTTGCTGGAATAAAATCTTCATCAAGTGACATGACTGAGGTGCGCGAGTTAATCGTCCACTGATATGGGCTGCTTATCAATTCATTCCGGTATCTCTCATTCACTTCAGATACTTGTGCATTTGAAATCTTGTATGTTCTGGCCTCCTCTAAATTATCCTTGTACAAGTTAAGATCATACCCGAAAATGATGGCTTCTATTGTATCGCCCTGTTTTGAACAAACGTAACAGACAAGAACAACTTTATTCCCGACTTAGCATAACCTCATAGGTAATAACGAAGAGTATGTTTCATGCTCACCGCTGCGTCCACCAGAATCATCTTTTGGTATTTCATTGGAGAGTGAAATGCAGTCTTCACAGCAAGCTTGGTAACTACACGTACTCGGGCTGACCAACTCTGGGTCTCGCTCGTGATATCACTAAGAGGGAGGAACTTTTCTTCCATTTTGGGTTGTAGAAGTCTTTCTCAAGAGTGAACAACAGAAAGATTAAATTTGCGGCAATAAGACAAACCGAATGACAAGTAACCACACGTTAGGCATGCATTGACAAAGAGTGGTAGGAAAAAGTCGTAGTGCATAACACATGTGGAAAGTAAAGATAGAACTATCTAGAGCAAAATAACATAAGAAACATATGGAAATGCACAACCGACCAAATCCCATACTTTGGCAAACACAGGAGATGCAAAAGTATACAATGCAAATGGACAAGCACACACAATCATGTAGCAAACCCTCCCCCCTAAAGTAACAACAAAAGATTCCATGGGGGGCCCTTTTTTTATGCTCCTCATGCGGCGGCTTTGAGAATTTCTTCGTAGACAACATTTTGTGTTTCACGGTGTACAACAAAGATGGGTGTAGCCGGTTTAATCAAGACCTTGACAGATTGGGAATTTCTAACGCTGGATAACGCAACATACAGTTGGCCATGTGAAAATACAGGTTGTGGCAAGTAAACACCAACCCTGTCTAGTGTTTGACCTTGAGCTTTATTTATGCTCATTGCAAAACAAAGGCGCACAGGAAATTGATGGCGTTTAAAGGCTCTCGGACATTTAACAGAATCAGAAGGTTCTAACGTGATCCTTGGTATGAAAACGAATTTACCGGTGTAATCACCAGATGCGATAACTGCACCAAGAACGTTTTTGCCCAAATCCTGGCAAACGAGACGGGTTCCATTGCATAGCCCTTCAGAAGGGTTGATATTTCTCAGAAGCATTATAGGGCAGTTTTTTTTTAGACGGGGAATATGCGGAGGCAAACCTGGGGCTGAAACACCGTTTAAGAAATCTTGATATTGACTTTGTTGATGCGGATCCTTGGTGATATCGGTGCTTATGTATTCAACGAGTTCTCAATGGAAACGATCAATCATAACATTATTTATGTTATCCATGCAATCATTCTTATGTGTTAGGATTGCCCGATCGATAACCGAGAAGGGATCTGTGTGATAGGTATGGAACGAAGGGAATATGTCTGAAATGAGATGATCGACAGGTTCGTCACAGTCAATATAAGGCACACACATGGCCGGTGGCAGCATGATCTCGCCACTAGAAGTGGTTGGTTCTGTTCCATCTCCTATACGTAACAAAAGTTCCATAAAAACTGGGTCGTCCCGAGCGCGCATGTTGTCAGTAAGATGAAATTTGTGAATAGTAGTCTGATAAGTGTGATTTTTACACTTAATTTGATATATGATTAGGTACGTTTTTATAGTGATTCCTGGAAAATATTACGCTTTTTTGTATATATTTGTTTATTTCAGGGATCCAGGTCCAAACGCATAAAAGTTGAGGAATTAAGCTTTAATTAATGAAAAAAAGACCAAATCGAGCACAACCGGTTATTATCGAACATAGATGAAATATTATATTATCATATATGGTATTATAATATAATATATGATATCAGATTGAGAAAAGGAGGTAAAGAAAGAGCAAGAGACGTGAGTGTGCAGCAAAAAAGGTAAGAAGAGACGTGAATAGATACGAGCGAGGATTAAGGGCAGCAGAGAAGATTTACGGAGATATTGGAGGGGAGATACCATATATATAAAACGAGAGCAGCCAAGAGACAGAAAGGAAGGGTGGAAGAGTTACGTGCGCACAGGAAAAAAAGAGAGTTGGGAGAAGAAAAAAGAGCGGTGAGCATATATCAGGGAAGAAGCGGACGGACGAGAGGAGAAGAGCAGCAACGTGCGAAGAGGAGAAGAGAGACGGGGACGTGAAAAGAGCAGAAACAGAGTGAGAGGTGTTGGAGGGAGAGAAGAGAGTGACGCGAGAGGAGAGCAGCAACAGATATCAGTCTAAACTCCACACATTCATTCTGAAATACAGACGAGAGTAAGGAGAAGGGATTGAAACTGATCGAGGTGAACAGATTGGAACGAGAGAAAGGAAGACAAAATCTGGGAACGTACAAAACTTCAGAGACGAGAAGAAGAGGAATTCAAGACTTTGATTCTTCAACGTGCACAGAGCACTTCGCGACGGGATTTTGACAGAGGTGAGCAACACAGATTGAAGGAGGAGAGTTTACTGGAGATCAGAAGATAAGAGTGAAGGAGTTTACGTGAGCAGGAGAAGAGGGAGAAGCGAGGATAAACGTGAACAGCTAATAGAGAGCAGGAGGAGTTTCACGAACGAAGGTGAAGAGATTGAGAAGAGCAGATTACGAAAGTGAGGAGAGACAGTACAGCAGACAGCAAAGTCTGAGACAAGAATTCACTCACGGCAGCAACGTAGAAGAAGTTCACGTAAATTCTGTGTGGGATTTGCACGGAAACAGCAAGGATTTGAAGTAGATACACGTACAGTGATACAAAGGAAGAGACGGGGCTACGAGTCGACGACGCGATTCAATATCGCTAGTTTACAGTCTTCGGATTCTAATTTGGGCTCAGGACCCCCTGCCAATGGGTCTTCGACCAATTGGCGCGATGTGGATCTCGTCAAGAGCTTCGCGTGAGCAGGCTGAAGGTCAAGTGGTTCATCTATTTCTAAACTTTGTTTGATTCTATTTAATTTTCTTATGCTTTTGATGTTGAAATACATGATATTGCATTTGATTTTAAATATGTTGCTAGACTAAGTTTATTGTCAAGACCTAGGGGATCCATGTTATGAACCCATGATTTAAATTGATTGTTTTTTATTGATTCTTATTTATCTAAGTGCATAGATTATTGTTCTTCATGCTTTTAAGGGTTTGGCCATTCTTGAATGATATTAAATTACAATTGAGATCGAGAGATAAAATTGGAATTCGATATAGTGATTTATGCCGTGGATTTCAGACTGAGATCGAGAGATGAAGTCAAATACACGTGTGATAGCTATAGATATCTGGTAATCGAAGGCTAGTAGTTTTCATAGATCGATTTACAATATTAATTGTTCAATAAGGGTACGAGAGTGGCTTATTGTTACGTTAGTATTAGATTTGTTATAGCCGGACCAAGGTATAACAAGTGAATTAGGAAAACTCGTCACCTTAGATTGTTTGAATTAATTCTTAACTCATAGGCGAATTGTGGGGGATTACATAGGTGAACCGAAAGTCTTGATAATTGTCTCTATTGATTTCATTCTTATTCTCTATTGTTTGTTTGGATTTATTATTGAGTTAATTAGTTAATTAGTTATAACCAATTTTCGTAAGCTAAATATAGTTAAACTAGTGGAGTTTGGTACTTATTTACTAGTCCTCGTTGGATCGACAATCCGTACTTATATTATCATTATACTAAAACTTGACACCGTGCACTTGCGGTAGAATCGCTACACTGAGAAAAATATTGTTTAAAATAAATAGCGATCAAGTTTTTGATAATTAATTATGACTAATTAACTAAATTAACTAACTAATTTAATAATAAACCCAACCAAACAATAGAGAATGAGAATAAAATTAATAGAGACAATTATCAAGACTTTCGGTTCACCTATGTAATCCCCCACAATTCGCCTATTAGTTAAGAATTAATTCAAACAATCTAAGGTGACAAGTTTTCCTAATTCACTTGCTATACATTGGTCCGGCTATAACAAATCTAATACTAACGTAACAATAAGCCACTCTCATACCCTTATTGAACAATTAATATTGTAAATCGATCTATGAAAACTTCTAGCCTTCGATTACTAGATATCTATAGCTATCACACGTGTATTTGACTTCATCTCTCGATCTCAGTCTGAAATCCACGGCATAAATCACTATATCGAATTCCAATTTTATCTCTCGATCTCAATTGTAATTTAATATCATTCAAGGATGGCCAAACCCTTAAAAGCATGAATAACAATGATCTATGCACTTAGATAAATAAGAATCAATAAAAAACAATCAATTTAAATCATGGGTTCATACAAAGGATCCCCTAAGTCTTGATAACAAACTTAGCCTAGCAACATATTTAAAATCAAATGCAATATCATGTATTTCAACATCAAAAGCATAAGAAAATAAAATAGAATCAAACTAAGTTTAGAAATACGTATAAACTAGCGATGTTGAATCTAGTCGTCGACCGTAGCTCCGTCTCTCAATGTTGTGCTCTGTTCTGTACGTGAGTTTTCTTCACCAATTCTCCTCACGTGAATTCCAGTATGTCTCAGTCTTCTTCTTCGTTCATATCCCAGTCTGGAATTTGTCCGAGCAGAAGGCTTTATATGCGAAGATTCAGTCTGCTGTTTACGTCCAACAATCTGTTGCTGCCTCTCCTTCACGTCACTCTTGCCTGCCCTCTCTTTCTGCTGTTCACGTTTCCTGTTATCTACTGATCTCGTTCGCTTCTCCCTTCTCTCCGCTCCTCACTCACGTAACTTCTTCAAATTCTCGTTAATTATCTTTCTGTTTTTCTCTCCACTCCTGCTGCTCTCCAACTCTGTATATCCTCCTTCGTGTATCTGTATCCTCTCACCTCCAGAATGTTTCTCTCGTTCACTTCAGATACTTGTGCATTTGAAATCTTGTATGTTCTGGCCTCCTCTAAATTATCCTTGTACAAGTTAAGATCATACCCGAAAATGATGGCTTCTATTGTATCGCCCTGTTTTGAACAAACGTAACAGACAAGAACAACTTTATTCCCGACTTAGCATAACCTCATAGGTAATAACGAAGAGTATGTTTCATGCTCACCGCTGCGTCCACCAGAATCATCTTTTGGTATTTCGTTGGAGAGTGAAATGCAGTCTGCACAGCAAGCTTGGTAACTACACGTACTCGGGCTGACCAACTCTGGGTCTCGCTCGTGATATCACTAAGAGGGAGGAACTTTTCTTCCATTTTGGGTTGTAGAAGTCTTTCTCAAGAGTGAACAACAGAAAGATTAAATTTGCGGCAATAAGACAAACCGAATGACAAGTAACCACACGTTAGGCATGCATTGACAAAGAGTGGTAGGAAAAAGTCGTAGTGCATAACACATGTGGAAAGTAAAGATAGAACTATCTAGAGCAAAATAACATAAGAAACATATGGAAATGCACAACCGACCAAATCCCATACTTTGGCAAACACAGGAGATGCAAAAGTATACAATGCAAATGGACAAGCACACACAATCATGTAGCAAACCCTCCCCCCTAAAGTAACAACAAAAGATTCCATGGGGGGCCCTTTTTTTATGCTCCTCATGCGGCGGCTTTGAGAATTTCTTCGTAGACAACATTTTGTGTTTCACGGTGTACAACAAAGATGGGTGTAGCCGGTTTAATCAAGACCTTGACAGATTGGGAATTTCTAACGCTGGATAACGCAACATACAGTTGGTCATGTGAAAATACAGGTTGTGGCAAGTAAACACCAACCCTGTCTAGTGTTTGACCTTGAGCTTTATTTATGCTCATTGCAAAACAAAGGCGCACAGGAAATTGATGGCGTTTAAAGGCTCTCGGACATTTAACAGAATCAGAAGGTTCTAACGTGATCCTTGGTATGAAAACGAATTTACCGGTGTAATCACCAGATGCGATAACTGCACCAAGAACGTTTTTGCCCAAATCCTGGCAAACGAGACGGGTTCCATTGCATAGCCCTTCAGAAGGGTTGATATTTCTCAGAAGCATTATAGGGCAGTTTTTTTTTAGACGGGGAATATGCGGAGGCAAACCTGGGGCTGAAACACCGTTTAAGAAATCTTGATATTGACTTTGTTGATGCGGATCCTTGGTGATATCGGTGCTTATGTATTCAACGAGTTCTCCATGGAAACGATCAATCATAACATTATTTATGTTATCCATGCAATCATTCTTATGTGTTAGGATTGCCCGATCGATAACCGAGAAGGGATCTGTGTGATAGGTATGGAACGAATGGAATATGTCTGAAATGAGATGATCGACAGGTTCGTCACAGTCAATATAAGGCACACACATGGCCGGTGGCAGCATGATCTCGCCACTAGAAGTGGTTGGTTCTGTTCCATCTCCTATACGTAACAAAAGTTCCATAAAAACTGGGTCGTCCCAAGCGCGCATGTTGTCAGTAAGATGAAATTTGTGAATAGTAGTCCACAAGCTGGAATTCACCATGCAAGAATCTACAGCGGCGGCCCTGGAGCCACCAACAACAATCGGAATGGTCTGCCGAAAATCACCACCAAGGACAACTGTCTTCCCTCCAAACAATATTGGCCGCTCGGTAAGATCCCGCAAGAACAAATCCAACGCCTCGATGCATTTTCTATTGGCCATTGAAGCCTCATCCCATATGATCAGCTTCGACGACAAAATCAATTGAGCATGCACACTTTGTTTTTTTATTGCGCATGACATTGAATGATCAACGACGGTAGGAAGCTTAAACCTAGAATGGGCTGTCCTACCACCTGGAAGTAGGGAGGCCGTCACGCCAGAAGTTGCGACAGCAAGAGAAATCCCACGAGTCGTGCGTACGGTGGCAAGAAGAGCCTTGTAAAGAAAAGTTTTCCCAGTCCCCCCTGGGCCATCGATAAAAAAAGCACCGCCATCGGGGCTGTCGATACATTCCATGATTTTGTCGAATGCCTCACGTTGTTTGGGATTCAACCTACCTACAGAAGTTAGGTCCTCATCAGAGACGCAGATGTTTATCTCGTCTTCGTAGTCTCGACTGCGCAGCTCATCCTCGCTAACCCAAGTCTTAAATGGTGCAAGACTAAAGTCGTCAATTGTTTTTCCCTTTGGCTGCAGGAAAACATCTATTGAGCGCAGAGTCCGGTCGAATGCAGTATGGTTAGGTAGCCCAGGGAGCAAAAGAAAATCCTCCGATAAATGATGCTTAAATTCCTCCCACAAACAGATGGGATCAGAGGGCAAATTGTATACGAGAATCGTGGCAAACAGACGGCGCAAAGTATATGGGACTTGGTAACCCGAAGCCTCTTGTATGGATGCACGGATATTGTTGTCTGCATCCAACAAGCCCCATTGCAAGGCAGACTCCCGAAAGGTCCCTAGTAGAAGTTATTGTGGGTCCTTAGATACTCAAACGATGTGGGTGCTTTTAAGTGATTTAAAAGAAGTCTCAAATAGTACCTTTCGTTTTCCATTGGGCTAACAGTGACAAGACGACCAAGGGTTGTTCCACGTTTGCGAGGAGTCCATTTCTTTCGAGTCACATTCCATACAAAGTGCTTTGGGAAGTCACGGTAAAGGAGATTCAAGACACGTACATTGGGATCGTTAGCGTTCATTACGAAGAATTCTGTCAATTGGGTCCTTTGTGATATCCCCGAAATAATTAATTACAATTTGGGCATTAATTATGTTTATATGATTAATTATGATGATAATTGATTTATGTATTGGAATTAATTATCTTGATGAAATGCTTAATCACATGGTAGGCGTGACCCGGGAGTGCATTTCAGAGTGCATGTTGTGCATGTTGGAAGAATTGGGTATTAGCATGATTTAATTGTTATGGTTGTCAATTAATTGGAAAGCATGAATTTAATTGAGGTTTTGGGTGCATGTCAGTAAAATGCTTTTAAAATACCATGTTGGGGTATTTTATACATCATGTAATTTTTGGGGTACAATTTTTTTAATTAACCCTTATAACCCAATTACCCCACCTTTACCCATCACTTTACAAAATCCCCAATTTCTCTCCCAACCCTAACCCCTTTCCCCCCATTTCGATTTTGGCTTTAAAGTGGAAGATAAATCTTTGCAAAAACTCCATTGGTGTGATTCTTGGTAAGATTTGATTTTGAGGTCTAGGAAGGGTATATATCCTTCATTGTTGTTTTTGTAAAGATTTATTTTGATTTGGGTTTGATATTTGAGTTTTTGAAATGGGTTTGTTGGGATTGGTATTATTTTGGTTGGGTGTTGGATTTTGGGTAGTATTGTGACGTTTGTTGAAGGTTTATAGTGTTTTTATGTTATTGGTTTGTTGGTGTATGTGTTGGTAGGAATGGGGAAGAATTTATGGCATAAAAATGGTGAAATCGCGCGTACAGGCTGTGGCGATCGGTCGCCGAAGGGCAATGCGAAAATAGGGTGTAAGGCGATCGATCGCCATAAATGGCGTGATTGATCGCCGCGAGCCAGTGAAGTCTGGCGATCGATCGGTAAGGCTCGCGATCGATCGCCTCGACGCAGCGATCGATCGCCAGCAGCAGAATTTTGGGAAATGGATTTTTTTGACGAATTTTTGGTATTTGGCTATTATTTGGCTTCTAATATGGGGTTGTGTGATTGTGTAGAACCATCCCAGGTGGCGACGCAACCAAGGAAGTGAAGCCATATCAAATTCCACTTTTGGAAATGTACGTAGAGGACGTACGGGCACCCAACGGTACATGTATCTATTATACTCATTGATTATGCATTGGGGATGCGAGTATATATGGAATTGTGCATTGTAGATGCAAATACATGTTGGATTATGCTTGATGATTGTATATGCATATAATGATTATTGGTGCACATCCCATGAGTCATGGTTATCACCTTGATGATTTTAATGCTTGCCGCTATTTATTTATTTGGTGCCGCTAAATGTGAAGCGAGGGGTGGGAGTGCCGCATGTCACATTGAAGCGAGGTTATCATATGAGGCGAGGAAAGAATATTTGCCGCTAAAATGTGAAGCGAGGGGTGGGAGTACCGCATGTCCATTGAAGCGAGGTTATTCTATGCCGCTTATATGTGAAGCGAGGGGCATTAATTTACATTGTGATGAACAGACTAGGGATTGGTAATTGATGAATATGGAATGGTGTTATGTCATGACATGTGTGAACCATTAAATAATCTATTGATTATATTCATGAGTTATGGTACAGGGACAACCAAAAAGGGAGCGTTTAAAATGCACGGGAAAAACAGGAAGTGTTTTATTACGGTTTATGCATTTACGCCTTATATTCATATTGTGTTGAATATGAATTATTATATGCTCATGTTTTGGGGGTTGTCCTTGTAGGTACATTTTGGCATGAAAAAGGGGCTAAGGCGGTTGCTCGTGAAGAACGCTTTTGATAGGAAGAACATGATTATTTTTGTATAGTATCTACTCTACGAGTAGTGTAAAACTATAGGGGACAACATTCATTTGTTTACGAATGTAATTAATCCATTGGATAGTCCTTAACTTGACATGTAATTCTTAAGGCTCAAAGTCTCAACACGAACTATTAAACTCTGATAATACATGTTAGCTCTATTTTATGCCTTTAATCCGCACTTAAGGAACTAGGGTCCTTACATCCTTGAACTATTAGGATTTGCTAGAATGCTTTCTAAGGATCTTGCAGCGTGAAAAAAGATGTAATGGGAATTTTGAAGATGAACGTGAAGTTGCACGACAGTAGGGCTGAGTTCGTATATTGTATAGCCATAGATGCTCCACATTGACTCAGGTGCACAAAACCAACGTGCTGATTGGAAATCACGTATTTCATCTATTTGATCTGAAGCGGGAGCATTGATAAGTGCATATTTGCACTTATATTTTATTATATTTTCTTATACTTTTGTTTTGGTATTCGAACAGAATTACGTCTTTTGTTACCGTTTATGATGTTTTCAGGAATCCAAAGGAATTAAGCATTTTATTACTAAAAGATGATGAGAAATACATAAATGTGACAATAATTCAAATTAGGACTCAACGGTGAAATAATCATGCACGGGACATGTCAAATGGCAAGGTTATATTATATTATGATATAATATATATACAAAAGAAGAGCATTCACGTACAGTAAGGAGAGAGGGGTAAATGGATACAAATTGACGCACGTACAGAGGGATATCAAGATTGATATTAGATGATTACTTCTGCTTAACACTCGGGAGAGGGAGTATAAATAAATAAGAATTCTCGGCTAGTAAATTAGGAAAACACGACATAGTGGATAGTTGAGTGAAGTCGAACCTCTAGAATCTGTTCTCATTGATTTTCTCCACTTAAATTTTCATCTTGTTCATTTATTATTTTATTTTAGTAGATTAATTTAATAATTATGCTATCGATTGTCTAGATAAAGTCGGGACTATTCTAATCGGGTAAATTAAAGTGGATCTGTAACCTTTGTCCCTTATATAATCAAGCTACTTCATTAATTTTTTAAAACTATAGGGCAAAAATACCCTAAATTGTTCCTGTCATTCATCATAATATTGCCAAAATCTTTCAGCCAATCATCAAAATATCACAAAAAGAAACTAAACCCCCCAAAATGCACAACAGACTGCAGCAATATTCTTGATGGAATAATGAAGAAAGCGAAATGGTTGGGCCCATTTGTGGATTAAAAAGGGGGAGATAACTTTTGCATATAATTTGACAAAACCTAGCAACAACTCACCTAGAGCATCGTTGATGACCAACCTGCCGTGCCCACAAAAGTATATCGCCCTGCAATTTTTTTGTTCTCACCGAGCCAAAGAAAAGACAGAAAAAAGCAATGCCTTTGAAGCCAATATATATCAGAAAAACCAATACCCCAATACAAAAAACAAAACACCTACAATGAAAAAACAACGAAGAGTTCCTAAATCCGCTGTGTAAAACCCATAAAATTAAAGCAAAGCAAAGAAAACGCAGTTCACTTGACTGATCCATGAAAGAGGCGATAGAAGGCGGCGATCGATGACCGAAATTGTATGCTGAACCCCATCATCCGTCACCCTCTGCAAAAGAAACAAGAAAGAATGAATAAAAGAGGAGAAGTAAAGAGAGCAGAAGCAAGACCCAAAGAAGAAAAAAAAATGGCCGGCTGAAAACAAGTCAAAATCAACAATTAATTGGCACATAAAACGATACATCGAAGAATGCAAATTGGAACAGTAATGAAAAGTAGAAAATAAATAAATAAATTAGAAAAATTAGAAATGAAAGGCTGTACCTGTTTTTTTACTAATAATGGGACAGTAAAAGTTGATGGCTTATTATTATGTTCTAATATATATATATATATATATATATATATAACAATATAATAAGCCCAGAACACTAGCTACAGTGTTCTGGGTCTTATTTCTATGTTCTAATGAACTGTAACAATGGTCGTTGGTTTTTTATTTAGGAAAAAAATGAACGCGTGGGTTTTGGCTCTCCGAAATAAATCAGACCTGATTTGCTTGAGTTGTGTGCCTCCTCTTGTCTTCTCACCGCCTCTTGCTGCCTGTCCCGAGGAGACATTCTATCATAGGTGATTGGGTTGTGTTGGTGGCTGATGGTGGTGGGGACGTTATTTGGTGTTACGAGGTATTCTCTCGCGAACAAACAGAGGTCGTGTGCCCTTGCCCTCTGGTTTGTGTCTGGGACCGGATGTTTCTTGCTTGGTCTACCTTTGTACTACGTAGATATAAGTTTATATATTGTTTGGTGATTTGATTTTTTTTTACTTATTTCTCGGAAAGCAATATATATTTGCATTTTTATGACATCGGGAGATCTTTTCTTTGTTTCTGCTATTTTTTGCCTCTAGGTAGAGTAGCCTCACCCATTTTGCCATGGCAATTCGCTCGCGAAAACTATGCACTCAATTTTCGAACCTGTACTGCACGCAATGGCCCTCCCTTTTTCATCTTAAGATCTCTACATCAAGCTGGTATCACTCTTCAAGTGTCAGAGCCATTCGATCCCAAGTATGTCCCTCCATAGTTTTTGCGAATCAGCTCTTTAAAGTTTGTACCTTTGCACATGGGGATGAAATAATTTGTTTCATGATCCCAATATTTTATGAAAAATCTGCTTAGATGTTTGTCTTTTATTCATATTGGATTCTGTTTTTGTGGATACTCCTTAAAAGGCAACAAATTTGGTTGGATATTTTGCGGTATTCGTATCGGATGGTGGTGGCACACTTAAAAAGTTGAAGACGACTTAGTGAAAAGAATATTACAAATTAAAGCAAAAGATAAACGACTTATTACTTTTTAGATTTGCTCTTTAATGATGTAATGTGTCATGTGGTTTGTAACTGGTGAATTGGGGATTGGCTTTCTATAACTTATCCTTCATCTATGTCCTTGCGACATGATTTCTGAAGTAGATTATATCAAATTTGAATTAAGGGCTGTGATGATGGTAGTTCTTTGTTGTTTTTTGGCTCGGGAAAAGGGTTAATTTCCATTTTGTTCATACATTTCCTCTGTGGTTATTATTCCCTCTCTTCCTTTCAGTTCAAATTTTACATGGTTAAAAGTTACCGATCTGTTAATGGTTAAAGAAATTATCTTTACTTGTTATCTTTACTTGTTTGTTTCAACATTTGCATTGAGGTGTTGTCCAATCAAATAATATATAATTGATTATGGGCCTTGCTCACATAAATGTTTCTGGCTCTGTTACTCATTAGAGCCAACTCTAATTGTTCTTTCAATGTTGTCTATGGTCAAGAATTGAAGAGGATGCTACGATCAGTACATATTCTTAAACTGACATTAGGGTCTGATCCGATTAAATAGTCCAGGTATAATGTTGTGCTTACTAATTGCACAATTGGTGATTTTGGTGCTATTCACAGTGTTGTTTTTATAGGGCAAGATGATAAGGCCGGAATGTCAAATTTTGTTTTTTTCCATGATATGATATTTGTATGGATTTTATCAAAATGGCATTTATGTTCAATGCCTTATGTGGTAAGCTATACATTTGATCTACCAAGATACTAAGTGGGATTCCACATTCACTTTTCCTTGTCGTTTTTGATTTTTTTTTTTGAGTTAATGATGAAATTTTATTTTCCTTGTAGGTTTTGGGTTTTTTTGTCAATGAACAAGGCAATATGATGAAGAAGCCTCGAGTTTGTTATGACTTATTTCCCTTTCTAATCTAACTTGAATTTTTGAACTTTTATGTGGTATTTATTAGAAAGTTGATTCCGGGTGTTTTAAATTACTTACGTGCTAATAATTTCTAAAATACTTTATTTCTACCATTTTTTTCTTTTGCTCAAGTCGGGTGTGCCATGGAATCATAGGGGTTGAGATGGTTTATGATGACGTACTCCCGATTCTTTTCTTTGTATTTACTCCACCGTATTATTTAGATGTAGTTGACCTGTATTTTAACATTCAATATTTTTATTCGTTAAACAAATTTTATAGCAAAGCTGTCTTGCCGACTTCCATGTCTTCAGAGCTTGAAAGCAATTATAGGAAACCATGTGGAAATAGGCGCAAATACTTGCATCGACAGGGGAAGGTGAAATATGCAATATCTGTGACTATTTTTATTGCTTGCATTAACACTATTAGTTTGTCCATTATAATGTATTAGGACACATATTACACGTATCTGAAAACGTTACGCTGCTGCAAGTTTTACATGTAGTTGGCGAGATACAATAATTCGAGATCACTCGAAGATCGAAACTTTGGTGCAGGTGTGTTTCTTGTTTCTGATCTTATGTTAACACATTATAACTCTAATCTTAATTATTCAGATTGGCCACAATGCAGAGATCGGAGAAAACTGTATGATCCGTGGACAAGTTGGTATTGCAGGTTTAGATATGTAAGCTACCACGATTTATTCTAAATCTTGAGACAATGGGTGGAAAGTTTGTAATTCGCGATCCTGTTCGCATTGCATCAAAGGTGTAGTTTCATATTAAGTACTCCAATGGTATTTGAAAATTTCTGGAAGTGCTTGTTCCTATAGTGTTGCACATCAGATTAGCTGCCAATATATCACCAAGAACATCAATAAATCAGAAGACTATGGTGGCTTCCCCGGGAGATTTTCTTGATGTAAGTATAATGTAATTCTACAAATAACGAGTACAAGAAGCTGTTGCTTTAAATGTTGAAGTTTCAAGTCACACCAGAGCAAAAATATCATGTGCATTCCAAACAAATAAAATAATCATAGGCATCGCGCAAAAGCGCGGTGCAAAAATAACTAGTATATATATAAATGACACACTTTGAACACAATAGCAGCTCGAAATTTCCAAGGACATATGAAGAAAGATGCACAATAGAACATTCAAACGATTCGCGAAAAACATAAAACCATATTGACTTCTTCTGTATCACTCCAAAACTTCACATGAAAACGGGGCCATGTTAAAAAAATTAATTTCAGAAAACTATACATAAACCATATGGTATAAGATTGAGACTTGTAAAGTGAAATGAGAGTCCAAAATATGGCCTTTTAAATAGCTTACGATTGGGCATTACTATTGCTCAACAATGAAATACTCAAGATTATTGGACATAAGCACAAGTCGAACAAATGTTTTCATAGCTAAACTTTATTACATGAATTTGCAATTTAAATCTTCTACACTAACTCAAGCATTAAAAAAAAACTAGTTCTTAGCATCATATCTGCTCATCCTAGACCAGGCTGTAATAAGTGGTATCAGCGTTTTGAAGTTGATTCGAGAATTCAGATTTCTCTGAGCCAGTCATGATCTAGAGCTTTATTTGCTGTTATTCTGTCGTCGGGATTGTAAGTTAAAAGCTTGCTTAACAGATCAAGTCCCTTTTCAGAAAGCATAGAAAATTTCTTGTTTAATCCAAGCCGAAGAGTCTTGGTTATTTTCTGCAACTGGTTATTCTTCGTACCCTCTTCGAAAAGCCTCTGGTTAAGTAACAATTGTGCCATAATACAGCCCACCGACCACATATCTATGGCACACGAATATGTCTTCGCTCCAATAAGCAGCTCCGGGGCTTTATACCATGAAGTCCCCACATGATGAGAATGCTGATCAATTCTTCTTTCAAACCGTTTCGACAATCCATAATCGCATATTTTCAGTTTTCCATCTTTGGTGAAAAGGATGTTCGAGGGCTTCAAATCTCTATGCATGATCCTGTTCTCGTGAAGAAAGGCGATGCCCGCTAACAACTGTTTCATCATGTACTTTACTTCCCTCACTGTTAAAGCCCTTTTGATGCCATCCATTAACCTTTGAAGATCGGTTTCGATGTACTCCATCACAACGTAAACGCAGTCATATTCATCCACAACAACTTGTTTAAACTCAACAAACCACGGTAGACCAACAAGGGATTGTAGGATATCTATTTCTCTCAATGTCGATTTAGAAAATCCATGAAATTCTTCCTTCATCGCCACGACTCGGCCTGTTTTCTTCTCCCGTGCTCGGTAAACCATGCCATAAGAACCCTGACTGATCTTATCCAACACTTCATACTCATCGGCACTCCCATATCCAGTCCCAATCTTGAACTTTTCGGAACTCCATTTCTTTGCATCACTAATCTCGAGTTTATCGGCCAGTTTCGGCCTCGGGAAAGGATTGAAGGGAAGCGCCAGTTTCGGCCTCGGGAAAGGATTGAAGGGAAGCTTGGTTTCCATGTTGATATATAAAATTTAATAGAAACGTAGAGAATTTCTGGAAAACAAGGGAATTATTTATATTATTCTTTGTTTCGTTCTTCGTTTTAGAATGGACTATACAATTCCCTATTTATAGATTTTAAAACATAATCCTATTTGAACTCTAACTCTCGAAGTTTGACTCCTAATATAACTAGAGATCTTGTTCTTGGATTCTTGAAGATAAGAAGGAACGATGACTTCTCACGGTTAATTCTCGTCTAAAATTAAGTGTAAGATAAATTAGGAAAAGGTTGCAAGTAAATATATATATGGAGAAGTCCCTGCATTGCTTTCTCTCTCGTGTAAAAAAAAGGAAATATTTATGATTTCTATTATTCTATACGACAAATTATTTATTTATGTAAATCATAATAATAATATCTATGTATCAATTCCATGCACGAAGATAAGTTTTAGGAATATTATCGAAAACCCAATAAAAAAAGGTTGCATATCTTAAAGGACTCTCACAATTATTTTTTAGGTCAAACTAACCATTATATTATTTTTGATATTTTGTTATAATTTTAACAATTTTTTCTACAAAGTCCATAAAATTAATCATTAATTTAATACACAATTTTAACATATATATATACACACAAACACAAACTTTGGTTTTATTTAAAATTAAATAATGAGTATAATTTTACTTGTAAATTTTTTTATTAACTAGCATTTTTATTTGCATGAAATTATTTTTATTGGGTCATTTAAATGATTTTTCATAATTTTTATTTTGATGTTCAAAAACTAAATAACAATATGATGAATATATGTAGAGGCTCTATTTGCGAACTAAAACTACACATATGCCAAGGATTATTTTATAGGTCCATCAAATTATTTTATTTGATAATTCATCATTTAACCTAATTTTAATTATATCATTTCCTTACCAAATATATTTGGGAAATAATATCAATAATTAACCTATTTTTTCCTTAAATAGATCACCCCAATATGTAGACAATTGTTTCCATGTCAAACTACTTTATATGAATTTATGGTATCTATCTTCTCCACATTTAAAATCTGTGATTATAAACTCAAATGAATATATATATATATATATATATATATATATATATATATATATTTCCGCAAGGGCCCAACCCCTCCGAAACCCTACGTATAGCCAGAGCTTCGTATACCGAATTTACCTTTTTTTAAATATAGCAAATAATAGCAGCTCATCCTGAGATTTCAAAATGGCCAACGAAATCACATCACAATGTTTCTGTTCTTTGAAATCTAGTTCTCCTACATAACTAGAATGTCCTCGGATCAAGAACAGTGAGGATTCCAGTGTGTGTTCGGTGGAGTGTTCGTCCAGTGATGTGTTGCTGTGAGTCTTGACCTTTGTGGTTAGATTTGTGGTGGAGCTCACTGTGTGTGACTCCTTGCTGTTATTCGTCCATATCTCACTGTGTGTGTTTGGTGGAGTGTTCGGGCAGTGTCTTGGGGCAGTGTGTGTCTCCCATCCTTTGGCTACGATACCTTGGTTCCCCGGTGACGACGTAGAAAGGAAACCATGCTCGACCCGGGCCCAATTCCCTTTACTCTTGTTTGATATTTGATTTATATAGTTCTTTGTGAATTGTATATTGTGGATTGTTTTCTTGTTGTAATTGCAGGTTAACAATCGACGCAAAAGGCGGAACGAAAACCTTACAAAAATTAATAGGATCAAAAGCATACGACACTTGGATTATTAAGAAAATTAAATGTCTTTGTGGAAAGGAAAAATAAATTTAATAACACGAAAATATATTCCATTGACCTTATCATAAAATGAAAAATGAAAAAAATATTATCAACAATAACTTACAGAATTTCATCTCCTACAGCAATGACTGAGGCTGTGAATATGCTTTTCCAATGTGAATTCTCACATTTCAAGCCATTGCTAACAGCAGATAATGGCAGCGAAGCAAATTTTTTAACTATCCCTGCTCTTTCCAATCTTCCGTCCTGGGGCAGATAGGCAGGTTTGAATCTTTCTTCGGTATTGCTAGACTTTCCATGGCACAACTGTGCATTAGGAATAGTATCATGAATGCTACCAATTGAAGTGTAGCTGCAGCATCTTACTATTTTATAATGCCTAAGCATCTTAGTGGTATGGTCAATTTGCAATTCCAAAAATACCCCAACTATTATATATTAAATAACTACGTATAGAATTTTAGGTGGGCCAATAGCCCACCCAATTTGTCGATCAAAATGAATGTATAAATTCGCAACACCGAAGAACATCGTCGTCTACACGCTGACTTGCCCAAGGAATCAAACCGATCGACTCTGACAAAAAAGTGAAAGAAATGGTAAATATCCAAATTTGTCGGTCGTTGCTTTCTCCAATCTTTTCGATTTATATTGGTTTTGTAATTTCTTCAAAATTCTACAGGTTTGTTTGGCGTGTCTGTTGCCACTGTTTCTCGTCCCAATCGTCAATTTATTACCCATCCTCTTTGATTACATTATGGTTTGTACAATTTCTATCTTAAGTAATTACATGTTTTTTGTATAGATAGATTTTAGTTTTATCTCGATATTTTACGATTTTCCACGGAACGATTATTCCAGGCGAAGGTATATAGATTGTTTGGGTGGGGATACCGGAAGCCGGTGAGGGCTCCCCCTGCTTGCCCTTATAAGCCATCCTCTAATGTCAGAACCAATGATTCAGTAAGTCATTGGTTGTTTATCATGTTTGCTTTTCTTTTTTTTGTTTAGCGTAGTATTGCTTTTGTTCGGCGTAGTATTGCTTTCGTTCGTTTTGGGTATCCCAGCGATTTATGAAGCAAATCATTCACCAATTTCAATTTAAGATAATTCCAGTGGCTGGCAAAGCTTGTCCTGACTAAAAAATTGTATGTTTGGCTAAAAATGCTTTGAAACTTGATGACGAGAGACACTTTAGAGTATGATAAGGTTAATGCACAAATGTCTAAGAATCTGTGGACATTTAAGCTTTCTGATATTGGCTTGGTAATTTATGTTTCCATGAATGTTCTAGATGCGTAATGTATAGCATTGTTTTAAGATTGTGGTGTTTTGGAAAATAATGAAGTTTTTTATGACAAAGTGAAAGCACGAATTTGGTAGATTGCGGGCTAAATATTTGGAATCGATGGTTTCTGCTTGCCCAGTTTTCTGTTGTTTAGCAATCACAGTCTAAAATTTTGGACTTAAAGCAGTAAAAACAGAACTTCCAATCCGAAAGTGGCATAAGGCAAATAATGTGAAAGAGACTCCGACCATGGTAAGAAATAATTTAGTTTTAAAACTATATTCCTTGGTCAATTACAGGCATTCATGGCTTCCCATCTACAATTCAAATTAGTTTAATCTGATATATCTGGTGGGGAAAAATTATATGTACATTTGTCTGGGACGTACTGACGTAGTAAACTGACAGTTGGTGCAATGTGAGAGACCACCAAGCTGTTTCAGTTTGCAACTTTGTATATCTCATGTTACTTTTCCAGTTGACTCTGAGTTATTGTTTTAGTGAGTGTGAACGCTGATCTCTTTTCCAGAATCCCTTTGTAAGTTATCAAGTAATGCGATGACTGCATGAAGAAAATGCAAACATACTGGACATAAATAAGGTGTGCATATAATTTTCTATGTTTTCAGTTATAATTTTTGATTGGTTAAATGTTTGGTGTCATGTTATTTGAAAATGCAAGTGATATTTGTTTAAACTATTTGTGATTAGCTCATTAGCAGCATTAACTCTCTCTGCCAGAAGCTCATTTGCTGATTTTGTCTTTCAGGCTTTAGATGTAAAAGATCTTCCTTTCCAGTTTTGTAAACGTAAATAATATATATATTTTTGAGATTGGATTACAATTTCTGGCAGCTGTTATGGTAATAATTTGCATTAACAAAGTTCTCTTTTATAGAAGAAAATGTAAGTGATTTGATGAATTAAGAAACCACTGCATAATACTGGAATCTGGATGATGTTGAGTTTTATAAGATTAGTACAGGTCTTTAAGCATGCAAAAAGTCAGCAGACACTAACCACTGTGTATTTAAAATGAATAGTTAGCATGAGCAAGTTTATTTATTTTGTTCTGTTAGGAACACAAATTCTCAAACACACAAGAAGTTGTAATCCAAGGGTAAGGTACGATTGAATTTCGGGAATGAAACAAGAACACAATTATATTGCCTGAATTCTTCTTATACTGGTAGCTGGAATGGAAATGAAATATAGTGAAAAGGAAAACACTCCCCACTCACTCAAACTCAAGAAGGATGAAAATTCTTGCCCTGGTAAAAGCTAGCAACTCACAACTACTAAAATCATGATCCTCTACCCTCATTTCCGCCTCTATTTATTATGTTATTTGCCTCACCCAGTACTACCAAACTAACCCCCTCTCCCACGTGATGAATTTGTAACTATCTTGGGCTTCGGATAGGGCACATCACTGGTTTGGGCGACTTTGGTCAGTAACAATATCCCCCTCGTCAGAACCAACCTTGTTCTCCAGGCTGAGACACGGAGCTTGATCTTCTATGAAGTCCGCATCCTTCCAACCAACATCAAAGACAATTAGTAAATTTCTTCATGTGAGATCCTATTGGCATCCAGTATATCCCCCATTAATATAATCCACCTTTGCACGTTGCTCCCTATGCATGATCTGATATTGCTAGTATGCTGTACTAAGCAGCTTCTGCTAGACGCCAATCAAAGTTCTCACCATGGACACAGCTACTCACCTGTCTCAATAAGCTTCATGTAAAGAATTCTTAAGTTAGCATCCCCACCTAAAACTAGAGGTGCACCGATAAGGATATCGGAAACAGCATATCTTAGTCTGCTTAAAATCTTTCCAATGCTCTCTCGAAAGATCCTTATAATCCCACGGGTGCTCGACTGAGGCTACACAAGGAGACAAATGAGTCATATGATGACTGGAAAACCTGCAACCGACGGGCTCTCTCAGCTTCAACAGATGCTTCGCTACCATAGGCTACATAAGAATTCCTCTCAATTGATAAAATTTGGAGATTATGCCAGAAGTTATGAATTTTTTTTTTTTTGTACAAAGAAATGTGTAAACTTATTGATTATCTTTCATTTTTTTATTTTAATTTGCAAATGATTTGATATTTATGTTTCATATAATATTTTTTCACGTGATTTTATTTTTTTATTGTTTTATATTTTTCTATTATTTTATTTAATTTTAGTTATGTTTTATTATCATCAATAGTAAATACATTAGTTTAGTTTAAGAACTTCTAATTGTAGTTTATTTATATTTGACCAGCTGACCTGTTTGTATATTTTTCATGCCTATCTGCACAAACCTGCCCCTGTACACCCCTAGAACTTCCTACTGCAAGCTAACGGAATTTGGGATAATTATTTCGTTTTTATTGAGCTCTGAGTATCGTTAATTCCATCTACTGTTAGTTTTGGTGGTTCTTATTCAGTCCTTTTAACTAGTTGTTTCACCTTTTCTTTGGGATGTTCAATAAGTATAACTTCTTTGTTCAAAAGGTTACCGGTGAGCCAAACCTTGCCGCGTCAGATCCACCACACAAGCCGATAGGCGTGAATGACGAGAAGGAAGATTAAATCGATACTTCTGTTCGAATATTTGATCTCTCCGATGAAGATATTAAATCAAAAATATTGCAAATATTTAAAGAAAACATAGATCAAGATGCATGTACTTCTTCCTTAATAATGCAACTATGTTGTCGTGGAGTTGCAACTATGGCAAAGTTACATGTTTTCAATATGTTTGAAAGCTTTATTTTCATTTGGACCAAAATAATTGATCAGCCCACCTGAACAGAAAACTGGTTTATTAAGCACGTGCATTGACTCTTATTTAAATTCGATTCGTATTGGCGATTATTAATGTGGGATTAATTAATTATTTATGCTTTTTTTTATCAACATTAATTATCTATGATTGCAATTAGCATTTTGTCACTTTCATTATTTTCCTGATAGGACGAGTATGCATCATCAAGTGGGTGCTTTTCATTTTCACCGTCTCGGTCATCTCTGGTCCATATTTTGTCGTATCTTTTGTCATACAAATCAACCCACTTGTACATTCTTAACTAATCTGAAAGAAACACAATTTTTTGCAATTTGTTTGCAACTCTGTCAAAATCTACACCGATGGCTCTGATAAATTATTTTGTTATATATATATCATTCGTGCCTAATCGGCCTTGACGGGTGGGGTGTTGATTAGGGTCTGCATGTATTTCTACTGAATTGAATTACTTTAGTAATCCTATTTGGTTGTTTTGATAAATTATTTTCTAAATAAATATTGATTAGTCGGGTTTGCTCGTGTTGGTTTACTTATTTCAAGATTTATTGTTGATCGAACTTCATTTGATGCGACGTATGATTAAGTTTGAGTTTAAGGATAAGGCTTAAGGTAAATTCAGTAAAGTCACGTTCATAAAATGAAATCTGTTTTGGTTTGCGTCTATTATGTTGTTTGTTGCTAAACACTATTGTATTAATGACTTCTAACTTAGGTGAATTATCAATAGACTCCTCTAGTTTGAACAATAATAAATTATACTCATCTAGTTTAAACAATTAACGTTTCCATCCACTGTTATGTATTTTTATGTTAAAGTATAGGTGAGACGGTTATAATTTTTCATATATCTGTTACAAACTAGATGTGGTGATTGTAATGCAGCTATTCTACCGTGGTTCATCTGTTATTGTTCAAATAGATGTCAAAAGGTGTAATAAATATTTTCTCATTCCTTTTGAGTTTGCCGATAAAACAAAGAAAGATAGACTTATATAAGATAAAAAAAAGCTTGCTGCTTAATTACCTGGATAGTATGATGTCTACTCGTCATACGATGTTCAAAATCGGAAATCTAATCTAGAGAAATTTCTAGAGAGGGATAGCTGTAATTTTTCCTTCTAATTTTATCCCCCACTATTATAACTAGTTTATTGGATTGTAATATAAGATCATTATAATAGATGACACAAAATGTAATAATTTTGTCGTTGATAAATGTAAAAAAAAAGTGAAAATTCATATTTTCTTGGGAAAATTATAGTATTTGATTTGATTTTCTAAAATCACACAAACAATAGGATCTTGCATATAACAAGGTTGGAGAATTTCATAACAAATACCCAATAATTAATTGATATCTTGAAGATTCGCAGTCAAGCAAATTCTGGGAAAAATGAAAGCAACCTTCGACAAAATCTTATGGTGGGCTATTCGAATAATATTTGGTCTCTTTGTGGAACATACAAAGGATCTATCACTAAAAAACAATTACTAATCATCTTTAATATTTGTTTCATTTAAATAAATATATGCAACATTCAATTAATTTAACCATAATATTACAACACTGCCTATTTAATGATAGTTATTTCATATTCTTTAATTGAATATGATATTTTAGTACGGCTAATTAGCAATACGACACAGCAAGAGTCGGGAAAGTCACCAAATGAATCCATCCATGCCTCTTGGAACCTAATTATAACCCCACTTCACAACAACCCTTCCTCTTTACCAAATAACATTTAACCCTTACGAATTTTTTATTTTGCATATTCGGATTAGTGACTGATTTTAGATAGATTAAATTAGTTGTCAATTTACATAAATATAAAACAAAACGTAAATATGCAATGTAACGTAAAATTAAGTATATTATAGGATGAATAATTATCATTTGTTTCTTTTTGAATTAGTTGTCAATTTCTTGTGGGGCCAGTCTATACGGTGGCGTAAGGCTTCAAAAAAATGACTAAATTATCATTTGTTTCTTTTTGAATTGATGTCACATTGAATCTCATATCTGACTTCTTTTAACATATTACCCTGCATTGATGCTAATGGTTTCAATTGCAATTTGCCTCCCAATATACAACGACTTACGATTTGTGAAAGAAGCACTTTAATTCACAAATCCTTTAAACCACAAAGGTTTAAAAATACTCAACTCTAAGTAAGGATGAACAAGATGATTGTGCAGAAATTTTGCAAGAATTTTGCTTTAATCTTGTGTTTTATTTTCGAAAATGCCACTAGATATCATTTTGTCATGCAACATATTTTAGTTGCATGTACAGGATTTTTCTCTAACAACTTATAAAGCCACTCGGCCGAAGAAACTTTATATTATTTACATAGAGAATTTTCCACAACAGTATATTGGTAATCACATTACCTCTTTTGCATCATTTTATCCTTTTACGATATTTTCATCATCGAATTTTAAGCGTTGCTAACACGTTTATTTCTTACAAAATTCGGGACCAGAGGAAATACTCAACTTTAATTCACAATTCAAATTTTATGTGCATAGATTTTTAAAAATTACAAAGTTCAAGATTCTATTTCTTGCAAACTTGAAATTTAAGCGCAAAGCTTAAAATTTAAAACTCGAATTAATCCTTGAATTTGTATTCTTCAAATGTCTTGGAAACTTTAATTCCAGTATTGTTCTTGGTGCATACATTTCAAAAATGTATCGTTAACATTTTTCTTTGTTACTTGATGAATCCTAAATTGCTTATCTAATGAGCATATCATCAATACACAAGCATACATATGCTTAGGAGTGTACACATTTATCACACTTGTTGATCTATTTGACAACATTATTTGACAAACTCTTAATGTCACTTATTTGACGTTTGTTATGACTTCACTTTAGCCTTCATATTTCTAGTTTAGCCAAGCACCATTTCAAATATTGTAGGAAACTCTATTTTCCTTCAATCACAAGATTCTTCGTCCTTCCCTAAATTGGGTACTTATTATGTGATTGACTCATAGAATTGCAACCCCCCCCCCCCCCACAACTTCGGGGTAGTAACGAAGTGCACTGGCGTTCAAACTTTTGTGTTTCAAGTTCTAAGCATTATCGTCTTACAAATCAAAATTCAAGTTTTTATTTCTTGAAAATTTCGGATTTAAGCGTACTTGCTTACAAAAGTTGAAACTTGGATAATATTCTCAAACTCGGTTCACAATTTGCAATTTAAGCGCACTAACTTAGACAACTTGAATTCAAGATTGCAAATCCTGCAAATTCATGTTATAATCGTGCTAGCTTAGACATTCAAAAAGAACCAATTTGAGATATTACAACGCCTAGTCAAAATTTGTGGCTTCGATTTATCACTTGTGTTTTAAGCGTACAAAGCTTAGAAACTCGAATTCAAGATTTTATAGTCTTGCAGATTCAAGTTTAAGCATCAAATTCTTAGACAACACAAGTATAATCTACTCACAATTTTCCATAGCAAAACTCATTTGCTAAATGTTATTGCAATCACATACTTGAAGTGTTTAAACACCCCATTGGTTTCTTATTTGCTTAATAACAAAGAAGTCACAATAATATCATGTGCAGATATTGATAAAGTAACAAATTATTTTTCTCACATCTTTAGTTTGCACAATCTTTCCATCACAAACATCATTGTGAGTTAACTCTAGAGACGTTACGATTCTTCTAACAAATGAATGACGATTTTGTTAGCTTAGTGCCCACACAAGCAATATATTTAACATTACAATTTGCGCAGCGAACTATGGTTTAAATGATCCTAATAATCATGCCACAAACCATAAGATTCAATACAAGAAGTAATAACATAAATTTTATTGCTTTCAACAAATATCGTCATTACATTTATTTAGAATCACTCCATTCTTGGAGTTTACAACTTTCAAAGATACACAATCTAATTAAGCGGTAAGCGCTAGATCATCCAAATCATTTGAGAGACGATCTTCTTCGGTCACATTCACTTGATCCATAGCCTTCCCACGATCGTTTTTATTGTGACAATCATTCGCCATGTGATTGAGTTTTCCACATCTGTAGCACTTGCCTTTGAACTTCTTCGCCTTTCCAGATTTGGCGACAATGTTGTCAAACTTGCGCTTTGTTCCGACGGGTTTTTCCACTAAGTTCACCCGTGCTTCATGTTGGTGCCAATTTTCCTTCCTTTCAAAATTCTGTTGTCCTCTTCGATTCTCAAGCGAACCACAAGATCTTCAAGATTCACCTCTTTTCGTTTGCGCTTGAGATAATTCTTGAAGTCCTTCCATGATTGAGGCAACTTTTCAATCATTGTGGCCACTTGGAATGAATCACTTAGAACCATTCCCTCCGCATGAATTCCGTGCATGATTACTTGCAAATCTTGCACTTGCGCTATCACTGGCTTTGTGTCAACCATTTTGAAATCCAGAATCGCCCAACGATGAATTTCTTCACTCCGGCATCCTCGGATCTATACTTTTTCTCCAAGGATTGCCACAATTCCTTGGCCGTCTTCACTAGACATTATACATTGTATAATGTGTTGTCCAGTCCGTTGAGAAAATAATTCTTGCACAGGAAATAACTTTGATTCCACCCATCAACCGCATCACTCTTTTGGTTGTCGATTTCACTCTTCATAATAGTAGAAGCATCCTCATTGAGGAACATTGACAACCCCAAGGTTGTCAAATAAAACAACATCTTTGTTGACATCGCTTGAAATCGTTCCTATTGAACTTTTCAGGCCTTTCACCATGATGAACTGGAGTCGTTGTTGTAATCGACGAAGCTATTTGTTGCTAATATTGTCTTAAGATTCTAGTACAAAATTTATGGGTGTATATTTTAGGAAAGTATCAAGCAAAAACAACAAATGGCTTTGTATTACAAATTTCGATGCGGGATTTAGAATCTCCGTCATTAAGACAATATTGCCCCGCTACGGTGCTAACGGTCCAATTGGCAATTTGTCTCCTAAGATACAACGACTATGATTTGTGATAGGAGCACTCTCAATCACAAATCCTTTAAACCACAAAGGTTTAAAAGCATTCAATATTAAATAAGGATGGAGATCCACAAAATTACTCAAATTTTGATCTTCAATTCCATATCCAATTCAAGTAAGGGATGTTATATTTATAACATGTCAAGAATATGTTCAAAAAGACACCATTTGGAGGCACCACATCGTGAAAAACCGCACTCGAACATAAATAGACACACTATTCCGCCCAAAAGACGCACCCGAACATGAATAGACACTATTTATAACATGTCAATAATATATCCTAAGATACAACGACTATGATTTGGGGTACGATCGATCGTGCCCCTGTTTCTAACAAACCAAAAGTTTCTGACTCGCTCGACCGATCGATCGAGGCATAAGCCTGGATTGATCGCCTTGATTTATTTATTTTTTTCTTTTCCTTTCATTTAATTCAAATTTCCAACAAAATCGCCATGATAAATTGGGAAATTTTTTTATTGAAAATGTGACTTTTATGGATAACATAAAATCAGCTTGAGTCATTTCGTTGTTATAATCGAAATTGAATTCTTATTTTTTTTTAGAAAAAGAAGAATAAATTCTAGTTTTATTTTACACTTTTAAGTTAAAAATCGCTAACTTAGAAAAGAAACATATGACTTTACTTTCTCTATATTCTAACGATTTTTCCGGGGTGTTGATTCAACAGAAAGCACCACACGCCTCACGGCCTCCCCTACCTTATTACAAGTGTATTTGACAGATGGAACTCTTTCATTAAAAAAATTATGTAAAAAAAATTGATATTTAGAGATAAATAAATAGCATATATATTTATTTATTCAGCAGTTCGCTTTCAGTCCTGTAGGTGTAACAAAGATAAATGTATAAAAACTGCGAAAAATGACTTGTTAGAGAGCCAGAGCCCACTTTGTGTCTACTAGCAAGGAAGGAAATCCCTGGATATATTGGCACAAAGTTCCATTTGTGGTTGAAACTTGAAAATGTAGTGGCAACCCAAATTGTTTTTGTTCGCATATAAACAAAGATACAATCTTTTTTATAGAAGATAGAGAGGTGAAAGAGAGAGGGGAAATGGGGATATTGTATGATGATGTGGTGATGATTAAACAGTCGGAGCAAGAAGGTAAGCCCAGTGTAATTACTGTTAATTGTCCGGACAAAACTGGATTGGGTTGTGATCTTTGCCGCATAATCCTCTTCTTTGGACTCACTGTCGTGAGAACTGGTATGTATTTCACTTTAAAAGCAAGAACCATATGATTTCATGTATTCAAATTTGGGGTTTTTTTTTAAGAAAACTTTCAGAATACATATTTACGCACGGATTTTATGATACTAAATACTGCCTTGCTTTAAAGTTTAGGAGATTTCTGGGTTCTTTGCGAACTTTTCTGCATGTTTATCATTAGAGGTGGACTTGAAATTCTTTGGATTTTGGATAATAAACCTGTGGTGGACAGGCTCGCCGCCAACCCGAATCCTGTTTACACAAAAATTAAATATTTTTAATATGAAAGTGGCGACCGTCCTTCATTCTTCCCCTGTTTGGTCCCCGAGTAGTATTTTCTCTGACTCCGACAAGTTGTCTCCCAGATGTATCTACTGATGGAAAATGGTGCTATATAGTGTTGTGGGTGGTAGGCAAGGCTAGTACCAAATGGGATTTGTTGAAGAAGAGATTGATGGGGGCATGCCCATCTTGTTCTTCGGTTTCAGGAATTTCGTTTTACATGCCTGATTCGCAACCTCAGAAGCCTCCTGATGTTTTTCTCTTGAAGTTCTGTTGCTACGACAGAAGAGGCCTTTTGCATGGTAAATTCTATACTACAATATTAGCTAGTTCAGAAAGAACAAAATTTGAAATGAAAAATTCAGGAAAAGATCATATTGTTATCGGAAATTAAGACAGTGACGTATGTATAAGGATCAATTCTAAACTTAAAATCATTTGGTAGCGCATGGCAGGTATCTTATTTAAAAATATAGTGTAGATGTGCTGCAAGTCTTCTTGTTGGTAGTTTTTTGTAACAACTGTGAAATGGAAGATTCAAACTAATCACCTCCTTGTTACTGGGGGAGATCGTGCCAATGGAAACAAAGACTGTTGGTTCTTTCTTAGTTTCATTCGTTCGAGTTTTATGTTGGAGTTTTTAATATTGTTGGTTCTATTGACATCAGAATATGCTTTGTTAAAAGCAGCTGGGGAGAAAGAAATCTTAAGCCTTACTTCTTTCTAGTTGTTTGATGTATTCATATGTACATTTTAATTCCCTGGTTCTGCAATCCACTGAAGTTTCTTGATCGAGAAGAATACTCATCTTCCATCCATTCGTTGAAATTCATACATATATTTTTTGACAGATGTTACTAAGGTTCTTTGCGAGCTTGAGCTTACAATCAAGAAAGTAAAGTGTCAACCACCCCAGATGGGAGAGTGATGGATCTATTCTTCATAACCGACACGAGGTTTGCATTCTTTTCAGTTTTCTACCAAGCACAGTTTTCCAATTGCGTCAGTCTACTGCTCAGAGTTTTGTTGCTTGTATTGAATTTGATGGACTTCTTCTGCTTAAAAACTTATCTTGCCTCTTAATAATGATCTTATTATTAGGGAACTTTTACATACAAAGAAGAGAAAAGATGACACCCGAGACCATTTAGGAGCCGTTCTTGGGGATGCCATGATAAGTTGTGACATAGAAATGGTGGGTTCTGAAATTACCGCATGCTCTCACGGACCCTCGTTTCTTTCGGATCCGACTACCGAAGACATGTTTCAATATTGAAACACTCGGTGAACAATCAAACAAAGCTACATCTTTTAAAGGCCCATCAGTTACATTTGATAACCTGTTGAGTCCTTCTCATACGCTCGTCCAAATAGTTTGCCAGGATCACAAAGGCCTTTTATATGACGTTATGCGAACTTTGAAGGATTATAACATTCAGGTACTCGATTTTATTGTCTATTTTTTGTTAACCGATTGTTTAACAGCTGATTACCGAGGGAGGATTCAGGAATTTGTGATAGCAGAACAAAACGGACTGAGAGGGGGGATACTGAATTGGTTTGAGGTGAGGGTAATCACCCCATGCTATATTTGCTGTTTTTAACATTGTTTTGTTATTAATACCAGATATCTTATGGGCGATTCACTACGAAAGGGGAAAACAGAATGTGAGATGGACATATTACTCGTGCAATCTGACGGTAAGAAGATAATCGACCCGAGCAAACACAAAGCATTGCAATCTCGTCTTCAGATAGAACTTAGTAGACCTCTCAGGGTGTCATTGATCAGTCGTGGCCCTGACACTGAACTAGTAATTGCTAATCCAGTCGAGTTATCTGGAAAGGGTCGTCCCCCTTGTTTTTTACGACATAACTCTCGCTTTAAAGATGCTCGATCAACCCATCTTTTCGGTGACTCCCTTAATCCTTTTTTCAGTCATTTTCGTGCAAAATAATCAATTATATGTTAAATACGGAAGTATTCCCATTTGTATAGGCTAAAATTGGGAGGTATATGATTGGAGGCCGGAATGGGAAGTTTACCGAGTTTTACTCGATGAAGGGGACGGTGTTTCTGTTTCGAAGAAACAGATAGAGGAACACTGTTTGGAAGATGCTAATGAGTTGGGAATAATGCAACCGGAGCTGCAAAATGTAAATATTTTTTTTCCAGAGTGTTATATTTACTCTTTTATATCTAAAGGCTTACCTTTTGTATGATATATGTCCTAGTTTAAGATGAGTAACTTTGTACTCAGGAGATGAAAACGGTTCCCTTAGGGTACTTTCTTTCTTGAGGTTTCGAATGAATAATACCATGTTTTTCGCTAAATGAACGATGTCCGGAAACATATCTCTCAGTTTATAAGAACCTTTGTGTATATTTGATGCCTTTAACTAAAGGGAATACTTGCATAACTGAATAATTGTATTACAATACGTGTGTATGATAGAAGGTGAATGGTACATTGTTGGTGGAAGCACAAGTCTCATACCACAAACAGAGGAAATTGCTATCTCCACCCAATGAAATTCGGCTGATTGCCTCCGACCTTTTTGATCATGTGGGTCTTTCATATTTTATGGAAAGGTCACCCTTTTGGGAATCCTTGTACGCCAAATGAAATTCACAAAGCTAGAAACTAATATCTAATATAATATGTAGAATTTTCATTTTACTTTTGATCTCTTAAAATATATTGGATCTTGTCGGAAGTTTCTATACATATATTCAGGAAAGGACATAAAATATATAGAAAGAACTAATACTAGAAAGCTAGTGGTAAACATACTAATAATGAAACCATCACCTAAACATTTATGTAGATAACTCGTGTTTCAGAAAGAAAAATTAGGTGTCTTTAGAATCAACCTCAAGCTTGCTCTAAATCATCTGTCTCCAAATCTGACCATGTTGGATTCACACAACCAGTGTTCTCTCCTGGCTTAATATCCTTTGTTTCTCTACTTTTCCGAAAACCCATTCATCTCCTTGGAGAGCCTTCTTGAAGAAGATCCTTGTTTCCCAACTACTTGTAGATTAGTGACGCATCAGGTCACGGTCGACCATGCCATTGGAGAAAGTATCAATAAAACTTTAATTGCCGATTTCCAGGATATTGTGGTTTGCCTCTAGCAGATTGTATTGTAGTAATATCAAATTCTGCTGCTGCACTGGAAGGGGTTACAACATGAAAATTGCATTGATCTGAAATACTATGCTGAACTGGAAGATTGTGACGCCGATTAATGTGAGAAGACATGAATTTGGTTGGTAAAATCTTGTAAGTCTATTGATTGATTTACTGTAAATTTATAATACAATGAGGAGTAAATACAATAAAGAGAATCAGGAAACTAGCAAACTAACTACAGTAACTATATACAAGACTGGCGTGAAATGAGGAATCATTGATTTCTATATTGTGTTGTCATTTATCCGTGTAACATTCCCCCTCAAATTGATGCTTGGATATTATAAAGCATTAGTTTGTTGACGAGAAAGTCATGACGTGGCGGAGAAAGAGTCTTGGTGAATATATCAGCGGTATGAAGAGTTGACGGAGTATGTGGGAGAGATAACATTATCATCAGAAGCTTCACGTATATAGTGGCAGTTCACCTCATATTCTTAGTCCGCTCGTGCCGGATTATTTGTTGTGATTTGAACAACACTTGTATTGTAACATGAAGAGGAGTAGGAGTAGCTTGAACGAAGCCGAGTTCAGCCAATAAACGACGTGGCCATACAAACTCAGAACACGCCGAGGACATCGATCTATATTCAGATTTCGTGAAAGATGTTTTGACACCGGTCTTTTTTCTTACTTTTCTACGAGATCAGCGCAGAACCAAGGAATATACACCAACTAGAAACCGATCTTCGCTTGTTCGGACACACGGCCAATCTGCATCACCGTAGGCAATGAGCTCAACTTGCGAGTTGACTGGAAAGAAGAGTCCACGACTAGAGGTACTCTTCAAATATCGAATGATGCGTGAGATGACGATGCCAGGAGCTTGAATAAACTGACTAACTTGTTGGATGGCAAAAGAGATGTCATGATGAGTAATTGTCAGATAGTTGAGACTCCCAACTAGTTGACGATTCATTGAAGGATAGGAACTCACCTCATCATCATTATGATATTTCACATTGACCTCTAAAGGAGTGTGCAGTGCGGCCATATTGAAAATCGGCCAAGGAGATCAAATCTTGGATGTACTTATGTTGGTGCTAGATCGTGCCAATGGGATTAGACAACACATCAAGACCCAAAAAATATTGCAATCGACCCAAATCCTTCATATGGAACGAACTCTGAATTCTTCTGTAGCTCAGAGATCAAGATTGAGTCGGTTCCTCGTGCCAACTAACCTTGTCTTTAAGATGCATTTGATACTAACTATTTGTGCCTCCTAATACTAAGGTTGTTCTTATGTTGGCAGTCCATGGATTCAGCGGAACTGATGAACACCAGTAATATTGTTCTTGAAATGGCTAGTGCATTGAATATTGGGAAACATGATAAAAAGAGTTGTCTTGATTTCTTCGGCTCCAACTTTTACTGTAACAGTATGAAATTCTCAATATGAATAGTTCAACTAAATCACAGTCGATTTTAATGGAAATTTCAACTGCTCCATATTCATTACCACTTTCAGGACAAATTTCTAGATTTATCTGACATTTTTCGTTCTATACAACACATAATTCAACAGCGGTGGAGCCCTAGGTATATTTTGAGTTATAAATATATATTTCTTATGAAATTTAATTTCTTTTCCCTATTTCGTGATTTAATCACAAGGATGAGATCGAGGCTCTCTCTTCAATGATTTACTTGCAGGGGTAGATTCTATTGGCAAAGATCGTACATGAACTTGAAATGAAAGGTTTAAGCCCGTGACAACAAGATCCCAAATCCACTCTTCTAGAATCTTAATTTTTTGATTTGTACTGAGAAATTTTTTCTTGACAATTAGTAAAAGGTAAAATATCACAAGTAAATGCAGGAAGGAAACCATACTTAGGCTTCTCTCATAGTCATTACATGGTTGTAGTGCCATGTAGAATAAAAGGATTGTCAAGATTGTTAAAAAAATGGTCAGGGTAGAGTTATTAGTGTAAGGCCTCTGGCTCCCCGAGTAGTCATCATAGTCGTCAAATCATCGGATTTGAATCGAAATCGGCTCCAGAACCATCGTTTCCAGTCCACTTAGCCAGCTTGTTACCCTGCTAACAGAAAAAAAAAAGCATGTTAAAATATCATTTCAACGATGATCCATTAATTGATCTCTATGCAAAAGAGAAGCAAACAAAATCCGTGACCAATTCTTTAAGAAAAAGAGCAAAAGGAAAAGACAGGAAAAAGGGAAAAAGAGAACAAAGTTAAAGAAGAATAAGTAAAAAAGACCTGCTCCTAAGGGCACCAGCGTTGAGCGTGAGCAAGTCAATATCTGCAGCCGATTTGGGCTCCACACTATAAGCTTTCTCATATTTGACCCCAACATCTTGTCCTGATGCCACAAAGAATGCTCCGTTCACCATTATATCCCCTTCACTCCTCCAATTCCAATTACTCCATTCCTCCTCCGAAGTATCCAACCGTTTCGTAACCTGCATTATTCGGAAATGTAATGGACTTCTCTTCCAGTTTGAATGGATACTTTTAGTAAAGCAAGGACAGTTAAAAACTCTGTTAGTGGAGTCCATATAGAATATCGCCCGCACGAGTGGCGACCCCTGGTTGGGGCATTACAAAATGTCTGTACCTTGTCCGAGATAAAAGATTACCTCCTTTGCATCGTTGTCAAACGAGGCGTATGTAACGGTTTCCTTGGCTATTAATCGTAGGATTCGCGCTCCCTCCAATAGGCATACATTCCCACCTTGTAAAGTCATTGTTTACACAGTATGTATC